>OY757019.1:7396280-8727294 GCA_963580285.1 Lucinisca nassula | reverse complement strand
TAGCAGTATGTTATATTCTCAAAGTCTCTGTTTTATAAAAGGGGAGAAATGTAGTGGCCATGTTCTTTACATCGGTTATACCTTACTGTGCGATATCAGGGACGTTACGTAATGACGTTAGTTACCTGGGTTACGCTGTGACTTTACTTGATACTGTGCCAACATGTTGGCTCATTAAATGTAATGCTCACATAGACCTAAGTCATTTCAGTACTATATATAAACATTAACAGACGTTTTGTAATATTGCTTTAAAATAATGAAACCTGTAGACAAAGGCCTTATATAAGTAAAGGTCTACCTGCTTTTTTCTGATTGAATATGTTATTTCAGTGCCTTTGGCACTTTGGTTTCACGAAGTTAAGCAACGGAGATCGCGGTTTGTCCTGAATGCTTGACTTCAGAATCAGAAGTGTAAAATGGGTACACGTCAAATGACATTTATAAATCAGGACCAGTGATATGGGAAGTTAGTCCCTAGCTCTAACCAGAGAGGTAAACTTAGCTTCACAATCCTCAGCACCTTCAGCTGTCGAAATAATCGAATCGGGAAGGGCATTCCAATCTCTAATGGTTCGGGGGTATAAATGTCAGTTCTTACAGTAGGGGTCTGAAACGCCAATGCATGGTGATTTCTACAGTGCCTAGCTGGGATAATAATCTGTCATCTGTTATACGCTGGCAGCAGCCTTTAGACCTTTGTGAAAAAGTATGAGCCTACTGTCTTTTCTCCTTTTCTTGAGAGACTTCCATCTTAATTTTCCTAATATTCCAGTCATGCTCTCAGTATCAAAGCAGTAATTGCTTGTTACAAATCTAGCACAAGACACGTCTATATAATTTTGATCCCCTTAGACCCCACTTTTTATATAGTAAAACTTAGATTTACAGGCGTGTAAATATCACAGTTTTTCATCTTAATCGTTTCATTTTTCCGGCGGTACAGTTTATAATGTATTTGTATAGGCGTGTTTTCGTAATGAGCTCTATTCTGAACATTTTCAATTTTTTCACTAAAGACCATTCCACTTGGGTCCAAGATATGCTGCCACTTTTACATCCTGAGGACACTGGTGAATATATTGCCCCAGGAAACTGCAGCAACCCCGTTAAGAGGACTATCGTGCAGGTCTCAAGTGTTTATTTTTAACAGCTGGGTAATAATCGGGGCAAGTTCCTGATGTGCATTCTTAAGGACAATAGGTTTTTCTAGATATTTAGATGATTTATTAAATATTGATAATACCTATTTCGATGGTTTGATCAGTCGGATTGACCCCTCCCCCCCCCCCCAGAGCTTCGGTTAGGTGGAACAAATTCTTCTGGTGCCGGGCCCCGTTTTTGGATTTACATGTATCTATTGTAGATGGGTTTGTTTCATGTAAAATTTATGATAAACGCGATGACTTTGATTTTGAGATTGTAAATTTTCCTTTTCTGGATGGTGGTGTTCCTCGTGCGCCGTCCTGTGGCGTTTGTGTTTCGCAATTAATTCGATTTGCTGGAGTGTGTAGTCATGTAACTGACTTCGGCACTCGTGGTGGATTATTAACGGCTAAACTTCTTAATCAGGGTTGTCGGTACCATAGACTACGCGAGGCCTTTTCAAAATTTTATAGACGCCGTTCTGATTTGGTTTCGAAATTCAATATTGGACTTAAATCTCTTCTGCATCAAGGTCTATCGGAACCCGGGTTTTGTGGTGGCTTAGTATATAAATTCAGAGAAATATATAACCGCAATAACTTAAGCGCCCAGTTTTGTGAGGTCGTTCTTCGGTGTGGGAGGGTTGGGTGCGGCATGGGTGTTGTGCGACAGACTGCATGTATGGTAGTTAACCCAATCACGGTTGGCGGCTTTGCTTCCCTCTTTGGTTGCGCGCCGGTGGGTCAGGCCTCAGATTCTATGACGGTACCAACGTAAAGGCTTATTGAGAATTAGAGAGATCTAATTCAAGGTAATGTTGGTTGGTGCCTGATGCTCTGTCTCTGGTCGGGCCCATCGGAGTCTAACTGTTGGTTTTCTTTTGCTCCAGCATTTCAGTGGTTTCTTGCTGTCGAGTCCTCACCGTTGTCTCACCTCTGTGGTTCTTTGATTATTTGTGTTCACGGAGATGTTGCACTGATGAGTTAGGAGGCCTTCATGCGGACTGAACAAATTATTTGTCTAAATCGCGGCAGAAGTAAGGGCGAGGATTATGGTCACATAAAATCGATTTAAGCCCCCCCCCCCCCCCCCCCCCCCCAAGTGGAAATATTTCCACTGACCGTTCCAATTCCAAGGCGGTTCTTCTGTGGCGATTTATTTATGTAGTTGTTTGTTATTTACTGTGTGTATCACTTGTGTCTTTTAATTTCGGATGGCCATATGGCCATTTTGTGGGAAAGTAACTGTCCTTATGGCCTTCCTTTGTTTAGGTTTCCATTATGGTCTGGTCGCTTAATGTTTATATTTCTTTCCCTTTGGTGTCTTTGATGGGTGGAGTAAGTTGATTGATTGTATCGATTCCTGATACAGAAGGGACGTTGTACAAAACATTGGGGTAGGCAGTCAGAATCATGAAGTACGTGGTTCAAGGCAGGAAATACTAAGTAGAGACAATACAGATTCTACCTGAAAATGTAATATTTAATGGCACCCGCCCTGAATTGTTTTAAGGCTAGATTAAACTCACTTTGGAAGATCCATCCATACAAGTTCAACCCCTGGTGCTGCGACCCGGACCAATACCCAGAGATTATTACCAGAATGCACCTTCAGGGCTGTATAGCCTATTCCGTTGTTCCAGTTATGTGAGTTATGTGAGTTGCGCATTCAGTTTGATTTATATTGTTCAAACATTCAAACTACTACACCAGTACCCACAACCTATGTATTGGACCAGAAATAAGAAAAATAATGTATAACCCCGTAAACCCCAGTTTTGTCTATATAAAGTGGGGTTTAGGGGATGTTCATTTCACGGATTTGTTCACGTGATGTTTGATTTATGTTGTTCAAATATTAAAACTACTCCAAGAGGAAATAGAAAGTAACTAGATAGATAGATAGATAGATAGATAGGTAGATAGATAGATAGATAGATAGATAGATAGATAGATAGATAGATAGATAGGTAGATAGAAAGTAACTGTCCTTATGGCCTTCCTTTGTTTAGGTTTCCATTATGGTGTGGTCGCTTAATGTTTGTGTTTCTTTCCCTTTGGTGTCTTTGATGGGTGGAGTAAGTTAATTGTATCGATTCCTGATCTTTGTTTTACTTCTACGTCACCAGTAATTGCGACTTTCTGTTTCAATCGCGAATGTCCACGCTTTAAACCTTCCGGATATTTGAATGACCCTGATAATTTTCCATCAGTGAGCCACGGAGGGTTACTATTAGTGCCATAACAGGAGACATAATGGAGATAATTGCTGGAAATCTTTTCGGCCTTCATGCGGACTGAACAAATTATCTGTCTAAATCGCGACGAAAGTAAGGGCGAGGATTGTGGCCACGTAAAATCGATTAAAGCCCCCCAGTGGAAATCTTTCCACTGACCGTTCCAAGGCGCTTCTTCTGTGGCGATTTATTTATGTTGTTTTTTGTTACTTACTGTGTGTATCATTTGTGTCTTTTAATTTTGGATGGCCATATGGCCATTTTGTGGGAAAGTAACTGTCCTTATGGCATTCCTTTGTTTAGGTTTCCATTATGGTCTGGTCGCTTAATGTTTGAATTTCATTCCCTTTGGTGTCTTTGGTGGGTGGAGTAAGTTAATTGTATCGATTCCTGATCTTTGTTTTACTTCTACTTTCTATATTTGAAATGTATGTTGTGTGTACTCATTAGAATCGCCTCAGCGAGGCGATTCTAATGAGTACATACAGCATACATCTGCAAGATAAAAGAAGAAAGCCTCTCTTAATTTTGTCTGTTTCGTATTTGGAGGCATTGCCTTCGGACTTAAGAACGACTTCGACCCATCCCTGGTAAACGAGCCATCGGGTTCGAGCCATTAAAGTTCTACTGTATTTCATTAGTTTGGTGACTTAATTTAGAATTAACCTTTACAAAGGTCACAAGATGAGTCCTTAAAACTATTTACAATCTGGTTAACAGAGGCATGCTAAAATGCATACCCCTGAGTCCCAATCTATACTGTACGGGTTTTGAACTGCACTGCGGTTTTGAAATCTGCAACGAAAGAGGGAAGACTAGTCCACCGAAGAATAGTTGTAGGAAAGAGAGACTTCTTCAGGGCATCACTATAGGTCTGGCACCTACGGCATTGTGTGTTGTTTACTTTTGATGCCCTTGTTCGAGTTGAAACTGTCGCAGTGGTCAAGTATCTATCACTATCACAGAGTACGTGTATCTTATAAAAGAAAATAAAAGAGGACAGCTCACGGCCTCAAGGGACGACCACTCCAACTGGCTAAGTAGAAGTAAAACAAAGATCAGGAATCGATACAATTAACTTACTCCATCCATCAAAGACACCAAAGGGAAAGAAACACAAACATTAAGCGACCAGACCATAATGGAAACCTAAACAAAGGATGACCATAAGGACAGTTACTTTCATGCTTTATTTCGCCATCGCCGGCAGGCCCATCGAACAGCTGTCCTGTGTACCTATTCAACCTACTGAATTTGAGTTTTAACATAGTATGCCAAACAGATGATGGATACTCAAGTTGAGGGAGAACCAATATTTTGTATGAACCTTTGTCAGCCTAGGTGCAAAAGCCAAATTACGTCTAAGAATTCATATTTATCATATGACGTCGCGTCTGAGAGTGTAATAACGCCATGTAATAAAGTCGATAATCCACTAGTGGATTAAATATGCAAATTAGTTAGACACGTCCCGTAACGTTACACGTACGACGTCCTTAACGACGTCGCGTTTACTTATGGCGGAATATTGACATTTTTTTGTAAAATAAACGTGAATAAAAAGAGTTTTAAATGTCATATGATAAATAGAATCTTGCATTCGTGCTCATGTATGGTTGAATTTATTAAACTCGTTGAGGAAAAGGAATAAAATGCTCGGCATAGCCTCGCATTTTATCCCTTTACCTCAACTCGTTTAATAAATTCAATAATACATGAACACTCATGTAAGATCCTCTATTTATTGCCATAGTTGCTTTAGCATTCATCTCTGAATTATGCTGATTGTCAGTGATGGTGATACCAGGATATTTGTCCTTTAGGATCACGGAGTCCATTGTGGAATTTTGAAAATATCTCCGGGCCTAAGTGGCCGAAACTAGAAAGTCTGGCCCAGAAAACATGCACACTCCATACTTTTCAGTTCTGTAGTGCACTAATCTTTGCTTCAGAAGGATAACTCTTTTATAGAACATATTTAATCTGCTTGTCCGGAAGGTGTCGTGTCAAATCTCAATGAATGACATTTGGCCATATTAAACTTCATCTCCCAATCGGCCTTCCACTATGTTAGTCTGTCAAGGACTTCTTGTGAAATAGGCTTACACTTCATCTTTTGAGTCCTAAAACTCAAATAAAAGCACTATCAATGTCTTTAATGTCACATATATTACTTATCAATTTTTGTCCAGAAATGAGCGAAATAAGCAGACTCGCGGTATTTACTTGCTTTACTTAGATTATTTATCAGTCATCATTGTCAGGTTAGCAAAGTAAGTAAACTGAGTGGTTACTTACGATTATTCTTGTACTTATCCTGTTAGACCAAGATTGTCACACTCTGGGTATTCCTATGGGTATACATTGCGCGCCCCTTGTGGCTGATCTGTTCTTGTTTTGTTATGAAAGAGACTTCATGATGTCACTTTCCGTTGAAAACCAATCTAAAATCATTGGAGCCTTTAGCTCGACGTCTAGATATTTGGGTGAATTATTAAATATTGACAATACCTATTTCGATGGTTTGATCAGTCCAATTTACGCCCCCCCACCCAGAACTTCAGTTAAATAAAGCAAATTCTTCCGATACCGAGGCGCCGTTTCTGGATTTTCATCTATCTATTGTAGATGAGTTTGTTTCTTGCAAAATTTATGAAACACGTGATGATTTTGATCTTGAGCTTGTAAATTTTTCTTTCTTGGATGGTGATGTGCCTCGTGCAGCATCCTAAGGCGTTTATATACCGCAGTTAATTAATTCGATTTGCCATAGTGCCTAGTCATGTAACCGACTTCAACACTCGTAATAAAATGTTTATTGCTAAACTTCTAAATCAGGGTTATCGGTATCAAACCCTACGCAAAGTCTTTTCAAAATTTTATGGACGTCATTCCGATTTAATTTCAAAATTCAAAAATTCTTCTAAATTATATTTCCGCAGGGAAAATAACAAATAGTCTATGAATTAAAAATCACTCTTTTTCAACGTCAGAAGACACGACGTCGTCCCTGGCTACGGCAGATCATCATTACTTTCTTCCTGTCAGCATCACAAGATGGATGTCACTTAGTTGTTCGATGAATTAATAGATTCCTGAAGAAGGCCAAGGGCCGAAAATTTGAAAAAGAGTGATTGACGTCGTGTCTTCTGACGTTACTCCAACTTGTCTGCATCTTCAAGGAAGTGACACGACGTCGTCCCTGGCTACGGCAGATCATCATTACTTTCTTCCTGTCAGCATCACAAGATGGATGTCTCTTAGTTGTTCGATGAATTAATAGATTCCTGAAGAAGGCCAAGGGCCGAAAATTTGAAAAAGAGTGATTTTTAATTCAACATTCAATGTTGGATTAAACCTCTTCTGCAACAAGGTCTATCGGAAACCGAATTTCATGGTGACTTACTATATAAATTCAGAAAAATATATAAATACAATTACTTCAGCACCAATTTCGTAAAATCAGTCTTCGATATACAAAGATACGATACAACAAAAATGTTATACGACAGACTGCATGCATGGTAGTTAACCCAATCACGGTTCTTAACGTTGCTTCCCTCTTTAATTGCACGCCGGTGGGTCAGGCCTCAGAGTATATGACGGTTCCAGCCTAAATGCTTACTGAGAATTACAGAGTATATAATTCTAGGTAATGGTGGTTGGTGCCTGATGCTCTGTCTCTGGTCGGGCCCATCGGAGTCTAACAGTTGGTTTTCGTTTGCTTCAGCATTTCAGTTGTTTCTTTCCTCACGGTTGACAACTTTGCTTCCCTCTTTAATTGCACGCCGGTGGGTCGGGCCTCAGATTCTATGACGGTTCCAGCGTAAAAGCTTACTGAGAATTAGAGAGCATCTAATTCTAGGTAATGTTGGTTGGTTCCTGAAGCTCTGTCCCTGGTCGGGCCCACCGGAGTCTAACTGTTGGCCTTCTTTTGCTCCAGCATTTCAGTGGTATCTTGCTGTCGGGTCCTCACCGTTCTTTCATCTCTGTGGTTGTTTGATATTTTTGTGTTCACGGAGATGTTGCATTGATGAGTTAGGAGGCCTTTATGCGGACTTACACAAATTATTTGTCTAAATAGCGACGGAAATAAGGGCGAGGATTGTGGCCGCGCAAAATCGATTTAAGCACCCCCCCCCCCGCCCGTCTAATTCTAGGTAATGTTGGTTGGTTCCTGATGCTCTGTCTCTGGTCGGGCCCGTCGGAGTCTAACTGTTGGTCTTCTTTTGCTCCAGCATTTCAGTAGTATCTTGCTGTCGGGTCCTCACCGTTCTTTCATCTCTGTGGTTGTTTGATAATTTTGTGTTCACGGAGATGTTGCACAGGTGAGTTAGGAGGCCTTCACGCGGACTTATACAAATTATTGTCTAAATAGTGACGGAAATAAGGGCGATGATTGTGGCCACATAAAATCGAGTTAAGCCCCCCCCCCCCCCCTGTCTAATTCTAGGGTATTGTTGGTTGGTTCCTGATGCTCTGTCTCTGGTCGGGCCCATCAGAGTCTAACTGTCGGTCTTCTTTTGCTCCAGCATTTCAGTGGTATCTTGCTGTCGGGTCCTCACCGTTCTTTCATCTCTGTGGTTGTTTGATAATTTTGTGTTCACGGAGATGTTGCACTGATGTGCAAGGAGGCCTTCATGCGGACTTATACAAATTATTTGTCTAAATAGCGACGGAAATAAGGGCGAGGATTGTGGCCACGTAAAATCGATTTAAGCCCCCACCCCACCCCTGTCTAATTCTAGGTAATGTTGGTTCCTGATGCTCTGTCTCTTGTCGGGCCCATCGGTTTCTAACTGTTGGTCTTCTTTTGCTCCAGCATTTCAGGGGTATCTCCTCACCGTTCTTTCATCTCTGTGGTTGTTTGATATTTTTGTCTTCACGGAGATGTTGCACTGATGAGTTAGGAGGCCTTCATGCTGACTTAAACAAATTATTTGTCTAAATAGCGAAGGCAATAAGGGCGAGGATTGTGGGCACGTAAAATTGATTTAAGCCCCCCCCCCCTCACACACACACACACACACACACACACACACACACACACACACACACACACACACACACACACACACACACACACAGTGAAATTAGTTTCACTGACCGTTCAAAAGTCGGTTCTTCTGTCGCGGTTTATGTTTGTTATGTCTTGTCTTTGAGTGTGTTCGTCGCTTATATTATTTTGTTTTGGATAGCTAATTGGCCATTTGGTGGGAAAGTAACTGTCCTTTTGGCTTTTCGCTATTGATGTTTCCATTAGGGTCTAGTTGTTTCATGTTTGTGCTCTTTGGTGTCTCTGATGGGAGCTGTGGGTTAAATGTATCATTTCCTGTTCATTGCCTTTACTTCTATTTTTATTAGTCTACTTACATTACTTAGCTTACGAACGACGTTGATACATGTCCCATACCAGGGCTTGTTATACGGCTACTTAAGTTACTCATCCTACTCATCTCATTTCCGTATTAGTCATGGTTCAGTGGTCTGGTCAGTTAGGTTTAGATTTGAGCCCCGCCAAGCGAATTTGGGTCTTCGAGCATTCCGTCATGACAAATTTTAACTGCGCATGCCCAGCCATTCAGAGGGGCCAGGGATATGGCTTTTTGTCTGAAGGTTCCTCTTGATTCACTGCTTGTATGAGCGAGCAGCGAAGGTTCTGGCGAGACTGCGCGGATGCGCAGGCTCGCTTGAACCTTCGCTGCTCGCATAGGCGATAAGTACCAAAAATCGCTTGACGGGGCCCATATGACTTTTAAAACTATGTAAAAGTGTCGTTTTTATCAAATATTAAGCTTATTGCACTTAAAACTATGAACAATTGGATTTTGATCGAGGGGTATAGAATATTTGACATCTACTTATTTCACTTATACTGCTATAAGGTGACTAACCCAAGTAGAATCCTGTATAATGCGTATTTTACTTATAGTACGTAGATGTTTTACGTAAGTAAAATGAGTAGAATTCAATTAACAATGACTACAGAGACACGTTAAGGGCATATGCTACGAAATACTTCCTACATTGAAAACTGTTTAAGAGTCTGTATATGTTCAGCATCATATACTGGCTCACCAAATATGAAATAAAAACCATATGTAACCGTGCTGAATCTAAAGTAATCTGAACAAGAAGGAAATCACCCCAAACTGTTTTCCCAGAAATATCAGAAAACAACCATGTTAGTAAATAGCATGTCAAAATGACTTTTGCCTAGCTTTTAAACATTTATTTTAGTCAGAATGATATATTAAAAGATACTGCTGCCTAATTTTAGCCATTTTTCAAGCTCAGATTTTTTTTTGCAAAACCAAATTCGTCATCAACCAAACTATCTTTAAAAATAATTCATTGTCTGCAATATTTTGGACCATACAGAAAAATTCAACATTGAAATTTTCATAAAACAAGGTTTTTTCTCTAGGGGATGTTTTCAGGGAATAGAAAATTCAAAGAAAACTAGGGGTCACCGTGCTAATTTCTGTTTTATTAAACAAACCGTTCCCCTACCCCCAGATGAAATACATGCGGAAAATACATATAAATTCAATGAAAATATGGTGAATCACTGACAGATCACTTGGATTTTACTTGTAAATAGTAGCTGGCCATAATATGCATTACAACCGATCGTGTAAGTATGTCTGTAATCATTTAGGTTGATCTGATCTTGAGTAAATGCCGAAAAATAAAAATTTTCAAAAGTCGCAATGTTACTGTTTTCGTGAAGTTTATAGCCAAGCTGAACATGTTTAATAATGCAATGAACCCAAAACAATATCTGTTCCACAAATTTCAACCATTTCCTTACCCAACAACGGTAAAATGTTGGCTCTGACATAACTTTCATTTTTGATGATCATACAAAAATGGCGAATTCGTAGCATTTGTCTTCAACAGCTCGGAACCCTGTTAGCCTGAATTGTATTCATGCATCGTGTCCTGAATCTCTTCTCCATTATGAATTCATTGGAAAGCCCATGCCCTATGTACTTCATACTCCATGTCCTGAAATCTTCTGCCTACGAATTTAGACAGTTAGAAGGATGGTATGCTAATATATATCATCCTATACAGCACACAATCATCAGCAAAAAAACAACAACAACAAAAAAACCAATGAAATAAAAATAAAAAAAATAAATAAAAAGAAAAAAGAAAAAAAGGACAGATGACCTGAGAGACCATTAATGAATGCAACGAAAAAGGGTGGTTCTAGTACTCAACCTTGGAGAATACAAGATGAAACAGGGACTGAATCGGACACTTGGCCATCGAGTGCACCCAGAGACCCATGAGTTAATCCACATACGTGTGCATCCTCTTAACCAATAGACGAAGGCCTTGGTAAAGTCCATGATAATTAAGTCAGTTTGGCAAAGTCCGTGATAATTAAGTCAGTCTGTTTGTGGCCACTGTTAATGGCCCGTCCAGATTGTTAAAAAGTCCATAAGTAACTCAGTTTGGAGCTAATTGAGTCAGTCCATGCGACTATCGCTGACCGTGTACAAACTTCCGATTATCGGTTATTTATAGAAAATAGTATCGCTGTGAGGACAGAGTGTTGCATAAGGTTATCAATAGACTCGATACTTGAACCATGTGATAAGTTTCGCAAACAACAAAGACCCAGATCAGACGAGGCGTCTGAAGAGGCTCTGATTTTGATTTTGAGATGATTTTGATTTTGAGATTGTAGGCTTTCCTTTTTTGGATGGTGGTGTTCCTCGTGCGCCGTCGTTTGGCGTTTGTGTTTCGCAGTTGGTTCGATTTGCCAGAGTGTGTAGCCATGTAACTGACTTCAACACTCGTAATAAATTTTTAACGGCTAAACTTCTTAATCAGGGTTATCGGTGCCGTGGACTGCGCGGGACCTTTTCGGGATTTAGTAGGCGTCATTCTGGTTTGGTTTCGGAGTTCGGTGTTGGACTTGAGTGTCTTCTGCAACAATGTCTATCGGAACCCGAATTTTATGGTGACTCAGTATATAAATTCAGAAAAATATATAACCGCAACGACTTCAGCACCCAATTTCGTCATTCTTCGATATAAAAAGATTGGGTACAACATAAATGTTATACGACAGACTGCATGCATTGTAGTTAACCCAATCACGGTTGACAATTTTGCTTCCCTCTTTAATTGCACGCCGGTGGGTCAGGCCTCAGATTCTATGACGGTTTCAACGTAAAGGCTTATTGAGAATTAGAGAGATTTTAATTCAAGGTAATGTTGGTTGGTGCCTGATGCTCTGTCTCTGGTCGGGCCCATCGGAGTCTAACTGTTGGTTTTCTTTTGCTCCAGCATTTCAGTGGTTTCTTGCTGTCGAGTCCTCACCGTTGTTTCATCTCTGTGGTTGTTTGATTATTCGTGTTCACGGAGATGTTTCACTGATGTGTTAGGAGGCCTTCATGCGGACTGGACAAATTATTTGTCTAAATCGCGACGGAAGCAAGGGCGAGGATTGTGGCCACGTAAAATCGACTTAAGCCCCCCTCCCCGCGCCCCGCCTCCGCCCCCCCCCCCTCCCCGCGCTCCCCCCCCCCCGGAATTCGTTTCTACTGACCGTTGCAGGGAGGTTCTTCTGTCGCGGTTTGTTTTTGTTATGGTTTGTCTTTTGGTGTTTGTGTCGCTTATATTGTTTCATTTTGGATAGCCTATCGGTCATTTACTGTGGTTGTTTGATTTTTGTGTTCACGGAGATGTTACACTGATGAGTTCGGAGGCATTCATGCGGACTGAACAAATTATTTGTCTAAATCGCGACGGAAGTAAGGGCGATGATTGTGGCCACGTAAAATCGATTTAATCCCCCCAAGTGGAATTCGTTTCCGCTGACCGGTCCAAGGCGGTTCTTCTGTCGCGGTTTATTTTTGTTATGTTTGTCTTTGGGTGTTTGTGTCGCTTGTGTTATTTTATTTTGGATAGCCTATTGGCCATTTTATGGGAAAGTAACTGTCCTTTTGGCTTTCCGTTGTTGGTGTTTCCATTAGGGTCTGTTGTTTCATGTTTGTGTGTCTTTCCCTTTGGTGTCTCTGGTGGGAGCTGTGGGTTGATTGTACATCGATTCCTGATCATTGCCTCCACTTCTTTTCTGCACTGTTTGTTTAAAAGTTTAAAATAGTGGAATTTAAGGGGAATGGGAACACCTGGCAGATTTTTCCGCCATTTTTCAAAGGGAGACAACTTTTTGAACTTCCTGTTCGCTTTTCTATAAGCTTTATTACATGCTGCATGCTGTCGGACCACTGCCGGGCTGAGTTCGATCACACTTTGGTTAACCACGGTAACCTATCGAACTACTTCAAAAAACACAACGCAATGGGTAAAAACCGGAACCAGATACAATGCTCTGTTCTTTTCGTTTCAGATGCTGTTATAACTGCCGACAACGACAAAATAAAAAGTCAACGATAATTAAAAATAACAGGAAACAAAAAAATGATAATAAAAAAAAAAAAAAAAAAAATGATAATAAAAAAAAATAAATAAATAAATAAAAAATAATAATAATAAAAATAATAATGATAAAGGCGAGGGAGCAGTTACTGTGTTTGGGCGATTCGGTTGTGTTTGCATTTACATGCTAACTGTAGGGTTAGGACAAATGGTTTCCAGGGTCGCCTTTAGTCCTAGCCTCTCCTAGCAGGTCAATGTTGTCACAACCGCGTATCCCAACACAGTATTTAGCTCAAACATACCGTGCTTCTATTGAAATTTCATTATAACCTATACATACATACATACATACATACTTACACACACACACACACACACACACACACACACACACACACACACACACACACACACACACACACACACACACACACACACACATACGCACTGAGTGACGGAGACCGAATATAATGTATATAAATTACACGGTATGTAAAAAAGATGGGGTCGGATAGGGGAGGAGGCGCCGACCAAAAAAAATAAATAAATAAAAAATAAGCTTTATTACACGGAAAAAGCGGCCAACTCTTAAAGGAAAGAATTTGCTCCTTAGGAGCAAATTCTTTCCTTCCTTTAAGAAGTGGCCCCTATTGACATGGAAGACAAAACAATGTTTTTGCAGGAGTTGCCTCCACTGAAGGTATTCCCATTCCCCTTTAGAGTTCGAAAATCACCGTTCAGGATCATTTTCCAGCCTACACACAGAGACAATCGACCTACCAGTGCTGTCAGTGATTTGATTAAAAAAGTGGAAAAACGTTCGCCAGATGCCATTCTTTGGAACTTTTACCCGTATCAAGAGATTGTTTAAACAAATGTCAAAATCTCCCAGCATGTACATGACGTAATTGTGACGCCACATCAACGTCGGTGCAACTCAGCTCCTACAGATTAAGAGGAATTCAAACCTTTAAGTAACTTGTTCACTACATCAAACGACACAACAATACTATCCATGGAATCGAAACTCCTTGAATTCAGTTTTATCATTGAATTGACCAACCAGTCCCTCTGCCCTGATTTAGCAATGCATTACATTCCTTCCATTTAGGGGTGGAATACCTTGTCTGTTTTTGTTCTGAGGTTTGCTATTTAGATATATATATCTGTGCATGTGTAGCAGTCTCTTGAATATTCCTTAACATCACCTACCAAGTTATTTGGATACAATCCATGTTGATTTTCGATGTAGTCTCAGTTTTTCGTCTCAGAGTTGCAAATTTTGCCCTGAGTGTATCACTACCGTGCTTCTAATGCCTTAGTAGAATGACCAGAGTACAGTGAAATTCCGCTATTAAGACCACCTTACATTAAGACTAAGCATATTTAGTAGGTCTTTGTGTTTTCTGCATACCGTGTCCTCTGGTCAGAGACCCCTCTGAGCAGAAACCACCTTAAAGACCACTTTTGAACAGTCCCAAAGGTGGTCTTAATATAAGAATTTTACTGAATATGGAGAGAGAAAGCCCAACATGAAAGGTAAAAAGTAAACCAAATATGATCTAAGGATCATTATCTCTTAGCAAGAGCATGATAGACTCTAATGATGTTACTTGCTTATCGCGACTGATTTTCTCCAGTTAGTTGATCTCGTTGGTTAAGTCGGTCCACCCGCCCCGTCCACCCGCCCTCCTATCCATCAGTCAGTAACAAGGAAGTATGGAGGGAATAAACTCTTCTAAGAATAAATGTCCACATGAAGTTGGGTCATGGGATCATAAACAAAAGCGTAAAACAATCAAAGCACTGAGAGTACTGGTGGGTCGATTGTCTCTGAGTGTAAGTTGGGAAAATAGTCCCGAACTGAGAATTTAACTGTTCGGTTAACCCTTAAATTCCAGTATTTTTAAACAAGCAGGACACCGCGTTAAGTGGGGTCTGATAAGGTGTTCACTGTTTGTCAATGCCCCAGTGCACGAGCTGAGTCCAGATTTTTACACTGCATTCTGACGTCACAGGGGGACGACTATCGATGCTATAAACAACCGGTACCTGCATTTTGTACATGGTCAGCGACAGTCAAGGGTATTATAGGACTGTATGGTCACCAAAATTGTTTTCATTGCTGTTGTTTCTTCTTATCATTTTCGATTTGAAATATGATTATATATCTTTATCTTTTCTTGGAAGCATTTCAGCCTGAATAAAATTGTTAATGGTATAATATCTCTGCTCACAAGAATAAATATATGAAAACAAAACGGTGAGTTACTTTCTCTTCAAAAGTAGCATCTAACTAACAACGTATCAATAAAATTGTTGACATTTAATTTTCCGTTTTCTATCCCCCTTAGAGCACCTACATAGAACAATAACGGGATGGGAACAATTGCGCCCAAGGACGAATCGTCCCGGCTTTGTGATGATCTGCAGGACGAAACGTCCCGTTGCTGCGGTAGTCAGGGGTTTAACCGTGCCTCACCCGCATTAATATTTTTATTGGTTTCCCCAAGTTTATTTGTAACTCTGAGCGCCTGCTATTGTGCCTTGAACTTTGAACCCATTTTGTTCTGAAGGGAATCTTCCACTTTATATATAGCAGAAGTCAATTTCAAAATTTAGGGATGTCAGGTTGTGTTTTCTACAAAATTTATTTGGAAAATGGCTGAACTTTTTTTGCAAACAGTGTAGGACCCGATTAGCCGCCGCGTTCTACGGCGACTGATCTTGGTTACCCGTTTTCGATTCCCCGGTACATGTACACAGTGGGTTAATATGTAGACATAAGGCGGTACTTTCATTCAATAGTTGTACACGGAGAATCTATGTGTAAAACTTATAATTATTGAGAACTAAACAGGTTCATGAAATAATTTATAGAAAATACAAATTATTCTCTTCAGCTCCATCAACCGTTTCATTTTTTTTAGATATGAGGAACTTTTTCAACTGTTTTGAATATGGGGCAATAATTCCTCACGGATGTCTCCATGGTGATGAGGTCATCTGCAGCAGCTAGCCGTTTTAGTCTAATGTTAAATCTGGGTCGATTGTCGATTACAATCGACCTAAAAAATTAATCTTACGTTTTGTGTGTCTTTATATGTTTCAGTAAGATGGGTCATATGTAAAATATTATATAATAGTACAAGTTCCTCTGCCACATATGAGGAAAATGGTCTTTATATAGTTGGGCAGCCTGCAAAGGCTAACTGATCAGCCTGTGCAACCGCGCAGTTTAATGAGAGTCTTTGCTGAACCTTTGAAGTTTCGGTCTACCTCCAGTCTAATCCTAGGCCAAGGAGTATTTGAACCCACAAACGCAGAGCCACCGATTGTAGGACCCTGAAAACCAAAAATTTAACTTTCTTATGGCGCGTCTTTTTGGAAAACAGCTCATGAAAAAAGGGTGTTCATGTCAATGGCGGGCGAGCAGCAAAGATTCTGACGAGACTGTGCATATGCGCAGTCTCGTCAGAGTCTTTGCTGCTCGCACATATTTATCGGAGTCCTTGCCGCGCATGCGTATTTGTCGGACTGTTAAAGGACCTTTTCTCATCAGTGGGTTCATTAGATTTCTCGTTTTTAGACTTTACACCTATAAACTAGTTCAGGGGCAGTTTCAAGTTGTTTTTTAGTCGAAAGAAGCTTCGTCTATCTATTAACAGCTCTGCAAAGCACATTCGTGTGAGATATGGCTGCATGACTGATAGTTTTCTCTGGAATTTCCTAACCAATAATATAATGATACAAAGAAAAGTCAAAAGTTCTGTTCTGTTCTCTTTGTGCAGATTAAAGTACATAAAGTTTGATAATTTTCGCACGATGCACATTAAAGAGGCATAGGTCCTACATTTTGCTGAGTCCAGGAAATGCAAGATCCATACCAGTAAGGCCTCATATTTTTTCAGGCATTTGCAGGATTTAAGGCTTTTCTTGATTTCAGGCTGTTTTGTTTGTTACCCTTTTCCATGCCTGAAAAATAGGCCCCAAATTTGCAAGCCTTTAACCCTTGATCCTGCTGAACCCGACAACTATTACCTTTGCAAACAAGATGGCTTCTTCAGAAGCCATCTGACCTGGATCTACACTGTTTGCAAAGGTAATAGTTGTCGGGTTCAGCAGGATAAGGGTTAAGGCTGCAAATTGGGGCCTTTCAGGCATGGAAAAGCTTGGTCAGTATGAGGCCTGATACCTGTGGAAAACACTTTGAATAGTCCAAATAGTATTGTCTACAGAAAGGAATTAGTCTGAGTGAAATGGTATGCTGAAGAGGCAACTTTTGGTCACTTAAGGTCTATGCGGCCACAACTCCATGGTTTGTTTGATTTTGTTTGATTTGACGTTTAACGCCCCCGTCAACATAGGTCATTTTGGAGACGTTGCTTTCAATTTTGTGGAACTTTTACCCGACACTGAGATAAAATGACTTCTCAAGCCCTGCCGCCCAATGAAACAAGTAGGGGTTTATAAGCATGGACGGTCCGACTCACACCGCTTTGCCTGGGCAGGCTTAGATCGTCTAAGTTCTTTACCATTACTGTGTGCGGTCGGTTTCAGCTCCGAGTGCGTGGAAGCATCATGCAACCCATCTATTTCTTCAAGCCCCGATGGGCGGGGACCGCTGTGGGGATGATAAGGTATACAATGCATAGAGAATCTTACATCAGAGTTCATAAATTGTTTAATTTAATAAACGAGTTGAGGATACGCGATAAAATGCCAGGCTCTGCCGCGTATTTTACCCCTTTCCTCAACGAGTTTATTATAATAAATTCAATAATACATGAGCACGAATGCAAGATTATGTTTATCATATGACATTTAAAACACATTTTATTCACGATTTTCGAACACAAATGTCAAAACAGTATTCAGCCATTAGTAAACGCGACGTCATTAAGGACGTCGTACGTGTGACGTTACGGAGCCTATCTAACTAATTTACATATTTAATCCACTAGTGGATTACCGAATTTAATACATGGCGTTATTACATTCTCAGACTCGACGTTCAAATACACAATTACACAAAACCATAGATTATGGGTTCTCGTTAGAACCGCCTCATAAATACCCATAATTTATGTTTGGAACGAAAACAAGAGGAATATATTATACCCCAGCAGGCACATGGCGTAATTGCGACGTTACATCAACGTCAGTGCAACGTCTTGACGCTATTGTAACATCACATCTACGTCGGTGCAACGTCACGACGTTGCACAGATGTTGATTTGACGTTGCCCTAGCGACGTGTGCCTGCTTGGATATATGTATATTTCTGGCAGAAATTTGTCGTAGCTTACAATATTTTGTTCAGTAAATTCCCGGCCCCGCCCATCGGGGCTTGAAGAAATAGATGGGCTGCATGATGCTTCCACGTAGAGCTGAAACCGACCGCACACGAGTACTGGTAAACCACTTAGAGGATCTAAGCCTGCCCAGGCAAAGCGGTGTGGGTCGGTCCGTCCATGCTTATAAATCCAATTTGTTTCATTGGGCGACAGGGCTTGAGATGTTATTTCATCTCAGTGTCGGATAAAAGTCCCACAAAATTGGAAGCAACGTCTCCAAAATGACATATACAGTGTTGACGGGGACGTTAAACCTCAATAAATGCCAAGTTTTATGCATAATATGTCTCGACGATTCATAATGACCGACATTTCATTTCATCCAGTAGAGTCAAGATATAGGTAGTCTGTATTTGGCTATTAACATTCACAGCCCTGAAGAGGTCTACAACAGTTACCAGTGCAAACAGTGTTTGTTTGTTTTTATTGGAATTTAACGACCAAGTAACACTACTTAGGTCATTTTTGAGTCGGTCAGTTTTCCTATCCACACTTTTCTGGGCAGGCTTAAACAGTTCAGTGCAGAAACTGACAACTGCCCTTCTTGAAATAGCGGAAGGGAGGGAGTGACCGTAGAGAATATCATGATGAATATCCACGAAAGAATGTTACTGACCCCGGCAGGAATCGAACCGGGCAAACAGTGTAGAACCAGAGCAATCTCATCTAGACATTTGTTTGCCATTCTTTTGTTGGCTTAGAAAGACAGCTCCCCTTGCAGCAGTAGATGGGTTTATATTAAGAGGAATGAATACACCATCAGGGAAGACAACTCCTGCAAAATTATTTTGTCTCCCATGTCAATAGGGATCAACTCTTAAAGGAAAGAATTGGCCCCTGAGGAGACCCCTTTTTGCGTGGGATAGTTTTATAGAAAAGGAAACACGGAGTTCAGAAAGTTGTCTCCCTATAAAAAATGGTGGAAAAATCTGCCCGTTGTACTCATTTCCCTTAAAAGATGATGGAGTCAAACTCCCGGTGTCCACTCGAGCAAATCAGGGGCTTAATGATAAAAAATAACATCCAACTGCTACAATTTCAGAACAGCATAAACTTCAAACAAGAAGATAACTGAAAACATAAACAATCTTGAAAATTAACATGTTAATGCTGATAAGCCTAGACAGAAGTATTGGCTGGTCAACAGTATGATTCCATTTGAGAGTTCTTGACCATTCATTATCCGGAAGAAAAAGAAGAAGAAGTATTTAATACTTGTAAGTTTGTCCTTTTGCTGCACAAGCAAGAGAATATTGCCGTGTTCGACCATAGGGGCTTGAATCATGAAAAAAAAAATCATTTTGTTTTTTTATGATTCAAGCCCCTATGGTTCGACAATCCTATAAAAATGATATTTTTCTGATTTTATTATTATTTTTTTAAACAGATTGTGTGTACTCGTTAGAACCGACTCAATGAGGCGGTTCTAACGAGTACCCACAATCTATGTTGTTTTAGTTTTTTTAGCAAGAATAACGAGTCATGCATGCCCCTGCTACCACCCCAGGTTTCTCTCTATAAGGCGGGGTTTACATGGGCCTATATTTCACGGGCTTGTTAAAGTGATGAAAATTGAAATTCGGCCCAACAAGAAAACAACTGCACATGGTGTTCCTATTAACCCATTTTGTACCAAATGGAATCTTCCTTCTTTTATATAGCAAGAGTCCATTTCAAAATTTAGGGGTGTCAAGTTGTGTCTTCTTCAAAATGGCTGGATTTTTACAAACAGTGTAGGCCCTGATCAGACGCCGCGTTCTTCTGCGTTTGATCTGGGTCTGCGCTATTTGCCAATTACCCGTTTTGGGGTTTCCAGTACAAAATGGGTTATCGTTGAGATCATGACGTCGACATAGTTCTGTCCATATATTTCATTTTCTGTGAAGGTCAGTTGTAATGTAGATCAAATCACGAGCGCGTAGCGCGAAGGATTTTTCTGCTTACAACTGACCGACAGCGGTTATATATCAATATTTACATTTCCAGTGTAAAGTCTAATGTAAACCTATAGAAAACAATGCAGTTCAATTTCCATGAACGCATCGAATCATATGATTTTCAGTGACGTCAAGTGACGTCATTCTAAACCATTGTTTTCTACGGGCGTTGATGACGTCAACGCTGCTTCGCTCTTTGTAGAAAACATCGTGTAAATGTTTTTCAGCTTTAAAAGTTTGCCCCATAAGCTTTTTTGCCCAGTGATGAGGGGCAAATAATGTAAATATAAAAAATAACTTAATTTTTCTGCTTTTCATGAAAGTATGAACGACAGCGTGTCGCTAGCAAAGTTCACATGAACCCCATCGGTGGTTCATTTACTTTGCATGCGACCCACTGCGTTCATACTGTATGAACGACAGCGGGTCGCTAGCAAAGTTCACATGAACCCCATCGGGGTTCATTTACTTTACACGCGACCCACTGCGTTCATACTTCCATGAACGGCAGAAAAATAAATTTCATTTCTTAAATAAATCACGACACTAGAGCTGATCTAGATCTACGAGTATGTCGATCTGAAAAATTCAATTCTTAAATGGCTTCAAACAGGTATTTATGCAAAAATGTCCCTTAATGACCGTGTGACGTCAATGTATTCATTACAGTACGATTAGAGTTTTTGTCTGTAAGTGCTCGAGGGGTATGAAGTGGGTGCATCTGCTCTTGGTATGAAGTTGTTCTAACGAGAGGTTAATGTCTGGTTTTGGCGGTTAGTTTAATTTACCCGCAAGGCCGATGACCTGTGTCGACTCTTCCTTTCTGGCTTACATTAGAAATTCTATTCCTGAAATATTTTTTACGGTTTTAAAAGGCTTTAAACGCCAAACACGGGAAAAGCAGACGGCATTTTCACATGTCTTTATAGCATTTATTTAGAATCTTGGGCCTAAAATCACGTGTGAGCCGTCTGCCAGGCAGGCGATTCACCTGAAATGTCACGCTCTAATTTTTCTGAGAACTACAAAGAATGTCTTCTGCTTTTGAATTTTTCTTAGTGCTTGGGGTTAAATTGCACACAATCATCAATTCATCACAAAAATAAGACAACACAAAAGAAATCTAAACACAATGGTGTGCGTATCCACAAACTATCAAGTCGGTTTGCTCTTTGTTCCCACCACATGCAAGCGCTAGGCTTATAAGCTTCACTAAATGTGCATTATAGTGCAGTTTTATTGCTTGCACTGAGTTTATAGGGTATAAATATGCAGACTGGGCGTATCAAACAGTTGTTTTCTCTATTGTCTCGTGAAAATAATATGAACCAGAGTATGGACAGACAAGGCTGTCTATTGAATAAATTTTTGCTAATACTGATTTTTGTCTGCTCTGTGCGCACCTAATACGGCTTATTTGAGCCCCCGCACAGAATAATAATGATATAATAATAATAATAATAATAATAATAATAATAATAATAATAATAATAAAGATGCAAGGTGGCATGTGTGACCCGCGAAGACTCAGACCAGACTGTGCAGCATTCTGATCTGATTATTCACAGGTCGTTGGAGTAAGCTGTGGTCTCAAAAGAAGAATCTAATATGGCTACGTGCATTTGCAGTCTGAAAATAATATAAACAGGTCGCGTATGCAAGCCAAGCTTAACCTTTTCCTACGCAATGGTTCTTACATGATTTCTGCCATTTTTCTTTTTTGCATGCATGGCCTTTGGCCTTAAAACGTTTATACGATGATCTTGATTGCATTGTTGGCGACCATGGCGCTGACGCAAGAAAATCATCATAACTGACAATTTTTCGATACTTTCCTTAATCCTGATGCAAATACAGATTGTGTGTGCTCGTTAGATTCACCCCATTGAGGCGACCCACAATCTATGTTTTACCATTGTACTTACGGCCACTTTTTGCAAAAGAAAGAGGGGGTTACCAGGATTTTAACTACACGGACTATCAAAATGATTTTTTTTATTCTGTTAACCCTTTTTGTACCAAATGGAATCTAGCAGGGGTCCATTTCAAAATTTAGGGGTGTCAGGTTGTGTTTTCATCAAAATTTATTTGGAAATTGGCTGAACTTTTAGCAAACAGTATAGGCCCTGATCAGACGCGGCGTCTGATCTGGGCCGGCACTGTTTTCCAAGGTACCCCTTTAGGGGTTTCTGGTATTGAATGGGTTAAGATCCTGAAGATCCGTTTTCGGAGTTACTTCACTCACAAGAAACCTGGCATATTCCCGCCATTTGACAAGGGGGTGGGGCAGCTTTCGTGACCTCTGTTTGTGTTCTGACTAACCGGGCCTCTATAGAGGAAAGAATGTTATTACAAGGTGCTATGAGTATACCCAATTTTGTTGGACGGAGGCATGGACCGGCTCATTCTGCTGAATAATGTGTAGCGACTGCTTTCTCAGAAATAATTTAAAAACAAATATGTTGCAAATCAAAAGTGCACGCGATGATAAATATACTGAACCGAAAAAGAAACGCAACTACAACTATAAATGCGAGTATTTGCAGAAATAATCATGTTTGCAGAAAATCGATTTAATGACGCAATAATATAATCATTCCTGAATGTAACTACCATAGAGAGTTCAATTTCCAGTGAGAATGTTTGGAACACAAATCTGTTTTGTCATAGAGGTAGTCATTTCACAAGTTCAAAACATAAGCAGTTAATAGCGAGTATGTCCTCCGTTTGCATTCAGTACTGCACGCACACGCCTGGTCATGGACGGGATTAAACGATTGATCTCTGCCTGGGGAATAGCATTCCACTCCTGTATGAGCGCGAGACGCAAGGCTTGACGCGTTGTTGGCGGCTGGGGGCGGTTACGTACGCGCCTATCCAAGACGTCCCACAAATGTTCTATAGGAGAGAGATCTGGACTATACGGAGGCCAGTGCATCAACGTTGTTTTGCTGAAGAAACACCACGCTGAGCCTTGCTACATGCGCCCGAGCGTTATCCTGTTGAAACGTAACGTAATGCTGTCGTACATATGGAACAACTACCGGTCGTAAAACGACGTCAACGTAACGCTGTGCCGTCAAAGAACCATCAATGAATGCCAGGGGCGTTCTATAACCATAAGATATGCCAGCCCACACCATCAACCCACCGCCTCCAAATCGATCACGTTCAACCAAACAATTGTCGCGATAACGCTCTCCGTCAGTTACGCCTATACACACGTTGACGGCCGTCAGCTCTGTACAACAAGTACCTGGACTCGTCAGAAAACATTACGTTACCCCACTGACGAAGGAGAAACAGGTTTGGCCTATGTTGTGTGAGCCACGCCATTCTAACCTGACGTCGTCGTGGTGTTAATGGCATACCAACGTACGGACGACGAGGACGTAAGCCAAACTCTCGAAGGCGATTCCTGACAGCATCTGCACTCATTCGATTGTTGTGCGTTCCTGGTGTCACCTGAGACGTCTCGACGGCTGTACGGAACCGATTACGAAGGTGGGTTAGACGGATGTATCGTCCTGTCGACGTGTCGTGACGCGTGGACGTCAACTTCTGGGCCTGTCATTTGTCGTTCCCGTTTGACGTAGACGCTGATACAAGCGAGTTATCGTCGATTTACTCACTTCGTAGTTCCAGGCGATGACAGCCTGAGACGTCCCACGTAGAAGCATTTGGACCGCTACGTTACGTTGATCTTGCGTCAAATGTACCATATTCCGTAGAGAAATTTTACCGGACTTTTGAAACCTAAACTCCAGGTAACACAATATGCCAATATGATGAGGTTACTGTATACATTTAATGTACTACACGAGGAAATGTTGAAAACAACGAATTGCCAAGTGGAGCGTTAAACTGTACAGATATCGCCCAAATATTTTCTGCATAAGAAAGTTTAAAAAGTATGAAAGTAAATCGCAAAATGATTTTTCAGTCAGCCTGACGGTTGCATGAAAACCTTTTGGGTTAAAAGTTGCGTTTCTTTTTCGGTTCAGTATATAAATGTGTTTGTTGTTATGCGCGCTGTCACGAGAAAAAATGTCTTCGGAAATTGCGACCAGGTAATACACAAAACAGCCTGATCATCTCCACAAACTAGCCAGAGTCTCGAAATTTCAGATTAAGAAACTAGCGGTATTGAGCTATCAAAGCAGCAAACACAAAGGTGCAGATCAGACTGCGCGCATGCGCAGTCTGGTCTGTACCTTTGTTGTTTGCAAACGGATTAAAACAGTTTTTATCACGAAGTTGCTCATTAAGACTTAAGTTATAGATGGAAGGTTACATACATACGAGTATCATGGCTTTTTATTGGTGTTAACACATCTGCTGCACAGAATCTGCAGTTTTACGCATTTTCTCATAAAAGATAAGAAACAACTTGTAAGTTCACAGCAGCAAAGTAAGTTTTTTACTGCCTGTCAGTCTGGCATGATTTATTTGATTCAAACCCAGCACAGCGTGTTTCACACACGCATCCTACTCCATTACTCCAGATTTTCTTGAAGATGATTTGTAACACCAAATTTCATTGGCTGAGAGGTATGTCTATCAAAATTTACTCGTCCGCAAGAAAAAAGTAGTCCCGGCATTTCAACCAGTAAGCCTTTAACCCGACCAAAGTGTGTTTCCAAGTAAATCTAGGAAACCGTGTTTGCTGTGATAAGCAGCACGGCTTTTCCTGGACCAGGAGCTCGCACACGGGCTTCTCGTACACCCGGGATTTGGAATTAGCACCCTCGAGCTTACTGCCATCTTCTGATGCAGTAATATAGACTCGTAGTGATTCAATATGGCATCGGACTCGGTGCGGTGGGGCCTTTTGTGCCTTATTGCGATTCTAGGATTAACACATGCTCAGGAAGGGGGTAAGTGTATCTAGACGACGTATGCACATATTGCATAGCATGGACAATTCGCATGCTTCTATAGCACAGTCGGTCGTGCATTTGACATCAGATGCAAGGGGCGCGTGTTCGAAGCGGCTGCGTGTTCGAAGCCCAGCCAAGCCCAAGCCACATGACTTTCATGGACATTCGTTATGAAACTTCTACGGCTTCTTTTACTGGCGAAAGCATGTGCATCGTAATCTTTAGCCGCATACTGTAACTTTACTGACCGGCTTTGTGTTTCTTTGGCGTCTCTGATGGGAGCTGTGGGTTAATTGTATCGATACCTGATCATTGACTTCACTTCTACTTTGGTATGATGTATGTTGTCTGGATCTAAACATCTGAAGAAACCATGCAGGGCTCTGTGTGGCGCGTATTATATTTGATAGGATAAATCTTCTGCTTTGTTTTCTATTTTAACCCTTTTTGTACCAAATGGAATCTTCCTCCTTATGTATAGCACATGTCCATTTCAAAATTTAGGGCTGTCAGGTTGTGTTTTCTTCAGAATTGGTCTGAAAAATGGATGAAATGCTTGCAAACAGTGAATGCCCTGATCAAACGCCGCGTTCTGCGGCGTCTGATCCTGGTCAGCACTGTTTACCAAGTACCAGTACTAAATAGTTTAATGATTCCTTTATAACTACTACGATCTTACTCCTGGGTTTTAGTACCCCGAAAATCCAGGTATGGACATTTTAGTCTCTCCAGAACAACAGCTCTGTTTATTTTCATTTGTCAAAATGAACTTCAATAAATCTCAGGTTCACACTGATAAGCCTCACTAATTGCCTAAGCATATGGCAACAAAACATCAGTTTTGCAAACAGTGCAGGCCCAGATCAGACGCCGCAGAACGCGGCGTCTGATCAGGGCCTGCACTGTTTGCTAATTGCCCGTTCTGGGGTTTCTGGTACAAAATGAACAGATGTGTATACCTTTACTAGGATAAACATTTCAGTCTGGTACTGCACTGTCTAATTTTAAACCTCTAGCATGCTTGGCTGTAAACTTCTCTGAATAAATCAGAATTAATTACAACTTCATGCCATTATTTCTATACCAGCAAGGCAACAGCTGTCAAATATTTGATAAATTGGTATGCTCAGTCTGAGCAACTATTTGGGAGTTAAACGCAGGAGTAGATCTCATGTATCAAAGCTGTTGAGCTACTGACGCTGTATTCAACGATCCTTCTCCAATGGGCAGAAAATGGTCTTAGTAAAAATTTGTACTTTATGGCCAGTATCCTCGAAAGTTATACGGGCGGCATAGGATTCGAACTGTACAGTCAAACTTATAATTGTGGCCACCTCTATCTAGCAAGCAATCTGTTTAAAACAAGCCGCTATTCAGTTCCAGGGAAAAAAGGAAAATGCCGCGATTTCATTAAGCATTTGAAACAGTGGCAATTGCCAATATGCGGATATCGCTTCTTTCGGTGACGTTCACGTATCCACATGAAGGGACCAAGTTGACTCAGACCAAACTGGTCCACATTAACCAGAACTTTCCGCCCAACGGCTTTAGGTCTATTTCCAATTCAAGGGATGTCAGATTTGTTCTTTAATTTGTTAATTTGTAATGTATATGTCCATGCTTTTAGCAAACAGTGCAGACCATGATCAGACGCCGAATTCTGCAAACAGTGTACACCCTGATAATCGCCACATTCTCCTTGATCAGACTTCGCGTTCTGTGGCTTCTGATCCTGGTCTTCACTGTTTGCTTGTGCTCCTTTTTGGGGACCCTTGGGATATATGGGTAAAGTTCGTTCACCTATTGTACACGCCGCTTTTCATACATGTTGGCATAGCATGGTGCGACCAGCAGCAATATAAATTAGCTCGCGGCTCTATGCAACCACACCAGTCTTTACTGCTTGATTTTCGAACCGTCAGGATCCACAGGGCTCTTGTCATTTGCGACTCTCTGTTCAGACTGCGCAAATGCATAGTTTGTGGATACTCGTTAGAACTGCCTCTATACAGAAAACTTGGGCTATAATGATATACATTATTTTCTTTATATTTCGCTCAAAAACTGATTGTGAGTACTCGTTAGGACCGCCAAAAAGAGATTGTTCTAACGAGCACCAACAGTCGATGTTCAGAGCAAAAATAATGAAATAAAACATCATCCCTAACGTGCTTGAGCAGAATGCTGCATTGAGTTGTACTTGATTAATTTAAAACATCTCTTCATCAGTTTTAAGAATTAAAGAAGGACGGTCGGTTTTGTTTCTGGCGAAAGAATGTGCACTGTACTGGTCAAGCTCTTATGTAAAAGCCTGCCCAGGAAGTGTGTAAACTGATCTGCTCAACATGACATAAATAGCGTTGATTGGGTCGTTTAGCTCCAAATGAACCGCAGTCACTTCCGTGCATACTTTTTCATGGCCGAGAAAAACGGTACCAGAAACCCCTAAAGGGGTACCTTGGCAAACAGCGCAGGCCCAGATCAGACGCCGCAGAACGCGGCGTCTGAACAGGGCCTACACTGTTTGCAACAAGTTCAGCCATTTTCCTAACAAATTTTGAAGAAAACACAACCTGACACCCCTAAGTTTCGAAATGGACTCCTGCTATATATAAGGCGGAAGATTCCATTCGGTACAAAAAGGGTTAATATTCTTTGCAGCCTTCTTGACATCACGATAACAAATCCGCGAAATGAAGACCCCTCTTAGCCCCACTTTATATAGAGACAACTGGGGTTTACGATGGTATGCATTATCTGCCTGATGTTTGTTCAGAAACATAGATTGTTGGTACTCGTTAGAACCGTCTCAGAGAGGCGGTTCTAACGAGTACCAACAATCTATGTTGAAAGCATAAATAAGAAAGATGTTACAATTTTCCTAAATATTTGTCACTTGTGACACAATGTTGGATGAAGTTATTGCACATGGACATGTGAGGTCAGAGACTTGACCTTTTTAGTCTGTGACTGGTTGGTTACAATATACATTCGGTTTGTCTAACTACCCAGTTACAATCAGCTGCAACATTCCATTATTGGAACTGCTGTCAAATGTTTCTTTACTATATAAAGTTCAAAGATATGAATAACATGAATCAAGTTTCTTCTATCTGAAATATTTTGACCATCAAAAGGTTCTCTGTAACCATTTGGCAATAGGGAAACATATCTGATATAATATTGTCCGCCATGGTTTTGTTTTGAAAAAGGTATTTTTTTTCTGATGAAAACTTTTGATATTTTTCTGAACCTCAACTTTGAGGCGCTCCTTGTTGAGGCGGTACTAACACAGCCAATGTGTTTGAGACCGAAATTTCCAAATAATGTACACCATTGAAAACACCAATTTTAGTGGATAACATGCCGTAAGAAACCATATCACGTGTAAACGCTGGCGCGTGACGTCGTGACGTAGTCCGTGACTACTGAAATGATTTACGACTTTTTATATAAAGGGAAATGGGAACACCTAGCAGACCTTCCACCATTTTAAAGGCAGATAACCTTCGGAACTTCTGTAAGCTCTGACCCACGGAAAAAGGGGTCTGCTTAAAGGAAAGAATTTGCATCTCAGGAGCTAATTCTTTCCTTTAAGAGTTTACCCCTGTTGACATTGGAGACAAAAATACTTTTTGCAGGAGTTGCCTCCCCTTTAGGTGTTATCGTTACCCTTAAATCCTTATATGATAAACAGGATCTTGCACTTGTGGTCGCGCACAGAGTTTGGAAATATAGTATTATGTTGATACTCAGGATCGCAGTGGACAAGTTTTGTCGTATTAAATAGTTCACATTAAATATCAATATTGTTTCATTTAACTCTTATCTTGCTGTTCGCGACAACCCCTATCTTTGGAAACAGTGTAGATCCAGATCAGATGGCTTCTGAAGAAGCCATCTGATCAGGATCTACACTGTTTGGTATTCAGTTTATGAATTTGTAGCAATAAATTACATCAAGTATTTTGATTGGTTGATAGACAGAAATGGGTGTGGCCTAGATGAATATTCAGCAAGATAAGGGTTAAAGTTTTTATTGTATGTAGTGTAGTTGTGGTGCTGTCCAACTTGTATTAAGCAACCACCTACGGGGCGATCAAAATGTGCAGACAGGTGCTTGCTTAATACAGGTG
The DNA here is from genome assembly GCA_963580285.1 of Lucinisca nassula. Classification (NCBI taxonomy): domain Eukaryota; kingdom Metazoa; phylum Mollusca; class Bivalvia; order Lucinida; family Lucinidae; genus Lucinisca; species Lucinisca nassula. Next base: position 8,698,200 of record OY757019.1, on the reverse strand, counting down.
AATTGTAATACATTTCCTTTTTCGGGAACTGAAGGCATGCTTGGTTAAGACAGGTTGCTTGCTAAACAGAGGTGGCCACTATGACAGGTTTTACAGTATGTGTGTTCGTACGCTTTCATGTCTATAGTGTTGACTAAATGCTGAGTAAATTTCACTTACTCTACTCTACTCACGTTGATAACTTTCTTTTTTGTGTTATCTTTGCATTTTGACTTACCACAAAATAATTTGTTTGTTTCTGTTTGTTATTTAACGTCCCCGACAGCACTATATTGGATCATTTTGGAGACGTTGCTTCCAATCCCGACCTTGAGATGATGAAATGACATCTCAAACCCTGCCACCCAATGAAACCAAAATGCTTATATGCATTTGCCGGTCTGACTCACACCACTTTGCCTGGGCAGGCTTAGTCCTTCTAAGCTGTTTACCTGTACTCATGTGTGTTTCAGCGCTGAGTGGAAGCATCATGCAGCCCATCTATTTATTCAAGCCCCGATGGGTTGGGCGAACAAAATAATTTGAAGCTGGTTTCAATATAGCTTGTACTTTGTACAACCAAGGTAGTGGCTGCGAACGAATACTACCCCACCCACTTCCCCTGCTAATTTATTACCATTTTTCTGCTGTTTTCAAGGGAGCACTGGCATCACACTGCATTTCAGCATTCAGCTCTGTTGTACACCTACATGTACCAAAAATGAAACAGAGCCAGAAACGGACCTCTAATAATAACAGTAATAATCGACCTTATTTATAGAGGGTAACACATTTAGTACTAGTACTAATCTTCCATGTGGCCCCCTTCTCCTGGGTAGAAATCAGTACTAAGCAATGTGAATAAAGTCTCTTACCAAAGGAAACAACATTTGGCGCTTGCGAGGATCGAACCGGCTACCTCTCGATTTCATATCCGATGCTTTATCGCTGCACCACAGCGCTTATAACTCAATGAAGTTACGAACAAAACATCTAATAGCAATAATGTCGTATTTCAGTTACATCCCTTGATATCCAGGTTATGTGGCCATGAATTAATTAACCCTTGTCCTGCTAATCCCGGATATGCCTTATCTTTGAAACAATGTAGATCCAGATCAGATGGCTTCTGAAGAAGCCATCTGATCAGGATCTACATTGTTTGCCATTCAGATTGTGAATTTGTTGCAATAATTTGCATCAGATAATCTGATTGGTTGATAATTGGTAGTGGGTGTGGCATATATGAATATTCAGCAGAACAAGGGTTAATATTTCTACACAATCACACAAAATCAATCATCACAGTCATCACAAAAACGTGCCTGTATAATTTTGACCTCATTTAACCCCACTTCTATCGGCCCCCGCCCATCGGGGCTTGAAGAAATATATGGGCTGCACGATGCTTCCACGCAGAGCTGAATCCGACCCACACACGAATACTGGTAAACCGCTTAGAGGAGCTAAGCCTGCCCAGGCAAAGCGGTGTGATTGTCGGACTGTCCATGCTTATAAACCCTATTGGTTTCATTGGGCGACAGGGCTTGAGATGTCATTTCATTTCAATGGCGGGTAAAAGTCCCACAAAATTGGAAGCAACGTCTCCAAAATGACCTTTACAGTGTTGACGGGGACGTTAAACCTCAAATAAAACAAAACAAAATCCCCACTCGTATATAGTAAAACAAGGGTTTACAGGGGTACCATATTTTTCTTATTTCTGCTCTAAAATATAGATTATTTTTCTTATTTCTGCTCTAAAATATAGATTGTGGGTACTCGTCTTACGAGTACCCCCAATCTATAGTTTGAGCAGAAATTCGAAAAATATAACTATAATTTCATCTTATTTTTTTTTTCGGCGGTAAAATTTACAATGTATTTGAATAGGCGTGTTTTTTGTCATGACATTGAAGTTACTGCTTTTATAATTGCCAAACAGTATTTAGACACTGAATTTGATCCCTACCCTTATTTTATGAAGACATTTTCCCATGTGCACAGGCTGGAAACTGTGGTCTGCTACGTCAGCTGCTTTTGTGTTAGGCTTATCAGCAGGAATAAATCCAGATTCCTCCACAAAAAAAAAATGCATTCGAAACATAAGCTGTGTTTTATTGCTATCATGTATATCTTAAACTTAAGTGCTTTTTTCTCGTATCGTATACTTTAAACATAATTATAATGGTTAAAAACATATGCCTGCTACGCGGTTGAAGTTTGTTTCCTAAACAGCTTCTGAGTCTGGCAAGATGTTATTAATCCTTTTTGTACCAAATGGAATCTTCCTCCTTATATATAGTACAATTCAAAATTTAGGGGTGTTAGGTTGTGTTTTCTTCAAATTTGATTAGGACAATGGCTGAACTTTTTGCAAACTGTGTATGCCCTGATCAGACGCCGCGTTCTGCGGCGTCTGATTTGGGCCTGCACTGTTTGCCAGGGTACCCGTTTTGGGGTTTCTGGTACTAAATGGGTTAAAAGTCTTAGATCCAGTATAGCTGGAGTTATAAGTTGTTGTGTTGTGATCTTACGACACAGTCAACAGCTAAGGTCATGTCGGGCCTGTCAGTCACCTTTAATGTTTCTGGACAGGCGTACACTCTCTAAGTGGACCGGCCTCGGCGGCTCAGTCGGATGCGCGTCTGACTGGTGATCAGGAGGGCGTGGGTTAGATACCTGCCAGGGTCGGCAACATTTTTTTCGTGAAGATTGATTATGAAACCTTTTCTACGGTCATTCTCTCCTTTCCGCTGATTCAAGAAGGGCAGTTGTCAGTTTCTGGCGAAAGAATGTGCACTGTCCTGGTTAACCGCTTACGTATAAACCTGCCCAGGAAAGTGATGATAGGTAAAATGACCGGCTCAAAATGACCTAAAATAGTGTTGACTGGGCCGTTCAACTCCAATACAAACAAACAAAACCCTCTAAGTGATTAACCAGTATACATACAACGTGAGATCGCCTCGTGACAGTAACTGACAACAGCCGGAGGGTCAACAGCCTAGTCCTCAAGCAACCGTCCACCTCAAGCTGTCTCTCAAGAGACTGAGCATTCAAAATGAGAGAAAGAAAAACAACAACAATATCAACCACAACAACAACAACAGCCCCATTGCGCACCTAGGACCTTGCCCTTGCCTAATTGAAGCCAAAGCAGCAGAACGGCCCGGCACAGCAAGCCACACAGCACCTTCGCCCCGACCCCCCCCCCCCCACACACACACATACACACACACACACACGACAAGGTAGGTTTGTGGTAATTCTCCTTATTTCTTGTTAAACATATGAGCCTTGGCATAGCATTTCCTACAATTTACATGTGCGCCCAACGGAGAATTAGATCAGTCTGCGCATCTATATAGTCTGACCAAAAACTTTCTCTTTCTCGCATGAAGGAGCGTTGGTCCCTTAGCTAACCTAAGAGCGCACAACGAAGACTCTGTTCAGACTGCGCTTCCGCGCAGTCTGATCTGAGTTTTCGCGGGGCGCACATGGTAAATTGTAGGAAATGCTTTGTCCCGGCTCATACGTTATGGGTACTTAGGGCTCGTTCACGCGGCACACATGCTTCATTGGAGAAAAGAGAATTATCCTAGTTCTTTTTGTCGTTGCAATTCTCTCCCTCCCGCTGATTCAAGAAGGGCAATTGCCAGTTTCTGGTGAAGAGTGTGCAGTGTAGTGTATAAGCCTCCCCCCTCCACCCCAAAAACATGATGCCAGAAATGCAAATAATTTTGATTGGGCCGTTAAGCTAAAAATTAACTGTAACCGTATACAGTGTAATAATATGGCATCAGGAAAATACGCATATGTAGTTCTGACCCCTTGAACCTCCTTTTTATATATCGATAAGGCGGTTCTAACGTGAACCCACAATTTATATTTTGAGCAGAAATAAGAAAAAAAATGTCAATTTTTCATTTGGAAATTGTCGTTTTTCGGCGGTAAAAGTTACAATGTATTCGTGATGGACCACTGGAAGATAAACCGGCCGCACATGAGTGCTGGTAAACCGCTTAGAGGTCTAAGCCTGCTCAGGCAAAGTGGTGCGAGTCGGAACGTTCCGTAAATATTAACCCTTTTGGTTTGGGGTTGAATATCATTTCATCTCAGTGTCTGGTAAAAGTCCCAAACAATTTGATGCAACGTCTCCAGAATGACCTAAATAGTGTTGACGGAGACGTAAAACCTCAATTAAAACAAACAAACTGTCGATTTATCCTGCACAGAATAAAATCAAGGTGACTGTCGTTTACAGCAGCAACATTGTCCCTGAAACGTCAGAGCGTGGATAAGGGGGTTGGTTAACTGTCTGGACTGGGCTCGTGAATTGGGACATTTGCTTTCAGTATACACCCGGATCGGAACTAAGCAGGGCCTACACTGGTTGCTTAAAGAACACATATTTAAGGGGAATGGGAACACCTTCAAGGTAGGCAACTCCTACAAAAGTATTTTTGTCTCCCATGTCAACTGGGGTCAACTCTGAAAGGAAAGAATTTGCTCCTGAGGAGCAAATTCTTTCCTTTAAGAGTAGACCCCTTTTTCAGTGGGACAGGGCTTATAGAAACGCGCACAGGAAGTTCCGAAATTGTCTCCCTTTGAACAATTGCGGAAAAATCTGCCAGGTGTTCCCATACCCCTTAAGTGTTGAAGAAAATAGTCTAGTCCTCATTCATGACCAATTTTCCAACATACATTCAGAGACAATCGACCCACCAGTGTTGTCTATGCTTTTACTTTCAGTTGTCTTGGAATGATTTTGACTGCAGTTAGTCTACCTATCCGCACACTATGTCCTCAATGTTTACATACCAGTCAGCACAAAATGCGAACCAAGGTGGGGTCAACATCGATTTGACTTTAACGTTGGCCTTACATTCTGTGATGGCTGGGAAGAACCACTTGTAGACGTCGGTATGTTCAACACGTGAGGACACTTATTTGATCGCACGGGTGCTTATGACTTGTTACTGAAGTGTGGTAATCCGCGGTCAATAAAATAATGTCTACAGAAATAGACCCCGTTGAGCGGATGCCATTAAGGACTCGTTCAATTATTTTTAGATGACGATGACTGTGCCAGGATTGCTGAGGGTGGCTTTTTCATACCCTATTTTAATAAGCCCTGTTATCATTGTTATTGCTATGGCGGGAAACCAGAGTGCCGGGACGTAACCACAGAATGCGACTATGACATAAAATGTCCGGATGATGGAGATATCATTGTTCCGTTTGGACAGTGCTGCCCAATTTGCAAACAGATGGCAGCGGCAGGTGAGCTCATATCTATTGTGATTGATGGCTTAGCAATGTAGAAAAAAAGTAAATTACATGAGTCTTCCTCTCTTTGCTATTAGTTGTTAAGATGTGAAATATTCTTTATGATAACAATAGCCCGGGCAAAACCTCGATCATTTTTTCAATGGGTGGGGAAAGGGAGGTAGCATTTTCGAAGTTATCAACAGGGGTTTAATCTTAAAAGGAGGAATTTGTTTGTACATTTATGAGAAGATTGCTTTATCGAAGGGGGCCCAACTAATAGGAAAACAAACAGGAAGTTCCTTAAATTGTCTCCTTTAAATAACAAAACAAAACAAAAAACGACGGTTATCCGTTCCCATTAAACAAAGACGCACAGACATTGGCGTAACGCCATGCATGACGTTGCACAAACATGCAATTCAAAATTGATATAATGACAAATTATTGCATACGTTACACGACTTTGGTTGCTGGATGTATACGGTTTATTTTTGTTATGGTTTGTCTTTTGAGTGTTTTGCCAATGGGCTATTTTGTTGGAAAGTAACTGTCCTATTGATGTTTCCATTAGGGTCTAGTTATTTCATGTCTGTGTTTCTTTCCCTTTGGTGTCACTGATGGGAGTTGTGGATTAATTGTATCAATTCCGGATCATTGCCTTCACTTCTATTTTTTAAAAGGTGCATTGCTAAGCCAACACTATGTATGTTGCTCTGAAGTCAACCCAACAGAACCAAGATTCAAATCCAACCCGGCACACGACGTGTAGACAACGTCATATCAACGTCGATGCAACGTCAGTATGTTGCGTCGACGTTGATACGACGTTGCTCAAACGCCATATGCCCAATGAGGCTGTTTTGAAAATGTTTCATTTCCATATGCTAAACTGGTTCTGACAGTTTTTATTAGATCTAGAGAAACATACTTACAAGTAGATATGACTCACCTTGTCACTGTTTTGCGAGTCGCTTGTTATCATGGAACGCCAGGATTTTCAGAATTGGAACTTTTCTCATTCGTGTGGAATCCCCATTATACGAAAGCACGACAACAGCAAGCATAAAAGAATGGAATGTGATTTAACCTTTCAAACCCTGAATCGATATACTTACCAGACAAACAGTATTAGTCATGATCAGACGGCTCGAAACGAGCAGTATCTGTCCAGTACTATACATACAAGCCTTATTAGTTTCGTTGGGCGGCAGGGCTTGATATGTAATTTCGTTTCAATGTCGGTTACTGAAAAGTCCCACTAAATTGGAAGCAACGTCTCCAAAATGACCTGATTAGTGTTGACGGGGACGTTAAACATCAGTCAAACAAACAAACGAGCAGTATCAGCAAGATCTACACCATTTACCAGTCTTTGAATGTTTTTGAATAAAAAACATGTAGACAACAACGGACATGTCCAGATGCAAAGGTCGACATTTCTTGCACACGAGATAAGGAAATACGCGGTTTTAGCCTGGGATAGAAATTTTGTTCTTACCCTGGTGTTCTTACCCAGGCAAACTACAAAAACTATAGTATAATATAAAGTAATTATAAAATGGAAATTTTCGGTGGTGTTGTACAAGGCGTTCTGTTGTAGATGTGCGTTTCCAACCCGAGGGATGATCGTACTGAGCGGATCCCAGGCTATGGGCGTTTCCTACCCTCGGGATGACCATGCTGAGCGGAACCTCGGCAAAGCCTCGGTTCCGCTCAGCACGGTCATCCCAATGGTTGGAAAAGCCCATCTACTCAGATTCCTATAGTCCACTTCAGAAGCTACTACTAAGGAACATTTTCTTTTTAAACTGCATCTTCGGATACATCCAGCACCCATTGTATTGCTTTTAGAAACTTGGACCGAGGTAATAAGGTCAAACCCGAGCGACATAGTTTTCACATCTCTTCTGACGAAAATTGATGATATTTTTCCTTATTTATAAAGCAAACATAGGTTGTGGGTGCTCGTTAGAACCGCCTCATTGACTAGGAGCAGAAATAAGGAAAATAATGTACCCCTGTTTTCTCTATATAAAGTGGGGTGTTAGGGCGTGTTCATTTCACGGACTTGTTAGCGTGATGGATGACCATGACCTAAATATAAAAAATTGAAGCAAATCTCCCTGCCCTACATCATAGTGTAGATTATATTTTCTTGTCCTTTGGGATCAGTGATTCCATTGTGGAATTTCTAAAATATCTGAGGGTCCCTGATGAGGCCGAAACTAGCTAGTCTGGCCCAGAAAACATGTATACTCCATATTTTTCACTTCTGTGGAGTATTCCTTGCTTCCAAAGGATAACCCTTTTAAAGAACATATTTAACTGCACTACAGGTGGTGTGTGGGAATGTGTGGCGGCGGTAAAACGTCTCCCTGCCGTACATCATAGTGTAGATTATATTTTCTTGTCCTTTGGGATCAGTGATTCCCTTGTGGAATTTTGAAAATATCTGAGGGTCACTGATGAGGCCTAATTGGCCGAAACTAGCTTGTCTGGCCCAGAAAACATGTACACTCCATATTTTTCACTTCTGTGGTGTATTCCTTGCTTCCAAAGGATAACCCTTTTATAGAACATATTGATCTCAAATCCATGGAGAAAGTTATTTGCCCTCATAAATCACAAAACGTCAGTATTTTTGCATTATAAATTGATGAGCATGGAACGAAAACACGCAAATACAAAAACATTGTAATTTTTTTTTCGCCGTAAAAATGAAAAAATTAACGTGAAAAATTGAGACATTTTTCTTATTTCTGCTCAAAGTATAGATTGTGAGTACTCGTTAGAACCGCCTCGATCGGAGGCGGTTCTAACGAGTACTCACAATCTATACTTTGAGCAGAAATAAGAAAAATAAGGTTCACCCCTGTAAACCCAAGTTTTACTATGTAAAAGTGGGGTAAAGGGGTCAAAACTAAATAGGCGGTGATGTTCTTTGGGATGAGCGTGAAAAGGTTTTGTAACCTGGAATTTGGTTGGTCTGGGGTGGGTTTGGGGGTTGTGTGTGTGTGTGGGGGGGGGGGGGTATTGATCTGGCCAATGTGACAAATCTGCGTGTGCAATAGAAAAGGAGCAACATTTTCTTTTTAGAGTGTTCAAAGTATAGCTCGAACACCGATGACACATTTATCACGGCTGTTTTGAACTCGTTCTTGACTCTCGATGAAAACAAATCTCTTAACTGCAGTTATTTATATATTTGCGATAATTTTTATTATTTTATCTTGAAATATATGATGTATGTACTCATTAGAATCGCCTGCGATACAAGACATATTTATTTGAAAGAAAGTTGCAAAATATCGCTTCTATTCCTACTGACAACTACTGTCTCGATTATTATTCTACTTGCTGTTCACGACAACCCCTATCTTTGCAAACACTGTAGATCCAGATCAGATCTACACTGTTTGGCATTCAGTTTATGAATTTGTAGCAATAAATTACATCAAGTAATTTGATTGGTTGATAGACAGAAATGGGTGTGGCTTAAATGAATATTCAGCAAGATAAGTCGACTGTTAGATGAATCCAAAGGTAAACTCTTTCAAAACAGTTCTTTTCAGAAATAAAAATTTTCCATAACTTCAACCAGATGGATTATTTTGTATGCACAAACGGAATTGGTGAATGAAAACTATAGGTAATATCGAACGGGTAAAAGTCCAACAAAATGACCTAAATACTAAATAGTGTTGACGGGGACATCCAACCTGAATACAAATTCCACATTTTGTCCCGGACACTGTAGATTCTTTCTAACATTGAATCAGCGGAAGGGAGAATGACCCATGAAAATAATAACGATCAATCTCCGCTAAAGAATATAGCCAGCCCCGGCAGGTATCGAACCCGCGACCTCCGCGACAGTCAGACGCACATTCCCTCGTGAAACAATATGGATATATTCTTGGTCTTATGGAAAAAAATCACTATTGAGTTGGGTTAGTCCTTTAGCTGCTACTTGTATCTTGCTTTTAGGGCGAATGAAATCACCTTCAGGGGAGGCAACTCCTGCAAAATATTTTTGTCTCCCGTTTCAATAGGGGTCAACTGTTAAAGGAGCATTTTTTTTTTCTTTAAGAGTTGACCACTTCTTCCAAATGGGCAGAGTTTGTAGGCGGAAAAATCTGCAAGATATACCCATTCCCCTTAATAGCGTAACAATTTTCACTATTTAGATTGAATGGATACCTATGACTTATTTTCCGAGTATAATGTTGTCGATCTTGTACACCGAACCCTCCAGAAAATGCATTTACCATTTAAGGAAAGAATTCGCTCCTTAGGAGCAAATTCTTTCCTTAAAGAGTAGATGCCGCGAGGAGGATGGGGCAAATATTTTAGGACGTTTCCTCATTTGAAAGTGAATACATTGCACGCAAGTAGACGATAAGAAAATGCCAGATCCACAGATCGAAGGCAACAGCAGGAGTTTTGTTTGTTTATTTGTTTGAATAGAGGTTTAACGTCCCCGTCAACACAGTTTATGTCATTTTGGAGACGTTGCTTCCAACTGTGTGGGACTTTTACCGGACATTGAGATGGAATGACATCTGAAGCCCTGTCGCCCAATGAAATGAAAAAGGTTTATATGCATGGACGGTCCGACTCACATCACTGGGTAGGCTTAGATTTACGAGTATTCAAGCGCGGCCAGTTTCAGCACCATGCAACCCAATGTGTTTCTAGTAGCCCCGATGGGCGGGGGCCTAGAGTAGGAGTGAATCAAACATTACATCTACAGAACATACACCATGGAAAGCAACCCGGCGGGCACACGTACATGCAACGTGATATCAACCTCGATGCAACGCCATGACGCTGCATCGACGTTGATTCGACGTTGCATAAGTCATTTTACAATGCTATAAATGAAATAAAACAACCATAAGTAACATGTAAACACCCATGTAGTATCGAGCCACATTCAATGAACAATAGAAGCCTCCGTTGTGTAGTAGTTATGCTACTCACCTCACAAACCAGGGGACCGCGGTGGGTTAAATCCCGGGCTTCTCCAGACTTTCGAATGAGTCTTTAATCCGAGGTCCCGTCTCCGTATGACCTTAGCTGTTGGTGGCACGTGAAACACAAACACACACAAAACGACAATATTCAATATACAGAAATGCAGTGAAACTTGGAGAACTCCAAAATGAGTAGCTCGTTTACCATGGTTACTTCGAACTAGTTCTGGATTCCCTTGAGTATATTTCCCAAAGCTCCAGATATCCTATATTAACCCTTATCTTGCTGTTCACGACAACCCCTATCTTTGCAAACAGTGTAGATCCAGATCAGATGGCTTCTGAAGAAGCCATCTGATCAGGATCTACACTGTTTGGCATTCAGTTTATGAATTTGTAGCAATAAATTCAATCAAGTAATTTGATTGGTTGATAGACAGAAAAGGGAGTGGCTTAAATGAATATTCAGCAAGATAAGGGTTAAGTACAATACGTGGATTTATTTCTGATTTTATCTTGAAAGGGTTTCTTTGTTTGATTTGAGGTTTAACGTCCCCGTCAACACTGTAAAGGTCATTTTGGAGACGTTGCTTACAATTTTATGGGACTTTTTCCCGACATTGAGATGAAATGACATCTCAAGCCCTGTCGCCCAATGAAATCAATAGGGTTTATTAGCATAGACGGTCCACCTCGCACCGCGGTTTCTGGACAGGTTTAGACCCTCTAAGTGGTTTACCAGCACTAATGTGCGGGCCGGATTCAGCTCTGCGTGGAAGCATCATGCAGCCCATATATTTCTTCAAGCCCCTATGGGCGGGGGCGTATCTTGAAAAGATATGTTGTGCGATCTCTAATGAGTACAAACAACATGCCTTTATTCTACAGAAGATTGAAAAGATTTCCCCATTACACTTCGTGGTCTGGTGCTATGGTTAACACTCGGTATCTCGAATTACCCCTATCTCGTACAATGTTCCAAGGTCGCAAATGACTACGAGCTATTGAAGTTTGACTGTAGAGAGCGAAACTTCGATAACTCGAATACGTATAATTCGTTTACTATGGCTAATTCGAACTCACTCTTAGGTTCCCAGAGAATTGCTCCTATAGTTTCGGTAAACCATGTGTTTAGGTGGATAAATGGAGGTTGTTTGATTTTAACTTGAAACGGTATGTTGTGTGTACTCATTAGAATCGCCTCACTGAGGCGATTCTAATGAGTACACACAACATGCATTTATTTTATAAAAAAAATCCTTAGGTCACTATGGTCACTATAATCCTCAGTATTGCTCATGGCCTGGCTGTGTGAATAAACTTCAACAGTTCAAACTACCCCTATCTCGAACAAAATTTCATGCGCCCGAAGGTGTTCAAGTTATCGAAGTTCGACTGTATATATTGCATTTCCCTAAGCCTAGCCACTAGGCGTTAAAATGAATAATATGGAATTAAAATCATCTTTTGCACTAAAATGAACAGTGTATAAAAGTTTGGCTAGTCTACAAATGTAGTCTCTCTGGCTCAATTTGGATCCTAAGATTTGAGGCTCTACCAAATAGACTTGCCATTACTAAGAAGTTGATAAATTTTTAAGCCAATAAAAAATACAAAAAAAAAAAAAAAATGATCAGACTTTTATTATCAGACTAGTAGCTAGTCTACTTTTCCTGGAAGTCAGCCGTCACGCAGCACCTGATAACAAAGGATTCTCCCCATTTTCTCATGTCCTGCCATAGGAGCCTCCATCAAAATGTCCTCATCAAAACTAACCCAAACCTCCCTACGTCAAATGGCGTTACATGTACTTCCGAAGTTCTGTCAGAAATGCATGTCAAAATGTCCCAAGGGTTCAGTTTCGCGTATTAATTTTTAGGGTATACACAAAAACTGAATTGTACTTAGTAATAACATTGTACTTTGGCATTTCGACCTACCAATTATAGAAAAGATTATTTAAATACAATAAAATGCCTATATTAAGACCACCTTTGGGACTGTTCAAAAGTGGTCTTTAAGACCACTTTTGAACAGTCCAAAGGTAGTTTCTGAGCACAGGACACTTTATGCAGAAACCACAAATAGAGCATAGCTATACAACCTACTAAACAAACTTTTTAAAGGAGAATTTGTCTTAATTTTAGGTGGTCTTAATAGCGGAATAAAATGTCCTACATTAACCCATTTAGTACCGGAAACCCCTAAACGCGGCGTCTGATCAGGGCCTACACTCTTTGCGAAAAGTTCAGCTATTTTCATAATAAGTTTTGAATAAAACACAACCTGACACCCCTAAATTTTGAAATGGACTCCTGCTATATATAAGGAGGAAGATTCCATTTGGTACAAAAAGGGTTGAGACCATATTTGGGACTATTTATTTTTATAAGAGATAAAATGACAAAGAAAGCATAATTTTGGACTGGTTAATCCGGTTCTTATTAGTGAAGTGGTCTTAATATTAAGTGGTCTTGAAACAACAGAATTTTATTGTATGGGCTATTATCGATAAAGGCATATGGACACAGGCTTGGTCCACGAAATATTTTTTTTCCAACAGGAATATGAAATCGAACCAAAAACACAAAATGAGACTTCAATCAGCTGATTACTCTATGCCCCAAAGTAATCGAAAACCATTACCCACCGGTTACATGCCTTTCAAGCAACGTCGCATCAACGTCAATGCGCATTGATACGGCGTCGCCTAGAATTGTATGTTTGTTGAATATAGTTAACTAACACGATGGGAGAAGAAGCTACCAAGAAGCCCATTCAAGGGGAATTAACACAATTTCACTGGAGATAATTTTTTAGAAATATATTTGACTAGTCCACTGTCGAAAACCATTACCCACCGGTTTCATGCCTTTCAAGCAACGTCGAATCAACGTCAATGCGCATTGATACGGCGTCGCCTAGAATTGTATGTTTGTTGAATATAGTTAACTAACACGATGTGAGAAGAAGCTACCAAGAAGCCTATATTCAAGGGGAATTAACACACTTTCACTGGAGATAACTTTTTAGAAATACGAGTATTTTACTAGTCCACTGTCAAAGGAAAGAATTTGCCCCTACTGAGTCTGAGCAAATTCTTTCCCATGTTTCCCATGAAACCCATGTTTTGAGGGACAGGGTTTATCAGAAAGCAGACGGGGAGTCCCAAGTTTAGTCTTCCTTGAAAAAGTGGTGAAAATATGCCATTCCTCCTAATTTTATATCTATCTTTTTTCTTTCAGTTCGGGGAGAAAATGAATTTGAAGAAGTGGTAAGTATCTTGTTGGTAATAACGTTAACATTATATTCAATTATTTAGGGGTCTGGCTGGTGATCAGGAGGACGCGGGTTCGATACCTGCCGGAGTCGGCAACATTCTTTCGTGGAGATTGATCATGAAATATTTTCTACGGTCATTCTCTCCCTTCCGGTTATTCAAGAGGGGCAGTTGTCAGTTTCTGGCGAAAGAATGTGCACTGTACTGGTTAACCGCATACGTATAAGCCTGTCCAGGAAAAGTGTGGATAGGTAAACTGACCGGCTCAAAAGTGACCTAGGGGCCGTTAAAGTCCAATACAAACAAACAAACACTTATTTATTAAGGCCTACTTTTTATCCGAACTGTTTCAGATATAGTCATAATTTTTTCTAATTTATGCTCAGACACAAACATGGTGTGAGTGAGTGAGTTTTTGAGTTTTACGTCCTACCAACAGCTAAGGTCATACGGAGACGGGACCTCGGTTTAAAGACTCATCCGAAAGTCTGGAGAAGCCCGGGATCGATCCTGCGATCCCTGGTTTACAAGGCGAGTAGCGTAACCTCTACACCACGGAGGCTTCTACAAACATGGTGTAAATGAGGGGGTTCTAACGAGCACCAAGGAGAAGACATCATGGCAATGTGAGTACTGGGAGTTGATTGTCTCGGAGTGTAGCCTTTCAAACGTGTCTTGAATGGGGTCTTAGACTGTATCCCTTAGTAACAGATTTTAAGCAAAACTTGTAGACCCTGATCAGACGCCGCAGAATGCGGCGTCTGATCTGGGTCTACTCTGTTTTCCAAGCCCAACCCACGACTCCAGTCCAGATTCTATAGATAACCCTATTACGTATCGATAAGATTTTCTTTTAATAACCGTAACCCGGTTTGCCAAACAGCCAGTGATAGTCACGTGGAGACAGGCATTAAAAAACTTACTTCTGCATTGAAAAAGCTTACTTAAGCATTGCAAAACTTACTTCAGCATTGTAAAACTTTGGGTCGATTGATAAACAATTGATCCAAATCAGTAAATACATGAATAAAACAAAATCATCTGCAATTTTGTTTGTTTGAGTTGAGGTTTTACGTCCCCGACAACACTATTAAGGTCATTTTGGAGACGTTGCTTCCGATTATGTAGGACTTTTACGCGACAATGAGATGAAATGACATCTCAAGCCCTACCGCCCATAGGAACCGCTAGGGTTTAAGGAGCGGTCCGACTCGCATCACTTTTCCTGGGCAGGCATAGTGTAGTTTTTATTTTTTTCCCATTGGGATCATTTATTCCATTGTGGAATTTTGAAAAATATATGAGGGTCACTGACGAGGCCTAATTGGCCGAAACTAGCTAGACTGGCCCAGAAAACATGTACACTCCATATGTTTCAGTTCTGTGTTGTATTCCTTGCTTCAAATAAATAACCCTTTCTAGACCATATTAGACCTAAGCTATTTACCAGTACTCAAGTTCGGTCGGTTTCAGCTCTGCGCGGAAGCACCGTGCAGCCCAATCTATTTCTCCAGGCCCCTATGGTCATCTGTAATATGTTAGTTCTATAAACATGAAAGGCGTCATTGTAGTACACGGGTGCGTTATAAAAATGTTAGTATAAATCATTTCTAGAGGCGTTTCCACACTTCGGGTTATCCTGGAGATTAGAATCTCGGTGAGGCCTCAGTACCATTCGAAAGCTTACATCGATCACGTATATCTATCTTTTATTTCTTAAATGAAAGACAAAGTGATTGTGTATTAAGCGTGTTCCTTATCTACGTGCATCTGTCCTTTCGAGTATAGAAATGAAAAAAAGTAGGAACCCTAAGTTTTTTCCATAAACTGGGGTTTCGCCGGATGTGCATTGCCTGTGCTTTGAAGTGTAACATCGGTAATGTCTTCTCTTTTTCAGCCTTCACGCGAGGCACCCAACTTGATTGCGGTAAGTTCCCAGAGACGAGAGAGAGAGAGAGAAAGAGAGAGAGAGAGAGAGAGAGAGAGAGAGAAAGATCTGAAACATACATACTTAAAGATGATAATTTGAAACATCATAATGCTGAATTAGTTTAGTCTCGGATATGTTTCGTGTCTTACGGAAAATTTAGGTACTAAAATTTCCCAACCAGAACAAAACAAAACAGCGGACCAACGTCGGACCGAAAGCGATACGACGTTGTCGACCCGACGTTGGCCCGACATTCTTTGCTATATGGGATCGTTCTCAGGGATGTGAGTGTGTGTGTGTGTGGGGGGGGGGGGGGGGGGGGGGTGAAGGGGATGGGAGGGGGCGCTGCTCTTGAAAGAAGGATTTTGCCTCGAAAACTTTTATTTATATAATTCCTCTTTATCGCGAGTCATTACATTAAGCACTTGCGCAAGCATACGCGTACGGATGCTTACATCTTATTATGTGGTAGTACATCCAGTGTAATTTGCCTTTCTATTTATTTCAGGTTCCAATCGTATCAGATGAAAAGGCCGGACCTGTTTATCCCGCCCAGCCATACGCCGCCACAGGAGCTGTAAGTTGCCCTTTCAAGGGCCAGCGCACAGGCGCATCTTCGCCGGTCTTCTTTAGGTTCCTAAGTTGTCTAGGGAATAATGAATGTGGCCCTTTTTAGATGTTTCCTCTGGTGTACTTTACTGCTAGGGCCCTGCTAGCATTCTACATAAATCTACAGCGGGCCGTTAGCGGCCCGTCAGTTACCCTGACGGGCCGCTAACGGCCCGCTGTAGATTTATGTAGAATGCTTACTGGGGGGATACCGGTCAAACTAATACATGTCTTAGCGGGTGCCCCAGCATATTTCTTTTACAAGTAAGGCAAACTAAAGGACATTTGACAATTTATGCACTATCTATCTATCTTCCGATACTTCTTAACCTCCGAGGAAGACTTTCAGAAGGGGCTCCAGACTACCAAGTACTGAAGGGGGTTAGATGAAATAAAAGATAAGTATAGAAGGTGAAACCCAGTAAGCATTCTACATAAATCTACAGCGGGCCGTTAGCGGCCCGTCAGGGTAGGTGACGGGCCGCTAACGGCCCGGTGTAGATTTATGTAGAATGCTAGCAGGGAATGAGTTTGTACAGTGTGAGGAGAGTGTTAGTTAACAGAGGCCAATGACTAGGGGGGGGGGGGGGCACATGCACCACCCTGTACACAGCTGAACTGTGCCAGGGTGGCGAGCATTACTATTTGGCGGGATAGAGCATTCCGATAAAAATGGTTCTGGAAAGAATGAAAATTTGTAGTAGTTTGTAGGGGCAGTGAAGAGTCTGTATGCCAAAGGGTGGTTTAGTCTAGAGTCCCTCCTGATATGTGGATTGATGTATTCAGTTGCAGGGTGGCAACAAGGTCATATGTAACCTCGTACATCATAGTATGTAGGCTGTCTATGCGTGTCTGATCTAATGGACGCCACTGGAGGTTGTTGAGCATATCAGTAACACTAGATTATACCTGTAGCCATCTGGCAGATCTGCGCTGCACAGATTCTAATTTGTAAAGTGGCTGTGTGTGGTGACCAAACAGTGGAGGCATATTCCAGCTGTGGTCTAAGGAGTGTTGTAGGCTGTTAATTCTAGTGTCTGCACATGTTATTCTTCTACGCCAGAGTTGTGTGTGTGTGTTGGGTGGGGTGGGGGTGGGGGTGGGGGGAAATACTCTATAACTATTAAATAAGTCAGCCAAACCGTTTCCAACCTTGGAATTTGACAAATCCTGTAGGCTCTTTAGCGAGACTTTGGATAGTCTCAGAAAAAAAGATATACAAAAAATAACCCTTTATGGGGCATCCGCAAGAGAGAACGTTGTGTCCAAACTAATAAGTTGCCGAAGCTAATTTGAGCGCTCAAGCTTTAAGGCACGTCTCTGCTTGCCTTGATCCAAATGTGGGACAAACTCTTTAATACGTCATGTACGAACATAAGATAACACACACGTAAGGCATAGTGCATCACAAATCTCTAACATGGTTATTTTTCTGATGTTAATTTGTGATGATTTTCTTATTAATGCTCCAAACATAGGTTGTGGGTGTTCGTTAGAACCGCCTCATTGAGGCGGTTCTAAGGAGTATCCACTACCTATGTCTTGGAGCAGCCAGTTCTCTCTATTTTAAGTGGGGTGTTCATTACACGGATTTGTTAGTGTGCATGCATATAAACCATACTGGTTTCGTGAGGCGTCAGGGATTGAGATGTCATTTCATCTCAATGTGCAGTAAAAGTCCCACATCTGATCTGGATCTACACTGTTTGCATAGGTAGGGGTTGCCATGAACAGCAGAATAAGGGGATAGAACAGCTCTAATGGGCTCCTTCAACTTTATTACTCCATTTTAGACGGAAAATCTCCAAACAGGACATTCTTATGCATTGCAGGCTCAGATCAGACATCGCGTTTTGCGGCGTCTGATCCTTTGCATAAAGTTTAAGCAATTTTCTAAATTACTCATGTAAATAACTCTTTCTGCGACACCCTTAAAATTGCAGTATATAAATGGGGAAAAGATGATTTAAAGCCAAACATAAGAAAAAACATGTATACCTCTGCACCCAACTTTTGTATATATAAAGTGGCATGATAAGCTATGGCATATTTTCATTCTCTGTTTCAAGAAAATAATACATTCAGGCACAGGAGCCATTTGGACTGACACGTGCAGTAGGAGACCACATCCGTGTGAAACAGACACTACCATCACGGTCACCGAAACAGACATTTTTGATGACAGTATTCTTATTTCTGCTTATCATAGAGATCGTGGGTACTTGTTAGAACCGCCTCGATGAGGCGGTTCTAATAAGTATCCATATTCTATTTTTGTGCAAAAATAAGAAACAACTTGTAAACCCTTATAAAAATAGAAGTGAAGGCAATGATCAGGAATCGATACTTTTAACCCACAGCTCCCATGAGAGACACCAAAGGGAAAGAAATACAAACATGAAACAAAAGACCCCAATGGAAACATCAACCCTTATAAAACCCATTTTCCAAAGTAGAGTTTGCAGGGGTGTTCATTATAAAGATATGTTAATTTTAGTTCACGATTTTCAAACAGTGATTAAGGGGAATGAGAACACCTCGTGTAGATTTTTCCGCAAATTTTTAGAGGGAGACAACTTTCGGGACTTCCTGTTCGCTTTTCTGTAAGCCCTCTCCGACTGTCCCATTGAAAATGGGGGTCAACTCTTAAAGGAAAGAATTTGCTCCTCCGGAGCAAATTATTTCCTTTAAGAGATGACCCCTATTGACATGGGAGAGAAAAATACTTTTGCAGGAGTTGCCTCCCCTGAATGTGTTCCCATTCTCCTTAAGTCTCTCTTGTCTTCTTTCAGGGTGTGCCCGGACCCAGAGGACCCAGTGGACCACCAGGACAACCAGTAAGTACATGTTTGATATTTTGTTTGTTAGTATGGTTTGTAGTTTACTGGGTCCTGTCAACTCTTTAAAGTTATGCCGAGCCTATCATTTTACTATTACCTGTGTAGACCGCTTTTTGAATGTTTTCTTTTTCTAAAAAAAATCCGTACTTTTAAAAGAGCGATGTTCGGGTAGGCGGGCGGACCGAAACTGGCCTGTCTGGCCTGGAAGAAAACTTGTAGACTCCACAGTTTCCAGTTCTGTGTTTTTATAGAACATTTATCTTTTTGTTACAATTAAAAAAAAAAAAAAAAACGCCCATAATGTCGTTCGGAGGTTTTCTTGTTCATCCGAGGAAATAGAGAAAAATAACAATATTGTTAGACAGTATCCACACAACAACAAATACACATGAATAATGCTTGCAGAGAGTCAAAATAAAGTTGCATTTTGTGGCTATTATGTTATTTGCCCAGGACAAAATTGTAATGTTCCGACATTTGCATAAGTATATTCTGATCAGTGTCAGACGAAACGCATTTTCATATATAATATAAGTTTTAATTTGCGCTTGCTTTAAGCATGGTGGAATATAGGAGTCCGATTTTGCGTCCGTTCGTCCGTGCATTCGTCCTTTCGTCAAGCCGTCAACATTTGCGACAACCTATCACTCATCTAAGTCCATTTCTTTAAGAACTATAAGAGCTTCATTAATGATACTTGGTACAAACTTGCATCTATGGATGGCAACTTTAATACAAGCATCCATAGTTGGCATTGACCTTCAATTCATTGTTCACTGAGTTTCTGATCTATTGTGTCAAACCAGTCACCTTGATGTTAGAGTCCATCTCTCAAGAACTATTACAGCCCCATTAATGATGCTTGGTAAAAACCTGCATCTACAGATGGCAAATATTATGCAAGCATACGTGGCACAAAACTGCATGGAGGGTTGGCAACATTTATGCAGGCATCCATGTTTGACCTTGACCTACATTTCATGGTTTGGTGACGTTGCTGCCCCCATAGGCACGACATAGCACTCGGATGAATTTGTGTTGATATTTCTGAGCACTCTTTAAAACTCTGACATTTTACATAGAAATGAGCATCTGACTCTGTAATAAACAGTTTACGCTAGAGACCCCTGCCTAATATAACAGCTTACGGTTGTGGTTGCCAATATAAACGCCATTATAAATGTCTTGAATGCTTGTTTCAGGGACCACAAGGATTTCCAGGACCACGTGGTGAGACTGGAGAGCCCGGACAACCGGTAAGGTCCTTTTGTAGACTGTCCGTTGTTTGTATTCTTGTCATAGTCTGGTTATACGTACTTAGAAAACAAATGAAAAAACTAAAATGAAATAAATGTTGCCACACTTCCCACCTTGGAAAATGGCTAACATTACTGTGGTGTCATAGTAAAGGATTTTTGTTTTGTTTTGGTTTGTGTTTTATGGCCCTTCCAAGATTATTTCACTAATTTTGAGCGAGGGGTTAATCAATCAGGCGGGGGTGGGGGGGGGGGGGGCGGATTACCCGGAGAAAAAAAAAACACCTGACCGTTGCAGAACTTGGCGTCTCGCATGTGGCCCGAGCGAGGCATGGGACACCCAGTGATTATGTCAGCGCTCTTACCCATTAGGTCACGGAGGCCAGATGATATACAACGAAACAATCCGTTACAACGACAATTTCAATCGAACGAATCCACAGCTCAAGATGGTAGTGGTTAATGGAGATATTCAAGAATATTGTATTTATAAATCCAAGAAACATATGCTTTCGATATTTGTTAGAATTGACTCGGCGAGGCGACTCTAACAAAAGTCCAAAAAAGTGTAACTGTGGGGGAAAGGCCGTTTGATACCAGTTTATTACTCATTTTGAGGATTCTTTATGGCAGCAAATTCTTTATAACGGTAAAGTGTTAGGGAACAAATATTGTCGCTATAACGAGGGTCCTCTGTGGCGGCATTATAATGAAATAGTAGACTCTTGGAAATCAGGATGCCGGAACGCATCTACCATAAACACTAACTCTGCAGAGGTTGGAATGTTTAAGTGTGTGTGTTTTTTTTTCTTTCCAAAACGAAAACGAAGGTATTGATTTATCATTTAGTTCGTTTCATAATATATTTTACCTGTTGTGCTGGTGAACTGATTATTTTTTTCTTGCACACCAGACAAGGAAATCCGTGATTTTACCCTGGGATAGAGATTTATGTTCTGACCCTGGTGTTCCGACCCAGACAACTAACATAAATGCGCTTCAATTCTATTCAACTGCCGGAACTACTTCCGCACTACTTTTATTTTGTAAACAATAGACATGTGCGAGCTGTCAAAGCTAACCGGAGCTGTTGTGCAAGAAAAAGAATCCAATATGGTGTTCTGTTGTAGATGGGCGTTTCCAAGCCTCGGGATGACCGTGCTAAGCGGAACCTCGGCGTAGCCTCGGTTCCGCTCAGCACGGTCATCCCTCGGGTTGGAAACGCTCATCTACAACAGAACCCCATATCAGATTCTTATAGTCCCACCCATCTTTTAATATGCCCGTTGTAGTTGTAATTTATACCTATAAATTCACCAGCTGAATGACAAGCAGTGGAGATCCAGCCGACGGACCTGAATTTACAAAGATCTGGCACAAGGTATAGCATACGCTGACCCCGAGGTTGTAAATATTTTTCATCCTGAACTCACCTGGGCATGAAATTGAAATTGATTAAATTTATGAGCAGGATAAATGACATTCTGTGCTAAGCTTAGCAGGAAAATTGCATGATTTGTATGTATTTTAATAGTTATGAGCATTATAAATTCATGCTCAGCTGAGTTGAGCACCAAAACTATTTTGCAACCTCGCGAACAAGGGTTAAATGTGCGATTATCCAAAAAATCACACCTCCTAACTCCTTAACATTCAGTTAATTTTGTTGTTTTATTTTAATCTGTGTCTTGGAATTCTAATAACCTACTTTCAGGGTCAACCAGGAGCACGTGGGTTACCAGGACCAATGGGTCCGCCAGGACTCGACGTAAGTAAACATTACTTGTTTAGTGATCATGTTCCGACCCCGTCCTCACTATAACACATGTCGAGTTTGTCTAGTCACTCAAGTATTTTCTAGTATAGTTACGTTTAAAACGTTATCCAAGCATAAACAATATTTTAAAAGTGATTACATGTTTATGCTAGAAACTGTCGAATTGTAGTAGGTCATCAAACTCTAATAAAAAAAAAAGAAAATAATTACACTGCTCAAGGACTGTCTGATTTAAACATTAACTTTGAGTATTTGTTAGAACCGCCTCATTTTATGGTGGTTATTGCTTGTTCGCCCAGTCATCTTTATTTTTAACAAATATAACATCCTTTTAAACCCCCTCTTTTTCCACACAAAGTGGGGTCTTGTAAGCGTATTGGCAACGTGAACCCGCTCTTTTCTCTATAAAATTTAGCTTGTGCGTGAATATTAACCAGATAAAAAAAAAGTTTAAAATAATAGACCAGCCCATGACAAAAAGGACCGCACTACAAAAAACATGCTTATTCAAATAAAGCAAATATACTGAAAATATTACCACCAAAAATTGAAATTTTCAGACAAATAAGTTCTAAAATCTTTATATTTTTGCTCAAACCATAGATTGTTGGAACTCGCTAGAGGCAGTTCTAACGAATACCCAAAATCTATATGTTTGATCGGAAATAAGAAAAATATTGTACACCCCAGTAAACCCCAGTTTTATTGTATAAATATGGGGTTTAATAGGGTAAAAATTATATAGACTTTTTATTTACTTGATGGTTAGCATTTCTACTAAATTAAATTATGTTTATCAAGTGAGTGAGTGAGTGAGGACTATCATTAAGAGGGGGCTAATTTCAGCAAATGGCTGTGCGCAGCCAACTAATAAGGTTGGCAGCAAAGCCACCTGAAGGTCTCCTGTACTTGCCATTGAGTATCAAAGGCTCTTGCGGGACTCCGCTTTTGCACTTTGCTGGTAGCCAATGCGATAAGTATTAATTACACTGCTTGTAGCTTGTTCTGGCATGAATATAGTGCTAGGTTTTCTCTGTAATATTTTCTGTCTTCTACACCACAGGGAGATGACGGTTTAACTGGTGAAATGGGACCTCCCGGACCAACAGGACACCCCGTAAGTAAATTGACACCTTCCTTCGAGACTCATTTGAACTGTAAGCTGAACAGATTATGTACTGTTTGTATTATACACGGTAAATTACCCATATATGCCTCGGCCACCACCCATCGGGGCTTGAAGAAATATATGGGCTGCATGATGCTTTCACACAGAGCTGAAACCGGCCGCACACGAGTACTGGTAAACCGCTTAGAGGATCAAAGCCTGCCCAGGCAAAGCGGTGTGAGTCCATGCTTATAAACCCTATTGGGCATCTGGCGACAGGGCTTGAGATGTCATTTCATCTCAATGTCGGGTAAAAGTCCCACAAAATTGGAAGCAACGTCTCCAAAATGACCTACACTGTGTTGACGGGGACGTTAAACCTCAAATCAAACAAACAAACAAAACACGGTGAATTAACCCATATATGCCTAGCGTCCCATTTGTGCGACATTGGCAAACAGTGTAGAGCCAGATCAGATGCCACTCAGGAAAACTTACCACAAACAAAACAAACGTGACACTACTATAATTGGAAATGGACCACACCAAACTTATTTTGGTGGTTGATGATGTTTTCGAGTTTAACGACGCGCCAACCCTATTTGTTTATTTTGGTGGAATACACTACTCGTATTGTCATATATGAGTTTATACTCAAGTATATTTTCTGTGACAACCAGTTTTCGCACTTCTTGTTATCTGTCTATCTGGAAATGGGTTCTTCTCCTAAAAGAAACATATTTTGAGAAAAAAATCCTTTCATACTCTGTATTTTATATTAAAACATTATTGGCAACGGAACAGAATATATATTTCCTATATTTTCGTTAGCTGTGATAAGGTGGGTATTTTGTGATAATTGAATGATAGTTTTCCTTATTTCTCCATATAAACCTATGGTGTGGGTATTCATTAGAACCGCCTCGGGGGCGGTTCTAATGAATACCCACAACATAGGTTTTTATGGAGAACTTACAAAAACTATCATTCAGTTATCACAAAATACGATCCTTGTATGTTGCTATGATACTGTTAGTTGTCTAGCCCCGCCTATCGGGGCTTGAAGAAATATATGGGCTGCATGATGCTTCCACGCAGAGCTGAAACCGACTCGCCCACGAGTAGTGGTAAACCGCTTAGAGGATCTAAGCCTGCCCAGGCAATGCGGTGCGAGTCGGCCCGTCCATGCTTATGAACCCTATTGGTTTCATTGGGCGGCAGGGCTTGAGAAGTGATTTCATCTCAGTGTCGGGTAAAAGTCCCACAAAATTGGAAGCAACGTCTCCAAAATGACCTATACAGCGTTGACGGGGACGTTAAACCTCAAATCAAACAAACATACAAACCACGGTGAATTAACCCATATATGCCTAGCGTCCCATTTGTGCGACATTGGCAAACAGTGTAGAGCCAGATCAGACGTCACTCAACGTGGCGTCTGATCTGGGACTACACTGTTTGCTTGTGCTACAGGAAAACTTACCACAAACAAAACAAACTTGACACTTTTATAATTAGAAATGAACCACACCAAACTTATTTTGGTGGTTGATGATGTTTTCGAGTTTAACGACGCGCCAACCCTATTTGTTTATTTTGGTGGAATACACTACTCGTATTGTCATATATTGGTTTATACTCATGCATATTTTCTGTGACAGACAGTTTTCGCACTTCTTGTTATCTGTCTATCTGGAAATGGGTTTTTCTCCTAAAAGAAACATATTTTGAGAAAAAAAAATCCTTTCATACACTGCATTTCATGGTAGAACACTATTGGCAATGGAACAGAATATATATTTCCTATATTTTCGTTAGCTGTGATAAGGTGGGTATTTTGTGATAATTGAAGGATAGTTTTCCTTATTTCTCCATATAAACCTATGGTGTGGGTATTCATTAGAACCGCCTCGGGGGCGGTTCTAATGTATACCAACAAAATAGGTTTTTATGGAGAACTGACAAAAACTATCATTCATTTATCACAATATATGATCCTTGTATGTTGCTATGATACTGTTAGTTGTCTAGCCCCGCCTATCGGGGCTTGAAGAAATAGATGGGCTGCATGATGGTTCCACGCAGAGCTGAAACCGACTCGCCCACGAGGAGTGGTAAACCGCTTAGAGGATCTAAGCCTGCCCAGGCAATGCGGTGCGAGTCGGCCCGTCCATGCTTATAAACCCTATTGGTTTCATTGGTCGGCAGGGCTTGAGATGTCATTTCATCTCAATGTCGGGTAAAAGTCCCAAAATTGGAAGCAACGTCTCCAAAATGACCTTTTCAGTGTTGACGGGGTCGTTAAACCTCAAATCAAACAAAAACAAAACTTACATGTACTATTGAGAGTGCTACTAACTAGCCTTCTGAATAACTTTAACATGGGGCTGAACACCGTGAAGAGAAAACACGTCTTCAGGTTTTGTGACAAGTTAAGACTCGAACCTGCCTGGTCAGCTACACAGACTAACAAGTGTCTTTGAAAGTTTAGATATAGAAACAAGAGGAACATCGAACACGAAGGTGCTGATCAGACTGAAAAAGGTATTTTCATGACGAGGCAAATATATTATTCTACTCCATAATAATTTATTGATATTGTACTATTATATTGTAATTAATGACGTAACGCCGTATTTCAGGGCGATGCTGGCCGACCCGGAATTCCAGGTTTACCCGGACCTAAAGGACATCGGGTAAGTTTCATATAAATGACATTAACATTGCTATGCAGTTTCATGGCATCTTAGATCAGTTTCAGTAACTGGCGTTTCGTGCAAGCTTCACGCGTTTAGATAATATGCCAGCTGGAGAGAGAGAGAGAGAGAGAGAGAGAGAGAGAGAGAGAGAGAGAGAGAGAGAGAGAGAGAGAGAGAGAGAGAGCTATTTCCACATACATGCAGGCCTACAGGGCTATGTGCCTGTATGATCGTTACATAAGATTTGTACATAATTGTTTTGTTCTTGTCTTAAACATAGCAAGTCCGTATTCTGATACCTTTTTCAACTTACTTATACAATGAAACGTAGGATATGCAAAGGTATATATTATCTTAAATATTTCTAAAAGCGTCAGTTTACAAATTACCAGAAAATAATCATATGCAAAATTTAACCCTTATCTTGCTGAATATTCATTTAAGCCACACCCATTTCTGTCCATCAACCAATCAAATTACTTGATGTAATTTATTGCCAGAAATTCACAAACTAAATGCTAAACAGTGTAGATCCTGATCAGATGGCTTCTTCATCTGAGCTGGATCTACACTGTTTGCAAAGATAGGGATTGTCATGAACAGCAAGATCAGGGTTAAAATGCACTTGAGGTACTTGAAAACATTTTTGCGCATGTCGGCATCCTAACTGCGACTATAATATTTTTTATTTTTGCCTTAATTGTATCTCGTAATTTACCCTAGGGCGGACCCGGACGCCATGGACCACGAGGGGAATCTGGCCGACCAGGTGACAAAGGTGAATCCGGGCCTATTGGGCCTCCCGGTCCGATTGGTCCCGTGGGACCCACAGGAGCATCAGGAGAACGAGGTCGTGATGGCAGCCCAGGACCCGCTGTAAGTAGATGTTCATTAAGATAACACACCCGTGCGACATAGTGCATATGTCTCATCTCCAAAATGGCTACTTTTCTGAAGAAAATCGCTGATATTTTTCTTATAAATACTGCAAACATAGGTCGTGGGTGCTCGTTAGAACCGCCTCATTGAGGCGGTTCTAACGAGTACCCACAGCCTATGTCTTAGAGCAGAAATAAGAAAAATAATGTATACCCCCGAAAACACCAGTTTTCTCTTCAAAAAAGGGGGTTTAGGAGGGTCTTTATTTCATGAACTTGTTCACGTGATGAGTCGTGAGAATTCCTTCTGTATATCCAGATAACAAATATTTATGGATGCTATTGGGAATATTTCACTAATTTTATTGTATTTTTAGTGGCCACCACTCGATCTGTCTGGTTCAGGCCAGGAATTACTTCTTGAAGTCAGGAGCTCTAAAAAGTATGATACTCATCATGCTGAATATCTCGGTATGCTACACTCCTCCCTGATTTTCAGCCACTTGTGCAAGTGTATGATTTCAATTTTTTAATGGATTCAGAAAGGTTCAGAAGCAGAATGGAAAACAGTATAGATCCTGATCAGCTGGAGCCCGCTGATCAGGATCTATGCAGCTTTCAAAAAATAATGTATCTGGATTCAGCAAAGTCAGGGTAAAGTCTTCGACTGATCTTGTTGCAGAAGCGTCTATGGCCTGTTTTATCATGAGCGGACTCTGTCACGGTTTTTTGGTTTTTACGGCCCTTTTAAGATTATTTCACTCATATCGAGCTGATCGTTAATCAGAGGTAGGCGAAAACCGGAGTACTCGGAGGAAAACCACCTGACCTTCCGTTGCAGAACTTGGCGTCTTACATGTGACCCGAGCCAGGGCCGAACCCACAGCGGTGGGCGACCTAATGATTAAGAGTCAGCGCTCTTAGGACTCTGTCGCTGTATATACACTGCTCACTATATTAAGGGAACACAAACTTATACTACTTCAGCGGATCAAGAGACTATAAGACTTGGCAATCCCTGTTCTGTAAGCAAACATTGCAGAAATAGATCTGGCCCTTAAATCCATAGACATCAGCACTCAAAAGCTCCTGTGCTCACTAACTTTTGATCGATTGACATACAATTGACCACAAAAGTGATGATATGTGGGAACACATGAAAATGTTAACTGTAACAAATACATTTTCTTGCAGGGATTAGCAGGAAATGACGGAGCTAATGGAGAGAGAGGATCCCCAGGTCCCATCGGAGCACCAGGACCACCAGGCTTTCCAGGCGCCGGCGGTGCAAAGGTAAACTAAGCCATGACAAAATTTGTATAATGTTATGAACCAAGTACGTGTTATTACATTTACCTATTAGCCCATTTACACTGCACACGTCTGCTGTATCAGCCTCGGATAAACAAGTGTTTTTAAAGGTCCAACCTCGGACCTGTAGCTGGGCCAAGACGAAATTACTTGGTTAATGACTATTTTATTTATAAACTTCAATAAACAGACTTTTGATGATTGTTGTGGAGGTTATCTGTGAACATCATTGTTTTATCACAACAATAAATGTAATGTCACTCTTGGTCTCATACCTTTAAATATTCCCATACGTGTTATACTATTGTATACTAGTGGACTCTTCCATTGCTATATGTTGGACAAAACCGTTTGTCGTAAAAGGGGGTTAGGCCTATTGCTTCATATCTATTCTATTTTTGACGGAAAATTCTGTTTGCAAATAGCGCAGGCCCTTATCAGACGCCGCAGAACGCGGCGTCTGCTCTGAGCCTGCACTGTTTGCCGAGGTTCACCCTTAGGGGTTTCCCGCATGCAATGGATTAAAATTCATTTAAGTTTAAACATATTTTATTCGTATTCTACATGTGCAACAATACAAAGCAAATATGATTGAAATCATACAAAATGGATTCAGAAGAAAGTCAGAGACTTTTATGAATCTGTGTCCCTAAGTCCAGTCTATATTGATGTCGATACTAAACAGTAACTGTTGTTAGTACAGTATTAGCGACCATTTTCAAAATTAATTATTAATGTAATGTTATTTCTTGTCAAAAATGTAGATAAGGTGTCGGGGATTGGTTGGGTGGGCTCCACGAGGAACCCATTGGATAAATGATCAGCTCCTGCCGCTCTCCGGTAAAACTTAAAACATTCCAATCAAATGTGTTTTATCGTGTAAAAAAGAATGAAATTTACCCAAGGTGATGCTTGGATATATATGTAACTGAGGTTTAAGCAGTTTACATATTTGCGAGCTAGTTCGAAATTATATTAACTAATTCGGGATACTCCAATGTACTCGCTAGAAAATTACAAGAGAATGTCACAGAAGTATTTATATAGGCTAACATAAAATAACTTATTCATTATAATTGGAACGTAGCCTAGTTGGACAAAGAAATTTTCGCGTTAGTTAAAGATAAAACATCTACTAATTGTTCACCCGTCCGCGGATAAACAGTGCGGGTGTGACGTTGGGGAACGTATCTGCAAAATTACTAACATACATTCATAAGCTGGGTGAAATACTGTAGCGGATTAACGGTAGGTTTGGAATCTTTTAGCTTTCAAAATAAAGTCATGGACATAGAGGAAGATTTGCTCATTCCCATTGTAAGTTAATGTTTGATCGCCATAAAGTAGTGTATCAAGACTTAGCTGACAAAGCTGAGAAAAAAGATCTCAACATATCTTCCCTAATGTTCACATAATGAGGACAGTGAAGGAGAAAATGCGCAGTGTCTTCAACGATACCACATACACACAAAGCACTTTGGACACTGTTTCTTGAGAAAAAATGTTTTTAAGGGCATTCCTAGCAAATTTTAATTGCAGTCAGCGATGTCAACAAGACCTGTGTCAGTCATATTGTTTTCAAAGATTTAAGGGGAATGGGAACACCTGGCTGATTTTCCGCCATTTTTCAAAGGGCGACACCTTTTGGTACATCCTGTTCGCTTTTCTATAATCCGTGTCCCATCGAAAAAGGGGGTCTCCTCTTAAAGGAAAGAATTTGCTCACGAGGAGCAAATCTTTCCTTTAAGAGTTGACCCCTATTGACATGGGAGACAAAACGTTTTGCAGGAGTTGCCTCCCCTGAAGATGTTCCCATTCCCCTTAAGTATGAAGGAGCATGCACAGAACTTCACGTATATCTGCGGAGTCGCATTGACCTTCGTTTTTATGCCCCCGCCATTCGAAGAATGGTGGAAGGGCATAATGCGTTGCCCCTGTCCGTCCGTCCGTTCGTCCGTCCGTCCGAAACTTAAACGCAGTCTATATCTTTCTTATATCTGGATGGATTTTGAAATTGCTTTGTATAAATGTTAACCATCATGAGACGATGTGTCACGTGCAAAACCTAGGTCCGTACCTCCAAGGTCAGGGTCATACTTCGAGGTCAAAGGTAAAAAAAGGTCCGCCAATAACTTCCTTATTTCTGGATGGATTTTGAAATTACTTTGTAGAAATGTTAACCATCATAAGACAATGTGTCACGTGCAAAACCCAGGTCCGTACCTGCAAGGTCAAGGTCATACTTGGAGGTCAAGAGTGAAAAAAAGGGTCGGAATCTTAAACGTAGTCAATAACTTTCTTATTTCCGGAGCTTGATGGATTTTGAAATTACTTTGTGGAAATGTTTAACATTAATAGACAATGTGTCACGTGCAAAACCCAGGTCCGTACCTCAAAGGTCAAGGTCATACTAAGAGGTCAAAGTTCAAAAAAGGGTCCGAAACATAAACGCAGTCAATAACTTTCTTATTTCTGGATTGATTTTAAAATTACTTGGCAGAAATGTTGGCCATCATGAGACATTCTGCCTCACACAACTATCAAGTTCCTTACCTCCAAGGTCAGGTCATTTATTAGAGGTCAAATGTGAAAAAAGGGTCCAAAACTTAAACACCGTCAATAACTTTCCATGGATTCGTACGAACACAGACATGTTTTCAGGCGGGGGTATCCGTGTCCTGTGGACGCATTTCTAGCCTGTATAAATAAAAATAAAAAATGAGTTCCTTTAAGAGCAATGAAAACATTCATAAGAAAGAAAATGGGTCATACTACGTAGTTTCGGCTAATAAAGCCTCATCAGTGACCCTGTAATGATCCGGCAAAGAAAGCCAGAGGAAACGTACTGCAATATTGCGAATTTTGAATGGGCAGTCGATTCAAAGACTGATATAAATCAAAATGGGGTCCAAATATTTAAAAAACCTGTCTAGAATATGAATCTAAACCAATAATTTATTTCTGATTTCTCAAAACATCACGCTGATCTCAAAGAACCAAAAGTAAAATATAAACTGCACTATGGTTGATGTACGGGGAGACGTTTTACGGCCGCCACACGGCACAACACCAGCTGCAGTAAAGGCAAATAAAAATAAAAAAAAGTCAGCTTTTTGTCTGTATTTGCCTTGTTTGCCAGCAGTTCATTAATTGACTAGTATGTATTGTTAGGACTTCATCCGTATTAACAGTGATGTCAAAACTCAATAATCATATTATTATTGGTGTCAATAAATAAAATTGTCATTAATCAAGTAATTCGTATTGGCCCATTTACAGGGCATACAGCAGATCTCGCACCTGTAACTGGGCCAATATTAAATTACTTGATTAATAACATTATATTATTGGGGCATTTCTGTCGAGCACTAAATCGTAGAGTATAAAGAAGGAAAAATAAATTTTCACATGAAAGCTGTCATGCTTGCAGTGGTGCACAGGCATTTGCCCCACAAGACAGTTGCCCACAAGAACATTGCCCAAATGATAGTGCATTGAACACCATGTATTTTGTTGAAATGTTTATTTACAATCGTCGTTTTCACAGGGAGACGCTGGGCAGCCGGGAGCAAGAGGACTTGTGGGTCTACCAGGACCTTCTGGAGCCAACGGAAGTCCAGGCAGTCCCGGCGAACCAGGACCACCAGGGCAGCCAGGGCAAGACGGTGAACCTGGAAGCCCAGGCGAGATAGGACCACCTGGTGCTTCAGGGGCACCTGGGTTTCCAGGTCCCCATGGAGCCCCAGGTCTACCAGGGTCAGCTGGATCGCCAGGACCAAAAGGCGAATCTGTACGTATAAGTTTTTTTCTAACTTTACCCATTTAGTACCAGAAACCCCAAAACGGGTACCATGGCAAACAGTGCAGGCCCAGATCAGACGCCGCAGAACGCGGCGTCTGATCAGGGCCTCCACTGTTTGCAAAAAGTTCAGTCATTTTTCAAATGAATTTTGATGAAAATACAACCTGTCACCCCTAAGTTTTGAAATGAACTCCTGCTATATATAAGGAGGAAGATTCCATTTGGTACTAAAAGGGTTAATAAAGGAAAGGAAGTATTATCAATTCTGGTTACTGATGTTTTTATTTGCCGAAAACATGTGTAGATCAGTCACGCGCATTTATGGATTCTCATTAAAATAAAAACACAGATAAAATTGACCTTTGCATCTATATGGGCACCAGTTTATTGTTAGAGTGCATGCCTCTCTATCCTCATGAAAACATGCCAATATAATTTTGACCCCCTTTCAACCTGGTGAATGATTGTCATTTGACGCGTCACCAGTAACGATTCCGATTAAATACCCCACTGTTATATAGTCAATCTGGGGTTTACAGGGGTATACCTTATTTTTCTATTTTCTGCTAAAAACATAGATTGTGGGTACTCGTTAGGACCACCTCGCCGAATATTTTCATTTTATTTTTGTGATAAACTTTTCAATATATTTAAATAGGTTTTCGTAATTGTCTTACACAAATGCACTGCACATATAGAGGAATTCAACTGAGTGGTCGATTCATGTAAATTTATAAAACGATCCTTTGGCGAGTTTTATAAACTTCATATGAAATGAACACGAGCAACGAATCTGTTTATCAATTTTCGATTTATATCGGATTTGTTGGAAAAAAAAAATCAAGTACAATGAAATTCCGCTATTAAGAGCACCTAAAATTAAGACTAATTCTGCATTAAAAAGCATATTTAGAAGGGTGCAGTTATTTTTTCTTCATGTTTTCTGCACACAATGTCCTCTGGATATTAAAGTCCCAAAGCTGGTCTTAATATAGGAATTTCACTGTTTAAAACAAAGCGTTGTCACAAACGGCGTCATATCACGAAAACATGCCTATTTAATTCTGACCCACTTAAACTCCACCTTTTTATAATAAAACTGGGGTTTACAGGACTAAACCGTATTTTTCTTATTTCTGTTCTAAAATGTCGATTATGGGTACTCGTTGGAACTGCCTCGATGAGGCTGTTCTAATGAGTACCTACAATCTATATTTTGAGCAGAAATAAGAAAAAATATCATGATTTTTTATCTTAAAATGTCCGGTTTTTTTTTTCGGCGGTAAAGGTATTAGTATAGGCGTGTGTTCGGCTCAAATATTAGATGGCTTATCTTGAGAAATGTCAAGCCAGTTTGCCCCTGCAGAATGTCAATAAAGTGAAATGCCATCTGAATTGCATTTTCTCCTAACGCCTTAACCCATTTAGTACCAGAAACCCCAAAACGAGTACCCTGGCAAACAGTGCAGGCCCATATCAGACGCCACAGAGTGCGGCGTCTGATCAGGGCCTAAACTGTTTGCAAAAAGTTAAGCAATTTTCCAAATGAATTTTGAAGAAAACACTATCTGACACCCTTAAATTTTGAAATGGCCTCCTGGTATACATAAGGAGGAAGATTCCATTTGGTACAAAAAGGGTTAAACAAGTGATAACATTTTAGCATGGCTGTGTATTACAAGTCATTTTCTCTCCGATATTAGGGACAAGATGGATTATCAGGTTCGACGGGAGACCCAGGCCTGAGAGGATCTCCAGGTGTACCAGGAGATATTGGCTTACCAGGGCTAGCAGGATCACCAGGAAACAGGGTGAGTATTTATATTACTTGTAACGGGTACAAGTGGGGGGGGGGAGCGGTCAAACACTTCATAGAATCAGGTATACATCCTCAGTGCGCATATCCTTAAATATAATATGTTCTATAAAAGGCTTATCCTTTGGAAGCATGGAATACACCAAAGAACTGGAAAATATGAAGTGTACATGTTTTCTGGGCCAGATTAGCTACGTAGTTTCGGCCAATTAGGCCTCATCAGTGCCACTCAAATATTTTTGAAATTCCACAATGGAATCAATGATCCCAAAGGACAAGAAAATATAAACTACGCTATGATGTAGGGCAGGGACTGTCTATACCTTTTGGAAATAAGTCTTCATTGTGGTCTTCAAACCTTGCCTCCGCGGCATAGAATGCACAAACATAAGGAAATATGACTCCACACACTGAGGTTGCAAATGTCTATCACTGGGGCCTGATCAAGACTGTAGGATGCTTTATATTGGATTCAATTTGGTCGATCAGTGCATGGCTCGGTTGTGATACCACTTATAAGAAGAAAGTCTGAAACGTGAGGCCGGATGGCAATTTCTTTGCTTTTTGTTGTGCTTATGCTAAGCAGTCTAGTGTTTTGGAGCAATATGATATACAGTGACCGTCCTCCAATCAATATTTGATTGAGGAATGTCAGGCCATCATGTGAAAGAATCCCTGTAAATCATGTTTTATTATGATGGAAAATTCCCTTTTATAGAACGTAATTAACTTCACCACAGCTGGTGTTAACGGAATGTGTGGCGGCGGTAAAAAGCTTTCCCCCCATGGCCTTCTTCATAGGATGGGTTTATTTTAGCCCTTTGCGTTGGGATCATTGTTTCCACTGCGGAATTCGGAAAATATCTGAAGGCTTCTGATGAGGCCTAATTGGCCGAAACAAGCTAGTCTGGCCCAGGAACAACTCGTTCACTCTACAGTTTTCAGTTCTATTCAGTAGTCCTTGCTTCCTAAGAATTACCCTTTCACAGAACATATTTATATTTGTATACATTTTTCCGGCTTGTTTTGTTTAAAACCATTGATTGGTGGTGCTCGTTAGAACCGCCTCATTGAGTCTGCTTTATATGGCGGGGGTGGGGGGGGGGGGGAGGGGGAGTAGGGTTTACGAGTATATACTCAGTTGTCCTTATCGTTACTGAAACTTGTTAGAACCATCTCCTTCCCCATAATATATATGTTTAGTGGAAATAAGCAACAAGCTCACATACAGTCGAACTTCAATGGCTCGAACACTTTTGGGACCCCGAAAATCTGTTCAAGACAGGGGTAGCTCGAGCCACTGAGGGTTCCTGCCAGAAGGATAGCGTAATACTTTTGGACATCTTTTCGGTGTAATATAATTAAAATGTATGCTGTGTATACTCATTAGAATCGCCTCATCGAGGCGATTCTAATGAGTACACACAGCATACATTTGTAATATAAAAGACGAAGCTCTCCTAAATTGTCCCCCAACTTTTTGTTACGTAGAGCATTTCCCTAGGGGCTGAAGCAAGGGTTCGACTCAGCCATGGTAAATGAGCCATCGGTGTTCGAGCCATCGAAGTGTCACTGTATTATATTCAGGACATATATCATTTTTAATGTCATACACTGATGCTTTGCATCATATCACATGCGTGCGTTGACCTGATGCGTCTGGGGTCAGTTGTCCAAAACATCGTTAGCTTAAGGAGCTCGTCATTGGTCATATTTGGTATTTTTGCTGGAAAAAATGTGCGCAGCTTTTGCATTTGCAAAAGCTGCTCACATGTTTTGAGCAAAAATATTAGCATATTTGCCAAATTGAATGATCAAAGTTTTAACGATACGTTAAGTCACAACATCGTTAATTTTGAACAATTGAAGTTTAACCCTTATCTTGCTGTTCACGACAACCCCTACCTTTGCAAACAGTGTAGATCCATCCAAAGGAAGCCATCTGATCTGGATCTGCACTATTTGTCATTCAGTTTGAGAATTTTTATAAATAGATTACATCAAGTCATTTGATTGGTTGAAATGTATATATTGCTAAATTAATTTTTGCATCGGGATAAGGGTTAATGTTGATATGATTTATTTCCTTTGTTATTTGTTATACTTAACAAGTCACTGTTTAGTTAGCTGTGATGTTGTTTTTTCTTATTCTGTGTTCTGTTTTCCAGGGTCCAGTAGGGGCGCAGGGTCCACCTGGACCACCGGGTAACCAAGGAGAACCCGTGAGTATAGTTTATGATTTAAAATGAACACCGTCACATGTATGTTTAATTTCTCCAACTCACATCGGAATATATTGTCCACATATTAAATCACACATATTATAGATGTAACGAACCAAGCGGAACCAATATATTCAATAACTTATTTTTTTGAGCATTGAGAATTTGAATCAAAAACAAATAACTAACCAAATTTTGTTTAAACCAATTAAATTTAATGTTGGCTTTAATTTGGGCATGACGGTGATCATGATGTAATTGCAGTTTGTTAAATTGTCAAGACAAATCCACCGATAATGGGAGAATAAAGCAAAAACAGTGTTTTTTTTTTGTGTGTTTTTTTGCTTTTTTTTTTTTTTGGCTGCTGCTGCCCCAGTGATGGAAACACTGTTTGTTAAATCGTGTCAACTCTGAAAAGATAAACTTCCAGAATACCTATATAACAATTGTCACATGAGTATTCCTCCTCTCGACTTTTGTGGAAGAAGTTTATAAAACTATAATGGTGTTTTCCGCTGCCTCTGTACGGAAACACTATGTTTGTGATACCGCTGAGTCAGTGGATTATGCACCCTATCGGAAAAATGAAAAAGACCGTCAATCTTTGCTAAGGCGACTCCAATGTCACTATTGAATGATTCTGTATGCATGTATATCTCATTGTTCTATCAATTATAAAAAATACACAGTGTAAGTTGCATGCTTATGTATATATGGAAAAAATGAAGCGGTTCTGACGGATGCTTCAGGCCTGGGTGTTGGGCGAGGATGGGAAGAATACTCCACACCCTTGTATGCCCCGTTTTTCAGTATGAGGGTGGGGTTCGAGGGGATCAAATTTATATAGGCTTGTTTTCGTGGTGCCACCCAATTCCCAAAGTCATTAACTTTATCCCTTGTGCTTTCGTTTCGGCAAGGGATTTAGAACAGTGAAGCGGCGGCGTGGTAAATCATCTCATAACGTTATGTACTTCTCATCATCATCTGAATATCTGGCTGTTAACTTTCCAACTTTCTTTCGTCTTCCTTATCATGAATGTATTTACCCAAGCATAAATGACGTTGATTCAGTCTTCAGACCTTCTCCTGAATCAAAGGGTCTATGCAAGGGTGATACATCAACCTCTAAGCCTCCTTCTTTCTTTGTTAGTACATCTATGTTTGCTTTGAATATCAAGGCAGGCAACTCTCAATTCCAAATGTTTATTAAACCATGTGAGTTAGAGATTCACAGTATACTGAAAAATTGTCAGTGAGTAAGAGATTCACAGTGTACTGAAAATTGTCAGTTTACTGCGAATTTTCTTACATGACTGCACTGGAAGCCATAGTTTATGACAGTGTTTGTTACTCATATATATCTCTTGGTTGCATTTTTTGAAACACTACAATTGAATATATCATCTTTGTTTTGAAAAAAATGTATTAATGAAAAAAAAACATCATCAATGCAATACTATCATCAAACCATCAGATCATCTTCTTCTCTCTGGCATATCTCATCTTTCGGAGAAGCCTGTGGAAAAAAAAAACAACAACAAAAAAAAAGTAAAGAACAAAGAGAGCAAAGGAGGAAAAAAAATCAACTGTTTTCAACCGTTCTCAACTGAATGTTTCAATCAAAACATATCAACTCAATGAATCAACTTAAAAGATCCACAGCCGCGTTTCAACTGTCATTAGTCACAAACTGATGTTATATTTGTATCAAATTCCATCGTACTAACTGCATGATTCGTTGGGGGTACACAACCAAATCATGAATTTGACAACAGACGATCAAACTGCTAAGCAGCAGTTGACACGCAATGAATAAACTATTGAATCACTCTTATCCGATCGTTAGAGTTAGCAAACTGAGATTTTTTCCGACTGAATTTTCAACATTTGCCACTGGTCAGGCATGTCAATGACCGTTTAATTGGAAAACATCATGCATCTTCAGTTTGAATTAATATGGACTATGTACCATTCAGACAGAAGGATCTATTAGATGAGTGTGTGAACTTGGCTTGGGATTCGGACTTGGAATATCGATTTTGCCTAACATTCACCAATATTTTACTATACTTTACTACTACGGAATAAATCGAATTCCAAACTCCATACTCCAAACTCCAAGCCAACTTCATACACTTCTGTTTAGATGGTATAAGAAATGGTGTTTCATAATATCAACGGGTCAGTGTAATGAACATTCCTATAAACCCTACTTTGTATTGAGAAAACTTGGTTTTACAAGAGTATACATAATTTTCATGACATAGATTGTAGGTAGCCGTTAGAACCGCCTCATTGCAGCGGTCCTGACTAACACGGTCTTTGTCTAACATTACGAAACACACCTATACAAATATATTGTATGCTTTACCGCCGCAAAACTGAGAACTTTAAGATGATTAATTGTGATATTTTTCTTATTTCTGCTAGAAGCCTCCGTGGTGCAGTGGTTACGCTACTCGCCTTGTAAACCAGGGATCGCAGGATCGATCCCGGGCTTCTCCAGACTTTCGGATGAGTCTTTAAACCGAGGTCCCGTCTCCGTATGACCTTAGCTGTTGGTGGGACGTTAAACTAAAACTCACTCACTCACTCACTCTTATTTCTGCTAAAAATCTAGATTGAGGACCGAGGCGGTTCTAACGAGTACCCACAATCTTCATTTTAGAACAGAAATAAGAAAAATAAGGTTTACCCCTATGAACCCCATTTTTACTATACGTATAAAAGTGGGGTTCAAGAGTGTCAAAATTATACAGGTGTGTTTTCGTGATGAGAAGAATATTTTAAATTTTCATCGTTTGGGGATTTGAGAGAATTCACGATGTCACACAGGTGTGTTATGGTAATGCAAAATATAAAAGCAGTGGATAGCATGACAGTACCAGAAACCCCTAAAAGGGTACCTTGGCAAACAGTGCAGGCCCAGATCAGACGCCGCAGAACGCGGCGTCTGATCAGGGCCTACACTGTTTGCAAAAAGTTAAGCCATTTTCCAAACAGATTTAGTAGAAAACACAACCTGACATCCCTAAATTTTGAAATGGTCATATGCTATATATAAGGAGGAAGATTCCATTTGGTACAAAAAGGGTTAATTGAATTCGATATGTGATGGTGGAAGAGTCTTTCCCCCTTTAGGTGCTATGATTGATGCTTTTCTTGCTACATGTTTAATCCATATAAACATAGTTTCCCATATTTAAGGCAATGACACAATTTGACAAACAGTTTATACTTAGTTCAGACGCCGCATAAGCATATGATCTGGGTTAACACTGTTCACAAGGTATTAAAACACGGAGAGCGCTTTTCAAGACAGTTTTCTCGAGTGGATGAGCTGCCCTAATGGACTGCTCCACAGGTATATGGCAAATTGTCCAAAATGTGTGAAATATCCAGCGACCAAAATTACCCCAAAAAATCAGCGATTTTAAAAATGTTCCGCCGACGGATGGGTACAAGTATCTAGCTCTTAGAGTCATATGTTGGGAAATTTCTAAAATTGATGATGTTTCGTTATTTTTTGGTCACTGGACATATTTCACGCCTTTTAGACAAATTCACGTGTAAATAATATGTGGATTGGTCAGCCTCCGTGGCTGTCCACATATATTAACAATCATATTTTCATGTGTATCGACAATATCTTTTATTTATTATTATTGCGGTGAAAGTAAAATTTATCTTTGTTTTGTTTCAGGGTGCACCAGGAATGCAAGGTATCCCTGGAGCTCCGGGCAACCCCGGCCTTTCTGGTAGAGATGGTGAAAGAGGCCCTGAGGGAGAGCGAGGAGCAGAGGGACCACCGGTAGGTAACTCCTTTTTTCAATAGACAGCCAATCTAGTGAAAGGTTTAACAAATGACAGGACCGCGTTGCATGATCTCATAGAAATAAGAGCCAGCACAAGGAAAAAACTACCAGACTACAATGTTTGGAGGGAAACAGTCAGAACTACTGTTTTTTTTTCCATAAGTTTGGCTTTGTTTGTTTGGAGTTTAACGACCAAGTCAACACTATTTAGGGCATATCGAGACAGAAACTGACAACTTCCCTCTTGAATCCGTGGAAAAGTGAAAATTTCTTTAGAAACGATTTCATGATCACTCTCCACGAAAGAATGTTGTAAAAATTTCACTAATGCCAATAAGTCCTTGACGCTCTAGGAATCCCTATTTTATATGTCGAAAAGTGGATTCTTGAAAGCTGTACATTTTATGACCTAAGCTGTTGGTGGGACGTAAAACTCAAACACTCACTCACTCATTCCTTCTATTTTTGTTCCAAAGCATAGATTGTGAGTGTTCCTTAGAACTGCCTCAACGGAAAATTCTAATTATATTTGGTACAAGAAAAAAAAATCACACATGTTGATCTGATCCAACACAACTTCGTGCATTATTTCTTATGGGTGGGTGATTTTAAAGCGGCACAATTTTATTTAAATATCAGAAGTGATAAATTCTTTACAATGCATGTACAAACACTTCATAATTTGTGTATCACGCACATGACTTGTCATGTCAAAATAAATAAATAAATAATAAATATAGGGAAGAATCTGGGGTTATTGATGATGTTGATGATGATGATGATGATGATGATGCATATTTGCTACACATATGTTGCATTTTCAAATATGCCGGTAGATGGCGACTTTCATATCTTATTTAAGGGGAATTGATACACCTTCAGGGGAGGCAACTCCTGCAAACGTTTCTTTGTCTCCCGGAAACATGTCAATAGAGGTCAACTCCTAAAGGGATCAACTCCCAAAGGAAAGAATTTGCAGCAAATTCTTTCGTCTGAGCAGCAAATTCTTTCTTGTAAGAGTAGACCCTTTTTCAGTGGGACAGGACTTATAGAAAAGTGATCAGGAAGTCCCGAAAGTTGTCTCCCTTTGAAAAATGACGAAAAAAATCTGTCAGGTGTTCCCATTCCTCTTAACTGTTGCTATGCTGTTCTATCCAACAGGGACAACTCGGCCCCATTGGACCAGTTGGAGCTCCAGGACCAAGGGTAAGTTTATCCCTTTTGTACTCAATGGAATCCCAGCAGGCACATGACGTAATTGTGACGTCACACAAACGGCGGTACAACGTCATGACGTTTTTTTGCAACGTCAAATCTACGTATGTGCAACGTCGTGACGTTGCATCGACGTTGATTTGACGTTGCCCTAGCAGCGTGTGCAAGCTGGGATGTTGGGTTTAAAGAGGCATACAATACATGTATCTTTTCTTACTTCTGTTCAAAAACATAGATTGTCGGTACTCGTCAGAACCACCTCTGTGAGCCGGTTTTAACGATAAACATAAATTGATGAGGCAGTCTCGGTGAGGCGGTTCTAACGAGTTCCCAAAATCTATCTTTTGAGCAGAAATTAGAACAAGATCACAATTTTGAATCTTACATTTTCGTTTTCTCGGCGGAAAAAATTGCACTGTATTTGTATAGGCGTATTGCAATGTATTTGCAACGTACTTGTATGTGTATTCGTAATGCTGTAACGTGAGACCATTTCGAAAAAAAGGGTGTTACATTGAGTCATTTTCAGAACTTTGTTTAGAAGATAGCTGACGTTTTTTTTTGCAAACAAGGAAGGTCTATGGGTTAACTGTTGGAATATACAGTCAAAATTGCTACATCTTTTGACTTACGGTAACACATCCGTGTGACTTAGTTCTATTTTTCATATGTCCAAAACAATAATGTTTCTGAATAAATTGTGTGACATTTTTCTTATTTACACCCCAAACATAGGTTGTGGGTACTCGTTAGAACCGCCTCATTGAGGCGGTTCTAACGAGTACCCACAACCTATGTCTGGGAGCACAAGTTAGAAAAATACTGTATGTCTTTTAAAACCCCAGTTTTCTCTATATAAAGTGGGGTTTAGAGGGGTGTTCATTTCTCGGACTTGTCTATGTGATGGAATCAAGAAAAAGTGTTAAAGGCATTTATTCTTGATTATTGAGGACTATCATTTCATTACATAGTATTATGTAGCCATCAGTGCTGACTAAAGAGAAGTCCTCTGTCTGCAGCAGGTAAGGGGCCTCCTTGGGGAAAAACAATAATTGACTAACTGTTTACTAAAGTGTACCTTATTGATTTTCCCCTTTAGTGCCTCAGTCAGGGGGTTCAACAGGAACTACTAATCACCCTATTAAAGGCCGCCTTTGATCGGCTATAGACAGTATATCACAGGGGGTAATAAAACAATTATGGACACACCGTGTGTCCTACTGTCTAAGAACAAATGCCTTTAAAGATAGCGGTAGTTCAGACAATTGAGTATTGAGCGGCAGGTCATGGGAGGAAGGGTGCCATGGTAGAGGGTATTCAAGGATACCTTTTCGGACATTTATAAATTTAAGGTATGGTGTATGCACTCATTTGTATAGTATCACCGAGGGGATTCTAATGACTGCAGAGGGCACACACTGCAGACGGCACACATTTCCAGATGCAATTCTACCTACATGTAATTATCCCAAATATATTCCTTGGCACCCAAGATTGACATAAAGAAAACACGCCTATATAATTTTGACCCCCTTAAACCCCATTTTTATATAGTAAACTGGGGGTTGAAGAGGATAAACATAGAGTGTGGGTACTCGTTAGAACCGCCTCGCTGATGCGGTTCTAACGAGTACCAACAATCTGCGGTTCTAACGAGTACCCACAATCAATGTTTTGTGCAAAAAAAAAAAAAAAAAACAACAAAAAAAAAAAAAAAAAAAAACAAACAGAATTTTCTATCTGAAAATTTTCATTTTTGGTTGTAAAATTTTCAATATAATTGTATAGGCGTGTTTTCGTTATGTGTTCGAAGTAGTCACTGTACATCGAGTTAATTGCTGTTCTAGTCGTCGAAGTTTTGCGATGAACTTATACAATATACAAACAATACATTGCGAATCTTACATGATTGTTCATATATTATTGAATGAATTAAACGAGATGAGGAAAAGAGATAAAATGCGAGGCTTCTCCGACCACGACCACTTTATCTCCTTTTCACAACGAGTTAATAAATTTAATAATACATTAGCACGAATGCAAGATTCTTTTCATCATATGCCATTTAAAAAGTATTTTATTCACGATTCTTAACAAACACGTCAGTATTCCGCCATTAGTAAACGCGATGTCATTACCGATGTCGTATGTGTAACGTTACGGGCGTATCTAATTTGCATATTTCAACCACTAGTAGACACAGGCGCTTGAAGTTTGAAGTTTGGTCCATCAATACGTATTGAAAATGTCCAATAATAAAGACTCTGTTGCAATTTCAAAGAAATGGCTTAGTGTCACTTTTGATTTTGAACCTTATGAACTACTTATGGACAGAACTTCAAGCTCTCGTGCTAGTGGATAAGCGAATTTAATACATGGCGTTATTGCATTCCCAGACGCAACGCCATATGATAAAATAATTTTAACTACTGTAGCATTGATATGGTACTTGCCCTACAGATCAGATAATGGCAAATATTTCAAGGAAAGCGAGCAAAAGGATACCTGGCACCAAAGAGTCTTCAGGCCAGTGTCACTGATAAGGCCTGATTGGGCGAAACTAGCTAGTCTGACACTGAAAACATGATTCTAGATTGTCATTCTTGTGGGTTGTTTCCAAAGGTAACCTTTGTAACATTATTTAAGATAAGGGTAAACAGTCTGATCAGCGACGTATTCTTTTACTGGGTATGGATCTATAGCTGCATACTCTGTGGCTGCAAATGCAATTCGACTCACTGTCATTCCAGCTGAAATTGTATCATTTATGGCCTCTGGGCCAAATCAGTTGTTTTGCAAATATTATTAAGGAGAGTACGTGTAGCTATATCATAATATACCATAACACTTCTGAAAAGACGCCAGTGCTAAACAAACCTCTGTTAACTATTCAGATGTACTGAATCCAACAAGGCATTTGGCATAATGGCAAACGTTATATATAACGACCCCTGGGCTAAAGATGAGATGGATTAATGGAGATATTCCAGAATACTGCCAAACAAATATTGCGGATTTGGCGATTCTTAGAATTCTCCACAACGTTTATTACAAATATTTTGAATAAGTGTCAGAATCACTTGCCGAAAGGATTCTAACAA
Source organism: Lucinisca nassula (assembly GCA_963580285.1). Taxonomy (NCBI): domain Eukaryota; kingdom Metazoa; phylum Mollusca; class Bivalvia; order Lucinida; family Lucinidae; genus Lucinisca; species Lucinisca nassula. The sequence goes on along the minus strand of OY757019.1, from coordinate 8,654,312 downwards.
TTTTCCAAAACTTTTGTTTCTTGGAGTTATTAAAGGGAGAAATGTATTTAATTATCTATTGTATAGAGAATACAAGATTTTTGTTTTTTGATATCAAGTTTATCAGGCAAGGCTTCGAGAACGCTTGTAGAATGCGAGGCTTGCCGAGCGATTCTACATACGTTCTCGAAGCCGAGCCTGATAAACTTGAGATCAAAGGTATTCTATTTATCAGTAAATCCCCTTGTACACACTTTAAAGTGGCAATTTATGATCAGTTATCGATAGTCGCCAGAGCGTCCCAACATTCTGACGCGCAATAAGCGGTCGATATATTTAGTATCATCTGACCCTACGTTTTCCTTTGATATTTTTTATGTATTTTTATTCTCAAAAATTTAAATTATTATAACATTTTTGCCCATTTTTCCATTAGTCCAGTTCATTCATAAAAGTGCAGTGTCACGTTGACCTGATAAAGCTCGCTTGTCCTGAGAAAGCAACTCTTTATCAGGTCAAGGTGTTACAATGCAATTAATATAGGGGTAACTGATAAAATACTACACAACTTTCAGGTAATTACTGTCAACTTATCAGGACTGAATTCTCTGTCTTTACATTAGGAAAACACGCCTATACAAATACATAGCAAATTTTACCGCCGAAATAATGCAATTTTAAGACGAAAAAATATAGATTGTGGGAACACGTTAGAACCGCCTCATCGAGGCGGTTCTAACGAGTACCCACAATCTATATCTTAGAGCAGAAATAAGAAAAATAATGTTTACCCTTGTAAACCCCAGTTTTACTATATAAATGTGGGGTTCAAGGGGTCAAATTTATAAAGGTGTGCTTTCGTGATGATTTTATGGGTCATCTAAACTCTGAAAATTGTAATGAAAACTGACCAAAAATAGCCACAGTTCATTTTCTTTTTAATTTATATTTCAACCATCTCCGTTTTATAGCTAAAATCCTGCTAGAGTGTACAACGATATAGAGAGCCCATATGTATCATAATAGGAACTGTTGAAGATAACTACATATGTTGTTTTTGTAGGGTATCCCTGGACCATCAGGAAATGACGGGCGACCTGGGCCACCAGGACCACCGGTAAGTTCGTTTATGAAATTTCTGCCGAATTCCCTGTTTATCACAGCGTCCTTGATGAGCAAATCTTATCATCCAGACACAGAATTCATTGGAAAAGTCATCATGTCTGTTGACCATACAGTCATACTTGTTATACTGAAACGAAATTTCCAGGTTTTTGATTGGACAGTACAATGGCAATTATTTTCCACATATCCCGTGAGCAAAAATATTTACTCTACTCGCGCTTGCCTTCGCTGAATTGCGGTGCCCGTTTTCTTGGATTTACTGCAGTTGATGGTAAATGAAGATCAAGAACCGTGTGATCGGCAAATAATTGAGGTTATTGTTCTAAGAACGATAACCTCAATTATTGGCCTATCACATTCCCCGCCTGAAAGCGATATTGGGCGAGGGCCGTTAGGTGAGGGCAAAATATCGCTTTCAGGCGGGGAATGTGATCCCATGTACCCCGTCAAAAATCAAAATAACTTATACTGTTTTACTGCAAAGAAATTTCCAGGCTTTTGATTGGACAGTGCAAGGGCAATTATTTTCCATATACCCCATGAGCAAAATATATATACCCCTATCGCGCTTGCGATGTCCACCATATTTGATTTACTGCAGTTGATAGGAAATGCAGTAAAATTCCTATATTAAGACCACCTTTGGGACTGTTCAAAAGTCCACTTTTGAACAGTCCCAAAGGTGGTCTCTGACCAGAGGACACTGTTTGCAGAAAACACAAAGAAAGAATATCTGCAACCTACTAAATAAGCTTTTTATAGCAGAATTAGTCTTAAATTTAGGTGGTCTTAATAGCGGAATTTTAATGTATAACCAAAATAATTTCATGCATTACAATAACTTCCAGGCAATAAACAAATAAATAAAAAAAAATATTTGTGATTTTTTTTTACATTAGTTTGGTACTTTACTTCATTGTTTCTCATTCTAAATTGACGTAAACATTTTCCCGCCGTGATCAACGTAGTACGTGCAGAAAACATTGCAACAATATTATATAAAAAATGTAAAAAAGCTTTCTAGTATAACCAGTATAACAAATTCGCTATTTTGATTCTTGACGGGGATCATGGGATCACATTCCCCGCCTGATTCCAAGACTGAAAGCGACATTTACCCTCGCCTAACGGCTTTAACCGGATGCCTGTGTTCTATGAAAAATATATGCGAAAGCCAGAGAGCTATAGAGTGAGGGAACCAGTCTACTAACGGCTCTGACAAATATCGGGAATTCGATCCCATGTTCGCCGCCAAGAATCAAAATAACTTATGATGTACAGAAAAATGCCTATATAAAGACCAACTTTGGAACTTTTAAACATGTGATCTCTTAATGGAGGACACTGGTTTTAAAAATTCAAAGGAAAAAAAAAAAAACTGAAACCTTTTAAGTTGAATGGATACACCTGGCGAATTTTTCGGTCACTTTTTAAAAGGAAATAATTTTCGGGACTTCCTGTCCCTTTTCCATACTATGTCCCACGGAAAAAGGGGTCTACTCTTAAAGGAAAGAATTTGCTCCTAAGGAGTAAATTCTTTCCTTTAAGAGTTGGCCCCTAATGACATGGGAGACAAAATAGTTCAGCAGGAATTTTCTCCCCTGAAGGTGTATCCATTCCCTTTAAAAGTAGACTTAGTCTTTTATTTGGCTGGTCTCAGTGGCGAAATTTCACTGTAGCGTTAATCTCATCACATTAAAATCGGTGGAAATCTTTTACAGATTTGTTCAAATACATGAAATACATGTAGGTGTGTCTATGACAGGAACAGTTTGAAACTAATCTTATTTCATGATACGAGCCGTATCATCTTTCAAAGTATCGCTTAGTTCATAGAAATAGTTTTGTTCTTGTGGGTTTGTTTCAAAATTGAGTTGCTTTGAAATTGTTTCCCTTCTTTTTGTTTCCTTATAACTACGATATTTCTTCCTATGAGAGCAAGAAGATGCGATTTGCCTTATATGTTTTTGCATTGATAGGACCTTCTTGCTCTCATGGGACGATTTGACAGACGATGGAGAATATCATTAAAGTTCCGTAACACGACTATGATAAAGATAAAGCTAGGATGTTTCACACCTGAGACTCGAGCAGTATAAACTTCCTTTAACCCTTATCCTGCTGTTCATGACAATCCCTACCTTTACCAACAGTGCAGACCCAGATCTGAAGAAGCCATCTGATCAGGATCTACACTGTTTGCCATGCAGTTTATGAATTAAGTGAATCGTCATGAAAACACGCCTATATTATTCTGACCCCTTTGAACCTCACTTTTATATAGTAAAACTGGGATTTACAGGGGCAATATTATTTTTCTATTTTCTGCTCTAAAATACAGATTGTGGGTACATGTTAGAACCGCCTCGATGAGGCGATTCTAACGTGTACCAACAATCTATATTTTGAGCAGAAATAAGAAAACTATCACAATTTTTCATCATTAAATGTTCGTTTGTTTTTTTTTTGCGGTAAAGTTTACAATGTATTTGAATAGGCGTGTTTTCGTAATGGCAGTTTGTCAAATAATCTGATTGGCTGATAGCTAGTAATGGGTGTGGCTTATTTAATACAGAGTTAAGTTGCAATTAAGATATGCAAATAGTTACATCGACCCCAGAGGATGTAGGTTTCAGTGACCCTTGTTTAATGTTACAGGGTTCGTCTGGAAATGACGGAAATCCAGGTGAGCAAGGGATGCAAGGAAACCCAGGATTACCAGGAACCCAAGGGGCGCCAGGACCGAAAGGAGATGGGGTAAGAATACAAACAAATCTTTATAGACACATTATACATATACTCAGAAAGCTCCAGCTAAGCAGTTGATCTGAACACTTTCTGCATATGTTTCCTTATTGCTCGCTTGAAACATATTCTTGTTTGAATTGCCTGCTTATTCCATTGAAGCTTACAATTTGTGTACACATCACAGTCACCACCAGGGGCCGATTCAAAGGATTACCTACAGCAGATGTTTGAAGAAATAAATATTCTTGCACACCAGACAAGGAAATTCGTGACTTTACCCTGGGATAGAAATTTATGTTCTGACCCTTGTGTTCCGACCCAAAATCGAATATAGTTGGGTGTTTGATAAATACACTGGTTGAATGCGACCTCGTATGCGCCGTCGTTAAGGTTGACGTTACAGCACGATATGTGACATCACTAAACATTCCTGTAGTGTCATCACAATATTGCGTTAACCGAAGTGACTGCAGCATTAAAAATCCGCGCTATGAAAAGGACGGTATGCAAGAAAAAGAATCCTATATGGGTGTGAGGGGTGGATGAAAAAATCCGTCCCTCGGGATCACTGTCCGGCATGACTCGGCAAGCCTCGGACAGTGACCCTCGGGACGGATTTTTCCATCCACCCCTCACACCCATATAAGATTAGTATAAGCTTTCGTTTTGGTTGTCCTTGTCAGTGGGATAGCTGGAGTTGACCACGTGTTCTTTTGTGTGTACACTACACCTTGGCCCTAGCTTGTTATTACTCATTGTCTAGAACTATGAAAAGTAGAAGTAAAACAAAGATCAGGAATCGATACAATTAACTTACTCCACCCATCAAAGACACCATAGGGAAAGAAATACAAACATTAAGCGACCAGACCATAATGGAAACCTAAACAAAGGAAGGCCATAGGGACAGTTACTTTCCCACAAAATGGCCATATGGCCATCCAAAATTAAAAAAACACAAGTGATACACACAGTAAGTTACAAACAAAAACATATAAATAAATCGCCACAGAAGAACCGACTTGGAACGGTCAGTGGAAAGACTTCCACTGGCCCTTACTTCCGTCGCGATTTAGACAAACAATTTGTTCAGTCCGCATGAAGGTTTCCTAATTCATCAGTGCAACATCTCAGAGAACACGAAAATCAAACAACCACAGGGATGAAACAACGATGAGGACTCGACAGCACGAAACCACTGAAATGCTGGAGCAAAAGAAAACCAACAGTTAGACTCCGATGGGCCCATCCAGAGACAGAGCATCAGGCACCAACCAACATTACCTTGAATTAGATCTCTCTAATTCTCAATAAGCCTTTACGTTGGTACCGTCATAGAATCTGAGGCCTGATCCAACGGCGTATATGGTGACATTGCTTTTACATCTTGGTGCTTCTTGCCATATAAAGCTGAGTACTGAACCCAAGTACTAAGTGTTGGTTTTTGTTTGCTCTAGTATTTCAGTTATTTCATACTGTTGAGTCCTCATCACGCAAACACGCCTATACAAATACATTGCCACCTTTATCGCCGAAAAAATGAAAATTTTATGATGAAACATTGTGATATTTTTCTTATTTCTGCTCCAAATATAGATTGTGGGCACTCGTTAGAACCGCCTCATCGAGGGGGTTCTAACGAGTACCCACAATCTTTATTTTAGAGCAGAAATAAGAAAAATAAGGTATGCCCCCGGAAACCCAAGTTTTACTATATAAAAGTGGGGTTCAAGGGGGTCAAAATTATATAGGCATGTTTTCGTGATGTCATGGTTTTTTCACCCTTGTAAAATAGAAGAGAAGGCAGTGATCAGGAATCGATACAAGCCGTTTGATTTCTTATGTTCTCTGAGATGTTACTTTTCACTGACATTTCCAAGGCAGTTATTCTGTAATGGTTTATTTTTGCTATAGTTCGTCTTTAAGTGTATCTTTTACACTTTTGATAGCCGTTTTGGCATTTTGTCGGAAAATAACTTTCCTTTTGGCTTTCCAGCTGTGACGTTTACATAATACTGAAAATATTTAATATTTGTGTTTCCTTCCCTTTGATGTCTTAGATGGGAGGCGTGAGGTAATTGTATCGATTCCTGATCATTACCTTCACTTCTATTTTCCTTTTCTGGAGGAAAAGATGTATCTTATCTTATTTCGACATTAAAGTTTAAACCCGTAATTGCAGGGACCTTCAGGCCGACCTGGCGAGGTGGGACTACCGGGTCCACAGGGTCCCAGAGGAGAAAGAGGAACAACAGGTGAACAGGGACAGGAAGGACCTATTGGACAACCGGTAAGTTTTGTGTTTTGTTGATTAACCAAAAAAGTTGCAATATGCTTTTATCATATGGGCCCCGTCAAGCGATTTTGGTACTTATCGCCTATGCGAGCAGCAAAGGTTCAGGCGAGCCTGCGCATCCGCGCAGTCTCGCCAGAACCTTCGCTGCTCGCTCATTCAAGCAGTGAATCAAGAGGAACCGTCAGACAGAAAGCCATATCCTTGGCCCCTCTAAATGGCTGGGCATGCGCAGTTAAAATTTGTCATGACAGAATGCTCGAAGACACAAATTCGCTTGGCGGGGCACATATAATGTCTCTGTAATACTTCATTTAATTTAATTATTTGACCACACATGTAATAACACATGGTTATTGGGGGCGTTTTCTACTGACATTTTACTGCAGTAAATATGTTCTATAAAAGGGTCATCCTTTGGAAGCAAGGAATACACCACAAAACTGGAAAATATGAAGTTTACATGTTTTCTGGGCCAGACTAGCTAGTTTCTACCAATGAGGCCACTCAGTGACCCTCAAGTATTTTCAAAATTCCCAGTTTACAGTACTTTATGATAAACGAAATTTGTACACGCTTGGTCACTTTATATGCAATTTATGAAACTCACCAGATGCTCGATTCATAAGTTTCATATAAAATGACCTGTTTGCAAAATAGAAAGTTCATCCTTGTGCTTGTGTACTTTATGTCCAAAGGTAATCCTTGTAGAGTATCTTACACACCTGTTGTGAGTTTCGTAACTTCATATGAAATGAACACGAGTGTTAGATTCTCTATTTATCATATTACGATTTTAAGGGGAATGGGAACACCTTCAGGGGAGGCAACTCCTTCAAATGTATTTTTGTCTCCCATGTCAATAGGGGTCAACTCTTAAAGAAAAGAGTTTGCTCCTGAGGAGCAAATTCTTTCCTTTAACAGTAGACCCATTTTTCAGTGAAACAGGGCTTATAGAAAAGCGAACAGGAAGTCCCGAAATTCGTCTCCCTTTGGAAAAAGAGCAGAAAAATCTGCCAGACAATCCCATTCCCCTTTAATCGGGATAACTTTTATTATTATTACTAGAGAACTCCAAAAGAATTTCTGTAGACTGATGTTTCAGTTTTCTATGAGTGCAGTAAAAATGGCCCTGAACTTTTTCGTTTATTACACTGTTTCGTTTATCCCTTAAAACACAATGTAGACACTGATCCTATGCCACTTTCAGTGTTGTCTGATCTTGATCTACACTGCAGCCAAAACCCAGCACATTTGTCCAGTTTTCTCAACACTCTGACTTCTCAGAGATTTGAAAATTCGCAGCTATAAATTACTTGGATTTTGCACAAATTAGTGATAGTGATGTTGACATTAGCAACGTAGAACTTCTGTTTTCAGTAACTTTGCTTCGATTATCTGTCAGTCAACCCGAGGTTACTAAAACAGAAGCTTGACGTTGCAGATGTCAACCAAATAGTATGGCAAACTTACTAATTGCTTCCAAACGATTGATTACCTTTCAATCTTATTACATTGCGAAATCACGCCTATATAAATACATTGTAAACTTTACCACCGGAAAACAAGAAAATTTTAAGGTGAAAAATTGTGATATTTTTCTCATTTCTGCTCAAAAAATAAATTGTGTGTACTCGTTATAACCGCCTCGATGAGGCGGTTCTTACGCATACCCACAATCTATATTTAGAGCAGACATAAGAAAAATAAGGTTTACCCCTGTAAACCCCAGTTTTTTTCTATATAAAAGTGGGGGTCTAGGGGATCAAAATTATAAAGGTATGTTTTCGTGATGAACTTCACCAAAGCTGCTGTTGAGGGAATGTATTACGGCCGTAAAATGTCTCTCTACCCTACATCACAGTATAGGTTATATTTTCTGGTCCTTTGGAATCATTGATTCCACTGCGAAATTTTGAAAATTTTGAGGGTCACTGATGAAGCCTAATTTGCCGAAACTAGCTCGTCTGGCCGAGAAATAATTTTTCCACTCGACAGTTTTCAGCTCTCTGCTGTCGTACATGCTTTCAAATGATTACCTTTCCATAGAACTTATTTTACTGATGAAACACACACCATATAATCAGTGAACACAACTATCTAAAAAATAGAAGTGGAGACAATGAAGGCTGTGAAGGAATAGTGACATAAAGTCAGGCACAAAAATACAACACGAACACACTCCAACAACGAAGAACCAATTAGCCTAATTATGTGGAACTGCAAAGGAATAGGAGCTTTGAGAAGGATGGTCATTTTGTTGTGTAATTCTCTTTCACATTGCACTTATTCACATGCAAGACTAATATACAGTAAAATTGCTATATTAAGATCACCTTTGGGACTGTTCAAAAGTGGACTTTAAGACCACTTTTGAACAGTCCGAAAAGTGGTCTCTGACCAGAGTTTACTGTATGCAGAAAACACAAAGAAAAATAGCTGCAATCTATTAAATAAGCTTTTATAGGCAAAATTAGTCTTAATTTTGGGTTGTCTTAATAGCGGAATTTCACTGTATTTATATGCAATATGGTGTCACATCCACAGTTTCATTTTCTGACCAATAACGACCACTGTGACACAGCTGCAACAAAATATGGAATGTAAAGATATATTCTGTGGATCACTTGTATGAATGGTGCAGTTTTAGGAAACACATCGCCGCAAACAGCATTCTTGGAGTCATAAAAAATAATATTATATGGTTTAGCTGAGGTCATTCTATTATATTCAATGAAGGAAATCCTTTCTGAAAAAAAAAAAATTGTATTTTTTCTTCAGGGCCCACAAGGTGAATCTGGCAATCCTGGACCACAGGGTGAACCTGGATTTCAGGTAAAATTGTGTAAAAAATCTTTATTAAAGTAGTTTTGTTTGGACTCGGCTGACAGCTTACACATTTGACCGATGATAAATTATTCTACCTGACATACATCTGATTGGATAACGTCAAAAATTTGCAACGGTATGTTCTGCGATATTCTATCGGAAACTCGACGTCATAATTAACACAGGTGAGTAATAAGGGAATTTGTAACAAAACAAATGACTGTTGCAATAGAATGGGGTTAATTGTATTGTTTATATATTTCTGTCTCATATTTAGATGCTGTTTGCTGTATTGAAAATTGTCATTCAGGGGGAGGTTATTACGAAAACACGCCTATAAAAATTCATTGTAATTTTTATCAGCGAAAGTCTGAAAATTTTAAGATGAAAAATTGTGATATTTTTATTAATTCTGCTCAAAATATAGATTGTGGGAACACGGTGAGGCGGTTCTAACGAGTACCCAAAACCTATCTTTTAGAGCAGAAATAATAAAAATAAACGTTACCCCTGTAAACCCCAGTTTTACTAAATAAAAGTTGGGTTCAAGAGGGTCAAATTATATAGGCGTCTTTTCGTGATGAAATCGTCCGTTTTACGGTCGCAAATGCCAAAAGTTTCGACCGTGAAACCCATGATTTACCTCCCCAGATGACGACTTTAATACAGTTATCCCCATAAATAAGTGATCAGTGACTCTGTCGGAAACATTTATAGCACAATTCCTTATTATTCGGTCTAGTATGTAGCGAAGTTGGGGCCTATGTGAGGGTTGTTAAAACTATAGAATATGTAACGGATATTATTAATTGACTATCCTGTATTGATCAGAGGTCATCCGTATTAACACCAGGTCAACCAATATTAACTGAGGTCAAGTGAGATAAAAAATCAATAATCATGTTTTTTTTTAACTGTGTCAATTAATAAACTTGTCATTAATCAATTAATTTCGAATTGATCCAGTTACAGGTCCTCGGTCAGCTGCATACTCACTCGACCTTCGACCTCGGGCCAATGCAGCAGACCTCTGACCTGTACCTGGGCCAATACGAAATTACTTGATTAATAACGTTATGTTATGAAGTGGAAGTCTAATATTGCATGTGTAGATTATATAGAACAGATGTATGTTCATAAGCCATAAAAGCTTGTGTGGTGGTCACAAAATGTCTTTAGATCCTAACTATTGTATATAAAAGATGTCATGTTCAGAGGGATGCGACATTCTAATTGATCATAGACTAACATAAGTGATTAAAAAAAATTGCCTGAAATATATGAGCATAGAGAAAAATGATTAATCGACAAACCATTAATGACTATAGTTAATATTGCTCTGTGTAAAACTCCTTATCATGACCACGTTATTTTATAGGGACCACAAGGGCCACCCGGTGTACCCGGTGAGACAGGCAGAACAGGAGAACCAGGAGAATCTGGAATCCCAGGAGAACCAGGAACGCCTGGAGAAAGGGTAACCTAATTTACATTTTAAGTATCTTAATACTCGTACAGTCAAACTTCAATGGCTCGAACACCTTTGGGACCTCGAAAATCTGTTCGAGACAGGTGTAGTTCGAGCCACTGAGGCTTACTGCCAGGAGGCATAACGGGGTACTTTTGGACATATTTTCGGTGTTCTGTAATGAAAATATATGCCGTGTGTACTCATTAGAATCGCCTCATCCAGGCGATTCTAATGAGTACACACAGAATACATTTGCAAGATAAAAGACGAAAATCTCCTGAATTATCTCACACCATTTCTTATGTAGAGGACTTCCCTAATGGCTCGAGAACGGGTTCGACTCAGCCATTGTAAACGAGCCATCGATGTTCGAGCCATCGAAGTTCTACTTGTAGGTTCTACTTGTTGCGCAGTAGGTATTTTGTTTCCGAATCTTAGGAATCAGTATAGGCTGAAATTCCAGTTAACAATGCGCAGTAGGTATTTCACCTAGGAAATATTTTCATGTGATTGTATCAGGGAGACAATAAAAACTGCATAAGGATAACAATCTCGTGCGATAGTGCATTTTTTATACATCTCCAAAAATGGCTACATTTCTAGTGAAAATCCTTGATATTTGTCTTATTCATATTGCAACCATAAGTTGTGCGTACTCGTTAGAACCACCTCATTGATGCGGTCCTAACAAGTACCCACAACCTATGTCATGGAGCAGAAAAATAATAATGTATACCCCGTAAACCGAAGTTTTCTCTATATAAAACGGTGTTTAGGGGGTGTTCATTTTACGTATGTTCACTTGATGGGACAATCAGGGACCATGTCTATAACAGTCATCTCAGTTATGCCAATTTATTTATTAAAATACAATGTAGTTAAAGCAGGACAAGAATTGTTTCTTTCTGCTCCTATGAGTATAACAGGCATTTTCTGTCAAATATCTCTTTTAATATTTATGATAAGAAAGAATGCAATCTTCAACAGTTGAGCATGACGTCAAACGTTTTAACATTACGATAACACACCCGTGCGACATAGTACATTTTTAACATTACCAAAATGGCTACTTTTCTTGTGAAAATCCGTGATATTTTGATAAATAAAAACTGCAAACATAGGTTGTGGGTGCTCGTTAGAACCGCCTCATTGAGGCGGTTCTAACGAGTACCCACAGCCTATGTCTTGGAGCAGAAATAAGAAAAATAATTTATACCCCCATAAACCCCAGTTTTCTCTATATAAAGTGGGGTTTAGAGGGGTCTTCATTTCATGGACTTGTTCACGTGATGAAACGGTGAGGCCAATAAGGGAAGGACCTCTAGGCGACCAGGTCCCTCAGTAGAACAATTTCTTTGCTTTGAAGAATTTTAAAGTGTATTAATAGCGGTGACATCAGAAGCAGGCTAACATGGAACGGCATTGTGATAATTGAGCCCCGCCAAGCGAATTTGTGTCTTCGAGCATTCCGTCATGACAAATTTCAACTGCGCATGCCCAGCCATTCAGATGGGCCAGGGATATGGTTTTCTGTCTGAAGGTTCCTCTTGATTCACTGCTTGTATGAGCGAGCAGCGAAGGTTCTGGCGAGACTGCGCGGATGCGCAGGCTCGCCTGAACCTTCGCTGCTCGCATAGGCGATAAGTACCAAAATCGCTTGACGGGGCCAAAATAGTGGCAATTCACCATTTCTGTTTATCATAAAACATGGCCGATATATCATATGACCATTAGGGGTACTAGTAGAATCCAGAGTTCGAAATTAACAGAAGCAAGTAGCAAATTTGCTACCTGAAAATTCAGTTTGCTCACTGGTCAAACAATTGGTAGCAAAACGTCGCTACCTGGTATAGTCATGACAGCTAGTGGCCCAAATATTACTTACTTGAAGTGTTGTGAGCCTTTTTGTTTCATTTTTATTAGCAAAAGTATGGCTTGACACTTCAAGTGATGTGTCTGCAGGCTTAGCGCTATCATCATTCACATAAAGTGATACTGTAAAGCCTCATTTTTGCTGAAAAAAATAAACAAAACCCTTTGAAAAAGTTATCAGCTAAATGTGATTACGTCTCTTCTGACGACGTCTGCTACAAAATAATCCTTTGGAAAAAAGTGCAACAATTTTCACAATGTCGTCAATAAGCTTTGCAGTATAACAAATTCTTTATTTGAATTCTTGGCCGGGAACTTTGAATTATATTTTCCTCCGCCAATCACGCGAACAAGTCCGTGAAATGAAGACCCCCTAGACCCCACTTTATATACAGAAAACTGGGGTTTACGGGGGTGTTCAGTTTTTTTTCTTATTTCTGCTCCAAGACATAGGTTGTGGGTACTCGTTAGAACCGCCTCGATGAGGCAGTTCTAGCGAGCACCCACAACCTATGTTTTGAGTTTTTATAAGAAAAATATCACGGATTTTCAATGGAAAAGTAGCCATTTTGGAGATATGTAAAATGCACTATGTCGCACGGGTGAGTTATCATTATGCGGATAACTCTCAGGCGGGGAATATGACCCCATGTTCCCCGTGAAGAGTCAAAATAACTTAAAAATGGATGGGCGACATTCCAACTGATGACTTCTTATGTGACGTCGAAAGAAAAAAAAAGTCTATCCGTTGGGGATTAATATTGTTATAGTTCATATCAGCATACATACTGCTAATATGGTTTTATTTTGGATAGCCGTTTGGCCATTGTATGTGAAAGTAACTATCTGTTTGGCTTTCCGCTTTCCGCTGAGTCACAACTTATAGTCAGCTTTAATGTTGTGTGAGTTTGTGGTCGAGCTAGATAGTTTATATTACAGCTTAATCGACACTATCGAGACTAACTTTTCAATGTAAAGGTTTGCAGATTGTGCCCTTATTTCAAATTCAATATTCTCTTGAAATGTCACTAAATCTTTTTTCAGAATTTCTGACTCGAGTCACTGTACTTTCAATTGTTTCATTTTGTTGCCCGAATGTATGGCTTCGAATAATATCTTTTGTAATTGCATATACAGGGTGAGAGAGGATACCCAGGAGAGACCGGTCAACCAGGCCAACGTGGAGCACCCGGGGAGAGAGGACCACAGGGTTCATCAGGAGAATCAGGTCCACCGGTAAGAAAGTTTCTGTAGTGGTTCGCATGCAAGCAGGCAGTCTGACTGAGTTAATATTTGGATATATACACACTATTTTCAGAATGGCTGCGCTAACACTAATGTACCGAAACGATTTCACAAATCTTTGGTTTAGATTTAGGTAAACTGGAAATGTAAAACTGGTCCTTACCGGTCAATTCTAACAGAATTAGAGTAAGGGTACTTTTGGTTTGTTTTAGCACACATTTGACACTTTGTTACAGGTTTAATTTCAGCCAAGTGTTCATTATTTTAAAGATCAAATCAACATACTCACTATTTTCGTGGAGGCCAAATAGGGCCATTGTCATTCGGAGTCATTTTGTTCTATAATTAACTGTTCTAGGAGAAATAACACGTCAGTAGAAAGATAAACATGTTGACAACTTGAATAGTATTACCTCAAGTTTAAGTGATTATTTGATGAAAATGTTTGCAGGATTTCGTATCACATTCCAGTTATTCATCGTTATCGTGGTCAAAGGTGTACTGTTCTTTCAAGGACAACTTTTCATACACTGTTATTTTAAAACATCTGGACTCAACTCTTTGCGCATTTACCGACATAAAATGTAAACATACACATTATCTATTGTGTTCTATTTGATAATGTATGCATACACACGCGATAATTCGCTGAAATTATTCTTTACAGTGCTCTTTTTTGTAAATTGGAATCGTCTTAAATTTGCATTACGAAAACGCGCCTACACAAATACATTGTAACCTTTATCGCCGAAAAAATGAAAATTTTAAGATAAAAAAATGTGATATATTACTTATTTCAGCTCAAAATATAGATTGTGCATACTCGTTAGAACCGCCTCATCGAGGCGGTTCTAACGAGTACCCACAATCTATATCTTAGAGTAGAAATAAGAAAAATAAGGTTTACCCCTTCAAACCCCAGTTTTACTATATAAAACTGGGGTTCGAGGGTTTCAAAATTATATAGGCGTGTTTTCCTGATGGTATCTGTCGTTAACTAGTGCAACTTACTTGTTATTCAAATTTACCAATAAAATTACAGTTTTTGTTTGATTTGAGGTTTAACGTCCCCGTCAACACTGTAAAGGTCATTTTGGAGACGTTGCGTCCAATTTTGTGGGACTTTTACCCGACATTGAGATAAAATGACATCTCAAGCCCTGTCGCCCAATGAAACCAATAGGGTTTATAAGCATGGACGGTCCGCCTCGCACCGCGGTTCCTGGGCAGGCTTAGATCCTCTAAGCGGTTTACCAGTACTAGTGTGGGGGCCAGATTCAGCTCTGCGTGGAAGCATCATGCAGCCCATATATTTCTTCAAGCCCCTATGGGCGGGGGCTTTTAAATTTACCAATAAAATTACAGTGAAATTCCGCTATTAAGACCACCTAAAATTATAACTTATTCTGCTATAAAAAGCTTATTGTGTCGGTTGCAGTTATTTCTTCTTCAGATTTTCTACCTCCTCTGGTCAGAGACCACCTTTGGGACTATTCAAAAATGGTCTTAAAGACCAGTTTTGAACAGTCCCAAAGGTGGTCTTAATATAGGAATTTTACTGTATTTACAACATTTGAATCAAACAAACCGCCAGTTTGTTGGCAAAATGCATAGAATAATCAATATCTTAGCAAAATGGTCGGAAAAGACCAGAAGTGTCATTTACTATATGGCTGACTATAAATCCAGGCTCACCAAAGTACGAATCATGTATTGTATATATTAACAAAGCATTAATCAATCACGGTGAAAAACACGCACTCATTTTCCATTTTCCCGAAACACTTGAACATCATTTAAAGTTGAGGCACACTGATGAAGAATAAATATCAGACAGGCCTCTGTGTCACTAAATTTGGTATAGTTACGCCTTAATTCATTTGATTGGCAAACCAGTAATTCTAAGTTTCTTTTTAGGGCCCCGGCGGACCACCAGGACCACATGGAGATCCAGGACCACAGGGACTTGTTGTAAGATATTATATATATCATAATAAATCCATATTTTAGCCAGCTCATGAGAATAGGATTCTAATTGCAGGTCCAAAAAAGCCAACACATAAGAGCAGTTTTTTTATCAGTTATAGGCCATCCCCTATATTAATTGCATTGCAGCACCCTGACCTGATATACATGTGCTGTCTCAGAACAAGTGAGCTTTATCAGGTCAATGTGACATTGTATTTCTATGAACTGGACTGCTGGAAAGATTGGCAGAAGGGTAATAGTGTAAAATGGGATTAACTGATAAATATGATACGAGTTTATTATGATATGCGATTCTTCAAGCATTCTCGAAGCCCTACCTGATAAACTCGATATCAAAAGAAACGGACCAGGTATTCTCTATAAACCAAGGTTCTTCTGCTTGCATAGCGACGTTGTTAGTGAGACCTTAAGGTAGCTTCAGGCGAGAAGTCATGCGTGTAAAATTTGCATAGAAAGAGCATAAACTTGAGAAAGCTGAAGATCTTCTTCTCATGTTTTGTTTGATTTGAGGTTTAACGTCCCCGTCAACACTGTAAAGGTCATTTTGGAGACGTTGCTTCCAATTTTGTGGGACTTTTACCCGACATTGAGATGGAATGACATCTCAAGCCCTGTCGCCCAATGAAACCAATAGGGTTTATTAGCATGGACGGTCCGCCTCGCACCGCGGTTCCTGGACAGGCTTAGATCCTCTAAGCGGTTTACCAGTACTAGTGTGCGGGCCGGATTCAGCTCTGCGTGGAAGCATCATGCAGCCCATATTTTTCTTCAAGCCCCTATGGGCGGGGGCTGCCTTCTTCTCATGACTTGTCACATTTTAATTAACCCTTCTCTTGCTGAATATTTAGTTTAGTCACACCCATTTCTGACTTTGAACCAATCAGATTACTTGATGTAATTTATTCCTACAAATTCATAAATTGAATGTCAAACATTGTAGATCCTGATTAGATGAAGCCATCTGATCTGGATCTACACTATTTGCAAAGAAAAGGGTTGTCGTGAACAGCAGAATAAGAGCTTAAAGTAAACTAGCCTCTTTCCAGGTAAAGTAATGACAAATGAAAGCAGTCATCTCAAGCCACACACACACACATGCATGCAAGCACGCACACATGCACACACACACACGTTTTATTCGGTTACTAAGGAATTGTTGTCAAGAAAGCAATACGATTTTCAGATTGCTACGGATTGTGACTATAAAGAGATGCAGGAGTTCAGCCGAAAATAGGACTGAAATTTGCATGCATACCAATGTAGTTACAATAAACATTCCTGTGTCTTCATCAACGTACTGGAAGGGTCGAATATACAATGTACAATGTGTGAGAGTTCGCTGGTTTGTGGGCAGATCTGAATATTTGCTCTGCGTTTGTCAATAGTCACGATTTGGTGGTTGTGGCTTATTTGAGGTCCTCCTGGATCAAAACTGTATATTATTGTTACAAATATTACCTTGAATATCATTTTGAAAGCATTAGATTTTTAGAATGTTTATATCATTTTTTTTAATTGTAGGGCATTCCTGGTGAAAGGGGACCCCCCGGACGCTTAGGTGGCAAAGGAAGCAGGGTAGGTATTTCCGTAACATTACGAAAATAGTTCTGTGTAATGACTATCCAAACTATGTTAGAGGAATTTGGGTTTGCAAGACATAAATTATATGCTGTATTCCTGAGTACTCCTTAGAAACGCATTAATGAGTCTGTTTCATGCAACACACAACATCTTTATATGAAACAAAAAAATATGTAAACAAACACAGTTTTTGTCAGCTAATTTCTGATCTTAAGGCCAAGAAAGAATATACTATATCACATGAACATGCTGTTCTAATATTAACGCTCTGCATGCTGGCTATCTTTTCACAGCAGGCGACATTTTAAATATTTTTCTAATTTTCCCAGAAAACAGGATTTGACATCTCATACAATTTGCATGAAATGTTAAGTGCGGTTTTCTGGAAAAAGTTAGAAAATATCAATACTTATATCGTCTGCTGAATTAGTCTAGAGCTGAATGACCCTAGACGTGGTAAGGTTAATTAAATTGGCTTCCATAAAGGGACCCCGGTAATAAAAGCATAACAGAAAGAAACATAAAAACTTGGTCTGCTGTTTATGGAAATCTTATGCAAACAGGGTAAATGTCAACCATGAGCATGGTATCAAGATTTATGCGTTGTTATTTATCTACTGATGCGAACAGTGAAATGCAAGCTTGGCTTGAGAAGCAAAAAAAAACAAAAAAAAAACAACAACAACAAAAAAAACAACAATAAAAAACATAAATCCTAAGGTTCTGATATTTTAAGCTATGTATGTGGATTCTTCTATACCATTACTATGATTTCGAACCGCGCAGTCCATATAATTTACACCATATGTATACGTCAGGATGAAATCAAATACATCTTGGGTGCAGAAAAACTCTCTTCTACAATAGAAATGCCATTAAATGTATTTTCTTCCATTATCAACTGTACGAGATAGGTCGAGGTAAGCCAAGGTTGAGGATTGTTGTCACATAAAATCGATTTGAGCCCCCAAAGCAAAAACATTCTACTGACCGTTCAAAGGCAGCTCTCCTGTTTGGTTTATTATTGTTAAGTTCCTCTTTGCATATATGCATTGCTAATATGTTTTTATTTCCGTTAGCCGTTTGGCCATTTTGTGGGAAAGTAATTAGCTGTCTTTTTTTGCTTTTTACTTGTTAGGTTTCCTTATTAGGAAGTTATTTTATGTTTGTCTTTCTTTCTTTCTTTGGAGTCTTGGATGGGAGATGGAAGGTAACTGTATCCGATCATTGCCTTCACTTCTAGTTTAACCCTTATCTTGCTGTTCACGACAACCCCTATCTTCGCAAACAGTATAGATCCAGATCAGATGGCTTGAAGAAGCCATCTGATCAGGATCTACACTGTTTGACATTCAGTTTATGAATTTTTAGCAATAAATTACATCAAGCAATTTGATTGGTTGATAGACAGAAATGGGTGTGGCTTAAATGAATATTCAGCAAGATAAGGGTTAAGCTATTTCTTGTATACGGTAGTATATCTTTTTTTCATGGTATGGAATTATCACATTTGATTTCTCCAAATCCATTTTCAAAATTGCTACTTCTGAAATAGCTCACAATATTGCATTCAAAGGTAAATCTCTTCTGAGGAGCTTACCTCAGATTCTATGACAGTTCCAGCGTAAAGGCTTATTGAGAATTAGGAAGATCTAATTTAAGGTAATGTTGGTTGGTACCTGATGCTCTGTCTCTGGCCGGGCCCATCAGAGTCTAACTGTTGGTTTTCTTTTGCTCCAGCATTTCAGTGGTTTCTTGCTGTCGAGTCCTTGCCGTTGTTTCATCACTGTGGTTGTTTGATTATTTCTGTTCACGGAGATGTTGCACTGATGAGTTAGGAGGCCTTAATGCAGACTGAACAAATTATTTGTCTAAATCGTGACGGCAGTAAGGGCGAGGATTGTGGCCACATAAAATCGATTTAAACTCCCGGTGGAATTCGATTCTGCTGACCGTTCCAAGGCGGTTCTTCTGTCGCGGTTTATTTTTGTTATGGCTTGTCTTTGTGTGTTTGTGTCGCTTACATTATTTTATTTTGGATAGCCTATTGGCCATTTTGTGGGAAAGTAACTGTCCTTTTGGCTTTCCGCTATTGATGTTTCAATTAGAGTCTGTTGTTTCATGTTTGTGTTTCTTTCCCTTTGGTGTCTTTGATCTGATGGGAGCTGTGGGTTGATTGTATCGATTCCTGACCATTGCCTCCACTTCTATTTTTCATCGGGAAGCAAACGTTTCATACAGGTGGCTTCATTGTAAAAATGGCAAACATTTTAACAGATGTTTTCACTCAGATCAATGTTTCAGTTGGAAAGTGTTATGTACAGTGGGGTCAGAACTAATGTTTACACCCTTGTGCACTTGGTGTTCACGGTAGCTGCACACATTTACTATCATTTTAATGCAAATAGTGCACTTGGCGTACACGTCTCAAGTGCACTTGTGTAAACTTTAGTTCAGGCTTCACTGTACAAGGGAGAAACGTGTCGGGACTTTCTTTTCGAGTATCTATTCACTAAACGAAGTCTTCTCATAAAGGATTTCTTCGATCCCCTACACATTTTATGAAAATAAGCATCCCTGAATAATTAGCTGATTCCCAATAAAATGCCATTTTCTTTTCTCAGGGTTACCAAGGAGAACGCGGTAATGACGGAATGCCTGGTGAACCGGGACTAATAGGCCCACCTGGGCCTGCAGGGCCACCTGGACCTGAAAACTTGATCCAGCCTTTAAAAGGAGACCCTGGACCAGCCGGAGAGCCCGGTTTGATGGGCCCACCTGGAGAGTCTGGAGTTATGGGATTTGCAGGGGCCTCAGGAGCTGTTGGACCTCCGGGTCCATCTGTAAGTAATTTAGTAGATGTTCCTTTTTCCTATCATAAATAGCTAGATGGATGCCATGTTTTCTCGCTTGTACAATTGTTGCTGCAAAGTATTAAAAGTGGTGCACAGAAACAGCCACAATAAAATAGCACAGCCCACTAGTGGCTTGGCTCGGAATAACTTCGGCATCATCGGCTTATGTATGCTTACCGTTAATCCATTAAATTGCAAACAGTTTTGTTACATGGTTTTAAAAATCATCATCTATGTCGGAACACTTTGAATTTTCTATACATCACGTGAAAAGTCTGTGTAAAGAAAACACCGCCTTACAGCGCTCTGTATGTAGAGAACTGGGGTTACAGGGGTATGCAGTATGTTTCTTATTTTCTCCAAACTAGTAAGAAAAGGTCACTCAGGAAAGGCCCCCATCTAAGAACGCAGCCGTCTCAAGTCACTTATAGAAAGTGATACTGAAGCACACACAAAAACAGACATAACATGAACCAAGACATAGCTTCTAGCGAGCACCCACAACCTATGTTTGTAGTATCAATATGAAAAATATCACGGATCATCAGAAAAGAAGCCATTTTGGGGATGTGAATAAAAATGTACTATGTCGCAAGGTAATATTATCCTAACGATAACATTAGGGTGTTATCCTAATGATAACATTAGGGATCTTCGGGCATGTGACTTCAGATAAATTTAAAAGCCCATCGGTGCCATAGCAACAGATAAGGTGCGTATTTTGTTATAATTGAAGGATAGTTTTCCTTATTTCTACATATTAACCTATGTTGTTGGTATTCATTAGAACCGCCTCGTCGAGGCGGTTCTAATGAATACACACAACATAGGTTTTTATGCAGAACATAGGTTTTTTATGGAAAATTGACAAAAGCTATCTTTCAGTTATCACAAAATACCAATCGTATCTTTTGCTATGAATCCTGTAAAGAGAATTATACAGAATGCAACCAATCCTGACTGCATGAAGGCCATCTATATGATGAACAGAGTAGACGGATCTTGGCACACAACCTTGAAGACTCATGACATTGCATGGTGCCGCCTATGAAAATATGAGAGAACTAGAAAGCTTCATCAATATATTAGTTGCGAAATGGTCTAGAAACTTTGTATACTTTTTGCCTTGCTTGTGGTGTTGTAATGTTCAGACTAATTGCTAAAAATATCAGGAACAAACGTCTTTCTGTTTGAGTGACTGAAAACCTTTGTTCGCCTCAGAGTGAAATGAAATTTCAATGCGCAGCTGAGCTGAGCATAATTGTTTTTTTTTTTTTTGTATTAAAATTTAGGATGACAATGAAAATACTTGGGCATGAGAAGAGGACGCATAAAATTCTCTAATTTATGTTTTGGAAATGCATATGCGCAACCATCGGACATGGCTAGACCAATGTGACTACCTCGTCGTCTTTTCGGAAATTGCTCTGGCGAGATTGCACGTGTTTGTAGGTTCGCTTGATCCTTTACTTGTCCCAAACGCAATATATACCCTTGTCGCATGAGCTTGAGCATTTATTGTGTGTCTTTTTATGCACTTTCATTGTCAATGTTTCAGGGACCACCAGGATTTCCAGGAGAGCCTGGCGGAGAGGGGCCACAAGGAGTTAGGGTAAGTGCTTTCAATTTACGCTTTGCTTGCATAAATTTACAATGTGCAATGTCATGTATTTTACCTTCATGCTACGGTTAAAGATAGACATGGTCTGTCCATAAGCAAACATTTGTTTTGAGATATTGAGACGGGATGAAAACCGTGTCCGGCTATTGAACAGTTATAACACATGGATATCAAGTTATAACACATGGACATCAACAGCCTACAATAATATAATCTTTTTGGCATTATAGGCAATCGAATAATAGCATTGCCCATTTATAATGATTATGCCTGATCGACCACTGGCCTGTCAAGAGCGTACAAACTATTTGAAACTGAACATTCCTAGAACTCGACATTTGTCACCCTTAATCTACGCCTGGTGTACCCAGAAGTCGGAATTCAGAGGAAACATAAATACAGTATCGATAGAACTGTCGATATATAGACACACATAAGTCAGGAGCCATTGCCCAGGAGAAAGAGAAAAATCTCACAAGGAACGCGTACAACACCAGGCGTTTAACCCTTCTCTTGCTGAATATTCATTTAAGCCACACCCATCTCTGACTCTGAACCAATCAGATTACTTGATGTAATTTATTCCTACAAATTCGTAAACTGAATTTAAAACAGTGTAGATCCTGATCAGATGGCTTCTTCAGAAGCCATCTGATCTGGATCTACACTGTTTGCAAAGATAGGGGTTGTTGTGAACAGCAAGATAAGAGTTAATGAGTGGAACAGTCAGCTCTCACCGCCTCAAACGGGGTGTTTGGACCGCTAGAAAACATTTAACAGCAACCATGCACACTAAAGTATAAAACGCAGACCGTATGTTAACTCTTATCCTGCTGTTCACAACAACCCTTTTCTTTGCAAACAGTGTGAATCCAGGTCAGATAGTTTCTGAAGAATCCATCTGATCAGGATCTACACTGTTTGACATTCAATTTATGAATTTGTATGAATGTTAACTCGTATGTTAACTCTTATCCTGTTGTTCACGACAACCCTTTTCTTTGCAAACAGTGTGAATCCAGATCAGATGGTTTCTGAAGAATCAATCTGATCAGGATCTACATTGTTTGACATTCAATTTATGAATTTGTAGGAATAAATTAATTCAAGCAATCTGATTGGTTCAAAGTCAGGAATGGGTGTGGCTGAACTGAATATTCAGCAAGAAAAGGGTTAAAATACAACAAAGAAACAATGAAAAGAACAACACCAGATCCATCGCCTTGAAACACACAAGCCACCTTGAGTTGGGTTTAAAGATTTTATGCTGCAGGCAAATCTTCACCCTAGATTCAACAATTATAAATCATGCTAAACTAGAAGATTTCAAGGAAAAGCTGTGGTCGAGAAATTATATCTGTTAATCTTTTAAGCCTTTACCATTTCATTTTGGGATAAAGTGCTTTTATCTACAGGGTAGACATCGATCTGTGTCTAGTCTGGTAGTTACCTCCCCTCGCTCGCTCTGATAAGCAATTAGGTCATGCAGTGTGGGACTAGATTTGTGTCTAAATTATGTTCCAGTGTCATATTATTGGGACGCTATTCATGCAACTTTCACACATACAATGAAGTAAAACAAGTTATCATACGAGTCTTTGAAGAAACAGTTTGTTTTTCAAAGACGAGTGCCAAAATCTTTCAAATATGTAACATCATGTTAACAAGCCCATGAAATGAAGACCTCTCTAAACCCCGAATTATATAGAAAAAATGGGGTTTGTGGGGGTATACATTATTTTACTCATTTCTGCTCCAAGACATAGGTTGTGGGTACTCGTTAGGACCGCCTCAATGAGCCGGTTCTAACGAGCACCCACTGCCTATGTTTGGCGTACAAATAAGAAAAATGTCACACCTTTTCATGAGAATTGTCACCATTTTGGAGATATGAAAAAATGCACTATGACCTCTGATGTAATGTCGTAATGACTACCATTTTCATTCTTCTGTCTACAGGGGGATCGAGGACCACCAGGATATCCAGGAGAGCAGGGAATTCAAGGCGCACCGGTAGGTACTGCCCAAACTGTATTAACCCATTGTATGCTAGTAGACTCTTCCATTGCTATATGTTGGACAAGTCCATTTTTCATATGAGGGTGGGGGGCAGGCCTATTTTTTCGTTTTTATTCTATGTTTGATGGAAAATTCTGTTAGCAAATAGTGCAGGTCCTGATCAGGCGCTGCATTCTGCGGTGTCTGATCTGGACTGCACTGTTTGCCAAGCTACCCCTTTAGGGGTTTCCCACATACAATGGGTTAACTCCATATATGACAATAGAATCTTCTAACTAATAGATTGGAGCCATTTCAAGCTGTCTGATTTTCATTTCCAACTTTGAAAAAAGCCACATACTTCAAGCAAATGCCCGTCAGCATCTCATCTCGATCTATACTGTTTGCCAACGCCTTATGTTTAGGATGCTTGGGATATTTTTGTCAAAAAAAAAATGTTCTAAATTAATATTTCATTCGAAACTTTAACATCGTCCATAAGTTCAAAAGTATTTACCCTATTCTCGCGAAACTCCACATACATACTTACCATTACAAGAACTACAGTCTTACAAAGGGCCATAGCTATATTGCTTTTGTCCATGTGCTTATCATACCTTAACCAAAAAACTTTCGGTCATAACAACAAAATTATTTGCCCTTTTCTCTCATGAAACTTCACACACATACCATCACAAGGCGTTTTAAATCATATTTTTCAAGGTAACGGTCCACAATGAAGTGATTCATAAGGTACACACAACATACCTTTATGTTAAGGAGATCGTTAAGATATCAAAGCGATTCACATTATGCTTCATGATCTGAAACTATGAGAAAACCTCAGTTGTTCGAACTACTCCTATTTCGAACAAATTTTCATGGTCCCAAAGGTATTTGAGATATCGAAGTTTGACTGTATTATGTAGCTATTAATGATAAATGATTAGGACAGCGCAATACAATCCAAGAATCCCCGTGCTGATATCACTTGATTTAATAACACGCAGCTCATAGCAATGGATTAGGTCAGTATTTTGTGATAATTGAAAGAGTTTAAGTCGCTTCTCCATAAAAAAATCTATATTGTGGGTATTCATTAGAATTGCCTCACCATCTTAAATCTATATTGTGGGTATTCTTTAGAACTACCTCACCAACTTCTCCATAAAAAAATCTATATTGTGGGTATGCATTACAACCGCCTCACCAACTTCTTCATAAAAAATCTATATTGTGGGTATTCATTAGAACCACCTCACCAACTTCTCCATAAAAAAAATCTATATTGTGGGTATTCATAAGAACCACCGCACCAACTTCTCCATAAACAAATCTATATTGTGGGTATTCATTAGAACTGCCTCGGCGAGGTGGTTATAATGTGTACCCACAACATAGGTTTATATGGAGACACAAGGAAAACTATCTTTCAGTAATCACAAAGTACTTACTTTGTCTGTTGCCCCATGCAATGCACTTTACTTGGATTCCCACTATTATTACCGTTAGGTGACATTGCATATGAAGGAAATTTTCGTCTCTAATACAAATCATGATAATGGCCCCAGCCCATTGGGGCTTGTAGAAATAGATGGGCTGCATATGCTTCCACGCAGATCTATAACCGACCACACACGAGTACTGGTAAACCACATAGGGGATTGAAGCCTGTCCAGGCAAAGCAGCGCGAGTCCATGCTTATAAACCCTATTGGTTTCATTGGGCGACAGGGCTTGAGATGTCATTTCATCTCAGTGTTGGATAAAAGTCTCACAAAATTGGAAGCAACGTCTCCAAAATGGCCTATACAGTGTTAACGGGGACCTCAAACCTCAAATCAAACAAACAAAACAAATTATGAAAAATGGCATGTATTGAGGCTAATTTGGTAATAAGCACACTGATGTAGTGAATAAAGTCCTAAGTTCAGATATCAGAAAAGTATTGTATTAAATGGGCCCCGTCAAGCGATTTTGGTACTTATTGCCTATGCGAGCAGCGAAGGTTCAGGTGAGCCTGCGCGGATGTGCAGGCTCGCCAGAACCTTCGCTGCTCGCTCAAACAAGCAGTGAACCAAGAGGAACCTTCAGACAGAAAGCCATATCCCTGGCCCTCTGAATGGCTGGGCATGCGCAGTTAAAATTTGTCATGACGGAATGCCTGAAGACACAAATTCGCTTGGCGGGGCTCAAATGCAAATGCATTATGCTATGAAAAAGTTCTCACCCCTGTAAAATAAATGTATTTTATTAGAATTATGCAAATTTGAATGATTTTGTTGATACACATGCTTGTGACTGAAATATATTCGTATACATTATACTAGGGTCTTTCCGGGCGTGATGGCAGGAAAGGATCAATGGGACCTGCAGGTTTGATGGGTCTTACAGGAACACCTGGTTCTCCAGGACGACCAGGTCCCCCGGGCGTTGATGGAGATATTGGATCCATGGGACCACCAGGCACTACAGGATCACCAGGGGAACAGGTATGTGTTTTAGCTGAAAATAAAGGAAGAGTTTTCATAGTCTGATGTAAATTTAAAATGCAATAAATTTACACAAAAATATGAACTTGTACATTCTCTTCATATATCTACATAATTAAGACTGGCCATATAAAACTTGTACTTTTTGATGTGTGATCAGCAAATACATGTATGCAGATTTGTCTTTTAACTGTTTTCACCATTCGCATCCACAGAGTCTAATAAAATATGTTCTATAAAAGGGTTATCCTTTGGAAGCAAGGAATACACCACAGAAGTGAAAAATATGGAGTGTACATGTTTTCTGGGCCAGACTAGCTAGTTTCGGCCAATTAGGCCTCATCAGTGACCCTCAGATATTTTCAAAATTCCACAATGGAATCAATGATCCCAAAGGACAAGAAAATATAATATACACTATGATGTAGGGCAGGGAGACGTTTTGCCGCCGCCACACATTCCCACACACCAGCTGTAGTGAAGTTAAATATGTTCTATAAAAGGGTTATCCTTTGGAAGCAAGGAATACACCATAGAAGTGAAAAATATGGAGTGTACATGTTTTCTGGGCCAGACTAGCTAGTTTCGGCCAATTAGGCCTCATCAGTGACCCTCAGATATTTTCAAAATTCCACAATGGAATCAATGATCCCAAAGGACAAGAAAATATAATCTACACTATGATGTAGGGCAGGCAGACGTTTTACCGCCGCAACACATTCCCACACACATGCTGTAGTGAAGTTAAATATGTTCTTTAAAAGGGTTATCCTTTGGAAGCAAGGAATACACCACAGAAGTGAAAAATATGGAGTGTACATGTTTTCTGGGCCAGACTAGCCAGTTTCGGCCAATTAGGCCTCATCAGTGACCCTCAGATATTTTCAAAATTCCACAATGGAATCAATGATCCCAAAGGACAAGAAAATATAATCTACACTATGATTCTTGTCTTTGGTTGTTTGATTTTTGTGTTCACGGAGATGTTGCACTGTTGAGTTAGGAAGCCTTCATGCAGACTGAACGGGCCCCCGCCCATTGGGGCTTGAAGAAATAGATGGGCTGCATGATGCTTCCACACAGAGCTGAAACCGACCGCACACTAGTACTGGTAAACAGCTTAGAGGATCTAAGCCTGCCCAGGCAAAGCAGTGCGTATTGGACTGCCCATGCTTATGAATCCTATTGGTTTCATTGGGTGACAGGGCTTGAGATGTCATTTCATCTCAGTGTTGGGTAAGAGTCCCACAAAATTGGAAGCAACGTCTCCAAAATGACCTATACAGTGTTGACGGGACGTTAAACCTCAAATCAAACAAACAAAGAAACATGCGGACTGAGCACATTTGTGGAATTCGTTCACTGACCGTTCCAAGGCGGTTCTTCTGCCGCGGTTTATTTTTGTTATGGCTTGTCTTTGAATGTGTGTTGCTTATAGTATTTGGTTTGATAGCCTATAGACCATTTTGTGGGAAAGGAACTGTCCTTTTAGCTTTTCGCTATTGGTGTTTCCATTAGGGTCTATTAAGTAGCTCATCATAAGAGCTTTCAGGTATAAATTCTGCTCGTGGAAGCCGTTTGGCTATGATTGGTTAATTTTATTAGACTCTTCTTCCCTCACCTATCAAAACTAAAGTAAACTATTCCATACCACAGGAATTTGCAACTCATTAAAATGATGTTATCATGTAGAAACTATGAGCTGCATCATGTCAAAAGGTGCCTAACATATTTACAGTCGGCAAGATATCTAGCTAGTCTGCATATGTGAGCAGTCTATGCAGTTTTCCTGGATTTCTATAGGAACTGATTACTAATTATAGAGGTTATTAACACTTTTCACGCTTATCAGAGCCTGTACTGCTTTCATCTGCATAAGGCACTTTCTGTATGTAGCAGAGTGGTAAAAGGGGTTCTCAGCAAAAGCAATAAAACAAACAGCAGGGGATCGTTATAGACAGGAATTTTGAACAGTATTTCTCATTGAACTCTGAAACCTCAGTAAAACACTGAATTTGTTCAACCAATCAGATTAGACTGGCACCCACACGGTGAATAGCACACTTATAGCAGAAGCTAGATGCTCTTGCCTAATGTGATCTTGGGTCTAGTTGTTTCATGTTTGTGTTTCTTTCCCTTTGGTGTCTCTGATGGGAGCCGTGGGTTAATTGTATCGATTCCTGATCATTGCCTTCACTTCTGTTTCACAAGTACCAAGAGTGAAATGTGGACCCTGATGTATCCATCATGTTAACAAGTCTGTGTAATGAACACCCATCTAAACCCCACTTTATATGGAGAAAACTGGGGTTTTCATGGGTAACCCTTATTTTTCTTATTTCTGTCCTCACTATAGATTGTGGGTACTCGTTAGAACCGCCTCGATGACATGTTCCCGCAATCTATATTTTGAACAGAAATAAGAAAAACCATTACCAAAACACGCCTATATAATTCTGACCCCCTTGAAACCCACTTTATAAAGTAAAACTGGGGTTTTCAGGGCTAAACCTCATTTTTCTTATTTCTGCTCTTAAATATAGATTGTGGGTTTCTCGTTAGATTCTCAGCGTTAAAATTGACAAGGTATTTGTAAAGGTATGTTTTCACAATGATCACAATTTTTCATATAAAAAACCTCATTTTTTTGGCGGTAAAATTTACAATGCATTTGTATAGGCGTGTTTTCGTAATGATGTGTTTTGAAGCTTTTTTTTGCAAAATCAAGTGTTGCATATGAACGAAACAGTTTTTAGTGATCGTCTCATTATCCATAAATTCGCACCTTAACGGCATCTGTCTGGGAAGAAGTGGCCGCACATGCACGTGAAATATGTTCTGTAAAAGGTTTGTCCTTGGAAAGCAAGGATTACACCGTAGAACTGAAAAGTATGGACTGTACAAATTTTTCTGCGCCAGACTAGCTAGTTTCGGTCAGTTAGGCCTTATCAGTGACCCTTAGATTCTCAAAACTCCACAGTGGAATCAGTGATTCCAATGTACAAGAAAATATTAACTGCACTATGATGCTCCCTTGCAACTCTGTTGCCGCTTTAGAGTCCTATGCAAACAATTTAGATCCAAATGACCTACACTGCATTGATTGTGGGTACTCGTTAAAACCGCCTCATCGAGGCGGTTCTAACGTGTACAAACTATTTATATTTTGAGTAGAAATTAGAAAAATACATGTATCCGAATTTTCCTTCTTAAAGTATTCGTTTTTGGGCTGTAAAATTTGCAATGTATTTTGTATGGGCATGCTTTCGTAATAACTCTTCTTCGTAAATGATAAGCACAATATCCACATAGTTCGGCACACATGCATTAGCAGGTTATCAAGTCACGATATTTTCTACCTATTTGTCTTTCAACAGGAATATAACTCGAGAACAGAAAGAGAACATTCTTCAGAAAAAGCCAAGTGAACGAAAAAAAAACATCACATGCCACACAAAGAAAACGTAACACACATGCTCATTGACATAATGACAATAATCTACCACTCACGACATTTGCAGATGAACGTTTTAAATATTTCTATCATATGGCTCAGCAAGTGAGGCTCTTGACCTTGCATTAATTTTTAATGTCAAGCTATGCTTTCTCTAAAGTAGAAGTAAAACAAAGATCAGGAATCGATACAATTAACTTACTCCACCCATCAAAGACACCAAAGGGAAAGAAACACAAACATTAAGCGTCCAGACCATAATGGAAACCTAAACAAAGGAAGGCCATAAGAACAGTTACTTTCCCACAAAATGGCTATATGGTCATCCAAAATAAGAAAGACACAAGTGATACACTAAGTAAGTAACAAACAACAACATAAATAAATCGCCACAGAAGCATTTTTTGAAAAATAAAAATGATGTATAATACAGAAATCTGCAAAAGAACCATCAGCCGAGACAAAAAGAGTATAGGGTTTCAGATCTACGTTTACGAGTATTCAGTTATTGCCATGTTAGATTCTCATTAACCAATCATAATTGTTATCCAACAGGGTGAAAGAGGTGAAGTTGGACCGCCCGGCCCACCAGGAAAAGATGGACTACCTGGAATAAATGGACAAGATGGACAACCAGGAGAGAGGGGACCATCTGGACCTATGGTAATGTTGATTTTGTTATGACGCCTGATTACACTCTTCTGGAGTCCATGTCTGTTGATCTGAACATTGATATTTGCAATTTTGTCTATGGATTAACGATTTTGGATTAACGCTTTGGTACTACGACCTAAACTAATCTTAATATCGGTATGTTTCCTTAACCCTTATCCTGCTGTTCACGACAACCCCTATCTTTGCAAACAGTGTAGATCCAGATCAGATGGCTTCTGAATAAGTCTTATCTTGCTGTTCACGACACTTCCTATCTTTGCAAACAGTGTAGATCCAGATCAGATGGCTTCTGAAGAAGTCTTATCTTGCTGTTCACGACAACCCCTATCTTTGCAAACAGTGTAGATCCAGATCAGATGGCTTCTGAATAAGTCTTATCTTGCTGTCCACGACAACCCCTATCTTTGCAAACAGTGTAGACCCAGATCAGATGGCTTCTCAAGAAGCCATCTGATCAGGATCTACACTGTTTGGCATTCAGTTTATGAATTGGTAGCAATAAATTATATCAAGTAATTTGATTGGTTGATAGACAGAAATGGGTGTGGCTTTAATGAATATTCAGCAAGACAAGGGTTAAGAGCATGTCAATCAGAAGAAACATGTTAACAGCTTATAAAAAAACATATTTTATGGACGGCATATACGTTTCACCATATTGCAATACTTTTGCTTGCAGGTTAGTTATTTGAAAAATTAACAAGGCAATGTAGTAATGGTAATTTTTTCTGAGACATTCAGTTTTATTTTAGGGTTTGTCTGGACCACCTGGTGTTGCTGGGCCACAAGGGGATAGAGGACCAAATGGTTTCCCGGGCATGCAGGGGCCAGCTGGACCACAAGGAGAACAAGGGGGAACGGTGAGTTATATGCTATGTAGCTTAATGAATTTGACCCTTTTTGTACCAAATGGAAGCCCAGGGCTTTCGTGGAGCGTGGGCCATGTTTGCTGATGTTGGCTCGGTGGGGGACGCGTGGCGTCTCTTGCCTGATGCCTCCAGCTGTCATGTCTCATGAGCTACGTTGGTCGGTGTGTGCTCGGAGGGGATGTGCTGTGTTTGCTGGGTCTTGTCCATCATCCGTTCAGATTTCAAAACTTTGGGGACACACTGATGAAGATTAATTATCAGAAAGGCCTCTGTGTCACTAAATTGGGTATAGTTACACCTTAACTGCAATCACTGGGTCGGTATTTCTGCTAGTGGATGATTCGTTCGTCCCCGAGGGTATCATCAGCTCAGTATCATTTCCTTAGTGCTGAGGTTGATACTGCGGTGTTGACGTCAGCACTCAAGTACTGATTTAAATACATATATCTTTAACTTTTGCAGTATAAAATTCGAACTTTTCTAAAACTAAGAATGACTTGTCAGGTGAGACAAGTATCTTAGCGGATTTGGTTACCACGTTTTGTTATATTTTAAATATTGCAAGTCTCGCTACTTTGGACATCTCCTTCCCGATGCCCGGGACTTCCGTGGTGCGTGGGCCATGTTTGCTGACGTTGGCTCGGTTTGGGACGCCTATCTGGATCGGGCATCTCTTGCCTAATGCCTCCAGCTGACATGTCTCATGAGCTACGTCGGTCGGTGTGTACTCGGAGGGGGATGTGATGTGTTTGCCGGGTCTTGTCCATCATCCGTTTAGATTTCAAAACTTTGGGGTTTAGACACACTGATGAAGATTAAATATCAGAAAGGTCTGTGTGTCACTAAATTTGGTATACTTACACCTTAAATATAAATAGCAGAAGTCCATTTCAAAATTAAGCGGTGTCAGGTTGTATTGTCTTCAAAATTTACTTAGAAATTATGGCTTAACATTTCACAAACCGTGTAGGCCCTGATCAGACGCCGCATTCTGATCTGGGCCTGCACTGTTTGCCAAGGTACCCTTTTAGGGATATCTGGTACTGGGTGGGTTAAACATTTTAAATTACATTGTTTGTTTTCTTGATTTGAGGTTTAACGTCCCCATCAACACTGTATAGGTCATTTTGGAGACGCTTCTGCCAATTGTGTGGGACTTTTAACCAACATTGAGATGAAAGGACATCTCAAGTCCTGCCATCCAATGAATCCAATAGGGTTTTTATGCATGGACGGTCCAACTCGCATCTGTTTTTTTCTGGGCAGTCTTGGAACCTCTTTTCGGTTTACCGATACTCATGTGCGGTCTGCGTTGAAGCATCATACAACCCAGCCTATTTCTTCAAGCCCGATAGGCGGGGGCCACATATTACATCAGTACTTTAGACATTTCTTAAGAAGATACGACGAAAGAACCAAATAAATGATCCAATTACGCTACTGCAGCTAGACAGGTTGTCAAAATGTAAAAGAGACCAACCAAGGAACCAACATATTTTTATATAGGTGTGGTATCTTAATATAATCCTTAAGACGCCGAGAAAACGACATCTGAAAATGTCGTCTGCTATATCGTCTGCTGAATTTTTTGGGAAACTTTTAAAAAATATTTTTGAATCAGGCAAATGTCTGGGCCCAGATCAGATGGCTTCTACAGAAGCAGATTGATCTGGGGGCCTACACTGTTTGCAAAAATTACTTTTAAGGTAACCAGCAGACGGCAAAGTAGACGGCAATTGTCGTGATTGACATTTTATGGGTTAATGCGATAAAGAGCACCAATAGTATCATTGAGCAGATTAAGAGATATGAAGGTAAAATGGGGATAATAACGGGACATTTTCATTATTTCCTGTTAAAAACATAGTTTTTGAGTACTTATAAGAATCTCCTTCATTACGCAAACACGCCTATACAAATACATTGCCACCTTTATTGCCGAAAAAATGAAAATGTTAAGATGAAAAATTGTGATTTTTTAGCTCACCAGAGCCGAAGGCTCCGGGGGAGCTTATAGGATAGGCAGTTGTCCGGCGTCGTCGTCGTCGTTGTCGTCGTCGTCGTCGTCGTCGTTTGACGTCAACACTTTCAAACATCTTCTTCTCTGAAGCCACTGGACCGATGCAGCCCAAATTTTATCTGTAGCATCCTTGGGCTGGGGGATTGAAAGTTTGTGTTTTTTATGAAAATCGGCTTATTAGTTTGGTTGCTATGGCAACTTAGAGTTTCCATAGACTTATAATGGGGAAAATTGAAAAATGGCATTTACTGCCAAGTCATTGCAGATATTTTGACAAAACTTTTATAGAAATGTTTCTTGAGTAAACTCCTCTCAACCATATGCTTTTATGCCAACCTGAGGGTCTCCCAGGTTGTGCCTGGGCTATGCCCCACCCCCTCCACTTCATAAAAGGCCATATATCACAGAAACCATTCAGATCCTGACCCCTAAACCGTATATATTCTTGTTCCTATTGATTAGACGCATTCAGTGACACCAGCCTGTGGGTCCTCAGGGATGCGCCGAGGCCATGCCCCACCCCCTCCACTTAATAAAAGGCCCAATATCTTGGAAACCATTCAGATCCCCACCCCTAAACCATATATATTCTGGTTCCTTATGATAAGACCCATTCAGTGACATCAACCTGGGAGTCCCCGGGATGCGCCGGGGCCATGCCCAACCCCCTCCATTTCATAAAAGGCCCAATATCTTGGAAACCTTACAGATCCCCACCCCTAAACCATATATATTCTTGTTCCTATTGATAAGACACATTCAGTGACACCAGCCTGTGGGTCCTCAGGGATGCACTGAGGCCATGCCCCACCCCCTCCACTTAATAAAAGGCCCAATATCTTGGAAACCATTCAGATCCCCACCCCTAAACCATATAATTATATTCTTGTTCCTTATGATAAGACCCATTCAGTGACATCAACCTGGGAGTCCCCGGGATGCGCCGGGGCCATGCCCAACCCCCTCCATTTCCAAAAAGGCCCAATATCTTGGAAACCTTACAGATCCCCACCCCTAAACCATATATATTCTTGATCCTTATGATAAGACACATTCATTGACACCAACCTGGGGGTCCTCAGGGATGCGCCGGGGCCTTGCCCCCACCCCTTCACTTCACAAAAGGCCATATATCTCAGAAACTGTTCAGATCCTCACCCCTAAACCATATATATTCTTGTTCATTATGATAAGACGCATTCAGTGACACCAACCTGGGGGTCCCCAGGGATGTGCTGGGGCCATGCCCAACCCCCTCCATTTCATAATCTCACAATATCTCGAAAACCCAACAGATGGCTACCCCTAAACCATATATATATTCTTGTTCCTAATGATAAGACACATTCAATGACACCAACCTGGGAGTCTCCCAGGGCCTTGCCCCACCCCTTCCACTTCACAAAAGGCCTTATGTCTCAGAAACTGTTCTTAGCCCCACCCTAGATCCATATATATTCATCTTCCTTATGATAAGACGCATTCAGTGACACCAGCTTGGGAGTCCCATGGGCATACCCAGGCCATGCCCCATCGCTTTACTTCATTAAAAGCCATATATCTCAGAAATAGTTCAGATCCCCACCCCTAAACCATATACTTGTTCCTTATGATAAGACTTGTTCAATCACACCAACCTGTGGGTCACTTTGTGCTGAGGCAATGTGCCCCGCCCTTCCACTTCATAAAAGGATGGTGTAAGCGAGAGTATGTTGAGTATAAAGCCCTAAAGGACTGGAAACTTAGCATTTTAAGACTAGTGAATAAACGTATTTCTTTCTATTCTCAAAATACTAACTTATTACCTCCTAAGCCCAAGACGTCTTTACGTCATCTTAAACTAGGTATTCAAGAATTTCATAAGAAGTTTGTTTTGGCCCCTGCAGACAAGGCCGCTAACAACGTCGTCGTTGTGTGACGGCTCCACTATGTTAACACGCTTAAGCAGGAGCTTGGTGGTACTAAGGCATATGAACTTCAGCCTTTGGCTGAAGAGAGAGCTATAGTAGATAAACATGTTTGTCTTTCAGCCATCAAGTTTGCTGTGTGTGTTAACGAAGGCCAAGACAAGCTTCCTACGCTATACTGGTTACCAAAACTTCATAAAAAACCTTACAAAGCACGGTTTATTGCAAATTCTAGTTCTTGCACTACCACTGAACTTTCTAAATTATTAACTTCCTGTCTTACTGCTATTAAGGCGCATGTAATTAAATATTGTGATAGGGTCTTTGAAAGATCAGGAAGAAATCTGTTTTGGTCTATAAAAAATTCGAATGAGGTTTTAAATAAATTGAAATCTAGACAGTTTCGTGCTTCTAGTCTGTCTACCTACGATTTTTCCACTCTTTACACTACACTTCCTCATAATCTTATAAAAGAAAAGCTTAATGATTTAATTGAATGGGCTTTTCACAGAGAAGATTCTCTCTATCTTGCATGTAATGTCAGAAATGCATTTTTCACTTCTAAAGAGCATAAGAATTATACTCTTTGGTCATGTCAGAAAGTGTGTGATGCCCTCACCTTTCTACTTGACAATATTTATATTAGATTCGGTACTAAGTTATTTAGACAAATTGTGGGTATTCCGATGGGTACTAATTGCGCACCTTTTGTGGCTGATCTGTTCTTGTATTGTTATGAAAGAGACTTCATTTTGTCGCTTTCCATTGATAACCAATCTGAAATTATTGAAGCTTTTAGCTCTACTTCTAGATATTTAGATGATTTAGTAAATATTGATAATACCTATTTTGATGGTTTGATCAGTCAGATTTACCCCCTAGAACTTCAGTTAAATAAAGCAAATTCTTCTGATACCGAGGCCCCGTTTTTGGATTTACATCTATCTATTGTAGATGGATTTGTTTCGTGCAAAATTTATGATAAACGCGATGACTTTGATTTTGAGATTGTAAATTTTCCTTTTTTGGATGGTGATGTTCCTCGTGCGCCATCCTATGGTGTTTATATTTCGCAATTAATTCGATTTGCTAGAGTGTGTAGTCATGTAACTGACTTCAACACTCGTAATAAATTATTAACGGCTAAACTTCTTAATCAGGGTTATCGGTACCATAAACTACGCAAAGCCTTTTCAAAATTTTATAGACGCCATTCTGATTTAATTTCAAAATTCAATATTGGACTTAAATCTCTTCTGCAACAAGGTCTATCGGAACCCGAATTTTATGGTGACTTAGTATATAAATTCAGAAAAATATATAACCGCAATGACTTCAGCACCCAATTTCGTAAAATCATTCTTCGATATAAAAAGATTGGGTACAACATGGATATTATACGACAGACTGCATGCATGGTAGTTAACCCAATCACGGTTGGCAACTTTGCTTCCCTCTTTAATTGCACGCCGGTGGGTCAGGCCTCAGATTCTATGACGGCTCCAACGTAAAGGCTTATTGAAAATTCAAGAGATAATGTTGGTTGGTGCCTGATGCTCTGTCTCTGGTCGGGCTCATCGGAGTCTAACTGTTGGTTTTCTTTTGCTCCAGCATTTCAGTGGTTTCTTGCTGTCGAGTCCTCACCGTTGTCTCACCTCTGTGGCTCTTTGATTTCTGTGTTCACGGAGATGTTGCACTGATGAGTTAGGAGGCCTTCATGCGGACTGAACAAATTATTTGTCTAAATCGCGACGGAAGTAAGGGCGAGGATTGTGGCCACGTAAAATCGATTTAAGCCCCCCAGTGGAAATCTTCCACTGACCGTTCCAAGGCGGCTCTTCTGTGGCGATTTATTTATGTTGTTGTTTGTTACTTACTGTGTGTATCACTTGTGTCTTTTAATTTTGGATGGCCATATGGCCATTTTGTGGGAAAGTAACTGTCCATATGGCCTTCCTTTGTTTAGGTTTCCATTATGGTCTGGTCGCTTAATGTTTGTATTTCTTTCCCTTTGGTGTCTTTTATGGATGGAGTAAGTTAATTGTATCAATTCCTGATCATTGTTTTACTTCTACTTTTTATATTTCAGAAACCATTCGAATCCCCACCCCATAATCATATATGTTCTTGTTCCTTATTGTTTGCATACCTACTGTAGGGGGGTTCGCAGGGGCCATTCCTATCCTTTCCACTTCATAAAAGGGCCTCAAATCTCAGAAACCGTTCAGATTCCCACCCCTAAACCACATATATACTTGGTCCTTATGATAAGACACATTTAGGGACAACAATCTTGGGCTTTCCTGGGATCAACAGGGCATGCCCCAACTCCTCCACCACTTAAGAGGCCTTACAGATCCCCACTGCTAAACCATATATATTCTTGTTCCTTATGATAAGACGCATTTAGTGATACCAACCAGGGCTCCATGCCCCATCCCCTCTACTTCATAAAAGGCCTAATGTTTCAGATACTGAGTCCACATGGGTGCTCATTTGGACATGGGGGTTCATTTGGTAGATTAAAATGATATCATGTTAAAATACATGGCTGCCATTTGGCCGTGCCCACCTGAGCTCTGGTGAGCATAGTGGCCCATGGGCCTCTTGTTTCTTATTTCTGCTCAAAATATAGATTGTGGGTACTCGTTAGAACCGCCTCATCGAGGCGGTTCTAACGAGTACCCACAATATATATTTTAGAGCAGAAAAAAGAAAAATAAGGTATACCCCCGGAAACCCCAGTTTTACTATATAAAAGTGAGGTTCAAGGGGGTCAAAATTATATAGGCCTGTTTTCGTGATGTATTTTGAACAAATAAAAAAACAAGGATCCCAAAATTACACATCCTTCTTATGTGGAGATTAGTTATCACACACACACACACAGGTCGCGAAAGGGACTTTCGAACTGCCTGTAAAAGTCGGCCAAGATAAACAGTCTCAATCCATGTTGCAACATAAATATGACGCAATCATAATTCTGTTTCATGTTGGCATAAAACACATCCACATAGTTTTTCATTGTATCAATGTTAGTTAGTCTGAGTCGTTTCCTTGTTTCAGGGGCCGGCAGGAGAACCTGGTAGAAACGGAAATGATGGAAAACCTGGACTTCCAGGAGCGCCTGGTATGATGGGACTGCCTGGACTACAGGGTGACCAAGGACCTCCGGTAAGTCAGTTTGTTGAACAATAGATTGTTATATACGACGGTTAAACCGCGTGTGTTTTTTCGTCTCGTTTTGAATATATGTTGTCATCAATACGTTAATCCTTGGACATTTCCGTGTGGATTGTTAGGAATTTCTCAAATTAAATGCTTCTTGTGTTAAGACATTGTGTATTCAGATAATAACACAGTGTAAAAAACACAGAATAAGGGTGACTATGAAGACCAGCTCAAATTAATTATAATTCACGCATTTGGCAGGAGAAGCCATTGCTTTTGATTTATTAAAAATCTTTACATGATTTATGCTACATGACATTTACCGTTTTATAGGTAATAGAAAGCTGTCAATAAAAACATTTTATACTAACCTGGGTAAACATTTTTATTTTTGACTTAATTCCCTTGCTATTTAGATATATATGCCATAGCAACAGAAACGGTTGGTATATGGTTATAATGAAGGAAATTTTCTGTATTTTCCCTTTATTTATTTATTTGAAAAATAGAAATGAAGGCAATGATTAGGAATCGATACAATAACCCCACGTCTCCCATGAGAAAAACCAAAGGGACAAAAACATGAACATGAAATAACTAAACCATAATGAAAACATCACAAGCGGAAGCTAAATGGATAGTTACTTACCCACAAAATGGCCAAAATAAACATTTATCAGTTACCCCCTATATATATTTTGCATTGCAACACATTGACCTGATAAAGATATGCTATCTCAGGTTAAGTGAGCTTTATCACGTCAACATGACAATGTACTTTTATGAATGAACCGGACCACTGAACAAATGACAAAAATGTTATTGCTACTGAGAAAAATGGAACAATTACATGAAAAAAAAAACATCATGGGAAAAATATGGTCAGCTGATACTAAATATATCGACACCAGAATGCTGGCACGCACTGAGGACCATCAATAACTGATCGTCAATTGCTAATTTAAGAGTGTACAAGGGGATAAACTGATGAATAGAATATCAGATTCGTATCATTTGATATCAAGTTTATCAGGCTCGGCTTCGAGAACGCATGTAGAATCGCTCGGCAAGCCTCGCGATTCTACAAGCGTTCTCGAAGCCTTGCCTGATTACTTGATATCAAAAGACACTCACCTGGTATTCTCTATATATCAGTACATACAAACAAAGACAAACCATAACAATAATAAACCACGACAGAAGAACCGCCTTGGAACAGTCAGTAAAAAGTATCTCACTGGGGGGGGGGGTTAATCGATTTTACGCGGCCACAACCTCACCCTTGATTCTGTTGTGGCTTAGACAAATAATTCGTTCAGTCGGCATGAAGGCTACATCTCCGAGAATATGAAATCAAATGACTCTATAGATGAAACAACGATGAGGACTCCGCAGCATGAAATAATTGAATGCTGGAACAAAAGAAAACCAACAGTTGGGCTCCATCGGGCCCAACCAGAGACTGTGTCGCCTCGCCACAATATTTTTGTTCGGTCGGCAAAAATTATCTCTTAATTATCACCAGATACCTACCTTAACTGTTTCTGTGTATGTGTAGAATACCTTTCATGCTCAGTTAAATTGAGCATAGAAATGTTTACAGCACGACTGGCAGGTGGAAAGTGCCAAACTACCGGAGCCCAGTTTTCGAGTTTGCTGAAATGTTATTTTTATTTCAGGGTCTTCCAGGGCAAGATGGATCCCCAGGACCAATGGGACGGGAAGGAGACAAGGGTGACCAGGGACCCCCAGGAGCACCAGGGCTACAAGGACAGCCAGGACCCCAGGTTAGTCAGCATTTCATATACACATGTGTTGTACTGGCGTTCC
This sequence comes from Lucinisca nassula, assembly GCA_963580285.1. Classification (NCBI taxonomy): domain Eukaryota; kingdom Metazoa; phylum Mollusca; class Bivalvia; order Lucinida; family Lucinidae; genus Lucinisca; species Lucinisca nassula. The sequence goes on along the minus strand of OY757019.1, from coordinate 8,614,289 downwards.
AGATAAGGAGTAAGAATGATAATCAAGGGACAGTTTTCCTTATTTCTTGCTTGAGACATGGGGCCATTCTTTCGCAAATCACAACATATTTGATAGAATAACCTCATCAGAATCTGAATCAGAATTTTACTGGTAATTCATTCACCGAGACCTATGATATGGGAAGTTGGTACCTAGTGCCACCAAATAGATAAACTTAGCTACGCTATCCACTGCAACTTCAAGTGAGGAAACATCGAATTGGGAAGGGCATTCCAGTGCCTAATGGTCCGAGGGAAGAAGGATCCTTACTATATGTCAGTTCTTGCAGTAGGTGTCTAAATTTCAATGACTGATGATTTCTATAGTAACCGACTGGGGGCAAAGGTCATCTGTTGGAATGATGACTGCACCTTTCAGACCTATACACAATAGTATTAGCCTGCTGTCTCTTCTGCTTATCTTGAGTTACTCCCATCGAAATATTCCTAGAATTCAATCCATAATTCCAATTCCAAAGCAGTAATTGCTAGTAATTAATCTAGCAGCTCTTTTGTGATTTTTTCGTTAATGTTGGGGTGACTGTTATCAACAATTGCCCCGAAATGAACCATATATTGAAATTTGAGTTTAGTGCAACCAGCGTAATCACCGCCAAAATTCGTGAGAAAATATAGCTGCATATTTAAAACAGTTCCAAAAGTTCCACAAAAAAAAACGTCTCAGAAACCAAATATTATAACGTGTACGTTGCATCATTTAATTTCATTGATTATAAATTCTACACAGACACTCTTCCTTTACAAAATTTATTAATGAAGTTATCTGATCCAAGTGTAAACCCATGACTGTCGGTGTATTGGGACAGTTCACCGACCAGAAAGTTCATCGCTTTTTAGGGACAATTAACCGGCACATTTGAAGACAGTTCACCGACACATTTGAAGACGGCCCACCGACAAACTTTTAGTACATTTCATTCATGATAGAAAATCTGCTTGATATATAAATAAAATATATATGTCTATTCGCAAACTGTTACCTTATGTGCATCGGAAACAAAGCAATATATTTCTCGGGGTTAATATGTCTTCACTGGTCGAAAAATGTCTGATGGCAGACTGTCCGTGAACGTAGCTCATATTCGGTATGGGGTTGCATCAAACAACTTATATTACTTATGTTTTTGTTTTAGGGACCCCCAGGAGCTACAGGACCGGCTGGACAACAAGGTGAAAGGGGAGAGAGAGTAAGTTGTTTGCTTTTTCAATCTGAATAAGAAAGAAAACTAAAAATTAATTTCATGTCGTAGAGCTTTCATGTAATTTTGTCCAGTTACAAAGTGATAATGTCAATAAATTTAGCTTTGTTAGCGTAAATGCACACGTTTATTAGTGTAAAAATATTGCAAATTAAATCACTTCATACAATATACATTTATTGCATCAAGTATCATTTTACAGTTTTTTTCCTGCTTGAGATATCTTTTCATCTCCATATCGGGTAAAAGACCCACACAATTGGAAGCAGCGTCTCCAGAATGAAGTATATAGTGTTAATGAGGACGTTAAATCTCAATTCAAACAAACAAAATAAAAAAAAAGGTTTTTTCCCAATATTCTACCAAATGATACACTTTCAGATTGTTTGTTGAATGTTTCGTCAAAGACCAGTCAAAGATTGGTGCAACTTTTAATGCTTGAATGATAACGGTGTTAAACGAACATGTGTCCTCTGGTAAATGTGTATTACATGTATAGTATTTTGTGCAACATAGAAAATTTCGCTTCTTTGATTTTTCAATCAGTTACAGCAAAATTTCTATATATAGACCACTTTTGAACAGTCACAAAGGTGGTCTCTTATTGCAGAAAACACAAAGAAATAATATATGAAACCTTAACAATACGCTTTTAAAAACAGATTTAGTCTTAATTTTAGATGGAATTACTTGCGGAATTTGTTTTTGTAGTTTCATAGAAACACCTGTTAATACGTCAAGGGAGGCATACAACATTGAATCTGCGTTGAAGTAAATTCATTTGGTCCCACCTTTAGATACGTTCTGGGTGTCTTGTAAGTCTGTCTTATTTTTGCAGGGTGAGAGAGGAGACCACGGACCCATGGGCGCTCCTGGTGCACAGGGTATTTCTGTAAGTAAAATATTTCAATGGAATTGATTTCTGGTTGTTCCGAATGGTTTAACTCTTATCCTGCTGATACTTTTACAAACAGTGTAGATTCATTACTGAATATGCCATCTGATCAGGATCTACCCTGTTTGATATTCAGTTTGTAAATGTGTAGGAATAAATGACATCAAGTAATCTGATTGATTCAGCGTCAGAACTGGGTGTGGTTAAATTAATATGTCAGCGGGGTAAGGGTTATGGTCAACATAATAAAGAGAAACTGAGAAGATTCAGGCAGAAAGACGGATATAGACCGCAATTGTTAAACACAGCCTTTCAGGGAAGCAGTCTTTTTGATAGTTGGAAAGTAACTTTCCTTTTGGCTTTCCGCTTGTGAGGTTTTCATAATGGAAAAGTTATTTTATGGTTGTGTTTCTTTGCCTCTAGTGTTGTGCCCTCACTGGGAGTTCTGAAGTAATTTTCGATTCATCGGGGCAATCTGTGCTTTAATATTAACTTTTCGATCTTTTAGGCTTCAGCCATACATTCGGCCCAGATTCATCATTACTTTTCAGCAGGGAAATTTCTGAAGTGGATGACAATGCATAATAGCAATTCAGATTGCAAAATGAATCATTTTGTGTCTCTGGTGGGAGATGTGGGTTAATTGCATCGATTCCTGATCATTGTCTTCACTTCTATTAAGAGATAGCATGAATCAAATAAAAGGACCAATCAACAGTATGACGTCAGATAAAATGTGAGATAAATTCATCAAGCTATTGTGTCCGTCTAATAAAAACGTTTTTAAATCCCACTTTATATAAAGAAAATTGGGCTTTGTGATTCTTCAATTTCCTGAAAACATAGATTATTTGTACTCATTAGAAGCGCCTGAAATACCAGTTTTATTTAGACTGTTTTAACGAATACTGACAGTCTTTGTTTAGAAGAAATGAAACGAATATCTTGAATGTGTATCAGCATGATCAGAGAATCGTCATAGAATGATTTCATATTGGAATGTTACCTAATTGAGATAATGGTGGATCGAACAAAAGAAACCGTGAGGTATAAATACTGCCAAATGATATTGGAACCGTCATAATGTATAAGGTCCAACCAATTGTCGCTTTAACTGAAATGTATCTTTGGTCACTGGCTTTTAGCGAAGACCGAGATCTTTCTGTGTATGAGCATTGTCAGAATATAGCCTATCCGGAATGTGTCAAGTTATTTCATGGTCGTGTTTCTTTCCCTTTGGCTCTGATGGGAAGTCTGGGTTTATTATATTAACCCATTTGGTACCGTTTACCCCAAAACGGGTAATTGGCAAACAGTGCAGGCCCGGATCAGACGCTGATCAGGGCCTACTCTGTTTGCAAAATGTTCAGCTTTTTTCCAAGTAAATTTGAAACTTTAATTTTGAAATGGACACCTGCTGTATATATGGAGGAAGATTCCATTTGGTTCAAAAATGTTAATTCCCGATCGTTGGCGCCACTACTATTTCGATCAATGACATCCATTAATCACACAATAAATACTGACCAGACTGTGCAAATGTGAAAACTGATTTAAGTCTTTGCTGTGTGCGTAGAAATTCTTCCGTTTATTTAAATGCGAGAGCGAGTTTAAAATAAATGCCAGTAGAGTTTAGTTAGTTTACAATATGAAATGCAAGCTTTTTTATTGGCTTTTTTCCAAAATATACCACCAACCTGTATTAAGCAAACATAAAGGACACTCTAGATGCACTTGTCATTGAATGTAAGGTTCTTGCTTCATGCAGATGGATTTGAATGTGTTCTTTTTGAAACCGTTTTGAAAATGAATTTATCATATGACGTCGCGTTTGAGAATGTAATAACGCCATGTAATAAATTCGATAATCTGCTAGTGGATTAGATATGCAAATAAGCTTCCGTAGATAGGCACCGTTACGTTACATGTACGACATCACGTTTACTAATGATGGAATATTGAACTTGTTTTAAAAACGCGTTTTAAAATGTCATATGATAAATATAACCTTGCATTAGTGCTCATGTTTTATTGAATTTATTAAACTCGTTGAGGAAAAGGGATAAAATGCGAGGCGTTTGTCGCATTTTATCCCCTTTCCTCAACGAGTTTAATAAATTCAATAATACATGAAGACTCATGTAAGATCCTTTATGGATGCCTACACACAATGATTCTTTGCTCAGTAGAGGTGACCATCATTATGATAACACACCCGTTCGACATGGTGCATATTTCTCATCTCAAAAATGGCTACTTTTCTGATTTAAATCCCTGATATTTTTCGTACAAATACTGCAAACATAGGTCGTGGGTGCTCGTTAGAACCGCCTCATTGAGCCGGTTCTAACGAGTACCCACAACCTATGTCTTGGAGTAAAAATAAGAAAAATAATGTATATCCCCGTAAACCCCCATTTTCTACATGTATATATAAAGTGGGGTATAGGGGGTCTTCATTTCACGGACTAGTTCACTTGATGTTCTGCAAGTTTTTCTTCTGTCTACTTTTAGGGTCCACCTGGATCCGTAGGTGAGAAGGGTGATAACGGAGCAAGAGGAGAGAAGGGAGACAAAGGTTGGCCTGGAATTCCCGGTATGCAAGGGCCACCAGGACCTCCGGTAAGTAGCACATACATCATACTTTTATTTATCACATGACGTCGTTGACATGCAGTGGATAACGTCGTGTAATAAAATTCATATGACCACACGTGTAATAACACTTGGGTGGGGTTAAGTAACGTCATGACGACGTCTATGGCAGCAATGCATTTTATGTGGAAAATTTGTCAAATTTAAAGGCGATGTTCAATCCAATTTAAAGTAATCATCTGATAAACAGAATCTTACACTCCTTGGTCATTTCATATGAAATGTATGAAACTCGCCGAAGGCTCGTTTCATAAATTTCATATGAAATGACCACTCGGGTAAGATCTTCTATATTTGCATGTCCGAATCAATGAGACTGTTTGATCCTCTAATTATAACATCTTACATAGCCTCATTACAAGACAATTGCTCTGTCTTGAGATATCGTTATCTCATATGTGTGTGCTTGCCTTAAGTGAAATAATTTTAATATAAAGTGGATTAAAATATTTACACATATTTCTGAGCGTCGGGCCGTCAAGTACGCTTTAGCCTCAACTGGCAACCAGCCCCATATTTGCAACCCCTATATGTTATGGGAACCACATCATTTTCCAACCTGTTATTGTTAAAAATTTGAGTACCGAGACGGGTGTTGAAAAGACAGTTATTGGTCGCATGAACAAGAGTTCGCACAGCTCCGCCAAGTAGTAACTTATGCAAAGAACAAGCCGAATTTTCATGACCGCATTATGACGTGAAATAACAATGAAAAATCGGACCATCCTGTATACAGGAGTCTCATCAGACCCTGCACGGCTAATTTGGTCCTGCATCCAGCAATGACTTTTCCATACATTACAAGCATCAGTTGACATCACATGGGCCCCGTCAAGCGATTTTTGTACTTATCGCCTATGCGAGCAGCGAAGGTTCAGGCGAGCCTGCGCATCCGCGCAGTCTCGCCAGAACCTTCGCTGCTCGCTTATACAATCAGTGAATCAAGAGGAACCTTCAGACAGAAAGTCATATCCCTGGCCCCTCTGAATGGCTGGGCATGCGCAGTTAAAATTTGTCATGTCGGAATGCTCGAAGACACAAATTCGCTTGGCGGGGCTCACATTACGTTACGAAAATGAATAATACATGTGCAGTTGATGGCCTTCTTGTTTATATTATCCTTTTGAAGCAATGAATACACCACAGAACTAAAATGCTGAAGTGTGCATGTTTTTTTTCAGGGCCACACTAGCTACTTCCGGCTCGCGTGTTCTTTAACTTAAGGCAGATGGCTTTCTGTCCCATTTTATGCGGGGTACCACTTTTGTACTGTCATTGCCTTTTGTGACTACTGAGTACTTACCCAAAGAGACTTACTTTCAAGACAAGGGACAAAATATTTTAAGAGTTTCCTCTTCCAATTGTCTATTCATTCTACTCAATTTGCTATATGTTACAGGGTCCCTCAGGAGAATCAGGTAGACAAGGGCCACCTGGACCACCAGGACAACAGGCAAGTAGCTGTATATTATATCTATTAACCCATATATGCGTATCGTTTCTAGAATGGTAGGAAAACAATGTAGACCCAGATCATACACCACCAAATGGGGCTTCTGTTCTAGGTCTATACTGTTTTCTTGAAATACAAAACATATGAAATTATATTAAATTAAGCATACATCATTTATATTCGAAATGGACTGCAAATAGCTATTTGCTGGAAAAATATTACATCTAGTAAGAGGATTTCATACATCTCAAAAAAGCATATTGACTTGTCTAGGATGTGAGAGTCAATTTAGCTTATAAACGGTTTTTAGTGGATCAATTGTCTTGTCAGAAAACTTGGTAACGCTGCCATGCAAGACTGCTTGTGACATAATATAAGATATGTTACATAATTATGATGGATTAACGCGATGCCTTTGTGAGACTGCTTTTGATAAGTGTTACCTATAAAACATGTTTTAAATGGCTCTTGGTACTTTTTCTGAAAACATAAACAACACAACAACTCATTTTATTTACCAATAACATTTGTTTTAAGCATCAATAAGGAAACATTCACTCCCTCAAAGCATTGTCCGATGTATAAAAGGATTTTTACTGACCTTTCCAAGGCGGTGCTTCTGTTGTAATTTATTATTGGTGTTGTTTGTCTTTGCATCTATCTACTGATCGTGTATTTTCATTGCGTATAGTCGTTAGGTCATTTTGTGGGAAAGAAACTGTCCTTTTGTCTTACTGCTTGTGATGTTTTAATTTCCACGAAGTTGTCTTTTTTTCCATTTCATTACGATAACTCACCCGTACGACCTAGTGCATTTTTCAAATCTCCAAAATTGTTGCTTTTCTGATGAAAATTCTTGATACTTTTCCTATAAATGCTCAAAACATAGGTTGTTTGTGCTCGTTAGAACCGCCTCATTGAGGCGGTTCTAACGAGTACCAACAACCTATGTCTTGGAGCAGAAATAAGAAAAATAGCGAATACCCACGTAAACCCCAGTTTTCTCCATTTAAAGTGGGGTTTAGGGGGGTCTTCATTTCACGGACTTGTTCACGTGATGTCGTACAAGGAAATTGTATCAGTTCTGATCTTTTCTTCACTTATATTGTACATTGCATCTCTGAATGGGGGGGGGCACTCTTCTCAAAGATCTGTACTCTTGAGGACTTCGCTGCTTATTGCAATTATACTCCGAAAATGATTTAATACATGTTCTACTTCCTTTGATACACATTGTGTATGTGTGTGTAGTTATATGTCTTAATTAAAGATTCTCTGTTATCTACATTTATCACAGAATAGAAAATAAATTGTAAACAATGCTGGATTACTGAGATAAGTAAATAGTCAAATTTTTGAAATCATCACATTCATTTTCAGGTCTATTTAGTATGGTTATTTTTTCGTAAACTTGAACTGATTTCAGAATTGTAAGGAAAAGATCTTGGCAGCTGTACTTGTGTAATAATTTCTTTTTGTAATGATTGCAGGGTGTTTCAGGATCACGAGGAATACATGGAAAGGATGGTCCTCCAGGACCAGTGGGTTCACCAGGCTTATCTGTAAGTTAATATGCAATCTACTCTTCCTTCAAGTCGAAGCTATGATAATTTCGCACATGTGCATATTCTGAATGAAAATACTGACTGTATAAGTATCGAAGAAATAACTTATGGCATAGGAAAATAGAAGTGAGACTCCTTTTTGTCCACATTCTGTTTAAATTCTAATTTATCAAAAGAAAGATTTTCTTGATACACAATTATTAAAACGACTTTGCTCCCGTTTCAGTATTGATTTTACAAATTATTCACAAAGGGAGAAAATCTCCCAGAATTTAGGATTATCCACGTCGAGTGATAGCAACAAGCTGTATGTGTTACGGCATTCCAAGAATACCTCATTTATTTCGAACCAATTTTTTTGAAAGAGGTGGGTGGAAGACGAAGCATAAAAAACACAACAAAAATCTAACCTTCCGTTACAGGATCTTTCTTTAAGTTATGGCATGGCACAAACGATGACTATGATTTGCCTGTATATCAGCACGGTATTCATCATCGCCATTTGCAATACGGGTTGCTTGTGAGCCATTGATCACTGTGCCTCCACGGCGTCTGCTAATCTTGTTATAGCCCCGCTTTGAAAAAGTGGGGGCTATATTGGATTTGGCTTGTCCGGAATTCCGTCTGTCTGTCTGTCTGTAATCTTGTCCGGAATTCCGTCTGTAATATTTGATAGTGGGTACCTTGTTACCGCAACTCCTCTTACAGTTCTAAGTCAATCCTTTTGAAACTTTACAGGTGTTTTCATATAGGACTGAAGATGTGCATATTCTTTTTTCATTATCCTTAAATAATTTTTTTCACTTATTTCACCTTTTTTAACTTAGACAATTTTTGAGATCTACTAATGTTAAAATGTATAGGGAGTAGCTACCTTGTTACCGCAACTCCTCTTACAGTTCTAGGTCAATCCTTTTGAAACTTTACAGGTGTTTTCATATAGGTCTGAAGATGTGCATATTCTTTTTTCATTATCCTTAAATAATTTTTTTCACTTATTTCACCTTTTTTAACTTAGACAATTTTTGAGATCTACTAATGTTAAAATGTATAGGGAGTAGCTACCTTGTTACCGCAACTCCTCTTACAGTTCTAGGTCAATCCTTTTGAAACTTAACATGTGTTTTCATATAGGTCTGAAGATGTGCATATTCTTTTTTCATTATCCTTAAATAATTTTTTTTCACTTATTTCACCTTTTTTAACTTAGACAATTTTTGAGATCTACTAATGTTAAAATGTATAGGGAGTAGCTACCTTGTTACCGCAACTCCTCTTACAGTTCTAGGTCAATCCTTTTGAAACTTTATAGGTGTTTTCATATAGGTTGAAGATGTGCATATTCTTTTTTCATTATCCTTAAATAATTTTTATACTTATTTCACCTTTTTTAACTTAGACAATTTTTGAGATCTACTAATGTTAAAATGTATAGGGAGTAGCTACCTTGTGATCGCAACTCCACTTACAGTTCTAGGTCAATCCTTTTGAAACTTAATAGGTGTTTTCATATAGGTCTGAAGATGTGCATATGCTTTTTTCATTATCCAAAACTTATTTTTTAACTTAGACAAGGCGTAGGTACCTTGTTAGGGATTTAACCCTCTCACAAGTCTTTACCTTTAATTCATGAGTCTTTCTCCTCTGACAGGGCTATAGCGGGGCTATAGTCAGATCCTCTGACAGTTCTAGTTCGTTTTGATATGTCCATGTTGGTTTAGGGATAGTTGTTTCTTCTTTATCATATGACGTCGCGTCTGAGAGTGTAATAACGCCATGTAATATTTTCGATAATCCACTAGTGGATTAAATATGCAAATTAGCTAGATACGTCCCGTAACGTTACATGTTCGACGTCCTTAACGACGTCGCGTTTACTAATGGCGGAATATTGACATTTCCATAAACAATCGTGAATGAAATGCATTTTAAACGTCATATGATAAATAGAATCTTGCATTCGTGCTCATGTATTATTGAATTTATTAAACGAGTTGAGGAAAAGGGATAAAATGCTCGGCAAAGCCTCGCATTTTATCCCTTTTCCTCAACTCGTTAAATAAATTCAATAATACATGAACACTCATGTAAGATCCTCTATGTCAACAATTTATTGAACCAGTTGAAGAAAAGGGATAAAATGCTCGGCAAAGCCTCGCATTTTATCCCTTTTCCTCAACTCGTTTAATAAATTCAATAATACATGAACATTCATGTAAGATCCTCTATGTCAACAATTTATTGAACCAGTTGAAGAAAAGGGATAAAATGCTCGGCAAAGCCTCGCATTTTATCCCTTTTCCTCAACTCGTTTAATAAATTCAATAATACATGAACACTCATGTAAGATCCTCTATATAATACTCGGGTAATCGTGATTATATGGAATATTTCAGGGACCAAGAGGAGCTATGGGCAACGACGGACCTTCAGTAAGTTATTTTCATATTTCTGAATAGCCTCGTGTTAACCAGGCCTCATATTTTTCAGGCATATGCAGGATTTCAGGCTTTTAGATCTTGGGTTTTTTCTTGATTTTTCATGATTAAAGGCTTTTTAGATTTTGATTTTTCCTCCTATATTCAGTTTAAAATGACTAATTAACGTTTATCGTGCTGAATAAAATTATTTAGCTACACCCATTTCTGACTGTTCACCAATCAAATTACTAGATGATATGTATTTATTCAAATCAGAAACTCCATTACAAACAGTTTAGATCCTGATCAGATGGCTTCTTCAGAAGCCATCTGATCTGGATCTACACTGTTTGCAAAGGTAATGGTTGCTGTGTTTAGCAGGATGAGGGTTAAGGTTGCAAAATCGGGTCTTTCAGGCATGGAAAAGCTTGGTCAGTATGAGGCCTGGTTAACAAAGTCCGTGTAATGAACACCCCTGTTGGCCCCACTTATTGTTGAGTATACAGGGGTTTACATAGGTATAAGATAGCCGAACTTTTTCTCCAAAACGTAGGTTGTGGGTACTTGTTTGTACCGCCTCTTTGAGGTGGTTCTATCGAGCACCTAAATGGCAGGAAGAAGGAATAGTATTTCAGTATCTAAACAAAAAATGGTCATTATCGGAGATGTGAAAGACTGTATTATGTCACAAAGGTGTGCTTTGCTATTGAAAAAAGCAAAGAACAGCATTTGCTGTTTAGTTATGTTTTATGGCCCTTTCAAGAGTATTTCACTCACATTACGATAACACATCCACATCCAAAAATGGCACCTTTCATATCTGTAGAAATGGAATTGTTTTTTTTTCTTTTTTTTATATGAAAATGATTTACATTTTTCTTAATTCTAGTGCAAATATAGATTGTTGGTGCTCGTTATAACCGCCTCATTGAGGCGGTTATAACGAGTGGTGCATGTTAAAACCGCCTCATTGAGGCGGTTCTAATGAGTACCCACAATCTACGTATTTGAGCAAAATATGAAAAAAATAATGTATACCCTTATAAGTCCCATTTTTTCTATATAAAGTGGGGTTTAGAGTGGTCTGCTTTTCATGGACTTGTATACATGATGGTTTCGAGCCGATCGTTAATCAGAGTTTGGCAAAAAAGGGATACCCGGAGGAAAATCTGTCCTTCCATTACAGAACTTTACGTCCCACGTAAGGCCCGAGCGAGTCTCGCACCACAGAGGTGTGAGACTTAATGATTTAGAGTCAGTGCTCTTAATTGTTAGGCCACGTAAGCCCGTCAGGAGCAAAAAAAACATAGACGTCATGATCCACTGAAAGAAAACGAAAAGTACATTCTAATGCACTTGCGTATGTAACGCGACGTCTGATTGGATAGCGTCAAAAATTTGCGACAGTATATACTGCGATATACTGTCGGAAACCCGACGTCATCACGTTACGTCGCTTTTCATTGGCTGGCATTTGGTTTTACGCAGCTCACAGCGCTAGCCGCTTTCTGCAAAATGGTACAATTTTAACAAAACGCACAAATAAGTGCATTAGAATGGGGATAACTGTATTGGAAATTGTCATTTGGGGAGGTAAATCGTCGGTTTTACGGGCGCAAATTACGTTTTGCGGCTCCGCTGACGCGTCGCCGTAAAACGAAATTTCCGACCGTAAAACCCCCGATTTACCTCCCCAAATGACAATTTTGAATACAGTTATCCCCTAATTGACACCCGAAAGAGAAACAATAACACACAGGCAATAACGCCCACCATACTGGACTTTAAATTTATCCGTTTATGTAAAGCTGATAAAGCTCTGTACTGTTTTCCACTCTGTTTCTGAATCCATAGCAAAAATGAAATAATACAGAATTTGCATTTTAGTGATCGGCTACTTATTAAATGGTTTCATGCAGATCATATGTCTATCGACAATGCTAATTTCCCTGCTTCAAATTGCAAGACATATTTCTTTAATCTGCCTGCCATCACAAAATCCTGCCTGTATAACTTTGACGCCCCCCAAAAAACACTTTTATATAGTATAATTGGGGTTTACAGGGGTATACATTATTTTACTAATTTCTGCTTTAAATCATCGATTGTGGTACTCGTTAGGACCGCCTCGACGAGGCAATTCTACCGAGTATCCACAATGTTTGTTAAGAGTAGAAATTTAAAAACTATCAGATTTTTTTGACTGAAAATTTTCATTTTTTTTTTGGTATTCAATTTTTCAATATATTTAAATAGGCATGTTTTCTTAATGACATTCATGATATAAGCAAAGACACACGAAAACCAACTGTCAGGGTTTTTAATCAGGTAAGACACAAACTGACCTCAACAGCTACACGGGCTTGCTAAAGTCTTAACCCTTCTCTTGCTGGATATTCATTTAAGCCACACCCATTTCTGTCTATCATCCAATCAAATTACTTGATGTAATTTATTGCCACAAATTCATAAACTGAATGCCAAACAGTGTAGATCCTGATCAGATGGCTTCTGCAGAAGGTTGTCGTGAACAGCAAGATAAGGGTTAATGTTTTGAAAAAAAGAGACAATGAACTGTCTATCTATCTATCTTCTCATACTGAGTCGGTCATATCTGGCCATTACCTCAGTTGATTGGGTGGCTAAATTTAGAATTTAGCTGAAAAAAAAAAGAGAGGCACTGGATGCGTCCTTAAAACTATTTACAATCTGCATAACAGAGGTATCCTAAAACGCATACCTCTGAGACCCAATCTTACACTGTGCGGGCTTTGAACTCTTCTGCGGACTTGGCATTCACCACAGAGGAGGGAAGACTATTCCATTGGGGAATAGTTCTAGGAAAAAACGAGTTCTTCAGGGCATCACTATAGGACTGGTATCTACGATATTGTGAGTCGTTTAATTTTGATGCCCTTGTTTGGGTCGACAGTGTTACAGGGGTCAAGTACCTATCTTTATCAATAGACACTGAATCAGAGTGTATCTTGTAGAAGAAGGTTAAAGAGGACTGCTCACGACGGGCCTCCAGGGACGGCCACTCTAGCTCATTAAGCATGTCACCGACGCTACTTCTATTTCGCCATCGCCTACAGGTCCATCGGGCAGCTGTCCTCTGCACCTTCTCCACCTGCTGAGTCTGAGTTTTAACATAGGGGTGCCAAATGGGTGATGCATATTCGAGTTGAGGGCGAACCAATGTTTTATATGCAACATCCTTTGTCTGCCTAGGTGCAAAAGCCAAGTTCCGTCTAAGGAATCCCAAAGTCCTAGTTGCTTTAGATGTAATCTCTGAGCTTTGTTGACCCCAATCAAGATCGTCAGTGATGGTGATACCAAGATATTTCTTGGCAGCGATATTTCTAGGCAGCGAACACAAAGCAGTTGATCAGGCTCATTATGAAAACGTGCCTATTCAAATACATCGTACATTTTATCGCCGAAAAACGAACATTGTTTGATGGAAAAGTGTGATATTTTTCTTATTTCTCCGCAAAATATAGATTGTGGGTACTCTTTAGAACCGCCTCGGCAAGGCGGTTCTAACGAGTATCCACAATCTAGGTTTTTGAGCAGAAATAAGAAAAATAATTTATATCCCCGTAAACCCAAGTTTTAGTATATAACAAGTTGGGTTTGAGGGGGTAAAAATTATATAGGTTTGTTTTCGTAGTGTACACGGATGTGCAGGCTGATCTGAATCTTGTTGTTCGCAAAGGACATAAAACATGTTTTTCAAGACACAGCTCATAAACACTTTTTCTTGTCTTTAACAGTTAGCAAACACTTATTACATCGGTGATAAGAATCGTCGTTTTTATGACTTATTGAATGCTTTGTTGTATTTTACAGGGACCACCAGGACCTCCTGGACCACCCGGGCCACCTGGACCACAGGTAAACTTATGACTATGATAATATATACTTTTACTTGTATATGACTGCAATGATCACATAGGCAGATAGCATGTTGGTGGAGGGATCCTAATGAGACACAAACGCACTTGAAATAACATGTGAAACATGTCACATTCACATATATAATCGTTCTTAAATGGATCGATCACGATTGGAACCATTAAGCTGATGTTCTGGTAGGATAGTTCAAACCCACGAAGATTAATTGCAATAATAGGGCATGGGACCAAATGGTTATAAATCAGGTGTTTCTTTTCGGCCTTTAAAAGTGAAAAGTAGAAGCCATAAAAAGTCTCCCTCCCTTCAGCATAATCAAAGTCATATTTTCTTGTCTTTTGGAATCATTGATTCCGTTGTGGAATTTTGAAAATATTTGAGGGTCACTGGCGTGGACTTATTTGCCAAAATATTCAAACACTTATTGCCGATGTAATAAGTGTTTGAATGTCCCAGGGAAATCCAGTATATATTGTTATTTTAATCTGTAGGCTTTGCCATGAAGGATGTAATCGTTTCATAATTAAACTAAGATAATTGCACTAAACCATTTGTTCGACTGGTTTTTATGCTTTATTAACTTTTTTATGACTCATAAGGATAATAATTGCATGTGATAGTGCGTTTTCTTTCATAATTTATTCACTGTATTTCGTTCTGATGACAAGAATTTCTTCTCCAAACATAGCTGTGGGTGCTCGATTGAACCGCCTCATTGGTATAGTTCTAGCTATATATTATTCATAATCCATGGTTAAGATCAAGGATAAGGAAACTAATGTATATACATGTATTATTTACCAAATTTGCATTATTTGCTGGCTCCCAGCTTGCACATTGTCAATATTGGAAAAACAGGTAACCAGACCGCCCTGACCTTTCAAGGTCAGGGGGGTCTGGTTACCTGTTTTTCCAACACTGATAACCTTCAGACTAGGAACCGGCAGATAATGCAAATAAGGTGAATAGGAATGGATGTCAGTTTTGTGGATTTTATCAATGTATAAACTCCGGCGAAAAACTCACAAAAAACCTTCGATAACAAAATCTGTAAAATTAATATTTTTTTCTGCTTCAAAATTGTGCCTCTAGGGTTCGTGTTTATAATACTATTTACTATAGAAATGAAGCCCGGTGTTTGTGAGTGGTCCGCTAGAGTGGACACATCGATACGATCCACAAAAATGATAATTCATTCCTTATAATTTCAACTTTGTCATCGAAATGTTACAAATATCAGCCAAATGGTAAGTTTAGGCATTCTTTCGAAAGCGTAAACTTGAACTTACCAACGGCTATGGCGGGATGTTTATTCAAGTAGAATCTAGGGCTGGCTAATCGGAGCTGAAAAGATAATCGATTATCAGTCATGTCATTGCGATCGATAATCGAATAGTAATCGCTAAGATTTTTGTCATTATTTTACCTATCTGGCTTTCTGTCTGAGCATGACTCTTACCATATGTTGCACTTTACCATATGTATATTTGAACAGACAGGCCTGAGCAAACAGTGTAGACCCAGATGAGACGCCGCATAATGCGGCGTCTCATCAGGGTCTGCACTGTTTGCCACTCATCCAGCTATTTCAGGCATAACTTTTGGTAGTAAATTGTACCTATCGAGTAATCGATTAAAAGCAAATCAGAAATGATAATCATTTTTGTGGAATTTATCGATCAATTAATCGATTATACGATTAATCGTCGCAGCCTTAGTAGAAGCTGTCATCTTTGAAATAAACTCAAGTGAATAAAACAGTCAAGTCTTTAAATTCAGTTTGTCTCCTAACATTTACGTTTTCAATAGTTTTGTATCTTTTAATCGACCGCTGTTGACGTCACTTCAACGCGCGGTTTCCAAACATTCTCTTTGACGTCACGTTATATTACTACTTGTCGCTGTGTGAAATGGTTCTGAGATTCTTGCCCATGGAATTTATCCAAGTACAAAACTTATTCCAACCAATTTAATCGCTCGAAATGTACTTAATAATCGACAATTGAAATTATACTCGATTTAGTCCCATATTTTACTATTCAAATAAGGTTTACCGGTGTGTTCATTTTACGGACTTTTATCGTCTTTTTATTTATGCAGGGCTATGCTCCAATGTATCCGTCTGGTTATACATCAGCTCAGACCAAAGGACCTGACCCCTATTACAATGGATATCAGGTATGTTTTCAGTGGAAAATGTAATAGTCTGACTGTGTTATAAAAAGCTTTTCGCCTGCATCGGTTAAGTTGGATACACATCTGATAGATGATCAGGAGGTCGCGGGTTCGATCCCCGCTTTGTCCAGCAACATTCATTAGGATAAACGCCCTTGTGTCATAGTGAATTCTTTCATATTTCCAAAACGCTAACTTTTCGGATTAAACATTTTGATATTTCCATATTACTACACCAAACATAGGTTGCGGCTGCTCGTTAGAATCACTTGAATGAGGAAGTTCAAACGAGTACTCACAACTTGTAGAAGACAAATAAATAATGTAAACCACTGTAAACCTCAGTTTTATCTACGTATAATGGGCTTTAAAGGGGTGTTCATTACATTGACTTGTTTCGATTATTGATTCCTGACCATTGTCGCCGGCTTTGGTAGCTCAGTCGGATTTGCGTCTGACTGGTAATCAGGTGGGCGCGGTTTCGATACCTGCCGGGATTGGCAACATTCTTTCATGGAGATTGATCATGAACTCTTTTGTAGGGTCATTCTCTCTCTCCCTTCCGCTGATTCAAGAAGGGCAGTTGTCAGTTTATAACGAAAGAATGTGCACGAGTTAACCACTTACGTATAAGCCTGCCTAGGACAAGTATGGATAGGTAAACTGACCGGCTCAAATTGACATAGAATAGTGTTAATTGGGCCGTTAAACTTTCATACAAACAAATACTTCTATTTTGTTAACATAATGATTTCTCGTAAATCGATCGAAAAGTCTTTGCTATTATCACTGTCTTCCTTCCACTTACTTAAGAATGATAATGACAGTTGTCTGTTCTTGGCAAAAGAATGCACACCGTTGAACACTGTTCTGGTTAAGTAAATTGATCAGCTCATATTTACCTAAGTAGTGTTTACTGGGCCTTTTAACCTCAAATGAATTGGTCAATAAAACATTTTTGCTCAATGGTAAGATATAAGATGACCTTAGGTTCAGAGCTATATTTCAAAACGAAGTTAATACATACACGTGCTTTCAAAATATACTGTTTCGCCATTAAAGCATTATATCTTTTTGCCAAAATATCTTTCTCATTGCAATTTATATGGAAATATTTTGTAATTTTCTTCAACATTTCTCTGTAATATGGTGATTTTTATCAAAGTTTCCGTGATGTACTTTTATTTTTCAGTATGACCAGCCTATTAATGTAAGTATGATTGATAGATATTCAAGTACTGATCACATGAGGTATCACAATAAATTTGATGTTTCTTACACAAACATACATATTCTGTATTCACCATCATGAATTTTATTATAGAGAAAAGGAAATCTCTAGAAACTCCATCTCTTTTGAAACTCCATCTCTTTCCAAACTCTAATCACTGAATCGTAAGATTTAGATTGCGAAATTAAAAATGATTTGAAGTTTGTAAAAGGGGGCACAGCACAAAATCTGTTACTGAATACTATTTTTGTCAGCAGATTCAACAATTAAACATATCTAATATCTTGATTACATTTGAGAAGCATTTAAGCCCCGCCAAGCGAATTTGTGTCTTCGAGCATTCCGTCATGACAAATTTTAACTGCGCATGCCCAGCCATTTAGAGGGGCCAGGGATATGGCTTTCTGTCTGAAGGTTCCTCTTGTTTCACTGCTTGTATGAGCGAGCTGCGAAGGTTCTGGCGAGACTGCGTGGATGCGCAGGCTCGCCTGAACCTTTGCTGCTAGCATAGGCGATAAGTACCAAAATCGCTTGACGGGGCCCATTTAATATTATCCTTTAAACATTGTCCTTTCCAAGCAGGCGCATGACGTAATTCTACGTCACGTGAACGTCAGTGCAATGTCATGACACTTATGCAACGTCATATCTGCGTCGGTAAAACATCATGATGTTTCGGTGCAACGTCATGACGTTGCACCGACGGTGACGTTGCACCGACGTTGATTTGACGTTGCCGTAGTGAAGTGTGCCTGCTGGTTGGACACCACGGTGCATCAGACGCTGGGGAGGGGACAGAGAGGAACAAATACCAATGACATTTATTTATTTATTTATTTATTTATTTATTTATTTATTTATTGTTGAGAATATTCTATACATGCTGCAACATAATATTTAATTGCCATGCTTGTAGTTATCCCCTCGCAACAACGTTGCGAATGGGGATATAGCATCGGTGCCGTGCGTCCGTGTGTTAGTGTGTGTGTGTGTCTGTGTGTGTGTGTGTGTGTCTGTCCGGAACCTTGTGAGCAGGATAGAAGACACAGTATACATCATAGAAGCATCAAACCTTCCACAAATGTTCACCATGTACAGAGGATGAACCCTATTGAATTTCAAGGTCAGGGGTCAAAGGTCAAGGTCACAATGGACTTGACCTTGAAAACCTTGTGAGCAGGATAGAAGACACAGTATTCATCGTAGAAGCATCAAACCTTCCACAAATGTTCACCATGTACAGAGGATGAACCCTATTGAATTTCAAGGTCAGGGGTCAAAGGTCAAGGTCATAATGGACTTGACCTTGAAAACCTTGTGAGCAGGATAGAAGACACAGTATTCATCGTAGAAGCATCAAACCTTCCACAAATGTTACCATGTACAGAGGATGAACCCTATTGAATTTCAAGGTCAGGGGTCAAAGGTCAAGGTCACAATGGACTTGACCTTGAAAACCTTGTGAGCAGGATAGAAGACACAGTATTCATCGTAGAAGCATCAAACCTTCCACAAATGTTCACCATGTACAGAGGATGAACCCTATTGAATTTCAAGGTCAGGGGTCAAAGGTCAAGGTCATAATGGACTTGACCTTGAAAACCTTGTGAGCAGGATAGAAGACACAGTATTCATCGTAGAAGCATCAAACCTTCCACAAATGTTCACCATGTACAGAGGATGAACCCTATTGAATTTCAAGGTCAGGGGTCAAAGGTCAAGGTCACAATGGACTTGACCTTGAAAACCTTGTGAGCAGGAATTCATCGTAGAAGCATCAAATCTTCCACAAATGTTCACCATGTACAGAGGACGAACCCTATTGAATTTCAAGGTCAGGGGTCAAAGGTCAAGGTCACAATGGGCTTGACCTTGAAAACCTTGTGAGCAGGATAGAAGACACAGTATTTATCGTAGAAGCATCAAACCTTCCACAAATGTTCACCATATACAGAGGATGAACCCTATTGAATTTCAAGGTCAGGGGTCAAAGGTCAAGGTCACAATGGACTTGACCTTGAAAACCTTGTGAGCAGGATAGAAGACACAGTATTCATCGTAGAAGCATCAAACCTTCCACAAATGTTCACCATGTACAGAGGATGAACCCTATTGAATTTCAAGGTCAGGGGTCAAAGGTCAAGGTCACAATGGACTTCTTCAAGCCCCCGATTAGCAGGGGCGAAGTCAAAGGTAATCTATTATGTCTAATTTGTCTAACATATTCAGATTGGATTTTTTTATGTTAATGAATGGTATGCAGTTGCGAGGGGATGCTACGCTTGCGTTGCCTTGTTCTACATGCCAAGCTTTAGGGGAAGGGTTGTAGCTATTATTGGTAGAACTTGTAGCCTAGCCCCATTGTTTGTACTTGTTTCCTTTTACAACGACAATAAAATATGTTTATACTTATATTAAATAGTATCTTTAAATTTAAGATATGTTCGTTGATATTGTATGAAAATTTTACATAGCAGCTAGAACTGGGGCAAGTTATTTAGAGCTACCAATGTCATTAGTTCATGTTTCGTTAAATATTTTTTTCACTTACCATGTCAAATATGCTAATATTTTTGCTAATAAAAATGAGTAGCTGTCGCATTGACCAAAGCTGCTCACAGTTTTTCAGCAAAAATACCAATACAACAGATATTACAGGAGTTAAAAGTAGACTTCTACAAGGCCTGAAGGATGCCTTAACCCTTGTCCTGCTAATCCCGGATATGCCTGATCTTTGAAACAATGTAGATCCAGATCAGATGGCTGCTGACGACGTCATCTGATCAGAATCTACTTTGTTTGCCATTCAGATTGTGAATTTGTTGCAATAATTTGCATCAAGTTATCTGATTGGTTGATAATCAGTAGTAGGTGTGGCATATATGAATATTCAGCAGGACAAGGGCTAACCAACTTGGCCCTGACTGTAAAATGAGTCAGTAGGACACTTTTGTTCAAAAGAAGCTGTCTATAATTCCATATCTGTCATGACTTTTTTGTTTCGAAAGGTAGGTTTTGCAACATGGTTTCTTATTTTGCTTGTTTAGGACGAGGACATGACTGAACAGCTAAACTACATCAGTCTTGCTATCAACCAATATCGCCGAGCAACAGGAACACGTGCTGCCCCAGGAGAGAGCTGTGAACACATCAGAATTACGAACCCTGACAGAGAATTGAAAAACGGTACTTTGATAAGTTTTTGTCAGGCTTACAAACACATGTGTGATAGTGCTTTCTTTCATATGTCAAAAACAAGTGTTTTGGTAGAAAACATGTGATATGTTTTCATATCCACTGCCATCATAGATAGTTTGTGAATAACCATTGTCTCTGTTTTGAAACTTATTCATATCCAGATTCCTACTTTTCATGATATGGGCCCCGTCAAGCGATTTTGGTACTTATCGCCTATGCGAGCAGCGAAGGTTCAGGCGAGCCTGTGCATCCGCGCAGTCTCGCCAGAACATTCGCTGCTCGCTCATACAAGCAGTGAATCAAGAGGAACCGTCAGACAGAAAGCCATATCCCTGGCCCCTCTGAATGGCTGGGCATGCGCAGTTAAAATTTGTCATCACGGAATGCTGGAAGACACAAATTTGCTTGGCGGGGCTCATACAAAGATGGGCTTATAAAGTAATAAATACATGGATGTGTACGCATGATGATGCTTGATTTCGAATGCAAATGTTGATTAGAAAGACGAGAAAACCACGATTGATTTTGAATGAAAATGATGATCGTGAACCTCTAATTTTAACATTTAAGTGTTATATATATAGAGGATCTTACATGAGTGTTCATGTATTATTGAATTTATTAAACGAGTTGAGGAAAAGGGATAAAATGCGAGGCAAAGCCGAGCATTTTATCCCTTTTCTTCAACGAGTTTAATAAATTCAATTATACATGAACACGAATGCAAGATTCTGTTTATCATATGACATTCCAAACACATTTTATTCACGATTGTTTACAAACATATCAATATTCCGCCATTAGTAAACGCGACGTCATTAAGGACGTCGTACATGTAACGTTACTGGGCGTATCTAACTAATTTGCATATTTAATCCACTAGTGGATTATCGAAAATATTACATGGCGATATTACACTCTCAAACGCGACGTCATATGATAAATTAACCTATATGGATGGCGAACCGACATACAGGTCATCAGTGCTGAGTCAGCTTTTTAAGCCTAAACAAGAATAATCATGAATACCCAATAAACCCCAATTATATCCATATAAAGTGGGGTATATTGTGGGGTTCATTGCACAGACTTGTTAACATGTGGCTGTTACATGTGGGTTTACGGCGTCCCGCAAACCCCCATGCTAACAAGACAACCGAGCGTGATCTCTGACAGGTGTACGGGCAGCTGTGGGGTAAGGCACAAGAAAGATGTTAGATGAATGACATGAATTATTTACAGTATCTACATACAACACTTACTAACACAAAACATCACAATTTGTTGCTTCTGTAGCCAACTCACGACGTCCGCTCCGAAGGCAAAACACTGTTCTGTGCTCGGAACGGGTGACGTGAATACCTACAGAAGCAAACAACAAAAACAACAAGAAAAAAAAAAAAAACACAAGACGCGACTGGCCAGTTTATAACTTAGGGTGAATCCCCCACTCGCGTGAAATTCCTCTCGCGAACTAGCAGAACTAGTCTATCAACATAGTTGATAATCCTAGGTTTAGCGATCACGTTTGCTGATCAGACGTTTAGTGATCGTCCAAATAACCTGCAGGTAAGTTGACCTCTTCCACGGTCTCACATTTGTTTACAACGAACAATGATTTAGAAGATTCTGCTTCTATCCTGGTAGGCGCTGATTTCGGCGGTCTGTCCGCCCTTGCTGGACCCTAACGCCTAGCGTCGTACCAGTACCTGCTGCTATGAAGCAGGGAGCAGCAGGTCACACATTGTTGTGCCTGCAAATTACGATAACGGGACTAGAAACGAGTCACAAAACATACATGCTATATCATGATCCCCCTCCCGGAGAAGTAAGAATATGTTCATGCATATACCGTTATTGCGCATGCGCCGACCAGACATACAGGCTGAATAGTGCATGCGACAAATAACCGTACAGCAGAACTCAACTTGACTGTGCATCAAATTATCAGCACCCAGCGCTTGACACAATAATACTCAAAGTTCATGTTTCCTTACTGAGCACTACAGAAATCAATTAATGCTCACTACTACTGAGCATAATACTCATCAAATTTGTGCTCACTACATTATCACAAGTAAGAGGCAATTGAACAGACCACGCCTTTGCGCTACCTGGTCAGCTGCCAATTACAGGAAACATAACAATCTCTATTTCATATCCTTCTCCGCGACACGGCTCACAAATATAGCTATTCACAAATTCAATACATTAATAACAGATAGAAACTACAACAGACGATTTTCATCTATAATCCACAACATTTGTTAGTGTCTCATTAGGGCCAACACTGTTTGCCGTAAATTCTCTCTATTTGGTAGGCACCCCGTCACAACCGTCCTCGCGACGCCGATGACGCAGCTGACGTCATCCCCGCCGCTCAGGCCGTTATGACGTGTGGCGACCAAATACTCCCACTTATCATCATCACGTTCTTTATATGTACATACATGCACAAACTGAGTTATCAGACAAAAACGGCATCATTACAAAATGAACTAGTAATTCTTCTTGAACGAAATTATTTCTAATCAACGTGAACATGCTTGTAAAATAAAATTCATTACGGTTCATCATCACGGATAACCCAACAGGCTCTTGTAAGAGTTTGCCCTGATGATGAAGATGTGGTTAAACCCGTCTTAAGTTTACGTCCCCTCTACACCTAATATCATATTGGGACGGAACCACGGTTTTCTAACCACAGCTAGTCACAAGTCATGGATCAAACAAGTGACCCGGCGTTTATTAATTACATTCTACAAAAGGGGTCTAAAAACCTAAATGAATCCAGAATGAGCGGGTGTCCCAACTTTACGTCTCACCAACATCTAGGGTCAGCATGAGACAGGACCTCACTTAGAAAGACTCATTCTACTACTGGAGAAGCCTGGGATCAAATCTGCGACGTCTAGCTGGCAAAGCTAGTAGCCTAATCACTACAGGCCACAACAGTGAATTCAGAATAGGCTTCAGAAAGTTGGGGTATACTAGAAGTAAACCCCTCCAAAACCTACAAGCATGTTCATACAAAAATAATACTAAACATAGATTTAACATACCTTTCAATATACTTTCTTTTTCCCCGTCACAATGTTGCGTTCACTCTTACAACTTGACCTGCTGCTAAAGTGTCCGCTTTTTTCAGGGTTTATATATCTATGAATACTACCGGAAAATCATGCCTATTCTTATTACCTTGCTCAATTCGTGGCGAGGTGGAGATACCGGCCACAAACAAAGCCAGATAGCAAAAATCGAGTAGATAATGGATTTGCGTTCAAATAGTATATTTCCCATAGGAAAAATTGATGAAACGACCCTATAATCAATGACATGACTCCTGTCAAAACGAACACCCACACAACACGTGACGGGAATAAAAATCATATATGGCACAATTTGGCGGTTGGCGATTTTTAGGCAAATTCTATAGGCCTTTTAGCGGCCCCCTGTATTGTAAAAACAGCTCTCTATAAACCACTCATGCATACATCGTATGATATGTGCATGACTTGTTCATGGAGCCGCACAGTTTGCGTACCATATTTCACCTAAAATATTTCACTCGCACCGCCCTACCATATATCTACTAAAATAATTTAGATGTGCATAAGCACCAGAGAGGTTTCCTATTCCATCTAGTAACAGTGGCTTAGGTTTTCATAAGTATAAAATAAGGCAATGATCGATAGGATGATTTTCAACCATTATTACGAAAATACGCCCATTCAATTGTATTTGTAAAATTTTACCACCAAAAATGATTTTTCAGATACAAATCATGATATTTTTCAGATTTCTGCTCTAAACAGATTGTCGGTACCCTCAATGAGGCGGTTCTAACGAGTAGCCACAATCAATGTTTTTGAGAAGAAATGAAACATAATAATCTATACCCCTGTAAACCGCAGTTATACTATATAAAAGTCGGGTTTAAGGGGGTAAAATTTATATAGACATGTTTTCTTGATGCCTTCCTTGACACCAAATGGAAAGTTTTGTTTGTTTGATTTGAGGTTTAATGTCCCCGTCAACACTGAACAGGTCATTCTGGAGACGTTGCTTCCAATTCTGTTGGACTTTTACCCGACATTGAGATAAAATGACATCTCAAGCCCTGTCGCCTAATGAAACTGATAGGGTTTCGCCTAATGAAACTAATAGGGAAAGTAACTATCCTTATGGCCTTCCTTTGTTTAGGTTTCCATTTTGGTCTGGTCGCTTAATGTTTGTGTTTCTTTCCCTTTGGTGTCTTTGATGGGTGGAGTAAGTTAATTGTATCGATTCCTGAATTTTGTTTTACTTCTACTTTTTATAAGCATGGATGGTCCGATCGCAACGCTTTGCCTGGGCAGGCTTAGATCCTCTAAGCAGTTACCAGTACTCATGTGTGGTCGGATTCAGCTCTGCGTGGAAGCATCATGCAGCCTATCTATTTCTTCAAGCCCCCATGGACGGGGGCGAAACCAAAGGGAAAGTAGGACGCACACAAAACAATAACATTATTAATGAAACATTACAAGCCAAAATGCCAAAACATTACAAGCCAAAATGACCTTTTTCTATTTTACTAGAAATGTATGTTCTATCCTGCATTGCTGTACTTTGTTTTATTTTAGATTATTATTACATTGATCCCAATGGGCCATTAAACGGAATTCAGGATGCCTTCCAAGTATATTGTCGCTTCCACGATGATATAGCAGAAAGTTGTATTCCAACAGGAAGTGGATCTGTAAGTATTTATAAATTGGCTGCGACAACTGATAGATTTCCCACCAGGCACTCAACAATGAATAAACTTTGAAAACGTTGCTTTAAACAGCCCCCGCCCATCGGGGATTGAAGAAAGAGATGGGCTGCATGATGCTTCCATGCAGAGCTGAATTGACCCACACACGAGTACTGGTAAACCTCTTAGGCCTGCCCATGCAATGTTGTTCGAGTCGGCCTATCCATAGTTATAAACCCTATTGGTTTTATTGGGCGGTAGGGCTTGAGATGTCCTTTCATCTCAATGTCGGGTAAAAGTCCCAGAAAATTGGAAGCGACGTCAGCCACATGACCTTTACAGTGTTGACGGGGATGTTAAACTTCAAATCAAACAAAAAACAAACGTTGCTTTCAAGTTGACTCTACGTTGAATCTAATTATCTGCAAGAATTCAATGTTGGTTGAATCAGCGTTGAAATAACGCTGATTCTATGTTGTCAACATTAGGTGCCTTCTCTTTTTGTCAATCAAATGCTTGGTCATTATTTCCAAAAGCTTCATTAACTTCACTGATGTTAACCCTAATCCTGCTGATCACACACAGCAGGTATATAACGTAATTGTGACGTCACATCGACGTCGACGCAACATCATGACGTAAATGCAACGTCACATCTATGTCGGTTCACCGACGTTGATTTGACGTTGCCTTAGAGACGTGTGCCTGCTGGGCAATATCTGCAAATAGTGTACACTGTTTACATTCAGTTTGTGAATTTGCAAGAATAAATTACATAAAGTAATCTGTTTGGTTCAAAGTCAGAGGTGGGTGTGGTAAATTTGATTATTCAGCAGATTATGGGTGATGTGTTGTTTGGTAGCAGTACAACATCTACCAATACTTCATCATAATGCAGTTTATTAATCGTTTGATTTTCGTTGAATCATTGGACAAAATTCAAATTACTTGATACAATAAATATGTTCTATAAAAGGGTTATCCTTTGGAAGCAAGGAGTACACCACAGAACCAAAAAATATGGAGTGTACATGTTTTCTGGGCCAGACTAGCTAGTTTCGGCCAATTAGGCCTCATCAGTGACCCTCAGATATTTTCAAAATTCCACAATGGAATCAATGATCCCAAAGGACAAGAAAATATAATCTACACTATGATGTAGGGCAGGGAGACGTTTTACCTCCGCCACACATTCCCACATACCAGCTGTAGTGAAGTTAAATATGTTCTATAAAAGGGTTATCCTTTGGAAGCTAGGAATACACCACAGAACCATAAGGTCATTCATATTTGTAAACTGCATGAAGAACAGTGCATGAAGCAGATTTGCAAACTTCAGGATAACCCTTATATAGAACAAATTTAACGCCACTACAGCTGGTGTCTGAGTATGTGTGGCGGCCGTAAAAAGTCTCCCTGCCCTGCATCATAGTGTAGTTTATATTTTCTTGTCCTTTGGGATCATTGATTCCAATGTGCAGCTGTGAAATAGTTGAGGGTCACTGATTAGGCCTAATTGGCCGAAACTAGCTAGTCTGGCCCAGAAACCATGCACACTCCATATTCTGTTCAGTGGTGTATTCTTTGCTTCCAAAGGATAACCCTTTTATAGATCATATTCATTTCTGCTTGTAAAGTGTCTCCTAAGACTCCCACTTTCTATTTGTAATGTTTTGTTTTCAACTGTAACATTTTAAAAGCTTTGTTTGCTCATATGCGAACAGCTAGACAGATTCCCTGTAGCATGATAAGACTCGCATCAGCATGATAATCCACTCAGTCAAAACAACTACATTTACACAGGCCAAAAGATGGTCTTGATATAGGAATTTATCACTTACCCCCTATATATATTGCCTTGTAACGCATTGACCTGATAAAGATATGCTATTTCAGGACAAGTGAGCTTTATCACGTCAGCGTGACATTGCACTTGAATGAATGAACCGGACTACCAGCAAGAATGGCTAAAATGTTATTATTACTAGAAAAAATGGAAAAATTACATTAAAAATATCAAAAGGAAAAAAACGGTCAGCGGATAGTAAATATACTGACCGATTATATTCTGTGCCGGAATGTTGGGACGCACTGAGGACAAGTGATAACTGATCGTAAATTGCATATTTTAAGAGTTTACAGGGGATAAACTGATAAATAGAATACAAGATTCGTGTCATGTGATATTAAGTTTATCAGGCTCGGCTTCGGGAACGCATGTAGAATCGCTCGGCAAGCCTCGCGATTCTACAAACGTTCTCAAAGCTTTGCCTGATAAAATATCTAAAGACACAAACTTGGTATTCTCTATTTTACTGAACTACCCCAAAATTTACCTAACAATACTCATTGTTCTTTTTATTTGTACAGTTCAAGCAGCAGCGATGGTTCACAAACAAAAGAACATCAGCCTGGTTTGCTAATGAGTTTGCTGACAGCAGAGAGGTAAGTTGCAGATTTATCAATGTTGATTTTGCCTTGCTACATACATTCAGACTTTACATTGTTTGGTACAGTCAAACCCACTTTATACCGACATTCGTTATAACGGTAATGTCGTTATAACGGCAATTTGAATTGAATGACTACCTAGCTAAAGGCTTAGCCTCGGTTCAGAGCGGCGTGGGCTTCTCTCGGGTTGGAAATGCACAAATCGAGTCCATTGTCATGAAAGGGTCTTGTAATCTAATACTCCAAGAAGCAAATGTTATAGACATTTGTTTGAATCGCCTCACTTTTTTTCTTGGAGTAATAATGGGGAAAAAGGCATTTAATTACTAACCATACTCCTAATTGGGATTGTTTATAACGATAAATTCTTTTTAACGACACAATAAAAGGAAACAAATATTTTCGTTATAACGCAGGTACTTTTGGTATTATATTTCGCAGATCATGCGAAAATGGAACTTACAGCATAGGCAACCAGCAAAGGCTCATGCAACCCAATAAGCACAGTCTAGTCTGAGACATTGCTGCTCGTAGATATATGGAGGACACCTTGATTTTAACTTAATTGAAGAATTTGTGTGTCTATTAAATGGCTGCACATGCGCATTTGAAAAACAAAAAACAAGCATAATTCGGAGAATGCTATGGGGATTTTCTTCTAATGCGTCGGTTTATATCTTCTGGTGTTTATTTCTTGTATCTTCAGCACGTAACCTGGAATTTGTTGAAGAAAGGCGATGTTCGAGCCTTTGTGGGGCTTTTGGTTCATCAAAGTACCCATTACGCAAACACGCCTATACAAATACATTGCCACCTTTATCGCCGAAAATATGAACATTTTATGATGAAAAATTGTGATATTAATCTTATTTCTGCTCAAAATATAGATTGTGGGCACTCGTTAGAACCGCCTCATCGAGACGGTTCTAACGAGTACCCACAATCTATATTTTAGAGCAGAAATAAGAAAAATAAGGTATACCCCCGGAAACCCCAGTTTTACTATATAAAGTGGGGTTCAAGGGGTTCAAAATTATATAGGCGTCTTTTCGTGATGAGAGTCATTAACTTAACGAGCTCGTTTGTTGTCAAAATATTAATTGTCTGGCTAGTGCAACATCTAATACTCTGTTTTGTATGGGCCCCGTCAAGCGATTTTGGTACTTATCGCCTATGCGAGCAGCGAAGGTTCAGGCAAGCCTGTACATCCGCGCAGTCTTGCCAGAACCTTTGCTGCTCGCTCATACAAGCAGTGAATCAAGAGGAACGTTCAGACAGAAAGCCATATCCCTGGCCCCTCCGAATGGCTGGGCATGCGCAGTTAAAATTTGTCATGACGGAATGCTCGAAGACACAAATTCGCTTGGCGGGGCTCATATTTTTGCTGGAATAAATGTGAGTAGCTTATGCGAAAACATCTTAAGGGTTTATTTTTTCTTGCTTTCCATAGACTGAAAGATAGAATGCACGACATTTATGCTAAAGGTTGAGTCTCGTTCGGCTCACTGAATGAAAATCGAACCCCTTCTTTCACGCAGCAACGAACGCGTTCCGAATACATTTTAGAGGATTTAATAATGAAAGGGAAATGAGAGAATTTGTCCCAATGTATCATCAGCTGTGCCCAAACCATGATGAGGCATTAGAAGCCATTGTGGTTACGGACGCCTTTTATTACAATAATGTTTCATATACACCTTTCAAGAAAACAATTTTGTATGCAACTCTGGAAACGCGACACCGGCAAACAAAGCGGGCGCAAACCGGCGATTCTGATCAGGGCCTTAAATGTTTGCAAAGGTTGAGTCATTTTCTTAAATAAACTTCTAAAATCACTTTGAAATGTACTTGTGATGTATATAAGACGGGAGATGGGATTCAGTTAAGACTAGAGGCGAGAGAACGATTCCCATCGCTAAGAGCAGTCATGAGAACCAAAGGGTATTTTTCATTATTTTTTGTAAGTAATGGGTACCTAATCGCTTAAATAACAAGTCCCCACAGTGTATGTTTTAATACAGAAATCCGTATATGTAGCTATTTTTGCTTCTGTTGATAATTAGGTCTGGGATTATCAAATTATTTTAAATGAGACGTGAAAAATTCTTCCACATAATTGTTCAGGTAAGACTATTCAATTTAAAATAATCAGAAAATAAACGCTTCATTTACATTCAGCTGCGTGTTTTTCTCTGTGTACATCTAGACAGTATCTAAGATAATTTTGAGATAAAGAAGATCGGATGCGCGTCTGACTGGTGATAAGGGGTCGCGGGTTTGGTTTCCGCTGGTTTCGGCAACATTAGTGCCTGCAATCTGGAAAAGAATATTTATTACGATCATTTCTCCCTTCCGTTGATTCAAGAAGGGCAGTTGTAAGTTTCTGGCGAAAACATATGCACTGCACAGGTTAGTCCCTTATGTATAAGCCTGACCAGGAAAGTGTTATTAGGTAAACTGGCCGACTGGACATGGCCTAAAAGTGTTAATCGAGCCTCTAAACGTCAACCTAAATCAAACCAAACCAAGGGACCCCTACCACGGGGCTTGGAGAAATAGATTGGGTTGCATGGGCTTCCACGCAGAGCTGAAACAGACCGCACACGAATACTGGTAAACCACTTAGAAGAACTAAGCCTGCCCAGGCAAAGTCCTATTGGTTTCATTGGGCGGCAGGTCTTGAGCTGTCAGTTCATATCATAGTCGGGTAAAAGTCCAACAAAATTGGAAGCAACGTCTATAAACTAACTTAGTGTTGACGGGGACGTTATGTCTGAAATGAAACAAAAACAAACCAAACCAAAGCATCTAAATAGAAGTGACGGCAATGATCAGGAATTGATACAATTAACCCACAGCTCCCACCAGAGATACCAAAGGGAAAGAAACACAAACATGAAACAACAGACCCTAATGGAAACATCAATAGCGGAAAGCCAAAAGGACAGTTACTTTCCCACAAAACGGCCAGTTGGCTATCCAAATCAAAAAGCATAAACGATACAAACACCCAAAGACAAACCATAACAAAAAGTAAACCGCGACAGAAGAACCGTCTTGGAACGGACGGTGAAACGAATTCAACTGGGGGGGGGGATGGGGGGTGGGGGGGGGAAGGCTTAAATCGATTAAGACTAGTTTGATTATAAGGCAGATCACATCCTGAAAGCCATCAAGTAAAAGGGAAATAAGAACACAGCGAATGCTTGGATCCTGCATTTTAATCGTTACCGTAATGCGACTTTGTATCTGAAAAGATGTCAAACAAAAAGTTGTATTGTACTGATATTGATTGATATTGTCCCTCACTGGTATATCAACCCAGCAGGCACATGTCGTAAGGCCAACGTTAAATCAACGTCGGTGCAACGACGTAGATGTGCCGTTGCATAAACGTAATGGGGTTGTACCGACGTTGATGTGACGTCACAATTACATCATGTGCCTGCGAGGGAAGGACACTTGCAATCTCGTATCCCATCAAGGGTTTACCCAGCCAGCAAAGGATGGCGGGCCAAAGTCGGATCGACAAAATTTTCGACGTGCCAATGGCGTATTGCTTTCATCCAGACGTTGTCCCGCTATATTGTGTCGGCTGGGAATATTCACCAATTCACTTTGATACGTACCTTAAGAAGAATTAATTTTTGGGTAACCAGCGAACACTCAGATCAGCATTGCATCAAAATAGAAGTGAAGGCAATGATCAGAAATCGATAACCCACACTTCCCATCAGAGAAACCAAAGGGAAAGGAACACGAACATGTAATAACTAGACCCTGATAGAAACATCATTATCGGAAAGCCAAAAGAACAGTTACTTTCCCACAAAATGGCCAATTGTCTATCCAAAACAAAAATGTATAGGCGATACACACATTCAAAGACGAAATATAATAAAAAATAAATCGCGACAGAATAACCGCCTTGGAACGGTCAGTGAAAAGTATGTCACTTAGGGGGTTAAATCGATTTTACGCGGCCGCGTTCCTGGCCCTTACTTCCGTCGATGTTTAGACAAATACAGCACGAATCAACTGAAATATAAACGAACAGGCGGACTCCGGTTGGCCCTCTTTGAACAAAGTAGAAGTAAAACAAAGATCAGGGATCGATACAATTAACTTACTCCACCCATCAAAGACACCAAAGGGAAAGAAATACAAACCTTAAGCGACCAGACCATAATGGAAACCTAAACAAAGGAAGGCCATAAGGACAGTTACTTTCCCACAAAATGGCCATATGGCCATCCAAAATTAAAAGACACAAGTGATACACACAGTAAGTAACAAACAACAACATAAATAAATCGCCACAGAAGAGCCGCCTTGGAACGGTCAGTGGAAAGATTTCCACAGGGGGGCTTAAATCGATTTTACGTGGCCACAATCCTCGCCCTTACTTCCGTCGCGATTTAGACAAATAATTTGTTCAGTCCGCATGAAGGCCTCCTATCTCATCAGTGCAACATCTCCGTGAACACAAAAATCAAAGAACCACAGAGGTAAGACAACGGTGAGGACTCGACAGCAAGAAACCACTGAAATGCTGGAGCAAAAGAAAACCATCAGTTATACTCCGATGGGCCCGACCAGAGACAGAGCATCAGGCACCAACCAACATTACCAAGAATTAAATCTCTCTAATTCTCAATAAGCCTTTACGTTGGAGCCGTCATAGAATCTGAGGCCTGAAGGCCAATTGGTAAACCAAAACAAAAAGAAAACTGCAACACGAACATGCAGACGAAGTATAAAAACAATAGCCGGCCTCGGCAGCTCAGTAGTTCGATACCTGCCGGGTTCGGCAAGATTGTGTCGTGGAGATTGATCATAAAATAATTTCTATGGTCATTCACTCCCTTCCGCTGATTCAAGAAGGGCAGTTGTCAGTTTCTGGCGAAAGAATGTGCACTGTACTAGTTAACCGCTTACGTATAATCCTGCTCAGGAAAAGTGTGGATAGGTGAACTGACCGGCTCAAAAATGACCTAAATAGTGTTGACTGGGTCGTTTAACTTCAATACAAACCAAACAAAAGTAATTACAATAATCCACAACAGAAGAACCGCCTTCGAAAGGTCAGTGAAAGCCTTTTTCACGGGGGGGGGGGTAGTAAAGTGCAGTGACAGCAGAATACACTTGCGCACAGCACAGAAACTTATCAAACTGCGCGGATGCTGAGGGGTTGATTTGAGTCTCCCACTGGCCATTGAGTTCTTATTGTAGGTTGGCGATGCTGTATGGCAAGTAGGCCATATAAAATGTTTGACTTATTGTCTCCACTTCTAGTTTACAATGTTTTATTATGGACGGTTATGTCAGCCACACATTGATGGCTATATTGCAACAGTATCTTGCATGTTCGCCTGTTGCTCAAATGCATTAGCGTTTACGCCTTAAGGCGAGGCAATACAAAATGATCAGAAAATGTGCGACTTACAATCGGGTATACAGGGCATACTGTAACAAAACTGACATTACTCCACTAAAGAGCATGTAATTAGGTGTACTACTGTATTTAAAACCTTACTATCATGTCATTGAATTCTTCAAAATGATTACTTTACTTTCTATGCTTCAAAAAGGAACACGTACCAGCGATCGTTAAAAGTTTTGTACGGGTACAATGTAAACTTTAAGGAATAGCTAAATTAAAAACCTCAAGAGTAAACAACGTTCAAGAGATATAACATTGATCTGTCTGAATATGATTAGTTGCTTAGCTAAATGTATTTAACTCTTATCCTGCTGTTCACAACAACCCCTATCTTTGGAAACAGTGCAGATCCAGATCAACACTTCTTCTTCAGAAGCCATCTGATCAGGATCTACACTGTTTGGCATTTCTGTTTATGAATTTGTAGCAATAAATAGCATCAAGTAATTTGATTGGTTGATAGACAGAAATGGTGTGGCTTAAATGAATATTCAGCAAGATAAGGGTTAAAAAGCTAACCTTATGATCCTCATTTCAGTTTGAGTACAAGGTAAAGAACAGTCAGATGAAGGCTTTGAGAGCGAAGAGTAACCGTGCTGAACAGACCATAACATTCCACTGTCTGAATATGAAGACATACGGCACGATGATGTATCCTTCCGATGAGTCAGATCAGTATATAGACACGTCGTCTCCTAGATACAAACTGCTCACGAGAATAGAGAAATTTGAAGGCTGTGATGTAAGTTAAAATCTTTCGTAATATACAGGCCTCATATTTTTCAGGCATTTGCAGGATTTCAGGCTGGTGTTGTGCCGTGTGGCGGCCGTAAAACGTCTCCCCGTACATCAACCATAGTGCAGTTTATATTTTACTTTTGGTCCTTTGAGATCAGCGTGAATATTCTGAGAAATCAGAAATAAATTATTGGTTTAGACTAATATTCTAGACAGGTTTTTAATTATTTGGACCCCATTTTGATTTATATCAGTCTTTGAATCGACTGCCTATTCGAAATTCGCAAAATTGCAGTATGTTTCCTCTGGCTTTCTTTGCCGGATCATTACAGGGTCACTGATGAGGCTTTATTAGCCGAAACTACGTAGTATGACCCATTTTCTTTCTTATGAATGTTTTCATTGCTCTTAAAGGAACTCATTTTTGATTTTTTTTTAGAACTTGATTTTTTTCTTGGTTTGAGGCTTTTAGATTTTGAATTTCCCTGCTATATTCTGTTTAAAATGACTATTTAACCCTTAATTTATTTAGTCGCATCCATTTCTGACTGTCAGCCAATCAAATTACTTGATATGATGTATTCATTCATTTCACAAACTGCATTACAAACAGTGTAGATCCGGATCAGATGGCTTCTTCAGAAGCCATCTGATCGGGATCTACACTGTTTGCAAAGGTAATGGTTGTCATGTTAGCAGGATAAGGGTTGAGACTGTAAAATCTGGACTTTCAGGCATTGAAAAGCTTGGTCAGTATGAGGCCTGAATATAGTCGTAGTTGCCGGCAACACTCGCTATTGGAGCCTGTTGATCGTGAAACGGATTCTACGGTCACCATGGTCCTTTCCTTGATTCAAGAAGCGCGGTTGTCAATAAATGACGAAAGAATGTGCACTCCATTAATTGAGCATTCAGACGAACTATGTCTGGTCACGTGTCGTTAAGTTCACGGACCAGTTCGACATGTCAGTAATAGTGTTAACTGGCCCATTAAACTCCAAAATAAACAAACAGTTGAACTACTGTTATATTATACCACAGGATCCGCTAACCAGCAGAATGAGTCTGACGACGAAAATTCTATTGAGCTATCTTTAGCTGTTATCATGCTGTTCACGACAACCCATATCTTTGGAAACAGTGTAGATCCAGATCAGATGGCTTCTGAAGAAGCCATCTGATCAGGATCTGCACTGTTTGACATTCAGTTTATGAATTTGTAGGAATAAATTACATCAAGTAATCTGATTGGTTCAAAGACAGAAATGGGTGTGGCTAAACTGAATATTCAGCAAGAGAAGGGTTAGTAGTGTTTACTGAGCCTGCTGTGTAAAGTACACCCAATTTTAACATGAGTAGATTTTACATAATTCCAAAATACCCGTCATTTATCAAGCAAAGCTTAACACGAATTGTCCTAGCAAATTAGCTATATACAATATAGGGGTCAACCATGGTTTTTCATACATAAACATTCGTCGGGTCCCGAGGAAGCTGTTTGAACGGCCGCTAGGCCGAATGTTCAGATATGTTCCGAGGGACCTGGCAAATGTTAATGCAATGAAATAACCATGGATGATCGTTGTTCTTACATAACTTAAGATTCCGACAGCAAATTTTGACGAAAACGCCCAAAGCTCCATATAAATTCCATACAAACTCTTCAAATGCGACAGGCAAGCCAAAATGACGCCCAGTTCAGAATGTTGTTTACAATGACGTTGTAATGCAGTAACCCTTTGACGTCATCATAGAACCATAAAACGCTACGATCAGGGCGATAACGTTACGTCGTTCAACGTAACGTAAACAAAGCAAGGCCCATCTTGTGATATCAAAAGCTCAAAATCCATGTTCAAACAGCACGCGAATTTCATGATTTGAACATAGGTTTTGCTGTTTGAGCACGGCATTCGGTCCATTTGACAATGGTTTCAAACAGCCATGCACATAGGTTTTATGCAAGAATGGAGAAATAAATATGTTACATAAAAAGGTCAAAGCCTGACAAATAAACATGTACACCTAGTATGTTTACCTAAATGATCTCCATAGCTTTTGCTGCTCAATCAATGTTTATGCAAAGCACTCATGAGAGTACAACGTGTTGTTTGCAATGACTAGGGTGTGTCCTAGGGAAGCATCCTCAGGACAATCCGTTATTAGCTTTTATGTTCTTCCTGGATCATTTATGGACCGATTGCCTGTCAGAATCGAGAAAATATCTCGTATCTAAATTTCTCAAAAGTCGAAATGATCAGCTTCAGATTAAACATAAGTGAAAGTTGTTGCAGTGTCATAGCCAAAACCCAGCAGGCACACGTCGCTAGGGCAACGTCAAATCAACGTCGGTGCAACGTCATGACGTTGCACCGACGTTGATGTGACGTTGCATAAACGTCATGACGTTGCATCGACATTGTTGTGACGTCGCGATTACGTCATGTGCCTGCTGGGAGAGGCATGTTGCATTTTCAAATGAAATGACCACGAATGTTAACCTTCTGTTTTAATTACAGACGAATAACCAGTGGGGAGAATCCAGGTACACCATCAAAACCAAGAGATCTGAGCTTTTACCCATCATTGATATCCTGATGTATGATGTTGGTGGCGAGAATCAACAATTTAGCCTAGAAGTAGGAGAGGTCTGCTTTAGCTAACCATTTAAATGGACGGTTAAAGGGATATCGTGCAATCGCTTTATTCATTATCACTGTATAAATCCATTTTAAGCTGTGAACTGTGATTCATTTGTACTCATGCAACCAGGATGCGCGGTAAAACCAAAACAAACAAAAGAAAAGTACAACGGTTACTTTAAACACTAGAACTTCAATGGATCGAACACCAATGGCTTGTTATCCATGGTTATTTCAAACCCAATCTTGAGTCGCAAGAAAACTATCCAAATAGCTCCAAATATTAGCATATTCAGAATAATTTAGAATGCATACCTGCTTTCATCTTGAAAAGATGTGGTGTGTGTACCCATTAGAATCGCCTCGACGAGGCGAATCTTATGAGTCCACACAACATACCTTTACTTTATAGAACAATAACAGAAAAGAAATACCTACATTATGTTGACGTGGCGCTATCAGAAGCCATCCGAACTACCCCCGTCTCGCAAAGGTTCACAGGACAAAAAGGTTTTCGAGTCATTGAAGTGCAAATGTATGCGTAGAAAACGTTTGTGAAGTGATTTGAGAAACATTTATCATTCATTTAATCAAATCCATGTGGAGATAAAAGAATCTCACTGATTATTAGCTTTTATAAAGCATACTGCCCACTAGACTTGTATTTTTCAATATTTTAAACAAAACGCACATAAATGTGCATTTCAGATGATGCGTCAGAAGTAATCGTACATTGTTATATGAGCCCCGCCAAGCGAATTTGGGTCTTCGAGCATTCCGTCATGACAAACTTTAACTGCGCATGCCCAGCCATTCAGAGGGGCAATGGATATGGCTTTCTGTCTGAGGGTTCCTCTTGATTCACTGCTTGTATGAGCGAGCAGCGAAGGTTCTGGCGAGACTGCGCGGAC
Source organism: Lucinisca nassula (assembly GCA_963580285.1). Lineage (NCBI taxonomy): Eukaryota > Metazoa > Mollusca > Bivalvia > Lucinida > Lucinidae > Lucinisca > Lucinisca nassula. The sequence continues at coordinate 8,576,622 of OY757019.1, read as the reverse complement.
GCGCAGGCTCGCCTGAACCTTCGCTGCTCGCATAGGCGATAAGTACCAAAATCGCTTGACGGGGCCCATATGTCTTTCATTCACATGACTTGTTCACTTGTGTTTGTGTATGTGTTGTTATAGCATACAATTGTCATCGTTAACATCCCGGTAGGCACTCAATGTTGAGTTTGCTTGCCTGTAGGGATGTCTGTTTTTGTACAATCGATGATATAATTTGTTTTATCATGCAGCAGAAAGGCAGACATTTTATATTGAAATCATGGTGAGGTTGGTGGATGTCATCACTGCTGATACCTGTGAATACAGACGTGTGTGGAATATGACATACGTTTATGGCCCAGTTAAATGGATTTAACACAGATGTTATTTTCTTATTTCTATTCCAAACATATTTTTGTTGCTGCTCGTTAAAACCCCTGAATTGGGTGTATTTATCCAGCACCCACATTGTGTATGTTATTTTGGAAAAAATAAGTAAAATGACATGGCCCTTTCTAAGTCCCACTTTTGGATTTTCAAGGGCATTCAATATACAGGCCATTTAAAACTTATGTCAGCGTGTGTGGGATCTAAATTCTTGTACGATGTAAATTAATACATTATATTATGCAAAATGTTTCATGACGATTTTTATCATGGCAACTTACATGATCATTTTGCATGATATAACGGAAATCATGGCAACTTTCTGCAAATTCATGCCGATATATCATGGCTTTTTGACATGAATTTGTAGAGACTTCGTTGAATCGTGTTGCACACTGATCGTGCAATTTTGATAAAAAAAGTGTTTTGTTGTTAACTACAGTAAATCATGGCGACAAATGGTAGATGCCTCTTCCAATCTTGCCTTATCTGTTCCGTCCATTTATATTTTATTTGTTCCATTTACAGAGGATATTTATGCTTGTCAGTATTGGATTGTAAATGTGTTGTACTCTTGTTGATTATGTGCGAAGTAAAACGTTTTCTTTGTAATTTTCCCATGATCTTCAAGCATTATTTTGTCTGTTCGTATGTCATTTTCAGCATTCAATTTTGTATCGTTGGTGGCTTTGGTTTGCCATGTTTTTCTTTTACGTTGCGAACTTGTATATAGGATTAAGAGTGCGCGTGCGTGCGTAATTTGTGTGACAGTACTGGAAATTAATATTAAGAATATAATGTAATATGAAGAAAACCTGGTATAGCACAGATAGACAAAAAACGTTTGCATTGGGTGTTAGTGTTATTTGACGTGGAGTGACTTAAATTGTCATAAAAAAAATAGCATTTTTGTCGCTGATGAAGCGTTTGTGACAGAACGCCTAGGCAAATGTAACGTAGTTTCTGTTGAATATTTATATCCGGGCATATACAGTATACATTTGAGAGTTTGAAATTAGTTCATAGCTCCAGATATTGAAGGGTAACGAGGAGTTAACCCTTCTCTTGCTGAATATTCATTTAAGCCACACCCATTTCTGTCTGTCAACCAATCAAATTACTTTATGTAATTTATTGCTACAAATTCATAAACTGAATGCCAAACAGTGTGGATCCTGATCAGATGGCTTCTTCAGAAGCCATCTGATCTGGATCTACACTGTTTCCAAAGATAGGGGTTGTCGTGAACAGCAAGATAAGGGTTAAGTTTGTATAATTTTATTTCTTGATAGACACGTATGTTGTGGATTTTAAGAAGTACTAACAACGTATGTTTTTTAGGAGAAATAAGAAAAAAATATCCTAAAATTATCTCCAATGTTTCGTCTTATCTTGAGCTATGCATTGATATTGATGGCTTAATTCCCTCTATGACTGTACTTTGAAAGTACAAGAAAGTTTGTTACAGTGCAATGTGGAGGACCATAAGTGATATATTTTATGTCCAAATTCAAAGGGCAGAGGAGAAGTAGCTCCAGTTCCCTTTAAAAGTCATATATATAGCAATATAGATTTCCTGCATTACTATACTACAGTTCGTGTTGTTGTATTTTGCTGGAAATAGGTATTTGTTATCGTGGACCTAGGGCACCTGTCGAGCACTCCTTCTGCAGAGCCTCATTCTGAGTTGTCTTCTTTTGATTGGTTGATTCTTGTTTGAAAGTTGCGCTGTGGCAGGAGGTTATGTTTGTGCTAAGACGAATAAAATATATTTGTAATTCGGTGTTTATTTAGTTTATTAACAGACCTCCTTATAGAGACCGTGATAATTTAGAAATATATCAGCCCTAGAGTGATATAGTGAGTAATAAATTGCAGTTCGGACGTCAGTTTTAAATTAACCAATTGTATACTAGTGGACTTTTCCATTGCTATATATTGCACAAGTCCATTTGTCATATAAGGGGTGACAGGCTTATTGTTTTCGTTATTATTCCATATTTGACGAAAAATTCTGTTAGCAAATATTGCAGGCCCTGACCAGATGCGTTCTGCAGCATCTGATCTGGGTCTTCATTGTTTGCCAAGGTACCAATTAAGGGTTTTCCCGCATGCAATGGGTTAAGATCGAACAACGAGCGCCCAGCGCGAGTGATTTGTTTACTTATAACTGTCCAACAAACTGTAATTTATCACATTAGAACTGATCCATTATCGACAATAACGCTGTTGTTTCCCCCAAATTCTCCCAACCTTTCGCAGTCCCGTCACAAATGACTGTAGCTCATACATTTATAACATTTTCTAACGTTTTCGATTTGTCATAAAAAAGTTGACATCATAAAATGACGGTCCTTTGCAGAAAATAAATCACGTTTTCTTTTCATTGCCTATCATCACAAAAACAGGCCTAAATAATTTTGACCCCCTTGAATCCCACTTTTATATTGTGAAACTGGGGTTTACAGGGGTAAACTGTGCTTTTCTTATTTCTGCTCCAAAATATAGATTGTGGGTACCCGTTAGAACCGCATCGATGAGGCGGTTCTAACGAGTACCCACAATCGTTATTTTGAGCAGAAATAAGAAAAATATCACAATTTTTCATCTTAAAGTCATCGTTTTTGGCGGCAAAGTTTACAATTTATTTGTATAAGCGTGTTTTTGGAATGTATAGGCGCGCTGTGGTAAAATTTCCAGTAAAAGATGTTGATGTAGATAAGGTTTCCACAGTTTTGTTTCAAAGGAAAACAGGAAACGTATCTCAAATATATAATTTGTGATTTAATCTTATGTAACAAATACCATTGTAAATCCCGCATATTTATAAATGTTCGAGCGTTATTTCTGTATTGTAACACAAAGGCATATATTATAGGACCCCATTAGAAGTAACGAGTTGTTCGTTCAGCCAGATCCTATGACCCAGCCAGATAACCCGCCGGGTCCAGCAACTTTCTTTTGTGGAGTTTGAGATTGAAATATCTCAACGTTCTTTATTCCCGTTTCACTGATTCAAGAGGGGCAGTTGTCTGTTGCTGGCGACAGAATGTGTTAGAAAGTCGAACCCTTCAATAAAATACATTGCGAAAACACGCCTATATAATTTTGACGCCCTTGAACCCTACTTTTATTCAGTAAAAATGGGGTTTGCAGGGGTAAACCTTATTTTTATTATTTCTGCTTTAAATATAGATTGTGAGTACTCGTATGAACCGGCTAATCTGGGGTACCCGCAATCTATATTTTGAGCAGAAATTATAAATGTATCACAATTTTTCATCCTAAAATTTTCATTTTTTCGCCGATAAAGTTTACAATGTATTTGTATAGGCGTGTTTTCCTAATGTGACGGACCAGCTTGACATGACCTTAATAGTGTTGACGAGGTGGTAAGATGATTGGATCTTCCTACTCCGAAACACGCACTGTTCATATAGTGCATAACGAAAACTGGATTCTCACTAGAACAGCGTCATATGCTAACAAGTTCGTCCAATGAATGTTGCGGTAAACTCCCATCACGTGAACTCGTCCGTGAAATGAAGACCCCCTTACACCCCACTATAAAGAGAGAAAACTGGGGTTTACGGGGGTAATCATTATTTTTCTTATTTTTACTCCAAGACATAGGTTGTGGGTACTCGTTAGAACCGCCTCAATGAGGCGGTTCTAACGAGCACCCGCAACCTATGTTTGCAGTATAAGTAAGAAAAGAATCATGGATTTTCATCAGAAAAGTAGCCATTTTGGAGATGTGAAAAATTCACTATGTTGCACGAGTGTGTTATCGTAATGCGCTCTCTTAGAATATATAGAAACTGGAGGATCAATGGTCTTGAGCCGCTCACCTGAGTGCTGAGAGTTTCTGAAGGGTTTTTACCTTATATGGGCAGACCATATTTGTCATGCGACCAAATTCATATTTATAAATTTTCATTTGTTTGTTCTTAAAAGCTTTTATATGAAATTTGGTTACAAATGGGGCAGTGATTTCTGTGTAAAAATAAGTTTTAATTTTCATATCTGAATGACCTTGGGCCGAGGTCAGAGAATGACCTTGTCCATTAATACTCAAGTACTCAAATAGTTTGACTCACTCAATTAGCTAACTGCATCTACCAATTTTAGATCACAGACTGCAATATTTTCCAAAAAAACACACGTTTTTCCTTTTTCCCCACATGAATGTTTATGCGACTAATTTGACCTGGGCGTAAAATAAGACAAATGCCATCAAGGAGTCATCATTTGAGGAAACGATTATGGGCCAAAGTCCTTAATGCTACATACCAAATTTCATGTAAATCGGCCTATTTGTTGCGGAGAAGAAGATTTCTGAATTGTTTTACCCTTTGTAGACATGGTGGCCATATTGGTCATAGGACCAAACTCATATCAATTAATATTCATTTTCTTGTTTCTAAAAGCTTTTATATAAGATTTTGTCACAAACGGCCCAGAGGTTCCAGTGGAAAATAAGTTTTTAATCTTCGTATCTTAAAGGCCTTAGGACAACTTCAAGGAAAGACCTTGACCTTGAATACTCATGTAGTTTCATCCACTCATTTAGCTAACTGCATCTACCAATTTTCAGATCAGAGACTGCAATTGTTTCCAAAAAAATACACAATTTTGACTCTTTTCCAATACAAAAGTCTATGTGACCAAATCTGACCTTGGCGTAAAACAGGTCAAGGTCAACCCAGGGTCATCATTTTAACAAAGAGTGATGCGCCTGAATCCAAAACACTACATACAAGGTTTCATGAAAATCGACCCTCTGGTTCGGGAGAAGAAGATTTTTGAATGTTTGTTTTACCTTATACACGCATGGTGACCATCTTGGTCACTACGCGTTACCAAACTTATTTTAATTAATTTTCATATCCTTGTTTCTACAGGAGTTTATCTGAAATTTAGTTGCAAATGGCTTAGTGTTTTCTGAGGAAAATAAGTTTTAATTTTTCATATCTGAATGACCTTGGGCCAAGATAAGATTATGACATTGACCTTGAATACTGATGTAATTTCTTCCACCAAGTAGCTAATCTAATGTGCTCTTGCTTCCACCCATTTATCTAACAGCATCTACCAATTTTCAGATCACAGGCTGCAATAGTTTCTGAAAAACACAAAATTTAGACTTTTTCCCATACATACATAAATAGGTCAAGGTCATCCGAGGGCCATCATTTGAACAAATTATGGTGTGCCTGAGTCCCTAATGCTACATACCAAGTTTCATGGTAATCGACCCACTGGTTCCGGAGAAGAAAAAAAAGAAAGGTTTTTATTAGCTCACCTGAGCACAAAGTAGCTATTGTGATCGGTCAATGACCGTCGTTCGTCGTGCGTCGTGTGTCGTGCGGCGTCAACAATCTGCTTTAAATGCTAACTCCTCCTAAACCCGTGGGCTAATTTTAATCAAACTTCACAGGGATGTTGCTTAGCTGACCTCGTCCAAAATAGCTAAATTCGTTTCGCTCCAATGAACAAGATGGCCACCAGAGAGCTAAAAATAGAAAAACAATTCAAACGACAACTCCTCCTATACTTTTGGGCCAACTTGATTCAAACTTCACACGAATGTTGCCTATGTAGCTTCCTACCAAAATAGCTAAAATCGTTCCGCTTTGATAAACATGATGGCCGCCAGAGCTAAAAATAGAAAAATTTCTAAACGACAACTCCTCCTGTACCATTGGGCCAAATTAATTCAAACTTCACCGGAATGTTGCTTAGGTGATCCTCTACAAAAAAGTTAAAACGGTTCTGCCCCCATAAGCAAAATGGCCGCCAGAGCTAAAAAATAGAAAAATGTAAATTTGCTTCAAACGCGAACTCCTCCTTAACCATTCGGCCAATGTGATTTTAAACTTCACAGGCATGTTACCTAGGTGACTCCCTACCAAAATAGCTAAAATCGTTCCGGTCAGACAAACAAGATAACTACCAGAGCTAAAAATAGAAAAAAAAATCTTTAAACGACAACTCCTCCTGTACCCTTGGGCCAATTTCATTCAAACTTTACAGGAATGTTGCTTAGGTGACCCGTTACCACAATAGCTAAAACGGTTATGCTCTGATGGGCAAATGACCACCATAGCTAAACATTGAAAAACATCGTAAATTGGCTCCAAACGTGAACTCCCATTTAAACCTTGGGTCATTTTGAGTCAAACTTCACAGAAATGTTACATAGGTGTCTCCCTACCAAAATGGCTAAAATCGTTCCGCTCTAACGAACAAGATGGCCGCCAGAGCAAAAGATAAAAAAATATCCAAACTACAACTCCTCCTGTACCCTTGGGCAAATTTCATTCAAACTTCAAAGGAATGTTGCTTAGATGACCCTCTACCTAATAGCTAAAACGATTTCGCTTTACTGAGCAAAATGACCACCATAGCTAAAAGTAGAAACACATCGTAAATTTGCGTCAAACGCGAACTCCTCATAAACCCTTTGGCCAATTTGATTCAAACATCACAGGAATACTATATAGGTGACTTCCTACCAAAATAGCTTAAACTGTTCCACTCTGATTAACAAAATGGCTGCCAGAGCTAAAAATAGAAAAAAAATCTTCAAACGACTACTCCCCCTGTACCCTTAGACCAATTTCATTCAATCTTCACAGGTTTGTTGCTCAGATGACCCTCTCAGAATCAGAATTGTTACTGGTGACACGTCAAATGACATTCATACCTCTACCAAAATAACTAAAACGATCCAGCTCCGATGAACAGAATGGCCACCAGAGCTAAAAATAGAAAAAGATCGTAAATGTGCTTCAAACGCCAACTTCTCCTTAACCCTTGGGCTAATTTGATTCATACTTCACAGGAAGTAGGTGACTCCCTACAAAAAGAGCTCAAATAATTCCGCACTGATGAACAATAAGGCCACCAGAGCTGAAAATGAAAAGAAAAAAATTCAAACAACAACTCCTCCTGTACTCTCATTCAAACTTCGTAGGAATGTTGCTTAGATGACCCTCTGCCAAAATACGTAAAACGCTCCCGCTCCGATGAACAATATGGCCAAAGCCAAAGCTAAAATACGAAAACACATTGTAAAGTAGAAGTAAAACAAAGATCAGGAATTGATACAATTAACTTACTCCACCCATAAAAGACACCAAAGGGAAAGAAATACAAACATTAAGCGACCAGACCATAATGGAAACCTAAACAAAAGGAAGGCCATAAGGACAGTTACTTTCCCACAAAATGGCCATATGGCCATCCAAAACCAAAAGACACAAGTGATACACACAGTAAGTAATAAACAACAACATAAATAAATCGCCACAGAAGAGCCGCCTTGGAACGGTCAGTGGAAGATTTCCACTGGGGGGGGGGGGGGGGGCTTAAATCGATTTTACGTGGCCACAATCCTCGCCCTTACTTCCGTCGCGATTTAGACAAATAATTTGTTCAGTCCGCATGAAGGCCTCCTAACTCATCAGTGCAACATCTCCGTGAACACAAAAATCAAAGAACCACAGAGGTAAGACAACGGTGAGGACTCGACAGTAAATTTGCTTCAAATGCAAACTCCTCCTAAACCCTTGGGTCAATTTGATTCAAACTTCCCAGAAATGTTTCCTATGTGACACCATACCAAAATAGCTAAGATCGGTCCGCTCTGACGAATAAGAGGGTCACCTTAGCTAAAAATAGAATGTACTAGAGACAGTGACAGTCAGGTGAGCGAATCAGGTCCCTCTGGGCCCTCCTGTCTTATATGGGCATGGTGGCTATCTTGGTCACGTGACCAATCTCATTTTTCATTTTAATTAATTTTTATTTCCTTGTCCTAAAGACATTTACACGAAATATGTTTGCAAACAGCTTAGTGGTTTCTGAGGAAAATAAGTTTAAACTTGCATTGGCCAAGGTCAAATACCCACCTTGACCTTGAAGACTGATGTAGTTTCAGCCACTAATTTAGCAAACTGCATTTTCCAATTTTCAAATCGCAGGCTGCAATAGTTTCCCAAAATTACATAGTTTCTACTTTTTCCCCATACAAAAGTCTATGTTACTAAATTTGACTTTGGCGTCAAGGCCATCCGAGGTCAAGGCCATCCGAGGTTAAGGTCAAGGCCATCCGAGTGTCATCATTGGAACAAAGTATGATTTGCCCGAGTCCCCAGTGCTACATACTAAGTTTCATGGCAATCGGCCCACTAGTTCCGGAGGAGAAGCTTTTTGAAGGGTTCTTACTATTTATGGGCATGGCGGCCATCTTGGTCATTTGACCTTGACCCCGCTTACAAACTTTCGTTGCCGTATCCCATGGATGCTCCGTATAAAAATGACTTCAATCGACCCAGTGATTTGGGAGAAGAAGATGTTTGAAAATGTTGACAGACAGACAACTGATAGACAACGGAGCCTTGTCATACTATAAGCTCACATGTGAGCCTTCGGCTCAGGTGTGCTAAAATGTGATTACAATGGCATACATTTACTCGAAATCATAGGTTGCAGGTACTCGTTAGGCACAAAGAACCTACTTTTGCAGCAGCCATAAGAAAAATATTTAACATTTCCAGCAGAAAAATGTCTTCAAAAGTATCATCTTGGGAGGCAAATAGGTGGTTAAACGGTTGAAAATGTTGTTTTACGGTGACCATTATCCCCTATTTCACAACTTCCTATCAGATTGGCTGGTGCGATTTATAAAAGCCATTAAAACATTGTACACAGGGCCTACATGGCCGAGTGGGTAAGAGCGCTGACTCTAAATCGTAAGGTCTCTTACCGCTGTTGTTCGAGTCTGGCTTCTGCAACGGATGGTCTGTTGGTTTTTCTCTGGGTACTCCGGTTTTCGCCCACCTCTGAATAACAATCGGCTCGATATGAGTGAAATAATCTTGAAAGCCGTAAAATTAAAAAAAAAAAAAAAAAAAAAAACAAGAGGGCCATAATGACCCTGAATCGCTCACCTGGTCCATTGTGTAACAAGTGGGCCCCGGGGAGGGCCATTATTGGCCCCAGGATTATAATTTGCATTATCGTGATGGAGGACTAAAAGGTGAAGCTTTGTACCAAATATCAAAGACCGGAGCCTTCTAGTTTCAAACAAGAAATTTTTTTAAAGGCTTAACTTATATAAGTCTAAATAAAACCTGTGGGCCCCGGGGCAGGGCCATTTTCGGCCCCAGGGCTATAATTTGAATAATCTTGGTCTAGGCACACTAGACAAAAGTTCATACCAAATATCAAGGAAATGTCTTCTGGTTTCAGACAAGGAAATTTTTAAAGGTTTTCCCTTTATAAGTTAATGTAAAACCAAAGGGCCCCATGGCGGGGGGCATTCTTGGGCCCCAGGGCTACAATTTGAACAATCTTAAAAGAAGTCCACAAGACGAAGCTTCATACCAAATATCAAACGCCTGAGGCTTCTGGTTTCAGACAAGATGATTTTTGAAAGTTTTCCCTATATAAGTCAATGTAAAACCTAAGGCCCCCAGGGCGGGGGGCATTTTTGGCCCAGGACTATAATTTGAACAATCTTGGTAGAGGTCCACTAGATGAAGCTACACATTAAATATCAAAGACCTTGGCCTTGCGGTTTCAGAAGAGAAGTTTTTAAGATTTTTCATAAAAACAAAGGGCCCGGGGCGAGAGCATTTTTGGCCTCAGGGCTATAATTTGTATAGTCTTGTTGAGGTCCACTAGATGAAGCTTCACAACACATATCAAAGACCTGGGCCTTGCGGTTTCAGAGAAGATTTTTTCAAAGATTTTTCCTATATAAGTCAATGTAAAACCAAAGGCCCCGCGTCGGGGGCATTTTGGGCGCAAAGGCTATATTTGAACAATCTTTGTAGAGGTCCTCTAGATGAAGATACACAACAAATATCAAAGACCTGGGCCTTGAGGTTTCAGAGGAGAATTTTTTTAAGATTTTATCTATATAAGTGAACGTAAAACCAAAGGGGCCCGGGGCGGGGACTTTTTTGGTCCCATGGCTATAATTTGAACAGTCTCGGTAGAGGTCCACAAGAGGAAGCTTCATACCAAGTATCAAACACCTGAGCCTTCTTGTTTCAGACAAGACGATTTTTAAAAGTTTTCCCTATATAAGTCAATGTAAAACAAGAGGGCCCCATGGCGGGGGCATTTTTGGCCCCAGGGCTACAATTTGTGCAATCTTGGTTGAGGTCCACTCGATGAATCTACACACCAAATATTAAAGATCTGTGCCTTGCGGTTTCAGAGGAGTAGGTTTTGTTAAGTTTTTTCCTACATTAGTCAATGTAAAACCAAAGGGCCCCGGGACGACGGCATTTTTGGCCCCAGGGCTATAATTTGAACAATCTTGATAGAGGTTCACAAAACGAAGCTTCATACCAAATATCAAACACCTGAGCCTTCTGGTTTCAGACAAGAAGATTTTGTAGCTTTTCCCTATGCAAGTCTATGTAAAACCAAAGGGCCCCGGGGCTGGGGCAATTTGGGCCCAAGGACTATAATTTGAACAATCTTGGTAGAGATTCACTAGATGAAGCTTCACACCAAATTTCGAATGTCTGGGCCTTGCGGTTTCAGAGGAGATTCATTAAAAAATCTATTTTTGGTACCCGTGACTATGATGTGCAATGGACCGAAACCATTTGAACAACTTTGAAAGGGGACCACCTAAGGATCATTCTTATGAAGTTTGGTCAAAAATCTGATCAGTGGTTAAGGAGGAGTTTTTCTTTTGTAGAAATTGTTTACGGACGGACGCACGCACGCACGACGGACGAAAAGTGATCCCAAAAGCTCACCGCGTCACTTCATGAAATGTGAGCTAAACAACCAAAGAAAAACAAATAAAACAAACAAAAAACATTGTATGTCTGAGGCCGGGTGCATCTCGAAAACTCACCTATATAATTCTGACCCCTTGAACCCCACCCCACTTTTATCCAGTAATACTAAGGTTTACAGGAGTAAACCGTATTTTTCTTGTTTATATTCTCAAAATATAAATTGTGAATACACGTTTAAACCGCCTCGAGGAGGCGGTTTTAACGTGTGATCTATATTTTGAGCAGAAAAAAAAATCATATTGTTTGATAAGAAAAAATTCGTCTTATCGTGGTAAAATTTACAATGCATTTGAATTGACGGGTACTTTTTGGTTCTCTTTCAATTGCTGCAGTCCGTTTAACTCATTTACATAAGAAAATGGCTTTTGGACGGTATGCATGGACGGTGTACATGTACGCATGCATACATGCATGCATGCTCACACTTAGCCATGCTCACAATCAGGCATGCATGCACATACACATGCATGCACACACACACTTTCCTACACACATGCATGCATGCACACATACATATATGCATGCACACACATGTGCATGCACATGCATGCACACACATGTGCATGCACTCATGCATGCTAGCACACACATGCATAAATACACACACTCACGCATGCATGTAATCACACATACATGCAAACATATACGCATGCATGCATGCACTCACACATACATGCATGCACTCACACATGCATGCACTCACACATGCATGTATGATACATGCACACATGCATGCATGCACAAGTGACTTATGCATATATGCATGTATGCATACAAACATGCACTGATGCATAAATGTATGCATGCACGCATGCATACATACTCATAATCATACATGTATGCACTTACACACTTGCATGCACACATGCATGCATGCATACACACATGCATGCTTGCACACATGTGAACTCATGCATGCATACATGTATGTATGCGTACATGCATACATGCTCATACTCATGCACGCATGCACACATGTATGCATGCACTTACTCACGCATGCATCCATGCACACACATATGCGCACTCATGCATACATGCACTCATGCATGCATGCATGCATACATATATGTATGCATTGTATGTATGCATGCACGCATGCAAACATGGTCATACGTGCACTCATGCATGCATACACACACATGTATAAATGCACACACTCACACATGCATGCAAGCAAACATGCATGTACACATAACTCATGCACACAGTCATGCAGACATGCATGCACACACTCATGTATGAATGCACTCACACATTTATACACACATGCATGCATGCACATGCACACTCATGTGTGCATGCATGCTGTCTATTGTTAGAAAGCCTTTGTCGGTGCTGTAGTGCTTCACACAAATGTTTTGTATTGCTGCAGTCTGTTGAGCTCTTTAATGCTAGATTCCCACTGTCGTGCGATCCGTTACGAACGCCACGATTGGCCATTCGTAGCTGGTCGTGGAATATTCTCTGAAAGTTCAGGTTTGGATACGAGGTGGTGACCGGCGATACGTTCTGGTACGATTCATTGCGCTCGGATGCAATCTAATCACGATTTGTCAATTTCAGGTATCACGATCAGCCACGGTCTGCTCTCACGTTCAGATACGACCAAATGCGTTCCGATAGGATTGTTGCGATCGAGTCTACGAATAAGTCTCGATCTGGAACGATCATCACGATCGAGTACCCCGAATTGGGACGATCTGAAACATGCAGATACGTTCTTATACGCTCATCACGAGCCTGTGCGCTCCGTTACGATAGCATACGACTGTCGTCTCGATGCTTTTCACGATCATGATCGATGTCGATCACGATTTGAGCTACGACTTGACCCCGACTGGTATATATACAGCCGGACTGACCATGAACTTAATTGTTTCTTGAACTTTTACAGCATAAACACTGACCCCCAAACATTGATGATGGTAGGAGTTGCGGATGATGACAATGTGGCAATTTCTCTGGCTGAAATGGTTCAGGCTTGCCTTTTCCATTCTTAGCTTCCATTACCCTTGGGTGGCATCTTTCAAAGGCTTTAACAATACTAGCAAAGGCCTGTATAAACCAGGGATTGCAGGATAGATCCCGGGCTTCTCCAGACTTTCGGATGAGTCTAGAAACCGAGGTTCCGTCTCCGTATGACCTAAGTTATTGGTGGGACGAAAAACTGAAATACACTCACTCACTCACTCATGAGCAGATTGCTGAACGAGTCACATTAAATCTTGAGAACTCGTAATAGATCGTGACGTTCGTATAAAAACGTAGCCTACTCGTATCTAATCGCATTTACTCGTATCATCTCGTTTCTGATCACGAGTCATTCGTGACAGGTCTTGAGCAATGGGACCCGACAGAGCGTAACAAATCGTGACAGATCTTCTGAGATCGCAACACATCTCAACAGAACGCGGTGCTTGTTTTGTCCAAGATTGGCCCCGATCACCGCGATTTGGAAGCACGATTAGATGCGATCCGTCGCGCTTTGTTACGATGCAACACGTTGTGATACGATGATCCCGATTTGAAATCGATCGTGTTGATCGTGGAAAAATTTTGAACCGTTCAAAAATTTTCTACGATTAACACGATTGCCACGATTTAACTCAAGATCTGATAAGATCTGATAGGATCACCACGATAAGTCCACGATTAAGAACACGATTGCAATCGTGGCGCGAATCGTGATAGTGGGAACATAGCATTACATAACAAAATGCCATTTTTGGGATAAAAAAAACCTGCATAATTGAAATTTTATTTTGGATAATCTGTTAAACTTAGGTCCCAATAGGCGTGCTACCTATGTTGCCTTCTTCCAACTTGCAGGTTGCAGCTTTTCTGAGGTCCAAACGGTACTGAAAAAACGCGTCCGTAATGCCATTTGGCATTTTTCTTGTTCTTTTTTGCGTTGAGGTTTAACGTTCCCAGCAACAATTTTAGGTCATTTCTGTAGACATTTTCGATTTTGTGGGAATTTTAACCGACACAGATGAAAGCCCTACCACAGGAAGAAACTTCTAGAGTTTACGCAAACAGGCCTTTACAAATACATTGCTACCTTTATCGCCGAAAAAATGAAAATTTTATGATGAAAAATTGTGATAATTTTCTTATTTCTGCTCAAAATATAGGGTTGTGGGTACTCGTTAGAACCGCCTCATCGAGGCGGTTCTAACGAGTACCCACAATCTATATTTTAGAGCAGAAATTAGAAAAATAAGGTATACCTCCGGAAACCCCAGTTTTACTTTATAAAAGAGGGGTTCAAGGGGGTCAAAATTATATAGAAGTGTTTGGTCGATTTCAGAGGAAGCACCATGACGCCCAATCTAATTCTGCCCGATGTGTGGGGTGCAAACAGCAAGGGTTTATCACAAGAGCCAAAAATTGGTATATAAGAATCTTACATGGTTGTGAGGGATTGATGGAAAAATCCGTCCCGAGGGTAACAATCCGGCATCACGAGGCTTGTCGATTGATGCTGGACAGTGATCCCGAGGGACGGATTTTTCTATCCACCCCTCACACCCATGTAGGATCGTTTTTCTTGCATACCTTCCATTGCTGAGCGTAGATATTTAATACCGCAGTTACTTCGGTTGACGACGTCCACCATATTGTGATGACACTTCAGTGATGTTTAGTGACGTCACGTAACGTGCTGTGACGTCAACCATAACGACGGCGCATAATAGGTCGTATTCAACCAGTGCATTTATCAAACACGCGAGAATTCCCTGCGTAAGAACACCAGGGTTAGAATAGTAGAATCACATATGGGTGTAAGGGGTGGATTGAAAATCCGTCCCGAGGGACACTGTCCGGCATCACGAGGCTTGCCGAGTGATGCCGGACAGTGATTCCGAGGGACGGATTTTTCTATCCACCACTCACACCCATATTGGATTCTTTTTCTTGCATACCCTCCATTTCTATTGCGAATTTTTAATGCTGGTGTCACTTCGGTTACCGACGTCCGCCATTATGTGATGACACAACAGGAATGTTAAGTGACGTCACGCATGACGACGTCGCGCATGAGGTTGTAATCAACTAGTGCAATTATCAAACATGCGATTATATTCGATTTGGGGTCGGAACACCAGGGTCAGAACATAAATTTCTATCCCAGGGATTTCCTTGTCTGGTGTGCAAGAATGGAATTTCTATCCAAAGTTAAAACTATGGATTTCCTTATCTGGTGTGCAAGAAGTAAACATTCTCATTTGTTCTTACCATTTTTGAATATTTCGAACAATACAAAGATTGACCGAGAGAAAGTTTCTGGCATTTGAGAACAACAGAGTTGCTAACCAGGGGCTTGTTGTTCAAAACTAACGACGTCGTTAGTCAACGCATCGTAAAAAATGATTATGTGCTAATATTTTTGCTGAAAATAGATGTGAGCAGCTTTTCACATATGTTCCGCAAAATTAACAAAATTTTAGATATTGTACTTGCAGGAACAGTTAACAATTAGGCCACTCACGAGGTGGTTAAGCTAACGATGCTTTGTACAACTTGACCCAGCCACTTGGATATTACCGCAATAATCCTAAGTATTTGGACAGACAGGCCTAAGCAAAGAGTGCAGATCCAGATCAGACTGCTCCTGCAGTCTGATCAGACTGTTCATTCATGAGCAGGCTGATCTGGGTCTGCACTGTTTGCTCAGAACTCTCTGTCCCACATAACGGAAACACGCCTGCACAAATACAGTGTAAACATAAAAACTGAATTTTTAAGATGAAAACTTAAACTATTTTTAGTATGTTTGCTCAGAATCTATATTTTTGGTCAGAAATAAGACAAAAAAGGTTTAGTCAGTCTTTGAATCGACTGCCCATTCGCAATTCGCAAAATTGCAGTATGTTTCCTCTGGCTTTCGTTGTCGGATCATTACAGGGTCACTGATGAGGCTTTATTAGCCGAAACTATGTAGTATGACCCATCTTCTTTCTTATGAATGTTTTCATTGCTCTTAAAGGAACTCATTTTTGATTTTTATTTACCCCTCCAAACCCAAGTTTTATTATATAAAAGTGGGGTCCAAGGGGGTCAAATTATATAGGTGTGTTTTCGTGATGCAATACTTTACGGTATCGACAACCTCGGTGACTGGGCGGTCATAAAGTATCTTGTAAGTGACTGAGGTGGTCACACTTGGCTCTCTGTTGAATATAGGCACATATTTGCACTTTCGCTGGGTGACTTAATGCATGTCGCACCCACACAGGCTTTGACATGCTACTCATAATCTTCCTACAGTTGCGAAATGTGAAATGACCCTTATTGGTTAAATGCATAGATTTATCTAGTCCTAGACTCCGTCATTAGATTTCAAACAATGCAGTTTTGTTTATTGTTTTATTGCAGTTTTAGGGAGTTTTATTCTATGTTTGTGCTTTATGTTCTAGTCAAAACTAAGGTAAGATGTCTCTTGACATATAGTGTTCACAAAAAGTAGGGGATATTCAGGTTCCTTCGAGCCCATCAGCCTAAACCTTAGGAATAATCAGATATCGGGTATACCATGTCAATTGACTATCGTGTGTGTATATTCTATCGTTGATCAGTATGATATTTATGCTCGAGTGGCGTAGCACAGGGGCATAAATTGTACATGGGGTAGCACGTGAATTTTAACATTAGTGACAAACCGGTTTATCGATAAACTGTTGAAGTGTTGTCTGAAACGATTTCATAAACAAATTCGTTATTAGAACCATGATTCGGCTAATGGAGGGTCGACATTGGAGAACCTTCGGTATGCTCCGGACCGGAAGTACGCAGTTGCTGACGGTAAATGTTATACATACGTCACAGTCAGTTGTCAGTCGACTATGGACACGCTATCGCAGGGCAGGAGCAGTAGCGGATTTGCAGAAAAGTGGACTCCAGAAGAGTACTAACGGATGCGATGACCGCTTTGTTGTCAATCAAGCGTTACGCAACCGGAGACTTCAGCAATACCTGCGCCGAGGAAGAGGGGCTAATCTCTCTAGACAGTCGATCCGAAATTGCAATCACTCGAGTGACCTTACGGCACGGCGTCCGCAAGTTGTACTGCCGTTGAAAGCTAGGCACCAGTGAGCAGGTTTTGCGTGGTGTACACATGAACATTAATCAGATGTCTCACGTTATGTTCAGTGACGAATCCCGGTTTAACTTGGACTTTAATGATGGTCGTAGAAGAGTCTGGCGTCGTACTGATGAACGTTATACAGACCCGGCTAGAGTTGCTCATGATGGATATGGAGCAGGGTCTGATATTGCATGGATGGGATCACGATGACTGGAAAAACAGATGTACATGTGTGCCAATGCAGAGTTACAGGACTGTACTATCGTGATAACGTGTTGGCTCCTCACGTAATACCGTTTGCTCGACGCCACGGCCCCGGACTCATCTTTCAGGACGATAACGCCAGGGCTCCTTGGGCTCGCGTCGTCACTGAGTACCTTCAACGGCAAACTATTCGGACAATACCATGACCTGCGATGAGCCCAGACGTATCTCACATCGAATACGTATGTGGCATCCTCGGGAAACAAGTCCAAAGCCGCGATCAGCCTCCAAGAACCTTGGGTGAGCTTGGTGCAGCACTTCAAGAAGAGTGGCGAAGGATCCCTCAGTTCACGATTCGAAGATTAACTGGAACTATGCGACGACGATCCATTGCCTGCTAAGACAATTGAGGCGGTCCAACACGTTATTGTGGGCTTGTGAAAAACGGCGTTAACCCGCTTCGAAGATTGGTGGCCGTGTCGCTACATAATGACGTGATGAATGAAATTAATGTGTGGTTCAATTTAAAGATATTTGAAAGTTCTTTGAATTAAATGCATCTTGGTCAGGTAACGTTTTATTTTTTTTCCAATATTCAGTCTGAAAGTAAAAATCCCCTGCCTTTTGTGAACAGTATATTATAAAAAATACTAAAATAATTTTTTTTTTTGGTTTGGGTTTTACGGCCCTTTCAAGATTATTTCACTCATATCGAGCCGATCGTTAATCAGAGGTGGGCGAAAACCGGAGTACCCGGAGAAAAACCACCTGACCTTCCGTTGCAGAACTTGGCGTCTCACACGTGGCCCGAGCGAGGCTCGAACCTACGGCGGTGAGAGACCTAATAACTAAGAGTTAGCGCTCTTATCCACTAGGCCACGGAGGAGTTTATTATAAAAAAAAATACTAAAATAATAAATAAGCCACTGTGGTGTAGTGGTTATGCTACTTGCCTCGTAAACCAAGGGTCGCAGGATCGATCCCGGCTTATTGCGTCTAATCCAATGAACATAGCTGTTTGAAACTACAGTAAAATTTCTTTATCATTAAGACCACCTTTGGGGCTGTTCAAAAGTGGTCTTTAAGACCACTTTTGAACAGTCCCAAAGGTGGTCTCTGATCAGAGGACACTGTATGCAGAAAGTAGAAAGAAAGAATAACTGCAACATACTAAATAAGCTTTTTATAACAGAATTAGTCTTAATTTTTAGGTGGTCTTAATAGCGGAATTTTACTGTATACTTGAAAGGGCCGGAAGTCGTGTTAAAACAACAAAATAGAAGTGAAGGCAATAATCAGGAATCGATACAATTAACCCAAAGCTCCCATCAGAGACACCAAGGGAAAGAAACACAAACATGAAACAACTAGACTCTAATGGAAACATCACTTGCGGAAAGCCAAAAGGACATTTACTTTCCTCCAAATGGCCAATTGGCTATCCAAAGCAAAATGATATAAGCGATACACACACTCAAAGACAAGCCATAACAAAAATAAACCACGACAGAAGAACCGCCTTGGAACGGTCAATGAAACGTTGTCGCATCTAAAGAGGTTATATGGAACTTTGGGACGTTTTTGTCACAGTTTGCCATTGGAATTGTAACTAATGCAAGAACAAAGATCATCCATGGTTATTTAATTGTAATAACATTTGCCGGACCTCTCGGAAGATATCTGAACACTCGGCCTCGCGTTCAAACAGCTTCCCCGGGACCCGGCAAATATTAATGCATGAAAAACAATGGGTGATCCATATATATTGGAGTCAGTCAGTCGATCTCACCGCCGTGGGTTCGAGCCTCGCTCGGGCCACGTGTGAGACGCCAAGTTCTGCAACGGAAGGTCAGGTGGTTTTTCTCCGGGTACTCTGGTTTTCGCCCACCTATCATTAACGATCGGCTCGATATGAGTGAAATAATCTTGAAAGGGCCGTAAAACCCAAACCAAACAAAAAAAATCAGTCAGTCGATAGATAGTAATGTCCATATTTCACCACGAAAACATGCCAATATAATACTGACCCCCTTGAACTGTAAAACTGGGGTTTACAGGAGTAAACCTTATTTTTCTTATTTTTCTTATTTCTGCTCTAAAATATAGATTGTGCGTAGTCGATAGAACCGCCTCAGAGGCGGTTATAATGAGTAACAACAATCTATATTTTGAGAAGAAATAAGAAAAATATCACAATTTTTCATCTGAAAATTGTCATTTTTGGCAGTAAAATTTACAATGTATTTGTACAGGCGTGTTGTCCTAATGTAATATGCGAAAAGGAAATAAAAGAGAATTTTATCGAAAGTGTAGACAGAGGTTACGCCAAAATATAAATATAGAAATCCAGGTCAATTATTAATGCAAGCAACTCATTTATGACCTGAGATTGGTGTACAATAAAGCAGGTCGCGATAGTTTATGACCGATGTACGAACGACCGCGGGGACGAAGAGAAAATACAATTTGTACCATGTCACTATCTTGCTCTAAACATAGAATATGGGTACCGTCATGATAGGATCGCAGGGCTGTCTCATTGGGGTGGGTCTTAAAATGGTCACTTGTAATCTACGTTTGAAACAGAAACAAAAAAGAATATTACAATTTTTTTCATAAAAATGTTAAAAAAAATCAGTTAAGTGCCATAATGAAGCTATATCATTAAAGAATAATTCTAATGCACTTACGTATGTTACGCGACGTCTGATTGGATAAAGTCAACAATTTGCGACAGTATATTCTGCGATATACTGTCGGTCACGTAACGTCGTTTTAATTGGTTATAGCATTTGGTTTTACGCAGCTAACAGCGCTTGCCGCTTCGTGCAAATAGTACAATTTTTAACAAAACAACCAAATACTTGCATTAGACTGGGGATATCTGTATTCAAAATTGTCATTTGGGGAGGTAAATCTTCGGTTTTACGGTCGGAAATTTCGTTTTACGGCGACGCGTAACGACCGAAAGCGGAGCCGTAAAACGTAATTTGCGACCGTAAAACCGACGATTTACCTCCCCAAATGACACTTTCAATACAGTTATCCCCTAAATGAATGGATAATTTATTTAAAACTTTTTTTCCAAGTAAATGAATACACGAATAAATTAAAGAAAAAATAAGGAAGAGAATAAATAAATAAATTGCATAACTGCCTATTAAAAGCACAAAATACGATCATCCCATACGGTACTAACAGCCGTCAGCAATTTGTCATAAATTTTCAAAAAAAAAAAATAAAATAAAATAAATAAATAAATAAAAAGAAGGCAAAAAAAAATGTTTGCCGAACCTTATTTTCTCTGAGAAAAGAGAAGAATATCTGTTAGTCGCGATATTGGCTGCCAGCGGACACACAACGTGTAAACAACGTCATATCAACGTTTATGCAACGTTATGGCGTTGCACCGACTTTGTTGCAACGTTTCTGAGAGGTCGTGTGCCTAGTAGTTTTAGGGTAAATATAGTCCGAGTTTATTTTTTCCTACTGTAATTTTATCTTTCTATTTTATGACCTTAACAGGTCAACACTTCGTTGTATAATAGCAATAAAATGCTAAATATGTAGTGTGTCTGGTTTCCCCACAGTGTAACATATAATGGTATTGAGACACAGAATTCATTCACATGCTCACGATGTACCAACATTAATTTTGTATTCCCATCATGAACTGTTGAGCCCTGAAATACACGTGAACCTACACGGAATAATGGATGAAACAAAGGGTAATTATATGGGGTAGTACATGTATATATTCTAGCTTTGCGAAGACGCGGATCAACATGTTCATCAGGTTTAAATAATGTTTCGCAACTGCTGGGAAGGATTCAGCGCCGTATATGACGATCGATTAGTGATCAACGCACACATTTGGCATATAACGGTTTTCTTCAAAATCGGAAAGAACGAAACGAAGGAAACCTATTAATTCATTTAATGGGCTACGATTAAAGGAAATCATCTGTTCCATAAAGGAGCCATTAACAAAAATAAAAAATAAAAAATAAAAAAGAAAATAAATAAAAAAAATAGGATAAAATGGAGTATATAATCTCATTGTGCTTCACCAGTCCTCTTTATTCCATGTTTTTAACTATACCTGCAGGACATACATGTAACGTTTCGGGGACGTCGTATCGGAATCGGTGCAACGTCATGACGTTTCATCGGCGTATATATGCGGCGTTGCTTACTATACGGTCTTAACATAATGTTAATAAGTCCGTGATATGAACACTCCTATAAAGTACGCAGGTATACATTATTTTCTTTATCCAAGACATATGTTGTGGGTACAATGTTTCGATCAAAATGTAGTAAAACTGGTAATTTCACATTTTCAATTTACTATATCTGAGCCAATCACTGTAACTTGTTTGATTCTGCACATTAGTAAACATACAAGAAAGAAGATTTCTCATTGAATGAAAGAAACCGCGCTAAACGATCGTTAGCTTTTCTGAAAAGCCAATACTTACATGTATACCATGTGGGTAATGTTAAGACGGTTTTGTCGACGTCGGCATGGACGTCGCACAAATGAAATTCAAGCGCGTTAAATATAACAGTATACATCCATTAAGTACCGTATCAACATGCTTTTGCACTAATGTTAACAATACCCCACCCCACTCCGACTGCGGCCAATTTTATCCAGAAGATATATTACCATGAATGCCTTAAAAATTGGAAATTTCCTGCCCAGGAACAGTTGAAAATTTGACAGTGTGCTTACAGAATAGAAATTAAAACCTGTGAGCCATGATGATTCTGTACAAAATGCTAGGCTCCCGTTTTTTGACTACCGAGTAAATGCATATACAGTAGAACTTCGATGGCTCGAACACCGATCGCTCGTTTACCATGGATGTGTCGAACCCATTCTTGAGTCCCTAGCGAAATCCTCTACATAGGAAATAGTGGGGGATAATTAAGGAGATTTAAGTCTTTTATCTTGCAAATGTATGCTGTGTGTACTCATAAGAATCGCCTCGATGAGGCGATTCTAATGAGTACACACAGCATACATTTTCATTATAGAACGCCGAAAAGATGTCTAAAAGTATCTCGTTATGCCTCCTGGCAGTAACCCTCAGTGGCTCGTACTACCCCTGTCTCGAACAGATTTTCGAGGTCCCAAAGGTTTTCGAGCCATTGAAGTTTGACTGTAGGTTCAGATCGTAATAAACCACCAATCCCTCTTTTTTTTCTTCATGTAGTTACCTATATGCAGTATACAGGTCACTGCTTCATTGTTTGTTTGTTTGGTTTGAGGTTTAACGTCCCCGTCAGCACTGTATAGGTCATTTTGGAGACGTTGCTTCCAATTTTGTGGGATTTTTACCCGACATTGAGATGAAATGACATCTCAAACCCTATCACCCAATGAAACCAATAGGGTTTATAAGCATGGACGGTCCGACTCCCACCGCTTTGCCTGGGCAGGCTTAGATCCTCTAATCACTTTACCAGTACTCGTGTGCGGTCGGTTTCAGCTCTGCGTCGAATATCATGCAGGCGATCTTTTTCTTCAAGCATCGATGGGCAGGGACCGCTTCCTGCACACATTTTATCCAAAAATATAATCCTTGATTTAAGGAAACCTTTTTCTTGCACAGCAGACAAGGAAATCCGTGACGTGACGTCACTAAACATTCGTGTAGTGTCATCACAATATGGCGGACGTCGGTAACCGAAGTGACTGCAGCATTAAAACTCCGCGCTAAGAAATGGAAGGTATATATGCAAGAAAAAGAATCCTATATGGGTGTGAGGGGTGGATGGAAAAATCCCTCCCTTGGGATCACTGTCCGGCATCACTCGGCAAGCCTCTTGATGGCGGACAGTGACCATCGGGAAGGATTTTTCCATCCACCCCTCACACTCATTTCAGATTCTTATATTGTATACAGGGAATCAATATTTATAAATACAGGAAATCAGGATGTTTTTATTAATGGCTCGTACCCCTTTGGGACCATGAAAATTTGTTCGAGACAGCGCTAGTTCGAACCTCTGAGGGTTACTGCCAAGAGGCCTAACGAGATACTTTTGGACATCTTTTCGATGTTCTATAATGAAAATGTATGTTGTGTGTACTCATTAGAATCGCCTCACCGAGGCGATTCTAATGAGTACACACAGCATACATTCGCAAAATAAAAGACTAAAATCTTAATTATCCCCCATTATTTCTTAAGTAGAGGAATTCCCTAGGGGCTCAAGAATGATTTCGACTCAGCCAGGGTAAAAGAGCCATCGGTGTTGGAGCCATCGAAATTCTACTAGAGTGTCGGTCGGTAGTGGAACTCTTCAGTTAAAAGCAAATCTACATGTATAAACAATTATCTACAACGCCATCTAGCGTCAAATAATGGAAGTACCAGCCTCGGGTCTTACCACTGTTGGTTAAATGATTCCACAATCCAGTCTTCTCTGAAAAATCCATTGAACCACATCTAAAGCAGATTATATTCAACAACATAACGAAATTAAGTACACACTATTACTGAACAAAAAAAAAAAAAAAAAAAAAAAATACGTTCATTATTTAACTTGGGACCTTCAAACATCAAATTCAGTAAGTGGGTGGACTACTTTTCGGCAAGTTATAGACACAATTTGTTATACATCAGCCAACCATGTGACATTGATTCAAGAGTAAAAGGGTGAAGGTCATGGTGACCTACATTTCACGGTTCAGTGATTTTGCCTTATATCTTGAAGACTATTTGTTGGACAAATGTCATACCTGTGACATTAGTGCCGTGTGATATTCCATGATTGACCTCAAAATATATCTAGGTCACTGTGACCTATATTTCATGGTTCAGTGATTTTGCCTATTATCTTGAATTTGATGTAGAAATGTCATGCCTGGCTTATTAGTGCCACGTGACCCGATAATTGACCGAAAAATATATCTAAGTCAGTGTGACCTATATTTCATGGTTCAGTGATTTTACCTACTATTTTGAATACTATTTGATGGAGAAACGTCATTCCTTGAATATCTATTACATGTGACCCCGTGATTGACCTCAAAATATGTCTAGGTCAGTGTGACCTATATTTCATAATTCAGCGATTTTGCCTATTATCTTGTATACTATTTGATGATTATTAGTTCCATGTGACCCGATGATTTAGCTCAAAGTATATCTAGGTTAGCGTGATTTTAGTGATTTTGCCTTTTATCTTGAATACATATTTTGATGGAAAAAAGTTATACCTGAGATATTACTTCAATGCAACCAGATGATTGACCTCAAAATATATGTAGGTCAGTGACTTTGCCTTATACTATTTGATGGAGAAACTTCATATCTGAGTAATCAGTATAATGTGACCTATATTTCATGATTCAGTGATTCTGCCGCACATTTTGAATACTATTTCTTGGAGAAACTTCAAAACTGTATTATAAGTTCCATGTGACCAGATGATTGACATAGAAATATATCTAGGTCAGTGTGACCTGTTTTCACGGTTCAATGATTTTGCCTTATAATTCAGACACTATTTGATTCTGAATGTAATGTCTGGACTATATGTTCCATGTGGCATGATGATTGACCTCAAAATATATCTAGGTAAGTATGACCTATATTTCATGTTTCAGTAATTTTACCTTATACCTTGAAGGCGCGAAACAGGCGAGCTATGCTGTCATGCGGCAGTTCTTGTTATATCAATCGTTTGCTCGCCAAGGCTCGCAAAGTATAGGCATTTATATCTCATTTAACAGATGCTATATGGAATGAACCATCTCATAATGTCCTTAAAATATGTGACCAAATTGATGCAATGTTGAACTATGAAAAGATAAAATATAAAACGGGACCTAAAAGCATTACATATAATGACCTTGTGAAATTATAATCATTGCGTATGCACGGGTCGAAAACTTTATCTGATGAAGAATATAAGGACTATTTCTGCTAATTTCTACGGATTTTCTAGAGTGTCCTCTATTTGCTTTTATACCATACGGAATATACATAAACTTTACTAGGAATTTTTGTGACATTTTTCTTTCATTTCGACCGAAATGTTGAGAACGTTTACAACCAGGAAGTCGACTAAAATATCGATGAAGGGTCTTAAGCAGTGGAGTAGAAGTTTCGGTTCTCAAGGTTTTTGCTTTTGTTTGTTTGAATTGAGGTTTTACTCTCTGTCATCACTCTTCGATCATTTTGGAGACGCGGCTTCCAATTTTCTGGGACTTTTACCCGACATTGAGATGAAATGACATCTCGAGCCCTACCGCCCGATTAAACCAAAATGGTTCATATGTAGGACTGTCCAACTCGCACTACTTTGCCTGGGCGGAGTAGTTTACCAGAGTATTCATGTGAGGTCAGCCTCAGCTCTGCGTTGAAGTATCATGCAACCCAATCTTTTTTTTCCAAGTCCCGATACTCCCAAGGTATCCCATTACGCAAACACTCCTATACAAATACATTGCCACCTTTATCGCCGAAAAAATGGAAATTTTATGATGAAAAATTGTGATATTTTTCTTATTTCTACTCCAAATATAGATTGTGGGCACTCGTTAGAACCGCCTCATCGAGGCAGTTCTAACGAGTACCCATAATCTATTTTTAGAGCAGAAATAAGAAAAATAAGGTTTACCCCCGGAAACCCCAGTTTTACTATATAAAAGTGGGGTTCAAGGGGGATCAAAATTATATAGGCGTGTTTTCGTGATGTCACGGTTTTTATTTTCTTTACTTCGACTGAAGGTTCTCTGTGGTTCTATCGAGAACCTTCAATCAGTATTTTGAACAAACGCATGAAAACAAAAATCACATAAGATAAAATATAGTTTTGCATACCAATAAGAATATAATGTTATTAATCAAGTAATTTCGTATTGGCCGAGGTACAGGTCCGAGGTCTACTGCATTGGCCCGAGGCCGAAGCCGAGGGCTAATGCAGCTGACCGAGGACCTGTAACTGGGTCAATGCGAAATTACTTGATCAATGACAATTTTATTAATTGACACAATTAAAAATCATGATTATTGATTTTCTTACCTCACTTGACCTCAGTTTATATTGGTTGACCTGGTGTTAATACGGATGACCTCAGATCAATACAGGATACTCAATTAATAATATCCCATATTTACACAAGTCATGGTATTGTGATTTTATACCGACTTTGTTATTAGCTCATCACAGTGAGCTTATACGAGAGACAGTGGTCCGTCGTCGCCGTCGTCGTCTTCTGCGTCTGCGTCGTCAATATTTTCAAACGACATCGCCTATGAAACTACTTGACCAATTTAAACCAAATTACATGTGGAGCCTCGATGGGAAGGTCGAACTAAAGTTTTTTTCGTGAGAACTGGGTCACATGACCAATATCGCCCCCATGCCCATATATGTGGTACAAACATTTAAAAACCTTCTTCTCAGGAACCGAATGGCCGATGACCTTGAAACTTGGTATGCAGCATCAGGGACTCGGGCCCTACCAAGTTTGTTCAAATGATGACTTTCTGTTGACTTTGACCTGCTTTACGTCAAAGTCATATTTGGTCAATCAGGCACATGATTTGTATGGAAAAAAGCAAAACAGTGGATATTTTGATTGCATGATAGCTTGAGGTATCAGAAATGATATTTCATTACGATAACATACCCGTGCGACATTGTGCATTTTTCTTATCTCCAAAATGGCTACTTTTCTGGTGAAAATCCGTGATTTTTTTCTTGATTATACTGCAAACATAGGTGGTGGGTGCTCGTTAGAACCGCCTCACTGAGGCGGTTCTAACGAGTACCCACAACCTATGTCTTGGAGCAGAATTAAGAAAAATAATTTATACTCCCGTAAACCCCAGTCTCTTTATAAAGTGGGGTTTAAGGGGGTGTTCATTTCACGGACTTGTTCACGTGATGTGCAATCAGCTCAATCCAAGTACTGAATCCATTTACTGACTTTTGGCCTGGATGGCTCAGATTAAGTATTTTCTCTTCTACTTCACTTAAACTGCCGGGTTTATTGAAACCAAATTACACGTGGAGCCTCTATGGAAGTGGGGGTGGGTGGGGGGGGGGGACGAAACGGTGTTAGTAAGGACTGTGTCATATGGTAAAAATATTAAGAAATCTTCTTCTCAAGAACCAAATATCTGATGACCTTAAAACTTGGCATGAGACATCGGAGACTCGGACCCTACCAAGTTTGTTCAAATGATGAGTTTTGGTTGACCTTGAACTTTTTATGTCAAGGTCTGATTTGGTCACTTAGGCATTTGTATAAAGAAAAGGCACAACAGTGGAATTTTTTGATTGCCTGGTAGCCTTGGCATTAGAAATGATATTTTCAGTCAGCTGAATTCAGGAATTCATCAATTCCAATGATCAAAGTCATTTACTGACCTTTGTCCTGGATGCCTCAGATTCAGTCATTTTTATCTTCGTCTGCACTTAAACTGGTGGATTGAATACATGTGGAGTCTCTATGTCTATGGATAGGGGGAATGAAATTTGTTCGTAAGGATTTGATCACATGACCAATATGGCCGCCATGCTCATATATGGTAGAAATCTTTAAAGATTTTCTCAGGAACCAAATGGCCGATGACCTTGAAATAAATTTGGTATGGATCATCGGGGAGTTGGGCCCTTCCAAATTTGTTCAAATGATGACTTTCGATTGACCTTGACCTGTTTTAAATCAAGGTCAAATTTGGGCACTTAGACATTTGCATGGAAAAAGGCAAGAGAGTGGATTTTACTGATTGCATGGTAGCCTGTAACATCAGAAATATTATTTGCAATCAGGTGAATGGAAGTTTATCAATTCCAGAGGTCAATGTCATTACTTACCTTTGTCTTGGATGGCTCAGATTCCGTATTTTTATCCTCTTCTCCACTAAAACTGCTGTGCTGATTGAAACCAAATTACATGAAAAGCCTCTATGGGATGAGGCAATGGAACGTTTGTTCGTGGGATTGTTGTCACATGACCAAGATGGGCGCCATGCCTGTATATGCTATAAACCACATGACCTCTGGTGAGCGTAATGGCCCATGAACCTCTTGTATTACTCTCCTTATACCATCTAGTTGAACCATCACGTGAACAAATCCGTGAAATGAACACCAAGGTGCATTATTGAGCTACCGGGTCTCAAATTTTTTTTTCTGGTTTTTGTCTTCAATGCATACTCCTTTGTCATGTGTACACTTTTGGAGCCAAATACAGCTTTAGAACTTTGTGAAAATGATCGTTTTCATTCGTGTTTACCCTTAGCTCTGAACATGTGTTCGGAATTTCTGTTCTAAAAATAAATCTGTCACTTTACACATACATGGCGACAGTATCGTCTCTGAGTGTCGTTACTTATGGCATGGTATTCAGCGTCATATTTCTTCCAATTCAGGCATGGCCTAAGCAAACAAGGCCAAAAATGAACGTCGCATAACGTCATATATGAAGATTCTATTTTTGTCACGAACTAAAAATAGATCTAACTAGTGTGCGAAACCTAGTTAAAGAATCCCTCTCAAACTCATTTACCTGTCATCATAATTGTTCGCTTTTTTGCATAAACTGCATTCATTTGTATTGTTTTAAAGAAAAATACCGGCTATATGTATTCTATTTTTGGAAGCATTTTTCCAGATAGCTCAATAATGCTCCTTTAACCCCACTTTATATAGAGAAAACTGGGGTTTACGAGTGTATACATGGTTTTTCTTATCTCTGCTCCAAGACATAGGTTGTGGGTATTCGTTATAGCCGCCTCATGTTTTCATGTTGTACAAATAAGAAAAAATATCACGGATTTTCATCAGAAAAGTAGCCATTTTGGAAATGTAAAAAATGCTTCATGTCGAACGGGTGTGATATCGTAATGACTATTCGTAACGCTTCGGACATGACGTCATGCAACTAGATCTCATAACAATAACACTCCATTCTTTCGTTTCTCCAAAACTGTCATTATTTTTTCGTGGGTTGCTCGTTAGAACCGGTTTTAACGAGTAACCACAGCCTTTGTTTGCAGTACGAATATGAAAAATATCACGGAACGTCAGAAAGGAAGCCCTTTTTGAGATGGTAAATCGCACGGATGTGTTATGGTAATCACTATTTGTAACGCTTCGGACATGACGTCATGCATCTAGAACTTATTACGATAACACATTCCATGTGACTCAGTCTCCAAAACTGTATTTTTTTTTCTAATGATAAGTTGTGATATTTTTCTTATTAATACTTCATACATACAGTAGGCTGTGGATTGCTCGTTAGAACCGGTTCTAACGAGTAACTACAGCCTATGTTGCAGTACGAATATAAAAAATATCACGGAACGTCAGAAAGGAAGCCATTTTGGAGATGGTAAATCGCACGGATGTGTTATGGTAATTTCACTATTTGTGACCCTACGTCATGCATCTAGAGCTTATTACGATAAAACTGTATTTTTTTCTAATGAAAAGTTGTGATATTTTTCTTATTAATCTATCAAACATAGGCTATGTGTTGCTCGTTAGAGCTGGTCATCGAGGCGATTCTAACAAGTTCCCACAACCTAAGTCTTGGAGAAGAAATAAGAAAATAATTCATACCCCTCGTAACTCTGGGTTTCACTATATAAAGTGGGGTTTACGCCGATGCTCGTTGCACAGACTTGATACCGTGATTTATCAGTTATCCCCTGTATTAATTGCATTGCAACAAACTGACCTGATAAAGCTCACTAGCCCTGAGATAGCAAGCCTCGCGATTCTACAAGCGTTCTCGAAGCCTTGCCTGATAAACTTGATATCAAAAGACACAAACCTGGTATTCTCTATGTATTAGTTTTCTATGCAGGCTTGCCTGGTTGTTTATACGACAAATACCCTTTATTAATTGACTATCCTGTATTGATCGGAAGTCATCCGTATACTAATATTAACCGGAGGTCAAGTGATATATGTTTGTTTGATTTGATGTTTAACGTCCCCGTCAACACTATGTAGGTCATTGTGGAGACGTTGCTTCCAATTTTGTGGGACTTTTACCCGACATTGAGATGAAATGACTTCTCCAGCCCTGTCGCCCAATGAAACCAATAGGGTTTATAAGCATGGACGATCCGACTAGCACCGCATTGCCTGGGCAGGCTTAGATCTTCTAAGTGGTTTACCAGTACTCGTGTGCGGACCGGATTCAGCTCTGCGTGGAGGCATCATGCAGCTCATTTATTTCTTCAAGCCCCAATTGGCGGGGACCTGTCAAGTGATATAAGGCTGAGGTCAAAAATCAATAATTGTCAATTAATAAAAGGTTCATTATTCAAGTCATTTCGTATTGTCCCAGTTACAGGTTCCAAAACGAAATGTCTTGATTAATAACATCATAGGATCACACAGAATAACATTGATCGAGTCCTTTCCTCGCTGAAAAAAATAACTAGTACATTCGACTAGTTTACCTAGTAAACACAGAGGGTCACCTAGTCGTCTGTAGGTTGACTGAGCATTCTTAGTCAATTTAACTAGTCTCTCTAGTAAGCGTAAATCAATAATCGTTGACAGGGCATTTGGTCAGTATGACTACCCTTTCTCGTCAGTATGACTAGGGTGTCTAGACAGTTTTCCCGCCGAATGTTGATTGACAGCTTGCAGAATGTGTAGAGGAAGCCATCTTAACGTTTAGGAGAACATGCTCCAACATACAGTGGGTTGATTCTGATATTATTTCACCCAACATACAGTGGGTTGTTGTACTCACCTTGAGCACTTTGTTCTAATTGTTTGTAACTCTGCAGGTAAGAAATATTATTTTATTTCTTAAGCACCTAGTGGTTATAAGCAGCGTTATAATGCTTACAAAATAAACAACAACAACAACAATGTCAACATACAAATATACGTCCAGAAGCTCTAAAGTCGACATTTCCGTGAATCCAAGCATAAATAATGGGGATTTTCTTTTCTGCAATTTGAAAATATAACTCTGCAGGTAAGAAATATTCTTTTATTTCTTCTCTTATCTTCCTAAAGGCGCCTTTACACAGCATGTTTTTTCCATATGTGTTTTGACCTGCATCATCAAAACATGTCGTGTACTAATCAGTACTAAGAATCTAGTAATCTACGACTAAAGCAACTAGTAATCAGTACTAAGAATCTAGTAATCCTGACCATGCTTGCTAGTACTTTTGACAGTCACACCAGTACATTTGACTATTAAGCTAGTACATATGACTAGCTTAAACTAGTGAACTTTGACTAGATGAAGCTAGTCAAATGTACTAGGCTAAGTAAAGCTAGTCAAGTTGACTAGTTTTTTCTAGTCAAAATGCTTGACTAGGTCTTCCTAGTCACATCGACTATTTTGCATAGTGCTTTTTTGGACAATCATATTGACTAGGTTCCTTAGTCGGCATGACTATTTTTTTTTCTCAGTGCTATAAGAATATTTGAGTTGGTCAATTAGCATTTTCTAATTAGTTTTCTTCACGCGGCCAATAAATTGGGCAAGAGACATGTTCTTTTCCGTGTCCAGCTGAACAGGATAACTTGTACCTTGAAAAACAATGTAGATCCTGATCAGATGGCTTAATGTCATCTGATGTCATCTGATTAAGATCTGTACTGCTTTTTTATGCTGTCAGTGACTTTATATCAAGTAATTTCAATGGTGATAGTAAAAAATAGTGCATAGCAAAATTAATTTATTCAGCAGGACAGGGGTTAAGCTTCCTAAAGTTCTCTTCTATATGTCTGCGAGAAGAAAAGACTCTGACAAAACTTGACATATGTGCCTTCGTTGGTCAACTATTCTATAACGGTCATTTTCTCATATACGGTAGGCAATTTTGTTTTGGATACGCGCTTTTTCTCGGGTCGTTCGGAACCCAGACCTGGGCAAAGTTCGGATCGATCAATACATGCATTATATCGATTTCATATTAACAGACCTTTGTTAAGACTTTCGTTTTTTGTGTGTTTTTCTTGTTATTATTATTATTTGTTATTACGAATCTGGTGATAAGGATGTCGCAAAGTCGTTTTTTTGCACATCCCTGTGATGTTACTAACCCAAACATTATTCTAACCCCAAGGACCCCACTTTTATATCGTAAAACAGTGATTTACTGTATGAAAGTATGGGTACTAATTGCGCACCACTTGTGGCTGATCTGTTTTTGTTTTGTTATGAGAGAGACTTCATGATGTTCCTTTCTGCTGAAAACCAATCTGAAATCATTGAAGCTTTTAGCTCTACTTCTAGATATTTGGATGAGTTATTAAATATTGATAATACCCATTTCGATTATTTGATCAGTCAAATTTGCTCCAGTATTTCAGTGGTTTCTTGCTGTCGTGTCCTCACCGTTGTTTCATCTCTGTGGTTGTTTGATTTTTGTGTTCACGGAGATGTTGCACTGATGAGTAAGGAGGCATTCATGCGGACTGAACAAATTATTTGTCTAAATCGCGCCGGAAGTAAGGGCGGCAATTGTGGCCCACGTAAAATCGATTTAAGCCCCCTAGTGGAATTCGTTTCCGCTACTCGTTCCAATGCGGTTCTTCTGTCGCGGTTTATTTTTGTTATGGTTTGTCTTGGGTGTTTTTGTCGCTTATATTATTTTATTTTGGATAGCCAATTGGCCATTTTGTTGGAAAGTAACTGTCCTTTTGGCTTTCCGCTATTGATGTTTCCATTAGGGTCTGTTGTTTCATGTTTGTGTTTCTTTCCCTTTGGTGTCTCTGATGAGATCTGTGGGTAAATTGTATCGATTCCTGATCATTGCCTCCACTTCTATTTTACAGGGGTTAACTTTATTGTTCATATTTCTGTTCCAAAATATAGATTCTGGGTACCCGTAAGAACCGCTTCGGTGCGGCGGTTCTAATGTGTACCCACAATCTATATTTTGAGCGAAAATAATATAACAACTTTTCATCTTACAATTTAAGTTGTTTCGGCGGTAAAATTTACTACGTATTTGTATGGTAATGTTTGAAATTTAAACGTCCATTCTTGTTAATTGTTTGATTTGAGATTTAACGTCCCCGCCAACACTTTAAAGGTCTTTTTTGGGACGTTGCTTCCAATTTTGTGGGACTTTTATCCGACACGGAGATGAAATGACATCTCAAGCCCTGTCGCCCAATGAAACCAATAGGGTTTATAAGCATGGACGGGCCGACACGCACCGCTTTGCCTGGGCAGGCTTAGATCCTCTAAACGGTTTACCAGTACTCGCGTGCGGGTCGGTTTCAGCTCTGCGTGGAAGCATCATGCAACCCATATATTTCCTCAAGCCCCGATGGGCGGGGGCCGTCCATTCTTGTTAATACTCGAGGTTTATTTAAAAACATTAGCAGCGTAGATACTTGGTCCACAAAATTGACTCAAGAATTAGCGCATTCATAAAATTATTTGAGTAGGTTACACTTCTGTATTGACCAACTTTTGGACTGTTCAAAAGTGAACTTCAAGACCACTTAAGAACAGTCTCAAAGGTAGGGGCCTATCTTTTACTAGAGGACATTGTGTGTAGAAAACATAAAAGATGGAATAAACGAAACCTATGCTTTTAGCCGAATTAGTGTTAACCTTGTCGGCACAAAACAGCGGGCAAACGTCGGGCTGTAAGCGATACGACCTTTGCCACGTGGTATCGCTATTGGCCGGACGTTGGCCCGACATGATTTGCTATCTGGGAATGTCACCTGGTTTTAACAGCGGAATTTGGCTGAATATTTGACAGGTCACGATTATGAAAACAAGCAATTGTCACAGTTTCTACAGAATATTCATGACGTCATTGTGGAAGAGGCTCTGGTGAAGGGAACCAACCGAGAAACAAAAGTTGTCAACTTTGAACACCCTCAGGATTTGCAGGTAAGTGGAGTAGGGTATATTTGCAACACACAACATGATGTCGCCCGTGGGAGCAGTCGTTCGCCGGAACAAAGTGTCCGTGGTGTTGATATTCTATAAGTGTAACTGCAATGTCCCAAACACGGACAGTGTGCGCCCACGAAGGACTGTTCCGGACAAGGTCATAGTGTTGCGTGTTGCAATTATATACTGTAGGAGGTAAATGACTGCTTTGTTTGATTGATTTGAGGTTTAACGTCCCCGTCAACACTGTATAGGTAATTTTGGAGACGTTGCTTCCAAGTTTGTGGGATTTTACACGACATTGAGATGAACTGACATCTCAAGCCAACCAATAGAATTTATAAGCATGAACGGTCCGACTCGCACCGCTTTGCCTTGGCTGGCTTAGATCCTCTAAGCGGTTAACCAGTACTCGTGTGCGGGTCGGTTTCAGCTCTGGGTGGAAGCATCATGCAGCCCATCTATTTCTTCAAGCCCCGATGGGCGGGGGCCGAGGTAAATGACTGCTAAAAATGTAAAAATTGTCACAGGCACGCTTGCACTGCCTTGCGATACAAGGCTGCATGTTTAGCAACGTTGTACAATGTTTGTTTATTATTCTGGCGGCCCGCGATCGATTCTCGCCAATCTTCTTAATTTTTCAACGACCCTAATCAGCAACTGTCTTTCAAAAAAACAATGGAATGGAACCGTAGAAAATAGAAAAGATTTCGTGGTAAATTTCCACGAAAGAATATTACGGTGGACAGGTGCCCTGATCACCCGTGGCCTCCTGATCACGAGAGAGACAGACAGACAGACAGACAGACAGACAGACAGAGAGAGAGAGAGAGAGAGAGAGAGAGAGAGAGAGAGAGAGAGAGAGAGAGAGAGAGAGAGAGTTTTGCTTCCAAATTCATCACGAAAACACGCCTATAAAAATTTGACCCCCTTGAAACCCACTTTTATATAGTAAAACTAGGGTTTGGAGCGGTATACATTATTTTTCTTATTTCTGCTCAAAAACATAGATTGTGAATACTCGTTTGAACCGTCTCGCCGAGGCGGTTCTAACGAGTATCCACAATCTATATTTTGAGCAGAAAAGAGAAATATATCAATATTTTTCATTTGCAAATTTTCATTTACCGGTGGTAAAATTTACAATATATTTGTAAAGGCTTGTTTTCATTGATGTTTAAATCACCCGCGGTCTCCTGATCACGAGAGAGAGAGAGAGAGAGAGAGAGAGAGAGAGAGAGAGAGAGGGGAGCGGATGAGAAGTATTTGCTA
Organism: Lucinisca nassula; assembly: GCA_963580285.1. Lineage (NCBI taxonomy): Eukaryota > Metazoa > Mollusca > Bivalvia > Lucinida > Lucinidae > Lucinisca > Lucinisca nassula. The sequence goes on along the minus strand of OY757019.1, from coordinate 8,540,975 downwards.
TTTTCCGCGGCCTCTTGATCACCAGAGAGAGAGAGAGAGAGAGAGAGAGAGAGAGAGAGAGAGAGAGAGAGAGAGAGAGAGAAGAGTGTGTGTGTGTGTGTGGTGCGGATGAGAAGGTTTTGCTTCCAAATTAGAATTTGCTTTATTTGCATTTCAGGGAAAGCTCGACCTGGCTATAGGAGAGGCGGGAACAGATCACGAGAGGCTGCTCGAGCTCTGCAAAGATGTTATACATTACAGCGTTAGAACGAGTAAATATAGCTGTGTGCCTGTCGATCCCCTGCAGGCACATAATTGTGACGACACACCGACGTCGTTGCAACGTCATGACGTTTATGCAACGTCACATCAACGTCAGTGCAACGCCACGTCGTGACGTTGCAGTGACGTTGATATGATGTTGCCCAAGCGACGTGTGTCTGCTGGGTCGGTCTTGCATGCATGCACACATGCAAGCTCTCACGCACGCGCAGTATGCAATTTTTAAACAATTATTTTCATTGGTTACCTTTTTTTCCATGTACGTGTTCGTTTAAGCTGAAAAACAGTGCTGGATTTAAACCGGACGTGTCGATATCAAACGAAAAATACAAATTCATCACCATACCGTTTTATTGCGCTTTTACATGTATGCGTGTATTGCATCCCCACAAAATGGGATATAACATTCAAAGGTGGAAATGACATATTTGTTCTTTAAGAAACAGAGAGAGAGAGAGAGAGAGAGAGAGAGAGAGAGAGAGAGAGAGAGAGAGAGAGAGAGAGAGAGAGAGAGAGAGAGAGAGAGAGATGGCAAAAGCTATTTATAGCTCGAAGTTAATTATTAACATGTAACTTAATTTTACGTCAGTGATTAAACGAGAAAATCACTATGCTTTTTCAATTACGCAAAAAAAAAAAAAAAAAAAATAATAAAAAAAAAAATAAATAAAATATAAGAAAAATACCAACGTTTTTTCTTGATTCATTATTGCATAGTACTAAATAGGAAAACACGATTTAAGAGATGTAGAGATTCTCCGGCTTGTATTTGCAGGTTCTACCCGGTTTTACAACCAGCTGTATAGTGGCCTGAATGGCTATGGTCTGGCTGGAGCGTGGTTGACCGAAGCACTGAACACCAACCTGTAAGTTATTCTGTTACTGATGTAACTGCGGTCCCCGCCAATCGGGGCTTGAAGAAATAGATGGGCTGCACGATGCTTCCACACAGAGCTGTAACTGACCGCACACGAGTACTGGTAAAACGCTTAGAAGATCTAAGCCTGTCCAGGCAATGCGGTGCGAGTCGGACCGTCCATGCTTATAAACCCTATAAGTTTTATTGAACGACAGGGCTTGAGATGTCGGGTAAAAGTCCTACAAAATTGGAAACACCTTCTCCAAAATGACCTATACAGTATTGACGGAGGCGTTAAACCACAAGTAAAACAAACAAACAAACAAACAAACTGATGATACGGCTCGCAACTCCTGTACCTTCAATTAATTACCTTGGTATACTACGCATAGCTCTCTGTCACCTGTGTCAGGGAGTAGACTTTTGGGCGTTAAAACTGGGGTTTACAGGGGTAAACCTTATTTTTTTTTATTTCTGCTCAATGAATTTGAATAGGCGTGTTTTTATAATAAAAATATGCAACAGTTTTGTTCTTTGCTATAGGGTTTTGAATAGCTGCTTTAGTAAAATGACCATAGATGGCCATAGTCATTATCATCATCCATAGGTTGTGTTCTCTGGATCTTAACCATTGTACATCACGAAAACACGCCTATATAATTTTGACCCCCTTGAACCTCACTTTTATATAGTAAAACTGGGGTTTCCGGGGGTATACGTTATTTGTCTTATTTCTGCTCTAAAATATAGATTGTGGGTACTCGTTAGAACCGCATCAATGAGGCGGTTCTAACGAGTGCCCACAATCTATATTTTGAGCAAGAATAAGAAAAATATCACAATTTTTTCATCATAAAATTTTCGTTTTTTTCGGTGGTACAGGTGGCAATGTATTTGTACAGGTGTGTTTGCGTAATACATGTATAAAAGAGCTGGTCATGTATATAAAGAAAAGCGTTGAATCAACCATTGAAAACCCCGATGAAATATATTCTCCTTACCTGAAACGAATAATTATCGAAACAATCAATTAATCGGCGAGCCTATAGTCCGGTCAAACTGTCTGGGGACCAAGACAAAATTGCAACACAAATGTCTTTTTTAGTTTTGACCACCTCTGATATATGTTAATAACATGTAAAAAGTAGGACGGAATCGGAGAATATGAAATTTGATTTTTTCCTTCATTTATATTTATGAGTGATTTTATCACTGTGAAACTATTATAACTGGAGTTGTAAGCTTGTACAGCTTACAATTTAGTTATGAAATGGATTCTATTGCATGTATGTTGATAATAAAACTTTCATGTCATGTTCCATCTATTAAGTCTATGTTTAGTATGGAAAGGAATGTGTTACAAGCCAATGCTTTTAAATATTCGTGTTGGTTTACCCCACCCACTAACGCAATTTTGATTTTGCTTCGTTTCTTGGGCAGTTTAAGTGTCAGCGTTTTCACTGTGAAGAGACTATTATAGCTCCTTTGAACCAATTTCTCTCTTCAGTATTAACATATTTTATTGCAACTAATACATATACATGTATACAATGGGGTTGGGTCACAAGTTTTCTCAACATTAGTTACGACCCTTCCCCTACAAAATGACATCAATAAATTAGTCACGTGAAAATGATATGAACGAACAAATGAAAAAATAAATAAATAGTGTGCGCCCTCTCGGGTGAGCATGGAGTGATTGGGATCTACTAAAATACTAATCAGAAAATTATTTTGTGTTTTTAATGTAACTCCTGACAGCTCTAAAAGGTGTAGAAGTATAACTTTCGAGGGATATGCGATCATCTCCAAATAAAATCAGGTTGATACTCAAAGGGTGAAACTCGCGCATTTCATGGAGAAATCTCAACCGTTCGTTTTCATATTAAGAGCATCGAAGGAAATAGTGATGTGCGTTTTCTCTTTCTTGATAACAGGTACAAAGTGGATTCATTGTTAAATAGTTAATATACAATTAAGGCGTAACTATACCAAATTTAGTGACACAGAGGCCTTTCTGATATTTAATCTTCATCAGTGTGTCTCAACCCCAAAGTTCTGAAACCGAAACGGATGATGGACAAGTCCCGGCAAACACAGCACACCCCCTCCGAGCACACACCGACCGACACAGATCATGAGACAGGTCAACTGGAGGCATCAGGCAAGAGACGCCTACATCAGGACTAATAGGCGTCCCCCACCGAGCCAACATCAGCAAACATGGCCCACACTCCAAGGAAGTCCCGGGCATCAGGAAGGAGATGTCCAAAGTAGTGAGACTTGCAAAATTTTAAAATATAACAAAAAGTGGCAACCAATTCCGCAAAGATACATGTCTCACCTGACAAGTCAGTCTTAGTTTTAGAAAAATTAGAATTTTATGCTGCAAAAATTAAAGATATAATATAGTTATTTAAATCAGTACCTGAGTACTGACGTCAACACCGCGGTATCAATCTCAGCACTGAGGAACTGATACTGAGCTGATTATACCCTCGGGGACGAACAAATCATCAACCAGCAGAGATACCAACCCAGTGGTTGCAATTAAGGCATAACTATACCAAATGTAGTGACACAGAGGCCTTTCTGATATTTAATCTTAAGCGGTGTGTCTCAACCCCAAAGTTTTGAAACCAAAACGGATGATGGACAAGTCCCAGCAAACACAGCACATCCCCCTCCGAGCACACACCGACCGACGCAGATCACGAGACAGGTCAACTGGAGGCATCAAGCAAGAGACGCCTACATCAGGACTGATAGGCACCCCAAAGTTCTGAAACCGAAACGGATGATGGACAAGTTCCAGCAAACACAGCACATCCCCCTCCGAGCACACACCGACCGACGCAGATCATGAGACAGGTCAACTGGAGGCATCAGGCAAGAGACGCCTACATCAGGACGAATATGCGCCCCCCCCCCGCCAGACAACATCAGCAAACATGGCCCACACTCAAAGGAAGTCCCGGGCATCAGGAAGGAGATGTCCAAAGTAGCGAGACTTTCAAAATTTTAAAATATAACAAAAAGTGGCAACCAATTCCGCTAAGATACATGTCTCACCTGACAAGTCAGTCTTAGTCTTAGAAAATTAAAATTTTATGCTGCAAAAATTTAAGATATAATATAGAATATTTAAATCAGTACCTGAGTACTGACGTGAACAATCTCAGCACTGAGGAACTGATACTGAGCTGATGATACCCTCCGGGACGAACGAATCATCCACCAGCAGATATACCGACCCAGTGGTTGCAATTAAGGCGTAACTATACCAAATTTAGTGACATAGAGGCCTTTATAATATTTAATCTTCATCAATGTGTCTCATCCCCAAAGTTCTGAAACAAATCATTTGTTAAGTTACTACAATTGTTTCTAATTCTAGAATGCATAACTGACAAATATCTGTCACCATTAATATAGTGAGGCAGTACTCTTTGAATATCTAGATGGTGTCTTTTTGTCTTACATTTAAAATGAATTTAAGGAGGGGCTGTTGCGTAAGTTTTCGTCCAGAGAATGCCACAACGTTATTCCTGACGGAATACAAGATTTCCTAAATAGTTCGGTACGACAAAACGCTTGAGTAATATTATTTTGATTTCTCAGATGCTAATTGGTGGTTTCCCTTATAACAGGAGGGATTAAATCAGTTATGTAGCTTTGAGCTAACGCATTCGTTGATCTGTACATGAAATTCATTTTTTGTTATTTATGTCTATCTGCTTATGATAGCCAGCCACATTCCCTGTACAAATTATCCAAAGAAACCGATCTCGTGAGACCAGTTACTATTCTAGCAGCCTCATTTTGAAGCTTTTCGAGAGCATTTGAGTCTTGGAGAGAACATCCATCCAAGACGTCCGAAGAATACTCAAGAATAGGTAGTACATATAAAATATCTATTTGGTTTAGTGCAACTCTAGTGAGCGTAAATTTTAATTTTCTCATTATACTTACAATCTTTGCAGCACTTGTTAATATGTTTTGAATGCGCTCATCCCACTGTCCGTTTTTACCTGAAGTCAATCCAAGATGTTTATGAAATTCTACTTTCCGAGGCTTTTTCGATATTTGCATTGAACTTATTAAAGGAATTACTATCTGTTGTGGTTGGACTTTAAAATAAGTAGAAGTAAAACAAAGATCAGGAATTGATACAATTAACTTACTCCATCCATAAAAGACACCAAAGGGAAAGAAATACAAACATTAAGCGACCAGACCATAATGGAAACCTAAACAAAGGAAGGCCATATGGACAGTTACTTTCCCACAAAATGGCCATATGGCCATCCAAAATTAAAAGACACAAGTGATACACACAGTAAGTAACAAACAACAACATAAATAAATCGCCACAGAAGAGCCGCCTTGGAACGGTCAGTGGAAGATTTCCACTGGGGGGCTTAAATCGATTTTACGTGGCCACAATCCTCGCCCTTACTTCCGTCGCGATTTAGACAAATAATTTGTTCAGTCCGCATGAAGGCCTCCTAACTCATCAGTGCAACATCTCCGTGAACACAGAAATCAAAGAACCACAGAGGTGAGACAACGGTGAGGACTCGACAGCAAGAAACCACTGAAATGCTGGAGCAAAAGAAAACCAACAGTTAGACTCCGATGAGCCCGACCAGAGACAGAGCATCAGGCACCAACCAACATTATCTCTTTAATTTTCAATAAGCCTTTACGTTGGAGCCGTCATAGAATCTGAGGCCTGACCCACCGGCGTGCAATTAAAGAGGGGAGCAAAGTTGCCAACCGTGATTGGGTTAACTACCATGCATGCAGTCTGTCGTATAATATCCATGTTGTACCCAATCTTTTTATATCGAAGAATGATTTTACGAAATTGGGTGCTGAAGTCATTGCGGTTATATATTTTTTCTGAATTTATATACTAAGTCACCATAAAATTCGGGTTCCGATAGACCTTGTTGCAGAAGAGATTTAAGTCCAATATTGAATTTTGAAATTAAATCAGAATGGCGTCTATAAAATTTTGAAAAGGCTTTGCGTAGTTTATGGTACCGATAACCCTGATTAAGGAGTTTAGCCGTTAATAATTTATTACGAGTGTTGAAGTCAGTTACATGACTACACACTCTAGCAAATCGAATTAATTGCGAAATATAAACGCCATAGGATGGCGCACGAGGAACATCACCATCCAAAAAAGGAAAATTTACAATCTCAAAATCAAAGTCATCGCGTTTATCATAAATTTTGCACGAAACAAATCCATCTACAATAGATAGATGCAAATCCAAAAACGGGGCCTCGGTATCAGAAGAATTTACTTTATTTAACTGAAGTTCTAGGGGGTAAATCTGACTGATCAAACCATCAAAATAGGTATTATCAATATTTAATAAATCATCTAAATATCTCGAAGTAGAGCTAAAAGCTTCAATAATTTCAGATTGGTTATCAATGGAAAGCGACAAAATGAAGTCTCTTTCATAACAATACAAGAACAGATCAGCCACAAGAGGTGCGCAATTAGTACCCATCGGAATACCCACAATTTGTCTAAATAACTTAGTACCGAATCTAATATAAATATTGTCAAGTAGAAAGGTGAGGGCATCACACACTTTCTGACATGACCAAAGTGTATAATTCTTATGCTCTTTAGAAGTGAAAAATGCATTTCTGACATTACATGCAAGATAGAGAGAATCTTCTCTGTGAAAAGCCCATTCAATTAAATCATTAAGCTTTTCTTTTATAAGATAATGAGGAAGTGTAGTGTAAAGAGTGGAAAAATCGTAGGTAGACAGACTAGAAGCACGAAACTGTCTAGATTTCAATTTATTTAAAACCTCATTCGAATTTTTTATAGACCAAAACAGATTTCTTCCTGATCTTTCAAAGACTTTATCACAATATTTAATTACATGCGTTTTAATAGCAGTAAGACAGGAAGTTAATAATTTAGAAAGTTCAGTGGTAGTGCAAGAACTAGATTTTGCAATAAACCGTGCTTTGTAAGGTTTTTTATGAAGTTTTGGTAACCAGTATAGCGTAGGAAGCTTGTCTTGGCCTTCGTTAACACACACAGCAAACTTGTTGGCTGAAAGACAAACATGTTTATCTACTATAGCTCTCTCTTCAGCCAAAGGCTGAAGTTCATAGGCCTTAGTACCACCAAGCTCCTGCTTAAGCGTGTTAACATAGTGGAGCCGTCACACAACGACGACGTTGTTAGCGGCCTTGTCTGCAGGGGCCAAAACAAACTTCTTATGAAATTCTTGAATACCTAGTTTAAGATGACGTAAAGACGTCTTGGGCTTAGGAGGTAATAAGTTAGTATTTTGAGAATAGAAAGAAATGCGTTTATTCACTAGTCTTAAAATGCTAAGTTTCCAGTCCTTTAGGGCTTTACACTCAACATACTCTCGCTTACACCATCGATTACCGAATTCATTCAAGGAAGCAGCGATTTCATCTCTACATTTACTGAAATCCATTTTAGAAGGAAACCGATATTTCGGTCCTTTAGAAATTATATTCCTTTTCCTAGAATCAGGAATAATTTTCAAATTGCCAGTAATTACATGACCAGCAGCAGGATAGCAATACTTTGAGTTTTTACAATCACATGAATCAGGAGTATTAGTATCAATATCAAGATCTGAAACAAGTTTATTGAAATTAAAAATGATAGATCTAACAGGTTTGTTATATTTATAGCAAATTATAGGTGTTTCAGTATTTTGAAAATAAGCAGGAATGGAAGAAAGCACCGATCTCTCACGGAAGATACCTTGATTAACATCGACTACTGTCCAAATTGACTCTTCACAATTTTGTTCTAAATTAGGTCTACGTCGGTGCCTGAGGCTAGAACTTATATACAAGAGCAATCCACCGCCATACATATTCCTGTCTTTCCTGTACAGGTCTCTAAAATAATTTGAAATAGTAAGTAGGCCAGAGGATACTTTGGTGTCGAGATGCGTCTCAGATAAGCATAAGATATTAAAATCCGAAAGATGATCTTGAATATAGGCAATTTTGTTTCGTATGCTCCTAATATTTAGATGAAGGATAGATAACGAGTGCTCATTGTCTGGACCTGGATTGCTCTCGACATCTCCAGCTTCTAATAGTAGAAGGAACAAAACTAGAGAAAAGTGTACATTACATAACGAGAGATTCAAACAGCAGCAGACACACGTAACTGGCGTATTTAGCTATAAATAAAAGCTTTGTCAGAAGCATCCACCCAAAACACAGTAACCTATATCTAATCATGAAGATCTGATAGCTGCCAATAGTGCAACAATGAAATAGGACTATGGAGACATATGCACCTTCAGAAAACTGGGGTTGGGCAGTAAAGGTGACACATTTCTGGCGGTACACACAGATAAACCACCAGCATCTGAGAGGTTGCTCAAGGTCGTCAGGTTACTATTCTAGCAGCCTTGTAAGGCCGATTGCAAAACTCTTCTGTCAACTTGTCGCAAGCATGGCCTTACATGCTCCCAAATGTGTGGAGTATGCAAGTGAACTAGCTGTCTGAATTCCGTTCAGATGGACAATGCAGATGACACTGAAGACTGTGATTAGAATCAAGCCGATTGCCGATTGCAAAACTCTTCTGTGCACTTGTCGCAAGCATGGCCTTACATGCTCCCAAATGTGTGGAGTATGCAAGTGAACTAGCTGTCTGAATTCCGTTCAGATGGACAATGCAGATGACACTGAAGACTGTGATTAGAATCAAGCTTTAGCAGAACAGTGTATTGAAGGAAAATATCTACATCATGTCTGTATTGTGATATGACATAAAGAATCTAGTAATATGAACATTCATGTGGCAAAACCAACAATGTGGTATGTGCACCCACTAAAGCATGACATCTCCCCAGGCATCTGGCCAGTCTTACCAAGTCTTGGATGTGCACTAAATGGGTAACTGAGGATCCTAGCTTACTTCAAGTGTACACTGATTTTGTTTGATTTAAGGTTTAACGTCCCCGTCAACACTGTAAATGTCATTTTGGAGACGTTGCTTCCAATTTTCTGGGACTTTTACCAAAGATAGACATGAATTGACATCTCAAGCCCTGTCGCCCAATGAAACTAGGGGTTATAAGCGTGGACGTGCCAACTCGCATTGCTTTGCCTGGTCAGGCTTAGATCCTCTAAGCGGTTTACCAGTACTCGTTTGCGGGTCGTTTTCAGCTCTGCGTGGAAGCATCGTGCAGCCCATATATTTCTTCAAGCCCCGATGAGCGGGGGCCATCAAGGGTACACTGAAGGCTGTTTAGACCAGATGGATGACCAGGCTTAGATTAGTCTGATTAGCTTTTGATTGCATGATGTAAAACCCACAACTGAGTTATATGTGTGTGAATTATACACATAAGTGTAAGAATAAGAACCTTGAGATTATCATTTTGGTGATCTAATTATGACCAGTCCTATTTTAGTGTTATATGTTTTCAACGGGTAAAGAAACATTGATCATGACTGTTCGTTTTTGTTGTACCTTGGAATTTCCAAACATTTGCTACTATTTGTATCGGTAGAGAAATGTATTCTGTGTTGTTTCTTGGTGTTTTTATCCTTTAAGGTTCATTGCAGTAGTCTTGCTGGTTTGTGGTATGCATTTGATAAGTAACATCATCATTAGTCGATATAAATTGTTTAGAGTTCAGTCAAAAGGGCAAAATAGTGGGTGGGGTAATTTTACCCCTGTTTTGTTCATATAGGTCATCGTGTAAATAATAAAAAAAAAACTTGTTTAACCATTTTACATGAAAAAAGTTTCTATTCTGGTGTAGAAAGATGAGATTTGAAGAAATCAAACTCAACGATACCTTGTCAGATAGCAAAATGTTGAATTTAAACACTAAATTGCTTGCCAAACTTAGGTGCTTTCAAAATGCAAAAAAAAAAAAAAATTCATATCGTCCGATTCCGTCCTACTTTTGATATGGACCGGCCCCGATAGCTCAGTTGGTAGAGTGTCCGCTCCGGGGAACGGGAGGTCTCGGGTTCGATCCCGGGCCGCGACATACCAAAGTCGTTAAAAATGGTACTAGCTGCTCCTCGTTTGGCACTCAGATTTACGGGGTAGAGCTAGGACTGGTCGATCCAGTGTCAGGATAATGTGACTGGGTGTGGTATCATGTAATGTGTCTGGGACATGATACTTCAGTGAGGCAGCACTATAAACGTGAGCATTGAGCTCCCTGTCGCAACCAGACACCGTCGTGATATGACTGAAAAATTGTTGAAAGCGACGTTAAACCCGAATTCACACACACACACACACACTTTTGATATGTCTTTAAGGGAAGGTACTCCAGTACAAAAATGCCAAAAACATTTGTGTTGCAATTTTGCTTGGGTCTAGACCAAATATCGCTAGTTTGCCTGGACTATTATGGTAAACACTAGCATTTCTATCTTCAGCCATACATTTGAAGTGGCACCTGTTTTTGTGTTGATGGAGAAGATGTTAATACAGAAACTTTGTGGAGTTGTTGGCTTCCAGAATGGAGATGGCGTCTTTGGTCCAGGTAGATTATGAAAGAGAGAGAGAGAGAGAGAGAGAGAGAGAGAGAGAGAGAGAGAGAGAGAGAGAGAGAGAGAGAGAGAGAGGGGGGGGCAGAGAAGAGACTGACAAAGAATATTGAAAGGTAGAAAGAAAATGAGACAAAAAAGGAAAATCTACATGTAGGAGTATTCTGTTTCTTTTGATACACTCACTTAAACAAAACCCTGTAATAAATACTTTGGAGTCCGAAAAGAGGTCACTGATGAGGCCTAATTGGCCGAAAGTAGCTAGTCTGGCCCAGAAAACATGAACATTTCATATTTTCTAGTTCTGTGGCGTATTCCTTGCTTCCAAAGGATAATCCTTTTATAGAACATATTTGAAAGTGTATTAATCAGTTTCCGTTCTTTTTGCTCCAAGACATAGATTGGAGGCGCACATTATATCCCTAGTTGTGCGTTCCTTCAATATATGTTTAGATAATAACTTAATACATGTACAATGTAACCATTTTTCATAAGAAATGTATCGGTTTTGCAATGTAGTCAACAGCTATGAGGAATATGACATGCGCAGACAATGTAGGTTTGAAACCATAAAAGACAGAACTTGATACATGACACGATTGTGTTATGCTGACGATATAGAGGATATACGCAATGTATATTGGCAATTTCTAAATGCTTAATAATGTGAGTAACTTAAAAGTTAAGCTAAAGGTCCCATTTATCATATAACGTCGAATAATTTTGATCTGAGGGAAATAAACTTTTCTTCTGTGTGTCCGACTTAGGATCATTTGAGCCCCGCCAAGCGAACTTGTGTCTTCGAGCATTCCGTCATGACAAATTTTAACTGCGCATACCCAGCCATTCAGAGGGGCCAGGGATATGGCTTTCTGTCTGAAGGTTCCTCTTGATTCACTGCTTGTATGAGCGAGTAGCGAAGGTTCTGGCGAGACTGCGCGGATGCGCAGGCTCGCCTGAACATTCGCTGCTCGCATAGGCGATAAGTACCAAAATCGCTTGACGGGGCCCATTTCTGTATTCGACATTTACCATAATTTCTGCACGAAAATTAAAAGGAGAAACGGTCAGGAACTGAGACAATTAGATCCCTAATTACTCCCACAATATCACCAGGGAAAGAAGTCGAAACATAGAGTGACGACAGTAAAGAAAATTGACAACAGGTCAATCGAGTGAGCAGCTCTTCCCATACAGGTGTTGACTCAGAATATCTAAACTTGACTGAAAAGGAGCAATATACATAATGGGGGAAAGAATCAGAATCATCAACATGACAAACATTAAACTAATTAAACTGAACAACCAAAAAGTGGGAACAATCAGAACCACCAACACAAAACATGAAGAAACCACAACAAAAGCACCGACTTGGAACGTTCAGTAAAAATTACTTGTGGGTTTAAGTTAACTTTACGGGATCCCAACCCTCACCCTGACTTTCACTGTGGTTCAAACAAGTGTTTGTTTGGCCCGCGTGAAGGTTTTCCAAACCTAACAAAAAGAGCAACACACATACAATAGGGAGAAGAATAAGAATCTATATCACCAACATGACAAACATGAAAGTGCCAGGCAAAACGCAACCAAAAATGAACAAGCAAAAAGGGGGGAGAATCAGAATCATTAACGTAACAACACACACAATCAGGGAAAGAATCAGAACCACCGACACAAAACATGAAGGAATCACAGAAAAAGTACCGGCTTGGAACGGTCAGTAAAAATACTGGTGGGTTTAAATTAAATTTACGTAATCCCAATACTAGATTGTGGGTACTCGTTAGAATTTGACATATTTCCCTTCCTTTTGCCCCAACCATAGATTAGGGGTACTCGTTAGAGCCGCATCAGTACGGCGGTTCTGACGAATTCTCACGACCAATGATAAATCAACAGTAAGGAAAACCACAATACATTACATTTTAATAGACCATTTTAGGTATATATTTCAAATGTGTGTGTTGTACCAACCCAGCTCCCATCAACCCAATTTTACAATGTTTACAAATCAGCTGTTTAGCAATTTCTATGTGTTCGCATATAATACTATGCAATTTCATTTGTCTCGAATTTTACACCAACTGCTCGTTTGAACCAAGTGATTACCTGAAATTTTAGGCCATTTTATCCTGATTTTATATCTGTAACTAAGATTTTTATGGTAAATATGAGCAGTTCAAAGCATGCTCGTATTGTCTGTCCTCCATTTTTGTGTGTATTGACTATGCCGGTGTTGAATTATGGGAGTGTGTTGTGTATTGTGGTAACCTGGTAACTGTCAAAACAACAACAAAGTGTCACAAACTGTCAGACCACAGTTTCCCATCAAGACCTCGTAATCGGTACAAAATATAATTTTCTCGTCATAACAGTCAAATAGTCTATTCATTTCTTGTCATTTTGGTACCAATGGTTAAAGGGTTTCCATTGGAAATAACCGCTTTCTAGTCGGTTAAAACTTGGTACTCATGTTATTTATCGGCAATTCCAATATGGCGGACTGCCGTATTCGGTTCGGGAATCATCTTCCCAGCCGGGTTTATCATGGGGTCATGTGACTCCCAGGAGATTCTATCTTGGGCCCGGTCATTTTATTTCGGGGATCGGGGATGCCTGAACAAGATCTTGCGGGTTTTGGGGGACGGGAACTCGGGAGTATATAAGGAGCGTTCCCGGGAATCCCGTCAATCTCAGATTTAGCTTTCGTTAAGGCAAGACGCATTTTATTTTGCTGCGACTTTTTGGCTTTAGTTTTGGTCTGTTTTTACAAGTTTATTCTTTTCAAAAAGCAGCAAACTTTGGAAAAATTATTTCTTTTGTTTAGAGGGGTTAGCACTAGTTATTTAATATCTGAAACTTGGCTCTTTTGTTATTTTAAGGTTATTTAAAGAGAAAGCTGAGCAGTTAAACTCCGTGCTCTTGCTTCTTTAGTAATTCTTTATTGAAACTTTGCATATTGTTTTCAAATATCAATGCATTCACCATTTATCATTAGCCCTTTTCATGTTTTATATCATTAACTCGCATTGTTTAGCCTGACTAGTTCGTGATCACTGTCATTCGTATAAAACCGGTCGTGTCATTTTATTTCGCACAGGTTTTAATTCATTCCATGTAGCACTGTTTTCATATATCTAGTCATAAAACAACGATCTTATTGTTTTCACTATAAATTTTATTAAATCCATCATCATTAAAAGGATATAGTTATCAAATGACAACATGTCTTGTTTCTTCTTTTCAATCCCTTCAATTAGGGGCTGAATCGCCTGAAACTGAATAGAACAGAATATTGACATGTAATTTTCCTTTTAGTTCCTGAGATTCACCCATACCCCTCAAAAGAGGCCTAGACTAAGTCTAGCGTTTCTGCAAGGCAGTTGGAGCTCTCGCTGTCTAGCCAGCTTTAGTTTCAGCCCTGTCTATATCTTGTGGAGAAGCCCTACTGGCCCTGTGAACCCCTCGGCACGCAACACAATTTATGGTGGCACAGCGGTGGGATTCGTTAGCATAATCAACGGATCCTGTGATACGAACCCGTTAAAATGGATAGTAGACAAACCAGTTATGATGAGCCCACAGGCGATAGGGCTGACAATGAAGATTCGGGCTCTGAGACAGAAGTTTTCTTTAATAAGAGGGGGTCTAGTAGGCAAACGGAAAGCCAAGAAATGACACATTATGACACATTAGTAAACACAAGCCAGGGTCAAAGCTTAACTAGTGAAAATGAGCAAACAGTAGCTGCTGCTTCTCTAATGCAGTTACGTGAAGTATCACAGACTCAAACAAGGGGGTCCTCTATTCCCAACTCAGTGAGTCATTTACATGAAGGGTCTATAACTAGCTCTCACAGCTACCCGTCTATGCAGGCATCTCGGGGACACACATTCAACAGAGGGGACCAAAATATGGAATCTGCTCTGTATTCAGAAGCTAACGTGAGGAATACTTTAACTGGCCTAAGTAATGCTTTCGCAAGCATGCAACAGCAGCAGGTAAGCTTACAACAACAACAAGTTAACATGGAAATCAAACAAGATTCTATTTCTGGTACCCTCACAAATGTCCTGTCCATATTACAAGAGCTAACTAAAAGATCAGGAAACCATAGCCAAAATAATTGTGCGAGCACTGTTGACTATAATGGCACAGGTCCCTTAGCAGAGTACAGTACAGGCAGCGTGCAACCTGCAATGTACAGTACAGGCAGCGTGCAACCTGCAATGTACAGTACAGCCAGCATGCAGTCTGTACAGGTCGGTGGAGGTACTGATCGTGTAGTGGAAAGGGCACAGTACGATACATCTGATGCAAACATTGAACAGCCTGCACAATCACAGTCACATTCAGCTAGTGATAATTACAGTCGAACCTCGTGGCAACCTTCGTATAATAGAGGGATCGCTAATGAAAGGCGGGCATATAGATCCAACACAGATGGAGGTAACTATTATAGATCTGATCCTATATGCACTCAGTCGTTTGACAGTGGCACTTCCTCGCGTAATGTTCAATTCAGAGTGCCTGAAAACACAAGGGTGCCTTACATGGCCCGCCAGTCACAGATGAATCCATGGCTAAATGAGGTAAAGTTACCACCATTTAACGGCAAAGAAGACTGGAAAGTCTGGGTCAGCCGATTCGAAGCCATTGCAGAAAGAAGGTCCTGGTCAGAGGAGAAGAAACTTGATAACCTGTTACCAAAGTTACAAGGTAAAGCAGGCGAGTTTGTGTTTACACAGTTACCACGTCACCTCCTTTCTGATTATGGTGCACTCATTAAAGAGCTTAATAACAGATTTAGGGTAGTAGAAACTAAGAAAACATTTGCAGCTAAATTCAGCCAACGAACACAGAAGCCTGGTGAAACAGCAGAAGAATTTGCTGCAGAGCTAAAGCGACTGTATGCAAAGGCATACGCTTACCGTGATGAAAACACAAGACAAGAAGATCTTGTTCGTAGGTTTTTGGATGGTCTCAGGGACGGTGATGCACGTTTTGAAGTGGAGTATAACAAAGAACCTGAGGATATAGATGAAGCCGTGTACCATGTTGTCAATTTCGTACAAACCAAGCACAGAGGGTTTACAGAAGGGTCTTCTGACAGAAAATTCAAAAGGTATGCCAGAAGGTCAAAAGTAGAGGAAGATAGTTCTGGCGACGAGTCACAAGATGAAAGTGAGGACCCAGACAGAGTGTGTAGATTACCTGTAAAGAAAGTAACAGATCAGAAAAAGAGGACTGAAAAGAACGATTCTGGTAATATCAAACCAACTCCAGAGGTAGAATCTCTAAAGATTCTGACTGAAGCTAAAGACATGTTACAAACCCTCATGAATCAGATGCAAGTAGTGGTTAGAGACAAAGGTATAACGGACTCTCAACAGCAAGTTCAAAGACCATTTAGGGGAAGAAGTATAGTGTGCTATGGCTGTCAAGAAGTGGGCCATATTATCAGAGACTGTCCCAAGAAAGATGATAAACCTGCGAATCGTAAACCACCTAATAGTGCCAGACCTACTGGAGGCATAGGTCATACCTCGGGTAATTGTAGTAATGACAGACAATCTTTAAACTAGAGCAGGCTATCTCTGGTGGCCACAGAGAAGCCTGTGATAAACCAAAAGGCCAATTATTAGACGAAAAAGGTAACGAAGTTTTAAAGTCCATTAAGACCTCAAGAAAGCTGCCAGATGGCATTTATGTAAGGGGTACTATTCAGGGGTATCCCATTCTTTTCACCGCAGATACGGGTGCCTCGAAGACTATCCTATCAAAACGTATGTATGAATCAATGGATATGACAGACAGACCAGCGCTCACTAAATCCTCCAGATTGTTAGGTCCAAGTGGAGCTGTTATAAATGAGCTAGGTAAAGCCAAATTTTCACTAACACTGGGACAAATAGACACCGACGTTGAGGCAGTAGTCGCAGAGATCGATGATGATGGACTGCTAGGAATAGATGTGCTCCAAAATGGAGATGGTGGTCCTGCTGACTTACTGCTTAGCAAAGGAGTGCTAGTGGTCCAAGACAAGGAAGTACCCATAATACAGGTAGGTCTGAAAAACAGATTGCGTAGAGTAACTGCTGCAGATCATTTTGTCATACCACCACAAGCAGAATCGGTGATAGACGTGTATATTGAAAGAGATGAAAGTGATGATTTCTCATCTGAAAGCAATTGTCTGATAGAGGCTACTGCGGAGTTTCAAGAAACTTATCCTCTCAAGATGGCTGCAACACTAGTTGATATTAACAGAGGGTGCACCTGCAAGGTAAGAGTATTGAATCCCTTTCCAACCGCAGTTTCAATCAAACAGGATGCCACAGTAGGCAGTGCAGAGCCAATAGATGGTATTCCACATGTCCTGTTTCAACAAGAAGATGAAAAGGAAGAAGCCAACTTCCAAAAAGTAAGAAGAATAGACATTTTAAGTAGGACAGACATATTAAAAGAAGAACCTGAAATAGGTGTTACTAGAAAAATTAACGAAAGTCCGAGTAAGCATATACCTGAACATCTCGAAGACCTGTATCATAGGTCCACTACAGATCTAACAGATGTGGAGAAGGAAAGTGTGACGGACATGCTATGTAAGTATCAAGACATATTTTCACGAAATGAGTGGGATATAGGCTTAACACATTTGACGGAACATGCCATCAAAACTGAAGGTAAGGGTCCAGTGAGACTGCCACCTAGGCGCGTTCCCCTAGCGCATGCTGACAAAGAAAAACAGGCCATTGAAGACATGAAGGCAAAGGGTGTTATCAGAGACAGTGTTAGTCCTTGGGCCAGCCCGATTTGTTTGGTGGCTAAAAAGGATGGAGGGGTGCGTCTATGTGTGGACTATCGTAAGGTTAACGAGCTGGTCAAGCCGGATGGATTTCCTCTGCCAAGGGTTCAGGACTGCTTGGACGCTGTGGCAGGTTCCAAATGGTTCAGCACTTTTGACCTAACGAGTGGCTATTACCAGGTCTCTTTAAAGGGTGAAGATATCCCAAAAAGCGCATTCGTGTGCAAATATGGTCACTTTGAAATGTTACGGATGCCGTTTGGACTCAACAGTGCGGCTAGTACATTTCAGAGGACCATGGAGCTGGCATTACAGGGGCTCCAGTGGGTCACGTGCTTAATCTATATTGACGATATAGTCGTCTATGGCAGAAACTTTGATGAACATATCACCAGAGTTGCGGAAATTTTAGACAGAATGAGGTCAGCAGGTCTAAAGCTTAAGCCTGACAAAAGCAACATGTTTCAGTCATCAGTAGTTTTCTTGGGTCATGTCGTGTCTAAGGAGGGAGTGAAGCCCAACCCTGCAAACATAGCTAAGGTAGTAGACTGGCCTAAACCAAAGACAGCTAAGCAAATTCGCCAGTTCGTAGCATTAGGTTCATACTACAGGCGCTTTGTGAAGGACTACGCGTCAATAGTAAGACCCATGGTAGAGCTCACAAAGAAAGGTAGGCCTTTCCTTTGGGATGAGGCGTGCGACAGAGCATTTCAGACAGTTAAGAAGGCTCTGATCAGTGCAGACATAATGGGTTATCCATTGAATGATGCAGGTGAGTTTGTTTTAGATGTAGATGCATCAGACACAGGTATCGGTGCAGTTCTTCACCAAGTACAGGGCGACAGAGAAAGAGTTATAGCATATGCCAGTAGAGCTTTGAATCGAGCTGAGCGCAACTACTGTATAACAGAGAAAGAGCTGTTAGCGGTAAGATTTTTCATAGAGCACTTTCGCCAATATGTACTGGGAAGAAAGTTTCTAGTCAGAACAGACCATCAGGCGCTTATTTGGCTATTCAAGCTAAAAGAACCGCGTGGTAAAATCGCCCGTTGGATAGAAATTCTGAGTCATTATGACTTCTCAATAGCATACCGTCCAGGAAACAAACAGGCACACTGTGATGCATTGTCTAGGTGTGAGAACCCAAGAGAGTGTGATTGCCCAAACCTAGATACCAGCGAACCATTGAAATGTGGTCCTTGTAGAAAATGCATGAAAAGAGCACAGGACATGTTACATGAGAGTCTGGTGAAAGAATCAATTCTGTTTACACCTCAGAGAGATACCGAAAAGGTTCCTTCAGAATCAGTAAGTCAAGAAGTTACTAGAGCTATTTTCAAAGATGATGAGACCCCTGGTACGTCAACAGGAGCGGGTAAAAACGGTGCAGTAAAACCTGACTTGACGATACCTTATACTACCATTGCCAACCTATCAGCAGCTGAAGTAAGCAAACGTCAGCATGATGACGCCGACATAGGACCTATATTAGAGGCTAAGCTATCTGATGCGAAACCAACCAACCAAGAGATGGTGACAAAGAGTCCGGCCTGTAGACACTATTGGATCATTTGGGACTCATTAGAGATAAAAACTGGTATACTGTACAAACGTTTTATCAAGCGAGACGGCACAGGTGACCACACCCAGCTTCTGGTACCTTCCAGTCTGAAGAAACAAGTTTTGCATCAAGCACATGATTCACTGTTGTCAGGTCACTTAGGATGCAAGAAAACAAAACAGAAAATCCTTCAGAAGTTTTATTGGTATGCTCTGAAAGAAGATGTAAATCTGCATATTCACAAATGTGACATATGCCAAGCTGACAAAAAGCCACAGAAGATCCCTCGAGCTTCCCTTGGTTCATTAGCAGCGGGAGCACCAGGAGATTGTTTGGCAACTGACTATCTAGGTCCGTTTCCGGTGACCATAAGAGGTAACCGATATATTTTGTTACTCACAGATCATTTTTCTAAGTATGTAGAAATCATACCTGTGCCGGACATGACCGCAGAAGTTTGTGCAGCCAGAGTACTGAATGAGTACATTTCCCGCTGGGGATGCCCCTTATCTATTCATAGCGATCAGGGTAGGACCTATGAGAGCAAGATATTTAAGGAACTATGCCGCATGCTTGAAATCAGAAAAACAAGAACCAGTGTTAGGAATCCTAAAGGTAACGGTCAATCGGAAAGATTTAACAGGACACTTCTGAGAATGATCCGGGCATATCTCTGTGATGAACAAGATGAATGGGATCTGCACTTGGGATGTTTGGCAGGAGCCTACAGAGCGACGCCACATGAAGCCACTAAGATGACGCCAAATCTCTTGACTATGGGAAGGGAGGTAAGACTTCCAGCTGAGTTACTCTTTGGGAGTACATGCTCAAATCAAGGAGAAGAGATAACTTCCTATGGTGATTATGTGGACGTTCTCAGGTCTCGCATGCAGCATGCCCATGAATTAGCAAGGAAATATTTAGGCTCCTCAGCTAAAAGGAGTAAGAACCTATATGATGTAAAGACGGCAGTCAACAAATACAAGAAGGGTGATCTTGTTTGGTACCTACTAGAGACAAGAAAGGTAGGGGAGGCACCGAAGCTGAAGCCTACTTACCATGGTCCTTTCCTGGTGAGACAGAAGGTAAGCGAAGTAGACTTTCTGATCCAGTTAGATGAAGATGGGAAAGAACAGGTGGTTCACCATGACAAGCTAAAACCATATGAAGGTGATCAGCCTCCAAGGTGGGTACAGAAAGCAAGAAGGCGGCTTTTAGCCAACAGTAACTCACAACAGTAAGGAAAAACAAAGACGGTAGGTGCTTACAAGTGTATCAGTCATTTTTAGAGAAAGCACTTACCATTTGAAACTAGTCAGTAATAAGTAAAGGATTTATTACATTTTGGGGGGAGGAATGTCACATAGTTGCAAATTAATGTAAATATAAGCACTATAAATTCTAAGAGGGTAGATGATGTAGACGACCGAAGGCAACTAAGTCGAAGACCTAGTGGAACTTGAAGACGAGAGTAAGTAAAGTACAAGAAGGTGGACAAAGAGAAGGGACAGGTAAACTAATGCAGAATGGTGCTTCTAAAATGATGTAGAGTATGGAGGTAAGGAAAAAAGCGTACCAAGATTCTACCATGGTGGTGCTGAGAGCACCGAGTTCGGTAGAGGTACAGTTCGGCAGTTTTGACGACAGAATCGGAACGGAGATGGGCTAAAGTCAAATGGAACAATATGTGCATTAGAGGGGAGGTCCCGTATGCGAAGTATGGTCCGCTATATATTGTACTAGGGGTTTTCAAGGAAAGCGACCCAAGGGCAAAACTGAAGAAGAGATTCCTTGCAAGTCTTCGCGTCGTTTACATAAGTACAAAATCTTAGCGCGTGCGTTTACATAGACAGAGATCACAAGCAATCTAGTCTAGGGCTCCAGAGTAGCGTTAAGAGATAGGCTAGGGTTGTTTTATTTTATACTTCCAGAGAAAGATGGATATCAATATACTAACGCAATTGGTTGGAAAAGAGGCTGTGGCCCGGGCTAAGAAGAGGGGATGAGCCTACATGTGTTTGGCTTGCCACCACCAGAAGAGTGAGCGATGCATAGGAGAACTGGGACCAATGGAGGACCACATACTGAAAATGCATGTTAGCTGTGACAGGATTCCATACCAGTGTCGCCTCTGCCTCTTCAAATGCATGACCAAACAACAGATGGACCACCACGTGACCCACTATACAAGACATGTTGCCATGGCAGGAATTAGAGGAGTGACAGACCACACTGAGTGGCAAGTAGTCAGTCCGATCCCATACCGTATTACGGATTCAGATCTTCTGAAGTTCACGCAGGAAGAAAGCCTACTGTACTACTTGAAGAAACAGGCTACTGTGACGACCCCCCTACAGAAGAACGTGTCTCACATGGCGGCTTCGAGTACTGATGCGTTGGCGGGAAATTTAAGTGAGGAGACTTTGCAGCAGGGGTTTATCGAAGCGGTACCGGCCTTGATGAGTCCAGTCACACAACAGCAGCCGTCGGGGCTATCCCACACTGCAGCAGGGGTCAGAGAGGACTTTGCCCAGTGGATTGGAGGACAGACTTTAAGTGCCACTAGCTGTAATGCAGCGGGTCTAGCAGAGCCGGAGGTTTTACCAGTGACTGTACAGACTGCCCTAGATGTTGTTCCTCGTTCTCAGATGAGCCCTGCCAATAATATAGGACTGACGCCGAGCGTTCTGTCAACTGGAACCAGGTGTGAGCAGATGAACAGCATTGTACTGGCTACGCCTCCTAGGCCATTGATAACCACGCCATTGTTGACACCACGTGGCCAGTCACTGAGGATACCTGATGACAACAGAAGTACTCCAATACACTCTCAGGCGGGGATAGCCAACCCACTGTCACTCCTGCAAGGACTGGACCTACCACCAAGTTTAGTTGCAACACTTCCAACGCCAAGTATCCTGGTCCGCGGAACCAAAGCAGGTGTGAGTAGGCCAACTAAACAGTCAGAGGTTGATGGGACACCAGTGGAACCTGCAGCTGTCGCCAACCCTAGTCCGGTGCTAAACATCAACGGTGATAGTGGCGTGACGTCCGTAGAGGACCCGATCCCAGTAGTGTCAGCATTAAACAGTGAGGAGACAGAGGAGGTAGAGAACATCCTGCCACAGCTGATGGATACAGAAGTGACAGATCAGCTGTCAGAGGCTGCCTCAATGTCGGGGATAGAGGCGCCAAAACGGAAGTCTGAGGAAGAGGAGGGCACAGCAGAGAATGCAGACAGCGATAGAGAGCCAGAGGTGAAGAAGAGGAAATGCGAGGAAGAGTCAACCTTCAATATAAATATGGTTGCACTGAATGGGCTAACAGAAACTTTACAGCGCCTAACTGGACATGTCGTTAACAATGAAAAGACTGGTAGAAAGATTGAAAAAGCCCTGAATGACACCACATGTGCGTTAACGAAAGTAACTGAGGCCCTCAACAGAATGCAGAAAGCAATAGAAGAGAACGCTAAAGAAGAGAGGAGGAGAGAGGACAGATGGGCTGAAATGGAGAGACAGAGAGAAGAAGAAAGGAGGAAGGATCGGGAAGCGGAAAGAAGAAGACAAGAGAGGCATAGGGAAGCAGAGAGAAAGGAAAGAGAAGAAATAAGAAGCTTAATATTGGATTTAAAGGGAGACAGAAAGGAAAAGCAAAAGGAGGATAAGAACAAAGAGGGCAAGGAGAATATGAAAGAAATTAAATCAGTGCTTAGTAAAAAGTATACGGAGAATACCATGACAGACTATTCCAGAAAGAAGTAGACGCTTGAATGAATAACAAATAAACACTAACATGAATATAAATACATTGAACTGGACAGAAACTGCCAAAGGATAAACCACAAAATAATGTAACAAGAACATGGAACTAATACAGATACTTAAATAGAGGAAATATAAATAGGATAAAGAATAACAGAAATCAGGAACCTAACTGGGAAACTAACAACGAGGAAAAAAGGACCCGATAATGATGAGAAAGATGAGAAGGAAGGGAGCTGACCTAAACATTCTAATGAAAATACAGTAATGAAATATGGAAATCCTTAACAGAAGTACATTGTGATATTTATATGGACTGTTTATTCCGGTGAAAAGAAGAGAAATAGATACTGATAAATAAGGACATAATTCAGCCAAATCAATATGGACTATCAGATAGTTCTGATTTTAGAATATGGACTGTGAAATAATTATGTGATAAGAACTAAGTAGATACTGAAAGATAAAGACATTAATAAATACACTAAACTAATATGGACTGTTACATAGTGCTGTGAATTGAATATGGACTGTTACATAGTGCTGTGAATTGAATATGGACTGTTAAATAAGTGTGTGATAACAAATAAATAGGTGCTGAAAGATATGGACATCAGTAATTAAGTATAGTTTATACGGACTGTTAATGAATTCTGTGGAAATGAATAAGCTAATACGCGTAATTAGGAAATGTGACTTTCACCTGAAATTAATTCCATAGTATGAACATGGACATATAAAGATTTAAATGAAACTGACTAGATGAGTAGATAATACTCATAATATATTTGAATAGGAATATTCATTCCTTGAAACAAAATATTAAGTGTTTCTCAATGAGAATCTGTCATGAAAGAAGTAGGAAGTTTAGATAGAGAGGGATTCGATCTACTCTATAACTGCATATCACTCACTCTGTCACTGTACATTAACTGTTTGTGTCTATTTCGTCGGTCATAGTCGCTATTTTCGCGCTATCTCGGGGATAAGTAAACATTATACAGAGTGAGGTGATTTGCAGTTATGCTGATTTGTAGACAATGCTATTTTGTCTGTTCTTATATATATATGTCATATAGTTACAATTATTGCTTAGCATTTTTTTTTTTACCAATGCAAGACCCAGGCTAGTTTTATGTACAGAAAAATGTGTGAATTACACATTTATGCATAATATTTCATGGAAAGTTTCATGGTTAAATATCAAGATCTCATGATTAATTGCAATATTTGCTGCGTTGCTCAAGTTTATTTATGTGAATACAAGTCATTAAGTTTCCGTCTGATAAGGGTGGTATTGAAAACAATTAATCACTCTCACAGTTGTTAAATGCTTATCAGATAATCACTCTTTTACCAATTGTCCTTATGTTCATTTTGTAATAGGGATGTTAATTTAAAGCTATGCATTGTTGTTTAAAGAATAGTTCTTCCATGTTATGGCACACATTTCATTGTTAATTATTGTTATTCAAATTGGTGCCGTGACCAGGATATTGCGCAAGTTGTCTTGCCTTTAATTGTTGAAAATTGTGTTTGAGGAGGCTGGATTGTTATCTATCCTTTCATTCAGGATCGTTAGATGGAACTTAAACGACCCTGGAGGGGGGTAATGTCCCAACCCAGCTCCCATCAACCCAATTTTACAATGTTTACAAATCAGCTGTTTAGCAATTTCTATGTGTTCGCATATAATACTATGCAATTTCATTTGTCTCGAATTTTACACCAACTGCTCGTTTGAACCAAGTGATTACCTGAAATTTTAGGCCATTTTATCCTGATTTTATATCTGTAACTAAGATTTTTATGGTAAATATGAGCAGTTCAAAGCATGCTCGTATTGTCTGTCCTCCATTTTTGTGTGTATTGACTATGCCGGTGTTGAATTATGGGAGTGTGTTGTGTATTGTGGTAACCTGGTAACTGTCAAAACAACAACAAAGTGTCACAAACTGTCAGACCACAGTTTCCCATCAAGACCTCGTAATCGGTACAAAATATAATTTTCTCGTCATAACAGTCAAATAGTCTATTCATTTCTTGTCATTTTGGTACCAATGGTTAAAGGGTTTCCATTGGAAATAACCGCTTTCTAGTCGGTTAAAACTTGGTACTCATGTTATTTATCGGCAATTCCAATATGGCGGACTGCCGTATTCGGTTCGGGAATCATCTTCCCAGCCGGGTTTATCATGGGGTCATGTGACTCCCAGGAGATTCTATCTTGGGCCCGGTCATTTTATTTCGGGGATCGGGGATGCCTGAACAAGATCTTGCGGGTTTTGGGGGACGGGAACTCGGGAGTATATAAGGAGCGTTCCCGGGAATCCCGTCAATCTCAGATTTAGCTTTCGTTAAGGCAAGACGCATTTTATTTTGCTGCGACTTTTTGGCTTTAGTTTTGGTCTGTTTTTACAAGTTTATTCTTTTCAAAAAGCAGCAAACTTTGGAAAAATTATTTCTTTTGTTTAGAGGGGTTAGCACTAGTTATTTAATATCTGAAACTTGGCTCTTTTGTTATTTTAAGGTTATTTAAAGAGAAAGCTGAGCAGTTAAACTCCGTGCTCTTGCTTCTTTAGTAATTCTTTATTGAAACTTTGCATATTGTTTTCAAATATCAATGCATTCACCATTTATCATTAGCCCTTTTCATGTTTTATATCATTAACTCGCATTGTTTAGCCTGACTAGTTCGTGATCACTGTCATTCGTATAAAACCGGTCGTGTCATTTTATTTCGCACAGGTTTTAATTCATTCCATGTAGCACTGTTTTCATATATCTAGTCATAAAACAACGATCTTATTGTTTTCACTATAAATTTTATTAAATCCATCATCATTAAAAGGATATAGTTATCAAATGACAACATGTCTTGTTTCTTCTTTTCAATCCCTTCAATTAGGGGCTGAATCGCCTGAAACTGAATAGAACAGAATATTGACATGTAATTTTCCTTTTAGTTCCTGAGATTCACCCATACCCCTCAAAAGAGGCCTAGACTAAGTCTAGCGTTTCTGCAAGGCAGTTGGAGCTCTCGCTGTCTAGCCAGCTTTAGTTTCAGCCCTGTCTATATCTTGTGGAGAAGCCCTACTGGCCCTGTGAACCCCTCGGCACGCAACAATACATTACATTTTAATAGACCATTTTAGGTATATATTTCAAATGTGTGTGTTGTCCTTAAACCGGCTTCTTTGTAATATTCTAGGCGGTTCCTTCATGAATATACTAGCAATGAATCTAGCCAGATATCAAGCTTGTCCAGACATCAAGAAAGCAGGGCTGTATGGACAGAAACGTATGAAGATTTATGTGTCAGCTGAGGTAAGCGACTTTCTCTCAACCAGCAGTGCTTTTAGTGCTTTGATTGGTATATGGATACCACGCCATCTATTCACCATATTTGCATTATTTGCTGGCTCCCAGCTTGCACATTGCCAATATTTGAAAAACAGGTAACCAGACCATCCTGACCTTTCAAGGTCAGGGGGGTCTGGTTACCTGTTTTTCCAACACTGATAACCTTCAGACCCGGATCCAGCAGATAATGCAAATAAGGTGAATGAACACGCATCATACTGCAGAGGATGATCTCATTACGATAACACACACGTGCAAAATAGCGCAATTTTTCACATCTCCAAAATGGCAATTTTCCGATAAAACGATAAAAATGTGTGATATTTCTATTATTTTTACTGAAAACATAGGTTGTTGGTGCTCGTTTGAACCGCCTCTTTGAGGCGGTTCTAACGAGTACATACAACCTTTGTCTTGGAGCAGAAATAAGTAAGATAATGAAAACCCCATAAACCCCACTTTTCTCTGTATAAAGTGGGGTTGTGGGGGAGGGGGGGGGGGCTTCATTTCACGGACTTGTTCACGTGATGTGAGTTATCGCTGATCGCAGATTTTGATGTCTTAGATATTGCTGTGCCTTGTCTGAAGATGAAGTGGGCATATAACAGTAAAACTATTATACACATGGCAAACGTATTCCTAAAATGGCGTCCAGCTTATCTTTAGAACTGACATTTTTTCAGATGGAAATCTTTGATATAATTCTTATTTCTAGACCAAATTTAGATTGTGAGTCCTCGTTAGATCCGCCCCAATGAGGCGGTTCTGTGGTAAGGTATAGGAGCTCATCACATAAGCTCCTTGCTAGAACTATGTTATATTAATAGAGTTGACAGGGCTTTTAAACTTCAAACCACTACGAAAATACGCCTATACAAATACATTGTAAATTTTATCGCCGGAAAAAGGAGAAGTTCAAGATGAAAAATTGTGATATTTTTCTTATTTCTGCTCAAGATATAGATTGTGGGTACAAGTTAGGACCGCCGCATCGAGGCAGTTCTAACGAGTACCCACAATCTACATGTGTTCAAAATATAGAATTAGGGTACACGTTAGAACCGCTTCTTCGAAGCGGTTCTAACGAGTACCCACAATCTACATTTTAGAACAGAAATAAGAAAGATAAGGTTTACCCCTACAACCCCCAGTTTTACTATATGAGCCAGCGCACGACAAATCCTACAATAAGACATGTGCGCCCATGGAAGACTCAGATCAGCCTGAGCATCCATATAGTCTAACCTGAGACTTCTCTTGCTGTATGCAGGAGCATTGGGCCGTTAGCTATCTTTAGAGCGCACAACGAAGACTCTCATCAGACTGCGCGGACGCGAAGGCTGATCTGAGTCTCGTTGGGCGCACATGTCTTATTGTAGGTTTTGTCATGCGCTGGCTCAGTTATAAAAGTGGGGTTCAATGGGGTCAAAATTATATAGGCGTGTTTTTGTGATGAAAACAATACATATTCTTCTTTCAGTCCCACTACTCCTTCTCCAAGTCTGCAGGTTTCCTAGGACTGGGAACTGACAGTGTAGTCCATGTAGAAACTGATGAACGAGGAATAATGAAAGCTGACAAACTGGAAGAGATGGTTAACCGTGATAAACAAAAGGCAAGTTCTTGTTTTTTTTTCATCTTCTTGTCTGCTTTGTTGTTTTTCCCCTTCTCTCCATTGTTGGTTTTCTTCTTCTTCTCTTCGTTGTTATTGTTGTCGTTGTTGTTGCTGTTGTACACTATACGTATAATCATAAGCTGAATGAATATTCCTGCAAGGGAGGCACCTATAACTGCGAATTCGGATCGAGCTATAGGACTCAACTCTAAACCTACCCTTTTACCTCTGACTTTCTGAAGTGCATTCTTCCAGATATGAAACTGAACATGTCCATTGTTGTAAATCGGGGCTTCAAGTTTGTAATGAATATTTTATCCTGTACAAACGTCGAGTTCCGACTTGGCACGTGCATAGTCATCACAAGCCATTTCTGGATCCTGTCGCCTGACCGGAACAAGACATGAGGACGCTGGTGTGCCAGCCGATTACGAAAGCACGCCTTTTTATATACCAGAAACTTCCCGACTGCTATTGTTCATGTCACTGACGCTGAAAATACGGGGTACGGTTATTTATAGCCATGCTATTCTTGTCGCTGTGACGTCAGAGTAAATATTAATAGCGATATCTGCAAGACATGGATTGAGAATCAATGCTGAGACCCTTGTCTGATCAGGTCCTATACTATATGTTTACAAGGGAAGAATTTAAGTTAAACTAAACAGTCTAACTTCCCCGTTCAGAACCATTTTTCCGGCGTACATCAGCGCTGTCAGTGATTTGATTTATTTCAGGGAGAACAGCCTGTGATGGTAGCAGCCACTGCTGGAACAACTGTTCTAGGGGCCTATGATGATCTGACCGCGTTAGCTGAAGTCTCTCAGAGGCACGGTATCTGGCTTCATTGTGACGTAAGACTACAAATCCTTTTCCACATCCCCGTTCAGCCATGTATGCCTATCAAAGGGCGCGTAATACGCGTCTGACCAGGGGCTACACTGTACGCAAGTACACAGAATTTTCGTAAAACTTGCAACAAATAAAAACGCATCAGGCATCCCAAAATCCCCCAAAACAGAAATGAACCTGCCCAAATCAATTATGTGTAAGCATAAAAAGAAACTGAAAGTTCCATTAGCTATCTTTAGTATAATTCTTGTTGTAGTTTCTGAAGATGATAGCTTTATTTACAGCTGTCATACAGTCTTTTCTGCGCTTTTTAGCTCGCCTGTACGAAGTACATGGAGAGCTATTGTTGTCACCTCATTTGTGCGCGTTTGCGTTCCCGTCACACTGCGTTAAAGTTTTTCAAATCCTTATATCTCAACAGTCACTCATCACAGAGCACTCATATTTGGAACTCAAGTACCTGGGAGGGTCTTCTGATGTTCAAAGACAACAGACCCTTGGGTCCATGCCCTGGGGAGGGGCTAGGGGTCAAAATCTATAACACCTTTGTAAAACTGTGTTAAAGTTTTTAAATTGCTTATATCTCAACAGACACTCATCGCAAGGGATTCATATTTTACAAGTTGGATACCCGGGCGTGTCTTCTGTGATTCAAAGACAACACACCCCTGGCTTCATGCCTGGGAGGACGGATGGGGTGGGGCTAGGGGTCAAAATCTAGGACACCTTTGTAATTTGTTATATATGTTTTCAATATACTAACGAGTTATAAACAAAATTGGTTATATATCAGCCAACCATGTGACATTGGTTCAATTGTAAAAGGGTGAAGGTCAAGGTGACCTACATTTCACGGTCCAGTGATTTTGCCTTATATCTTGAAGACTATTTGTTGGAGAAATGTCATACCTAGGACATTAGTACCATGTGACCCCATGATTGACCTCAAAATATATCTAGGTCACTGTGACCTATATTTCATGGTTCAGTGATTTTGCCTTATATCTTGAAGACTATTTGTTGGAGAAATATCATACCTCGGATATTAGTGCCATGTGACCCCATGATTGACCTCAAAATATATCTAGGTCACTGTGACCTATATTTCATGGTTCAGTGACTTTGCCTATTATCTTGAATACTATTTGAAGTAGAAATGTAATACCTGGACTATTACATCCATGTGACCCGATAATTGACCACCAAATATATCTAAGTCACTGTGACCTATATTTCATGGTTCAATGATTTTGCCTAATATCTTGAATACTATTTGATGGAAAAATGTCATAACTGGATTATTAGTTCCATGTGACCCCATGATTAACCTCAAAATATATCTAGGTCAGTGTGACCTATATTTCATGGTTCACTGATTTTCCTAGTATCTTGAATACTATTTGATAAAGAAATGTCATACCTTGATTATTAGTTCCAGGTGACCTGCTGATTGACCTCAAAATATATCTAGGTCAGTGTGACCTATATTTCATGGCTCAGTGATTTTGCCTATTATCTTGAATAATATTTTGATAACAAAATGTTATACCTGGGATATTACTTCAATGCAACCAGATGATTGACCTCAAAATATGTCTAGGTCAGTTTGACCTATATTACATGGTTCAATGACTTTGACTTATATCTTGAATACTATTGGATGGAGAAACTTCATATCTGAATAATCAATTCCATGTGACCAGATGACTGACATAGAAATATATCTAGGTCAGTGTGACCTATTTTCAAGGGTTAGTGATTAGCCTTATAATTCAGACACAATTTGATTCTGAAATGTAATATCTGGAATATATGATCCACGTTACTTGATGATTGACCTTAAACTATATATAGGTGAGTGTGATCTATATTTCATGGTTCAATAATTTT
Organism: Lucinisca nassula; assembly: GCA_963580285.1. Classification (NCBI taxonomy): domain Eukaryota; kingdom Metazoa; phylum Mollusca; class Bivalvia; order Lucinida; family Lucinidae; genus Lucinisca; species Lucinisca nassula. Next base: position 8,510,441 of record OY757019.1, on the reverse strand, counting down.
AACTTATATCTTGAACGCGCGAAACAGGCGAGCTATGCTGTCATGCGACAGCTCTTGTTTGTTCTATACATGCACAATTTTCCAATTATAGGTGTACACTCAGTCGAATGCGCGTCTCAGGAAAGGTGATTAAGCGGTCGCCAGTTCGCTACCTGCCGGGTCGACAACATTCATTTGTGGAGACTGACCTTGAAATCTCAGTTTTCTGCGATGGCCGTTAAACTGTAAATAAACAAACAAACAAACAATACTCTCCGGCTAAACACGTTTTAAGTAAAACAGAATGTTGTCGTGTTGATGCTTCGTATTAAAGTCAAATACAAGAAAATATATATATCACGTGAACAAGTCCGTGAAATAAACACCCCTCCCCCCTCCATTCCCTCCTGCATCCAACGTTATATATAAAAAACTGTTGTTTACGGGGTAAACATTATTTTTCTTATTTATGCTCCAAGACTTAGGTTGTGATGCGGTTCTTATTTGAGTAGAAATAAGAAAAATATCACAATTTTTCATCATAAAATTTTAACTTTTTCGGCGATAAAGGTGGCAATGTATTTGTATAGGCGTGTTTGGGTAATGTCTTTGACTGTGGCTTTTCCTGGAGATCTATTTCTATATTTTGCACACTCCAAACAAAGGTTGTTTGTTTTCAATAGATAGACGGTTCTAACGAGTACCCACAACCTATGTCTTGGAGGAAAAATAAGGTAAAATATATGTATACCCATGTAAACACCAGCTTTCTCTTCATAAAGTGGGGGTAATTAGCCATCCTCATCAGTATGATAACACACCCGTGCGATATAGTGCAATTTTTACATCTCCAAAATGGCTACTTTTCTGACGAAAATCTGTGATATTTTTCTCATTTATACTGCAAACATAGGTTGTGGGTTCTCGTTAGAACCGCTTCATTGAGGCGGTTCTAACGAGTCTCCACAACCTATGTCTTGGAGCAGAAAATAAGAAAAATATTGTTTACTCCCTAAACCCCGGTGTAATTCCGAACATTAAATAAAACATTCGGTTTCGTACAATTGTTACCTAACTAATTCAATGCAAATTGTCTATGACCCATCTTTTTTCACCACAAAAAGATGGGCTGCTGTTAACAAGTACTGTAATGAACTCTCCCATATTTTACATAGCCGTCCGTTATGTCTTTCACTCTTGCTCAGAATACGGATAGTAGGTACACTTTCAAGTAGATTAACCTAATAGAGACTTTTGTTCAGGCTGTAGAGGAATTTGAATCTCTGTCTGGAACCTCAATATGTTATTCTTTAGAAGCAAGGAATACACCACAAAACTGAAAAAAGTATGGAGTGTACAAGTATTTTTCTTGGGTAGACTAGCTAGTTTAGGCCAATAAGTTCTGCATAGTTGGGCCTCATCAAGTATTTTTAAAAACCCACAATGACTTCCAAAGGACAAGCAAATATAAACTGCACACTGATGAAGGGCACGAAGTCCTCAGAACTATGTGTTTGAAATGAGACAGATTTCGTCTTCTATTATTTGTAGGCTTGTTGGGGAGGTGGTGTGCTCCTGTCAAAGAAACATAGACATCTCATGGCTGGTGCTGAAAGGTAAGGTCTGGTCAAAATTCGACACTGAATGACATTTCTGACAAATAGTAAACTTTAGATTTTCTTCTGTAAATGCACTGAGTTTGCAGGGGTATACCTTTTTTTATTTTTGCTCAAAAATATAGATTGTGGGTACTCGTTAGAACCGCCTCGATGAGTCGGTTCTAATCGAGGCGGTTCTATCGAGTACCCACAATCTATATTTTGAGCGGAAATAAGAAAACTTATCACAAATTTTTATCTTAAAATTCTCATTTGCCGGCGATAAATGTGACAATGTATTTGTATAGGTGTGTTTTAGTAATGGTTGTTCATTTTTAGTTACGTTTGTTCTTCCGGCCTAATGTTTGTCATGTTGGTGATTCTGATTCTTTCCCCCATTGTGTATATTGCTCCTTTAGGTTTGGATATTCTGAGTCATGACCTGTTTGGGAAAGAGCTGCTGACTCGGTTTACCTGTAGTCCGTTTTGTTTGATGTCATCTCCCCATGCTTCGACTTTTCCCCTAGTGATATTGTGGGAAGAATTAGGGATCTAATTGTATCCGTTCCGGATCATTTCTTCTCATTACGATAACACATCCGTGCGATATAGTGCATTTTTTACATCTCCAAAATGGCTACTTTTCTGACGAAAATCTGTGATATTTTTCTTATTTATACTGCAAACATAGGTTGTGGGTACTCGTTAGAACCGCCTCATTGAGGCGGTTCTAATGAGTACCCACAACCTATGTCTCTGAGCAGAAATAAGAAAAAACATTGTTAACCCCCATAAACCCCAGTTTTCTCTATATAAAGTGGGGTGTAAGGGGTGTTCATTTCACGGACTTGTTCACGTGATGTCTTAATAGTCTTCTTTAAATGCACTGAACGTGTATAACATTACTTCATGTATCACACCACGCCAACATACACAAGTTGAATAGACATTGAGGCAACCTCAAGCAAGTAATGTGTCTAGCCCTGTTAATTAATTGAGCACGCGCATTTGAAGGGCATATTCTAATGTGCCGGGTCAGGTCCATATATAGTCCGACAAGGAATTCCTGGCAGTAACGTCTTAATTAGTTTACTCGAATATTCATATGATATGGCCTTTACTTTAAACCTAGAGCTTCGATTATTTACATACCGCCAAAACTTTGTGGATGTCGTGGTCGAGAGAGTAGAGGGGTTGTTCTACAGACCAGGAAGCGGCTGTTTCGAAACCCACGTGTCGAATGATTTTTTTTTATTTTTATTTTTTTTTTGACCTCGTAATACACACACGCGCACGACATGTGAAATCTACTTTACCCGTGTGGCATGTTAAAAGTGGATAATTACGACGTGTACAGAACATATTTCTTGTTCATGTTCAAGCACATAACACTTGACTACATAAAACTTGTTGGAAAATGTGAAATAGAAAAAAAAAAAATATACAAAATTTAATATATACTTTAAACCAGTAAAATATAAAAATATGAAACAACGAACATTTAATTTACTATAAAAAGATAAAACAAATATAAAATAAAAAAGATGCAAACAGGGAGATTCTAACTCGGACCGTCAGCATGACAAGCAGCGTTGACATACCCTGGGCCGTTGTGACTGCTGTATAATGAGTGGGCGTGTCCTGTTCATAGCAATTTTATACTGGAAAATCCTTTATATTTTTAGCTTTGTTATTGATTTGACGTCACTGCCAGACATAGTTTGTTAACCAGTACTTAATAATGTTTTCACTTCCAGGTGCGACTCGATAAGTTGGAATATTCACAAAATGAATGCTGCACCTTTACAATCTTCTGTGTTACTAGTAAAGCATAAGGTAAGATATTAACTTGTACATTGCAGCGTTCGTAAAGTGAGTGATTGAGTTTTATGTCTCACAAACAGCTAAGGTCATATAGAGACGGGACCTCGGTTTAAAGACTCATCCGAGTCTTGAGAAGCTTGGGATTGACCCTGCGACCCCCGTTCTTCTGTCGCGGTTTATTTTTGTTATGCTTTGTCTTTGGCTGTTTGTGCCACTTATATTATTTTATTTTGGATAGCCTGTTGGCCATTTTGTGGGAAAGTAACTTTCCGTTTGGCTTTCCGCTATTGATGTTTCCATTAGGGTCTGTTGTTTCATGTTTGTTGTTCTTTCTCTTTGGCGTCTCTGAGGGAGCTGTGGGTTAATTGTATCGATTCCTGATCATTGCCTCCACCTCTATTTTACAAGGCGAGTAGCACAACCACTACCCCACGTAGGCTTCTAAACAGCGTTCGTAGACTAACTTGTGTTGACGTTAGAATATTTATTCTTGCACACCAGATAAGGAATCCATAGTTTTTGCATTGGATAGATATTCTGTTCTAATCCCTGGTGTTCTTACCCAAAAGCGGATTGTCTCGCGTGTTTGATAAATGCACTGGTTGAATACGACCTCATATGCTCCATCGTTAAGGTTGAGGTCCCACCGTCACAGCATGTTACGTGACGTCACTAAATATCACTGAAGTGTCATCACAATATGGTGGACATCGGCAACCGGTGACTGCAGTATTAAAAATCCACGCTCAGAAATGGAACGTATGCAAGAAAAAGAATCCTACATAGGTGTGAGGGGTGGATAGAAAATCCGTTCCTCGGGATCACTGTCCAGCATCACTCGGCAAGCCTCGTGATGCCGGACAGTGACCCTCGGGACGGATTTTTCCCATGTAAGATTCTTATGGTCTTTTCCAGACCGGCCACGATCAGACATGTCCGCTACGGTTCAGATTCTAAATTAGGCGGTTGTAACGAGCAATCACAACATACCTTTGGAGTGTAAATCAGAAAAATATCACAAATTTTCGCCCGATAATGGCCGTTCTGGAGAATGTTCCACACGGATGCACCGTAACGTTGCATCAAATACTGCAGTGATGTTTTGTGACATGGTTTCGGTCATAATTACTGAGTACGGAACAAAAATGATGGTGTGCATGTAACAATTATAATACTTGGAAGCACCATATCGATTCTTTTTTAACTGGCATAAATCTGCTGATGGGATATGCTTTTTAATTCGTTGATGTTTGTGACATGGGCCTTATGGTTGATTCAGGACACACAGGTTTAGTTTAATTGATGATATTTCTTGTTTACCCACAGGGACTACTTGAAGACTGCCATCAATACAAAGCAGATTATTTATTCCAACCTGACAAGTTCTACGATGTATCCTATGATATTGGTATAATCAGTCTCTGTACTTTTACTTTTTATTTTCGATAATTTGTACTTTTTAAAAGTTATTTAGATTATTTATACAGGTCCTCGGTATTGTTCTTTTCACCGCATACTCCATAGCAACAGATACTGATACATGAAGGATAACTTTCCTTGTTTTGTCCATATAAAAATTGAAGTGAAGGCAATGATCAGGACGGCCCCCGCCCATCGGGGCTTGAAGAAATATATGGGCTGCATGATGCTTCCACGCAGAGCTGATTCCGACCCGCACACGAGTACTGGTAAACCGCTTAGAGGATCTAAGCCTGCCCAGGCAAAGCGGTGCGCACGAGTTGGACCGTGCATGCTTATAAACCCTAATGGTTTCATTGGGCGACAGGGCATGAGATGTCATTTCATCTCATTGTCGGGTAAAAGTCCCACAAAATTGGAAGTAACGTCTCCATAATGACCTTTACAGTGTTGACGGGGATGTTAAACCTCAAATCAAACAAACAGTGATCAGGAAAATGAAATTAACCCACAGCTCCAATTAGAGACGCAAAAGACTAAAATCGATTTTATGCGGCCCTTACTTCTGTCGCGATTCAGACAAATAATTTGTTCAGTCCGCATGAGGCCTCAAAAACCTATGTTATGGGTATTCATTTGAACCATGCCTTTCCTTCGGTCTATGATTCATGTCCTTTAAATTGAGACGGAGGTTCTATTGAGTACCCTCAATCTATCTTTGAAGCAAAAACAGATGCCAGATAAAAAGTATATTTTTAGAACCGTCTAAGAGTAAGACGGCATAAGCTGCTACCCTATTGTACATGAATTACTTCCGCGGCCATGGTTTTAATATCGAGATCGCTATAACAGTATTAAACTGGGCTTCTTATGTTGACTTCAGACTGACTCATCTATTTATATTGCTTCATGTTTTTAAAACTGTAATCTCTTGAACACATTTGTGCCTAGCGACCCATTACTCGAACACTGGCAACAATGAAGACCCAGATCAGACGCCGCATTCTGTGGTGTCTGATTTAGTTCTTCAATAAAGAAGTGAAGGCAATGATCAGGAATTGATACAATTAACCCTCACCTCCCATCAGAGACACCAAAGGGAAAGAAACACAAACACTAAAGAACTAGACCCCAACGGAAACATCAATAGAGGAGTTACTCTCCCACAAAATGGACAATTGGCTATCCAAAACAAAACGATGTAAGCGATACACACATTCAAAGACAAATTATAACATGAAGAACCGCCTTGGAACGGTAAGTAAAAAGTATTTCACGGGGGGGGGGGGTCAAATAGATTTTACGCGACCGCAACCCCCGCCCTTATTTCCGTCGCGATTTAGACAAATAATCTGTTCAGTCCGCATGAATAAGTTCTGAATAGTTGGACCTCAGGAAGCATAAACGAAAATAACAGACTCTGTTTTTTATTGAGTCTGTTCATGACCAGTACTGAAATGTGCAACACCAACCGCGCTCTCTAGCACCGGCTTAAGCAGAACTCTATTTTTTAAAATGATTCTAAATGAACTCAATGAATCCAAATGACCAGAAACTACAATCTGCACCATGATGATGTACGGGGAGACTTTTTACGGCCGCCACACGGCGCAGCACCAGCTGCAGTGAAAATAAATAAGTTTGGAATAGCTGGATCCTCAGGAAGCAAGGAAAACACCAGATATACGAAAATAATTGACTGGGTTTTATAGAGGATGTTCATGACCAATACTGAAATGTTAGGCTTCCTAACTCACTAGTGGAACATCTCCGAGTACACAAAAATCAAACAACCACAGAGACGACACATCTGTTAGGACTCGACAACAAAATATAACTGAAATGCATCAATATTGATACCGATTACAATATAATTAGAGATCTAGAAACATATGATTTTGGGATGAAATTATATAGTCGAGACTGTGTGGAATTTTAGGCTTGTCGTGGATAATTTTTGTTATGGCTTGTCTTTGAGTGTTCGCTTATATTATTTTGCTTTGGATAGCCAATTGGCCGTTTTGTGGGAAAGTAACTGTCCTTTTGGCTTTCCGCTGGTGGTGTTATCATAAGGGTCTAATTGTTTCATGCTTGTGTTTCTCTGATGGGAGCTGTGGGTTAATTGTATCGATTCCTGATCACTGCCTTTACTTCTATTTTGTGTATAGTGTGTATATGGCTACTGAAAATTATGCGCTGAACTATTACAGATTTTTTTTGAATAAATGACCTTTTACTGTGCACAAAAAGTGGCAGCTTGAGAAAGCTGCTGAGCCTGTAAAGGCTGGACACCAACCAACAACAACAACAACATCTGGCGCAAATGAAAACCAACAATGTTTTCTTAAGGAACATATAGTTGTTTAAATTGCCGCAAACAAAACAAATCGGACACCCCTTTACATTAAAATGGAGTACTTCAATCTTATTATGTGGAACGGTAAGTGTGGCTTCATGATTTTTTTCTGGCAAAATTTCTTATTTCTGCTACGGCTATTTAGTTTTGGTATTTTAGAAGTATAACCATGAAGACACAATTTGTCACATAAAATGTGGTTTATGTGTTGGGTAGTTGTATCGATTCCGGATCATTGCATTCACTTCTATTTTACATTTATGTTCAAATTATCATTACGCTAACGTATAAACCTCAGTTTATACGGAGAAAAGTGGGAATAATAAAATTATACATTATTGTCCTTCATTTCGCTCAGCAATAAATTGTGCTGTGTTGTGTGTTGTGTTGTTGTATATATATAATTACACATTATTTTTATTTTTACAACGGCCAAAAATCTATGATGGATGCAGAAAAACAACAGATTGTGCTTTTTTATCAGAAAATTCACAGTTTGAGCAATACCATAGCATAGTATGTTAAACGAGCATGTTATTATAGGATTGAATTTAATTTTCGTGGATTTATCGATGCGCTTCATGCTAAGTTTGTGAGTGATTTGCCGGAGTTTTCGATAAAATCCCCAAAACAGTTTGTGAGTGATTCAGCGGAGTAAATACATCGATAAAATCCACAGAAATGATAATTGATTCTTTGTAATTCCAACTTTGTCATTAAAATGATTAAAAATGGTAAATTATAGGAATTCTTTCGAAAGCATAAGAACGAACTTACCAGCGAGCACGGCGGAATGATTTAGCTGCCATCTTTAAAATAAAACAAAGCGAAAAATACATCAAGTCTTTAAATTCTGTTTATTTGTATTCTAACATTTACGCCTTTAATACGATGTTGACGTCACTTCACAGATACAGTGACGCAACGCGTGGGTTTTAAAAGTGCGTTTAAAATGATCGACCCTTTTCCTCAACGAGTTAAATAAATTAAATATTACATGAACAGTCATGTAAGATTCCCTATGTATAACATAAATGCTATAAAATGCGACCCGATTTCTTATTTCGCCACAATTACAGGTGATAAGACGGTCCAGTGTGGTCGCAAGCCAGATGTGTTAAAGCTATGGTTTCAGTGGAAGGCCATCGGAGACGAGGGGATGGAAGAAACAGTTGATAAAGCTTTCGATAATGCCAGGTAGGTTTCACATAGTTATGGTTGGGTGAGTACATGTATCTTGCTTCAATGGGCGTCCAACTGATATATTGGTTCACTGTTGGGCAAGGCCTGCGGTCCTTGCAGCAGGTAAGGATAGAGACGTAATGGTGTTATTTCTTCTGTTTCTCCATTTCGTGCCTTACTGTGATCCCCTCTACTGTCTCTTCTATCTCTATTCTCCCTTTCTTTGGGAGACGACACAAAATTATCCACAAGGGTTGATATGTCGTTAAACACCAACACAATCAACCAATCACATAATTTATTTGTTTTTATGTTCCCGCCTCGAAGTTGGCAAGGGCGTTAAAATTTTCTGTTGTGCGTACGAGTACATATGCGCATACGTGCCATGTTATCACATGTTATAGTGCTGCGCTATCTATAATTTTCAAGATCTTGTTTGACAAGACAGTGTAATGAAAACGCCCTTCAAACCCATTTAATATAGAAAAAAACTGGGGTTTACAGTGGTATATATATTTATGCCCCCGCCATTCAAAAATGTTAGGCCATTATGTTATACCCTCAGAAGTTTCGAGTGTCCGTCCGTCCGTCCGGTTGTACGTACGTCTGTCCGTCCGTCCGACCGTCAGCGCCTCATAGTTTCGTGTCCGCTTCATAACTCTGATAGCGTTTGCGATATTTTCACGAAACTCACAGATATGTAGAGCACTATGAGCCGACTGGCAGAGTGTATGAACCGTAACTATGCTTTCCTACTTTTGGAGTTGTTGCCCTTTGAACATTGCCATTTCTAACATAGTTTCGTTTCCGCTACAAACTTTCTATACCATTTGAGATATTTCCATGAAACGTCACAGATATGTAGAACACCATGACGATGCGCAGAACATTACGGAGTTTCATGTAACATAGTTTCATGTAACTATGATTTTCTTACTTTAGGAGTTAAAGCCCATTGAACTTTGAATATAACTGTTGCTATCAGTTTCGTCTCAGCTCCAAGACTCTGATACCATTTGAGCTATTTTCACGAAACTTCACAAGTATGTAGAGCACCCTGAGACGACGTGCAGAACATATGAACCATAGCTCTGTTTTTTTACTTTTGTAGATATTGCCCCTTGAACATTGAACATAGCCATTTCTGTAACTTAATGATTGATTCTGAACAAACTCACATGGTTGCATCACTAGGATAGGTGAAAACAGCCATTAGGTTTTTATGACCTTGGCCTTATTTTCAAGGGCACAGGCCCCCGAAAGCTGTTAATTTTGGGCCAAAGATGGCTTGTCTGCACCCAATCTAATGAACACATCAATGAAATGTGCTCTAACTTGGTACAATATATCATTGCAATTGACCATAAATTTGATCAGATTTTGAAGACCTTGACTTTATTTTAAAGGACACAGGCCCCTAAAAACTGAAAATGAGAATTGTAATTATTCTGATTTACTTTCTTTTGGAGCCCTGGCTCTTTGAACATTGAAAAAAGTCATCTCAGTCATGTAGTCTTGTCAACTTTATTAAGGAATGATTAGATTTTGAAGAGCTTGGCTTTGTTTTAAAGGGCACAGGCCTCCAAAAACTGAAACTGAGAATTGTAATTCTGGTTTACTTTCTTTTGGAGGTATGGCTCTTTGAACATTGAAAATAGTCACAGTGCTTGAGATGCCACTTCATCTCAATGTCGGGTAAATGTCCCACAAAATTGGAAGCAACGTCTACAAAATGACCTTTACAGTGTTGACGGGGACGTTAAACCTCAAATCAAACAAACAATTAAAATATCTGTCATGTATTCCTGTCAACTTTATTAAGGGAAAGAGTAATGCATCCTTAATTTGAATACCTTGATGATGATGATGATGATGATGATGATGATGATTTTTGATTGTGATATGGCACTTGATTGATGTAAATGTAGTGGCGGGGCATCAGTGTTTGCAGCTTTGATTTATTTCAACTAAAAGACACAGGTTGTAGGTACTCGTTAGAACCTTCTTAATGAGGCCGTTCTAACGCGCACCCACAATCTATGTTTTGTGGTTAATAGACGTTTCCGAGAACATAATCTTATGCTCCGCCTACTTGGTTACTGTTGCTACGTCCCACAAGCTTTGCAGCCAATATGGCGGTAACAAAGAAAGTCTGTGTAGATCTCGGAGGAGATTTATCAAGTATTCCGGACAATACTGGTGTTTCTTACATACCGAGACATAAAACTTTGACAAAAAAAAAAAAAAAAAATATAAAAAAATAAAAAAAAAAATAAAAATAAAAACAGCCTAACCAAAGGGCGAAGGAATTATAAATTAATTATGTGCATAATTTCAAAATAGTCAGACTGGAAAACTGCTCCAAGTTACCGCGAAGTGTTGGCGTTTGGTGCGGAAAACGAAAACACACACACACACACACATGCACGCACGCACACGTGCACGCGCACGCGCACACTCACACACATGTATTCAACCAAATACAGCGAAGCTCCGCTATTAAGACCACCTAGACCCATGAAACATCATGCTTTCAAAAGCGCACCTTGAAGGTTCCAGGTGCATGTATTTTCTTTGCACACCCTATACATCCTATATGCTCTAGTGAAAGACCACCTAAGGGACCATTCGCAAGTAGTCTTCTTAAGACCACTTCTGGGCAGTCCATAAGGTGGTCACAATATAGGAACTTCTCTGTACAAGCACACGTCCCACAACAAACACACACTAACACCCCTGTGCACATTAAACACTTGTTTACTTAATTATAAGCAATGTGGTGCGAGTAGGCCCGTCCGTGCTTATAAACCTTATTGGTTTCATTGGGCGGCAGGGCTTGAGATGTCATTTCATCTCAACGTTGGGTAAAAGTCCCACAAAATTTGAAGCAACGTCTCCAAAATGACCTTTACAGTGTCAAACAAACAAACAAACAAACAAAACTGAATTATAAAGCATATGCTCATCATTTCATTATACAATAATTCCACACCGCGGGTACAATTTAATGCAACCGAGAGTGGTGTCAATCATATACACTAACCGTTTCATGCAATCCGCATTAACTCTATATTAACTGATCCCTAATCAGACAGCCAAATGTAGACCAGCAACCCACTCATCAACCTCTAGATCAGAGATCATGCTATGAACATATACTACAAGAGCCAACACACCCACCGCATCAGTCTGCTTAATTACTCACTAAGACACGAGATTTCGTGCATCTCTCTTTGAAAAGTCAGCAGACTATAGAAGGGCAGTTGCAATCCGCGAGGGCCCCAGTCAGACTGCGCAAATGCGCAGGCTGATCCCAGTCCTTGTTGCCTGCATAAGCCCCAACGCTGGCCACGCAGCACACCAACCATACAATATTTGTGACTGCACTGCAGTCTAAGGAGAAAAATATGTAAATAAAAATAAAAATCCACGAAACTAGGGTTACAAAGCGAGCGACACAACCACCAAGCCCGGACCAACCAGACCAGTCAGTTATGCACTCTATGTGGATATTTATTATGGTCGTACTACTACATTCCTCCATACTACAGAGAGACATTTGTTCCAAATGTTTAGAAGATACTAATGTAATGTAATAATATCACATTTCCAGCTTCGTTTGACTCCACTGCATCTGCCCCGCCCCTGGGCTCAAACGGTTATCGTGGCACCAGACACCATTGTAGGAGGAGGAAGAAAAAATCTGTTAAGAAACATCCAGTCGAGTGCCCCGACCGGGGACTGAACCCACGACCTGGGATTACAAAGCGAGTGACACAACGACCAGGCCAAAAGGCCCGGAGCAGTTAGACCGGCAACTTATGCACTCTATATGTACATGTATATACACATATACATGTTTGTTTGTTTGATTTGAGGTTTAACGTCCCCGTCAACACTGTAAAGGTAATTTTGGAGACGATGTTTCCAATTTTGTGGGACTTTTACCCGACCTTGAGATGAAATGACCTCTCCAGCCCTGCCACCCAAAGAAACCAACACGGTTAATTAGCAGTGACGGGCCGACTCGCACCGCTTTTCCGAGGAAGGCTTAGATCTTCTGAGAGCTGAAACCGACCCGCACACGACTACTGGTAAACCGCTCAGAAGATCTAAGCCTTCCTCGGAAAAGCGGTGCGAGTCGGCCCGTCACTGCTAATTAACCGTGTTGGTTTCTTTGGGTGGCAGGGCTTCAAGCCCCGATTGGCGGAGGCCATCATATATGCATGTGCATATTTATCTAAATACTACAACATGACAATTGTTTGACAGTCCTATTAATAAACTTCCCACACAACCCCATTACCCTGAAATGCTCTTCCCCACTACCGAGTTTCTTTGTTTGTGGGAGAAAATGGCCGTTAGTGACCAACACAGCGGCACTAAATAAAATCGATTTTTTCGATTGGATGAAACAGCGCTCTTGATTGACAGCTCGGAAACGTCTATTGAGACAAGAATCATCTGAGAAATGATAGTTCTAGTGATATTGAAGACGCCATTTTATGACACTGATGAGTTATCTCGTAATGTGCAGGATACCGCCATATAGGTCAGGCATTTGCATCAAGGTCAGAGAATTGATAGAAGAGTTGCATACTTTAAATGAATTATTCCGTATCGATTATCGATTTGTATCGATTCCTGATCATTGCCTCTACTTCTATCTAATTAAATTTTGGCGGCCGGGGCATTCGTACCCTCTAAGCAATGTCTAGTTGTTGTTTTTCTTGTTTTTGTTTTCAAATTGTAAAGTGTCACTGAAGCTTTTAATTCTACACATCGATATTTGGAGGATTTCATTTTTTTAAATATTAACAATATTGACTTTAATGATCGTAACAGAATTTTAACAGAAAAACTTCTTAAACAATGCTATCATTATCATAAGATTTTTAAAATTTTATTGTCGACATTATGATATTATTTCTAAATGTGGCGATTCTTTGAAGATAAATATGCAACAGGGACTGTCGTAAACTGAATTTAATGGAGATTGAGTTTATAAGTTCAGAAGAATACAAGGTAGTGATATTTTTTCTGGTCAGTCTAGGAAAATTGTTGTGAAATAAAATAAAATTGGTTATTACATGGAGGTTATGCGACTGACCGAGTGCTTGGTTGACGACCTTTTTACAGTAGACAACTTTGCTTCGCTTTCCGTTGCACGGTGGAGGGCTGGACTTCTGACTCTTCCGTCTTTGAATCGACTGCCTATTGGAAATTCGCAAAATTTCAGTATGCTTCCTCTGGCTTTCGTTGCCGGATCATTACAGGGTCACTGATGAGGCTTTATTAGCCGAAACTACGTAGTATGACCCATCTTCTTTCTTATGAATATTTTCATTGTTCTTAAAGGAACTCATTTTTGATTTTTATTTGCCTTCACTGCAGCTGGTGTTGTGCCGTGTGGCGGCCGTAAAACGTCTCCCCGTACATCAACCATAGTGCAGTTTATATTTAACATTTGGTCCTTTGAGATCAGCGTGAATATTCTGAGAAGTCAGAAATAAATTATTAGTTAAGACTCAAATTCTAGACAGGTTTTTAATTCTTTGGACCTCATTTTGATTTGTATCAGTCTTTGAATCGACTGCCTATTGGAAATTCGCAAAATTTTAGTATGCTTCCTCTGGCTTTCGTTGCCGGATCATTACAGGGTCACTGATGATGCTTTATTAGCCGAAACTACGTAGTATGACCCATCTTCTTTCTTATGAATATTTTCATTGTTCTTAAAGGAACTCATTTTTGATTTTTATCTGTAAAGGTCCCATCCTATTTTTTTAGAATTCAATAGGGGTGGTGTCTGATGTTTCCTGGGTTTGAACCTCCGTGATCTAACTGACATTTTTCTTTCTGCTCTGGCGTCCGATTGGTGTTGAGTCCTCAACGTTTTAATCTATCATGACCATTTTACTATGTATTTTATTTTGACTCACTGTTGAGCTAGAAAGCCTCCATGCGGATCAATTTTTTATTGTCATTATGTTTGATACTGCACTGGAACTGAGGGCGAGGGTTGAAATTTAATTAACTCAGGAGTTGAAGCCCCGGGTTGTTTTACTACGGCCCACCCCAAGCGGTCCTTTTTTTGTAGTGTCTTACTTGTTTATTGGCTGTGTGGCGTTGGTTAATGTTTTGTCTGTTTTTGTGTGTGTCTTCATGGCACTTTCGTTTTAGACGTGACTTAAGATGGCTGCGTTCTTTGAGTGTGGCCTTTCCTGAGTGACCTTTTATTACTAGTTCTCTGGGCCAGACTAGCTAGTTATGGGCAGTTCGACATCTTCCGACACCTTAAACGTTTGGTAATTTTCATGTTTCGCATGTCATAGAGAAATACATCAGTTAAAACCAAAGTTTCAAGACTTTTGAAAGACTTTCCGCTGACCGTTTCAAGGCGGTTCTTCTGTCGCGGTTAATTTTTGTTATGGTTTGTCTTTGGGTGTTTGTGGCGCTTATTTTTCTTATTTTGGATAGCCTATTGGCCATTTTGTGGGAAAGTAACTGTCCTTTTGGCGTTCCGCTATTGTTTTTCCATTAGGTCTGTTGTTTCATGTTGGTGTTTCTTTCCCTTTGTTGTCTCTGATGGGAGCTGTGGGTTGATTGTATCGATTCCTGATCATTGCCTCCACTTCTATTTTGTTGCTGACTGGAATACCCCCGAAGACAGGTTCTCACCCGTGCGAAATAGGACTTTTTTCACATCTCCAAAAAGGCTACTTTTCGGATGAAAATCCATGATATTTTTCTTATTTATACTGCAAACATAGGTTGTGAGTGCTCGTTAGAACCGCCTCATTGAGGCGGTTCTAACGAGTACCCACAACCTATGTCTTGGAGTAAAAATAAGAAAAATAAGGTATACCCCCGTAAACCCCAGTTTTCTCTATACAAAGTGGGGGTGTAAGGGGGTGTTCATTTCACGGACTTGTTCACGTGATGCATGACAGAAATCATTTGATCTACTGAAGAGTGAATGTTGAATCATTTGCAGGTACTTGGTAGAAAAATTAAAAGCAACAGATGGGTTCCGACTCGTCATACCTAAGGTAAGCAAATGCATTGAAATTACTGGATGTCAGTATAATACATAGTTAGTTAATCGAACCTAATACAGCACACACGTTTCATACATGTCCAGACCAGATCAATCTTAGAATACTGCCTACGCCCTCGCGAACATTATTGACAGTGTCTGAATGTCGGTCGTGTTATGAAAGAAGAAAAATAAAACGCACGTTAGTGCATTTATCTGATATATCTCGTATTCCTCAAGAAAGGAACTCAACTTGTCTTTTATGATTTTATAGCATAGCTGATTTACCTTTTCCGGTAGAATATGCTTGAGAATAATACTAGTCTAAGGGTAATTAATAAACTAGAAGCAGCCGAATTGACAGAGCTTGACAATCTAACACGACGGTCATTGTCCAGCATGAGGCTTGCTGTGATCGCGTTGGACAGATTGTTCCCTCACACACATGATAGATTTTTTCATGCATTCATTTATTTTCTGAGCTGAAATTCTTGTGATTGGTCGATTAATAGACTAACTCGACGATTACATATTTAATTATGGTTTTTCACCGACTTAACTTTTGGCGATGACATGAATAGCAAGCTCTTTTTTTGGACTGATGTAAAGAACACGATAAAATAAATACTCGCTGCACACCTTCAAAATGTAAAGATTATACAGATGCATTGACCATTCGTGGTCTATTGTCTGTATAAGCTATGATTTTTTCCAACAACCTTCAAGTTTTATTACATCCAAATTATTCAATAAAGAACAGTACTATAAGTATTTCTCGCAGTTTATTTTCTTTGGTTGACCTTTAATCTATCAATAGTCCTTGCATAAGTTGTCGATCGGCCAAACCCAACGTCAGGAAGGTTAACATGTCCGTGTAATGCAAACCCTCTAAACGCCACTGTATATGGGGAATAGTTGGATTTACGGGGCTATACATTGTTTTTCTTATTTCTGCTCTTAGGACCGAGGCTTTTTTCACCAGAAAAAGAAAAACAAAAACGCAAGAGAAAGGAGAGACGCCATGTTTCCACACGGCGTGTTATCGAAATGTTGCAGTCCAGCAACAGCAATATGTATTTCAAACTCCTTTGTTTCCAAGGTATTTTACTTGCTCGGAAATGTTCTCTTCTCGACTTTAATGTTACATGTAACATCAACGTTCTCTAAAAACTTTAGGAAAACATGTCCATGTGAAATAATGGCGTCTAACATGGTGTCAGAAATGACATATATTAGATAAAAATCTTGACATCTTTCTTATTTCTGCTTGTGGATGCTCATTAGAAATGCCTCCGAATGAGGCGGTTCTAACGAGTACCAAGAAACTATGTTTCTGGGAAAACATAAGTCAGATAATGTATACTTCATAAAGCCCACTTTTCTCTGTATGAAGTGGGTTTAGAGGGGTTTTCCTTTCACGGACTCGTTATCGCGATGAGTTCTTCCATTCTAGTTCCAGTGCACAAACGTTTGCTTTTGGTATATACCAGAAAGTCTAAGAAATCAGGAAGAAACGGAAGAATGGTGGGAAAAGATGCAAAAAGTAAGTAGTTGTTATAGGTTTCATACAGTTCTTAAAAATGATTCTATTTTGTTTCTGAAAAATCTGGGAGCCAGCAGTTCTCTGCTCAAGTTTGCATGGAAAAAATCACGGAAAAATATATAATTTGCTCTATAATTCAGATTGCCAAATGGTAAACGGAGTTGAGAATAAAATAAACTCCGAAATAATCTTGGCCGCATTACGATAACACACCCATGTGGTAAGATTGCCACTTTTAATTCTCATATGTTCAGATGCAAAACTTTGATCTTCTTCTTCTTTCTATTTCCTAGAACGTAGCTTGTTGGTGTGCATAAGAACCCACTTATTGGGGCGGTTCCGACTTGTGGTGAGAGGGGTTAGTTTTACGGCCCTTCCAAGATTATTTAATTTATTATATCCAGCCCATCGTTAATCAGTGGCGGGCGAAAACCGGAAGGCCTGGAGAAACAACAACTGACCTTCTGTTGCAGGACTGGAGTCTCACATGTGACCCGAGCTTGGCTCAAACCCCATTAGAGACCTAATGATTAAGAGTCAGCGCTTTTATCCACTAGGCCACAGAGGCCCATCGCTGTTCCGATGGGCACCCACAATCTCTCGTTTTTGAGCCAAAAAGAAGGATATTGTATAGCCCTGTAAACCTACGATGTGTCGCACATAAGACCCAAGTCCGCAGTTCAAAAGTCGAGGTCACATTTAGAGGTCTAGTACGGAAGCCGATGGGGGACACTTTTCAATACTACGTTTTTTAGTACTACGACGTTATAAAACTAAAGCTTATTTTTACTATGATAACATTGTCTCGAGTATATAATCTTCTCAACGTACACACACGCACACACACTACCTCAACTATATAAACGACCGGATATGACGTCTGAGACAGACAGACAGACATACAGACAGACAGACAGGCAGGCAGACAGACAGACAGACAGACAGACATACAAACAGACAGACAAACCAGACAGACAGATAGACAGACAGGTATATGACGTCTGAGACAGACAGACAGACAGGCAGACAGACAGACTGACGGATAGACAGACAGACGGACAGGTAGATATACAGGTAGACTGACAGATAGACGGACAGATTTATTAATATTATACAATACTAAAATTTGCCAATAGTAAAATAAAGCCATAGTAAAATACCTCCATAGTAAAATAAAGCGTTAGTAAAAAAACGTCATAGTAAAAAGATATAAAACTAAAATATTGCAAACACACACACACACACACACACACACACACACACACACACACACACACACACACACACACACACACACACACACACACACGTACGAGACACAACTCTATGAAAACGACCGGATATCACGTCTGAGACAGAAAGGCAGGCAAGCAGACAGACAGACAGACAGACAGACAGATGAATAGACATACAAACAGACAAACAAGCAGACAGACGGACAGGTAGATATACAGGTAGACTGACAGATAGACAGACAGATAGATGGACACACACACATACACACACGCACACGCACGCATGCACGCACACACCACACACACAAAACTATTAAAACGACAAGATATGGCGTCTGAGACATACAGACAGACAGACAGACAGACAGATAGACAGATGGACAGACAGTCTGACGGACGGACGGACGGACGGTCGGACGGACAGACAGACAGACAGACGGACAGGTATAAATACAGGTAGACAGGCACACACGTATGAGACACAACTATGACAACGGCCGGATATGACGTCTGAGACAGACAAACATACAGACAGACAGACAGACAGACGGACGGACGGACGGACAGAAAGACAGACAGACAGAAGATAGACTGGACAGGTAGATAGATATACAGGTAGACTGACAGATAGACGGACATATTTACTTATATTATACATTACTGAAATTTGCCAATAGTATAATAAAGCCATAGTAAAATACCTCCATAGTAAAATAAAGCCATAGTAAAAAAACATCATAGTTAAAAGACATAAAACTAAAATATTGCAAAACCAAATGGAACACTGGACATCCGTTTGGGTTTATGCCCTTTTATTACAGATATTGGCATTTAAAATACAGATATCTGTATTTAAATAGAGATATATGCATTTAAATACAGATATCTCTATTTGTTTTGGTTTGAATATGGGCATCCGTTTGGGTTTATGCCCATAGATACAGATATCTGAATTTTAAATAGAGATATCTCTAATTATAAATACAGATATTTGTATTTTTATGTAAATAGAGATATCTATATTTGAAAGTCAGATATCTGTATTTAAAATACATATATCTCTAATTTAAATACATATATCTCTAATTAACAATACAGATATCTGTATTTGAAATAGAGATATCTGTATTTGAAATAGAGATATCTGTATTTAAATGCAGATATCTGTATTTAAATGCAGATATCTCTATTTAAATACGGATATCTATATTTTAAATGCCAATATCTGTATTAAAAGGGTATAAACCCAAACGGATGCCCAGTGTTGCATTTGGTTTTGCAATATTTTAGTTTTATGTCTTTTTACTATGATGTTTTTTTACTATGGCTTTATTTTACTATGGAGGTATTCAACTATGGCTTTATTTTACTATTGGCAAATTTCAGTATTGTATAATATAAATAAATCTGTCCGTCTATCTGTCAGTCTACCTGTATATCTATCTACCTGTCCCGTCTGTCTTCTGTCTGTCTGTCTTTCTGTCCGTCGGTCCGTCCGTCCGTCTGTCTGTCTGTCTGTATGGTTGTCTGTCTCAGACGTCATATCCGGCCGTTGTCATAGTTGTGTCTCATATGTGGGTGCCTGTCTACCTATATATCTACTTGTCCGTCTGTCTGTCTGTCTGTCTGTCTGTCTGTTTGTCTGTCTGTCTGTCTGTCTGTCTCTGTCTGTTTGTCTGTCTGTCGGCTTGCCTGCCTGTCTGTCTCAGACGTGATATCCGGTCGTTTTCATAGTTGTGTCTCGTACGTCTTTTGTGTGTGTGTGTGTGTGTGTGTGTTTGTTTGTGTGTTAGTTTCGCAATATTTTAGTTTTATATATTTTTACTATGACGTTTTTTACTAACGCTTTATTTTACTACGGAGGTATTTTACTATGGCTTTATTTTACTATTGGCAAATTTTAGTATTGTATAATATTAATAAATCTGTCCGTCTTTCTGTCAGTCTAACTGTATATCTGTATACCTACCTGTCCGTCTGTCTGTCTGTCTGTCTGTCCGTCTGTCTCTCTGTCTTTCTGTCTGTCTGGTCTGTCAGTCTTGTCTGTCTGTCTGTCTGTCTGTTTGACTGTCTCTCTGTCTCAGATGTCTTATCCGGTCGTTTTCATAGTTGTGTCTCGTACGTGTGTGTGTGTGTGTGTGTGTGTGTGTGTGTGTGTGTGTGTGTGTGTGTGTGTGTTTTGCAATATTTTAGTTTTATATCTTTTTACTATGACGTTTTTTTACTAACGCTTTATTTTACTATGGAGGTATTTTACTATGGCTTTATTTTACTATTGGCAAATTTTAGTATTGTATAATATTAATAAATCTGTCCGTCTATCTGTCAGTCTACCTGTATATCTACCTGTCCGTCTGTCTGTCTATCCGTCAGTCTGTCTGTCTGTCTGTCTGTCTGTCTCAGACGTCATATACCTGTCTGTCTATCTGTCTGTCTGGTTTGTCTGTCTGTTTGTATGTCTGTCTGTCTGTCTCAGACGTCATATCCGGTCGTTTATATAGTTGAGGTAGTGTGTGTGCGTGTGTGTACGTTGAGAAGATTATATACTCGAGACAATTTTATCATAGTAAAAATAAGCTTTAGTTTTATAACGTCGTAGTACTAATAAGACGTAGTATTGAAAAGTGTCCCCCATCGGCTTCCGTAGTCTAGTGTAAAATGTATTTTATGTCTTGTCACCGTGACTACACTCATTTCTGTTTCTCATGTCATAAAGCGGGGCATATCAGTGGCATAGGCTATTTGTAACTTAAAAATGTAACATTACCAAAACACGCCTGTACAGATACATTTGAAATTTACCGCCGAAAGAAACGAAAATTTTCGGATATACTATGTGATATTTTTCTTATTGCTGCTCAAAATATAGATAAAAAGCACACGTTAGAACCGCCATATCGAGACGGTTCTAACGAGTATTCACTATCTACATTTTAGAGCAATAATAGCAGACATAATGTATATCCCTGTAAACCCCAGTTTTACAATATAAAAGTGGGGTTTAATAGGGTCAAAATTATATATGTGTGTTTTCGAGAGGGCTGTATGTATTCATTGGAATCATCTGCGCGGAGTAATTCTACTGAGAACATTCGATAAACCGTTATTTTAAAGACAGTCTAAACCCTACCTCTTCTATGCCTTCCTCCCTGGTGCTATTATTAACACCCAGTGCCCCGAACAGAACTCGTTTCGGAAAAAAATGGTTCCGAAGGCGTTAGATCCACACATTACTACAATAAACCCATGCGACAAAGTGCATTTTTACATCTCCAAAATGGCTACTTCTCTGATAAAAAAATCTTACTTACACTGCAAACATAGGTTGTGGTTGCTTGTTGGAACCGCCTTTATAAACGTGTGTTGTAGATGCTCGTTAAAGCAGCCTCGGTACCAACAACCTATGTCTTAGAGAACAATAAGAAAAATAACGCATACTCCTGTAAAGAAAAATGTTCTATATAAAGTGGAATTTCTGGGAGCTGTGGATTAATTGTATCAATTCCAGATCATTGCCTTCACTTCTATATAAAGTCGTGCTTACATGAGGTGTTCATTACTTAAGCGGTTCTAACGAGTACCCACAACCTATGTCTTATAAAGTGGGTCTTACAGGGGAATGGGGAGTGTTCATTACACAGACTTAGAAATTATGTTGCTGTGCATATGAATAGAGTCGATAAAACCGAGTCTTCGATTTGCGTTCTTTCAAGTGTTTTTTTGTTTCCAAAGGCAACTTTAAATGTGATGAGCTATGTCTCACTGGGGCGGTTCTATCGAGTAACCACAACATGTATCTTTGAGTAGAAATCAGAAAAAATAATTTATACTCCCATAAAATACAAGTGAGGGCAATATTATCCCTATATAGAAGTGAGCTTTAGTAGGATGTTCATTTCACGGACTTGTTTTTGACTATAACAGGGCTATAGCATGACATCTTGCATGAAACTACCTCGAGATCTCTGCATGTCCACGAACAGGAAAGGCTCTGTAAACCCCAGTTTCTCTATTGAAATTGGGGTTTAGATGGTGTCCGCACACACCAAAGGCTCTGGGGAGACTTCGCATATGCGAAAGCTCTGGCAACACTGCGCATATGCGAAGACTGGCGAGAATGCACATATGGGCAGGCTCCCCTGAGCCTTTGCTGGTCATCTTTTTATACCAGCTGAATGAGATGAACTCGTTCGTTATAACACACCCGTGTGATAGTACATTCCTTCATATCTCCTAAAATGAAACGTTGGGATATTTTCATATTTATTCCAAATACAGGTTGTAGCTGCTCGTTAGAACCGCCTCAACTAGTAACCGCAACCTTTATTTTGGAAAAAAATAAGCAATTAATGTATACCACTGTAAACCCCAGTTTTCTCTAAAAAATATGGGTTTAGAGGGGTGCTTAATTTCATGGACTTGTTAACGTGATGGCGTTAACTTTTGGTTTATCGGAATAATCTGATTGGTCTATCAAGTCATGTGCCCCTCCATGGAACAATTAAAATCTAGTCATTAGACCCGGTTTGCTCATCTCGTGGCGACCAAACCAAAATATGTTTGGGAAGAACATTATGTGTATCATATTTCTGTCTTATAGGTAGCTCCAAAGATTAAGGAAGGAATGGTTAAAGAAGGATCGTTGCTGATTGGCTATACGCCACTCAAATTGAAAGGATTCGTTAATTTCTTTAGGATTATTATTGAAAATAAACTATGCGAACATAGTGATATGGATTATGTTATTGGGGAAATAGATCGCCTAGGTAAACATTTAAGTTTCTAAGGTGTGCCATTACATTACAAAAACATGCCTTTACAAATGCATTGTAAACTTTACCGCCGAAAAAACGAAAATTTTAACATGAAAAATTTTGATATATTTTCTTATTTCTGTTCAAAATATAGATTGTGGGCACTCGTTAGAACCACCTCATCGAGGCGAATCTAACGCGTACACACAATCTATATTTTAGAGCAGAAATAAGAAAAATAAGGTTTTCCCATGTAAACCCCAGTTTTACTATATACAGTGGGGTTCAAGGGGGTCAAAATTATATAGGCGTGTTTTCGTAATGACATGAACTCCCTTGAAAACCACACTTTATGGAGGAAAGTGTGCTTTTAAGGGGTATAATTTTTCCTTATTCCTCAGTGAGGCGGTTCTTACGACCACCCTTAACTATGTTTACAACAGAAAAAAGTAAACATACAAAGCTTATTTTGTTCTGAGAAAATGTCATTATTTTGATTCTTAAAGTTTAATCGCTCACGATCGTATTATCCCAATGGGTGGAAACAGTTATGAAACTGGCACTGGTGGACAAACATCATTTGTGACCATTCAAATACCCAAGAAGGCATAATAAACCATGCAGACATACGTTGACTCAAAGTTTTTAGCGTTGATTTAGTGTTGATATCCTGTTTAGAAGCAACGTGTGATTTCGCTTGAAACCTTGAGAACCATGAAAATGTGCTTTAGAATGGGTACCGAAATGATCACAAATATTAGTACAGATAGGTCTAAGCAAATAGTGAAGATCCAGATCAGGGAGCAGTCTCATCATGGTCTACAATGTTTGCACAGTGAACAAAGAGATCAAACTGCTTAAGAAGGTGTCTGATCAGGGTCTACACTGTTTGCCATTCAGACTGCACCTTTTCGACTCCTAGCGGGATCGTGACACAAATTAACCAAACGTTAAGGAGTATTACGCCAAGTCCTCAAGTGTCCAAATGTTCAGGATTTTTACAAGAGTTTGTGCTATTCAGAACTATTCCTATTCTAGGCCGGAAAGATTAAATTATATTTTACTGATATTCTATAATATCATCACCTCACTGAGGCGATTCTTATGAGAACACACAACATACATTTCAAGGATAAAACTAAAAAAAACTACCTCGAATATCAAAATTTATCACATGACCTCGCATCTGAGAATGCCATGTAATAAATTCGATAAACCGTTAGTGGATTAAATATGCAAATTAATAAGATACACCCCCGTAAGATCACATGTATGCGTCTTCTACGACGTCGCGTTTACTGATGGTAGAAAATTGACATATTCAGGTCTGAGAGTTTAGCTATTTCTAAAGACTGTCCATAAAAATAAAGACAGTCTTTAAATTTATGGACCCACGTGTCTGTAGAAAGCAATGCAAATCGTACAAATTTTCAAAAATTCGAAAATCGCAGTACATGTGTTATGCAATCTTCTTTATTACATGATAATCTGCGTGTAGCTAAAAACTGAGTATGATCCGTTGTCTTGTTGATTCATAATTCAAGGAACTAAATAATTGATTCTGTGTAGTTCAGGTTTTCTCCCTTACACTATATACAATGAAATATGTCAACTGATGCATGGCACACTTGTTGTAAGTATATGAAGGGAGAAAACCTAAACAAGGATATCTTCCGTAGCCGTTTTATATAAATACTCGAAAATTAGACAACAGATTCGAGAAAAATATTCTGTGTATGTAATTCATCATGTAACGAAGAAGTTTATATAACACATATTCTGCGATTTTCGAATTTTTGAAAATTCTTACGATTCGCATTGCTTTCTACAGACACGAGAGTCCATAAATTTAAAGACTGTCCTTATTTTTATGGACAGTCTTTAGAAATAGCTAAACTCTCAGACCTGATATTTGTAAAGCAATCGTGAATAAATTGCATTTTAAATGTCTATGATAAATAGAATCTTGCATTCGTGCTCTTATAAAATTGAATATATTAAACTCGTTGAGGAAAAAAGATAAAATACTCGGCAAAGCCTCGCATTTTATCCCTTTTCCTGAACTCGTTTAATAAATTCAATAATGCATGAACACTTATGTAAGATCCTCTATACGAATATGTGGCGATCTGGAGTAAAGAGCCGGCCTCAGTGGCTCAGTCGGATGTGCGTCTGACTGGTGATCAGGAGGACGCGGGTTCGACTCCCGCCGGGGTCGGCAACATTCTTTCGTGGAGATTGATCATGAAATCTTTTCTACGGTCATTCTCTCCCTTCCGCTGATTCAAGAAGGGCAGTTGTCAGTTTCTGGTGAAAAATGCGCACTGTACTGGTTAACCGCTTACGTATAAGCCTGCCCAGCAAAGTGTTGATAGGTAAACTGACCGGCTCAAAAATGACCTTAATAGTGTTGACTGGGCCGTAAAACTCCAAAACAAACAAACAAAACAAAATCTGGAGTAAAGGAAAGAATTCTCTAGGGCATTCAGATCGGGCTCGAATTTTCCATGGTAAACGAGACATCCGTATTCGAGTTATCCAAGTTTCCCTGTACAGTAGAACTTCGATGGCTCGAACACCGATGGCTCGTTTACCATGGATGAGTCGAACTCATTCTTGAACCCCTAGCGAAATCCTCTACATAAGAAATAGTGGGGGACAATTAAGGAGGTTTTAGTCTTTTATCTTGTAAATGTATGCTGTGTGTACTCATTAGAATCGCCTCGATGAGGCGGTTCTAATGAGTACACACAGCATACATTTTCATTATAAAACACCGAAAAGATATCGAAAAGTATATCGTATACCTCCTGGCAGTCTCCCTCAGTGGTTCGAACTACCCCTGTCTCGAACAGATTTTCGAGGTCCCAAAGGTGTTCGAGCCATTGAAGTTCGACTGTATTTTTTGATGGATTTTGAATGGGTTGTTTTCAGGTGTGAAATTGTAATGGTTTTCTTGATTCATTGATATTAATCGTCACCGAAACAGAAATAAAGACGGATATCACTTATGAATACCAGCTGCATTTGAATGAGTCATTACGAAAACACGCCTATACCAATACATTGTAACCTTTATCGCCGAAAAAATGAAAATTTTAAGATGAAAAATTATGGTATTTTTTCTTATTTCTGCTCAAAATATAGATTGTGGATACTCGTTAGAACCGCCTTGATGAGGCGGTTCTAACGAGTACCCACAATCTATATCTTAGAGCAGAAATAAGAAGAATAAGGTTTAGCCCTACAAACCCAAGTTTTACTATATGAAAGTGGGGTTTGAAGGGGTAAAATTATATAGGCTTGTTTTCGTGATGTTAACGTCCTTGTTTATTGGCTTTTGTCTGGGTGTTGAATTTGGAAGTATGCTGACATGCAAAAAAAACGACAACATAATAGCAAACATAAATGTTTTTTAGGTTTATTTCGCGCATGAAGGACTACAGTCAAAAGCATTATAGTGCATCTGAGATATGACTAAATGGATACAAAAGCGCATTTAAGCTGTATAAATCCATTTTAAGTTATGATAGAAAAATGTTTTATCACACATAAATATCACAGAAAGGCAGTTTAGAAAGTGACACTATTTCGTTTATAAACGGCATCATGGCAAACCGTTTATGATCCATCTTTAAAATACTGTCACTTTCTTTAAATCATGGCGACTGGTAGATACCAACAATACAAACACGTCACAAACACAGATAACATAGCGATGGACGAAATTCCCTGATTTTACATGTGCAATGTAGAGGAATGAATAATTTCATGTACATATAAATGCTCCAGGATACATACTCAACCAGTCTGTCCTACCAAAAGCTGTGACAGGAGCCACTCTCACTATGAATCATATGGTTGCAAAATAAAATTTTGTACTGTTTTGTCTCTTTGAGAAAATGATATCTTGCAACCAATCTCTTATTTAATCATTCACACATTAAAGAAAGTACAGAATATTCCATCTACTTCTTTGTACCGAAGCAAACAGGATCTAATTCAAATCCAAACTGTTGATCAGCATCACCAGCATCACGTACAGCAATATCTATAACTGGCAGCAGATCCATCTTTCTTGTAGTTATTTCTATCTTTGTCTTTCCGTCATTGGCTTTCCGGTACTGTAACGAAAAAAAAATATTATGTGGCTTCAACAATGTATTTCGTCAGGTACCTTACATGTAACAGATGGAGCGTAAGAGAACTAGGTCGAACTTCATCTCTGTAACCGTTTGACTTTCATGCTTTCGGAGATGTTGCACTGACGAGTTCGAAATCCTTTATACGTATTGGATTTTTGTCTTAACCATGATGGAACACAGGGTGGGGATTTGCGTCACGTAATATCGATTTACGCCCACACACCCCACACTAGTAAAACTTTTACTGACCGCCCCAATGCGATTCTTCTGTCACAGTTTATTATTGTTTTAGTTCGTGCAAGTATGTAATTATTGTAGATTGCTGTTTGGCCATTTTATAGGAAAGTATCTGTCCTTTTGGCTTTCCGCTTATGACGTGTGCATCATAGTGAAAAAGAAGGGAATGCAATGATCAGGAATCGATACAATTAACCCACAGCTCCCATCAGATACATCAAAGGGAAAGAAACACAAACATGAAATAATTAGACCCTAATGGAAACATCAATCGCTGAAAGCCAAAGGACAATTACTGTCCCACGAAATGGCCAATTGTCTATCCATAACAAAACATATAAAGGATACAAACACTCAAAGACAAACCATAACAAAAAACCGTGATAGAAGAACCGCCTTGGAACGGTCAATGAAACGATTTCCACGCGGGGAAGGGGGTGGGGTCTTAAATCGATTTTATGTGGCCACAAACCTCGCAATTACTTCCGTCCCGATTTAGACAAATAATTTGTTCAGTCCGCATGAAGGCCTCCTAACTCATCAGTGATACACACACTCCAAAAAATAAACCGCGACAGAAGAACCGCATTGAAACGGTCAGCGGAACGAATTCGAATTCCATTGGGAGCGAGGGGGGGGGGGGGCTTAAATCTGTTTTACGCGGCCGCAATCCTGCCCTTACTTCCGTCGCGATTTAGACAAACAATTTGTTCAGTCCGCATGAAGGTTTCCTAATTCATCAGTGCAACATCTCCGAGAACACGAAAATCAAACATCTACAGGGATGACACAACGGTGAGGACTCGACAGCAAGAAACCACTGAAGTGCTGGAGCAAAAGGAGCAAAAGAAAATCAGCAATTGAACAATAGTTAGTTTAACGGTAGGAAGTCACAACAGTTGCTTTCATAATTGCAGTCACTATCAATTATGAACCTATTCCAATTTAGTGTACGTTTTAATATACATTCATTATTTAGACCTGCAAACATGTAGACTAATTCTGCTGTTTAAATCATTTAAAAGGTGTTAGTTATTCTATCTTTATGCTTTCTACATCACATCACGAAAACATGCCTATATAATTCTGACCCCCTTGGACCCCACTTTTATCTAGTAAAACGGGGTTTACAGGATAAAACATAATTTTTCTTATTTCTGTTCTATAATATAGATTGTGGGTACTCGTTGGTGGTTCTACCGTGTACCCACAATTTATATTTTGAGCAGAAATAAGAAAAATATCAGAATATTTTACCTTGAAATTTTTCAGCAGTAACATTTACAATGTATTTGTATAGGCGTGTTTTCGTAATGCAATGCCCTCTGGTAAGAGACCACATTAAGGACAGTCCAAATATGGTGTTAAATGAAAAAGGGAAGGCTATGAATAGAAATCAACACAACCTAATATTACGTTACCATGTCCCTAAAATGAACAGCCCTCTAAACCCTACTTTATATACAGAAAACTCAGGTTTACAGAGGTATACATGATTTTGTTCTGTTCTATTCCAAGATACAGGTTGTGGGTACTCGTTAGAACCGCATAAATGAGGAGGTTCCAACAAGCATAAGCAACCTAGACGTAGGTTATGGGCACTCGTAAGAAGGTCTTACGAACACCTGAAACTTAAATAAGAATATAATATCACAGATATTCATCAGAAAAGTAGCCCTTTTGGGGATGTGAAAAAAATGCATTACATCGCATGGGAATGTTATTGTAAGTGTGGTCTTAATTAAAACAGAAGGGAAATTGATGAATAGAAATTGACACAAAAACCTTACACTTTCCGTCCAAGACACAAAGCACCACTTTGACATAATGAAAACATGCCTATACAAATACATTGTAAATTCTACCGCCAAAAGAAATTTTAAGATGAAAAGTTATTATATTTTCTCTTAATATAGATTGTGTGCACTCGTCAGAACCATCTCGTCCAAGCGATTCTAACCGGTACCTACAATCTATATTTTATAGCAAAAATAAGAAAAAAATAATGTTTACTCCTGAAAACCCCAGTTCCACAATATAAAATTTGGGTTCAAAGGGTTGATAATTATATAGACATGTTTTCGTGATGACAGTCCCAATGGCCGTCTTGATAAAGGAATTTTACTTTAGTGACCTCTCGAGCCCCACTTCCATATTGTAAAACTGGGGTTTATAGGGGTGTAAATTATTTTCATTATTTTTCTAATTTCTGCTTAAAAACACAGATTGTGGGTACACGTTAGAACCGCCTCGATAAGGCGGGTACATGTTAGAACCGCCTCGATGTGAACCCAGTGAAATAAGAAAACAATCAAAATTTTTATCGGATTTTTTTTGGGTCGGTAAAAATTGCAATGTATTTGTATAGGCATGTTTTCGTAATGTGAATAAGATTATACCGAACATACCTGACATTCATCTTCAGTCTCATCGACGTTATATTTTAGACTGCCCTTCTTCTTTTTCCTGCCACCAGGGGTGAGTACTCTTTCATCAAAGGCTCTGAGTTGGACAGCATTGTTATAATCACTAGTCACCGAATCATAGTAAGCTACCACATTGTGACAGTTTACCAGAATATCTTGACGAGCAATATTGCTGATACCTGCTAGAGCAACTAGTTGGGTCCTGTTTGCTTTATAGGCAAATTCATAATCTTCCTGGAATAAAAGGAACAAAGGAAGATAACATATGAGTGTTTATCATATGACGTCGCATCTGAGAGTGTAATAACGCCATGTAATATTTTTCGATAATCCACTAGTGGATTAAATATGCAAATTAGTTAGGCACGTCCCGTAACGTTACATGTACGACGTCCTTAACGACGTCGCGTTTACTTATGGCGGAATATTGACATTTTTGTAAACAATCGTGAATAAAATGCGTTTTAAATGTCACATGATAAACAGAATCTTGCATTCGTGCTCATGTATTTATTGAATTTATTAAACTCGTTGAGGAAAAGGGATAAAATGCTCGGCGAAGCCTCGCATTTTATCCCTTTTCCTCAACTCGTTTAATAAATTCAATAATACATGAGCATCATGCTCATGTATTTATTGAATTTATTAAACTCGTTGAGGAAAAGGGATAAAATGCTCGGCGAAGCCTCGCATTTTATCCCTTTTCCTCAACTCGTTTAATAAATTCAATAATACATGAGCACTCATGTAAGATCCTCTATTTATTATATGCATTACATATAAGCAGACGCATATCGTAATGGATACAAAGAAAATAAAAATAAAAATCGCAACGTCGTCGTCAATCTCTATGAAAATTTATTATTTTACTTATTTCTGCTCCTAGACAAAGGTTGTGGGTTAGCGTTAGAACCGCCTCATTGAGTTGGTTCTAACGAGCACCTTCAATCTATTTTTGTGTTGCAGAAATAAGAAAAAATTTACACAAAATGTAACCATGTCGGAGATATGAAAGGATGCAATGTGTCACACGGGTGTATTATCGCAGTATATTAGTATCTATGAAGTATTCAGTCACCGATTTATGCCAATGTACTACTCGTAGTATGACAGAATGGCATCGCGATTTGTAAGTGCTCAAAGGCTGTATTTGTAAATACCGTAACATTCCTAAAACCACATTTGGGACTGATTTAACTTAAGACCACTTTTGAACAGGCCAAAGGTGGTCCTTGGCCAGAGGACAACGTGGGCAGAAAATACAAAGAAAGCTAAGTGCACCCTTAAAAATAAGCTTTCAAAAGCAGAGTGAGTGAGTGAGTTTTAGTTTTACGTCCCACCAACAGCTAAGGTCATACGGAGACGGGACCTCGGTTTAAAGACTCATCCGAAAGTCTGGAGAAGCCCGGGATCGATCCTGCGATCCCTGGTTTACAAGGCGAGTAGCATAACCACTGCACCACAGGGGCTTCTTTTCAAAAGCAGAATTAGTCTAAATTTAGGTGGTCTTAATAGCGGAATTTTACTTTATTAAGATCGATAACTATGCGAGATCAATTGATTCAACTGATCTCGCATAGTGATCGATCTTAATATTTACAATTTTGAATCTATGGTGGGTTTTAGACGGAGACAATCAAAATATCAGGCAAGTGTTTAGTTTATTTAATTATGTTCTATAAAAAGGGTTATCCTTTGGAAGCAAGGCATACACCACAGAAGTGAATATATGGAGTGTACATTTTTTCTGGGCCAGACTAGCTAGTTCCGGCAAATTAGGCCTCATTCGAGGCTATGCCGCGCATGAGACTTAGATTAACTGCAAACGAGCCAGAATGATTTTTCTCACCACCAACTTGAAAGCACATGAATGGTTAGATGTTTGCAAAGCTATAACTGTGCAATAAGCAAGAATAGGCTGTCAAAAATTCAAAGCAAAACAGCACCTTCACACCAATGTATCTAAACAATATAGGTAGAGTGTGTATTAGGTCCACCTTCTAAAGCAAGCTCTTCAAACATTTTTTTAGTGAATTCCTTAAATTCATTTGATAGACATGAATTTGAATGGCATGTAAATTTGATTAAAAAACACTTGTTGATGTCTGTAAACTTCAGTGCATGTACATTTTAGTAACTTCTGTCTTTGATACTTGATAGCAGTTCGATGACACACTGAATGTCCCGTCCCTTTCATTAATAGTTGATCAAGTACATGATACTGTAGCAGTTAGAGAATGGCTATCAAGGGAGCCTTCTGTTTGCATGAGTAACAAAATGTGCAGCAGAAGACAGTTTTATGGAAAAAGTGCAAAATACATGTTTTCCTATATACAGCCATGCTTGACAGAGTGGAGTGAGTCAGCTTACAAGCCCTAGTGTTAGACAGGAGTTTGGGATAAAGAAATAACCCGCTCTCATATGGAATATGCTTATCCAGTTAGTACTGGTTTTCATAGCCCCATGAGAGGCAATTATATGTTAGGAATTTACAAAGGGTTAAAACGATGCTAAATTTAGGTTTATCATATGACGTCGCGTCTGAGAGTGTAATAACGTCATGTAATATTTTCGATAATACACTAGTGGATTAAATATGCAAATTAGCTAGTTACGTTCCGTAACATTACATGTATGACGTCCTTAACGACGTCGCGTGTACTAATGGCGGAATATTGACATTTTTGTAAACAATCGTGAATAAAATGCGCTTTAAATGTCATATGATAAATAGAATCTTGCATTCGTGCTCATGCATTATTGAATTTATTAAACTCGTTAAGGAAAAGGAACAAAATGCTCGGCAAAGCCTCGCATTTTATCCCTTTTCCTCAACTCGTTTAATAAATTCAATAATACATGAACACTCATGTAAGATCCTCTATTTATCATATGACGTCGTTGATAAGCAGTGGATAACGTCGTGTAATAAAAATCATATGACCACACGTGTAATAACACTTTGGCGGGATTAAGTAACGTCATGACGACGTCCATGTCAACAATGCATTTTTCGTAGAAAACTTGTCAAATTAAAAGGCGATTAAATCCAATTTAAAGTAGTCATATGATAAAGAGAATCTTACACTCGTGGTCATTTCATATGAAACTTATGAAACTCGCCGAAGGCTCGTTTCATAAATTCCATATGAAATGATCACTCGTGTAAGATCCTCTATATGTGACATAGTATGTGAAACAGTACGAGTCGCTAAGAAGATTTTTCATACTTTATCTGATCCCTGTCTAACTTCATTCTGTATATCAGAGAACCAGCGATGTGAATTCAGTGGAGCTGAGACCCATTGTTTCTTCTCATACTGAAATAGAACAACTAACTGTAGTTGTGACAGCCATATCAGTGGGGATATTAGCCAAGTTAGCCAATCAAAACAATTGTGGTCTGCTGTTTACTTTGAAAGGTATTATTGCAAACTGTGAACCCAGATCTGATCAGGCAGGGTTCGCACTACCAATCTGGGAAAAGTCTGATCAGGCATGGTTCGCACTACCGATCGCCAGTATCGTTATATATACTTGTACATATATAAATGAGGCACAAATGTTAGTCATTTAAGCAAAACCCAGTCGCCAAACATATGGGAAAAGAAGTTTCGCCCCCTGTTTATTGCCTGCGCGAGCCTTTTTCCTGACACGTGTATATCGGCGCTTTATATCGCACCTTTTCTTCATCATTGATAATTAACGCTTTAAGTTGCTGATTGAACTGATAGCATCAAGGTAGATGCTTCTTTTCGATACGCATACTCATTATAGATCATCGCTTTGGTCAGTTGTTACCCAATGGAGTAACTGTTGATTTGTTTGTTTAATTTGAGGTTTAACGTCCCTGTCAGCACTGTATAGGTCATTTTGGAGACGTTGCTTCCAATTTTGTGGGACTTTTTCCCGACAATGAGATGAAATGACTTCACAAGCCCTGTCACCCGGTTTATAAGCATGGTCGGTCCGACTCACACCGCTTTCCCTGGGCAGGCTTAGGTCCTCTAAGCGGTTTACAAGTACTCGTGTGTGGTCGGGTTTAGCTGTGCGTGGAACCATCATGCAGCCAATCTATTTTTTCAAGCCCCGTTGGGCGGGGGCGCCCAGTGAAGTAACAAAATTATTTATGTCGCACCTGACGTAATGGAAAGTAACCTGTAATCTAAACACATGACTTTGCGGTCAAGGTCGATCAATAAAACTAATAGTCTTCAATTATTTCAACAGAAGTGAAGACAACGACCAGGAATCGATATAACTACCTAACATCTCCCATCAGTGACACCAAGGGGAACGAAACACGAACATGAAATAGCTAAACCATAGTGCTCGTCCTTGTATCTGTCGCGATATAGAGAAATAATTGTTCAGTCAGCATCAAGGCTTTCGAACCCATCAGTGCTACATCTATGAGAACATTAAATCAAACCACTACACTCGGTAATCGATTTCCACATACATTTTTGTAAGACCTGGGAAATAATTACACGATGTTGTTTCTTAATCCATCACTATGTTGCTGCATATTTTCCTAGATAAAAAGCTCTAACAACTTGCGATATGGGCAGTTCTAAACATTTCAGTATGATGCAATGTTAATACATACCTAGATCCCGACTTTCGAATATGTTAAGTAGCGATGGAGTAGATTAACCCATTTAGTACTAGATACCCCAAAACTGGTAACTGGCAAACAGTGAAGGCACAGAACAGACGCCGCAGAACGCGGCCTCTGATCAGAACCTACAATAGTTGCCCAAATTCAGCCATTTTCCTAAAATATTTTGAAGAAAACACAACCTGACATCCCTAAAGTTTGAAATGGACACGTGCTATGTATAAGGTGGCAGATTCCAGACGGTACAAAAAGGGTTAAATAGAAGTAATAGTTGTATTCGATTTCTTGCAAAGTAGAAGTAAAACAAAGATCAGGAATTGATACAATTAACTTACTCCACCCATAAAAGACATCAAAGGGAAAGAAATACAAACATTAAGCGACCAGACCATAATGGAAACCTAAACAAAGGAAGGCCATAAGGACAGTTACTTTCCCACAAAATGGCCATATGGCCATCCAAAATTAAAAGACACTAGAGCTGTCAGTGAAACTGACTAGGGCCCCGGCAGCGCTATCAGAGGAGTAGGAAAATTTGTGGACGGACAGACGGACAGACAGACAGACAGACGGACGGACAGAGTGATTACTATAGGGCACCCACACTTTCAGTGCGGGGCCCTAACAAGTGATACACACAGTAAGTAACAAACAACAACATAAATAAATCGCCACAGAAGAGCCGCCTTGTAAACTGTTTTATGGCATGTGCATTGTGCAGCAAGCAAAGCCGCGGATCTGCCATTGCTGACCCAACTTTTACCTGATGTTTGCCAAAATTTCAGCCATTTTTCCCAACAAATTTTGAAGAAAACACAACTTGACATCCCTAAAGTTTGAAATGGACTCGTGCTATATATAAGGTGGAAGATTCCATTTGGTACAAAAAAGGGTAAAAAGAGTAATAGTTGTATTCGATTTCTAGCAAAACTGTTTTATGGCATGTGCATTGTGCAACAAGCAAAGCCCCGGATCTGCCATTGCTGACCCAACTTTTGCCTGATGTTTGCAAAAATTCAGCCATTTTCCTAACAAATTTTGAAGAAAACACAATCTGACATCCCTAAAGTTTGAAATGGACTCGTGCTATATATAAGGTGGAAGATTCCATTTGGTACAAAAAAGGGTTAAATAGAGTAATAGTTGAATTCGATTTCTTGCAAAACTGTTTTATGGCATGTGCATCGTGCAGCAAGCAAAGCCGCGGGTCTGCCATTGCTGGCCCAACTTTTGCCTGATGCACATTCCATAAAACATTTACCTAATTAGAATCTTTGCTATCTACATGAGGTCCCAAGATATAAAATTGAGATCATATTGCCTTTACCTACTGTTGAAAAAAACGACGCTGTAGGTGATCTATAGCTTAATGAATTGGAAAATCCCAAAGAAGTCAATTCTTGTGATGAGGCTGTTCCAGCCATTTCCGAGGGACATACAAATATATGTCACAAGGATTGTTTACATTCAAACTTTCAAACATGTCTTCCAAATTGGGACACAAATTTTGCTATGTTAACTTTAATTCGTTAGCCAAAGATGCGATCAGTACGTGCAAAATATATTATCATCTTTATGTTAAGATAATTAGATATTACCAAGTATTTCTCAGGGTAAATACAAGTCCACGAGATCTTTGATCTGAATTCACAAGACACTTCAAACTTGTCATAGTCGTGGCCTCCATTCGGATCAATCCAGATATCCATGCCTGAAAGAAATATCCATGCCTAAAAGCGTGTACAAAATCATTGCTTTCACTTCTATTTCCCGCTACATGAAGTGAATTTCGAAATTTAGGATTACCAGGTAGATTTAAAAAAGGTTAACATTTTGCAAACAGTTAAGGACCTGATCAGACGCCATAGAACGCGGTGTCTGGTCATGGTCTGCACTGCTTTCCAGTGAACCGGTTTGAGCTTTCCGTATAATATGAGTTAATTATGTTTCGTTTTCGTTTATTAAATTCCACAAATCAAGCATTAATGAGTATATGGCAAAATTAGCTTTCTTTTCGATTTTGGTTTTACGTCTCTTTCAAAATTATTTCATATATTTCGAGCGGATGAGACGGCGAAAACCGTATTACCCAGAGAAAAACTACCTGGTCTCGCGTTTCAGAACACGACGCTTCACATGTGACCCGAGCGAGGCTTGGACCACGGCGGTGAGAAACCTAATGATTTAGAGTGAGCGCTCTTACCCACTAGGCCACCGAGGCCCTCAATGAGATAGAAAAACAGAATTGAAGGCAATGATCAGAAATCAATGCAATAACCTTACACCTCCCATCCAAAGTAGAAGTAAAACAAAGATCAGGAATGAATCAGGATCAAGACATGAAAGGGAAAGAAGCATTATCATAAAGCAACTAAACAGCACAAACTGTGAGCCAAAATGACAATCTCTTTCCCCCAAAATGACCAAAAGAAAACAAACGCTATCACGTTACGATAACACACCCGTACGCCATAGTGCAGTTGTCACATCTCCAAAACTTTTCTGATGAAAATACGTGATATTTTTCTTAATTATACTGCAAACATAGGTTGAGGCGGTTCTAACGAGTACCCACAACCTATGTCTTGGAGCAGAAATAAGAAAAATAACGTATACCACCGTTAACCCCAGTTTTCTCTATATAAAGTGGGGTTTAGGTGGGTGTTCATTTCACAGACTTGTTCACTTGATGAGCATACATACAAAGGCAAACAATGACGGTAATAAATCACAACGGAAGCACCGGCTTGGAACGATTAGTAAAACTATTTTACTTGTATGTGGGTGCATCAATCGATTTCACATTGCCACAATCCTCTCCCGCCGTTCTGTCGCGGTTTAGACAAATAATTTGTTAAGTCACTTAGTTTTGTTTAGACATCTCCTTCCTGATGCCCGGGACTTCCGTGGAGTGTGGGCCATGTTTGCTGATGTTGGCTCGGTGGGGGACGCCTATAAGTCCGCGGGTGGGCGTCTCTTGCCTGATGCCTCCAGTTTACCTGTCTCACGAGCTACGTCAGTCGGTGTGTGCTCGGAGGGGAAGTGCTGTGTTTGTCGGGCCTTGTCCATCATCCGTTTCGGTTTCAGAACTTTGGGGTTGAAACACACTGATGAAGATTAAATGTCAGACAGGCCTCTGTGTCACTAAATTTGGTATAGTTACGCCTTAATTTGTCCAAATGGTTTCCGACTGATCAGTGAAACATCTCCGACAAGATTAAAATCAAGATCAAGTGAAAACAAATTGAAACAGCGGCGAGGATGCGATAGCAGGAATAACAGTAAACTGCTTCATATCAATCAATAAATTTCAAACTCGCGTTATAATCACAAATGTGGTTTGCAAGGGCGCTACTTGTGCACACCTGTCTGTCAGTAGAACTTCAGTAGTCATTACAAACGCCTTAATGAGTTAAGAACACTCACAATCAACAATTTCCAAGAATCAAATTACATAACGTTAACACACCGTGTGACATGGGGCATACTTTCCTTTCTCTAAAATGCTTAACCCTTCTCTTGCTGAATATTCATTTTAGCCACACACATTTCTGACTTTGAACCAATCAGAATACTTGATGTAATTTATTCCTACAAATTCATAAACTGAATGTCAAACAATGTAGATCCTGATCAGATGGCTTCTTCAGATCTGGATCTACGCTGTTTGCAATGATAGGGGTTGTCGTGAACAGCAGGATAAGAGTTAGCTTTCTGATGAAAAGGGGGTCTTTCAAGGTATAGGAAATTTGCATTGGTTTCTGCCCACGCTTGGATTTTGATGAAATTATGCACAGTAATTGCGATGGGTATATCCATTATAATTACGATGAATTCACTTTTAAATTTCATTTCCGTAGTAAATTTATTACATATTTTATGAAGTCTCTATCACAACAGAGAGTACTCTGATATAAACGTGTCTACAGTATTCAGAGTTTCAAATATCTAATGCTGCTATGTTTTATGAATTAAAGCCATAATTGGTGAGTTAGTTGATACTATGAATGACCTCATATGTCTAGTAATAGTGGCTGGGCATTCAGTTTTCTTTGATGGTGTCCCCATATTTCAGCTCTTTTTTTTGTATTCATTAAAATTTTATATGCATATTTACCATGTTCCAATTTTTGTCAAGACACCATTTTAGCATAAAAACTACCCACATATCTTAGGAACATGTTGATGAATTTTGATAGAAATTGAGGACCGGTAACATTATGTTTTAACAGACTGAATACTGATAGTCCTGATTCAACAAAATGTCAAAATTATATGATTATCATGTTTTGGTCATGCTGTTTAATAATACTTCACTATTGCTTTCAATTTGGATAGTATAGCATGGTTTGTGTAAGTAGTTCATAGCATAATTATAAGTATTATTTCAAAACAGCCATTTCAGTAAATTTGCCCCCTACAGAACAAACTATTTTGTCTACAGAACTATACCGCAATGGTTTTGATGACAAACGCCATCAAACGCATCCATGTAATCATGTGCACAGTTTTCTTGTCTAATTTGGTAATGGTGCTAAGGTGATGTTTAGATTTAACATTCAAATCAACATTATACCAGTAACTTTAGATGTTGCTTCAGATTTTGTGAGATTTGTTATCCGACTCGAGATAAATGACTCTCAAGTCAAACTGTTGTTTGTTTATTTAACCCTAACTGTCCATTTAAAAAGAAAGGTTTACTCTGGGGGAAATCAATAACACTTGAGATTACTTTTCCTGGACATTAAGTTTTCAGAATTTGTATCTGTATAGGCACTAGCCAATCTTTTTTTTTTTTTTTGTATAGCCCATATGAACAAAATCAAACGGCTTCCTAATTTGAATTTACTTTTAGAACTCACATGGTCGTACATTTGTCAGTGTTCCAAAACTTATGTGATCATGATTGTGTTGTCTATATATTTGTATAGGTCTTTCACTTCATTTACCTATCTCAGCAGTTGTTGCAGTAATTACAAAGCACATTATGTAAGATATCAAGAAGCATTTAAACTGTTGATAATAATTATTCAATCTGTGAGTAGTTATCGCATTACTCATAGGATTTTAAATTATTTTCAGTAAATACATTGTGATGCATTTTTCTGTCCAAACACTGCAATGCTCTTTTTAAGCTGAGAGATACATTGCACAGAAATGTACTAGTAATTATTAATGAACAAAAAACAAGCAAGAACAGTGCTTAAAAAACAGTGGACTTGCATTCAGCAGAAACATTTAAGAAGTGGTTGAAAGTTTTACAACCAGAACAAAATACTAAAAGCTCGCTTCCAATTCATTAACCACTATATTGACAAAGTAAATAGAAAAAATAAGACACTAAAGAAACGTCAACAATTACAATACAAACGCAGAAAAGAGACATATGTATGCATGTGTACTATAAGGAAGGAAACTGTTTCTCTCCCTGTCTAATAGCAAAATTTCTCTACGTCATGGGACAGCTTTGTTTACACCAAATATTCTGCGCCTCATCCACCAATGATATCTATTGCAACAGAAACTCAATATCAGTAACATTTCGATTTTTGGAAATACTAACAAATAATTACTGTATCTTTTTTGTTAGGATAATAATCCAGCGTTCATAAAGACAGAGTATATCTAAGGCTTAATCTGGCCATGGATTTATCAACAGAACTATTTTTACTAGTAACAACAAACCAAGGACCATTGCGTCCTTGCATACCAGCTTGGTATGGAAATGAAAATAATGGATCACCTTGCCTTACACCTATTTGAGTAGCATGACTCATGCAAAGCCATTAAATCAAGTTGCGCATGTTCACAATTATTTTGCTGCTAATAAAAAAGCAATATAATTGTTAAGTCTAATTTATTGATTAGAATACGTTTTGATATAGTGTTTTACTATCTGAAAATATCAGAAATCCATGATATTTTAATAGTTTCTAAGCTAGATCAGCTCAATATGTATTCATTTTGATTTGTATAATATCATTTTTATACTGTAAGTGATACGAATTGCCTTTTTATAAGGTTCTTGAATGATTTCAATGAAATAGTAAATTTTGCAGAAACGACCTACATCCATTAAAGGTGTAAAGTAGAAGTAAAACAAAGATCAGGAATTGATACAATTAACTTACTCCATCCATAAAAGACACCAAAGGGAAAGAAATACAAACATTAAGCGACCAGACCATAATGGAAACCTAAACAAAGGAAGGCCATATGGACAGTTACTTTCCCACAAAATGGCCATATGGCCATCCAAAATTAAAAGACACAAGTGATACACACAGTAAGTAACAAACAACAACATAAATAAATCGCCACAGAAGAGCCGCCTTGGAACGGTCAGTGGAAGATTTCAAACTACAATGTTACCGGTTTTGGATTTTCATGAAATTTGGCATAGCTAAAGAGGATACATATGGCAAGTTTTCCTAGCAAAAGCAAAATGAAATCTTGACGAAGACTAGAACATATTTATCTTAGGGATTGAATTTTGATATTTTTTTAAAATTTTAATTAAAAAAAATGAGATTTTTGATAATTATTTTATCAGAAAATGTAAACTTTAATTAATTCAAAAAGTTGTTTAGTATCAAAGGAATGCCTATGGAGTTCTGCATTCAATCCAGTTCACAGATCTTGAAACTAAATAAAACATAAGATTTAAGACGCACTTATTTAGAGACAGACACCAGCGCATGGAGGGAGTCAGTTAGAGTGGCCTACTGAGTCCTACTTTGATTTATATAATTTATTAAATACATTTTTATAGGTTGCATATGCTGATTTATTAATATACAAAGTTTAAAGAAAAAACATGCGTGGGCACAAATGAAAGACCCCCTTTGTGATATTTGAATGTCTAATTTTGTTATGGCCTACCTTGTGGTTTTCTTAAGCTCCAGCTTACAGTGATGTGGAAACAGCTATGAGCCCTCAACTTTAATCCATCACAATTATTCGTTTTTATTATTCACCATATTTGCATTATTTGCTGGCTCCCAGCTTGCACATTGTCAATTTTGGAAAAACAGGTAACCAGACCCCCCTGACCTTTTTCCAACACTGATGACCTTCAGACTAGGAACCAGCATATTTCAGTTTGCTCTAATTTGTATGTAATTCTGTGATGGTCATTTGACTGAGTTAGTTACCTTCAGGTGTACCAACTATTTTGAGTTGTAAATTAGAACCTAAGAGTGAAGGCTGAGCCCATAGAATCTATTTAAACTCCCCAGTGGCTCTGGCTGCTGACCGTCCTAAGGTGGTGGTTCTAATGGTGTTTATTTTAAATGTAGCTTTGTCGGATTTTTCGACGGGGCTCTGCATGTTGTATGTGCTCATTTTTGTGTGTTATTATTACTATATATTATTATTTATTTAATTTTCATTAATTGTGCCTGTTGCCTTCCTCATCTCTTGTGCGGCCCCCGCCCACAGGTGCTTTAACAAATATATGGGCTGCATGATGCTTCCATGTAGAGCTGAATCCGGCCCGTACACTAGTACTGGTAAACCGCTTAGAGGATCTAAGCCTGTCCAGGAACCGCGGTGCGAGGCGGACCGTCCATGCTAATAAACCCCATTGGTTTCATTGGGCGACAGGGCTTGAGATGTCATTCCATCTCAATGTCGGGTAAAAGTCCCACAAAATTGGAAGCAACGTCTCAAAAATGACCTTTACAGTGTTGACGGGGACGTTAAACCTCAAATCAAACAAACAAACAAATCATCTCTTGTGAGGAAGAGGGGGGCTGGTTCATGTGCTTTTTGTGGTTAGGTTTTCCTTTGTTGTTTTCCTCACTGTTGGTTTCTCTTGCTCTTGGTGCCAATAATAGGTTGTACATCACGAAAACACGCCTATATAATATTGACCCCCTTGAACCCCACTTTTATATAGTAAAACTGGGGTTTACAGGGGTAAACCTTATTTTTCTTACTTCTGCTCTAAAATATAGAGTGTGGGTACTCGTTAGAACCGCCTCATCGAGGCGGTTCTGATCAGTACCCACAATCCATATTTTGAGCAGAAATAAGAAAACTATCACAATTTTTCATCATAAAATTTTCATTTTTTCGGCGATAAAGGTGGCAATGTATTTGTATAGGCGTGTTAGCATAATGTCTTTGACTGTGGCTTTTCCTGGAAATCTATTTCTATACTTTGCACACTCAAAACATGGGTTGTTTGTATTTGATAGATAGACGGTCCTAATGAGTACCCACAACCTATGTCTTTGAGGAAAAATAAGGAAAGATATGTATACCCATGTAAACACCTTTTTCTTTAGTGAGGGTAATTAGCCCTCCTCATGATGAACTGGATATATCTTTTGTTGAAAACAGAGCAGATCCAGATCTCAGAAGCCTACTGTTTTGTATTCTGCTTCTGAATTCATGGCAAAATTGAAATCATGCAACACAAATGGCTGAAAAAGTGAGAGGAGTGTGCAAGTTGAATCATACAGCATTGTAAGGGTTCCTTAGAAAAACATGTCCATGCGAGAAATAGCATACAACAAGGTGTCAGAAATGACAAATAATAGGTAAAAAGTGTAACATCTTTCTTATTTCTGCTTTCAACATAGATTGCGGGTGCTCGTTAGATCCGACCAAATGAGGCGGTTCTAACGAGTACCTACAATTTATGTTTTTAAGCAAAACAAAAAGGCAGAAAATTTATAAACCTATTAACCACCCTTTTCTGGTTTAGAGGGGTTTTCGTTTCACGGACTTGTTATCGTGATGTAAAAGGCAATTGTAGTGAGATGATAGAGGATCTTACATGAGTGTCCATGTATTATTTAATTTATTTAACGAATTGAAGAAAAGGGATAAAATGCGAGGCTTTGTCGAGCATTTTATTCCTTTTCTTCAACGAGTTTAATAAATTCAATAATACATGAACACGAATGCAAGGTTCTTTTTATCATATGACATTTGAAACGCATTTTATTCACGATTTATTCACAAAAATATCAATATTCCGCCATTAGTAAACGCAACGTCGTTAAGGACGTCGTACATGTAACGCTACGGGACGTATCTAGCTAATTTGCATATTTAATCCACTAGTGGATTATCGAAAATAGTACATTGCGTTATTACATTCTCAGCACTCTCAGACGCGACGTCATATGATAAATATAATTATCTCATGTATTTTTTCTTTTGGATAGCCAATTGGCCATTTTGTGGCTAAGTAACTGTCTCTTTGGTCAGCCCCCGCCCATAGGGGCTAGAAGAAATATATGGGCTGCATGATGCTTCCACGCAGAGCTGAATCAGGCCCGCACACTAGTACTGGTAAACCGCTTAGAGGATCTAAGCCTGTCCAGGAACCGCGGTGCGAGGCGGACCGTCCATGCTAATAAACCCTATTGGTTTCATTGGGCGACAGGGCTTGAGATGTCATTTCATCTCAATGTCGGGTAAAAGTCCCACAAAATTGGAAGCAACTTCTCTAAAATGACCTTTACAGTGTTGACGGGGACGTTAAACATCAAATCAAACAAAAACTGTCTCTTTGGCTTTTCACTACTGATGTTTCCATTAGGCTCTAGTTATTTCGTGTTTGTTTCTTTTGTCTTTGGTGTCTCTAATGGGAGGTGTGGGTTAATTATATCGATACCTGATCGTTGCTTTCACTTCTATTTTCTTATCCCAATGATATACAAATCTAATGAGAAAACTCTCTACTAACGTTTCTTTATTCGATCCGGGTGGTTCTCTTTGACGTCATGGCATGACATGGCCGGGTTATGCTTCTCTCCTGTAGGAGCTTTAATCTCCCGAAGCTTCTTGTCAACATTCTTCAGTACTTCAAGGGCCTTCTTCTCCTGCAAAGATTTTTTTTCAAACATGTTCCCTCATCGTCAACAAAAATCATCATGCATAGCTAACTCGGCTTGTCGCCGGTGATTTTGTTGTTTGTTAAGATGTGTTTGTCCGTATTTCCCTTTGATATTTGTAATAGGCTTTGGGTTCTTATTTGATCAGTTCCTGCAGTACCTTTTCACATTAATAACCGGCTCATTAGAATACAATACTCCCTATCTGCATGAGAACAGGGTCAGCATGCACCCAGTTATCACTTTGCCAACGCCCTGATGGCACTGGACAAATGCGCATCTTTTGCTCTTTTTTCCCTATGTCAGAAGGCACATTGTCAGTTGACACGACCCATGTTATTATATGACACCAGCTTTCGCAAACTCATTATGAAAAAGGTAGGCAGTGCAGAAAGGGTACATGCTTGAACCTATAAACAATTGGTCAAAGGTGTTGAAACAAGTGCCGAAATAAAAAGAAACACTTTCGATACTAGCGAATATAATTATCATTATGGTGACACGTGCACCTCACAAAGGTTTGAT
The DNA here is from genome assembly GCA_963580285.1 of Lucinisca nassula. Taxonomy (NCBI): domain Eukaryota; kingdom Metazoa; phylum Mollusca; class Bivalvia; order Lucinida; family Lucinidae; genus Lucinisca; species Lucinisca nassula. The sequence goes on along the minus strand of OY757019.1, from coordinate 8,465,707 downwards.
GTCTCCGATGGGAGCTGAGGGTTAATTGTATCGATTCCTGATCATTGCCATCACTTCTATTTTTCATATATTGTTGTAATCAAATTCCTATGTTAACCCTTCTTTCACAAAAAAAAACCTTACCGTCTCGGGCGCATCACCGCTCGTCTGAAAAAAAAAAAAAAAAAATACAAAAATGTAAATAAACAGAGAAAGTAAATATTGTTTAGTTCTTAATGACAGAAGCTTCCCCCTAACAACTTTGCACAGGTCCAGGTGCAGTGTTAATGATGCCCGGCCTGTGAAATTTGTTGTAAGTTTTATACCAAGTTCCTTACTTTAAGGAAAGAGTGAAGAGTTTATCCAATTCGGTTTGATTTATAGATACCAAATGATCAAAATATTCATAATATGTATATGCTTCTCATAAACCATAAGAAGTAAAATGTTTATGGGTGCTGAAACATTCAGCGATTTTCTGAAAAATAAAAAAACACTCAACCAATCCCTTTTCAATTGCCAAATCGTCACATGCTGTATATAAAGTCGTAATGTTTGAACGATAAGTAAAAGATACGCTGTTCTTGAGGCTTAACCCTTTCAAGAACCATTACGCAAACATGCCTATACAAATACATTGTCAATTTTACCGCCGAAAATAAGAACAAGTTGAGATGAAAAAATGTGATATTTTTCTTATTTCTGCTCAAAATATAGATTGTGGGCACTCGTTAGAACCGCCTCGTCGAGGCGGTTCTAACGATTACCCACAATCTATATTTTAGAGCAGAAATGAGAAAAATAAGGTTTACCCCCGGAAACCCCAGTTACTATATAAAATTGGGGTTCCAATGGGTCAAAATAATATAGGCGTGTTTTCGTGATGATATTTAAGTCCTCTAGCCTGCCAAGTATACACACCATAATGGCTATATAAGGTACATTTTAAATATCCCTTGTTCTCCTTGTAACTGCAATTCTTGTGCTAACACAAGTTTTTATGATAGTCTATAAAACCGTTGTTTCTTCTTTACAATTTATTCATCTAAGGGGAATGGATACACCTTCAGGGGAGACAACTACTGAAAAAGTATGTTGTCACGTATGTCCATAGGGGTCAATTCTTAAAGGAAACAATTTGCTCCAGAGAAGCAAATTCTTTCCTCTAAGAGTAGACCCCTTTTACAGTGGGACAGGACTTATAGAAAAGCGAACAGGAAGTTGTTTCCCTTTGAAAAATGGCAGAAAAAATCTGTCAGGTGTTCCCATTCCCCTTAATAATTTTCTCTGTATTGTGGCTGTTTACTGAAAACAGTAAACTGTTCCTTTAAAATCTTGTTAATTAATCATGCATCCTGATTCAGCAATAAAAGAAAACAGGATATATTTTGTAGGTGAACATTTTCAGGAATAGGATGCGATTATTAAGGTATATGGCCACCGCGAGAAAACAATATAAATAATAATAATAATATATTGAACATATTTTTATCCACACAATACATATTCAGAAGTGTGGTATACAAAAACGTCACTTACAGATCGGAATGTAAATATGGAAAAACTATAGTAATATTGCACTGAAATAATACCAGTCATACCCAAAAAGGATATCATTATCATACATGGCTGTGTGTTGTTACTAATATTATTGAACTTTTTTTTAATACTTACGGCAAAAGGATCATCCGCGGGACCCTTCACGTTGCCACCTGCTCCAAACCATGCACCAATAGCGGGCGCATACATTGGCGTTCCAGGTGGGCCCTGTATTTAAAACAAAACACGAAGTAAACAAGACATCGTCAATGAAAGCAGAGTTGTGTGACGGCTTACATATAAATAGTTGATCGATTAAAGATATGGTTTAATGGCCCAAAATGCATCAGATGATGTCAAGGATTTGTCTCTGCCTGTATTCGATTTGGGGAGAAGTAACACACAAAGAAGGTCAAATCCTGTAAAGTTAACTTAAACCCACCAGTAATTATTATTGACCGTTCCGGTGCTTCTGATTCTTTCCCTAATCAAAAATGTTGTTACGATGATTATTCTGGTTGTTTAGGTGGCGTTTGTTCTTCTAACTTAATGTTTGTCATGTTGGTGATTCTGATTCCTCCCCACATTATGCAAATTGCTTCTTTTTAGTTGGGTTTAGATATTCTGAGTCACCACCTGTTTGGGAAAGAGCTTTGTTTACTGTCGTCACTGCATGTTTCGACTATTGATAGATAGTATGGGGCATTGTGGGAAGATTTGGGATCTGATTGTATCATTTCCTGAACGTTTCTCTTTTTAATCGCATAAGATTCATGGCCGCCCATGTATTTCGTCGGCAACGGCCAAAGTAAAAGCTTTTCCTAAAAGCAAAATTTACCAACGGCTTTGGAATACAAAATGTTTCATTTGCGAAACAACGTAAAAATATATAAGTGTAAAACATTAGAAAATATGGAATATGCTTTGTTTTACACTGGGCTAATGCTATATATAAAACGCGGATTTGGAATAAGCTGTGAAACGGAAATGTGATATAACAAACTGTTGAATGTTATAAATTAAATTCAATATGGGCTGTATCGAAAAAAAAGTACAAATCTACAAATTAGACCACTTTGTACCCGCTTCAGTGCATTTTGCAGAAAGAGGGATCGAACCGCGATCTATACTTCACCAGTCAGAATGCCCATTGTCTCGCGATTTCGAAATTGATTTACATTACATTGTTAACTAAATTTGACGCTTATAGCTTTTATATTCCCTGTGAAGTATTTGACGAAAGTTAACAATAGTCTTTACTTAGGTCAAGAAGAACAGAAGAAGAGATGAACAAATAAGCAGAGAAATATGTTCTATAAAAGCCCGTGTTCAATTACCCGATATAAGTCAACGTCATAGCTTTTTATCTAGTGTGAAATCTTTGACTATAATTTGACATTTGTCTTCATGGACAGACAGGAGAATGAAATAAATGAATAAAAGAGCATGGGAATACCACCGTCTCTTACAATATATAAGTCATCTTGATTGCATTGTGTAACATGTTTGAGGCTTCCTGTTCTTTTTTTAAACGGGCCTCCGTGGTCTAGTGGTTAAGAGCGCTGACTCTTGATCATTAGGTCTCTCACCACTGTGGTTCGAGCCTCGCTCGGGTCACATGTGAGACGCCAAGTTCTGCAACGGAACGCCAGGTGGTCTTTCTCCGGGTACTCCGGTTTTCGACGACCTCTGATTAACGATCTGCCCGACATGAGTGAAATAATCTTGAAAGAGCCGTAAAACAAAAAAAAACTGTTTTTTTTTTTTTATAATTCTTCCGAAATCATTGGCAAACAATGAAAAATGGCTTATATGAATATTAAGAAGAATGAAAGAACAGATAAACACATGAGCTGAGAAATCTAAGAAGCAGTATATATTGACCATTTATCGCTGGAGATGATTCATATAAGTAAGTTTTCTTGTTTTCAAATTTTGTTGATATTTCGTGTGTATAAATTGTTATATAACTGTAATTGAAAAGAAGACGTTAATAAAATAATGTTTATTCCTAAAACGAATTAAACAAAACATTGGGAAATAAGCCGAAAAGGCCAATTGTATAAGTCATCATATTTGCAAAGATTGTTCTAGCTTTTATGGTTCTCGAGAAATCTTTGTCGCAAAAATTTAACATGGACAATGATTGTGGATTTTCTCTCAATTGCTGTCTAGGTTCTTTACGTTCATGTTAAATTTATAGCATCAGCCTAATAAACTTTTCGTGATATACTTCAATACCATGTGTGAGGGGATTTTCATACGAAAGAACGGAAGAACGGGAGAGTGGAAGAATAGAAGAACGAAAGCACAGTCAGATGTAAATCAGTATACCTGATTTTCAAAAGCCGGAATAAAATGCCGACGGTTGGTATCTTACACATATGATCTAGATAATATTTTAGCAGCATATGGAATGTTTATTACAAAATACACAATACAAGTGTTAGAAATTACAAGTGGCTCTTAATTATAAAGTTCGTAATATGCGTGTACTTACCGGTGGGCCAGGTGGTCCTTCTGGTCCTGCTTGTCCCTAGCAATGTAAAAGTAGAAAGTAAACGATTATATCACAGCTAGATTAGTTGACGACTACTGCACTACTGGAGAAGAGTGTACGGAACATGTCATGTCAAACACAAATTTGTATAAATATGTCCTATAAAAATGTTATCCTTTGAAAGCAAATAATAAAATATGTTCTATAAAAGGGTTATCCTTTGTAAGCAAGGAGTGCACCGCAGAACAGGAAAATATGAAGTGTACATGTCCTCTGGGCCAGACTAGCTAGTTTCGGCCAATTAGGCCTCATCAGTGACCCTCTAATATTTTCAAAACTACACAATGGACTCAATGATCCCAAAGGACAAGAAAATATAAACTACACTATGATGTAGGGCAGGGAGACTTTTTACGGCCGCCACATATTCCCAGACACCAGCTGTAGTGACGATAAATATGTTCTATAAAAGGGTTATCCTTTTGAAGCAAGAAATGCACCGCAGAACAGGAAAATATGAAGTGCACATGTCCTCTGGGCCAGACTTGCTAGTTTCGGCCAATTAGGCCTCATCAGTGACCCTCAAATATTTTCAAAACTACACAATGGAATCAATGATCCCAAAGGACAAGAAAAATTAATATAAACTACACTATGATGCCATTTCGTGGTACTGGGCAGAATGGTGCGCATTCAAGGCGGACATCAGAGGCAGGATGATCTGTCCTTGGTGGCTGATCATGGAACAAAGTAGTGTTAAAAACAATCACACTCCACGGCCTCACCAATCTTATCGAAATGTTTATTTATTCAAGACCAACTGATCTATGTAAATCCCACAATTCATGACTTCAAAGATTAGTTGGGCCCCGTCAAGCGATTTTGGTACTTATCGCCTATGCGAGCAGCGAAGGTTCAGGCGAGCCTGCGCATCCGCGCAGTCTCGCCAGAACCTTCGCTGCTCGCTCATACAAGCAGTGAATCAAGAAGAACCTTCAGACAGAAAGCCATATCCCTGGCCCCTCTGAATGGCTGGGTATGCGCAGTTAAAATTTGTTAGACGGAATGCTCGAAGACACAAATTCGCTTGGCGGGGCTCAACTGACCTATGTAAATCCCACAAATCATGACTTCAAAGATTAGCTAAGAACGATTAGTGGTTGACTCACATCATAGCTCATTGCAACACCTATTTTATTTGTTTAGCAGACACCATAACTCTATGGAAGAATGGAATTCCAAGACCATTCAGAGGTAAAATCCGCCATGTTAGAAAGAAACACCTTTTCTGGTAACTGTTAAAAGTACATTCGAGCTAATTATGCCTCACTCGTTTCCATTAGAATTGTATCAGGAACACATCTTGAGTTACAAATGAATATAGGAAAAGGATTTTGAGATGACACGAGTGTAAAATATGTCGTGAATGTCCATCTTGTGTGTAAAATATGTCATTAATGTCCATCTGGAGTAGTAAATGAATAAAGAAAACGACGTGTCAAATTCCATTTTGCACTATATACATACGAATGAGATGACAATCCTGTATTTCTTGTGAGCTTTGGTTTGACAGAATGATTCGAGTAAATACCTTTCGCACAATCCTTATGGCGATCCGGAACCAGGTCCCCCGTAATATGGCTTATAGATATCACATTTTAATATATGTTCTATAAAAGGGTTATCTTTTGGAAGCACGGAATACACCACAGAACTGATATATTTAGAATGTGCACGCTTTCTTGGTCGGACTAGCTTGTTTCGGCCAATTAGGCCTCATCAGTGACCCTCAAATATTTCAACATTCCACAATGGAATCAATGATCCCAAAGGACAAGAAAATAAAATATAATCTACACTATGCTGAAGGTCAGGGAGACTTTTTACGGCCGCCACACATTCCCTTAACACCAGCTGTAGTGAAGTTAAATATGATCTATAAAAGGGTTTCATTTGGATGTTTGTAATCCTTTATTTACCACATAGATGTATTATATCAGAATAGGCAAATTGTTACCGTTCTTCCATCTTCGCCGTCGGGTCCTCGTCGGCCCTGGAAAATAACAAGAACAAGATTAAAATGACCCTCAAAGGAGAGTGAAGTGGATATTTAAAATATGAAAATGGTGTAATCTGAACTCTGTTTCTTAAAAAATGCATTTTGTCTTGGTATATACATCTGAGAACTTACAGTAGATGTAACGCTCTGTTTGTTTCTGATAATTTGTAAATTTGTGTTTTTGTTGATTGAATCTGCACTTCCACAAGAGAAACATATATCACTTTGAGAATGTTGCGCACAGAATTTGCCATTTGAGCCACTTTATGAGAAAACATTTTTTGCCATTTCAGACAAATGGGCCCCGTCAAGCGATTTTGGTACTTATCGCCTATGCGAGCAGCGAAGGTTCAGGCGAGCCTGCGCATCCGCTCAGTCTCGCCAGAACCTTCGCTGCTCGCTCATACAAGCAGTGAATCAAGAGGAACCTTCAGACAGAAAGCCATATCCCTTGCCCCTCTGAATGGCTGGGCATGCGCAGTTAAAATTTGTCATGACGGAATGCTAGAAGACACTAATTCGCTTGGCGGGGCTCAAATAAGGGTGCAGGTCAGCCTTATCAGCACCTTAGGGTTCGTATCTTACATGTATAGAATCTAGCCTGTGTAGCTGGCAGAAATCATTTGTACATTCGGCACAATTTTCAACAGGGACGGGCAATATTTGTGACATCATGGTAGAGAACAGCAGCTAAATTTTATATATTTTATTTTTAATATCTTTATTTCAAAACAAAGGAAAACAAAGCAATGAAAATTCGAACCACAAAACGCCAATTCATTATAATTATATATATATACTAATGTGCTCTGACAGAGGCTTATGTAAATTGATAATTGCCTTCACTCATTTGAAGATCATAATTCTGGCCACTATGGTTTTCATAACTGTCAAACGCAATAAGTGGTGCTATGAGACATCTTCGAAGCAAAAATGCAAATTCCAACAAATCTTTCTCATACTGCGCGTTAAAAGAAACGTTTTACATATTACTTACCGGAGATCCTGGTGGTCCCGGTGGTCCTGGAATGCCATCCTTGCCAACTCCACCACGTGGTCCTTCAACACCCTTTATGAAAATAAAAAGGAATCTGTAATCACGTTTCAAATACTACTTAGCGGTTGGCTATGCAATACATTACGAAAACACGCCTATACAAATACATTGACCATTTTACCGCGGAAAAATCGAAAATTTTATGATGAAAAATTGTTATATTTTTCTTATTTCTGCTCAAAGTATAGACTGCGGATACTCGTTAGAACCCCCTCGATGAGGCGATTCTAACAAGTACCCACAATCTATATTTAAGAGCAGAAATAAGAAAAAAAAATGCGGATACTCGTTTGAACCGCCTGGATGAGGCGATTCTAACGAGTACCCACAGTTTAGAACAGAAATAAGAAAAATAAGGTTTACCCCTGTAAACCCCAGTTTCACTATATAAAAGTGGGGTTCAAGGGGGTCAAAATAATATAGGCGTGTTTACGTTATGCGTTTCCAATACTACCTAGCAGTTGGCTATGCAATGTGAACACAGGTGATCTACATATTTGGTTTCATGTGTATGACAACCTTAACCTGTCTAAAATAGAACAGTTTGTCTCGTTTACCGTATAAGTTGTAACAAAGCTTGGGAGTCAGTGGCACAGGCTTCCGTGCCCTAGTGGGTAAGGGCACGGACTCTTGATCATAAAGAATCTCATCACTGTATGTTCGAACATGGCTCGTGCCAAAGGTGAGACGCCAAGTTCTGCAACGGAAGATCAGGTGATTGATCTCTGGATACTACGGTCGTCGCCCACATCTGATTAACGATCGTTTCGAAATAAATGAACTAATCTTGAAAGGGCCATTATTTAAAATCAAAACAAAAATAAAAGCTCCGCTAACACTGCATGATACCCAAGAACTGCAGGCCAATAACGTGATTTTTCAATTCCTTCTCGAGCAGACAAACTTAGATATAGGATAGCCAGTATCCAAAAAGTAGAGGGATAGATGCACAAGAAAAGACACAAAAATAACATCATCACGAAAACACGCCTATATAATTTTGACCCCCCTAAACCCCACTTTTATTTAGTAAAACTTGGGTTTCCGGGGGTATACCTTATTTTTCTTATTTCTGCTCTAAAATATAGATTGTGGGTACTCGTTAGAACCGCCTCGATGAGGCGGTTTTAACGAGTGCCCACAATCTATATTTAAAGCAGAAATAAGAAAAATATCACAATTTTTCATCATAAAATTTTCATTTTTTCGGCGATAAAGGTGGCAATGTATTTGTATAGGCGTGTTTGCGTAATGGCATACCAATGGCACTAAGAGGAAGAGTAACTAACAATGGAGAAAACAAAACGGAAATAAACGAACCATAAACAGCTTAACAACCACGTCCCTCATCCCCACAAGAGGTGATCACGATGCAACAGGCAAAGGAAATGAAAATTAAACAAATAGTAATAACAATTCACATCCATAAGCGCATACAAAATGAACAGCCCCGCCGAAAAATCCGGCATAGCTACATTAACAATAAACAACTAGAGCTGTCAGTGAAACTGACTAGGGCCCCGGCAGCGCTATCAGAGGATAAAAAAATTTGTGGACGGACAGACGGACAGAGTGATTACTATAGGGCACCCACACTTTCAGTGCGGGGCCCAAATAACGGAACCACCGCCTTAGGAAGGTCAGTAGCGAGAACTATTGAGACCCCTTGATAAATCGTGACAATGATTTCCTAAATAGTCACCCAAACACACAACCCCGGTATATATATGTATGCATAATTTGAAAAAATAATCCGTAAAAAAATAATCAACATATCGATCAAAATGGTGCGGACGTACGGACAGACAAACCCCGGAGGGTATATCATAATACCCCACCATTACCGTGTGGTTGCATATGGTTCTGAATAACATTTTTATACGATGTTTAAGCAAGAATAACGCAAATGGTAGTCGGGACTTTGAGTATGATTTTAAAACAATTCTATTCGATTGCGGCACATCACGTGAACGTACGTGAAATGAAAACCCCACTAAACTACACTTTATATTGGAAAAACTGGGGTTTATTGGGCAAATATTAGTTTCTTATTTCTGCTCCAACTTAAAGGTTGTGGGTACGAACAAATGAGGTGGTTCTAACGAGCACATATTTTATACACTGTACTTCTGTTTTTAATATAAATAAGAAAAAAATGGATTTCAACAGAGAAGCAGCCACATTGGAGATTTAAAAAAATGACTATGTCGCATCGGTGTGTTATCGTTACGAGCAAAAAGGTGTTTCTGCATTACAGTTTTCTTGAATTGCTATCTAGTTATGAGCCTTAGTGAACTGAGCAGTGCGATGCAATAAGAACAATGAATTGGTGGTAGCCTATTTGAAATCGTGATGAATATCTTTCTCAACGTCAGCAATGATTGATAAATGCAGCTTGATAAAGATGCCTTATACCAAGGTAATTGACAGCAAGTTGATTTTTGCTGGAACAGTCTGTCTCACAATAAAATTTAAAGGTTTTCAAATGTAAAATATTCTTGTTTTTGTTTTAGTAGTCGAAATAATGATTTTAAACGTCTTTTGTTTTCTTCGTGTTTACCTACCCTCTGTCCTTGTGGTCCTGGTGGTCCGGGCAGACCATCCTCACCCATTTGTCCCTCCGGACCGGGAAGTCCCATCAGTCCAGTTAGACCTGTATCTCCCTTGTCGCCCTGTTGAAAACAGCAGAAGATTATTATTATATTACAAAAACATGCCTATCCAAACGTACTGGAAAAATACCTCCAAACAATGATGTTTTTTTCAGGTAAAAAACCTGATAGTTTTCATATTTCTGCTCAAAACATACCCTAGACTGTGCGTACCCGTAAGAAACGCCTAATCAATGCGGTTCTAACGAGTACCCACAATCTATATTTTAGAGCAAGAAATAAGAAAAATAAGGTTTCCACCTGTAAACCGAAGTTTTACTATAATTGAGCCCCGCCAAGCGAATCTGTGTCTTCGAGCATTCCGTCATGACAAGTTTTAACTGCGCATGCCCAGCCATTCAGAGGGGCCAGGGATATGGCTTTCTGTCTGAAGGTTCCTTTTGATTCACTGCTTGTATGAGCAAGCAGCGAAGGTTCTGGCGAGACTGCGCAGATGCGCAGGCTCGCCTGAACCTTCGCTGCTCGCATAGGCGATAAGTACCAAAATCGCTTGACGGGGCCCATATAAAAGTGGGTTCAAATAGGTCAGAATTATATACGCACGTTTTCGTGATGATCAGTAAGGTCATCAGGCATATAGAGGATATTACATGAGTGCTCATGTATAATTAAATTTTAATTAACGAGTTGAGAAAACGGGATAAAATGCGAAGCTTCGCCTAGCATTTTATTCCTTTCTCTCAACGAGTTCAATAAACTCAATAATACATGAGCACGAATGCAAGATTCAGTTTATCATAATAGAAGTAGAGACAATGATCAGGAATCGATACAATCAACCCATAGTTCCCATCAGAGACACCAAAGGCATTTAAAATCGAATTTTGTTCATGACTGTGTAAAAAAATTGTCAATAGTCAACCATTAATAAACGTGACGTCGTTAAGGAAGTTGTAAGTGTAGCGTTTCGGGGCGTATCTAACTAATATGCATATTAAATCTACTAGTGGATTACCAATACATGGCGTTATTACGAGAACACACCTATATAATTTTGACCCCCTCATACCCCACTTTTATATAGTGAAACTGGGGTTTAAGGGATATACATTATTTTTCTTATTTCTGCCAAAAACATAGATTGTGGGTACTCGATAGAACCGCCTTGTCAAGGCGGCTCTACCGAGTCCCTGCAATCTATGTTTTGAGCAGAAATAAGAAAACTATCACTATTTTTCATCTAAAAAATTCATTTTTTTTGGCCAAAAATTAGCAATCTAATTGAATAGGCGTGTTTTCGTAATGAAGTTATTACATTCTCAGATGCGACGTCTTATGATAAAAGATGTATTCTTTTTTCGTTTCGTTTCCCTTTTCTTTGCTTTTCTTTTGACACCTTTGTAGATTAGTGTTGTTAAGCCACACTTATTGCAGCTATATAATACAAGGGGTTTGGAAACAAGTACTCACATCATTAGTCTGCTTGATGCTTCCACGCAGAGCTGAACCCTACCTGCACACGAGTACTGGTAAACCGCTTAGAGGATCTAAGCCTGCCCAGGCAAAGCGGTGCGAGTCGGCTCGTCCATGATTATAAACCCTATTGGTTTCATTGGGCGGCACGGCCTGAGATGAAATTTCATCTCAATGTCGGGTAAAAGTCCCACGAAATTGGAAGCAACGTCTCCAAAATGACCTTTACAGTGTTGACGGGAACGTTAAACCTCAAATGAAACAAAAAACACATCATTAGTTCCTGCCCTCCCTCCAAAATTAGTCACATCCATTTGCAACTGTATCATACCAGCACAAGACTTTAAGTGCTCTAAGGACATGAAACAATTACTCAGGAAAGGCGACCAAGAGAGAGCATAGCTATCTCAAACCAACAATTTTTAAAAGGCAAAATGTCTTTCTGAGAAACGCAGGGTTGGGAGAAATAAAATGTATGTAGCGCAACGTGCATTTGGATAGCGACATATTCTGCGATATTCAGTCGGTAATTCGACGTCATCTCGTTCAGTTACTTTAACCCATTGTATTCTAGTGGATTCTTCCATTGCTATATGTTGGACAAGTCCATTTGTCATTTAAGGGGTGCCAGGCCTATTTTTTTAGTTTTTATTCCATTTTTGACTGAAAATTCTGTTAGCAAATAGTGCGGGCCATGATTAGACGCCACGTTCTGATCTGGGCTTGCACAGTTTGCCAAGATAACTCTTTAGGGGTTTCCCACATGCAATTGGTTAATGGTTGAGAACTGGTAGCGTTTGTCTTTCCGTTAATAGTGAAACCTAGTGAATGAGTAAGTACATAAGAATAGGATAAGTGTGCTCGGAATTATCATTAAGGTAGGTGCAGTAGAATGACACTTGTCAAAGTCGACCCTATGTGAACAATGTCTGGTGCTGCTGCAATATCGCATATACATGTATGATGGAAATAAGTGGCTCTCAAGTATTTTCGTTTATTTTTCTTATCTGTGATTCGGATATATAGACAAAAACTCTGTTTCCAAAGCATGGCGTCTAATACTAAATATAACAAAAGCTGTAATCCGACAGCACATCACGCCTTGGAGAATGTTTTGGAGTCAATGATCAAAGGTGGGGTATTGCCTAATAAACCTTTGAACCTATATCTATCATGAAATCATATACGAACAAAATCCATCTCATAGTAAATATGAGCTCAAAGAAAACTTTTAACATGAAATTTCTCAGCCCGTAACCTTCACCTCGAGGGCAAAGGCATAGGCGGGGAATCGCTGAATGAAACTTTGGACCTTAATCTTAACAGCATATCAAATATGTCCCAAATTCATCATATGCTTTGGAAAACATTAGCTCTAAACACCTTTAACTCAAAACTGTCTTAGTCATGAGTGGGGGTAATGCTGAATAAAAGTGGGGACCCATATCTATCATCATACAAAATATGAACCAATTCCATTTTATGGTTAGGAAAATATGACCTGTTAAAAACCCTGACATCAAAATTCTAAGTCCATGACCTTGACCTTGAGGTCCTGGGCGTGGGGGTTGGTATAGTTGAATAAAACTTTTGACCTATGCTTATCATCATATCAAATATGTACCAAATCCCCCATATGATTTGGGAAATATGAGCTGTTGAAAACTTAAAACATGTATGAGTAGAAGTAAAACAAAGATCAGGAATTGATACAATTAACTTACTCCACCCATAAAAGACACCAAAGGGAAAGAAACACAAACATTAAGCGACAAGACCATAATGGAAACCTAAACAAAGGAAGGCCATAAGGACAGTTACTTTCCCACAAAATGGCCATATGGCCATCCAAAATAAAAAGACAAAAGTGATACACACAGTAAGTAACAAACAACAACATAAATAAATCGCCACAGAAGAGCCGCCTTGGAACGGTCAGTGGAAGTTTTCCACTGGAGGGCTTAAATCGATTTTACGTGGCCACAATCCTCGCCCTTACTTGCGTCGCGATTTACAAATAATTTGTTCAGTCCGCATGAAGGCCTCCTAACTCATCAGTGCAACATCTCCGTGAACACAAATAAACAAAGAACCACAGAGGTGAGACAACAAGTCTGAGGCGAACATGGGCAAGGGTGTCCAGATAGTATTAATCTATACATGGTCACTTTACTATGTATTTGTTTTTATTCACCGTTGGGCTAGAAAGACTCCATGCGAATCAATTTGTTATTGTGATAATGTTTGATACTGCGATGGAACACACACTTATACAATTACATTGTAAATTTTATCACCTAAAGATGTGAAAAATCGTGATGTTTTTCTTAATTCTGCTCAAAATATAGATTGTGGATACTCGTTGGAACCGCCTACGTGAGGCGGTTCTAACGAGTACCCACAATCTATGTTTTTGAGCAGAAATAAGAAAAATAAAAAAAAATGTCTACCCCTGCAAACCCCAATATCGCTATATAAAAGTGTGGATTAAGGGGATCAAAATTATATAGGTGTGTTTTCCTGATGGGGCGAGTGCTTAAATTTCATAAATCCCGGACGCCGTCTCCAACGCCAACGCCGACGCTGAGGGAAGTGTTATAGCCCTTCCTGGACTTTGTCTACGCCAGCTAAACATGGTGTAATCCATATAATCCTAGCATCCTAAAAATGGAGATTTGTCGAAACATTTAACCAGGATATACTTGATCAGATACAGTGTGTGTTAAGTCATAGCTATTTTGTGTAAAATTTACAATGCATAAAATAAACGAGACAGGCCCCCAAAAAACTTGAAATGGACATGTGTCAAGCTAATTGGTGAAAGATACTGTATGTCATATGTGAGATAATCGTACCTGTTCTCCTACGTCTCCTTGCTCTCCTGGCAAACCTTCAACGCCTTGAGGTCCCTGAAATAATACGAGAAGCTTTGCAATCTTATCTGTTCGATACTACATCGATATCATATTTGGTTGCCATTCTTGGATTGAGAAATTCATGTTTTTCAGATGAGTAGTTCTTATTTTTTTTCTCTAAACATATGTATTGTTTGTGCTCGATAGACCTGTCCAAATGCTACGGTTCTATCCAATCTCTAATTTTGTGTATTCCTCGGAGTATTAGGACTATACTTGCTAGACATCACGAAAACACGCCTATATAATTTTGGCCTCCTTGAACCCCACTTTTATATTGTTAAACTGGGGTTTCCTGGGATATACCTTATTTTTCTTATTTCTGCTCTAAAATATAGATTGTTGGTACTCGTTAGGGCGGTTCTAAAAGTACCCATAATCTCTATTTGGAGCAGAAATAAGAATAATATCACAATTTTTCATCATAAAATTTTCATATTTTCGGCGACAAAGGTGGCAATGTATTTGTATAGGCGCGTTTGCGTAATGGACATTTAACAATCTGATCATTTACGAGCTCATTACGGACACATGCTTATTCAGATATATTGAAAATTTTACCACACAAAAACAACCAAAAAAAATCAAAATTTCAAGGAAAAGAAACTTATAATTTTCATATTTCTAATCAAAACATAGCTTTTGGTACTCGTAAGAACCGCCAAAATGAGGCGGTTCTAACAAGTACCAGACAGTTCTTACAAGTACCAACAATCTTTATGTAGAGCCGATATATTAAAAATAGTATACACACATGTAAACTTCCGTTTTACTATATAAAGAATGACGCATTTAAAGCACATGTCTGAGGGAAAGAAACTGTCATAATATAAACAGCAAGGCCAAAACTCAGTTTGTTTCCCATAAATTATCAAACGGGTATCCAAAATTAATAATTAAAAGCTTAAAAGATTCTGCTTGAGATAATAAAATTATAATCCAGGTATTGGCTAAAAAATCTTGCATTATTCCAGATTTGTCATGATTATCTCTCTTTAGTTTGCTCTGGTCTCAAGTCTGCGAAATTGTTCCATGTTTAACACATGTGCGAAACTTTGGAAACGCCAAACAATAATCGACAACAAGTTGCCACCAATATCTGGCATAGGATCACGCCGATAATATTTTCTGCTGCTAGAATTGAGCGGGAAAATGATTTAATATTCTTTATGGTTGTATGTTGTAGGGTAGCACTGTAAAATTTTAATGGTGAATCAAACTACGTTTGAAACAGTTCTGCAATCACGTGGTCATATTGCTGCATATGGGTATTTTATTGCGAAAATTAAACAATATAATTGTTAGTTTTGTCTTTACCAAACCTGTCACTTTGATGAATTCTTTTGATATGACGTTTAACGCTGTGCTATATGGTATCTGGTATTGATAAAATCTTTGTCTGGCACTTTTGGAATAAATATACAATTCAATGTTACATTATACTTTTCATAATTTGGTCAGTTTTAGTGCATGTGAGTACTGTAATTTATGTAAAAGTGTCTGTTTACCGGTGGTCCTCTAGCTCCAGTGGTTCCAGAAGGTCCGGGTGGTCCCTTTTCTCCCTGTAAGTATACAAAACATATCACACGATTCTTTAGTAAATCAACTTTAATTGTATTGGTAATTTCGGTACATTCTCTTCCAAATAGAGTAACAATGTTCCGATTTCCTAAAATTATTGAACCGATAAATATAACGGAACATATTTTGCATTTTTGATAAATCACGACAAATCGTTCTCAGTTTTACCTCTCAGCATTCACTGGGTGTTTTCACAGACGTGACAATCCTTGAAATGGTTCTTATTAGTTTGTACAAACTGTATTTTGGCCAGACGTAAAACCAAAATCTTTACCCTTGCAAACTCATTATTTGTATAACAGTGATGAGGACAAGGGCGCTCATATACTTGAACCTGTGGAACGCCTTGTTTAGTTGTTGGGTCTTAAGATTGCACAAAAGGTCATCGGACAAAGCTAATGTCAGCTTTATATTTGTAAAATTATGTATTTTACGCATCCAAATATTGTAGTAATTGCAGTAGTGCAGTTAAGAATATGAATAATTATCTCAGACGGGTTCTTGTTGACAAATAACAAATATCTGCTACCTACTCGTTCACCTCGTTCGCCGTTTGCTCCTGGTAGTCCAGATGGCCCTGGTGGTCCCTAAGAGATAAAAAAACAAATTATAAGACATGCGGATCGGATGCAAAATGATGCCTAAAAGTCAAATATGATACTTAAAGGTATCATAAATTCAGTCCCTAAAGTGTTTTTTCATATGCTGCAGTCTGGTAAGAGAGTACCTTTGGGAATGTTCGAAGGTGTTCACATAATCTACTTTTTAACACCCCCAAAGTTCGTTTTAAAAATATTTGCAATTTACTGTATGTGCGAATTTTTTATATCTGAAACTGACTGTTTATAGCGGCGAGGGTTCAGTATCAAAGCATGACTATTGATAGGAATGTTTTTCAAAACGTTGTAACACAACCAGTTATTACATATTCTGAGAATCGATACGTGTATTTTTGACTCAACCTAAAGCAAAGTCACGTCAAAAACAAAAATTCCGTTACGTTACATATGCGACCAGTGAAGTTTAAAATATCCTCCATCTTCGACGACTGATCAAATAGCCATTAAATTTCCACACGACCAGCAATGGATTCCTATTTTGATTAAATACTAATTTCTCTGCGGCAAAACAGTGGTATCATTGTATTGGTTCGCGACAAGCAGGCCTCATACTGACCAAGCTTTTCCATGCCTGAAAGACCCGATTTCGCAGCCTCAACCGTCATCCTGCTGAACATGACAACCACTACCTTTACAAACAGTGTAGATCCAGATCAGATGGCTTCTGAAGAAGCCATCTGATCAGGATCTACACTGTTTGTAATGCAATTTGTGAAATGAACAAATACATTACATCAAGTAATTTGATTGGTGAATAGTCTGAAATGGGTGTAGCTAAATAATTTGAATCAGAGGATAAGCCTAAAACAGTCATTTTAAACAGAATATAGGAGGAAAAATCAAAATCTAAAAAGCCTGAAATCGAGAAAAAATCAAGCTCTAAAAGCCTGAAATCCTGCATATGCCTGAAAAATATGAGGCCTAGACAAGGCTGGTGTTCGGTTCCTGATTATTGCCTTCATCAGGTGAACAAACCGTAAAATGAACACCCCCTAACCCCACTTTATATAGAGAAGGGGTATACACTATGTTTCTTATTTTCGCTCCAAGACATAGGTTGTTGGTACGCGTAATAATGAGGCGGTTCTAACGAGCACTCATAACATATAATTGCAGTAGTTATAAGGAAAATGTCACAGATTTTCACCAGAAAAGTAGCCATTTTGGGGATGTGAAAAATGCACTATGTCGCACGAATATGTTGTTGTAATATTAAGACCGAATCCACCATATCCGTCGAAATCGAAACCATCGTCATCTGGAATAAGTATTTTCAACATTCGATAGACGGATAAATTGAATTTTGTGGACCGATATGTGTTCATATTTTTTAATGAAGGAGTATCGACTTCAACAGTTGAAATTGATAATGATCTGAATACTATCTAAGCTTCTTGATCAGACACGCAAAACTTATAAGTCGTCAATTAAATCATACAATAATTATTTAAAGTTTCAAACATTAAAATATTGAACCTCTAACCGCTGACCATACGATGCAACCTTTTTATGCTTACCATGAATCCTGTGGCTCCTGGTGGTCCGGGTGGCCCTTGATCGCCAGACATGCCCCTTGATCCACGCGGCCCAGAGACTCCAGGCAGACCATCGTGTCCCGGCGGTCCCTGTAACAGAAGATTATTTCAGAGGTGATTTGAAGCATTTGCAAGGAATTGATATGTGAGCTAGCTTTCAATCAGAAAAATATGTTCACTCTAGCGAGCAAAGGAAGGTGCAAATTCTGTTGATAGCAGCTTGTCACCTTCCGTCATGCTCGGATAACACTTTTGAAGTTGAATATAACTACAACCTCACAACAGATTACTTAATACCTCGTAATACCTTTAGTTAACACACGTTTCACAAAGACGAAAGGAATGGAAAAAGTCATGGTGGATCCTACCACAAGCAGGTTTGGTTTATTGAAAGTTCCTCAAAACTAACTATACAGTATATGACTCATGTGTCGTCCTGCGTGTATAAAGAATTTATAATTTGATAGTGCCTACGGATTTCGATGATTGTATCTTCACTGATACTCCCAGGACAAATTTGGTCTTAGTGAGTTTACAATGAAGATAAAATCAGCACTATCACATGTATAGATAATTTCGGACATGTAGAATATTTTGAGATACTGAGTTGTCAGTTTGTATTTCGACGGATGGATGCATCTCCCTACTCTGATATAGTGCTAAATAAAAATCAAAAATGAGTTCCTTTAAGAGCAATGAAAACATTCATAAGAAAGAAGATGGGTCATACTACGTAGTTTCGGCTAATAAAGCCTCATCAGTGACCCTGTAATGATCCGGCAAACAAAGCAAGAGGAAACACACCGGAACTCCGCGAACCCCGAACAGGCAGCCGACCCAAAGACCGACACAAACCAAAACGGGGTCCAAATAATTAAAAACCTGTCTAGAATATGAGTCTAAACCAATAATTTATTTCTAATTTCTCAGAATATTCACGCTGATCTCAAAGGACCAAAAGTAAAATATAAACTGCACTATGGTTGATGTACGGGGAGACGTTTTACGGCCGCCACACGGCACAACACCAGCTGCAGTGAAGGCAAATAAAAATCAAAAATGAGTTCCTTTAAGAGCAATGAAAACATTCATAAGAAAGAAGATGGGTCATACTACGTAGTTTCGGCTAATAAAGCCTCATCAGTGACCCTGTAATGATCCGGCAAACAAAGCAAGAGGAAACACACCGGAACTCCGCGAACCCCGAACAGGCAGCCGACCCAAAGACCGACACAAACCAAAACGGGGTCCAAATAATTAAAAACCTGTCTAGAATATGAGTCTAAACCAATAATTTATTTCTAATTAAACCTAATTAAACGTCATGGAACTTGGATTATGCCACCCTTACTAATAGAATTTGAGCCGGAGCAAGCATTTCCTACAATTTACATGTGCACCAAGCGCGGACTCACATCAGCCTGCACATCCACAGAGTCTGACCAGAGACTTCTCTTGCTCCATGATAGAGCATTGGGTCCTTAGCCATCCTTAGAGCACACAACAAAGACTCTGATCTGACTGCACGGTCGTGCTGACTCATCTAACTTTTATGCAAATTTTTTTTTTCAGAAATCGGCCCCCGTCCATCGGGGCTCGAAGAAATAGATGGGCTGCATGATGCTTCCACGCAGAGCTGAAACCGACCGCTCACGAGTACTGGTAAACCGCTTAGAGTATCTAAGCCTGCCCAGGCAATGCCGTGTTAGTCGGACCGTCCATGCCTATAAACCCTATTGGTTTCATTTGGCGACAGGGCTTGAGATGTCATTTCATCTCAATGTCGGTAAAAGTCCCACAAAATTGGAAGCAACGTCTCCAAAATGACCTATACAGTGTTGACGGGGAATTAAACCTCGAATCAAACAGATTTGCTCCAGAAAAGGAAATCCCTTCCTTTAAATGCAGACATTTTTTTTTTGCTCTGATGGCGGCCTCGTTCAGAGAAACGCGTAAAATAAATGGTGGAAGTTGTCTTCGTATTTAAGTGTGACAACTATCATTTACTATTTACCCTTTAGCTTTAAAGTAATTATACCAAATGAAAAATCATGTTAATAAGCGATACCTACTGGATCTCCCATGTGTCCTATAGGTCCGGTTATTCCAGGTGGACCAGGTGGTCCTTGAGACCCGGGCAAGCCGTCATCTCCGGGACTTCCAGGCTCTCCTTGCTCACCCTACAATAAACATGAGATACTAAAACTGGATGGGACAAAAAAAAACGAAAAATAGCAGCAACAAAACCAACAATCTTAATACCTGTTGTTATTTTAAATCCGCCCCATAATAAAAGACAACCATATATGAAATGCCAATAAAATTTTACAACAGTCTTGGTTTAAACACATTTTTC
This sequence comes from Lucinisca nassula, assembly GCA_963580285.1. NCBI lineage: Eukaryota > Metazoa > Mollusca > Bivalvia > Lucinida > Lucinidae > Lucinisca > Lucinisca nassula. The sequence goes on along the minus strand of OY757019.1, from coordinate 8,445,481 downwards.
TGAAATAACAAATTAACATATATACATATGCATGTGCATAATATGGGACATCAGTCTTCAACACATCTAATAATCTAATTAATAGTCTAACGATGGGCATTCATTTAAACAGACAAATATTTATAAAAATCCAACCAAAACTAGAGATATTAAATGAAATCAATAGATTGGGAAAAGTAGGTCAAAGTAACCTTAAAATTGAATGGGCATGAGAACCAGGTCAGTTTTATCATGACCGACTTTAAAGACATACGTTCTGGAATACAATAAATCATTTAAAGTATGAAAGTTATTTATCAATTAAACATTGTGATACTAAGCATAACATATTGTCACTGTGACTTTGGCCTACTTTACGTTCACTTGTACATTCAATGAAGCAAAATCAATTAACAATAAAATATAGGTCACTGTGACCTTAAACTTCTAGGTCATGTTTCAGAAGTCAACAAAAATCAATTCAATTACTGTTGCAATATTGACCAAAATCAAAGGACCTAGCATTGGAGCTCAGTTTGACCTTGACCTATATATAGGTAAACATAAATCTCATAACAATCAAACAATAAAAGCATGATGTAAAACGTCATGCAGTGTTGGAGACAGTAATCGTTAACTTTATCATAGGGTCACTCAGCTATGTTCTGAGGACACAAACTTGCGAACAAGACAATTAAGTTCTATCAAATAAGATCTGCTTATTTTCAATTAATCTGGTGCACTTCTTTCGAGATGTGTGTCCGACTTTCTAAATCATACTACGAGCTACAAAGATATGGTTTGTACATAGAAAACGACGAGGAACAATTGAACCGCCTTGGGCCATACTAGCTACCAGCAATAAGGTGGGATGTGGCGTGAACTCCATTACATCATCATATTGGTCTGCCAGTCATGTTTAGCATTTTAAAGTAGAAGTAAAACAAAGATCAGGAATCGATACAATTAACTTACTCCACCCATCAAAGACACTAAAGGGAAAGAAACACAAACATTAAGCGACCAGACCATAATGGAAACCTAAACAAAGGAAGGCCATAAGGACAGTTACTTTCCCACAAAATGGCCATATGGCCATCCAAAATAAAAAGACACAAGTGATACACAAAGTAAGTAACAAACAACACCATAAATAAACCGCCACAGAAGAACCGCCTTGGAACGGTCAATGGAAAGACGGAATGTTGTAAAAAAAAAAAAAAAAAAACAAGATGGAATGTAGATGCACACCTTAAAATCATCTGCATGTTATAGCAAAGGCTAATAGGTTTTCTATATTATTTTCTATTGGTAGCTCTGGTAAGAGTGATTTCAACTGTCCTCTTTGGGCTGAATCAAATCGAAAGTTTGTATTAGTATATTTTGCAAGAATGTTATCTGGTACAGTTCGATATTGTGTGTACTATGTTACCCTTTCACCGACAGGTCCCATCGGTCCAGTTTCTCCCATGACACCTGGAAAGCCGGGTTCTCCACGATCTCCTTGTCTTCCAGGGGCCCCAAGTGGTCCAGGTGGTCCCTATAAAGAGAATAAAACGCCACTTATAAGAATACAGACAGTATAGGAAAAGAGGGCCACATGGAAGATTAGTACTAGTACTAAATGTGTTACCCTTTATAAATAAGGTTGATTATTATTATTATTATTATTATTATTATTATATAACAAGGTGTTCATGCTGGTGCCATTTAGGAAGATGTTTGTGTTTTGAACATGTTCTCAAATCTTATATGAAATACCTGTATACGTAAAAGGATCAGTACGATAAAAACAACATGCAACAGACACCTACAACGTTCATTTTTATGGGATGAAAACCCTCAACATTTCTCTAAAACACAAAGACAAAATGCTTGAATATTGCTTTTTGGTAACATGTGCCCCTCGCATATAAACTTTTTATAGCGAAAACGTAATGTAAGTGCTGGTTGTTTCTTTCCTCTCTGTTAGACAATGGGAACCAGCACCAACAGACGCTTTTAACATCGTAGAAAGTATAGTTTCCCAGCTAAGGCAGACATTTCAAAGCATCTAAAGAATGCAGTACTATAAGTGAGTATAGATAAATAACATTACAGAATGCAAAACGGAGTTACACTGCTGAATAGCTATGGTTGCATAATCAGGAATTTGGATGGACTGGTTTCTTTCCAATATGCTATGATACAACGTGTGTTGTATGACCCAAGTAATGGACTGGTTTGTTCCAATATTGTATGATACAACGTGTGTCGTATGACCTAAGTAAGAAACGCATCAACGCCAGCTTTTTTCAGTGTAAAACAAAGTGTCATCGTTTTATAACAATGAGGCTCGATGTACAGAGACTGCATAAAAGCTTACCGTTTCTCCAACTTCTCCACGAGATCCCTTCTGTCCTGGAATTCCTGGTAAACCATTAACCCCATCCATACCTGGCTGTCCCATTGGGCCTGTACCTCCACGGGAACCCTGGAGATTAGAATAGTAAGTATTCTTTTATGTAACTTTGCTATCCCCAAGGCAAAGTACATTGAATATGGCCCGTTCTACCTAAAATTTTCGATGGTTGAATCTTCTAAAAATTCGGAGCTGAACCGCCAATTTCGCTTTTGCTACTCATAACTCCAGATAAGGAGCTTTTTCATCCGAAAAGTACTGATATTGTTTTCTTATTTCTGCATGGAAACAAATAATGTAGGTATTCATTAGAAGTGCCTTGGTTCTTATCTGTTGCTATGAAGCCTGCTGACCATCCCACCCCAGGCAGTAATTCCGTTGTAGTTTCTTATATGCTTATGTACGTTGATGTACATTTTGTTTTCTATTTTGTGTGTGTTCATGTCACTAACTTTTTTGTGTTCATGTCACTAACTCTTTTATCAGTTTTTACTGTGGCGCGAAACAACTATTTTCATTTATGTGACGTTAACTGGACAACATTTTCTTTCAATTTCCTAATACTCTTCAAAAACTACTTTGAGGCCTAACTGACGGATCTTGTTTAGTCTGAGCCAGAAAGACTTGAATACCTCACAATTAGCAGTTCTAGGGTACATTCTGTATTATTTGCTCCTAAAGATTTGCCTTTTTAAAGAACATATTTAATTTCACTACAGCTGGTGGTTAGGGAATGTGTCGCGGCCGTAAAACGTTACCACTATCTTCGCCATAGTGTTGATTTTATTTTTAGTCCCTGTGATCACAGATTCCAATGATAAACGGATTTTTGAGAACATTTGAGGGCCAATATTTAGGTCTCTATAAAAACGGGAACAACCCATAATTTGAAGATCTACGTTGTTTTCCTTGCTACTAAAGGATTACGTTTTATGGATCATATTCAGGCCACTCCAATACAACTAAAATATCTATATATCGGTCAAGATTTGTCTTACATGTAACGAGTGAATAGCAATTACGGTACGAAAGAACCAAGGGCTAGGCCCCCGAACCATTAAATACTTTTTACTGGCCATTCCAAGACGGTTCTTCTGTCGTGGTTTATTTTTGTTTTAGTTGCTCTTTTTTGTGTGTATTGCTAATATCTTATTCCTTTGGATAGCCATTTGGCCATTCAGTGGGAAAGTACAAATCCTTTTGGCATTGGTGTGTTAATTTATGTGAGTGAGTGAGTGTTTGAGTTTTACGTCTCACCAACAGCTAAGGTCATATGGAGACGGGACCTCGGTTTAAAGACTCATCCGAAAGTCTGGAGAAGCCCGGGATCGATGTGTTAATTTATGTTCGAATTCCTTTCCCTCTGATGTATTGAATGGGAGGTGTGAGGTAATTGTTTCGATTTCTGATAATTGCCTGCACTTATATTGTTTTTATATACATGCAAGTGTGTGAAAGTGCCCAGTTTGCAAGGGATATAACATCTTGTATTTGTCGTATACATTCGAGAGGTGAACTACAACCAAGTAGCAAATTCTGTTTTCATATTGGCAAGACCTGTTTTGATAAGGTTTATTAACCCAAGTTGTAAAAGAAACCCCAGAAAGGGTTATTGGCAAACAGTGAAGGCCCAGATCAGACGCCGCAGAATGCGACGTCTGATCAGGTTCCTACACTATTTGCAAAAAGTTCAGCTATATTCCAAATAAATTTTGAAGATAACATAACCTGTCACTCCTAAAATACGAAATGGACTTCTGCCATATATAATGAGAGGATTCCATTTGGTACGAAAAAAGTAAAGCCACCTAAACGGGCAATTGGCAAAGAATAAACCCAGCAAGCACACGTCGCAATGACAACGTCAAATCAACGTCGGTGCAACGTCATGACGTTGCACCGACGTAGATGTGACGTTGCATAAAAGTCATGACAATGCAATGACGTTTATGTCAACGACACAAAGCCAATAAACAAATAAGACACTGTAAAAAGAACGACTGCCTTGGGATGGTCAGTAGTTAAACTTCTGGAGTGTTTATGAAATTTCAACCCTCGCCCTCAGTTTCAGTGCATTTTCAAACATAACAACAATAACAAATTGATCCGCATGGAGGCTTCCTAGCTCAACAGTGATTCATAACAGAATACACAGTAAAACGATCATGTATAGATTAACACAATCATGAATCAGGGTTGAGGACTCAAGAACAATTGGACGTCAGAGCAGAAGAAAACCACCAGTTAGATTACGGAGGGTCGAGCCATTCTTTTTGAAAAACACAAAAACTATTCAAATTTATGGTACCTTGACTCCTGTTTCTCCTGGAGGACCAGGTGGCCCTGTTTCACCAGTTGAGCCAGACTGTCCCTGTGGCCCGGGCCTGCCTGGAGCTCCTGTCTGTCCTGGAATACCTTGAGATCCGCGATCACCGCGAACGCCTTTCGGTCCTGGTACGCCTCTCTGTCCCTGAAAACCAGGATACAACAGGTATTATTATTATTCTTCAGCAGCCTTCTAAGGAACAAAGGACTACTTTTGTTGCGCTTGAGGTACCATTATTGTGAACATAGACCTCTTAACTACTAAACGTGAAACTAGAAAAGAATGCTTTGCTAAATTCATAACCGCCATATAAAAAAGTGATTTAACATGGCCACGTTTTCCATACCTATTCTGTACAGAAAACATTCCATAAAGCAACGGAATAAGGTGTGTTCTTTTCTGTCTCAAAAATGATATATCTTCCTGCTATAATTACGTTAGGCATCCTGATGCAAAGCATCATGAGAACATGCCTATTCAAATATATTGACACATTTACCACCAAAAATGGAAGTTATCGGATAAACAATTCTAATATTTTTTTTTAAATTTATGCTCAAAACATAGATTATGGGCACTGGTTAGAACTGCCTCAGCAAGGCGGTCCTAACGAGTACTCACAGTCTATGTTTATAGCAGAAAAAAAATAATGTATACCCCAGTAAATCCCAGTTTTACTGTATAAAAGCGGGTTTTAAGGGGGTCAAAATTATATAGGCGTGTTTTCGTGATGTGTTAAAAGCGTGTCAAACTGGCCAATGCCTAGGATTTGTATTTTGGTAAGTAAAGCTACTTGCATACGATATGAAATGAGGCAGCGCATGACAAAATCTACAATAAGACATGTGCACCATACGAAGACTCAGAGCAGTCTAAGCATCTACGCAGTCTGATCAGAGTCTTCGTCGGGCGCTCTAAGAATAGCTAAGGGCCAAATGTTTCTTCATGCAACAAGAGAAGTCTCTTGTTAGACTATATGGATGTGCAGGCTGATCCGAGTCTTCGCTTGGCACACATGTTTTATTGTGTTATTGTAGGTTTTGTCGTGCGCTGGCTCAAATGAAGTTTTCTCGTAAAGTTTAATATTGCTGGCGCTCCACTATTCAAACATTGTCTCATTTTTACGAACGTAACATAGTCATTTTAAACGAACCTTGTAGTTGATTTGCACAAGCGGCATTTTGTTTTGTCTAATACATCTATCTGCCAGTATCTGCAGAAAAGTTTTAGTGCTCAATACAAACAGTGTGCCAGCCTCGGTAGCTCAGTCGGATGCGCGTCTGACTGGTGATCAGAAGGACGCGGGTTCGATACTTTCCGGGGTCGGCAACATTCTTCGTGGAGATTGATAATTCTGTCCCTTCCGCTGATTCAAAAAGAGCAGTTGTCATGGTCTGGCGAAAGAATTCCCAATGTACTAGTTAACCGCTAACGCATAAGCCTGCCCAGGGAAAGTGTGAATAAACACACCCGTGCGACATAGTGCATTTTCACATCTCCAAAATGGCTAGTTTTTGATGAAAATCCATGATATTTTTTCTTAATTATACTGCAAACATAGCTTGTGGGTGCTCGTAAGAACAACCTCAATGAGGCAGTTCAAACGAGTACCCACAACCTATGTCTCGGAGCAGAAACAAGTAAAATAATGAATACACCCTTAAACCACAGTTGTTTCTACATAATGTGGGGTTTAGGGGGTATTCCTATCACGGACTTGTTCACGTGATGAACTGACCGGCTCAAAAATGACATAAATAGTGTTTACTGGGCCGTTTAACTCCGACACAAACAAACAAACAAACATACAAGCAGTGTGTATACCTTTCGTTAGAATAGCGTAGGAAAATGCTATGTATGTGCAATGATGCAAGAAGTTTTTTGCAGCGAAATGCGCTATCAATTACTACTAAAACCAAACTGAAAATTTCACTTAAAATGGGTTTCGTAGCAATACAAGGGCATTCGGTGTATTATAGCACACTACCTAATGTGATTCCAATATTTTAGCGTAAGCCGCTTTCGGTGGCGTCTGATCAGGACGATACTTTTATTAATGCCCTTGTTAGTGACTACAAATGATTGGGTTTAACTTACCACGGCACCTGGTTTTCCTGGTTCTCCGCTTACGCCCTGTTCGCCTTGCTCACCCTTCTCTCCCAGAGCACCAGCAGGACCTTTAGGACCAGGAGCACCAGGCGATCCCTGAAATACAGATTTAATTCTTTCATACTCGTTGAACATTGGTTGTCATTGCATTAATATTGCAATATCTGGCATTGAATATTTTGCAGTTTACATTTATCCCCATAGTGTTATTACAGAAAAAAATATATAGTTAACCATTTTATGCTTCTGTGTGTATACTATTTCATGCGGAGACATATGATATTAACCCATTTAGTACCAGAAACCCCAAAATGGGTACCCTGGCAAACAGTGCAGGCCCAAACCAGACGCTGCAGAACGCGGTGTCTGATCAGGGCCTCCACTGTTTGCTAAAAGTCCCGTCATTTTCCAAATCAATTTTGATGGAAACACAACCCGACACCCATGAATGTTTAAATGAACTCCTACTATATATAAGGAGGAAGAGTTCAATTAGTACAAAAGGGTAAATATGTTCTATAAAAGGGTTATCCTTTGGAAGCAAGGAATACACCACAGAAGTGAAAATATGGAGTGCACATGTTTTCTGGGCGGGACTAGCTAGTTTCGTCCAATTAGGCCTCATCAGTGACCCTCAGATATTTTCAAAATTCCACAATGGAATCAATGATCTCAAAGGACAAGAAAATATAATCTACACTATGATGTTGGGCTGGGAGATGGTTTACCACCCCCACACATTCCCACACACATTTTCAAAAAGAAATTTGTTTCCCTCCAGTTGGACGATGGCGTTGATATTACGTCAGGAACGCTGTTGATATGAAAGGTACACATTTGTTCTCTTGTTTCAATTTTATCGCTCAAGTCAGATATTTTCGTAAAACAGGAGCTTTTAACTCTTATCATGCTGTTCACGACAACCCCTATCTTGGCAAACAGTATAGATCCAGATCATATGGCTTCTGAAGAAGCCAACTGATCAGGATCTACACTGTTTGACATTCAATTTATGAATTTGTAGGAATAAATTATATCAAGTAATTTGATTGGTTGATAGACAGAAATGGGTGTGGTTAATCTAATTATTCAGCAAGAGAAGGGTTAAAAGACAGCATATCTGGCTGGGGAGAGTATTGTTGAATTAAACTTGACCAATATCTATCATCATACAAAATATGAACCAAATCCATCATATGGTTTTGTAAATATGGCCTCTGAAAATGCTTTAATAAAACATTCTAAGTCCATGACATTGACACTGAGGTCATTGGCATAAGTGGAGTAGAGCGAAATAATCTCTAGACGTATATCTATCATCATATCAAATATGAACCACATCCATCGTAGGGTTAGGAAAATATGTGCTGTTAAAACTTTAACATTAAAAATGTCTATGTCTGTGACCTTGACCTTGAGATCATTGGCATAGGCGGGACTACTGCTGAATAAACCTCTTGAACTATATATTTCATCATGCCAAACATGAACCAAAGTTGAGCACTCTTATCTTTTTAATTTCGAAACTGTTCACGTGAAGGAACTGTTTGGATAAATTTTGTTCGAAAACGCTCATTATGTCAATATACAAACACATAGGAGTTGTCGCCTTTACAAAAAAGGTAAATAAGCTTGTCGATAGAAGCTATGTATAGTTCACAAAGCACCATTTCATTAAAACCCACCATCATTCCTGGTGGTCCTACTTCTCCTTCTGGACCTTCAGCTCCCCTCTCACCGGGTGTACCAGGTGCTCCTTGTTGGCCTGTTGGACCTGGGTCTCCCCTTTCGCCCTTTGGTGGCTTTGGTCCTGGCGGACCGCCGATTCCGGGAGCGCCGACAAGACCAGGAGGTCCGGCTGGACCTGGACGTCCGTCTTCACCAGGAGGTCCGGGGTCACCCTGTAATAAATAAGATTTTATAATGCCGACTACTCACCATATGACAAATATGTTGAGGGAGAACGTTAGGATTTTGTTTCACAATGTATTGGAATTTTGTTGTTGAATCAATTAAAGTGATGTAAAACTGCACTTTTCATGGAGCGGATATATTTGCATTTGCGAAACGACATGGCAAAATCTGGCTATGCAACAACTTTGTCAATCTGAAAAAAAGATCGAACAATGCTATCCATATAGCGCGCATGTTAATCTGAGTAATCATCGGAAGGTATGCTTTCGCTTTTACGCTATCCAGAGTTATTATCGTTAAAGTTCACTATTGAAGGTTTTTATTACAGTATCAAGGGTATTTTGTAAATATGTATTTTATATTCATAATTTTGTCGGAAGATATTGCTAATTATACTCACCACTTCCCCTTTACCTCCTGAGGGTCCGTGAGGTCCTCGAGGTCCTTGGGCTCCCTGAAACAGATAAATTTGTATATTTCAGAAACTTTTACGGCAAGCTAGATAGATGCTAAATCATTCTTAATGAGTCCCATCGTTAGAAAACCTGTTTTATGGCATTTGTGAATACAGGCCTCATACTGACCAAGCTTTGTCATGCCCGAAAGGCCCGAGTTTGCAGCCTTAACCCTCGTCCTGCTGAAAACGACAACCATTACCTTTGCAAACAGTGTAGATCCAGATCAGATGGCTTGTGAAGAAGATATCTGATCAGGATCTACAAAGATTGTAATGCAGTTTGTGAAGTGAATGAATACAGTATATCAAAGTTGAAGTAAAACAAAGATCAGGAATCGATACAATTAACTTACTCCACCCATCAAAGACATGAAGTAATTTGATTGGCTGATAGTCAGAAATGGGTGTGGCTAAATAGTATTTTTAGAAGGATAAGGATTAAATAGTCATTTAAAACAGAACATCAGAAAAAAATCAAAATCTAAAAGCATGAAATCAAGAAAAAATCAAGCTCTAAAAGAATGAAATCCTGCAAATGCCTAACAATATGCGGCCTGGAATATCCAAGAGGCATCCGCACAGGTTGATCAGCACCTTCTCGTTCACTGCCTGGCTAATATAATAACTTTAGTTTCTTTACTTGACATTGTTAGACTCGTGCTAATCTGTGTAGCGGAACAGTCAGATGAAACATTTACATTAGAAGCATTGGTTACCTGACTCATTGTTCGGCTAAGACAATCTATGTTCGAAATTTTAATATTACATGTATAAACCCTTGTCCTGCTGAATATTTAAATATGACACACCTATTACTGATTATCAGCCAATCAGATTACTTGATGCAGATTATTGCAACAAATTCATAAACTGGATGGGAAACAATGAAGATCCTGATCAGATGGCTTCTTCAGAAGCCATCTGATCTGGATCTACGTTGTTTCAAAGATAAGGCATATCCGGGCTCAGCAGGTCAAGGGTTAAGCTATGATAAGCGCCAAACGTTAGTAGTTATTTGGTTTCATTTTCAGAAGCTTGTTTGTTTGTTTATGGTTTAATGGCCCAGTCAACATTATTCAGGTCATATCAAGACGGTCGGTTTAACTAACAACACTTCCAGGGCAGCTTTATAAAAAAGCGCTTCACCAGTGCAATGAAAATGCTTTCGCCAGAAAGCGACACTGCCCTTCTTGTATTAACGGACGGGAATGACAGAAGAAAAAACTCCTTGATCAATCTCTATGTAAGAATTCTGCCGACCCCGGCAGGATAACCATTTAGACGTGCATCAGACTGAGATACCGAGGACGACAGAATCCAAAATGTCAGATAGGGACTACCAAGCGCGGGTACAGAAATATATCTTGCATGAAATACAAGATTCAGAGACAAGATGTTCTTTCATAGACAAATGTGCAATTGTAGGTAATTCGTCTAGTGCTAACGGTCTAAGATATATTTGCATTTGAACGATTCCTAACAAAGAAAAATATATACAAACATGGTTGTTTTCTATTGCATTTTAGCTGTTCACAACATGCAGTATAATGAAAGAAACGTCACAGAACATATATTTCTATATTTTATCTCAAAGGCTTTAATTGCGGGTACACATTAATACCATTTAAAAAATGGTTCTGAGCGTGAAACATGACCATGATTATCTATGTCTCGAGCATTTATATAAAACAAGACCTCACATGTTCTACAAAAAGATACATTAAAAACAGAAAAGCATTTTCAGAAGGTTTCAGTTATTCTTTCTTTGAATGTTCTACACCCAGTGTCCTCTGATAAGATACCACCCTTGGGACTGTTAAAAAGTGGTCTTTAAACCCACTTTGAACAGTTCCAAAGGTAGTCTTAACATAGGAATTTTATTGTAGCTATGTTAGTTAACCCATTTAGTACCAAAAACCCCAAAACGGGTACCCTGGCAAACAGTTGAGGCCAAGATCAGACGCCACAGAACGCGGCGTCTGATCAGGCCCTCCACTGTTTGTTCAAAGTTCAGTCATTTTCCAAATAAATTTTGATGAAAATGCAACCTGACACCCCTAAATTTTGAAATAAACTCCTGCTAAATATAAGGAGGAAGATTCCATTTGGTACAAAAAGGGTTAAAAGGAATCTACAGTGTACCTACCATAATACCGGGTGATCCTATCTCTCCTTTTTCACCAGATACACCAGGCGGTCCCTGCAGAGAAAATAACAAACATATTTTTTACGATTACAAAACGAAAACTCACCCATAGGATATAGTGCATTTTTCATATCTCCAAAATTAGTACGTTTTTGATGAAAATCCTTGATATTTTTCTTAAAAATACTCGTAACATAGTTTGTGTGTGCTCGTTAGAACCGCTTCAATGACGAGTACCCACAACCTATCTCTTGGAGCAGAAATAAGAAAAATAATGAATACTCCCGTAAACCCTATCTCTATATAATGTGGGGTTTAGGGGGGGTCTTCGTTTCACAGACTTGTTCATGTGATGCAAACCCGTGTCCTACAACTGCGTCATTCATACCTGCAGAACTTACATTTTACACATTACAATAACTCAGCCGTGCGACAAAGTGCATTTTTCAGATGTCCAGCATGGCTACTTTTCTGATGAAAATACGTGATTTGTGTCTAATTTGTACCGCAAACATAGGTTGTGGGTGCTTGTTAGAATCTTATCAATGTTTGATTTGAGGTTTAACGTCCCCGTCAACACTGTATGGGTCATTTTGGAGACGTTGCTTCCAATTGTTTGGGACTTTTACCCAACATTGAGATGAAATGACATCTCAAGCCCTGTCGCCCAATGAAACCAAAAGGGTTTATAAGCATGGACGGTCTGATTCGCAACGGTTTACCTGGGCAGGCTTAGATCCTCTAAGCGGTTTACCAGTACTCGTTGGAGATCGGATTTCAGCTATTCATGGAAGCAATATGCAGCCCATCTCTTTCTTCATGCCCCGATTGGCGGGGCCGAGAACCACCCCAATGAGGGCCTTCACTGTTTGAAAAAAACAGTCCTTTTCCTAATGAATTTTGAAGAAAACACAACGTGACACCCCTACAGTTTGAAATGGACTCCTGCTATATATAAGGAAGCGGATTCCATTAAGTATAAAAAGGGTTAATTTTCTATTTTGTGGAGCCTATTTATTTTATACACGCAAGGTCTGAGGCAAATTATCCCTTGCGACTTACCCTGTCTCCTTGTCTGCCAGCCGGTCCTATGGTTCCAGCCTCTCCTGGTTCTCCAACTTGCCCCGGGGGTCCATGTTCGCCAGGATAACCTCTTTCTCCCTATTTTAATAAGATAAAAAATTATCAAGGTACTTTTCCAATACAATGGAAAGATGAAGTTTTATTTTTCTAAATATTTAATTTCATTTCTTTCTATATACAGTCGAACTTAAATGGCGCAAACACATTCAAGATCATGAAAATTCCTTCTAGTTTTCTTTGGTTTATCATATCCTCTGATCAGGAGACATATTGGGATAAGGAATATATTTTTGATCTGTAAATTATCATCATCTTCCATTATCGTCAGCAGCAACAGCAAGATCCTCACAGTTATCATGATCATTATGTCATACGACAAAAGAAAGAAAGAAACGCACCATTACAAAACACATGTATACAAATACATTGTAACTTTTATAGCCGAAAAAACAACAATTTTCAAATGGAAAATTGTGATAGTTTTCTTATTTCTGCTCTTAATATTGATTGTGGGCACACGTTAGAACCGCTTCATCGAGGCGGTTCTATGATGCGGTTCTAACGAGTACCCACTCTATATTTTAGAGCAGAAATAAGAAAAATAAAGTGTATCCCGATAAAACCCCAGTTTTACTACATAAAAGTGGGGTTCAAGAGGGTCCGAATTTTATAGGCGTGTTTTCGTGATGGGAGAAAAAGAAGGAAAAAGATTCTATGCTATAGTTCCTGTTTGGTTCTTCAGATTACAGGTTCCTCGCATGATACTTATCATCAACCATTACAGATCGGTCAAAACCAATTTCGACTCATATGCAATCATAATCTCAGCTATTAATAGCTATCGTGTATGCTCTGGCGTTTCCAAATACCGTTGGTAAATGTATTTTTAACCGGATCACCGGTAAGGTCAGGAGCAAAGTGGTTTGATGGCTAAAATTTCAACAAGAAAATTGTATGCAGTTTTACTGCTAACAGAGGAAGAGCGTGGTTGACATCTTAACCACGTCTGTTACAACGCATAATGTAGTAATGTAGTAATTTCTTCATTTTGAAATTTTTACTACATTATGCGTTGGCATAGTCGACGCGAAATGAAATAAAATGTCGTTTTTACTTCATTATGCGTCGATACTAAGAGGTTTGAGCAAAATGAAAGAATTATTTCATTTTGCGGCGATGGGTGGCATACTTAATTTTACTTCATTATGCGTCAACAGTTTGTTTGTTTGATTTGAGGTTTAACGTTCCCGTCAAGACTATTTAGGTCATTTTGGAGACATTGCTTCAAATTTTATGGGACTTTTACCCGATATTGAGATGAAATGACATCTCAATCGCTGCCGTCCAATTAAAAGCAATAGGGTTTATATGCATGGATGGGCCGACTCGCAGCAGTTTTCCTGGACAGGCTTAGACCTTCTAAGCAGATTACGAGGACTCATGTACGGGCGGTATCAGCTCTGCGTGGAAGCATCGTGCAGCCCATCTATTTATACCCCCGGCATACGAAGTATGCAAGGGGGTATATAGTTTTTGTCCATTCTGTCTGTCTGTCTGTCTGTCTGTCTGCCTGTCTGTCTTTTGTTTGATTTGTTTGATTTGAGCCTTAAAACACAAATGAGGGAAAGACATCAGGCATGAGACCAAAATAGCGCAAGGCGTACGATTTTAATTCTACTGGCTTAATCAAATACAATGAAATTCCACTATTAAGACCACCTAAAATTAATACAAATTTTGTTTTTAAAGCATATTTGGAAGGTTAAAGCTACATTTTTGTTTGTGATTTTGACCTTCAGTGTGCTTTTGTGGAAGACCGTCTTTTGGACTGTTCAACTGTGGTCTTAAAGACCACTTTTGAACCGTCTCAAATGTGGTCTAAATTGTAGGAATTTAACTGTATTGCTTCATAAGTCTTTTCGAAGACAGCTATGTTCTACCATCATTACTTCATTATGCGTCGATATGGTGCATATCAACGCGAAATGAAATAATTTTTTTACTTCATTTCGCGTCGACTATGCCAACGCATAATGTAGTAAAAAAAATCAAAATGAAGAAATTACTACATTACTACATTATGCGTTGTATCACACGTCATCGTTCTATCATAATGGAGATAAGCACGATTTGTTTTTCACGTCATTTTATTGGCATATGACGTCACGTTAGTCAATGTATTCAATCGGATATAAACAACATTGTGTCCAAATAGTTTACTATATGGGGTTTCCAGGTATATTTCTGGTTTGTGTATGTCATCGGCTTTTTTGACATATTCTTCATGGAATCTAGGTCCAGAACAGCTACTCCCTATCCTTTTACATTATATAATGGGCCCATACTTTTCAAAGAAAGTGGCCTTTTTGCATAGGGTCCCTTCCAGAACTATACTTGGTTTTCTATCAATGCACGTAGAATGTAAATACAGTAAAATTCCTAAGTTAAGGCCACATTTTGGACTGTTCAAAAGTGGTCTTAAAGACCACTTTTGAACAGTCCAAAAATGGCCTCTTATTAGGAGACACTCGGTGTAACAAAAAACACAAAGAAAGAATAACTGAAACCTTTTCAATAATCTTTTTAAAGCAGATTTAGTCTTAATTTTAGGTGGTCTTAATGGCAGAATTTTACTGTATATTAAAACATTACATTATTTATAACTTCCTTACCGGTGATCCAGTGCGTCCCGAGTCCCCAGGATCTCCAGCCACACCTGGCTCTCCAGGTTTTCCTTGTTCACCTGGCGGTCCCTGCATCCCCGGTGGTCCCTTGAAAGAAACAAAAACAAATGAATTTAATATTTGCAAATATTAATAAAGACTAACATGATGCTAACTTATTAAAAGAAAATAAGTGGCTTATAAAGGGCATAATTAGTTTCATTATCTCTGCTCCACACTGAAAGCTACGCTTACATAAGCAGCCACAGTCTAATCATGAATTTAAAAAAGCCACAGAACGTGTGGTGAGTAAGGGTGTACATTAATTTCTTTATTTTCGAAACAATTTGGTACAGATGGTACTCGTAAGTGCTGCCTCTAATAAGCACGATCTATGTTTGAACATAAGTTATAAATTTTCATCGGTTTTGGTACCATGAACCAATATACTATGCATAACATGAACATGCCTATACAAATGCATTGCAAACTTTACCGCCGAAAAACCAACATTTTAAGATGACAAATTGTGATATTTTTCTTATTTTCTGCTCTAAAATATAGATTGTGGGTACTCGTTAGAACCGCCTCGACAAAATATACATTGTGGGTATTCGTTAGAACCGCCCCATCGAGGCGGTTCTAACGAGTACTCACAATCTGTATTTTAGAGCAGAAATAAGAAAAATAAGGTTAACACCTGTAAACTCCAGTTTTACTATATAAAAGTGGTGTTCAAGGGGGGTCAGAATTATATGGGATTGTTTTCGTGACGGTGTAGTTATCGCTGATAGGATTGACTAGGCAGAGCTCTCGTTAGCACCGCCTTTGGAATATTCTATTAACAAGAACCCACAGCGGTGAGAGTCATAATGTTTAAGGGTCAGCGCTCTTATCCACTAGGCCACGGATGCCCGTATTCACTGGGGGATTAATTATTTCAGGTTCGTGTGTCTTTCCCTTTGGTGTTTCTGATAGGAGATGTGGGGATAATTTATCGATTCCTGATCATTGCCTTCGCTTCTATTTCTTGACACATATACCGTTACATTTTTTCATTAATTGATTAATCTACTTATCCCTGTGGAGCGCTGTGGTGCAGTGGCCAAGCACAGGTATGAGATCAGAGAATGCACAAAAAAGTGAAATCCATTCAAATCAGAGGAAATGCCTATACCACATTCAAAATACACCAGATCTGGCCATAACAGAGCAAATCTGATATTTCTTAATTTAGTAAATTTCAGCCAAAAAAGAGGAAATCCTCTAAAAAGAGGAAAATTCTCATCCCTGCAAGCATCAGATTTGAGATTGAGAGGTAGCCTGTTCGATCCCCACAAGCTCCAAGTGTTGTTTCCTTGTGCAAAATACTTTATCCACATAGCTTAGTACTGGTTTCTATCCAGGAGGAAAAAGAGGGTCACATGGAAGATAAGTACTAGTTTACTAATGTGTTACCCTCTCTACATAAGGTCGATTTAAATTATTAGTAGTAGTAGAAGTAGTAGTAGTATTAAGAAAAATCTTACCTGGAATCCCGGTGGTCCTCCGTTACCTTCGGGTCCTCGTTCACCTTGCACTCCCTGAAAGACAGAAGTAGATGTTGAATGTCAGTAAGGGACATCTCTGTTGAAAGCGAGCTTCTTATGTGATCAAGGTTTTTTAAAAAAAAAAATATTTAAAATCTAATATTAACAGTCTCCGATAATAATAATATCAGTACATTTATAACGAAAATACTATAAATATCAATTGAGATGTTCATGAGTGACGTAAAATTAAACCAGTTCTCTCCAATGTGAATGGGCGATAGTGACTTTATGATATTGCTTATAGAAGGAAAACTGTGAAAATTGTTTTCTTGTTTTAGTTTTGACCCTCCAATTAGATATTTGTTTTTGCCATTCTGTGGGAAGGTTGTCCATTTGGGTTTCTACTTGTCATTTCAAAAACACACCTATACAAATACTTTATGAACTTTATCGCCGAAAATTTTAAGGTAAAAATTGTGATATTTTTCTTATATCTGCTCAAAATATAGATTGTGGGACATCGTTAGAACCGTCTCATCGAGGCGGTTCTAACGACTACCCACAATCTATATTTTAGAGCAGAAATACGAAAAATAAGGTTTACCCCTGTAAACCCCAGTATTACTGTATAAAAGTGGGGTTCGAGGGTGTAAAAATTATATAGGCGTGCTTTCGTGGTGAATGATTTAAATGCGGTACCGTCGCTTTGTGTTTTCGTTTCATTCCCCGTGGTGTCTTGGATGCAACGTAATTTTATCGGTTGCTGATCTGTGCCTCCACTTCTGTTGTCGCCAAATAATAGATCGAAAATAAGAAATGCAGGTGTTCTATTGTATGATTTAAGTATGAACAGCATCCGGACATCAGCAAAATTTAACTGACCCCTTCAAAACTTACCTTAATTTTCTTTAACTTAATCTTTATTCGTTTCGTTTTTCAATTGTTAATAAATGTTATATATCTATATCTGACAAATAGTGATTTTAGATACTCGTCTGGCCTACCTCACTGAGACTGCATTAATGTATTTCTTAGCAGAACCAAAAGCGTTTTTTTGCACGTTACAGAACACTTAATTTATACATAAAGCGAAAGTGCTTGTAACTGCTTTTTACAAGCATTCGATATATATATGTGTGTGTTTCGAAGTGATCCATTTCATTCGGGAAATCCGTACACGTGATACTGGCAACAGTGCAGTCCCCTCTCTGACGGCCTGATAAGTGCAAGCACTAGTTGTAAAACGTTCTGCCATTTTCGAAATAAATGTTTAGAATTTGTTAAACCTGAAAGCTCAATATTTGAAAGGTGCTCCCGCTAAGTTTATATTTTAGGATGGTTCTATTCAGAAAAAAAATGGGTGTAAATAAATAGCACAATAACCATGGAATAAATCTTTCTTAATTTTCATTCATGTGAAGAAATACCAAGAATTCTTACAGGTGGTCCCGGAGGTCCGGGCAGACCTGGAAGGCCTGGAGCCCCTGAATCGCCAGCTGGTCCAACAGAGCCCTGAGGTCCCATCGCACCGTCTTGTCCCGGTGATCCCTGAAAAATACATTGTTATATCAGGTAAGTACAGCTTAACTATAGACGGACCCAATGTTTTGACACGTGACCTTGTTTA
Source organism: Lucinisca nassula (assembly GCA_963580285.1). Classification (NCBI taxonomy): domain Eukaryota; kingdom Metazoa; phylum Mollusca; class Bivalvia; order Lucinida; family Lucinidae; genus Lucinisca; species Lucinisca nassula. The sequence continues at coordinate 8,427,244 of OY757019.1, read as the reverse complement.
CATTTCACTGCGCATGCGCCAATTACCTCCCCTGTAGAGGTACTCTTTTATCTGGTTGGCAAAACATGTCTGTTGCCATACAGTGTCAATGAGAATTTCGAATATTTATTGTGTGATGATACTCATTTCTTCTCCACAAAATTAACTGATCCTTGTCAGTTTGTGTTTTTGAAGTAATAAATGATAAAGTACCAGTCTCTTCTGACATTTTATCGCACATTTTGTTGCCTAAAAAGCGTAATATAACTACCCACCATCATGCCAAAAAGTAGTCGATGCGCTTTATTTAACGAATGGAAATACGATATAAGCATGTATATTTTCTATCCCATTTTATACGAAAAAGAAGCAGTTTAATGTCAAACATGGTTTGTGGCAAACAGTTTTGATAGAAAGACGATTTAACAATAGTTATTACAGAAAATAATTCGTGCTACATCAACGGTAGAGTATGGAACCGGAAGTTTTTTTGCCCACCAGATAAAACGAGGCTAATGACCTTTGACCTTGTGTGACGTAGACTTTGAATGTGTCTATATTGTTGTGGTCCAAAGCAGAAAACACGTTCGATGTCTAACCGTATTATACATAAATAAACATGTATGTGTACGTAAAAATGACTATTTATGGTCATTTTTTTATATATGTGTAATTATTGGATCCATCTTTAAACAGTGTTTTATCCAAAGTCATCCTCAATATTCTTGCTCAAACTTAGATTGTGGGTACTGGTTAAAACCACCTTAATGATGGTATTCACAGCAGCAATTTTCTTGGCCAGACTAGCCAATTTCGGCCAATTAGGCATCATCAGTGACTCCCGGAATTTTCGAAATTCCTCAGTGGAATCAATGATCACAAAGAATAAGAAAATATAACCCACACTTTGATGAAGGACAGGGAGACTTTTTGGGGCCACCACACATTACCTTAACAAATGTGGTGAAGTTAAATACATTCTACAGAAAAGTAGTTCTTTGGAAGCTTTTTGAGGCGGTTCTAACGACCACAAAATAAGTATATAGGAAATTCCATTACCCTCTCTCCAGATGGTCCTAAGGGTCCAGAGAGACCAGGAGGCCCAATATTTCCCGGAGGACCCATTTCTCCTGGACGTCCATCATTTCCTGGTGGGCCCTGTGAATACAAAATACATAACATTAACACAACCGTGCGCGATAGTGCTTATTTGAGCCCCGCCAAGCGAATTTGGGTCTTCGAGCATTCCGTCATGACAAATTTTAACTGCGCATGCCCAGCCATTCAGCGGGGCCAGGGATATGGCTTTCTGTCTGAAGGTTCCTCTTGATTCACTGCTTGTATGAGCGAGCAGTGAAGGTTCTGGCGAGACTGCGCGGATGCGCAGGCTCGCCTGAACCTTCGCTGCTCACATAGGCGATAAGTACCAAAATCGCTTGACGCGGCCCATTTCTCATCTCCACAATGCCTACTTTTCTGATCAAATCCCTGATAGTTTTCTTATAAATACTGCAAATATAGGTCGTCGGTGCTCGTTAGAAATGCCTCATTGAGGCGGTTCTAACGAGTACCCTCAACCTATGTCTTGGAGCAAAAATAAGAAAAAGAATGTATACCCCCGTAAACCCCCATTTTCTCTATATAAATTGGGGTATAGGGGGTCTTCATTTCAGGGATTAGTTCAAATGATGAGAAAATTAAGTGTTTGTATTTCAAAATAGTACATACTGCAATCCTGATAAGATATTTAATTGTGTTCATCGGATTCACACCAACTGCATCAAGTCTGCAAATATTACGCCTGATTCTAGTGTCTCTACGTCGACACCAAACGAAGCCCGAAAAGATACAATCATGACTTTTGCCAGGTAACATATGGATTGAAAACCTAATTATCAAGTCAGACCACGACCGGATAGCATTACTAGCAACCATGACCTGATAATATGGCTATCGAGACAGACCGTGCCCTGTTAACATGTCCATCAAGTTAGACCAAGACGGGGTTTTATGACTATCCATTATAATAACACACCCAAGTACTACAATGGGGGCTATAATGCATGTAGATCTAGGATTTTTTAGTATACTTTCTTTGTATTTTCCTTTTTCTTTTCCAAAACATATATTGTGAGTGCTCATTAGGACCAACTCAACGAGGCGTTTCTAATGAGCAGCCACAAATTATGTGTTACTTTTTTTTTTTTTTTTTTGCTTTTACGGCCCTTTCAAGGTTACTTCAATTATATCGAGTCGATCCTTAATCAGAGATGGGCGAAAACCGGGATACCTGGAGAAAAACCACTTGAACTTCCATTGCAGAACTTGGCCTCTCATATGTGACCCGAGCCAGACTTGAACATCAGCGGTGAGAGTTAATGATTAAGAGTCGGCGCTCTTATCCACTAGGCCACGGACACCGTTAATCAATGTTTTAGAACAAAAATAAAGAAAATAATGTATACCCTGCAAACCTCACTTTTCAGTGCTGTAAAAAGTGGTGTTTAGAGGGGTATTCATTACACGGATTTGTTAACGCGATGCTAATTAACCCATTGTATACTGGTGGACTCTTCCATTGCTATATGCTGGACAAGACCATTTGCCATATAAGGGGTGTGAGGCCTATTTTTCGTTTATATTTTGACTGATAATTTTGTTAGCAAATAGTGCAGGCCCTGATCAGATGCCGCATTCTGTGGCATATGATCTGGGCCTGCACTGTTTGCCAAGGTAGCCCGTTATTGGGTTTACTGCATGCAATGGGTTAAACATGACTATCAATTGAACCTGTTTCATGAGCAAATCAACAGATAATAGCATTTAGCCTTGGCATACATTTTAATGCTAAAATTGTCGGTTATTTAACCTTTACCCTGCTGTAGGCGACAAGCCCTATCTTTGCAAACAGTGTAGATCCAGATCAGGTGGCTTCTGAAGAAGCCACCTGATCAGGATCTACGCTGTTTGGCATTCAGTTTATGAATATGTAGAAATAAGCTGCATCAAGTAATCTGATTGGTTCAAAGTCAGAAATGAGTGTGGTTTAAATGAATATTCAGCAGGTTAAAGGTTAATACGATTGGTCTGGAGAGGATATAAGCATTTAACTCGTTTAAACCTCGGGACAAGATTCATGGCTTACTCTAGCTAAGTAGCTATCAGAAACTTACCGGTGGTCCTGGTCTTCCTGCAGCCCCATCCCTTCCGGCTGGACCTGGAGAGCCCTAGAAGATAAAATAAAATTTTGTTACGGTATTGTTATAACTATAGCTACTAAATCTGAAACATCAAGAGAGAGTTAAATCTTTGATAGATGGCATTGTAAGAGATACTGAACATTTGCATCACATACAAGATGCATTGGTCAACTTCAGTAAGTACGCTTCTTATGAACTGTAACATTACGATAACACACCCATGCGTAATATTGCATTATTTCGCATCTCCAAAATGGCTACTTTTTATGAAAATCCGTGATATTTATTTTATTTATACTGTAAACATAGGTTGTGGGTGCTCGTTAGAACCGCCTCCTTGAGGGGGTTCTAACGAGTACCCACAACCTATGTTTTGGACCAGAAGTAAGAATAATAATGTAGACCCCAATAAACCCCAGTTTTATCTCTATAAAGTGGGGTATAGAGGGGTGTTCATTTTATGGGATTCTTCACGTGATGACATTCCAGAGGTGCGAAGATGAAGTATTCATTATGAAAACACGCCTATACAAATACATTGTAAATTTTACGACCAAAAAATGAAAATTTCAGATGAAAAAGTGTGATATTTTTCTTATTTCTGCTAAAAACATAGATTGTAGATACTTGTTAGAATCGCCTCGACGAGGCGGTTCTAACGAGTACCTATAGTCTGTGTTTTCGAACAGAAATTCGAAAAATAATGTATACCCCTGCAAAGCCCAGTTTTACTATTTAAAAGTGGAGTTTAAGGGGGTCAAAATTATAAAGGCGTGTTTTCATGATGTTAATATAAACATTCGCCAAATGACTGTAGCACTCCATGCTAAATGTATTATTCACAATATGGAAAAAAAGTTTTTGATATATTGGGTATTACCCCTAAAATGAACTGAATTGCGACAGATTGATCTCTATTGTTCATATAAATTGTTCAAATGTCAAATATATATTATAAGATTTTCACAGACTTTATTATTCAGTGGTGCCCACAGAGTACATAGGATATTGCCCGTATCTGTATGACCTTATCTGTTGGTGGGAAGTAAAACTCAAACACTCACTCACTCACGTAGTCATTATGATAACACACCACTGCCATGTAGTGCAGTAGTTTCACACCTCCAAAATAGCTAGTTTTCTGATGTAGATACGTGATATTTTCCTTATTTATATTGCAAACATAGGTTGTGGGTACTCGTTAGAACCGCCTCATTGAGGCGGTTCTAATGAGTACCCACAACCCATGACTAAGAGCAGAAATAAGACAAATAAAAAATACTCCCGTAAACCACATTTTTCTCTATATAAACTGGGGTTTAGGTGGGTGGGGGAGGTGTTCATTTCGCGGACTTGTTCATGAGATGCCTAGTTGTTTAAAGCATTGTTAACTTAAATATTTCTGTACTGGACAAAATTATAACAGTTCTAGGGCCTCGGAGTAAAATAGAAGTGGAGGCAATGCTCAGGAATCGATACAACCACCTCACTCCCCCATCCAAGACGCCAAAGAGAACGAAACACAAATACAAAATAACTTCACTATAATGAAAACTTTTAAGTCTTTTATACTCTGTTTTACTGTTGTATTTTTTTCTTTTGGTTTGGTTTTCGTTTGCTAAGAAATCGTGACAAGCTTTTGCTACTCACATTTTTCAGCATACAGAATAGCCATATATTATTTACCATAATAAATGATTAAAGTTTACTTAGACCATATTTAGTTTCTTACAATTGGGCCCAGAACTGTTAAATTCCCAAACACCCATGTTGACGTTACATAACAACAGATAAGCTTAAGCAGTATTTTTTGATAACTGAAGGATAGTTTTCTTTATTGCTCCATATAAAAATAGAAGTGAAGGAAATGATCAGGGGCCAGTTGTTCAAAACTAACGACGTCGTTAGTTAACGTATCATTAAAATTTTGATCATTTATTATGGCAAGTATGCTGAAATTTTTGCTGAAAAAATGTGAGCAGCTTTTGCGGATGCAAAAGCTGCTTACATTTTTTCAGCAAAAATGCCAAAATTTACGATATTGTACTTGCTAGAAGAGTTAACAATTTGACCACTAACGATCTCGTTAAGCTAACGATGCTTTGAACAACTGGCCCCAGGAGTCGATACAATAAATGTATAAAATAGAAGTGAAAGCAATGATCAGGAATCGATTCAATTAACCCACAGCTCGCATCAGAGACACCAAATGTAAAAAAGCACAAACATGTAACAACTGGAACCGAATAAAAACATCAATAGCGGAAAGCCAAAAGGACAGTTATTTTCCGCAAAGAAAAAAATACAAGCGATGCACACATTCGTAGACAAACCATAACAAAAACAAAAATAAACTGCGACAGAAGAACCGCCTTGGAACGTTCAGTGAAACGAATTCCACTGCCGGGCTTACACGGCCGCAAACCTTGCTCTTAAACCTATGTTTACTATACTAAGCCTATCCATATACATTTGTAAATCTATGCTGTGGGTAGTCATCAGAACCGCCCGATGCGGTTCTAAGAACCCATAACATAGATTGTTTTTAAATGGACAAAAACTATTCACAAAACACCAATTTTACCTGTTGCTATGCGTTAAATATCAAAAACAGAAATCATCAACCTACCCTAGCTCCAAGTGGGCCTACTGGTCCTGCTCTTCCTGGTTGTCCCTGGAAAACAAAATCGAAAGAAATGGTATCTACAGAAACATTTATCCTAATTTTGTTGTGCAGGTTTTCTACCACACAACTCTGATAAAAGCACTTGGGTGAGAATTTTTAGAGTAAATGTGAAGTACAGTGAAATTCCACTATTAAGACCACCTTAAATTAAGACTAATTCTGCTTTAAAAAATCTTATTTTGAAGGCTGCACTTAATACTTCTTTGTGTTTTCTGCTCGCAGTGTCCTCTGGTCAGTGATCACCTTTGGAACTGTTCAAAAGTGGTCTTTAAGACCACTTTTGAACAGTCCCAAAGATGGTCTTAATATAAGAATTTTAGTGTACACTACTTTTCCTTCAGATGAGTTTATCCTCAGATAAGCCGATGGTATAACTTCTGCAATTTCACATGATGATACCGATTGCGAAGTGCAAGATACATATCAACAGAAGGTCCTCGCCCATCGGGGCTTGAAGAAATAGATAGGCTGCATGATGCTTCCACGCAGAGCTGAAATTGACCGCAAAGGAGCACTGGTTAACGGCTTAGAGGATCTAAGCCTGCACAGGCAAAGTGGTGCGAGTCGGTCCGTCCATGCTTAAAAACCCTATTGGTTTCATTGGGCGACAGGGCTTGAGATGTCATTTCATCTCAATGTCGGGCAAAAGTCCAACAAAATTGGAAGCAACGTCTCCAAAATGACATTTACTGTGTTGACGGGGATGTTAAACCTCAAATCAAACAAAACAAACATATCCACAGAGAGCGAAGACTCTGACTTCTGAAACGTATAACACTTTATCGAACAATGCCGCAACTTTTAATGGTTAACGTCAAATGATACGACCTCACGTGCGATAACACATGACTGCTGGCGCGTACTTTACAATCCTGTTTTATATTGAAATTCTTTAGCAATTCCGGAGTGTTATACTATAAACGGAACCTTATACGCATGGTCATTTTATACGACAATTATGATACTAGCCTAAGTATCGCATCATAAAATTTTATTAGAAACGACAAGTGGTATAAGATCGTCTATCCATCACGTCAAAATAACACTATAACCTTAATACATACATGTAATAAAGCATACTGATACTGCCAGAGTTCAATTTCATTTAGTTACGATACCAGAGCACTTTAATGTTTGTCGAATGCATTTCCTTTGACAAGACAAACTGAACCAAAGGCGATGATTTGCCAGCAGTAAAAGGTTTTAAGCGCTAACCCAACCCCACCTCCCCGGTAGCTTGTGCTGCCAATTGGTCTAAGTCGGCGGTTCTGTTGTTTGACCTTCATTGTTGCTTTGTTGCATTTCAACAAAACAGTTCTTTATAGTTTGTATTTCATTTTGCATTCTGTTGATTAGTGCATCCTAGCAGTCTAGTCCTCCCGTTTCAGGACGAGAGGGCTGTTTCTTTTCTGTTTGTCAGCGTTAAGCGCTTGCTGTTGGCTCGTTCCCAGTGAGTTTTTCTCTTCCGACTGGGGCCAATCTACATCTTGTGACTTTTCCTAAATTCTCTTCTCACGTTTTGAATATTGAGATAGTAATCATCAATGTGAATTCAAATAATTATTGTTGTAATGTATGAAATAGTCAGGCTGGAAATATCGTCAACTCCGGAGGTTAAAGCGCCCCAGCATTTGTTCATTTGCGGTTTTGGTTAATTTTCATATTGGGCGCATTGTTTTTTTATGTACGTGTATGTCATGATTATGTATCATCAATTGAGCCCCGCCAAGCGAATTTGTGTCTTCCAGCAATCCGTCATGACAAATTTTAACTGCGCATGCCCAGCCATTCAGAGGGGCCAGGGATATGGCTTTCTGTCTGAAGGTTCCTCTTGATTCACTGCTTGTATGAGGGAGCAGCGAAGGTTCTGGCGAGACTGCGCGGATGCGCAGGCTCGCCTGAACCTTCGCGGCTCGCCTAGGCGATAAGTACCAAAATCGCTTGACGGGGCCCAATTAATATACAGTAAAATTCCGCTATAAAGACCACCTAAAGACTAATTCTGCATTAAAAAGGTTATTTTGAAGGCTGCACTTAATATTTCTTTGTGTTTTCTGCTCACAGTGTCCTCTGGTTAGGGACCACCTTTGGGACTGTCCAAAAGTGGTCTTTAAGACCACTTATGAACAGTCCCAAAGATGGTCTTAATATAGGAATGTTACTGTATATTTTGTTGGGTAAATAGAGATTCCCGAGTTCTCTGCTTTTACATTATTGAATTTTCCTTGCATATTTTTAATTCTAGGTCTATTCAATTTTTTTAAAACTGTCAAGTTTACTTACAACAGGTCCCGGTGAACCTCTTGCTCCTCGTGGTCCATCCGTTCCAGCCTCCCCAGGAGTCCCAGATTCTCCTAATGATCCCGGCAATCCACGATCTCCTGGGTTTCCCTGCAAAAAGGGATTATGTTGCACATTAAATTTCAGCTAGGGCGTCAAACATCCTACAATAGATCTTTTGCGACCAATGAAACTCCGGCTTAGACCATCACTTAAACACACATACTCGTATATAAATGAACCCCTTAAAATAGGAGTGAAGGCAGTTTTATATACCAGGGTGCCTAGTAGTAAAACTTGGGTTAATAGGGGTATGTATTATTTTTTTATTATTTCTGCTCAAAACTCAGATTGTGAGTACTCGTTAGAACCGCCTCGTCGAAGCGCTAAGGTGTACTAAAACTTAGATTGTGAGTACTTGTAAGAACTAACGAGTACCCACAATCTTTGTTTTGAGAAGAAATAAGAACCTTCATTTTTTGGGGTAAGATTGTCAATATATTTGAATAGGCATGTTTTGTAATGCTCAAAATCTGCTTATCTTGTGGGCTCTTTGCAGCCTACTAGCTATCCAAGTAGATAAACGAAATCTCTTATCATGTGTGGATTTGTAGGCAAATCTGACGCATTGCATTTTATAATAATCGATGACAGTATCCTTTAATACCAAAAGATGACTGAAGTCTATACTCAAGTTTATCTGAAATACCTTGCTGAGAAGCGATGTTCATTAACATTTATGTTCTTATACCACTTAATATTAGTGTTTAGCAAGACAAAAGCTTAAAATGGGTACAAAGCTTAGAACGCCATGTTACTTATAGGAACAAGGTAGAAGTAAGGAAAATTCAGGCAGTAAGGTCATGAAATATGATTGTTTACACAAGTCATTTTTGATGACCTCTGATGGGAGATTCACTGCTAGATATAAGCTCCAGCTTATATCTGTCTATAGGTGATACCATATCATTTATTCAAACAGTTGAAACAAACTGCTATAACAACGCTTCTTGCATTCAAAAAGCCACTCTTTTGCATGTATAAACATCAACTCAGTAATATTTGAGATAAGTTCTTCAGCCATCAACTGGTGTTTATTTAACGAATTCTATCACTGTTAAGACGCTAATAAATTGAATTCTCTGATAAAAATAGGATCCTTCTGAGAAGGGGGGTTTAGTACTTTGTTCCCTATAGTGATTTACATGTATTTCAGTAGGAAAAAACGCACATATTGGAAAAAAGGTTTTCTTTAACAACACTATGAAATACATCAAAAACTGAATATTTCATGTTTTTTCTCAATGCGATTCACGATTTGGTTCTACCAAGAACAACAACTGAGTGCGAGGTTCCTCTCCTGACAGCCTAGATGTCATTACTATACTGTACGTATTAAGCGTAACGCTGTTTCTGATGATTGCCAGGAAAAAAGGAGAGTCGTCGCTATTGCCGTTATCGGTCGGACAAAAATATTCTAAAGGGTCTTTTATTCAAGTAAAAAAATATGGAACTGGCTATTATCAAGGTTTTATTTATTTTGTTGCCAATTAATAATCGGGGAGAACACTACAACAATCAGTCAATGTTTTAAGCTAAAACATTACGAAAACACGCCTATCTGAATATATTGAAAGTTTTACCTCCAAAAAATGAAAATTTTCTGATGAAAAATTGCGATATTTTTCTTATTTCTGCTCGAAACATAGGTTATGGGTACTCGTTAGAACCGCCTCGCTGAGGCGGTTATAACGAGTACCCACAACTTATGTCTTAGAGCAAAAATAAGGAAAATAATGTATACCCCTGCAAACCCCAGTTTTACTATATAAAAGTTGGGTTATAGGGGGTCAAAATCATATAGGCGTGTTTCCGTGATGTATATCACGATGTTATATCGAAAATGCCATATTTAGCCATGAAAGCAAACGCTATATAACACGTGCGCGTTTTCTTTATATTGTGGTGTAAAACCAAAATTACAAGTAATAATCACTTCTATATATTCGAAATACATGACTTTAAACTGAATATCAAAATCCACTCATGTGATAAATAAACTTCGATTAATATAAGCCTTTCACTTGTCATCACGAAAACACGCCTATACGATTCTGAACGCCTTGAACCCCACTTTTATGTAGTAAAACTGGGGTTTACAGGGGTACACCTTATTTTTCTCTTATTTCTGCTCTAAAATGTAGGAGGCGGTTCTACAAGTACCTACAACCTATATTCTGAGCAGAAATAAGAAAAATATCGCAATTTTTCATCTTAAAATTTTCGTGTTTTTTTTTTTTTTTTTTTTTTTCGGGGGGTAATGTTTACAATGTATTTGTATAGGCGTGTTTTCGTAATGTGAGTTTCTGAAGTTAACTCTTCCACCTATGACTTTGGACAGATCCTTTATTTTAAAAAGGGTGTTTGGCCATTAATATTTTGAAGATTGACAAACAGTGTAGATTCTGATGAGATCTCATTTAAATCTTTATTGTTTGGCTAAGTAGCTATACCTGTCTATATAGTTGAAACAATTGAGGAATAGATACATTTCCTTTTTCAGAGGGGGTCAAACAGGGTACATTGAAAGTGTTCATCTCAGTTAACTGGTAAAAATATGCCCAGCAGGCAAACGTCGTAAGGGCAACGTCAAATCAACGTCGGTGCAACGTCACGACGTTGCACCGACGTGGATGTGACGTTGCATAAACGTCATGACGTTTTACCGACGTTGGTGTAACATCACAATTACGTCATTCGCCTGCTGGGTGTCACATGTCCAAGTTCAACTTTAAATAACTCACCCTCTCTCCTATCAGTCCTTGTGGCCCTTGTGGTCCTGGAGCACCCGACTCGCCCTTGAATCAATAAATGAACAGGGGTTAAATGCAATATAACTGAATAACGAATTCAATATAAACTATCGATTTTACCATCATAATTTTTTAAATAAATTTAATTTCTATGTATTTAAAGGTCAAATGGCCAGTGAAGAACACTTTAAAGTTCTTCTATCAATGGCGAAAAGTGGGAAGAAACAACAAAATTAGGTTAATTTTAGTGTGTTAGAACAGAAATAGATCAGCCCGTGTGTGTGATTTGTTCGTTATAACACAGATTAGTAGAAACAACACCCGCGCTATGCGCTCGTGATCTGATCTACTTTACAACTGACCTCTAAACAGTTTATTTATTCCTCAACAATTCACTGCTAGAGTTGACCTATTTCTTAAATCTCATCACGTGAACAACACCGTGAAAAGAAAACCCCCTAAACCCCACTTGATATTGGGAAAACTAGGATTTACGGGGAATACATTATTTTTCTTATTTCTGCTCCAAGACATAGATTGTGGGTACAGCTCGTTAGAACCGCCTCATTTACGAGCACCCACAGCCTATGTTTGCAGTATAAATAAGAAAACTATGACGGATTTGTATCAGAGAAGTAGACAATTTGAAGGTGTGAAAAATGCCCTATGTCGCACGGGTGTGTTATCGTAATGGATTGGAAAATAAATCACTCGCGTTACGCACCATTGATCTGGTCTACTTCACAACTGACCTATTTCTTAAATGTAAACAATCGTTATGACTATACATTGTAAATTCGCAACCCTTAAGATGCCGAGAAAAACTATATCAGAAAATGTCGTCTGTTTATGGCATCTCCGGTATCTTCTGTTAAACTTTTTTAAAATATGGAGCCAGTGCATGACAAAACCTACAATGAGACATGTGCGCCCAACGAAGACTCAGATCAGCCTGCGCATCCACGCAGTCTGATCAGAGTCTTCGTTGTGCGCTCTAAGGATAGCTAAGTGTATACAATGCTCCTTCATGCAGCAAGAGAAGTCTCTGGACAGACTATATGGATGTACAGGCTGATCTGAGTCTTCGATGGGCGCGCATGTCTTATTATAGGCTTTATCGTGCGCTGGCTCATATAGTTTCGCATACAGGCAAATAGTGTGGAACCAGATCAGTCTGATCTGGGCCCCACACCGTTTGTTTGCAACAATGTTTTTTAATGTAACCTACAGAGGAGAAAGCAGATGAGGGTGTCGTGATTGGCATTTTGTGGGTTAAATAAAGTAAATTACCCATTTAGCAAGTTTAAATGTGCTTTAAGTAACAATTCCTTTCGTTTTAAATTAAAAATGTGACATTTTGAAAATCCCTTATGAAAATTAATTTTAAATTCATATCTTTAGCTTCTTTGTGGAAGGCTTAATTTCAAAACCGTTAACCCTTGACCTGCTGAATATTTTTATATGCCACACCCACTACTGAATATCCTTGGTGCAAATTATTGCAACAAATTCATGAGCTGAATGACAAACAATGAAGATCCTAATCAGATGGCTTCTTCAGAAGCCATCTGATCTGGATCTTCATTGTTTGAAAGATAAGACATATCTGGGTTTAACAGGACACAAAGTTTATGTCGATAGACAGTAATATTTTTTTCTTGGTACTTCTTGTAACCATATAAATCTACATATTTGGGGCATTCAAAATGGTTATTATTTTACAAAACAGTTTTCAGAATGGTTTTGTTTGTTTGTTTGAGTTCAGATTTAACGTACCCTTCAAGACTATGCCATTTGAAGACGTTGCTTGAGACTTTGTGGGACTTTTACCCGACATTGAGATGAAATGACACCTCAAGCCCTACCGGCCAAAGAAACCACCAGGGTTCATAATCAAGAACGGCCCGACTCGCACCACTTTGCGGTGGCAGGCTTAGACCTTCTACGTAATTTACAACTACTCATTTTGATCGGGTTCAGCTATGCGTAGAAGCACAATGCATCCAAATCTATTTCTGCAAGCCCCGATGGGCGGGGTTCGATTTTCAGAATTGTGTTCTGTAGATAGCGATGTTTTCTGAAATGAATAGCGATTATTTTAAAGTTACGACATACCCTCTTGCCTTCATGCCCTGGTCGACCTGGTGGACCCCTCTCTCCATCAATGCCTGGAGAACCTTTTGGTCCAGCACTCCCTTTGTATCCTGGATTGCCTGGCATTCCCTGCAAAACATCGTGTTAGAGAATAAACATCATTTTCGTTTCAAATCACACGATTTTGATACATGTTCACATAAGGAAAACATACCCGTGTGAAATAATGGCGTCCAGCATGGTGTCAGAAATGACAAATTTGGGGTAAAAATGACAAAATCTTTCTTATTTCTGCTTTCAACATAGATTGTTGGTGCTCGTTAGAACCACCTCAATGAGGCGGTTCTAACGAGTACCCACAATCTATGTTTTGGGGCAAAAATAAGGCCGATGATGTTTACCCCACTAAACCCCAGTTTTTTCTCTATATGAAGTGGCGTTTAGAGTTGAGGGATGTTCATTACACGGACTTGTTCACGTGATGAAGTTGCCATTTTGAGGCATATTCGGTTATTGAACACATCGTTTGTCAAGGGAATCACCAAATACACCACATTAACACATAATGTGAACAAGTCCGTGTAATGAACACTCCCTTAACCCCACTTTTTATAAGAGTAAATTTGGGGTTACAGGGGCACAAATTATTTTTCTTTTTCTGCCCCAAGACATAGCTTATGAGTACTCGTTAGAACCACCTCAAGGAGGCGGTTCTAACGAGCACCCACAACCTATGTTTGCAGTATAATAAGACAACTAGACTTCTTTCTCATAAAACATAGTTACCCCACCACATACCCATTTCAAAATAAGCTTAATGTAACAGCACCGCTGTGACCTTGAAAACAAGAGGGCCCAGAGGGGCCTGATTCGCTCACCTGAATGTCACTGTCTCTAGTACATTCTATCTTTAGCTCTGGTGGTCATCTTGTTCATCAGAGCGGAAAGAGTTTAGCTATTTTGGTAGGGAGTCGCCTAGGCAATATTCCTGTGAAGTTTGAATAAAACTGGCCCAAGGGTTTAGGAGGGGTTCGTGTTTGGATCAAATTTACAATGTTTTTCTATTTTTAGCTTTGGTGACCATTTTGTTCATCGGAGCTGGATCGTTTTAGCTGTTTTGGTAGAGGCACATCTAAGCAACATTCCTACGAAGTTTGAATGAAATTGCCCCAAGGGTACAGGAGGAGTTGTCGTTTGAAGATTTGTTTCTATTTTAAGCTATGGTGGCCATCTCGTTCGTCAGAACAGAATGATTTTAGCTATTTTGTAGGGGGTTACCTAAGCAACATTCCTGTGAAGTTTGAATCCAATTGGTCCCAGGGTTTAGGAGGAGTTCACGTTTGAAGCAAATTTACAATAGTTTTTTATTTTTAGCTTCGGCGGCCATTTTGTTCATCGGACTGGGATCGTTTTAGCTATTTTGGTAGAGCGTCATCTATGCAACATCCCTGTGAAGTTTGAATGAAATTGGCCAAAGGGGGCAGTAGGAGTTGTCGCTTTAAGATGTTTTCTATTTGTAGCTCTTGTGCCCATCTTGCTTGTCAGAGCGGAATGATTTTAGCTATTTTGGTAGAGAGTCACCTAAGCAATATTCTTGTGAAGTTTGAATCCAATTGGCCCAATTGTTTAGGAGCAGTTGGCGTTTGAAGAAAATTTACGATGCTTTTTTTTCTATTTTTAGGCCTGGGGACCATTTTGCTCATTGCAGTGGAACCGTTTGATAGAGGGTCACCTGAGCAACATTTCTGTGAAGTTTGAATGAAATTGGTCCAACGGTACAGGAGGATTTGCCGTTTAAAGAGATGTTTCTATTTTTTGCTCTGGCGGCCATCTTGTTATGCGGAGTGGACCGTTTTTAGCTATTTTGGTAGGGAGCCACCCAGGTAACATTCCTGTGAAGTTTGAACCAAATTGGCCCAAGGGTTAACGAGGAGTTCGCATTTAAATCAAAACGTTGACGACGCACGACGGACATTGACTGATCACAATACCTCACCTTGAGCACTTTGTGCTGAAGGTGAGCTAATAAGGGCAATGTCACAAAAACATAATCACCCTGACCAAATGTTATATCCATGCAAATTTGATTAAATTACACCAAGCAGTTCATGATATACATGTATACTCAATCTAAATTTGGCCTACATTTGACGGGACCCGCATCAAAACACAATATCCCCCCCCTCCCTTACGGTTGAGGGACATACTTCTTCATCCTGTCCCAATTTTTTTCCATGTAAACTTGGTACAGATCTGATTAACATTTCATAAGATATACTGCACACAACCGCGATTTGGTCTAAATTTGACCTATTAAGCACCGCTGCGACTTTGAAAATAAGGTCAATGTCACAAAAAAACATCGAGTCTTCATCCTGACTAAATGTTATATACATGCAAATTTGATCAAAATCCACCCAGTAGTTTGTGAGATATACTGCACGCAACCTAAATTTGGCCTAAATTTGAACTACTTAGCATAGTTGTGACCTTAAAATAAAGTCAACGTAACCAAAACCTAACCAGTTCTTCGTCCTGTCCCAATGTTATTCCAATGCAAATGATTAAAACCCATTCAGTAGTTCATGAGATATCTTGCACACAAGACAGTCTCACGCCGACGCATACACCTACGCATACGCTGATGGGATCCGCACCAAAAACAATATGTGTTAGTGGGGGTGGGGGGCATAATTATCACAAATTTTCAGGCTAGAAAAAGATTCATCTATAGAAAACTGTTCTTTCTAGAGATAAGAAAGCACACAGTGACAATGCATGTTCACATGTTAGCAATGACTGATCAGTGTTAGCTCTTATTCAGTAGCAGTCTGAAAGAAATGGGTCAAGGGGCGCCCATGTCGTGCATATGATGCCACGTGCAGACACAGATTAGCCTGTGCGGCTAATCTGTATCTTCATTGTGCACACGTGTCTGAATACACATTTCGGCGTAATGCGGTCCATTTACTTATCCCATTAGCCTAGCTAAGCGCACAGACTGAGCTTTAACGTTCTGGAATGCATTTCACGTCATTGCGTTAATAGGCTCGTGAAATGAATTCCCTTGTTAACCCAATATTACATAGAGAAAACTAGTGTTTAACCTATGTAGACTATAAGAATCTTACATGTGTGTGAGGGGTGGATGACAAAATCCGTCCCAAGGATCACTGACTGGCATCACGAGGCTTACCGAGCGATGGCGGACAGTGATCCCGAGAGACGGATTTTCTATTCACCCCCCACACCAATGTAAGATTCTTTTTCTTGCATACCTTCAATTTCCGAGCGTGGGTTTTTAATATCACTTCGGTTGTGGACGTCCGACATATTGTGGTGACACTACAGCGACGTTAAGTGGCGTCACATAACAACCTTAACGATGGCGCATATGTAGTGCATTTATGAAACACACGATATTCGCTTTTTACCCTGTCCCTGGTAAGAAAAGCAGGGTTAGAACAGACTTTCTAATCCAAGCTAAAAAACTATTGATTTCTTTATCTGGTGTGCAAGAAATTACTTTTCGTTTTTGGCTGTGGCTATTCAGTAGAACTCACTGAGGTTCGAACGTACAATCGCATAAGTTATGAAATCATCAAAGAAAACATTATCGCATATGAGTCTGTTGTCGTAATGTCATTATCAATATGAACAACAGGATTGTAACCAAATAAAAGAATGTGCTCACTGGCTGTCCTTTCGGGCCAAGTAACCCTGGACTTCCCGGTATTCCAGGTGGTCCTCTTGGTCCCGGGAATCCTGGGGGTCCGGCTGGACCCGGGTCTCCCTGAAATGAACAATAATACCGACTTATTATCGGCCACTGGCAAACACATATACTTGACAGTGAAAAGAGCAATAATTTATAATGAAGACAAACAATTAAAACAAAAGCAAATTATTTATTTGAGTACATTAAATCAAATACAGTGAAATTCCGCTATTAAGACCACCTAAAATTAAGACTAATTCTGCTTTAAAAAGCTTATTTAGTAGACTGCAGTTGTTTTTTCTTTGTGTTTTCTACATACAGTTTCCTCTGGTCAGAGACCACCTTTGGGACTGTTCAAAAGTGGTCTTAAAGACTCCTTTTGAACAGTCCCAAAGGTGGTCTTAATATAGGAATTTTACCATATGCTTATAACTGATTATATAAAAAAGCACATGTTACAATTTAATAGAAAATAATGAACACCCCCGTAAACCCCAGTTTTCTCTGTATAAAGTGGGGTTTATGGATGGGGGTGTTCTCGGCATGGATTTGTTAACCTGATGAACATATTGAAAAAGTTTCAGTTTTGTGTTTTCTGCACCCATTGTCCTCTATCAAGAGACCACCCCAGGGACTGTTCAATAGTGGTCTTGAAGACTAATTAGGAACAGTCCCAAAGGTGGTCAAATATGATTTTACCTCGGAGTCTAACTGCTGGTTTTCTTTTGCTCCAGCATTTCTGTTGTTGTATGCTGTCGAGTCCTCAACCTTGTTTCATCTCTGTAGTCTTTCGATTTGTATGTTCTCGGAGATGTTACACTGATGAGTTAGGAAGCGCTCATGCGGACTAAACAAAATTAGTGTATACCGCGACAGAGGTAAGGGCGAGGATTATGGCCATAAAATCGATTTAAGCCCCCCAGTGGAATTCTTTCCACTGACCGTTCCAAGGCGGTTCTTCTGTGGCGGTTTATTTATGTTGTTGTTTCTTATTTACTGTGTGCATCACTTGTGTCTTTTTATTTTGGATGGCCATTTGGCCATTTTGTGGGAAAATAACTGTCCTGATGGCCTTCCTTTGTTTAGGTTTCCATTATGGTCTGGTCTCTTCATGTTTGTGTTTCTTTCCCTTTGGTGTCTTTGATGGGATGAGTAAGTTTATTGTATCGATTCCTGATCTTTGTTTTACTCCTACATTATCATATGACGTCACGTCTGCGAGTGTAATAACGCCATGTAATATTTTCGATAATCCACTAGTGGATTAAATATGCAAATTAGCTAGATACGTCCCGTAACGTTACATGTACCACGTCGCGTTTACTAACGGCGGAATATTGATATTTTTGTAGACCATCTTGAATAAAATGCGTTATAAATGTCATATGATAAACAGAATCTTGCATTCGTGCTCATGTAATATTGAATTTATTAAACTCGTTGAGGAAAAGGGATAAAATGCTCGGCAAAGCCTCGCATTTTATCCCTTTTCCTCAACTCGTTTAATTAATTCAAGAATAAATGAGCACTCATGAAAGATCCTCTATTTACTATATAAGATAAGAATCCAGATTACCGAAGCCCCTTTCTCTCCGGACTCTCCGTCATTACCCGAGCTACCTTGAAGACCCGCTTCTCCTTGAGGACCTGGCATTCCACTCTCACCACGTGACCCCTGGGGACCACGTGAACCTTTAGGTCCTGAAGCACCTGCTTCACCCTACAAAGAAGCAGAAATTAAAATTTTACCTTTTATTTGTAGATGTTTTAATAGTATCTTAATGCACTGTACAGTGTTTTTGTTACTGGCGAGGCCTGTTTCAGGCACTAATATTTTTTCTTTGGGATTCACTTATTTCATTTCCTCAAGTCCCAGGACCCGTCATAACTTGGAAATGCTTAAAGACAGGAGTGCTTTGGACTCATAATTTTGCAGTGGGTGTCATAGAATAGGGACATACGACTCCAAAAGAAAAATCTGAAAATAAATCACTGCTCGAATTGGTGAATATTGAATTTTGAAATTTTACCACCAAAAACTGAAAAATTTCAAATAAAAAATCGTATATGTTTCATATTTCTGCTCAAAACACAAATTATGGTACTCGTTAGAACC
The DNA here is from genome assembly GCA_963580285.1 of Lucinisca nassula. Lineage (NCBI taxonomy): Eukaryota > Metazoa > Mollusca > Bivalvia > Lucinida > Lucinidae > Lucinisca > Lucinisca nassula. Next base: position 8,408,358 of record OY757019.1, on the reverse strand, counting down.
GCCCCAGTTTTACTGCATACGAGTGGGGTTTCAGATTGTCCAAATGATATTGGCGTGTTTTTTCGTGACGTATGGCGTGTTTTTCCTGATGTATAGGCGTGTTTCGGTGGTGCATAGGCGTGTTTTTCGTGATGTATTGGCGTGTTTTCGTGATGTATAGACAACTTTTTCATGACGTGTCGGCATATTTCGTGATGTAACGGCGTGTTTTTCGTGATGTATAGGCGTGTTTTTGTGACATGTGTATAGACAATTTTTCGTGTCGTATCGGCATATTTCGTGATGTAACGGCGTGGCGTGTTTTTCGTGATGTATAGGCGTGGTTTTTTTATGTATAAGTGTGTTTTTCGTGATTTATAGGCGCGTGTTTGTGATATAGTGGCGTGTTTTTCTGGATATATATGCAAGTTGTCTGATGTATAGGCGTGTGTTTCGGTATGTATAGGCGTGTTTTCGTGATGGCATCCAAGTAACCGTACGATATTTTGTTAACGTGCTGATATCAAGTGACATTTGCGCGATTATTGTTTGGATTTTATCGTTTATTTCTATTGATACAAGCTAGCTATAGAATCAAGCATGTTGAATGTGGTTTCTAGCTGCGTTTTGTTCTCATGCTAATTTTACTGAATGACCACCTATGAAAAAAAAAAAAAAAAAGAAACAGATTACATCAAACAAATATAAACTTGGAATGGTAATGTTCGGAAGTAAATAATGCAAACATATTCAAATGAAACATATTAGTTTATCATTTAATGCGCCTTGAAGGTCGTTCAATGTTTAGAAGGAAGAAATAGTTCGTCAAAAAGATAATTTAGCCCTATAGATTAGAAATACCAAGCTTATGTCCTCTAAAACAGTGCCACTCCGCATAAATTATATGAAACAATACTTCTTCCTCAGTGATCACCCTTAAAGTTATAATATTAATTTTAAATGTTTCATATATTTAAGGGGAATGGGAACAGCTGACACATTTTTCCGCCATTTTTCAAAGGGAGACAACTTTCGGGACGTCCTGCTCGCTTGTCTATAAGTTCTGTCCCAATGAAAAAGTAATCTACTCGTAATGGAAAGAATTTGCCCCTAAGCAGGACATTCTTTCCTATAAGAGTTGATCCCTATTGAAATGGGAGACAAAAATAAGTTTGCAGGAGTTGCCTCCCCTGAAGGTGTTCCCAATCACCCTAATACGTAGTCCTCGCATGGTGTCATTAGTGCATGGAGCTCAAACGGCACATAATAATACCGTTATTATGGAATCAGTACTAGCTTCTCACCTTCATTCCTGGAATACCTGGGTACCCTGGGGGACCAACATGACCCACGTTACCAGGGGCACCAGGCTGGCCTGGCAGTCCATCTACTCCACGCAGACCCTGAAAAGAAATTTAAAATCTCAAATGGGGAATCAATATAAAAAGCATAGTGAGCAACTACCGATTCCATTATATGAAGGTTTCACCTTACCATCTACTCATTCAACTAAACTGCCTTATTGTGTAAACAATTTTGCATGTATCAAATGACGTTGCGTCTGAGGGTGAAATAACGCCATGCAATAAATTCTATAATCCACTAATGGATTAAATATGCAAATTATTAAATACGCTCCATAAGGTTACATGTACGACGTCCTTAATGATGTCGCGTTTACTAATGGCGGAATATTGACTTTTTTGTACAAAAGTCGTGAATTAAATACTTTTTAAATGTCATACGATAAATATAATCTTACATGAGTGTTCATGTATTATAGAATTTATCAAACTCGTTGAGGAAAAGGGATAAAATGCTCGGCGTAGCCTCGCATTTTATTCCGTTTCCCCAACTCGTTTAATAAATTCAATAATACATGAACAGTCATGTAAGATTCTCTGTCTCTCTCATGTGCATTGCAACAAATTACGTCAAAAAAGTCCTACCAGTTTTTAAATTACTTCATGCAAACTGTGAACTAGTCACAGACTCCTCAATCTGGAGAGCATATGTATACCGGGATCTGAATATAGGACTTTTCATTGAGAAGATTATTTGTTATAATTTGACATGGCCCATCAACTGAAGAAACAATGTCAATCATGAAGCAAACACGCCTCTACAAATACATTGCCACCTTTATCGCCGAAAAAAATGAAAATTTTATGATGAAAAATTGTGATATTTTTCTTATTTCTGCTCAAAATATAGATTGTGGGCACTCGTTAGAACCGCCTTGCATTCGTGTTCATGTATTATTGAATTTATTCAACTCGTTGAGGTAAAGCGATGAATTACGTGGCTGCCGAGCATTTTAACCCTTTTCCTCAAGGAGTTTAATTAATTAAATAATACATGAGCCACTGTTTAATCAATCAAAAATAAGTTAAGTAGCTGATTCAAATAGCTCTAAACATGAAACAAAGTGTGTATTTGAAGTCGAACTGGAATATTTTTATAATTACTAACCTGAGGGCCGGAAGAACCATCTGGACCCCTGTCACCTTGGATACCTCGAGCTCCCTGTAGACCCGGCCTTCCCGCAGGACCAGGAGGACCTCCAGAACCCTAAAAAATAGTAACATAAACAGTAAAGTACAATAAAATTCCTATATTAAGACCACCTTTGGGACTGTTCAAAAGTGGTCTTAAACCACATATGGGACTGTTCAAAAGTGGTCTTTAAGACCACTTTTGAACAGTCCAAAAGGTGGTCCATGACCAGAGGACACTGTATGCAGACAACACAAAGAAAAAATACATGTAAGTGCACCCTTCAAAATAAGCTTTTTAAAGCAGATTTAGTCTTAAGTTTAGGTGGTCTCTCAGTAGTTATAAGAGATGAAACAACTCTAGCAGCGAATTGGTGAAAAATGAATATCAGTTTGCCGTTCAAACTCGTAGGATTACAAATCATTCGCGCAGCTACTCATTACGAAAACACCCCTATACAAATACATTTTAAACTTTACCGCCGAAAAAAGCGATAATTTTGCAATGAAAAATTGTGATATTTTTCTTATTTCAGCTCAAAATATAGATTGTGGGCATTCGTGAGAAACGCCTCGTCGAGGCGGTTCTAACTAGTACCCACATTCTATATTTTATAAATATTGTCCACATTCTGTATAATGTTTACCCATGTAAACACCAGTTTTATTATATAAAAATGGGATTCAAGGGGTCAAAATAATAAAGGCGTGTTTGCGTGATGTCGCGAGTGATTTGTCAACTAACAACTAACCGATAAACATTAGCTAGAATTGTAACCGACTAAAATCGACAATGATTTTGTTGTTTCCTTCAAATTCCCTCAAACTTTTGCCACTGCCTAGAAGAAATCTCGCCTAGATTATTAACTCTTATCTTGCTGTTCACGACAACCCCTATCTTTGCAAACAGGGTAGATCCAGATCAGATGGCTTCTGAAGAAGCCATCTGATCAGGATCTACACTGTTTGGCATTCAGTTTATGAATTTGTAGCAATTAATTTCATTGAGTAATTTGATTGGTTGATAGACAGAAATGGGTGTGGCTTAAATGAATATTCAGCAAGGGTTAAGTATAACACATGCATAAAAGTCCTTTAGCGTTTGGATGTGAGAAAATTACTTTCGTGTCTAGGTCTCCAGCTCAGTAATTTTATGCAGAAAATACAACAACAACAGTTCCTTTGCATTGTCTACATATGCGCACTGCGCTAGCATTTAATTACTGAATAAGACACAATATGCATCAAAGAAAAAACTCCTGTCAATGAGACAAACACCAATCTTATTTACTGTGCCTGCTTAAGGCCCATGCCGATCAAGCCGGGCTGCATGGTGCTTGCGAGCAAAACTGAAACTGACCATGCACATTGTATTTGTAAACCGCGAGCCAAGCCGGCCCAGGCAAATTGGTGTGAGTCGGGCGGTCCATGCATATAAAGGGTTATCCTTTGGAACTGAAAATTTGGGATCTTGCAAGTTTTCTGGACCAGACTAGCTAGTTTCGGACAATAAGGCTTCATCAGTGGCAAATGTTTTCCAAAATTCCAAAATTTAATCAATGATTCCAAAGGACCACACTGTATTTGTAAACCGCGAGCCAATCCGGCCAAGGCAAATTGGTGCAAGTCGGGCCGTCCATGCATATAAAGGGTTATCCTCTTGAACTGAAAATTAGGGATCATACAAGTTTTCTGGACCAGACTAGCTATTTTCGGCCAATTAGGCTTCATCAGTGGGATACAAGTATTTTCAAAAATTCCAAAATTTAATCAATGATCCCATAGGATAAAAATACAACCTACAGTATAATGAAGGCAGGGAGACTTTTTGCGGCTGCCACGCATTCACTAGCTGTATTGACTTTAAATATGTTCTATGAAAGGGTTATCCTATAGGGTTCATTGGGCAACAGAGCTTAAGATGTCATCTCAACTCAATGTCGGCTAAAATGCCCACAAAACTGGAAGCGTGTCTCCAAATTGACCTATGTAGTGTTGAGTGGGACCTTAATCCTCAAATCAAACAAACAAAAGTGTGTCTGATTCAAATTCATTTTCAGAGGCTCCAAGTAGCAAATAGTTCAAAGAATATTTCTGAGGATATTTTTTTCAACCCTATGTTGTATAAACCCTTAAGGGGAATGGATACACCTTCAGGGGAGGCAACTCCTTCAAAAGTATTTTTGTCTCCCCTGTCAATAGGGGTCAACTATTAAAGGAAAGAATTTGCTCCTGAGGAGCAAATTCTTTCCTTTAAGAGTTGACCCCTTTTTCAGTGGGACAGGTCTTATAGAAATGCGAACAGGAAGTCCCGAAAGTTGTCTCCCTTTGACAAATGGCGGACAAATCTGCCAGGTGTTCACAATCTGCTTAAGAACCTCCTCGAGGAGACTATCGAAGAGAGGTTTAGTATATTGATATATTCAGCATAGTGTGTGTGTGTGTGTGTGTGTGTGTGTGTGTGTGTGTGTGTGTGTGTGAATTCGGGTTTAACGTCGCTTTCAGCAATTTTTCAGTCATATCACGACGGTGTCTGGTTGCGACAGGGAGCTCAATGCTCACTTTTATAGTGCTGCCTCGATGAAGTATCATGTCCCAGACACATTACATGATACCACACCCAGTCACATTATCCTGACAATGGGTGGACCAGTCCTAGTTCTACCCCGTAAATCTGAGTGCCAAGCGAGGAGCAGCTAGTACCATTCTTAACGACTTTGGTATGTCGCGGCCCGGGATCGAACCCGTGACCTCCCGTTCCCCGGAGCGGACACTCTACCAACTGAGCTATCGGGGCCGGTCAGCATAGTGAGTAAGTAACAAGCATATACATAGAGAATACCAGGTTCGTGTCATTTGATACCAAGTTTTATCAGGTAAGGCTTTGAGAACACTTGTAGAATCGCGAGGCTTGCCGAGCGATTCTACATGCGTTCTCGCAGCCGAACCTTGCGCGAGGTTTGCCGAGCGATTCTACATGCGTTCTCGAAGCCGAGGCTTGCCAAGCGATTCTACATGCGTTCTTGAAGCCGAGCCGAACTTGATATCAAATGACACAAATCTGGTATTCTATTTATCAGTTTATCGCGGTGTACGCTCAAACAGTTTTGACATTTTTCCAGTAGTCCAGTTCATAGAAGTGCAATATCACCCTGATCGAAAAAGTTCACTTGTCTTGAGATAGCATTATCTTTATCAGGTCAGTATTTTGCAATGCGATTAATATCGGGGATAACTGATAAAATGCGTTTTTAAACCCATAATCATAAGCACATCGTTTCTCTCTGCTTTTTATGTGTTTAAACTTCCCAGAAAACTGTTATATGGTCATATCGGTGTAGTGATTTGCATAAGCACTCCTTTCCTTAGTTTAAATCAGTCTTCGATTCAGCGGATGAATTGTGCAAACTGCACTTTTTCCCCTCTTGGATCAGGTGTATGAGTATGATACCTAGATTATTAGGCGAGCAACATCGTTCATCAGGGGATATATTTTAGGGGTTTTATTTCGAAGATCAAATAAAAACCCATACACATTAGACAGACACCAAAAGAATAGTGAAACTTAGTGAGACGAACGCGTGCACATAAACATCAAGAAAACACGCCTATATATTTTTGACCCCCTTGAACCCTACTTCTATATAGCAAAACTGAGGTTTACAGGGGTAAACTTTATTTTTGTTATTTCTGCTCTAAAATATAGGTTGTGGGTACTCGTTAGAACCGCCTCGATGAGGCGGTTCTAACGAGTACCCACAATCTATATTTTGAGCAGAAATAAGAAAAATATCGCAATATTTCATCTGAAATTTTTCATTTTTCGCTGGTAAAATTTGCAATGTATTTGAATAGGCGTGTTTTCGTAATGCACAAGTTACACATTAACAGATGATCTTACACGCATGGTCATTTTATATGAACTTTACGAAATGAGCTTATGGCGGGTTTAACCCTTGTCCTGCTGAATATTTAAATATGCCACAACCACGACCGATTATCAACCAATCAGATTACTTGATGCAAATGATTGCAACAAATTCACGATCTGAATGACAAACAATGTAGATCCTGATCAGATGACTTCTTCAGAAGCCATCTGATCTGGATCTACATTGTTTGAAAGATAAGGCATATCCGGGCTCAGCAGGACAAGGGTTAAATCAATAATGTCATAAGAAATTGCCACGAGAGTAAGATCATAGTGTGCGTTATATTTTCTAATCCTTTGGGATCAGTGATTCCACTACTGCGGAATTTGAAGAAAATGGGGTCCCAGATTTAGGCCTTCTTGCACACTAGACAAGCAAATCCGTGATTTTACCCTGGGATAGATTTATGTTCTGACCCTGGTGTTCCGACCCAAAATCGAATATAATCACGTGTTTGATAAATGCACTGGTTGATTACGACCTCGTATGCGCCGTCGTTAAGGTCGACATCACAGCACGTTACATGACGTCACTAAACATTCCTGTACTGTCATCACAATATGGCGGACGTCGGTAACCGAAGTGACTGCAGCATTAAAAATCCACGCTAATAAATGAGAGGTATGCAAGAAAAAGAATCCTATATGGGTGTGAGGGGTGGATAGAAAAATCCGTCCCTCGGGATCACTGTCCGGCATCACTCGGCAAGCCTCGTGATGCCGGACGGTGACCCTTGGGATGGATTTTTTCCATCCACCCCTCACACCCATGTAAGATCCGTATATTATTACCCGGACCCAGAAAAGCTTGTACACTCCATTGTTTTCGGTTCTGTGTTCAGGTCCTTGCTTTCAAGGGATTACCCTTTTTATAGAACATGTGTCATCAAATAACGATTTCAAATCATGTTTTGTTTTTGCAGAAGAAGGCCACTCGTAAACTTACCCAATCTATGCTTCAAGCAAAAAATAAAGACAATGCCACGGATTTAAGTGTCTTTTTAATAAGCTAGTATCTACTGTATTAGTGGCTCTGATATTACCTTTTCTCCCAGAAGTCCCTGTTCTCCAGTTGGACCAGGAGCGCCCCGGAAACCCTAGAATATCGAAAGAAGCATATAATTTACAGGAAAATGCTTACATTAAGATGGTCTTTGAGACTATTCAAAAGTGGGCTTTAACGTCTCAAAGGAGATGTTTTACATACGGCTTAAAAACAATAAATACTGAAACCTTTTAGTTTTCTTATAAAAGTAGAGGTGGTCTTAATTTTAGCTGGTCTTAATAGTAAAATTTCACTGCATGTAATAATGCAAAAACGTATCAGAAATATAAAAAAATCACCATGTTAACGAATAGGTTAAACGAACACCCTAGCAAACCTCAGAATATAGAAAAGAATGGGGTTTACAATGGCATAAATAAGTCTGCTAAGATTGAGGCAAACATGTCCATGTGAAATAATGCCGTCCAACATGGTGTCAGAAATGATAAATATTAGGTAAAAATTTGAACAGCTTTGCTTTCTTATTTCTCCTTTCAATATAGATTGTGGGTACTCGTTAGAACCGCCTCGTTGAGGCGGTTCTAACGAGTACCCACAATCTATGTTTTTGAGGAAAAAATAAGGCAGATAATTTATACCCCGTAAACCCCTCTTTACTCTGTACAAAATGGGGTTTAGTGGGGTCTCCAAGGACTTGTTATCGTGACGGTTTTGCTCCAATGCAGAAACTGGGGGAAATTGTTAGAACTGCATTACGAAAACATGCCCATACTCATACACTGTAAATTCTACCGCCATAAAAATGTAAAATTTATGATGAAAAATTGTAATATTTTTCTTATTTCTGCTCAAAATATAGATTGTGGGAACACGTTAGAACCGCCTCATCGAGGCGGTTCTAACGGGTACCCACAATCTGTATTTTAGAGCAGAAATAAGAAAAATAAGGTTCACCCCTGCAAACCCCAGTTTTACTATATACAAGTGGGGTTCGAAGGGGTCAAAATTACATAGGTGTGTTTTTGTGATGGTCTGAAAACAGGTGGTTCTAACCTGCACCAACAATCTATGTTTGGAACAGAAATAATAAAATTATAATAGGTTTTCATAAAAAAAGCTGAGACAGCTGGAGATATGAAAGAAAGCACAATATCACGCGGTGTATGTTATCCTTATGCATAATCTGTTTTGCACATGTATGCAGTTTCAACGATCAAGCTGTGGACCTTTAATTAACAAATGGATTGGATTTTATTTTTCTGCTGTTCATAAAGTATGAACGCAGTGAGTCTCCTGCTGAGTGAATGGGGTTTATGTAAACTTTGTTAGAGACCCGCTGTCATTCATACTTTCATGAACAGTAGAAAAATAGTTTGTTTATTACATTTACATTCTTTGCTCCTCATACATGCTTATAGGGCAAACTTTTAAAGCGGAAAAAACATTTATATGCTGTTTTTCTACAAAGAGCAGAAAAGCGTTGACGTCGCCAACGCCTAATCAGATCGTAGAAATCCATGGTTCAGACTAACGACACTTGACGTCATTGAAAATCATGTGACTCGATGCGTTCATGGAACTATGAACTACATTAATTGTTTTCTATAGATTTACATTAGGCTTTACACTGGAAATGTAAATACATGTATTTGTATGTGCCTTTGAAGAAACCTAATAAGAAGAAATAACAAGAGGGCCCAGAGGGCCCTGGTTCGCTCACCTGATCCAATGTATAACAAGTGGGCCCCAGGCAGGGTCATTTTTGGCCCCAGGGCTATAATTTGAACAATCTTGGTAGAGGTCCACAAGATGAAGCTTCATATCGAATATGAAAGACCTGGGCTTTGTGGTTTCAAAGAACAAGATTTTAAAGGTTTACCCTGCATATAGAAGTCTATGTAAAACAAGATTTTCCCTATATAAGTCTATGTAAAACCAAAGGGCCCCGGAGCGGGGGCATTTTTGGCCCCATGGCTATTATTTGAACAATCTTTGTAGAGGTCCACTAGCTGAAGCTTCATAACAAATATAAAAGACCTATATAAGCCTTGTGTTTCAGAGAAGATGATTTTTAAAGATTTTCCCTATATAAGTCTATGTAAAACCAAAGGGCCACATGGCGGGGGCATTTTTGGTCTCAGCGCTATAATTTGAACAATCTTTATAGAGGTCCACTAGCTGAAGCTTCATAACAAATATCGAAGACCTAAGCCTTGTGGTTTCAGAGAAGAAGATTTTTCAAGATTTTCCCTATATAAGTCTATGTAAAACCAAAGGGCCCCGGCGTGGGGGCATTTTTGGCCCCAGGGCTATAATTTGAACAATCTTGGTAGGGGTCCACTAGATGAAGCTTCATACCAAATATCAAAGATCGGGCCTTGCGGTTTCAGAGAAGAAGATTTTTAAAGATTTTCCCTATATAAGCCCATGTAAAACCAAAGGACCCCGGTGCGGGGGCATTTTTGGCCCCAGCACTATAATTTGAACAATCTTGGTAGGGGTCCACTAGATGAATCTTCAAACCAATTTAAAAGACCTGGGCCTTGCGGTTTCAGAGAAGAAGATTTTTAAAGATTTTCCCTATATAAGCCCATGTAAAACCAAAGGGCCCCGGTGCGGGGGCATTTTTGGCCCCAGCACTATAATTTGAACACTCTTGGTAGGGGTCCACTAGATGAAGCTTCATACCAAATATCAAAGACCTGGGCTTTGTGGTTTCAGAGAAGAAGATTTTTAAAGATTTTCCCTATATAAACCCATGTAAAACCAAAGGGCCCCCGTGCGGGGGCATTTTTAGCTCCAGCACTATAATTTGAACACTCTTGGTAGGGGTCCACTAGATGAAGCTTCATACCAAATATCAAAGACCTGGGCCTTGTGGTTTCAGAGAAGAAAATTTTTTAAAGATTTTCCCTATATAAGCCCATGTAAAACCAAAAGGCCCTGGTGCGGGGGCATTTTTGGCCCCAGCATTATAATTTGAACAATCTTGGTAGGGGTCCACTAGATGAAGCTTCATACCAAATATCAAAGACCTGGGCCTTGCGGTTTCAGAGAAGAAGATTTTTTAAGTTTTTCGGTGAAAAAAATCTATTTTTGGCTACTGTGACCTATATGTGCAACGGACCGGAACCATTTGAACAACTAAGGATCATTCCTGTGAAGTTTGGTCAAAATCCAATCAGTGGTTTAGGAGGAGATGTCGTTTGAAGAAAAGTTTACGGACGGACGCACGCACGGACGCACGACGGACAAAAAGTGATCCCAAAAGCTCACCTTGTCACTACGTGACAGGTGAGCTAAAAAAAAAAAAAAACACGTAAACGTCAATGCAGTGCGCTATTGACTTCTACCGCATACCTTGCGTTTTGAATTTCTATTTTTTTTGTTTTGTAGAACATTTATCTGTACAAATAGAATACATGTATACAACTGGTGAAGCCACCATTTTTATACTCAATTTTATTTGTTCATTCGTGTCTCTTAAGTATTTTTGAAAAGATTGAAATTTAGAATACTTGTCAGTTATTGTGAGTAGGATATTAATTCATGATTGGGTTCATTAAATAGAAAAAGACTAATACAAACTTACTCGATGTCCTTTCATTCCTGGGATTCCGGGCATGCCTGGTGGTCCTCCGGGTCCCTTTAAAGAGATACATGGAACATGTTAATGTTTGTTCTCAGCTAATTTTTGTGCATTATGACAACACGCCTATAGAAATAAATTGTAAACTTTACCGCTGAAAAAAAAAAAAAAAGATTTTTGATGCAAATTGTGATATTTTTCTTATAAGGGCTCAAAATATAGAATGTGGGTGTTCGTTAGAACCGCCTCATCTAACGTGTACCCACAATCTATATTTTAGAGCAAGAATTAGAAAAATAAGGTTTACCCCTATAAACCCCAGTTTTACTATATTAAAGTGGGGTTCGAGGGGGGTCAAATTTATATATAGGCGTGTTTTCTTGATGGTTAAGCCTCAGCATATGCAAGTTATTGATTACCCAGCTAGCACAAAACAGTGGGCCAACGTCGGGCCGACAGCGATACGACGTTGACGTTGACACGTCGTATCGCTGTCGGCCCGACGTTGGCCCGACATTTTTTGCTGGCTGGATTTGTTTGTTTGATTTGAGGCTTAACGTCCCCGTCAACACTGTAAAGGTCATTTTGGAGACGTTGCTTCCAATTTTGTGGGACTTTTACTCGACATTTAGATGAAATGACATCTCAAGCCCTGTCGCCCAATGAAACCAATAAGGTTTATTAGCATGGACGGTCCGCCTCGCATCGCGGTTCCTGGACAGGCTTAGATCCTCTAAGCGGTTAACCAGTACTAGTGTGCGGGCCGGATTCAGCTCTGCGTGCAAGCATCGTAGCGATTAAGCATCGATCAATGAAGAAGCTCGAAATGTTTAAAGTGTCCGTTCTTAATTTCGTGGTCTTTGGTATAATGTAAGCAAAACATATACCATATATGGAAAACTTTTATTACGTGTTTTGGGCATACTAGAACTGGAAACTTGCCGGTAAAATGCTAAAATGCATAGGCTATACAAGTAATAAATGACCATAAATGATATTTTCCATATAATCTATTAAATGTGGAAAAGGCATATTATTAGTTTCCGTAATTAATACATTTTTTCTCTGTGGATCTTGACGAGAATATTTAACTCGTTATATGAACAGAGAAATGTTTGATTGATTATTAATCAATCAAACATTTCTCTGTTTATATAATCATTATACAGAACAATGGTCAATTATATCATGAATAAAATCAGGTATTACGAAAACACGCCTATTCAAATGTACTGAAAATTTTACCACCAAAAAAAAAAATAAATAAATAAATAAATAAATAAAATAAAATTTTCTGATAGAAAATTCTGATATTCTTTCTATTTCTGCACAAAACATAAGATTATGGGCACTAGTCAGAACCACCTCGGCGAGGCAGTTCTAAAGCGGTATCACGACTCCCCGAAATCACCGAAATCACCACCGAAATCACCGAAATCACCACCGAAATCACCGAAATCACCACTGAAATAACAGAAATCACCATTGTGGAATTAATATATGGACATGTATAGTGTATTTAGCTTACAAACATTATTTTTATTGTCAATGATGACTTTTGGGTACCTTTTCAGCCAAAAACACTTAAAATTGTACGCTCTGGATTTCTTCCGAAATCTTGCGAAATCACCTGTCATTAATGCACTATTCTAGGGGCATATATACTGTTTATTACTGAATATTAGTCTTGTTTTCATTCTAAGGTGAGCATATAATGTGCCAGGTTGAATTCAATAAAGAATGTCCATTTTCAGCATAGAAGCATTTTGTTGGTGTGTGTATTGTTATTACCTCAGAAGTGTCCCTTACAGTTATCATGATGAACATAACTTTTAGTTAATGTGTTTGTAACATTGTTTAATTATCTATATTTGTTTCTGTATTTTTTAAGTAGCCAACTTGATATCAAAGTTAGGCGCTGATTGTAATTAACATCATTATTGACACCAATTAATTTTGTGAAATTGCATATGGTAATTAAAGGACGCCTTTGAACTTTTCACACATTCGGTTTGAGTAACATAAACAAGTTTTTCTGAAAAACAATACATTTGTATAAATAGTTCGATTCTAAATTTCCCTACACAGTATCATCATGGCATCCGAGTTTCCGTGTGCTGTGTGTGTTAAAAATTGCATTGAGGATGTTATTCAGTGCACGAACTGTAAAAATTGGGTCCATAGAAGTTGCGTTCCCATGTCTGTATCTAAATTTCAGTCTTGGTCTTCTGACTTTCTGTGTAGAAACTGTTGTTTCGTAAATGGACATTATGACGCGGCAGGAGCCTTATCCAGGTATTTATTTATTTAATTTTATTTATTTAATTATTTATTTATTTATCTATCTATTTATAAGAACTGCCTCGCGGTTCTAACGAGTTTTCTAACGAGTTTCCACTATCTATGTTATGTGCATAAACCTGTAAAAAGATGTTTAACGTACCCGTCAACACTAGTTAGGTCATTTTTGAGACGCTGCTTCCAATTTTGTGGGATTCTTACCCGACATTGAGATGAAATGACTTCTCTATCCCTGCCGCCCAATATTTTGTTAATTTTAACAAAAAAAAGCGATTAGCGAAGACTCAGATCAGACTGCCAAGTCTGATCAGAGTCTTCACTGATCGCATCTTACTACTGCAATTGTCCCACATGTTTGCTTGTTATGAATCGTGGTAAAATCAAAGCACTGAGAGCACTAGTAGACACCGAGCTTTGCCTAGTCTGCTCTTGGTTTACACTGTTTGCCAAACCAAACCGTCTGATTCCCTGATAACCCTAAGCAGCCTTACATGACAATTCGTATCACTGTGGTTGTTTGCTACAAAAAGCTGTTCCGACAAGTTGTTTTCTTCTTAGCAACTTTTAGTCGATTGACAAACAACCTGTATAAATTGGGCTCGAATCAAATGGTGTATTTGGCAAATGGTGTAGACCCAGATTGATGTTCTTAGCAAGATCTACTCAAATGACCCATACATTGCTGACAGTTTACAAAGAAAACAATCGGAGGCAATCGGTCTAGTAGTGCTGTCAGTGCTTTGATTGTTCTGCGAATAGAATGCTTCCACTATGGCATTCTTAATTTTCTCCAGGCTGTCTATGGCTGAGGCAACAGGTAGAAAAGACATACTGACATATACAGCAAATTCTCAGATGAAACTCCTAGAAACATACAAAGTTAAGGTGAAAAACATCTCTGCTAGCGAAATGGGAGCTGTCGATCATGTATCGGCAGATATTCTAAAATTGTACCAACCAGCATTACTAGAAAGACTTGTGCCCTTATATGTGGTAGGTGATGGAAATTGTTTGTATAGGGCAGTGTCGCGGGCGGTGAGCGGAGACGAAAGCCAGCATCAACTTCTTAGATTACAAACAGCTCTAGAAATTATAAAAAACCGAAAATACTATGACACAAACATGCGGACCTATTCAGACTTGATTGCAGACAATCGAATTATTGTAAGCAATTATAACAAACTTGTCCAAGACTCAGTTACGTTAGGTGCTTACGCTGAAATGGCGCACATATATGCTTTAAGTGCTGCCTTAAAACAACCAATACGTTCTTACTACCCCCCACAAATGTCCCCAGAACTGTCTTCAGACTGTTACTCCCGGAAGGTTGTCGGTCGTAAAGTAAGATCACAATCCGATCCGGTAGTGACAGTTATGTGGACGCAGATGATAGCGCCCAAAAAAGTTCGCTGTTTTGTGCCAAACCATTTTGTTTGTTTGTGCGAGAGGGACGTGAACCCAGATTTGATTGATTTAACTAATATTAATAGTTCTTTGCACACTGAAGTTGAAGCAAATTTAAATGTGGCTGATGTTCATGAGACCAAAATTGACGTTAACGTGCCTGACGCAAATGACGTTGAAGTCCAATCTGACGTACACAACATAAGCGGATTGACAGACATGACTTGGAGCTCAGACAGATCGCCATCAAAAAGCGATTGTCCAAAAATCCCAAATTTTAATGTGGCTGATGTTCATGAGACCAAAATTGACGTAAACGTGCGTGACGCAAATGACGTTGAAGCCCCATCTGACGTACACAACATTAGCGGACTGACAGACATGTCTTGGAATTCAGACAGATCCCCATCAAAAACTGACATGACAGATAATGAAAGTGACACACCATTTAAGAAAGAGACAATGTCATGTAAATCTAATGGTCCAAAAGAATCAGATGAAACTTTAGATTCAGACAAAATCCAATTCTATCATTCTATGTGGCGAGAGCAAGAGCATCACGAAAACACACCTATATAAATTTGACTCATTTAAACCCCTTATATAATAAAACTGGGGTTTGGCAGGGGTAAACAATAGTTTCCTTAGGTTGTGGGTACTCGTTAGAACCGCATATTTGTAGAGGAGTGTTTTCGAGATTTGGTTAAAATGTTTATCTATTGCCCATAAGGTTGTATAAATAAAGGTACAAAATAAATATCTTTTGTTATTCGTTTGTTTTATTTGTGGTTTAATGTCCCCGTCAACAGTGTATAGGTCATTTTGGAGCCGGGAAACCGCTATTCCTACGAGTAAAATATGCACATAACGAAGACTCAGACCAGCCTGCCCACTGGCGCATTTTGAAATCGCGCCTATTCGAGTAAACACAAAACGCGTTTGTTTTGTTTCTTTTCAAGTTTCACGGCCCATTTAACAAATTTAGGTCATTTTGAGCCGGTCAATTTGTGTATCGATACTTGTTAGCTGTTAATGTATCAGTTTACCTATCGACTCTTTTCTTGGGTATGCCCCCGGATGTAGGGTTATCTGTAAGCTGTTAACCAGCAGTGGAATTTCTCGCCCCAGTCAACACTATTTAGGTCATTTTTGAGCCGGCCAGTTTAGCAATCTACACTTTTCCTGGACAGGCTTATCCGTTATTTCAGTGGTGATGTCGGTTATTTCTGTGGTGATTTCGGTGATTTCGGAAATTACCTTAAACTATATAAATTCATGAAATTTGGTCATAATAAAAACATTTTAATGAGTTTTTTTTTCTGTTTTCATTGTTGATTTCTGTTATTTCAGTGGTGATTTCGGTTATTTCTGTGGTGATTTCGGTGATTTCGGTGGTGATTTCGGTGATTTCTGTGGTGATTTCGGAAATTACCTTAAACTATATAAATTCATGAAATTTGGTCATAATAAAAGCATTTTAATGAGTTATTTCTGTTTTCATTGTTGATTTCTGTTATTTCAGTGGTGATTTCGGTTATTTCTGTGGTGATTTCGGTGATTTCGGTGGTGATTTCGGTGATTTCGGGGAATCGTGTTACCCGTTCTAAAGAGTACCCGCAATCTATGTTTGAGCAGAACTAAGAAACATAATGTATACCCCTGTAAAACCCAGTTTTACTGAATAAAAGTGGGGTTTAAGGGGGTCAAAATTTTATAGATGTGTTTTAGTGATGGTTTGTCGTCTAGCTGATACATCACATAGAGGCCAATTAGACGAATATTAGAGGAGAATCATTAGATTACCTGGAAGCTTAATATTCAATCCATGGGCAATACTTATTCTTGGCCAGGCCCCCTTGCTTTAAAGTTTATTCTACAGTATATCTCAGCAGGCACACGAAATTGATTCAACGTTGATTCAGCGTTGTTGCAACGTTGATTTTCTTTGATTTTGTTTGTTTGATTTGAGGTTTAACGTCCCCGTCAACACTGTAAAGGTCATTTTGGAGACGTTCCTTCCAATTTTGTGGGACTTTTACCCGACATTGAGATGAAATGACATCTCAAGCCCTGTCGCCCAATGAAACCAATAGGGTTTATAAGCATGGGCGGTTCGACTCGTGCGCACCGCTTTGCCTGGGCAGGCTTAGATCCCATAAGCGGTTTATCAGTACTCGTGCGCGGGTCGGATTCAGCTCTGCGTGGAAGCATCATGCAGCCCATATATTTCTTCAAGTCCCGATGGGCGGGGGCCGTGCAACGTTGAACTGACGTTGAATGCCTGTAGGGACTACGCATGGATTGTTTTAATTTATTTTTCGCGGCATTTGTTACCTTGTTTCCTGGTGGACCTCTGTGGCCAGGGGCTCCATTTTTCCCTGGATTTCCATCAGGACCTGGGGATCCGGGCGGGCCTGACAGTCCATTAGCGCCTGGTGGACCCTGGAATTTGTAACCGAATGTGTTAGAACGTTGGAGTATTAACCCTTGTCCTGCTGATCCCGGATATGCCTTATCTTTGAAACAATGTAGATCCAGATCAGATGGCTTCGTCAGAAGCCATCTGATCAGGATCTACATTGTTTGCCATTCAGATTATGAATTTGTTGCAATAATTTGCATCAAGTACTCTGATTGGTTGATAATCGGTAGTGGGTGTGGCCTATATAAATATTCAGCAGGACAAGGATTAATACATGTAGGTATTTTTTGTATCTTAATAAAAATAAACTTGGGCGTGTAATACATTCATTCTATGGTATCTTTACTTTCAGACCACCAGCTTTTCCGAATGCCCGTCTAAATAGTGTATTGTAATGTTTTGGACCGCTTGTCTTGGTGAATTTTATTTTAACCCTCTGCATGCTGTTTGTTTTTTCAGCAGACGCCATTTTCATTTGTTTTTTCTAATTTTTCCCAGAAAAACGGGATTTGACATTTCATGCAGAGCCAATATATATGAAATGCCAAGTCCTGTTTTTAGGGGAAATTAAGAAAAATATCATCGACGGGGACGAGTTCTAGTTGGTGCCGCCTAGTCCACAATCTATATTTGGACAAGAAGCAAGAAAATTATGAAACATTCTATAATAACAATTTTAGAGATAGGCAATACGCCATTTTAGCACACGGGAGGAAGTTGTCATCATGATTTCATCCCCCCCCCCCCATCCCACCCCACCCCCAACGACTCGAACTGTATAGTGCTTTTTTTCACATCTCCAAAACCGCTAATTTTCTGATGAAAATCCATGGTCTTTTTCTTATTTATACTACAAACGTAGGTTGTGGGTACGCGTTAGAACCGCCTCATTGAGGCGGTTCTAAAGAGTACCCACAACCTATGTTTACGAGCAGAACTAAGAAAAATAATGCATAGCTCCGTTTATTTTATGGACTTGTTCTTCGAACATATTTTCAGTTTCCCAGAGGTGTCAAGCCATTTCAACCCATTTTGTACTGAATGGAATCTTCCAACTTATAACTGGGCACAACTCCATTTAAAGAATTAGGAGTGTCAGGCTGCGTGTTCTTCAAAATAATTAGGAAAATGGCTGAACGTTTTGCAAACAGTGTAGGTCCTGATCAGACGCCGCGTTTTCTGGGCCAGCACTGTTTGTCACTTATCCGTTTTGGGGTTTCCGCTACAAAGTGTTCAAAATTCATACAAATTTACTGGTCACAGGTCCGAGTATTTTTGTTTGTTTGTTTGATTTGAGGATTAACGTCCCGTAAACACTGTAAAGGTCATTTTGGAGACGTTGCTTCCAATTTTGTGGGACTTTTACCCGACACTGAGATGAAATGACATCTCAATCCCTGTCACCCAATGAAACCAGTAGGGTTTATAAGCAAGGACGCACCGCTTTGCCTGGGCAGGCTTAGATCCTTTACCAGTACCCATGTGCGGGTCGGTTTCAGCTCTGCGTGGAAGCATCATGCAGCCCATATATTTCTTCAAGCCCCGATGGGCGGTGGCCGAAAGCGTATATTTACTATAGAACAATGGAAATAACTTACTGGTGGACCTGGTTCTCCTGGAGAGCCTCGGTTACCTTGGATACCTTGTTGTCCTGATGGGCCTGGTAATCCGTTAGGGCCGCGGGGTCCTTGGGGACCCTAAAACAAAGAATAATGCAAATACAGTAAACTTTCGCTATTAAGACCACCTAAAATTAAGACTAAATCTGCTTTTAAAAGCTTATTGAGAAGGCTTCAGTTATTCTTTCATTGTGTTTTTTACACCCATTGTCTCCTAGAAAGATACCACCTTTGGGACTGTTCAAAAGTGGTCTTAAAGAACACTTTTGAAAAGTCCCAAAGGTGATCTTAATATAGGAATTTTACTGCATTATACCTCGGCTTTTTTGTCGGAAAATGTCTCAAAGTTAACTCCTCGCTCCTCATCTTTATCTGAAGTGCATTACGATAGCACGCCCGTCCGACGTAGTGCATTTTTTCACATCTCCAAAATGGCTACTTTTCTGATGAGAATCCGTGATATTTTTCCTTATTTATACTGCAAACATAGGTTGTTGATGCTCGTTAGAACCGCCTCAATGAGGCGATTCTAACGAGTACCCACAACCTATGTCTTGGAGCAAAACTAAGAAAAATAATGTTTACCCACGTAAACCCCAGTTTTCTCTGTAGAAAGTTGAGTATATAAATTTAGAAAAATACATGCCTGTAATGCCTTTAGTACCCAATTTCGTAAAATCGTTCGTCGATATATAAAGATTTGGGATTGTTCATTTCACAGACTTGTTCACGTGTTATGTAACAGAACAAACATTTCGGAAGCGACTTGCTGCTTGTTTTTGTTTGTGTTGGAGATAACAAACAGCCCAGTCAACACTATGTACGTCATATCGAACCAATCAGTTAACCTATCCACACTTTTTCTGGGCAGGCTTATTCGTTTTGTTTGTTTGATTTGATTTTTAACGTCCCCATCAACACTATGTAGGTCATTTCGAAAACGTTGCTTCCAATTCTGTTGGACTTATGGATGGGGGCGATAGGGTTATACGTAAGCGGTTAACTAGTACAGTGCACATTCTTTCGCCAGAAACTGACAATGCCCTTCTTGGATGGGAGATAATGGCCGTATAAAAGATTTCAAGATCAATCTCCACGAAAGAAAATTGCCAATCCCGGCAGGGTTCGAACCCGCGTCCTCCACCTGTTGCTTGTATGTGATAATCGCGCAATACTATTACGTGATATGCAATTCTGGATGGTATCTGAAACGGGATCTATTTCAATATTTGCATTGCGATAAACACGTTTTGAAGTGATTTACGGCAGTGCTTACCACCTAGACAGTGATAAATGGTATGTTTGAAGTGATAAATGGCAATGCTTACCTGCTAGGCAGTGATATACGGTAATAATATTTGTAGACTTACAATACATATATATGCAATGATAAGTGATGATATTTACAATATTTGCAGGTTTTTTATTTGGTTTTACGGCACTTTCAAGATTATTACACTCATATCGAGCCGATCGTTAATCAAACGTGGGCGAAAACCAAAGTACCCGGAGAAAAAACACCTGACCTTCCGTTTTAACATGTGACCCGAGGTAGGCTCGAACCTTAGCGGTTATTTTAAAGTTTTTTAAGAGCTTATATTTGCCAAACCACATGGTGGATTTGGTTCATATTTCGTATGGTGATAGATATGCTCAAAGATTTATTCTGCCACACCCCGCCCATACCCTCAACCTCAACGCGATATTTTAAAACATTTAAGACCTCATATGAAGGATTTGGTTCATATTTGGTATGAGGATAGAGATACAGGTCAAAAGGTTTATTCAGCATTTTCCCCACCTATGCCTATGACCTCAATGTCATAACATGAGCTACGCTGTCGGAAGACAGCTCTTGTTTATTGAGTAGTTCTTTCTTTCGGACACAATATTGCAAACGACGTCGCAGCGAAATTTTGACATCGTTACCATAGACCGGTGCGTCACTAATGTCCATGGGATAGAACGTTGCATATTGTGACGCGGTCTGGATTTTCGCGTGCAGTCAAACTCGCATTATATAAGGTTTATACGGCCGCTTTATTTATTTACTTGTTACTATTATTATTATTATTATTATTATTATTATTATTATTGCCTATCCGGTCGATTACGACGAAAGAACTGTGCTTTAAACTGTCAGTATCACGAATAAAACTTTCCGCATGTGAATAGTAAACGGAAATTCTTAAAATATTTGCAGAGATACAGCCGTGGTAATACTTACGACATTTGCTGTAATATACTGTGGTCCCATGGCGTATCCCCCAGCTTTCTGGCCGTATGTCTGCTGATAGTACTGTTGATATACAGCATCTGCCGACTGTAAAGATAAATCGAAGAACTGTTTTTGTTTGTGTGATTTGAGGTTTAACGTACCCGTCAACACTTTAAAGGTCATTTTGGAGACGTTGCTTCCAATTTTGTGGGACTTTTACCCGACATTGAGATGTAATGACATCTCAAGCCCTGTCGCCAAATGAAACCAATAGGGTTTATTAGCATGGGCGGTCCGCCTCGCACCGCGGTTCCTGGACAGGCTTAGATCCTCTAAGCGGTTTACCAGTACTAGTGTGCGGGCCGGATTCAGCTCTGGAAGCATCATGCAGCCTATATATTTCTTCAAACCCCTATGGGCGGGGGCCGAAGAACTGACAGCACATTACGAAAACACGCCTATTCAAATATATTGAAAATTTATCAACAAAAAAAAAAAAAAAATGAAAATGTCCCGATAAAAAAATCTGATAATTTTCGTATTTCTGCTCAAAATGAAAATATATACACTTAAATTCCGCTATTTAGACCATCTAAAATTAGGACTCATTCTGCTATAAAAAGCTTATTTTGAAGGGTACACTTAATTTTTCTTTCTATTTTCTGCCTACAATGTCCTCTTGTCAGGGACCACCTTTGGGACTGTTCAAAAGTGGTCTTTAAGACCACTTTTGAACAGTCCCAAAGGTGGTCTTAATATAGGAATTTTACTGTATTTGCTACGAGTATCTTGCCATATCAACTTGATGTGCAAAACTAAGTATTTTCTAGTAACCAGATTTTCTGAAGTGCCTGAAGGACTACTTGTTGGTTGGCTGTTATTAAAAAAGGTTAACCCCGCCTAAAATGTCCCCTTACAACAACAACAACGACAAACAAAAGCAACAACAACATCATCATCAGCAGCAGCAGCAACAGCAACAGCAGCAACAGCAACAACAACGAAATAGATGTGTTTGTGAAGCACTGATGCCCCCGGACAGCGGATGTTAAATATGAAAGTAGTACCACTAAGCAATCTTAAAAAAGTAGGTCAAGGTCACAAGGTCAAAAATTATGGGATCGTTGGAAAGGTCTTGTGACATAGAATGCACATGTGAAATATGAAAGCGCTATCACTTACCAATCGAAAGTTATGGCGAATGTTAAAGTTTTTAAAAAGTAGGTCAAACGTCAAGGTCAATGTCACGAGATCAAAAAAGTCTTGTGAAAAAGAATGCACATGTGAAATATGAAAGCCCTATCACTTACCAACCGAAAGTTATGGACTATGTTAAAGTTTTTAAAAAGTAGGTCAAACATCAAGGTCATGGTCACGAGGTCAAAGGTTAAGGTACAACTAGAAAGATCTTGTGACAAGGAATGCACATGTGAAATATGAAAGCCCTACCACTTACCAATCGAAAATTATGGCCAATGTTAAAGTTTTTAAAAAGTAGGTCAAATGCCAAGGTCAAGGTCACGAGATCAAAAATTATGGTACCAATAGAAAGGTCTTGTGACAAGAAATGCACATGTGAAACATGAAAGCCCTATCACTTATCAATCGAACGTTATTGCCAATGTTAAAGTTGAAAAAAAAATCAAGGGGAGATAATTCAGCCAAAAATGACAACAGAGTTATGGCCCGTGGTCAGAATGTAGCCCTTGCGATGGTGAAAAAATAAGTGTGTGAAGTTTCATGGGGCTAGGTCAAATACTTCAAGGTTAAAGTTTTTGTGACGGACTGACAAACAAACAGACAGATTTCAAGGGGAGATCATTCAGCCAAAAATGACAACAGAGTTATGGCCCATGGTCAGAATGTAGCCCTTGTGATGGTTAATAAGTCTGTGAAGTTTCATGGGGCTAGGTCAAATACTTTTGAAGTTATGATCAATGTTAAAGTTTTTGTGACGGACAGACAAACAAACAGACAGACAGGGCAAATACTATATGCCCCCCGAATCAAAGATTCTCGGGGTGGGGGGCATAAAAACACCAACTGCACCAACAACATCGTTAACAAATAACAAACAATACATTAACAACAGCAACAACGACAGTATCATGAACAACAACAATAACAACATCATATCATCAACAACTATAACTACAACAAAAACAACATCATCATCAACATCATAGACAACATCATCAACAACAACAACATCATCATCACCAACAACTACAACAACAGTATCATGAACAACAACAACAACTATAACTACAACAACAACAACATCATCATCAACATCATCGACGACATCAACGACAAAAACAATATAGTCACCAACAACTACAACATTAACAACAGTATCATGAACAACAACAACAACATCACATCAACAACAACTACAACAACAAGACATCACCATCATCGAACATCATCAAAACAACAGTAGCTTTATTAATAAACAAAAATAGCACCATCAACAAGAACAAGGAATAAACTTACCATAGCGGTTTTGCCTGCGGGCCCAGGTGAGCCCGGGACACCATGTTGTCCATCAGCTCCTCTGTCACCCTGTACAAGATAGAATGTATTTGAGCTGACATATGTAGCAGGGACCTATAAAACCCACTGTAAGACATGAGCGACATGCAAAGGCTCAGATCAGCCACCCAGCAAAACAAGGGCTTTTGCGTATCTCACTTTGGAATAAAGTGTATGAACGCAGTTGGTCGCGTGCAAAGTAAATGAACCCCGAATGGGTTCATGTAAACTTTGCTTGCGATCCGCTGTCGTTAATACTTTCATGATAAGTGGAAAAAATAAGTTTATTTTTTTTATATTTACATTCTTTGTCCCTCATATGGGCGAAAAATGCTTATACGGCCAACTTTAAAAGCCGAAAATCATTTACACGCGGTTTATCTACAAAGAGCGGAACAGCGTTGACGTCACCAACGCCCGTAGAGAACCATGGTTTTGACTGACGTCACTTGACGTCACTGAAAATCATGTTACGCGATGCTGTCATGGAAGTATAAACTACATTATTTTCTATAGGTTTACATTAGACTTTACACTGGAAATGAAAATATGTGCACAAAAGTGCACATAACGTTAGTGGCGTATAACGTCATGACGCCGTCTGTGACAACCCTAAGTTTTCGATTTAAATCTTTTGCAATATAGAATCCGGTGTAAAATCGTAATATTTATAAATCTTGGTCATTTCATATATGGAATTTGTCAAACTCGCCGGAGCCTCGGATCATAAATTTCATATGGAATGACCATGAGTGCAAGATCCTCTGACCTATTTTGCCACGAAAAGCGTCGTCGTCCTTATACATAGAAGGTAGGGCTTTCAAGTTGAGATATTTTAACCACATTTACAAAAAATGGCTTCACATTTTGCGAACAATGAAGGTCCATTCTGACGCCACTTTCTGTGGCGTCTGATCCTGGTCTTCTCTGTTTGACAATTTTCCGGTCTAGGCTTTCCTGTATAAAATTTCGGTCCCGGCCCATCGGGACTTGAAGAAATAGATGGGCTGCATGATGCTTCCTCGCAGAGCTGAAACCGACCGACACACGAGTCCTAGTAAACAGATTAGAGGATCTAAGCCTGCCCAGGCAAAGCGGTGCGAGTCGGCCCGTCCATGCTTATAAACCCAATTGGTTTCATTGGGCGGTAGGGCTTGAGATGTCATTTCATCTCAATGTCGGGTAAAAGTCCCACAGAATTTGAAGCAGCGTCTCCAAAATTACCTATACAGTGTTGACGGGGACCTTAAACCTCAAATCAACAACAACAGCAACAACAACAAACAACTGTATAAAATTTACTTTAATTACATGCATCTTATAATAAAGATTTCAGGGCCCCGCCCCAAAAGCAAACAGTTCTGTGACATGTCCAATTGCTGAGAAGCAATTTTGCTGTCCAATCTCAATCTGCGGATATAGGGTTGGGTGAGACTATAAAGAATCCAATATGGGGTTCTGTTCTAGATTGGCGTTTCCAATCTTCGGGATGACCGTGCTGAGTGGAACCTCGGCGTAGCCTCGGTTTCGCTCAGCACCGTCATCCCTCGGGTTGGAAACGCCCATCTACAACAGAACACCATATTGGATTCTTTTTCTTGCACAACACCTCCGGTTAGTTTTGACAGCTCGCACATGTATACTGTTTACAAAATAAAAGTAGTGCGGAAGTAGTTCCGGCAGTTGAATAGAATTGAAGCGCATTTATGTTAGTTGCCCGGGTTGGAACACCAGGGTCAGAACATAAATTTCTAACCCATGGTAAAATCACGGATTTCCTTGTCTGGTGTGCAAGAATGATACATACAAAGGTGCAGGGCACTAAACCAGGCATTGATAACGGGTAATAAGTATTTACATTAAAAAGAAAAAAAAAACTACTTAGCCTTACAAACTCCTCTGGTCTATATAAAGTGTGATTATATATAAAACTGGAAATACGTACCCTGGGTCCTTGGTATCCGGGGTTACCTTGTTCACCACGTGCTCCCTGGGGGCCCTGAAAAGAGTAACATGTATTTAGTAAAGGTTCGATGTTTATATTTAATTTGTAACTGTCAGTAAGTTATCACAGCAAAGACCTTTGCATTAATGTCTTCTGATTAAACCCATTCAGTACCAGAAACCCCTAAACTGGTAACTTGGAAACAGTGCAGGCTCAGATCAGACGCCACAGAACGCGGTGTCTTATCAGGGCCGACACTATTTGCAAAAAGTTCAGCTATTTTCCGAATCAATTTTAAAGATAACACAACCTGCCACCCTTATATTTCGAAACGGACTCCTTCAATATAAATGGAGGAAGATTCCATTTGGTACAAAAAGGGTTAAAATAGCTCGTTTTTATTACCAGTCCGACTGTTATCCCATTCAGTGCCAGAAACCCCTAAAGGGTATCTTGGCAAACAGTGCAGGCCCAGATCAGACGCCGCAGAGCGCGGCGTCTGATCAGGGCCTACACTATTTGCAAAAAGTTCAGCCATTTTCCAAATAAAATTTGAAGAAAACACTACCTGACACCCCTAAATTTTGAAATGGACTCCTGCTATAAATAAGGAGGAAGATTCCATTTGGTACAAAAAGGGTTAATCATGACTTGCAGACAACATTGTCGAAAAGTTTTCTTTCCTTCTTTTTTCATCGAAAAAAAAATAAGGCTCGACGTTACATGTGAATCGTCTGCCAAGCAGCCGATTCACATGTAATGTCAAGCCTTATATACTGTAAATGTAGTTTTGAAAATCAGACTATCGTCTGCTCTGGAAATTTATATAGCAGTTGAAGGCTTAATGTATGGAGGCATGTAACATTTTTCAGTCAAGAGTACAGAACTGTTCAGGTTGCAGGAACTGTTGGCACCTGAATGCATTCAATTCTCTCTCACTCACTCACTCACTCACTCACTCACTCGCTGGCTCACTCACTCACGCACAAAGTCACTCACTCACTCACTCACTCAGGCACGCACTCTAGGATAACGTGTAAACGTGTAAACAATACACTTGTGCGAACGAATTGCTGAGTTCAAATCACCGTAATGCACCAAATTTAAGAAACACGTCCCGAGTTGTTGAACATTTTCCAAGCCCAGCTGTTTTCCCCATAAAAAAAGATAATAATTTCAAACTGCAAATATTTTTTGCTGTCATAATATGTATGTGCAGAACAAATTAAATTAATCTTCTGCTGAGATGAGAAACAAAAATAAAACGTTATCGGTTAGGTTTTTAAAATTAATGAGCACTAAAAATCCTATATTAAGACCACAAGAGAAACTTAATACACTAAAATTCCTATAACCCTTGTCCTGCTGAGCCCGGGTATGCCATCAGATAAGGATCTACATTATTTGCAATTCAGTTTATGAATTTGTTGTTATATTTGCATCAAATAATCTGATTGGTTAATAACAAGAGCGGATGGGGCATATTTAAATAATCATCAAGTCAAGGGTTAAGCCCACAAGAGAAACTTAATACACTAAAATCACCTTTGTGACAGTTTGAAAAGCATCACGAAAACACGCCTATATATTTTTTACCCCTTTGATCCCCACTTATATATAGTAAAACTGGGGTTTACAGGGGTAAACCTTATTTTTTCTTATTTCTGCTATAAATATAGATTGTGGATGCTCATTAGAACCGCCTCGATGAGGCGGTTCTAACGAGTGCCCACAATCTATATTTTGAGCAGAAATAAGAAAAATATCACCAATTTTCATCTGAGAATTTTATGTTTTTTCGGCGGTAAATTTACAATGTATTTGTATAGGCATGTTTTCGTGATGAGTGTCCATCATGTTAACAGGTTTGTGAAATAAACACCACTAAACCCCGCTTTATATAGAGAAAACTGTGGTTTACAGGGGTATACATTTTGCTTACTTCTGACATTGAGGCGGTTCTAACGAGAACACACAACCTATGTTTGGAGTATTAATAAGAAAAATACAGCAAAAATCCACTTTTAAGACCACCTAAAGTTATTCTGCTTTAAAAACTTATTTTTAAGGGTGCTCTTAATCTTTCTTTGTGCTTTCTGCCCACATTGTTCGCTGGACAAGGTCCACGTTTGGGACTGTTCAAAAGTGGTCTTAAATGTCTTAACATAGGAATTTTACTGTATGAAAGAATGCACAATGTCACTCGGGGATGTTATTGTAATACAAATGTGGTCTCCTACCAGAAGACAATGGGTGTACAAACAACTGAAACCTTTTACATAATTATATTTTAACAAGAATATTAATCTTGATTTTAGCTGGTCTTAAGAGCAGGTAGCCCCCGCCCATCGGGGCTTGCAGAAATAGATGGGCTTCATACACGCAGAGCTGAAACCGAACTGCAATCGATTATTGGTAAACCTCTTAGAGGACCTAAGCCTGCCCAGGCAATGCGGTGCGAGTCCATGCTTATAATTCATATTGGTTTCATTTGGCAACAGGGCTTGAGCTGTCATTTCATTTCAATGTCGGGTAAAAGTTCCACAAAACTGGAAGCAACGTCTCCAAACTGACCTTTACAGTGTTGACAGGAACGTTAAACCTAAAATCGAATCGAACAAACTTAATAGCAGAGTTTTACTGTACATATATATGAATAATTTTATAAATAAAGTGCATTTTCAAGTAATGAGTCAATTTGGCTAATACATGTTTGCATATAAAAGAAAAGTGTAATAAAGTTCTTTATTAATTGATTATCCTTTATTACACAAGGTCAACCAATATTCAAAAATCATAAATCATGTTTTTAATCGCGTCAATTAATAAAATTGTCATTAATCAAGTAATTTCGTATTGGCCCAGGTACAGGTCCGAGGTCTGCTGTATTGGCACGAGGCCGAAGGCCGAGGCCAATACAGCTGACCGAGGACCTGTACTTGGGCCAATACGAAATTACTTGATTAATAACATTATAATATACAGTAGAACTTCGATGGCTCGAACATCGATGGCTCGTTTACCATGAATGAGTCGAACCCATTCTTGAGCCCCTAGCGAAATCTTCTACATAAGAAAGAGTGGGGGTTAATTAAGGTGATTTTTGTATGCTGTGTGTACTCATTAGAATCGCCTCGATGAGGCGATTCTAATGAGTACACACATCATACATATTCATTATAGAACATCGAAAAGATGTCTAAAAATATCTCGTTATGCCTCCTGGCAGTAACCTCAGTGGCTCGAACTACCCCTCTCTCGAACAGATTTTCGAGGTCCCAAAGGTGTTCGAGCCATTGAAGTTCGACTGTAGATAGACGAAAAAACTAAAATTCTTACCGGCATTATGCTTCCATATCCATAGTCCTGTTTGGGTAACGGCTCCTCATAGTAGCCATCTGTGAAGTATATAGAGGATCTTATATTAGTGTTCATGTACTAATGAATTTATTAAACTACAGTAGAACTTCAATGGCTCGAACACCTTTGGGACCTCGAAAATCTGTTCGAGACAGGAGCCACTGAGGGTTACTGTCAGGAGGCATAACGAGATACTTTTAGACATCTTTTCGGTGTTTTATAATGAAAATGTATGCTGTGTGTACTCATTAGAATCGCCTCATCGAGGCGATTCTAATGAGTACACACAGCATTCATTTGCAAGATAAAAGACTAAAATCTCCTTAATTATCCCTCACTATTTCTTATGTTGAGGAATTCCCTAGGGACTCAAAAATTGGTTCGACTCAGCCATGGTAAACGAGCCATCGGTGTTCGAGCCATCGAAGTTTTACTGTAGTTGAGGAAAAGGCATAAAATGCGAGGCTTTGCCGAGCATTTAATCCCTTTTCCTCAACGAGTTTAATAAATTCAAAAATACATGAGCATATTATTGAATTTATTAAACGAGCTGAGGAAAATGCTTATAATGCGAGGCTTCGCCGAGCATTTTATCCATTTTCCTCAACGAGTTTCATAAATTCAATAATACATGAGAACGCATATAAGATTCAATTTATCATATGACATTTAGAACACATATAATACAAAAACGTCAATATTCCGCCATTAGTAAACGCGAGGTCGTACGTGTAACGTTTCGGGACGTATCTAACTGATTTGCATATTCAATACACTAGTGGATTACAGAATTTATTGCATTACGTTATTTCACTCTCAGATGCAACGTCATATGATAAAAGAAAATACTGTTATAGTTTTCGTTCGGACATCCGTGTTAGATACATGTTTCTCGCACACCAAGAAACTGAGCAGTCCTCCTTAACCTTCTTCTACAAGATACATTCTGGTACAGTATCAATTTACAAGGATAGGTATTTGGCCCCTGCGGTGGTGTCGGCCCGAACAAGGGCATCAAGGGCAAATAACTCACAGTATCGTAGGCACCAGTCCTATAGTGATGCCCTGAAAAACTTTTTCTTCCCTAGAACTGTTCCTCAGTGGGGTGGTCTTCCATCTTCTGCGGTGAATGCCAAGACTGCAGAGGAGTTCAGGGCCCGCAAGGTGTAGAATTGAGACTCAGAGGTGTGCGTTTTAGGATACCTCTGTGTTTGGATTGTAAATAGTTTTAAGGACTCATCCAGAGATGATTTTTTTGTGCTAAATTCTAAATTTAGCCACCAACCCAACTGAGGTAATGGCCAAATATGACCGACTCAGTATGAGAAGATAGATAGATAGACACCAAATAAGAAATCCTTGACTTAACCCTGGGATGCAAGTTCTTATCCTACCCAGGTTATCCTGCCTATGGATAGGATAAAATCGAAAAATTTCACGTGTTTGAACTCGAAAACACGCCTATATAATTTTGACCCCCCCCTCCCCCCCCCCCCCCACACACACACACACTTTTATATAAAAAAACTGGGGTTTGCAGGGGTGATCCTTATTTTTCCTATATTTCCGCTCTTTAATATAGATTGTGGGTACTAGTTAGAATCGCCTCGATGAGGCGGTTCTAACGTGTACCCACCCCCTCGATGAGGCAGTTCTAACGTGTACCTACAATCTATATTTTGAGCAGAAATAAGAAAAAATATCACAATTTTTCATCTTAAAATTTTCGATTTTCGGCGGTAAAAGTTACAAATGGTGATCATTTCATATAACATTTATGAACCTCGCCGAATCTGTTGACAAATCAAATTACTCGATTTCATGTACTTTTTCAATTCACAATCTGGATGCCAAACAGTGTAGATCCTGATTCTTCAGAAGCCATCTGATTTGATCTGACCACTACTGAAAGATCTGACCCCTACTCCAAGAACTTACCCCTACTGCAAGAACTAACATCTACTGGAGTTTGGAATACCCTTCCCGATTCGATCATATCCACTGCTGAAGGTCGGCCCCCGCCCATCGGGGCTAACAGAAATAGATGGGCTGCCTGATGTTTCCACGCAGAGCTGGAACCGACCCGCACTCGAGTACTGGTAAACTGCTTAGAGGATCTAAGCCTGACCAGGCAAAGCGGTGCGAGTCGGTCCGCATATGCTTATAAACCGCATTGGCTTATTGGGTTGCAGGGCTTGAGATGTCATTATATCTCAATGTCGGGTAAAAGTCCCACAAAATTGGAAGCAACGTCTCCAAAATGACCTGTACAGTGTTGGCGGGGACGTTAAACCTCAAATCAAACAAAAAACTGCTGAAGGTGCAGAGGATAGTCTGAGTGAGTGAGGGACAGTTTGGGTTTACCTCCCACCAACAGCTAAGTTCATACGGAGACGGGGCCTCGGTTTAAAGACTCATCCGAAAGTCTGGAGAAGCCCGGGCCCTCGTTTATCAGGCGAGTAGCATAACCACTACACCACAGAGACTTATGAAGAAGATAGTGTATATAGCTATGATTATCTTTTGGTGACAACTAGGGACTAACTTCCCATATTACAGGTCATTGGTGTATGACTTGTTTGTTTGTATAGGAGTTATACGGCCCAGTCAACACTACTTTAGGTCATGTTTGAGCCTGTCAGTTTACCAATCCACACTTTACCTGGGCATGCTTTCACGTAAGCGGTTAACCAGTACAATGCACATTCTTTGCCAGAGAATGAATGTCGTTCGACGAGTCACCAGTTTGGGTATGAAAATTTCGAGGCAGAGGTAGTTTGAGCCACTGAGGGTTAAGGAGACCAAGAAGCCTCATCGTGCTGACTAAGCGGTGTCTTTTGGTCTTATAGAAAAACAATAATGAAAATGTATAATTAATGCGATGTCTATTAAATTGATTCATTGTGTTTGTATTTATATTTGTATATAGTTTCACCTTTTAGATGTCAATCACAACAACTGTCGTTTGCTTTGTTTGTTTTGTTTTGTTTGATTTGAGGTTTAACATTGAGATAAAATGAAATCTCAAGCCCTGTCGCCCAATAAAACCAACAGGGTTTATAAGCATGGACGGTCCGACTCGCAACGCTTTGCCGGGGCAGGTTTAGATCCTCTAAGCGGTTTACAAGTACTCGTGTGCAGCCCATCTATTTCTTCCAGCCCCGATGGGCGGGGGCCGTCGTTTGCTTTGTGTCTGTCGGTTACTTCAAAGTAATTGTTGCAAACACTGTGGACCCAGATACTGCTCCTCTACGAGCAGTCTGTTCAGGAGCCACACCAATTACCTGACCAGATGCTATTCTATAAGCAGTCTGATCAGGATCCACAGTGTTTTCCTGTATGCAGAAAAAAGGAAAATTTTCAAATTCTTCTAAATTATATTTCCACAGGGAAAATAACAAATAGTCTATGAATTAAAAATCACTCTTTTTCAAATTTTCGGCCATTGGCCTTCTTCAGGAATCTATTAATTCATCGATGAATTAATAGATTCCTGAAGAAGGCCAAGGGCCGAATATTTGAAAAAGAGTGATTTTTAATTCATGGAAAATTTTCAGATAAAAAATTCTGATATTTTTC
Source organism: Lucinisca nassula (assembly GCA_963580285.1). NCBI lineage: Eukaryota > Metazoa > Mollusca > Bivalvia > Lucinida > Lucinidae > Lucinisca > Lucinisca nassula. Next base: position 8,375,975 of record OY757019.1, on the reverse strand, counting down.
ATATTTCTGCTCAAAACACAGATTGTGGGTATTTGTTAGAACCGCCTCGGTTCTCAGTGAAAAATAATGTACACCCCTGTAAACCCCAGTTTTACTGTATAAAAGTGGGGTTTGTTGGGATCAAAAATATATCGGCGTGTTTTCGTGATGAGAACAAATTGGGCTCAAGAGCGAGTTTGAATCAAGCATGGTACACAATTCCTCAGTGTTCCAGTCATTGAATTTTCACTGAACAGCGCGTGTCATCAAGTGGCCAAGTCCGTGAAAATAACATCCCTTAAACCTCACTTTAAGAGGAGAAAACTGGGTTTTACTGGGGTATGCATTATTTTTCTTATTTCTGCTCCAAGACATAGGTTGTGGGTACTCGTAAGAACCGCCTTAATGAGGCGGTTCTAACGAGCACCCACGACCTATGTTTGTAGTATAAATAAGAAAAATACCACGGATTTTCATCAGAGAAGTAGCCATTATGGAGATGTGAAAAAATGCACAATGTCGCAAATGTGACTACGTCTGATCTGCCTCCTTCTATATGACAGGACTCCATTTCGTAATTTAGGGACGTAAGGTTGTGCTTTCCTAAAAATTTATTTGTAAAATGGCTGGGCTTTCTGCAAACAGTGTAGGCCCTGATCAGACGCCGTTTTGCGGCGTCTGATCTGGGCCTGCACTGTTTGACAGGGTACCCGTTTTGGGGTTTCTGATACAAAACAGGTTAATTTAATCCCTTGGTGATCCAGGTATGCATGTGACGTCCGAGAAGGGAATGCTGTGAAAAACCTTTATCATGTTTTGTCAACTTTTCATTCCATTCAAAAAGAGGAAACATCTTCAAAAAGGGCTCAGTTCCAATCATATTATCAGAAAACACTCAAATAATGAGGTTTAGTGCACCAAGGAAACAAAACAGCAGGTTTTTCGGTATCAGGTTTGCTGCAGATATTTTGACAGTTTTGTGAATGTTTTATCAAAAGTTCCAGTGGTAAACGAGACTTCGATGTTCGACGTTGTTTAACTGCATTAAACAAGCACCTGTCTTAAGCGGTGCAGGTTTACCCACAGTTGCTTGTCTAACACAGTTATCTATGCACCAAGATTTATCTTCTAAATCCAGATAAAACACGCATGGAGAAAATCTTATCTTTTAATGCAGTCGAAAAAAGTCTGGTTACTGCACGACATTGAAAACCCCAATTTATATTCATGGACGTTGGAATGATTGATAGTTTGGAGTTTTACGGCCCAGACAACACATATCGAACTTGTAAATTAACTTAACCACGCTATATACCGACGCGGTTAATTAGTTCAGTGCACAGAAACTGACAGCAGTCTTTCTTTAACCAGCGGAAAAGGGAGAATGGCTATGGTTTATGGTTAAACAATATATAATCGTGCTTATTATTGTTGCTACTTGGCGGTTCTAAGGAGCACCCACAATCTATGTTTGTATCATGAATAAGAAAAATATCTCAGATTTTCAACAGGAATCATCACGTGAAGAAGTCCGTGAAATGAACACCCCTAAACCCCACTTTACATAGAGAAAACTGGGGTTTACAGAGGTTTACATTATTTTGCTTAGTTCTGCTTCTAGACATAGGTTGTGGGTACTCGTTAGAACCGCCTTAATGAGGCGGTTCTAACGAGAACCCACACCTAAGTTTGAAGTACAAATAAGAAATATATAACAACTGTTCATCGGAAAAGTAGCTATTTTGGAGATATGAAAGAATGCAGTATGTCGTACGGGTGTGTTATAGTATTGTAGACCAATATTTGAAACATGAAAGAAAATATCATCTCTTAAGTGCAACCGTTACCGAACTGTGCGCACACACATACGAACGCGTACGGTCCAATTTCTCGTGGAGCGGCAAACAGCTGCTGGGTAAAATAATCTAGCTTCAGACCGCTTGATTTCAAAAACAGACGCTAAACAGAACATTTCTGTTCAAACAAAAAAGCAACCCTGACCGATTAAATTATTTACCGCTTTATCTTAATAGCTAAGATGCAGCATGCCGTGCTTAAAGTGAAAAACAGCATCTTGCTATGGGAGATCTGCATGACTGCAATCAGAAAAGGGTGTCCTGCTGTTTGACTATATAAATGTCAGAGTAAAATCATAGAAAATAGAAATATTATCCGTATTAAGCCTCCCCATTAGGCGGTCACGTTTAGGCCAACTCGTATCAACGTCGATGACATCACGTGAACAAGTCCGTGAAATGGACACTTATAAAGAGAAATTGGGATTTATCGGGGTATTCATAATTTGTCTTATTTCTGCTCGAAGACATAAGTTGTTGGTGTTTGTTACAACCGCCTCAATGAGGCGGTTCTAACGAGCACCCACAACCTATGTTTGCAGTATAAATAAGAAAAATGTCACGGATTTTCATCAGAATAGTAGCCATTTTGGAGATGTGAAAACATGCACTCTATCACTCAGATATGTTATCGTAATGCAGCGTCTTGACGTTGCATCGACGTTGATGTGGCGTTGCATAAACGTTGTGCGCAAACCGGGGTCTGTTCTGGCGCTATCACTGACTCTCAGTGTTTCGAACTACCCCCCCCCCCCCACCTCCATCAACAACAAGGTTTCATGACCCACAAAGGAGAAGCCTCCGTGGTGTATTGATTATGCTAATCGCCTTGTAATCCGGCCTGCTCCAGACTTTCGGATGAGTCTTTAAAGCGAGGTGCAGTGTCCGTATGACCTTAGCTGTTTGTGAGACGTTAAACTCAAACACTCACTCACTCGACCCCCAAAGATGATTTCTGGACTGTCTAAGTTTAAACAGTGAACAAGTGGGGACAAAAACACTATAAGAAACGAAGACTTACCGGTTCCTTCATTGGCACAGACTTCGTCCTCTACACAGACCACGACGCCTTTGCCATCAGAAACTTCCATACAGGAGCACCGTCTACAGGGAAAGTCGGGGTCCGGGATCCAGGAGTCCTCTATCATGTGTTTTGTGCCTTCTCCGCAAGGATCTGTAGACAGGGAAAACAAAATAGACAAAGAATTTCATTATTCGGAAAAACGTCACATCAGGATCTACACTTTTGCCATTCTGTAAATATTTTTATTTAACCCTTATCCTGTTGTTTATGCCAACCCCTATCTTTGCAAATAGTGTAGATCCAGATCAGATGGATTCTGAAGAAGCCATCTGATCAGGATCTACACTATTTGACATTCAGTTTGTGAATTTGCTGGAATAAGTTACATCAAGTAATCTGATTGGTTCAGTGTGAGAAATGGGTGTGGCTAAATTAATTATTCGGCCGGATAAGGGTTAAATCCCTATTTGCTAAAATGAATGTGTCAAGATTCAAAGATGGCAGGTTCTAGATCAGAAACTCATGGGCGAAAGGGTTTATCCAAGCCCTAACACCGGAATGTCTTCTGCTGTTGTGTTTTCTGCTTAAGTGATTTATGATATTTCCGTTAAGGGGTGGGGGATTGGCGGGTGTGTGTTTGGGTGTGTGTGTGTGGGGGGGGGGGGGGGTAGGTACACCTTCAAGAGTCATAGTTTTTTGGCGTAGCCGTTATGTTTTTGGTTTCGTTCTACATGTTTCGTTATTCGAATGGTCAATAAAACCACATGTTCGAGGAGATAACGATTTCATTGGTCAATATACTTTCCATTCAACAACTACGACAGTTTACCGAAGAGTCCATTCCCTTCATTTTAACCTAGGAAATGTTTCATTTTTTATTTGTGTATAAGAGATAGATCAGTACCTTATTAATTGTCTAGTATTTTAATCTACCGACAAACGGAAACAATTACGGATTTATTATGGTGAAAAGACAATCGAAGTTTCTATTTTCTGTTTACATATATCTGAACGCATAGCAAACGCCCAGTGACATTGACTTATTTAACGCTTTTGTTGTATCCCTTGATATTATCAAAGTTTTAATGCGTTTACGGTTAGAAGAGCAGTCTGATCAGAGTCTTCACTTTTTTGCCATTCCATCTAAATGCTTTGGACCTACTGATGTATTGTAAAGAGCTATATTCCAATTTTTGGGGATTGATTACAGTAACCTGAATGTATGCCACAACTCGGATCGGGCCCCCATACCCTATGCAGGTAAAAGATCCCTACAGTGTTTACATGATTACTGTGTAGGCTTTCATCCTGCAAGCCTGGATTGTATGTAATGTACACCTGCACGTAATCCTCGTGAGGGGGTGTTGCAGTATATATAGAAAGAAAAATATAACTTTTTAGGTGTCACAAAAAGGGGGGGGGGGGGGGCGCAGGTACACTTTTAAGGGTCTCAGCTCTGTCTAAATAGTTTTACATGTACCATAATAAATAGGGTTCTATTCTCGTTAAAAGTAGGCCCTTTGTAAGCGGAACCTAGTTGAAAAACAGGGCTGCAAACAGGAATTGGCGGAAATTAACTTGGCGCAAAATATGCAAGTGTACCCATTCTCCTTAAAGATATTAAAACAAAAATGCGGTAGTGTTTGCCAAGTTTGCCGGTGTGGGGAGACACTGAATTTTGTGAAGATTTGTTTTCTTTCAGGAGTGTCTAAAAATGTCAAGGGGTGGGGATGGTGGTGGTGGTGGCGGTGGTGGTGGAGGAGGTGTGTGTGTGTGTGTGGGAGGGGGATAATTGTCCGTTTGACGGTCGCGAGTTAATTTTACGGCGACGCGTTTGCGATTGTAAACTAGTCGATTTATCTCCCGCAAAAACCTCTCATGACGTGTCTCACATGATGACGTCAGCTCACGACGTTGATCAATACGGCGTCGCTATAACGTTTCAGATTCATCGAGAATGTGGGCTCTCGCTGGCTCTCCAAGCATGTTTTGACCAACTTTTGTGACAAGGAACATATCAGTGTTATTCATAAAGTAATGCTCTCCCCCCACCGCCTATTGGGGCGTTGTGAAATAGATTTGGCTGCATGATGCTTCTACGCAGAGCTTAAACTGACTAAAGCTTAGAAGAAGCAAAGTTTGTGAGTCAGACTGTCCAAAGCATTTTGGTTTCATTGGGAGACAGGGCTTTAGATGTCATTTCATCTCAATATCGGGTAAAAGTCCCACAAAATTGGAATCAACGTCTCCAAAATGACTTAAATAGTGTTGACGTGGCCGTTAAACCTCCACTCAAATAAAATAAAATGGAGCATTCATTGCCATGAGTCACGCTTTAGCCATTTTTACGATAACCGTGACACCCGTGCAACATAGTGCATTTTTCACATCTCCAAAATGGCTATTTTCCGGATGAAAATCCGAAATACTTTTCTTATAAATACTGCAAACATAGGTTGTAGGTGCTCGTTAGAACCGCCTCAATGAGGCGTTTCTAACTGTACCCACAACCTATGCCTCGGAGAAAAAATAAGAAAAATAATGTATACTCCCGTAAACCCCAATATTCTCTATATAAAGTGGGGTATAGGGGGGGGGGGGGGTCTTCATTTCACGGACTTGTTCACGTGATGGAAGGTGCTGATCAGACTGGTGCGCGTTTTGAACAGTGCACTGCACTTCAGTTTCTATATCTAAAAATTTAAAGACTCCTGCCAGTCTGTGTAGCTGAGCAGACTGGTTTATGTCTTAACTGCCTGAAAACAGATTTTTCTTGTGATGCCATTACGTGAACAAGTCCGTGAGAAGAACACCCCCTAAAGCCCACTTTATATAGAGAAAACTGGGGTTAAGATTGGGTGTACATTATTTTTTCTTATTTCCGCTCCAAGATATAGGTTGTGGGTACTCGTTAGAACCGCCTCAATGAGGCGGTTCTAACGAGCACACACAACCAATGTTTGCAGTATAAATAAGAAAAATAGCACAGACTTTCATCAGAACAGTAGCCATTTTGGAGATATGAAAAATTGCACCATGTTGCACGGGTATGCTATCGGCGAACCTCAGTACGATTTCTCTAGACATCATCCATAAAATATTGAAAAGGGGCGATTTCGGCGGGAGTGGGGTTTGGGGTGTAAAGCATTAGCTCTACATGACTATGTTGTAGGCCAAGCCTATCGATCCTTATATAAGATATTATATGTACAATGTAAGCAAAGAAAGGTTGTCAACAACCATTTTCAGTGGTACTAATTTCTGACACTTCTGTCGACCGAGACTGGCTCTGACGACAACAATTTGCATTTATGGCAGTGCCTTAGCTATCAATAGGCCTGGTCGCACAGCTTGACTGTTTGCTTACAGTTTCACGGCCCAGTCATCACTATTTAAAATATATTGAGCCGGTTAGTTAACCTAACTACATTTTCCCTGAATGCGGTTAACCAGTACAGGTCACATGACAACAGCCCTTTTTCAATCAGCGTAAGGGAGAGGATGATCGAATAAAAAAGATATCATGTTCAGTCCCATGAAAGAATGCTGCCGAATCCGAAAGTATCGAACCTGCGACCTCCCGACCACAAGTAAGACGCGCATATCCGACTGAGCTAGCGAGGTCGGCGACAGAAGAGGTACAGCAAATGGTGTTAGCCCCTTGCTGGGGCTCAAACCCCACGCGGTCAACAAAGAAGGAATGGATTAAAAGGTCACTTACCGCCATCCTTATCCTGTGCTGAAACTACGATGACAAGCAGCGACAATAAAGCTGCCCATCGCACCGTATCAAACGCCATCATAAACAAGCCTCGATTACTTCATCAAGGCAGGCTTAAACCGGAGAAGATTATCAACCTTAAAGTTCCGAAGCCAGAAACCCGGCCTCTCCGTTTAGGAAGAGCCGTGTTCCAAATCGGTGGAACACTGGATTCCTTGATAACACAAGTTTTACGCGGCTCTGCAGCCCGGAACTCTACACCGCGAGAGGCATTGTTTGCAAGCGAGGCTGGAAATGACACGCCCCTTTCTAAGAAAGCCAATCGAAAGCTGCGTTACATCGAAATCGGCGTAGTAATACAGTTTAGAGAACAGTGACCGGTTTTTGTATCCAATGCTATATTTATTTTTTGTTTTGTGTTATAAAAAAAACATGAGAGCGTAATATGACGTCGGTCTGCTGCAGTTATTTTTCTGTCTGGCGCTGGGAAATGAGAGACTAATCTTATCATAAGCAGCTGTTTTAACTTAACCTAGTCATGGATTGTTTAACTTGTGTGTAAAGTGAGATCTTGAATTTCAACTGAGTTGGCAGATTTTATGTTGATAAGACGCCTTTTTAAGTTTACGAAAATTCTGAGGAAATGAAACAGACTCCAACATAAAGCTGTTTCCACAAAAATAAATAGTTAATATCTTTCGAGCATAGTTTTGTTTTGTCTTTCATAATTTGCCCATTATCAGCAGGTCCTGCACTTGTAAATTGCGGAATCCTGCAAGATACGCAAACAATCGTTACATTAATTATTAAAAAATCTTAGCTTCATTTTTCCTAATTAATTTTAAAAGTTGCAAATTTTTGCTCTTTGCAAACAATGTATATGCCGATCAGATGTCACCTTCTGCGTAATGAAAATTGGGACCGCGTCAAGCGAAAAGGGATTTTCGAGCAGTGCGCCCAGCGGAGACTCAGATCAGCCTGTACTTCCGCACAGTCGCAGTCTCATTAGAATCTTCAATGTGCGCTATGACTGACCCAAAGTTTTGTTTGTTTTTTTTTCATATAACTGTAAAATAGCTGGGTTGGTGTTCACGCCGCTCGTTTAACGTGGGTCCAAATCTCTCTTATGACCCTACATAAATCTTCTTTTTATACCAGGCCCCGAGGTTATAAAATGCTCAACTCAGCTGAGCATGAAATTTTTAATGCTCATAACTATTAAAATACCAAAAAATCAGGCAAGCTTCCTGCTCAGATCAGCACAGAATGTCCTTTATCCTGCTCAAAAATTGTAAAATTGGCACTTTAAAATTTATGAGCAGGATAAATATCATGCTCAAGTGAGTTGAGCATAACCTCGGGGCCAGATATCGGTATAATTAGGATAATTTAGGAAGATTTTTTTTTCATTTCATCTTGCAAAGGTGCATTGTTTGTAGTGACGGTGACGGTCGGAGTGACGGCAGTAGTGACGGGTGACAGGGGCGTAGCCAGAATCAAAATATTACTACGCACAACTTGGGAAAATCTGTGTGAAACATCTTTTTGTAACATTCTTTCGTGGAGATTGATCATGAAATCTTTTCTACGGCCATTCTCTCCCTTCCGCTGATTCAAGAAGGGCAGTTGTCAGTTTCTGGCGAAAGAATGTGCAATTTATTGGTTAACCGTTTACATATAACCATTCTCAAGGTAAACTGACCGACTCAAAAATGACCTAAATAGTTGACTGGGCCGTTATTCTCCAATACATGCAAACAAAAAAAAAACATACAAATTTTGGTCTGAGTTACATACAATATATGGGCTGCTCTTAAAGGAAAGAATTTGCTCCCCTCGGGAGCAAATTCTTTCCTTTAAGAGTAGTCCCAATCTCGGAGAAAGATGTTCCTAGTTGTGCGTAGTAATATTTTGATTCAGGCTACACACTGGTCAATACATACGCACAGGCTGCGTAGCGGTCGCATAGGCTTCGTATTTTGGACGCATAGGCTTCGATGAAAAATGGCGGATGACAGTTCGTCAATGCAGGTAAGAAACTGTTTGACGTTAATCTAAATGTTGTATAGCGTTGCCCAGTAATGACATCTGCCTTACGGACTACTTTATTAACGTGCGGTTTCGTCTGTTGCAAGAAAAAGTTTGTAAAACGGAATATAGAAAAATAGACCCCAAAAGAAATTTGGCATTCAACACAGATTCACCTGTAGTTTCACTTTGGCCCGGTCGCCCTATGAAACTACACGTTTTTGGCTGGTGTTCTGGCCGACAAATTGTGAATAATGATAATGAAATCGAAAAGCTAATATGCAACTTTCGTCATATCTTTTGAGAAAAAGAAAAATATTGATATTTCGATACAACGAACGAAGCTTCGTTACCTATTACAACGCAGAGGCTGCGAACTAAATTTGAAAGCCATGAATTAAGTAGAATAATAACGAATGACATTGAATTAATGTCGAGAAACAAGCCAACCAGCGTTAGTTGATGATGCTAAAGACATTCTGTATCATTTATACCAAACACTTTTACATTCTCAGCTATGCAAATACAACATTATGATTCGAATGCCAAAATCTGTCAAGTTACTATTATTTACACTACCGTTCATAAACTTGGTAAGTCTTCGTCAAATCTGTTAAGTATTAAGCCAAATGATATTTGCACTGTTTGAATTTCTGTCGTGTTTTTATTACAACGCGCGTAGCTTCGGAATTTAGGACTCGCAGGCTTCAGAGATGGGAAGATGCATTACGAAAACATGCCTATTAAAATACCACTAAAAAGATAAAAACAATCAGATAAAACATCCTGATAGCTTTTATATTTCTGCTCCCCCGGGCCAGGCGGTCCTAATGCGTATCCACAATTTGTGTTTCTGAGAAGAAAAAAGGAAATATAATAAATGCAGAAAATCTGTCAATGTACACTACCGTTCATGAACTTGGTAAGTCTGTCTTCGTCAAATCTGTTAAAGGAGTCAGGAAAGCGCTAATATGTTACGATAAATAGGTAAACATCAATAAACCCTTTTTCTACTGAATACTGCAGGGTTTCTAAGCGGTCTGATAAGGATTTTATCACTGTGTAATCTCCAGCCATTTACTCCGCTAAAGAACTGACCTTGAAAAATCCAATTAAACACAAATATGCCCTGAGGTCATCCATGAGGAATCTAGAAGCTTGGTGTGTACTGAATAGGCAGAAGTAGCAATGTTGAAGTTTAAAACAGAAGCTTAAAATGGAGCAAAATAAGCAAGAGCTGGCCACTCTTTGAGGGGACTTCAATTTAGATTGTCAGCCTTATATGTTTGAGTCCAGGGAAACTTGTGATCAGAAATTTAGTGAGGGAAGCAGCAGCTCTGAAGAAAGCTATCTTACATGTCAATCGCAACAATTGTCGTTTGCTTAGTCATCTGCTGCTTTCTTTAAATGTCACCTGAACCAATCCAAGAATGCTCCTCTAGGAGCAGTCTGACCCAGTCTGATCTTGGTCCACACTGTTTGCCTATAAGCGAAAATATTATTTAAAAAAAGAAAGAAAAAACTTTAAGAAGATGCAGCAAACAATATAAACAGGGGCCATTTTACAATTCAGGTTTTCTTACGGTTGATTCGCCCAGTTTTTCACGTATGCGCACTCATGAGCACCCTTAAAATGGAGGGAGGAGTCTTCATTTTTGATTGGTTGTTTATGGATTTGCCTAACTTTGACCCTTGCCGTAGGCGTGATATAGGAAAAATGAAACAGCAACCAAAGTAGCCAAAGCTAGCCATTGGCTCCAGATACATTCGGCCTAGGCTGGTATCCCTAACGAACGGTTGTATGTCAATTTATTATTGGTAGAGAATCCTCTCATGTCACAGCCATGACTCAGTGGAACCTTTTTGTTTGTGTTGATGTTAACGTCTCCGATAACATCATTCAGGTCATTTTTGAGACATTGTTTCCGAATTTATTGGACTTTTACCCGAAACTGAGACGAAATGACATCTCAAACCCTACCGCATATAAAGCATACTTGCAATTGCTAAATAGGAATGACCCGTTTACTTTTTGAAAAGGCAAATGCTAGTTTTTGGGTCGATAATTTACCAATCGTCACAAATTAAAAAAAAGTGCAAGTAGCTATACGGTGATTATCACTGATTTGTCGGAAATTCGGGGAACTTGTATATAGAAAACAGCAGCGTTTATTTTTATCGAAGAGAGGTCAGCGTGTTGCGTTATACGGCAATCCATAGATCATGGATTGGGCTTTTCAAACAGTGTATGTCCAGATCTAATGCCGCAAAATGCGGCGTCTAATCAAGGGCTACACTGTTTGCTCACATTACATGAATTGAAGGGACAAACGCAGCGTCTTATCAGGGTATTCACTTTTTGCTTTAAATTGTAATTTAAGGGTTAAAGAAAACAGTTTAAATACATAAGTAAGCATCCAGCCGATAGACTTTCTTAAAAAAGTAAACCTTTGGGCCGGAGCCGTCATAGAGTTATGAAAGGGCCGTAAAGCAAAAACATTTTTTTCTATCTTATCTTATTATATCGAGGAATGATTTCACGAAATGGGTTACTGAAATCATTGCAGCAAGTATTTTTCTGAATTTATATTCTAAGTCACTATGAAATATAGATTCTGATAGGCTATGTTGCAGAAGACAGTCTGGTTCGCAAAAATTAAGATGTAAGGACAGAGATTGAAAATAGATCTGAGATAAAGAAAAGTTTTTTTTCTTCTTTGATCCTACAAAGGCTAGAATTAGCTTATATGTTTACTGTTAAATGAGCAGATGCTTCTCTTATCGTAAACGAAGACTGGGATCAGACAGTGCAGGCGCGATTAATGAACCTTTGCTGAAGTTATGTCGGAGAATCACGAAAACATGCCTATATAATTCTAACCCCCTTAAATCCTCCTTTTATATAGTAAAACTGAGCTTTAAAGGGATATACATTGTTTTCCTTATTTCTTCTCAGAAATACAGATTGTGGATACGCGATAAAACCGCTTGGTCCGTGCGGTTGTAACGAGTTCCCATACACTATGTCTTGAGCAGAAATATTAAAACTGTCAGAATGTTTTATCTGAAAGTTTTTTTTTATCTTTTTAGTGGTATTTTAATAGGCGTGTTTTCGTAATGCGTCATCTCTGTAACCTGCGAAGCCACGTGCTTTGTAAAAAAAAAAAAAAAAAAAAAAAAACACGACCGAAATTTATACAGTGCAAATATTATTTGGCTTAATACTTAACAGATTTGACGAGGAGTTGCCGAGTTTATGAACGGTGGTGTAAATAATTGTAAATTGACAGATTTTGTGCATTCGAATCGAAATGCTGTACATGTATTTGCATAGCTTAGACTGAAAATGTTTTCGGTAAAAATGATACAGAATGGCTTTAGCATCACCAACTAACGCTAGTTGACTGATTCATCTACATTAATTTAATAGCATTCGCTATTATTCTACATAATACAGGGCTTTCAAATTTAGTTCGCAGCCTCTGCGTTGTAATAGGTAACGAAGCTACGCGCGTTGTATCGAAATATCAAGAGTTTTATTTTTCGCAAAAGATATAACGAAATATGTTCTATAAAAAGTTGCATATTAGCCTTTCGATTTCATTATCGTTATTCACAATTTATCAGCCAGAACACCAGCCAAAAACGTGTAGTTACATAGGGCGACCGGACCAAAGTGAAAATACAGGTGACTCTGTGTTGACTGCCAAATTTCTTTTGGGGTCTATTTTTCCATATTCCGTTTTTCAAACTTTTTCTTGCAACAGACGAAGCCGCACATTAATAAAGTGGTCCGTAAGGCAGGAGTCAGTATCGGGCAATGCAATACAACAGTTAGATTAACGTAAAAACAGTTTCTTACCTGCATTGACGAACTGTCATCCGCCATTTTTCATCGAAGCCTATGCGTCCAAAATACGAAGCCTATGCGACCGCTACGCAGCCTGTGCGTATGTATTGACCAGTGTGCTGTTGCATGTGGTGAAAGTATTATTACCATAACAAGCTTGTGTAAATGAATGGCATGCAGGCCCCTCTTTATATCATTGATAAAACAATCCGCGATACATAGTACATTCTTTCATAGCGTTGTCACGAAAAGAAACATTTCTGACGAAAATGTGTGATTTTGATGTCATGTTTTAGCATGAAGAGCATGACAAGGCACTAAAGAAGTCATGGTCATCCACTGCTTCCGGGCATAGCTCCAGATTTCTCGTCACTGCCACTGCTCTGGATCCAGTTTTTTTTTTTTTTTTTTGTTAATCTCTGTTTCAAACATCAATTGAGTCGGTGTGGAGCTGCTGTGTAGCTTTCACTGCCCGGGTGTTTTACCGCGCGCGCTTCTGCTTCAAAAGGACAAGGAAGGACCTGTCGTGCTTGCAGCAGGTGTGAAATAGTGGGTTATCTTTTAATTTTTTTACCCCCACCCCCCCATATAGTGTTGCGCCCGACCGTCCGGTCCGTCCGTGCGTCCGAAACTTAAACGCAGTCAATAACTTTCTTATTTGTGGATGGATTTTGAAATTATTTTGCAGAAATATTAACCATCCTAAGACAAATGGTCAGCCGTAAAACCCAGGTCCGTACCTCCAAGGCCAATGTCATACTTAGAGGTCAAAAGTGAAAAAAAGGGTCCGAAACTTAAACGCAGTCAATAACTTACTTTTTTTCTGAATGGATTTAGAATTTTACTTGGCAGAAATGTTAATCATCATGAGACAATGTGTCGCGCGCAAAACCCAGGTCCATACCTCCAAGGTCAAGGTCGTACTTAAAGGTCAAAGGTCAAAAATGGGTTTGACTTTGAAACTGAAACACTTTCAATATCTTTCTTATTTCTGGGTGTATTTTGAAATTACTTGGCAGAAATATTCACCATCATGAGACGATGTCCCTCTTGCAAAACCCAGGTCTGTATCTCCAAGGACAAGGTCATATTTAGCGGTCAACGGTAAGAACAATGGCCAATAACGTTCTTACTTTTGTATGGCTTTTGAATTTACTTTTCAGAAATGTTCACCATCATGAGCTGATGTGTCATTTGCAAAACCCATGGCCATACCTCCAAGGTCAAGGTCATACTTAGAGGTCAAGTGTCAAAAAAGGGTCCAAACCTTAAACACGGTCAATAACTTTCATTGATTAATACTAACATCAACATATTTTCAGGCGGGTGCATCCGTGTCCTATGGACGCATTTCTAGTTTTTTTTGTCTTGTTCTATATCCCATCTTTCCTTTTTCTATTGCCCCATCTCTAAGGAGAAGGCTTGACATGGGCGCTTGCTTGAGGATCCTGCAGTTGTCAGCCAGTGTCGGGGCCGATCTCGCTAAGTACTGGTACATGTAGACAGCTCAGAGGGTCTAATCCTGTCCTGAAAAAGTGAAGGTAGCTGAGCGGCCCGACATGCCCTTAGCTGTTGACTGGACCGTACCGCCACAACACACAAACACACAACATCGATTGTGGGTGCTTGTTTCAACTATCTTAATTACGAGTACCCTCAGTGTATACATTTTAGAAACCCTGGTTTAACCCACTTTTGTCAAAACTAAGTGGGGTAGGGTATTCTTGTTCGGTTTTGCAAAGGGCATTTTTGTTGACGTTAATTCATGTCGAACTTTGGGATATTCTTCGAAAAATCAGGCAAGCCGCCAAGGTAACGTCAAATCAACGTCGGTGCAACGTCATTGCACCGACGTGGATGTGACGTTGCATAAACGTCATGACGTTGTACCGACGTTAATGTGACGCCACAATTAAGACATGTGCTTGCTGGGAAGCGTGTGAAAATGGATTATCAAACTATTCTTTCGGAGCAAATATGATATAGGATTTTTTTGCAATAGATCTAGTGTTTGCGTGTATGTTCGGAATGCTGATGCATCTGTGCAATGTGCAATAAACTAGTTTTATAGTTCAAAGTAACTTCTGAGATCTCCCCTCTGCCAGACCTGTTGTTTTTACGATTCCAGCCGTGTTTTAAAGTAAATGACCCGATTAGATCTCAAAGTACATGTTCGTGTGTTTTTTTCCTGATATATATCTTGCAATAAATCAAAAGTATATGTGTGCCGGGACAAGCGAAAATAGTTCTTCGATCATATGTACTATAAGGCTCTGTATACAAAAGAAACACACCTATTCAAATATATTGAACATTTTCCAAAAAGAAAGAAAAAAATAAATTTCCAGATGAAAATTCTAATATTTTTCATATTTCTGCTCTGGTAGGTTTTGTCATGTGCGGGTACTCGCTAGATTGTGGGAACTCGTTAAAACCGACTCGGTGAGGCGTTTAAAACGAGTACCCACAATCTATGGTTTTGAGCAGAAATAAGATCCTGTGAAAACAGTTTTACTATACGAAAGTGGGGTTTAAAGGGGTCACATTTTTCGTGATTGTGGAAGCCTTCTATATAGCGTACAGCGAAGACACTGATCAGACTGCGGGGATGCACAAGCTTGAAGTCCCTATTTCTTGGTGAGGCCCATATTTTCTACGCTAAAGTGAGCTGCTGACACAAAACATTGCAAAAGAAGAATGTTTCTCAGCTGATGAGAATAAGAAGAAAAAGAAGAAAGTAGAAGGTGATGATGAGTATGTAGTGTTGATGAAAAAAAGGTGGCTCACCTGCTGCTGCTGAAGAAGAAGAAGAAGAAGAAGAAGAAGAAGAAGAAGAAGAAGAAGAAGAAGAAGAAGAAGAAGAAAAAGAAGAAAAAGAAGAAGAAGAAGAAGCACAAGAAGAAGAGATCCAGATGATCCGCCTCATCAGGATCTACATTGTTTTCCGTCCTGTTAATAATTTCGACTAAACCCCTATTTGCAAAAATGGGCGTAACTGAATGTAGAGATGGACGAGTCAGAAACTCTGGGGTGAAAGGGTTAAGAGGAATCGAGGCTATGGTTTAATATGTCACTATGCGTACTCACCGTCGTTTCAACGGCTAGCAGTTACCCAGCGGGCACCCAATGTTGAACAAACGTTGAAACAACGTTGAAAACGTTGTTTCAACGTTAGTTCAACGTTGAGTCAACGTTTGGTGCCTGCAGGGTACGGTATTGAAATGACGATCTGTCGAACTCAATGGCTGTTACATCTTTGGTATCTTGGAAAATCATCCGGGAAATGAATACCCCACTAAACCCCATTTATTGTAGAGTCAATTGGGGTTTACAGGGGTATATATTATTTTGCTTATTTCTGCTCCAAGACATAGGTTGTGGGTACTCGATGAGGCGATTCAAATGAGCTCAGACAACATACCGTTACTTTATAGAGCATTAACCCATTTAGCTCCAGAAACCCCATAACGGGTATTTGCCAACCAGTGCAGGCCCAGATCAGACGCCGCAGAACGCAGGGTCTGATCAGGGCCTACACTGTTTTCAAAACATTAAGCCATTTCCCTAATTAATTTTGAAGAAAACACAACCTGACACCCCTAAATTTTGAAATGGACTCATGCTATATATAAGAAGGAAGATTCCATTTGGTACAAAAAGGGTTCAAAAAGCTATTATGTTTATCGTATATCGAAATCATTCTCATCCTAGCATTCTTGAGTCCCTGGGAAAAATCCATAACTGTAGATATTTGGGATATTTTTTTTATCTGTGTGTACTCATCTCGATGGTGCGATTCTAATGAGTACACACAACATATTTTGAATGGAATTAAAAAGATGTCCATATGATGCCTCCTGACATGGTTTTAACATAACGATAACACATCCGTGTGATATAGTGCATTTTTCAAACCTCAAAATAGGGTAATTTTTCTGATGAAAATTTGTGATATTTTTCTTATTTATACTCCTAACATAGGTTTTGGGTGCTCGTTAGAACGGCCCCATTGAGGCGGTTCTAACGAGTACCCACAACCTATATCTTGGAGCAGAAATAAGGAAAATAATGTTTACCCCCATAACCCCCAATTTTCTCTGTATAAGGTGGGGTTTCTGGGGGTCTTTATTTCACGGACTTGTTCTCGTGATGCGGATCAACCCTCAAGGGGGTCAAAATTATATAGGCGTGTTTTCGTGATACAAGGGAAAGAATCTAGTTGGTTTTGAACACGTTTAATGTGCCTCATTTGTCTACTCTTTGTCTGTCAGCGACGAACGCAATTCTCCGTGTTGTGGCGGCGTCTTTTTTTTTCTTTTTGATTTTGGTTTCACGGACCTTTCAAGATTATTTCACTCATATCGAGCCGATCGTTAATCATAGGTAGGCGAAAACCGGAGTACCTGGAGAAAAACCACCTGACATTCCGTTGCAGAACTTGGCGTCTCAAATGTGACCCGAGCGAGGCTCGAACTCGCAGCGGTGAGAGACCTAATGATTAAGAGTCAGCGCTCTTATCCACTAGGCCACGGAGGCCCGTGTGGTGTCGTGTTTGTTAGACAAATTCACGCACTTAAAGCAAAATGTGAAGCTCGTGAGCAGCGCTGCGTTCTGACAGTTATTTTAAGGTTAAACTCACTCACACATATCTTATAGTTTCATTATTTTTTTTCACCACTGACTCTCTGAAGATTATACTGATCAATCTTTCGA
Source organism: Lucinisca nassula (assembly GCA_963580285.1). Taxonomy (NCBI): domain Eukaryota; kingdom Metazoa; phylum Mollusca; class Bivalvia; order Lucinida; family Lucinidae; genus Lucinisca; species Lucinisca nassula. Next base: position 8,358,804 of record OY757019.1, on the reverse strand, counting down.
TTTGGACACGTCCATTGTTCCAAAAACTATTCTGGTAAAAAAATCATTAACAGAATAACTGTCCAGTTCCTGGTGAGATGGCTCATTATGAGTCGTCTCACCTGGATCTGCAGTGTTTACATATCGTAAAACTACTAAAATGTTAGACAACTTGGGGGCGTGCTGTAATTCTTCTACAATCTTAACAAATTTGTTTCTTGATCCAGGAAAGAGTCAGAAAATTTGTTTGTTTGTTTGATTTGAGGTTTAACGTCCCCATCAACACTGTAAAGGTCATTTTGGAGACGTTGCTTCCAATTTTGTGGGACTTTTATCCGACATTGAGATGAAATGACATCTCAAGCCCTGTCGCCCAATGAAACCAATAGGGTTTATTAGCACCGCGGTTCCTGGGCAGGCTTAGATCCTCTAAGCGGTTTACCAGTACTAGTGTGCGGGCCGGATTCAGCTCTGCGTGGAAGCATCATGCAGCCCATACATTTCTTCAAGCCCCTATGGGCGGGGGCCCAAGAGTCAGAAAAAGGTGCATACGGAAGTGCAAACATTGTAGATCATGATCAGACTGCTCCTAGTCTGATCTGGATCTGCACTGTTTGCTAAGGCCTGTCTGTCCCAATACTTAGGATCATTACGGTATCGGTACCGGACTACAGGGTTAAAACGGTAACTATGCTACACGTTGTATAGTATGGTATCGTATTTTTTTTGCTATTGCCGGACGAGTGGTAATAGCCACTGTTACGTATTTAAGCTATTGACAGTCGAGTAGCAGTAGCCACTGTAATGTATGTTGGCTATTGCCAGTCGAATAGTAATACCATTGTAACGTATTGTGGCTATCGCCAGTCGAGTGGTAATAATCATTGTAACGTACTTGGCTATTGTCAGTCGAGTGGTAAAAGCCATTGTAACGTACTTTGGCTATTGTCAGTCGAGTGGTAATAGCCATTGTAACGTACTTTGGCTGCTGTTAGTCGAGTGGTAAAAACTATTGAAACGTACTTTGGCTATTGCCAGTCGAGTGGTAATAGCCATTGTAACGTACTTTGCCTAATACCAGTCCAGTGGTAATAGTCATTGTAACGTATTTTGTTACTTGGCTATTGCCACTCGAGTGGTAATAGCCATTGTAACGGACTTTGCCTATTACCAGTCGAGTGGTAATAGCCATTGTAACGTACTTTGTTACTTTGGCTATTGTAAGTCGAGTGGTAATAGCCATTGTAACGTACATTGGCTGTTGTTAGTCGAGTGGTAATAGCCATTGTAAGGTACTTTGGCTATTGTCAGTAGAGTGGTAATAGCCATTGTAACGTATTTTGGCTATTGCCAGTCGAATGGTAATAGCCATTGAATCGTACTTTGGCTATTGCCAGTCGAGTGGTAATAGCCATTGTAACGTACTTTGGCTATTGCCAGTCGAGTGTTAATAGCCATTGTAACGTACTTTGCCTATTACCAGTCGAGTGGTAATAGCCATTGTAACGTACTTTGGCTATTGCCAGTCGAGTGGTAATAGCCATTGTAACGTACTTTGGCTATTTTCAGTCGAGTGGTAATAGCCATTGTAACGTACTTTGGCTATTGCCAGTCGATTGGTAATAGCCATTGTAACGTACTTTGGCTATTGTTAGTCGACTGTCACTAAGGATTTTTAACATTTTTGGCTATTACCAGTCGCTGTTTAAAATTATGTTTGCGTCACGTTATACTCTTGGATTCTGGCGATTTTCTCAGAAAACACTGCTAAAAACAATACAAAAACAAACAAAAAAAAATACGTTGATAACATGAGAATACCGCAGCCATAAAATTATGTGAGAAATTTACTTAAGTCAGATTTGCCAATGCCATTTACATAGAGAAAAGTGTGGGTTGGGGTGGATAGGGGTTCGGGATAAGCGTTGTTCATTATTCATATCGAAATGACTGCATGTTATTCATACGGTTGGGTTTGTGCGGAGACTCCCGCAGAATAACCCACTTTTATGCAACTGCTATCCAGCAACCCACTTAATTAGTTTTGCTTGTTTGAATTGAGGTTTAACGTCCCCATCAAAACTATTCTAGTCATTTTGGAGACTTTGCTTCCAATTTGGTGTGACTTTTACCAGACATTGAGATTATTTGCACCCTGTGAAGTTTGATTAGTTTTAAACCGCAGATCACAGGATGGCCACCTCAGATGGTCATAAGTCTAATAATTTTACGCAGAGCTCAGATCAGGCCCTGGTTTCGGCCAACGCTATTCGGCCAACCGACCATCCATGCATATAAACCCTTTTGGTTTCGTTGGGCGGCAGGGTATTGAGATGTCATTTCATCTCAATGTCGGGTACGCGGACTTTAAACCCAAAATCAATCAAATCAAATGCTCCAAATCAAAGATTGTGGATTGAGGCGGTTTATAACTAGTACCCATAATTCATGCTTGCAGCAAGAATAAAAGAATATCTCACATTTTCAAAAGAAAAATTTGAGTTTTGGAGATTTTGCAAGAATGCACTACGTCACACTGGCTTTATAGATAACAGTTTTCCAAAGTGCATAGGCTTCCGTGGCATAGTGCGCACATTACAAAAACAAGGCTATACAAATACAGTGTAAATTTTACCGCCGAAAAAATAAAAGCTTTAAGATGAAAATTTGTGATATTTTTCTTATTTCTGCTCAAATATTAGATTGTGGGCACTCGTTAGACCCGCCTCTAACGAGTACCCACAATCTATGTTTTAGAGCAGAAATAAGAAAAATAAGGTTTACCCCTGTAACCCCCAGTTATACTATATAACAGTTTCATGGGGTTACAATTATATAGGCGTGTTTGCATGATGAAGAGCTCTGCCTATGAATCATTATGTTTCTCACTGCTGTGGGTTCGAGCATCGCTCGGGACACGTGTGAGACACAAAAGTTCTGCAATGGAACTCCGGGTACTCCGGTTTCGCCCACCTTTGATTAACGATCGGCTCGAAATTAGTGAAATCTTAAATGGGCCGTAAAACAATAACGACAACAATAACAACAGAACCCGAAGCCTCTTAAACAGACAGATAATTTGACTGAGTGGGTACACAGTTCGATTTGAGCCTTTAGTGATTACACATTAGCCTGCCCCCCCCCCCCACCACCTATGAGTTTAAGTTTATTTGTATTGGAGTTTAACGGCCCAGTCAGCACTTTTTAAGGTAATTTTTGAGCCGGTCAGTTTGTTTACCTATCCACACTTTCCTTGGCAGGCTTATACGTAAGCGGTTAACCAGTACAGTGCACATTCTTTCGCCAGAAACTGACAACTGTCCGTCTTGAATCAGCGGAAATGAGAGAATGACCATAGAAAAGATTTCATGATCAATCTTCAGAAAAGAAAGTTGCCGACCCCGACAGGTATCGAACCCGCGTCCTCCTGATCATGAGTCAGACGCACATCCGACTGCACTACCGAGGCCGGTATATGAGTTTCAAGCTAACAAAGATAAGGTTTTGTTTGTTTGTTTGATTTGAGGTTTAACGTCCCCGTCAACACTGTAAAGGTCATTTTTGAGACGTTGCTTCCAATTTTGTGGGACCTTTACCCGACATAGAGATGAAATGACATCTCAAGCCCTGTCGCCCAATGAAACCAATAGGGTTTATAAGCATGGACGGGCCGACTCGCACCACTTTGCCTTGGCAGGCTTAGACCATCTAAGCTGTTTACCAGTACTCGTTTGCGGGTCGGTTTCAGCTCTGCGTGGAAGCATCATGCAGCCCATATATTTCTTCAAGCCCCGATTGGCGGGGCGGAACAAAGATAAGGTACTGCTCTTTGACTATTTTTGTGCATATTAACTCCGTTACCTGGCAGATACTCCAAACTTATCAGCCCGATCTGTGAGAAACCATTTGCTAATTAAAGGTGCTTTATTGAGCTACCGGGTCTCAAATTTTTTTTTCTGGTTTTTATCGTCAATGCATACTCCTTTGTCATGTGTACACATTTGGAGCCAAATAAAGCTTCAGAATTTTGTGAAAATTGTCGTTTTCATTCGTGTTTACCCTGGGCTCTGAACATGTGTTTGGAATTTCTGTTCTAAAAATAAATCTGTCACTTTACACCTACATGGCGACAGTATCGTCTCTGGGTGTCGTTACTTATGGCATGGTATTCAGCGTCATATTTTTTCCGATTCAGGCATGGCCTAAGCAAACAAGGCCAAAAATGAAGGTCGCATACCGTCATATATGGGGATTCTATTTTTGTCACGAACTAAAAATAGATCTAACTAGTGTTCGAAACCTAGTTAGGGAATCCCTCTCAAACTCGTTTGCCTGTAATCATAATTGTTCGCATTTTTGCATAAAATGCATTCATTTGTATTGTTTTAAAGAAACATACCGGCTATATGTATTTTATTTTTGGAAGCATTTTTTTCCAGATTGCTCAATAATGCACCTTTAAGGGTTTTACATGAACATCGCGTGAACAAGTTCATGAAATGAAGACCCCTCTAAACCCCACTTTATATAGAGAAAACTGGGGTTTATGAGGTTATTCATTATTTTTCATATTTCTGCTTCTAGACATATATGTAGGTTGTGGGTACTCGTTACAACCGCCTCCGTTTTGTAGATGCGAAAAATGTACCATATTGTACGGCCGAGTTATCGTTATAAAATCATCGAAAACAATTGAGAGTAACTAAATCATGAGTTACATAGACAGTGCCAGTCTAAGCACTCATATAACGATAACACACCCGTGTGACAGAGTGCATTTAGACGTTTTGTTTTGCTCCAGCATTTCAGTGGTTTCTTGCTGTCGAGTCCTCACCGTTGTTTCATCTCTGTAGGTTGTTTTATTTTTGTGTTCACGGAGATGTTGCACTGATGAGTTAGGAGGCCTTCATGCGGACTGAACAAATTAGTTGTCTTAGTCGCGACGGACGATAGGGCGAGAATTGTGGCCACGTAAAATCGATTTAAGCCCCGAGTGGCTTTCGTTTCCGTTGACCGTTCCAAGGCGGTTCTTCTGTCGCGGTTTATTTTTGTTATTGTTTGCCTTTGGGTGTTTGTGTCTCTTATATTACTTTATTTTGGATAGCCTATTGGCCATTTTGTGTTTGGCTTTCCGCTATTGATGTTTCCATTAGGGTCTGTTGTTTCATGTTTGCGATTCTTTCCCTTTGGTGTCTCTAATGGGAGCCTCCACTTCTATTTTGCCCAATTCTCTACATTTACATTTTACCTTTTTTTACCTTTTATATCAAATGAAAGTCCCTTTGAACAAGAAAATATGTAAACGTCTCTTCAGTCCTGATCTCTGCATGAAGATGTTTATACAAAGAAGTATTGTGTGTGTTTTTTATAAACAATTATTTCTACAATGGGCAATTAATTAACATACTTGGGCAAGTCTGTAGTGAATTCATTCATATCACCGAAACGGCTACTTTTCTGATGAAGATTTTTATGCCCCCGTAGGAGGGCATATAGTTTTTGCGCTGTCCGTTTGTGGGTTTGTGCGTTTGTAAGTCCGCACTTTTTGTGATGCGAATTACTTCCACATTTCTTCAACCATTGAGCTGAAACTTTTTACATGCATTCCTTGTGAGGTGAAGGGATGCCTAACACAATTTTCACGTTGGTCCTATTATTTTCGAAGGAGTTACGGTCCTTACCCAAATTGGCTCCCACGGGGGCATTGCTCAGTTACAGTGACAGCTCTTGTTTATTTTTATATTTGTCTTATTTATACTCCAAACGTAAGTTGTGCGTGCTCGTTAGAACCGCCTCATTTCCAGCGAGTATCAACTGCTTATGACCTGGGGCAGAAATAAGCAAAACAATGCATATCCCTGTAAACCCTCGTTTTCTGTATATAAAATGGGGTTCTGTGGTGTATTGCTTGCTTTCAAAGGATAACTCTTTCTAGAAAATATTTAACGTCACTACAGCTGGTGCCTCAGAATGTGTGGCGGCCGTAAAATGTCTCCCTGTCCTACATCATAGTGTTGTTTATATTTTCTTGTCCTTTGGGATCATTGTTTCTATTGTTGAATTTTGAAAATATTTGAGTGTCACTGATGAGGCCTAACTGGCCGAAACAAGCTAGTGTGGCCCAGGAGCGCTGTGGTGCAGTGGTTAAGCATCGGATTTGAGATCGAGAGGTAGCAGGTTCGATCCCCGCAAGCGGCACGTGTTGTTTCCTTGAGCAAGAAACTTCATCCACATAGCTTAGTACTGGTTCCTTCTCAGGAAAAGAGGGCCACATGGAAGATTAGTACTAGTACTAAATGTTTTACCCTCTATAAATAAAGTCGATTATTATTATTATCATTATTATTATTATTAAATAATAAGGTCGATTATTATTATTATTATTATTATTGTTATTAGAAAAAAATGTACTCTTCATATGTTCCAGTTCTGTGGTGTATTCCTTGCTTCCTTTCTAGAACATATTTAACGTCACTACAGCTGGTTTAGAAGCCAACGTGGTGTAGTGGTTATGCTACTCGCTATGTAAACCAGGGGTCGCAGGATCGATCCCGGGCTTCTCCAGACTTTCGGATAAGTCTTTAAACCGAGGTTCCGTCTCCATATGACCTTAGCTGGTGGTGGGACGTAAATATCAAACACTCACTCACCACAGCTGCTGTCTGGGAATGTGTGGCGGCCGTAAAAAGTCTTCCTGTCCTACGTCATAGTGTAGTTTATATTTTCTTGCCCTTTGGAATCATTGATTCCATTGTTGAATTTTGAAAATATTTGAGGGTCACTGTTGATGCCTAATTGGCCGAAACTAGCTAGTCTAGACCCAGAAAACATGTACACTCCATATTTTCCAGTTCTGTGGTGTATTCCTTGCTTCCAAAGGATAAACCGTTCTAGAACATATTTAACCCATTTAGTACCGGAAACCCATAAAGGGGTACCTTGGCAAACAGTGCAGGCCCAGATCAACGCGACAGAACGCGGCGTCTGATCAGGGCCTACACTGTTTGCAAAATTGTCAGCCATTTTCCAAATGGATTTCGAAGAAAACACAACCTGACACCCCTAAATGTTGAAATGAACTCCTGCTATATATAAGTGGGAAGATTCCATTGGGTACAAAAAGGGTTAAAGGGGTGGTCATTACACTGACACTTTTGTTCTTGGCGATGCCCATCCTTACAGTGGAATTCCTATACTAAAATCACCTTTAAGAACTGTGTAGAAATTATATACAGTAGAACCTCGATGGCTCGAACACCGATTGCTCGTTTACCATGGATGTGTCGAACCCATTCTTGAGCCCCTAGCGAAATCCTTTACATAAGAAATAGTTGGGGATAATAAAGGAGATTTTAGTCTTTTATCTTGCAAATGTATGCTGTGTGTACTCATTAGAATCGCCTCGATGAGGCGATTCTAATGAGTACACACAACATACATTTTTATTATAGAACACCGAAAAGATGTCTAAAAATATCTCGTTATGCCTCCTGACACTAACCTCAGTGGCTCGAACTACCCCTGTCTCGAACAGATTTTCGAGGTCCCAAAGGTGTTCGAGCCATTGAAGTCCGACTGTACTTAGTGAAGAGGTCTTCATGTACTGCACATGAAGAAAGGAAAACCTAATTTGGGACTGATAAAAAGGATTCTTTGTAAAGGGGTGGTCTTAATATTGGGTGGGCTTAACAGCAGAATATTACTGTATAGTGACATTCCGCTGTTAAGACCAACTTAAAATAAGATTGATTTTCTTTTTTAAAAACATGTCCCAATTTTCGTTTTTGTGTCTTTGTGATGTCTACACCCAGTGTCCTGTATGAGAAAACCTTTGGGAATTCTCAAAAGAGTTCTTAAAAATTATTTTTCAGCAATTAAAGAGATGGTCTTAAAATGCGAATTTCGTTGTATTAATTTACTAGCAATTTCCTTTGTTTAAGCGAAAAGCACGGATAAAGAGAAAACTAAAATAGTTTTTTTTTTTGTACATAAATATTTATTTTATTAGACAAAAAAGCAACTGGAAGTAAAAATGATTAGTAATACATATTAATGATCTTAGAAGACCCGTGTCATTGTTTCAGAAAAAATATGAATGTCAAAAACAGAACACAGTTAACCAAAACAGAAGATAAATGATTTCTGACAGCCATTGATCTTTCTTGATTAGCTTCGGAGAGTGTTATTGTCACAACAGGTGGCTTCTGATTGGAGGGTTTGCAAGGAACACTGACAGTTCCCGTAGTTGCATCAGGACAAGCGTCTGACCAGCCAGGCCGTTCTGCTTTATTTTCATTCTTCAACCAAGCAATTAAGGGTTTGAAATATTCCATCAGGGGTCTTGCATCCATCTTTCGTTGTCCCGTCATTATCTTCATGACTTCCTGCCAGGGTTTGGATCTACCCATGCTCAGTACATCTCTGCAAAAACAAATTGCAAAGCTACATTAAAAATAATTCATAACAACTGGCTGCGTCATAACGATTACTCAACCATGTGACATAGTGAATTTTTTAACATCTTCAAAATGGCTACTTTTCTGATGAAAATCTGTGACATTTTTCTTATTTTTGCTCTAAATATAGATTGTGGGTACACGTTAGAACCGCCTCATCGAGGCGGTTCTAACGAGTACCCACAATCTATATTTTAGAGCAGAAATAAGAAAAGTAAGGTTTAACCCTGTAAACCCCCATTTTACTACATAGAAGTGGGGTTCAAGGGGGTCAAAATTATATAGGCATGTTTTCGTGATGACAAAGCTACATTAAAAATAATTCATAACAACTGGCTGCGTGTTAAAACTCCAATTTAAACCAAAACCTTTCTGGGATTTTGGCCTTAATGTTTCAGATGAATATGCTACAAATCCAGTTGTTTAACAGTAAACTAGTTAATTAAAGTAGTTTCAAAAGACAGTTTGTTTCTCACGGCTCCACTATGTTAACACGCTTAAGCAGGAGCTTGGTGGTACTAAGGCCTATGAACTTCAGCCTTTAGCTGAAGAGAGAGCTATAGTAGATTAACATGTTTGTCTTTCAGCCACCAAGTTTGCTGTGTGTGTTAACGAAGGCCAAGACAAGCTTCCTACGCTATACTGGTTACCAAAACTTCATAAAAAACCTTACAAAGCACGGTTTATTGCAAATTCTAGCTCTTGCACTACCACTGAACTTTCTAAATTATTAACTTCCTGTCTTACTGCTATTAAAACGCATGTAATTAAATATTGTGATAAAGTCTTTGAAAGATCAGGAAGAAATCTGTTTTGGTCTATAAAAAATTCGAATGAGGTTTTAAATAAATTGAAATCTAGACATTTTCGTGCTTCTAGTCTGTCTACCTACGATTTTTCCCCTCTTTACACTACACTTCCTCATAATCTTATAAAAGAAAAGCTTAATGATTTAATTGAATGGGATTTTCACAGAGAAGATTCTCTCTATCTTGCATGTAATGTCAGAAATGCATTTTTCACTTCTAAAGAGCATAAGAATTATACACCTTGGTCATATCAGAAAGTGTGTGATGCCCTCACCTTTCTTCTTGACAATATTTATATTAGATTCGGTACTAAGTTATTTAGACAAATTGTGGGTATTCCGATGGGTACTAATTGCGCACCTCTTGTGGCTGATCTGTTCTTGTATTGTTATGAAAGAGACTTCATTTTGTCGCTTTCCATTGATAACCAATCTGAAATTATTGAAGCTTTTAGCTCTACTTCTACATATTTAGATGATTTATTAAATATTGATAATACCTATTTTGATGGTTTGATCAGTCAGATTTACCCCCTAGAACTTCAGTTAAATAAAGCAAATTCTTCTGATACTGAGGCCCCGTTTTGGGATTTACATCTATCTATTGTAGATGGATTTGTTTCGTGCAAAATTTATGATAAACGCGATGACTTTGATTTTGAGATTGTAAATTTTCCTTTTTTGGATGGTGATGTTCCTCGTGCGCCATCCTATGGCGTTTATATTTCGCAATTAATTCGATTTGCTAGAGTGTGTAGTCATGTAACTGACTTCAACACTCGTAATAAATTATTAACGGCTAAACTTCTTAATCGGGGTTATCGGTACCATAAACTACGCAAAGCATTTTCAAAATTTTATAGACGCCATTCTGATTTAATTTTAAAATTCAATATTGGACTTAAATCTCTTCTGCAACAAGGTCGATATAAAAAGATTGGGTACAACATGGATATTATACGACAGACTGCATGCATGGTAGTTAACCCAATCACGGTTGGCAACTTTGCTTCCCTCTTTAATTGCACGCCGGTGGGTCAGGCCTCAGATTCTATGACGGCTCCAACGTAAAGGCTTATTGAATATTAGAGAGATAATGTTGGTTGGTGCCTGATGCTCTGTCTCTGGTCGGGCTCATCGGAGTCTAACTGTTGGTTTTCTTTTGCTCCAGCATTTCAGTGGTTTCTTGCTGTCGAGTCCTCACCGTTGTCTCACCTCTGTGGTTCTTTGATTTTTGTGTTCACGGAGATGTTGCACTGTCGGACTGAACAAATTATTTGTCTAAATCGCGACGGAAGTAAGGGCGAGGATTGTGGCCACGTAAAATCGATTTAAGCCCCCCAGTGGAAATCTTCCACTGACCGTTCCAAGGCGGCTCTTCTGTGGCGATTTATTTATGTTGTTGTTTGTTACTTACTGTGTGTATCACTTGTGTCTTTTGGTTTTGGATGGCCATATGGCCATTTTGTGGGAAAGTAACTGTCCTTATGGCCTTCCTTTGTTTAGGTTTCCATTATGGTCTGGTCGCTTAATGTTTGTATTTCTTTCCCTTTGGTGTCTTTTATGGGTGGAGTAAGTTAATTGTATCAATTCCTGATCTTTGTTTTACTTCTACTTTACATGCTAACAGACAAAAGGTCCAGTTGCGCATTTTAAACTATTTTTTTTTTCAGTAAGCTTTTGTAAGGGTAATAAATTGATGACGTATTATCTATCTTTGACTGAAGATTTTGGCGTTAGCTAAACAGGATCCCATGGCATGCCTGTTGAAAAATTCTAGTTTTGTTTATGCCACATTTTAGATGCAACATATTCTTCGATCAATTTCATACAAAGTTATTCATAATGGTTTCTGAAATTGAATACCCATCAGAGCCATGGACACCACCCTGAAACGCTCGCACACGCTGATCCTTTTTAGAACACCTCGCTCCTCTATGCCTAAAACAGATTCGCCACTTGCACACCCACTCATCACATCACAAAAACACGCCTATATAATTTTGACCTCCCTTGAACCCCACTTTTATATAGTAAAACTGGGGTTTACAGGGGTAAATCTTATTTTTCTTATTTCTTCTCTGAACTATAGATTGTGGGTATTCGTTAGAACCGCCTCGATGAGGCGGTTCTAACGAGTACCCACAATCTATATTTTGAGCAGAAATAAGAAAAAAAATCACAATTTTTCATATTAAAATTTTCATTTTTTCGGCGATAAAGGTCACAATGTATTTGTATAGGCGTGTTTTCATAATGAGTGCATTTGCTGATGCTATGGTTCTCCCACGTATCATTAATTTATAATAATTATACGAGCCCCGCCAAGCGAATTTGTGTCTTCGACCATTCCGTCATTACAAATTTTAACTGCGCATGCCCAGCCATTCAGAGGGGCCAAGGTTATGGCTTTCTGTCTGAAGGTTCCTCTTGATTCACTGCTTGTATGAGCGAGCAGCGAAGGTTCTGGCGAGACTGCGCGGATGCGCAGGCTCGCCTGAACCTTCGCTGCTCGCATAGGCGATAAGTACCAAATTCGATTGACGGGGCCCAATTTATAATAATTATACGAACGAGTGTTATATAACAGAAGTGAAGGCAATGATCAGGATCGATACAATTAACCCACAGCTCCCATCAGAGACACCAAAGGGAAAGACACAAACATGAAACAACTAGTCACTAATGGAAACATCGATAGCGGAAAGCCAAAAGGACAATTACTTTCCCACACAATGGCCAATTGGCTATCCGAAACAAACCAACACAAGCGGCACATCCACCCAATGACCAGCCATAACAAAAATACACCGCGACAGAAGAACCGCCCCGTGTTTTGTAGATCTGCTGGTGAACGGATCCTCATAGTGCTGTCTAAGCAAAGACAAAGGGTATGTAAATTTGAAATAGTCTCCTTAGGAACTCCAAATCTTCCCTGGATGAGATACAACAAATGTTAATAATAATAATAATAATAATAATCGACCTTATTTATAGAGAGTAACACATTTAGTACTAGTACTAATCTTCCATGTGGCCCTCTTTTCCTGGGAAGAAAACATAAACACCCTTGAGACCTCGTCTTAATAACAGCTATACAACAGAAGTGGAGGCAATTATCAGGAATCGATACAATTAACACACAGCTCCCATCAGAGACACCAAAGGGAAAGAAACACAAACATGAAACAACTAGACACTAATGGAATCATCGATAGCGGAAAGCCAAAAGGACAATTACTTTCCCACACAATGGCCAATTGGCTATCCAAAACAAACCAACACAAGCGGCACACACACCCAATGACCAGCCATAACAAAAATACACCGCGACAGAAGAACCGCCCCGTGTTTTGTAGATCTGCTGGTGAACGGATCCTCATAGTGTGGTCTAAGCAAAGACAAAGGGTATGTAAATTTGAAAGAGTCTCCTGAGGAACCCCAAATCTTCCCTGGATGAGATACAACAAATGTTAATAATAATAATAATAATAATAATCGACCTTATTTATAGAGAGTAACACATTTAGTACTAGTACTGATCTTCCATGTGGCCCTCTTTTCCTGGTAAGAAAACATAAACACCCTTGAGACCCCGTCTTAAAAACAGCTATACAATAGAAGTAGAGGCAATTATCAGGAATCGATACAATTAACACACAGATCCCAGCAGAGAAAGCTCACTATGGTTTACAAGGATATACAATATTCCTTTTTTGCTCAAAACAAAGATTGCGAGTACAGAGAACCAGTTAGAACTGCCTCATATAGCTGGATCTAATAATTATGTTCTATAGAAAGGAAATCTTTCCACTGACCATTCCAGGGCGGTTCTTCTGTGGCGTTTTATTTATGTTGTTGTTTGTTACTTACTGTGTGTATCACTTGTGTCTTTTAATTTTGGATGGTCATATGGCCATTTTGTGGGAAAGTAACTGTCCTTATGGCCTTCCTTTGTTTAGGTTTCCATTATGGTCTGGTCGCTTAATGTTTGTATTTCTTTCCCTTTGGTGTCTTTGATGGGTGGAGTAAGTTAATTGTATCGATTCCTGATCTTTGTTTTACTTCTACTTTGTAAACACTTACAACTGTGGATCGTACATGTAGCAGACATTTTTTTTTTTTTTTTGGTTTGGGTTTTACGGCCCTTTCAAGATTATTTCACTCATATCGAGCCGATCGTTAATCATAGGTGGGCGAAAACCGGAGTACCCGATGAAAAACCACCTGACCTTCCGTTGCAGAACTTGGCGTCTCACACGTGACCCGAGCGAGGCTCGAACCCACGGCGGTGAGAGACCTAATGACTAAGAGTCAGCCCTCTTATCCATTAGGCCACGGAGGCCCGTACATGTAGCAGACATAAGGCAAATGTTCTGTAGGAGATAACCTCCATATAAGCGCATCGCTTACTGTCAAATCCTATATATTCTTGTTTGTATGATATGTGTATTTGTGCCTTGAAACTCAATAAAGTAGAAGTAAAACAAAGATCAGGAATTGATACAATTAACTTACTCCATCCATAAAAGACACCAAAGGGAAAGAAATACAAACATTAAGCGACCAGACCAGACATTGTTTAAACCAAATGTTCTGCAGCCATTTCCATTACGAAAACATGCCTATACAAATACATTGCCACCTTTATCGCCGAAAAAATGAAAACTTTATGATGAAAAAATTGTGATATTTTTCTTATTTCTGCTCAAAATATAGATTGTGGGCAACCGCCTCATCGAGGCGGTTCTAACGAGTACCCACAATCTATATTTTAGAGCAGAAATAAGAAAAATAAGGTATACCCCCGGAAACCTCAGTTTTACTATATAAAGGTGGGGTTCAAGGGGATAAAAATTATATAGGCTTGTTTTCGTGATGATAAAGCGAATTCTTGCATGGGTATCATATATGAATGTAAATAGTTAAACATATCGGGCCCATCGGAATCTAACTGTTGGTTTTCATTTGCTCCAGCACCTCGGCATTTTTTGCTGTCGAATCCTCACCATTGTTTCATCTCTGTGGTTGTTTGATTTTTGTCTTCTCGAAGATGTTGCACTGATTACCATCACGAAAACACGCCTATATAAATATGACCCCCTTAAACCCCACTTTAAGTTCTAACGAGTATACACAATCTCTGTTTTGAGCAGAAATAAGAAAAATATTGAAATTTTTCATCGGAAAATTTTCATTTTTTGGTGATAAACACTGAAATGCTGGAGCAAAAGAGAACCGACTCCGATGGGCTCGACCAGAGACAGAGCATCAGACACCAACCAACATTACTTAGAATTAGATATCTAATTCCAAGTAAGCCTTTACGCTGGAACCGTCATAGAATCTGAGGCCTGACCCACCAGCATGCAATTGAAGAAGGAAGTAAAGTTGTCAACCGTGATTGGGTTAACTACCATGCATGCAGTCTGTCGTATAACATTTATGTTGTACACAATCTTTTTATATCGAAGAATGATTTTACGAAATTGGGTGCTGAAGTCATTGCGGTTATATATTTTTCTGATTTTATATACTAAGTCACCACAAAATTAGGATTCCGATAGACCTTTTTGCAGAAGAGATTTAAGTACAATATTGAATTTTGAAATTAAATCATAATGATATCCATAACAATTGGTTTCATTGGGCGGCAGGGCTTGAGATGTCATTTCATCTCATTGTCGGGTAAAAGTCCCACAAAATTGGAAGCAACGTCTCCAAAATGACCTTTACCGTGTTGACGGGGACGTTAAACCTCAAATCAAACAAACAAACAAAACATCCATAAAATTTTGAAAAGTTTTGCGTAGTTTATGGTACCGATAACCCTGATTAAGAAGTTTAGCAGTTAACAATTTATTACGAGTGTTGAAGTCAGTTACATGACTACACACTCTGGCAAATCTAATTAATTGCGAAATATAAACGTCAAAGGATGGCGCACGAGGAACATCACCATCTAAAAAGGAAAATTTACAATCATAAAATCAAAGTCATCGCGTTTATCATAAATTTTGCAAGGAAAAAAACCATCTACAATAGATAGATGCAAATCCAAAAACGGAGCCTCGGTATCAGAATAATTTACTTTATTTAACTGAAGTTATGTGGGGGGGGGGGGGGGGGGTGGAGGGGGTGTAAATTTGACTGATCAAACCATCGAAATAGGTATTGTCAATATTTAATAAATCATCCAAATATCTAGAAGTCGAACTGAAAGCTTCAATGATTTCAGATTTTTTTTTTTAGCAGAAAGGGACAGCAGGAATTCGCTCTGATAACAAATCAAAAACAGATCAGCCACAAGGGGTGCACAATTAGTACCCATCGGAATACCCACACTTTGTCTTAATAACTTAGTACCAAATCTTATGTAAATATTGTCAAGTGGAAAGGTGAGAGCTTCACACACTTTCTAAGATGTCCATAAAGTATAAATTTTATGCTCTTCAGAAGTGAAAAAGCATTTCTTACATTACATGCAAGATAAGAGGGAGTCTTCCCTATGAAATGTCTAGTCAATTAAATCATTAAGTTTTTCCTTTATAAGATTATGAGGAAGTGTAGTATTAAGTGTGGAAAAATCGTAAGTAGACAGACTTGAAGCACGAAAACGTCTGGTTTTAATTTATTAGGGCCCCACACTGAAAGTGTGGGTGCTCTATAGTAATCACTCTGTCCGTCCGTCTGTCTGTCCGTCTGTCCATCCACAAATTTCTGATAGCGCTGCCGGGGCCCTAGTCAGTTTCACTGACAGCTCTAGTTTAAACATCATTAGAATTTTCATAGACCAAAATAGATTTCTACCTGACCTTTCGAAGACTTTGTCGCAATATTTTATCACATGTTTTTTTTATGGCAGTGAAACATGAAGTTAAAAATTTAGAGATTTGCAATAAAACGTGCTTTGTATGGTTCAGGCGGTTCTTCTGTCGTGGTTTATTTTTGTTATGGTTTGTCTTTGAGTGTGTGTATCGTTTATATTATTTTGTTTTGGATAGCCAACTGGCCATTTTGTGGGAAAGTAGCTATCCTTTTGGCTTTCTGTAATTGATGTTTCATTAGGGTCTAGTTGTTTTATGTTTGTGTTTCTTTCCCTTTGGTGTCTTTGATGGGAGCTGTAGGTTAATTGTATCGATTCCTGATCATTGCCTTCACTTCTATTTTACAAAGTGATCCAGAAAGAAGCAAAAAGGCTTATACTGTTGGGTCTTTGGACCCAACATTCGACATAAGAGGACCCGACATTTACGGAATAAATCGCATTTAGGACCCACTAATCTATGTATTTTATTTTTATACTTATATATATATTTTTTTTTTCCGTATATGAAGGAGTTACCTGAGGAGATTCCCGGCTTCTCTGGACCGATATATATCACATCTATGAAGTGGTCCTGTATGATTAGCTGCCCTACATAGTGCCTGATGAAACTGGAACTGAATCACATAACTTACAAAGTACCTGAAACAACGAAATTATCTGGTGTATGGACAATGGAAAACTGGATCATTTTCTGTAGACCAGTGCGGGTATCTATGATCACATCTATGAATAATGACCGGATCATTTTAAAGTGCTTATTATCATATTAATGAGTATTGCCTTAACCTCTAATGCCAATAATAAACGTCTTTAACATCACGTGAACATGACCGTGAAACGAACACCCCCTAAATCCCACTTTATATTGAGAAAACTGGGGTTTACGGGGGTAAACATTATTTTTATTATTTCTGCTCCGAGACATAGGTTTTGGGTACTCGTTAGAACCGCCTCAATGAGGCGGTTCTTACGAGTACCCACAACCTATGTTTGAAGTAAAAATAATAAATATGTCACAGAATTTCATCTGAAAGGTAGCCATTTTGGAGATGTGAAAAAAATGCACTGTGTCGCACGGGTTTGTTATCGTAATGAAATTCAAAGCTAAAAATACTCGGAGGCGAAAAGTTTAAGGTCTGCAGGTTTTTATAATCAATTCCATTACCCAGTATTTTTTCGCTTGTGTCGGTTGCCATAAGCACTGCAAATCTAGTTGAATTCGATCGAAAATATTCTTTGACGCTAACAGATACATGTTAAATATTGTGCTGTTGTTGATAAGCAGGTTAGTAACTCCTGTTGGCTTTCAGGTATTGATGTTTCCATTATGGTCTAGTTATTTCACGTTTGTGTTTCTTTCCCTTTGGTGTCTCTGATGGGAACTTTGGGTTAATTGTATCGAATCCTGGTCATTGCCTTCACTTCTATACTGGTTCTAAAGTAAAACATGATTTTTCTTAATACTGAATTATCTGGTAAAATAAGTGTTAACGTTTATGGATTAGCTTCATGTATTAGAAAACTGAGAACATGTAATAAATACAATTGTGCGTATGATGCTTATTTGTTTATTTGTTTTGTTTGATTTTAGGTTCAACGTCCCCGTCAACACCGTATAGGTCATTTTGGAGACGTTGCTTCCAATTTCGGGACTTTTACCCGACATTGAGATGAAATGACATCTCAAGTGATGTCGCCCATTGAAACCAATAAGGTTTATAAGCATGATGGGTCTGACTCGCACCGCTTTTCCTGTGCAAGCTTAGATCCTCTAAGCGGTTTACCCGTACTCGTGTGCGGTCGGATTTCAGCTCTGCGTGGAAGCATCATGCAGCCCATCTATTTCTTCAAACCCCGATGGGCGAGGGTCGACCTATGATGCTGAACTAGCTCTTTAAACATACTACTATAAACTGTCAACAACTTTAACCAGTATAATCCTATTGTCCCATTTTTGCGAGTTGTATATAAGAGCGAATGCAACGGACCTTTTTCACTGCCTGGGTCAATTTTGCTTCTTCAATTCTTAAGACATCTTTCCTACCTTATATAGGCATAGTTAGCAGCAATATGGTATTTTGCCCCTGGATCGAAATCCTCAGAACTTCTATTGACGGGAGGTGATATGCCTTGATATTTACATCTGGAAAAAAATAAATAATGTGCGTTCATGGTTTTGCAAAAAGTAATGAAAATCAAGAACAACTAGCAGTGAGTATAGATGTAGATTCCATACAAATAGATATTTCAATAAAATACTTTGGCAAGGGTGTAGGCCCATAGAATCGACTTAAACTCCCCGACGGGGCTCTTCCTATTGTACGTGTTAATGCTTGTGGATTATTATTAGTATTATTATTTATTTATTTTTGTTCATTGTGCCTGTTACACCTTTGATCGCCTCTTGTCGGAAAGAGGGAGCTTCTGTGCTGTTTGTGATTTTTTTTTTCTTTTTGTTTGCCTTATTGCATCACGAAAACATGCCTATATTATTTTGACCCCCTTGAACCCGACTTTTATATGGTAAAACTGTGGTTTACAGGGGTAAACCTTATTTTCCTTATTTCTGCTCTAAAATATAGATTGTGGGTACTCGTTAGAACCCCCTCGATGAGGCGGTTCTAACGAGTACCCACAATCTATATTTTGAGCAGAAATAAGAAAAATATCACAATTTTTCATCTTAAACTTTTCTCTTTTTTTGGCGGTAAAGTTTACAATGTATTTGTATAGGCATGTTTTCGTAATGGCTAGTTACTCTTCTTCTTTGTGCCAATGGTAGGCTGTAATCTGTGATTCCTATGCATCTTTTTCTGCTTCAGAAAAAGGCTTAAGTGTATTATTGCCGATTGCCTTTTGCCGTTCTACCAAAAAGTTCTGTTTTGAAAGGTACGTAGCTTTTGGGTTAGTCTAGCTCCTAGACCTTAATGTCATATATACCAATGACCAACCTTCCTGGTGTGTTTATCAAATATCTTTAATCTTGTCTCAGACATTAACTTCCCAAGATAAATCCAGTTGCTATCAGAGAGGGAAAAAGAAGTAAAAATATATAGAAGAATATTACTTATTAACTTTAAAATATGACATCCGACTAGTAGCTAGTCTACTTTTGGGTCATTTCTTTGAAAAGTAGAAGTAAAACAAAGATCAGGAATCGATACAATTAACTACATCCACCCATCAAAGACACCAAAGGGAAAGAAACACAAACATTAAGCGACCAGACCATAATGGAAACCTAAACAAAGGAATGCCATAAGGACAGTTACTTTCCCACAAAATGGCCATATGGCCATCCAAAATAAAAAGACACAAGTGATACACACAGTAAGTAACAAACAACAACATAAATAAACCGCCACAGAAGCACCGCCTTGGAACGGTCAGTGGAAAGATTTCCACTGGGGGGGGGGGGGGGGGGGGCTTAAATCGATTTTACGTGGCCACAATCCTCGCCCTTACTTCCGTCGCGATTTAGACAAATAATTTGTTCAGTCCGCATGAAGGCCTCCTAACTCATCAGTGCAACATCTCCGTGAACACAAATAATCAAAGAACCACAGAGGTGAGACAACGGTGAGGACTCGACAGCAAGAAACCACTGAAATGCTGGAGCAAAAGAAAACCAACAGTTAGACTCCGATGGGCCCGACCAGAGACAGAGCATCAAGCACCAACCAACAGCACATTGAAACATGTATCTGAAGCATAATATAGCCAATATGGTCACATCTTTCCGTCATAAATTTATTTTATCAACGTTTTGTTCTGTTCGAGGACAATATGATTTAGTTCACAGAACACAACTTTTGATCAGTAAAAGATATTCAACGTCAATTCGCAAACGTTTCGTTAAGCAACAATATAATATTAGTCCATAACATAAACCCTTAAAACGCCAAGAAAAACTGAAGCTGAAAATGCCGTCTGATAATATCTTCTGCGTCATGTTTTAAAATTGAAAAACAAAGGCAAATATATTCTAGAAAAGGGTTATCCTTTGGAAGCAAGCAATCTAATGCAGAACTGCAAAGTATGGAGTGTTCATGTTTTATACATGTGCAAACACTGTTTTCAACACTGGCTAATGAAGCAGGTGACAATTGTAGCGATTAGCGTCTTAAAGCTTGAAAGCATGTAAAGTAAAGAAACATAAATATAATAATAAACTTAAGTGTCCAACAAATTCGACTCGTCCACCTTGAAAGTAAGAAGAGTCCATTTGAATTTTAATGCGGTCTGGTTGTCAAAGTTATTCAGGACGAGCAGCAATTGACAAACCCAAACCAGTTTGGTAGATTTTTTTTGCATTGTATGCAAAACAAGGAGACCGTTAGCATGTGACATCCGAATAAATCATTGCCCAAGATAAGGTGTATTTCTCATTGCCTTCACTTCTTTTTTCTTCAAAAAGTACTGATATTTACCTTATTAGTGCGGGAAAACAAAGGCTGTACGTATTCAAAAGAAGAGCTTCTAATGAGTACCACCCACATATCTTTTCGAGCAAAAATAAGAAACATAAAATGTGGATACCCCTCTTATCTGGGGCTATGCCTTAAGTACTTAGTTGGTTATCCCATATACAATGCTTCAGTCTAAGAGAAGACCCTTTTCAGCGGGATTAAATCTAATAAGAATTTACACGGGAAGTTCCGAAAGTTGTTTCTCTAAAACAAACAGACAAATGGTAAAAAGAAAGTGGAAGCCATGGCCAGGAATCGATACAACTACCTCACACCTCTTATCCAAGATACGAAAAGGGACAAAACACCAACATTAAATACATTCACCATAATTAAAACAAACAAAAGTGGAGATTTGCAAAGAACAGTTTCTTTCCCTCTTCATACAGAAAAAAATCACTGTTTATAGTGGTTTGCATTATTTCATTTAGTCTTGGTGTCTTTGATGGGTGGAGTAAGTTAATTATATCGATTCCTGATCTTTGTTTTACTTCTACTTTGGTAAAAGACATAAATTGGGTGTACTCATTTGAACAGCCTCCATGAGGCGGTTCTAACGAGCGCACACAATGTGTGTTTGCAGCAGAAATAAGAAACATATCTAACATTACATCAGAGAAACAAATCAGTTTTCGATATATGAAAGAATACACTTTGGCGCACAAGTGCGTATATGTTATCATAATTTGTAAAGTTTGTTCACTTGGTGTCATTGGTAGGCTGTAAAACAACTATCAGACTGTAGGTACCTGTGGGTCTGTCTGAAAGGAAAACCATGTGTTTACCGCAAATCCAGGCTCTAGTGTATGTTATTCGGACTTGTTAACGTGCCAAATATGAAGGAAGGAAGTTCAAGCAACTCAATGTTTTTATGGTATGATGAGACGTCAATATTTATTTACCTGAGTTCCCACCATTTTTGATTATATTTCTCTGGTGGCGTCTCACCACTGAATACACTCCACCGCCACTGGTCTATTAAGTAACCAAACGGCAAGAATGCTATTTTCTCTAACGCAATACTCATCAAGAAATTAATCTCACTCTCTGAAAAACAAAAAATCGTTTATTATCTGTAATAATAGTTTATTATCTGTAATAAAATCCTGGTATTGTACGTTTTCAGTTTGAGCTAGAAAGCCTCCATGCGGATCAATTTGTAATTGTTATTCTATTTGATACTGTACTGGAGGGCGAGGGTTGAAATTTCATTAACTCCGGAGTTGAAGCCCACCCCAACCCACACCCCACAGTATTTTTATTATTGACCGTCCCAAGGCGGTCGTTCTTTTGCAGTGTCTTATTTGTTATTTGGCTTTGTGCCATTGATTCATGTTTCGTCATTTTTGTGTGTACTCCGTGTCACTTTCTATAGGTGACGTGAGACGGATGCGTTCTTAGATTGTGGCCTTTCCTGAGTGACCTTTTCTTACTAGATGGAATGGTCAGTAAATAGAGGATCTTAGATGAGTGTTCATGTATTATTGAATTTATTAAACGAGTTGATGAAAAGGGATAAAATGCGAGGCTTTGCCGAGCATTTTATCCCGTTTCCTCAACGAGTTTAATAAATTCAATAATGCATGAGCACGAATGCAAGATTCTATTTATCATATGACATTAAAAGCGTAACTTATTCACGATTGTTTACAAAAATGTCAACATTCCGCCGTTAGTAAACGCGACGTCATTAAGGACGTCGTACATGTAACGTTACGGGACGTATCTAGCTAATTTGCATATTTAAACCACTAGTGGATTATCGAAAATAATACATGACGTTATTACACTCTCAGACGCGACGTCATATGATAAATCGATTGACTTGGCCTGAAATTGAGTCATATTCAATTCCACGTACATGTATATGTAGCTTTCTTATTTATTATATACTAGAAATAGACTTCCGCAAGCGCGTTTTAGATGGTGGTGCAATTCTAGGCTTGGTGAAAAATCCTATTGCTATAATAGCAATAATACTATAACCATGGCCGAAGATTCTGCAAAAAGTGCTTTGTCCGTATCACTGGAACACTTCACAATATGATCTTAACTTCAGAGAATGAAATTTTCAGAACAGAATGAAGGTAAAATGCAGTTGACTGAGACGGGAACGAAAATATTGCAGTCCAAAAAGTCATATTACAATATTTGATATTTTCAAATTTCTCAGAGTACAGGAGACCCATGAAGTGTTTAAGAACATTACATTGCAAGTTTCCATTACGAGAACACGCCTATACAAATACACTGTAAACTTAACCGCCGAAAAAACGAAAATTTTCAGAAGAAAAATTGTGATATTTTTCTTATTTCTGTAAAAATTTAGATTGTGGGTACTCGTTAGAACCGCCTCATCGAGGCGATCCTAACGAATACCCACAATCTATATTTAGAGAAGAAATAAGACAAATAAGGATTACCTCTGTAAACCCCAGTTTTACAATATAAAGGTGGGGTTTAAGAGGGTCAAAATTATATAGGCGTGTTTTCGTAATGCAATGTTAAATACTGACAATTATCTATCCCGTGTGTTCGGTATATCTACCAATTTTCAGCTTTTATGTCGAAAACAAAACCCAAGTGATGTCCAGGAATCTGTATTCAGTAATCACGTTATTTAAATTTAGTGAACAGTAACCTCAAACAAACATGCCTACAGACAGGGTCTGTCGCCCGTCATAATCGTCATACCCAACAAGTTTGGTTTAAACTTTATTTCATTTTTAATTCATAATAGAGATGGAGGCAATGATCAGGAATCAATACAATCAACCCACAGCTCCCATCAGAGACACCAAAGGGAAAGAAACACAACACGAAGGCCTCCTAATTACTTCCTCAATTACATACATGAGCATATTGAAAACATAACTACACTGGTATCATACGAATGGGATCCAGAATAAAGTCAAAATACTTAATTGAATCTGTATCCCTGAATTTCAAATATAGTACTATGGCAATTTCCATAGAATTATTAATTTTATTGTTTTTGATTTAGCCAATACAATACCACCGAGAATTACGAATGTGTACAGAAAAGAATCAAAGGGTATTGAAAATGAAATGAAATGAAATTTCATACTTACCTTCATCATCGACGATATCATTAAGTAGACCAATCTTTCTGAGGTGATTCGGTGTGGATACAGATAAAGCTATAACATCGCCAATCGCTTCATGGAATCCTGAAACAGAAACAACACACCAAAGGGTCATTCTATACCCAAGGAATTAACAAAGCTATCAGTCAACCTCAGCATATATTTTAAATCTAGTTGACATCCACGCGAGCTGAACAGACCACTTAATTGTTTAAACCGCGGAGGGAGATGAGGGTGAAGGATGGATCCCTGTAAAATCTGTTTAAACCACCCGTTAACCTTTTTGTTTTGTACCAAATGGAATCTTCCTCCTTATACATAGCAGGAGTCCATTTCAAAATGTAGGGGTGTCAGGTCGTGTTTTCTGGAACTGGCTAAACATTTTGCAAACAGTGGAGGCCCTGATCAGACGCCTGCACTGTTTGCCAGGCTACACGTATTGGGGTTTCTGGTACTAAATGGGTTAATTATTACTGGCCGTCGGTACTTTAGTTGCGGTTTCATTGTATTGTCCAATTTCTAAAATGTTTCCATTTTAACACTTATGTTTGTCAAAATTAATCATTTAGTTGAGTTTAGGTAACTGAATCGCTACCTGTTTGGAAAAGAGCTGCTAGCTACCTCGGCTAGTCGCGTGTGATCCTATTGTGAGTTAAGATGTCCCTATTTCCCTTGGATGTTTGGAAAAACCTTGGATTCTCATTCGATCAGTTCCAGGGATATCTTTACTCAGATCGTTTTGCTGATTTTTTTTTTTTGAAGCAAAACATTCAATAACTAGAGGCCCAAGTGGGTCGGAAATCGCTAATCTGGATGGGGCTGATCATGCTATATTACATTATGGCCACCTTGTCTATCAGACCACTGTCTTAAGCAATTCTAAATCTGCATGTTGCTTTGACACCTCGGATTAAGCTTCTGAACAGCTCAGTCTGATTTCGGATTCAGGAAGAGATGATGTTGATGCAGAGAGAGAGGACGTATAGTTTGGCAGGGCGTTTGCACCTGCCTTCGGATTACTCTAGTTAGAAAAAGTATTAATTCAACTGCAACGCAAATAAAGCTATGGTAAATAAAAGTATATGAAAGGTACTCTATTGAATCTTCTTTTGGATCTGACATCATTGACAACATATGAGCTACCCCGCCAATCTTATATGCGATTACTAAACATTAGCTTTTTAAGACGGCAGCCATCTTGGATATCGGAATGCAACTCTTTTAGCAATTATGAATCTCCAAGTCACCCAAATATCTCCTATGAACTTGCAAATCAATGCGATTGACCATTCGGAAGTAGATGTTATTTGAAGAATTTTAAGATGATCATCGTGGCAGCCATGTGGGATATCAGAACAGACAGGCAATAAAGAGCCTCAATCTCCATGTCACTCCAGGCCAGGCATCCAATCAAGTTTCGGCTCATTTCGACTAAATGTGCTTTGAAGATCATCAAAATGGCCACCATGACAGCCATTTTGGATAATAGAACGGAATATTAGCTATTCGCAACCTCCATGTCCCCCAATGCCTCCCTTCAGGTTTAAGATGAATCAGACATTCTGTTCGGGGGCAGAGGTTTTTTGACTCCCATCAGGGACACCAAAAGGAAAGAAGCACAAACTTTAAACAACTAGACCCCAATGGAAACATCAATAGTGGGAAGCCAAACGGATAGTTACTTTCCCACAAAATGGCCAATTGGCGATCCAAAACAAAATAATTCAAGCGAAATTCACACTCAAAGACAAACAATAACAAAAGTAAACCACGACAGAAGAACCGCCTTGGAATGGTTAGTGAAACGACAAATAATTTGTTCAGTCTGCATATAGGCCTCCTAAACTCATTATTGCAACATTTTCGTGAACACAAAAATCAAACAACCACAGAGATGAAACAACGGCAATCGACAGCAAGAAACCACTGAAATGCTGGAGCAAAAGGAGACCAACAGTTAGACTCTGATGGGCCTGACAACAGACAGAGCGTCAGGCACCAACAAACATTACATAAAATTAGATACTCTCTAATTCTAAGTAAGCCTTTACGCTGGAATCTGGGGCCTGACCCACCGGCGTGCAATTAAAAAAAGGAAGCAAAGTTGGGTTAACTACCATGCATGCAGTCTGTCGTATAACATTTATGTTGTACCCAAACTTCTTATATCGAAAAAAGATTTTACAAAATTGTTTGCTGAAGCCATTGCATTAAAATAATTTTTTTCTGAATTTATATACTAAGTCACCAAAACATTCGGGTTCCGATATGTCTTGTTGCAGAAGAGATTTGAGTCCAACATTGAATTTTGATATTAAATCGGAATGACGTCTATAAAATTTTGAAAAGACTTTGCGTAGTTTAAAATGCAGAAAACCCTGATTAAGAAGTTTAACAGTATAACGAGTGGTGAAGCCAGTTACATAACTAGACACTCTGGCAAATCGAATTGTTTGAGAGATATAAACGCCATTAAATGCTGCACGAGGAACATTTCCATCCAAGAAAGGAACATTTACAATCTCAAAATCAAAATCATCGCGTTTGTCATAAAATTTGCAAGAAACAAACCCATCTACAATAGATAGATGTAAATTCAAAAACGGGGCCTCGGTATCACAAGAATTTGCTTCATTTAACTGAAGTTCTGGGGGATAAATTTGAATGATCAAACCATCTAAATAGGTATTATCAAGATTTAATAAATCACCCCAATATCTTGAAGCCGAGCTAAAGGCTTCACTACAGCTGGTGTGTGGGAATGTGTGGCGGCGGTAAAACGTCTCCCTGCCCTACATCATAGTGTAGATTATATTTTGTTGTCCTTTGGGATCATTGATTCCATTGTGGAATTTTGAAAATATCTGAGGGTCACTGATGAGGCCTAATTGGCCGAAACTAGCTAGTCTGGCCCAGAAAACATGAACACTCCATATTTTACAGTTCTGTGGTGTATTCCTTGCTTCCAAAGGATAACCCTTTTATAGAACATATTCAATGATTTCAGACTGGTTTTCAACGGAAAGGGACATCATGAAGTCTCCTTCATCACAAAACAAGAATAGATCAGCCACAAGTGGTGCACAATTTGTACCAATACGGAATACCCACAACTTGTCAAACTAACTTGGTACCAAAGTAGAAGTAAAACAAAGATCAGGAATTGATACAATTAACTTACTCCACCCATAAAAGACACCAAAGGGAAAGAAATACAAACATTAAGCGACCAGACCATAATGGAAACCTAAACAAAGGAAGGCCATAAGGACAGTTACTTTCCCACAAAATGGCCATATGGCCATCCAAAATTAAAAGACACAAGTGATACACACACTAAGTAACAAACAACAACATAAATAAATCGCCACAGAAGAGCCGCCTTGGAACGGTCAGTGGAAGATTTCCACTGGGGGGCTTAAATCGATTTTACGTGGCCACAATCCTCGCCCTTACTTCCGTCACGATTTAGACAAACAATTTGTTCAGTCCGCATGAAGGCCTCCTAACTCATCAGTGCAACATCTCCGTGAACACAAAAATCAAAGAACCACAGAGGTGAAACAACGGTGAGGACTCGACAGCAAGAAACCACTGAAATGCTGGAGCAAAAGAAAACCAACAGTTAGACTCCGATGGGCCCGACCAGAGACAGATCTTATGTAAATATTGTCAAGTAGAAAGGTGAGAGCTTCACACAAAGTATAATTTTTATGCTCTTCAGGACAGAAAACAGCAATAGCGGAAAGCCAAAAGGACAGTTAGTTTCCCACAAAATGGTCAATTGGCTATCCAAATCAAAATCATATAAGCGAAACACACACTAAAAGACAAAACCATTTCAAAAACAAAACAAGTCTGTCACGACAGCCAGCTTGGATATCAGAAACGAATGAATTTATTGAATTTATTAATTTACATCACGCGAACAAGTCCGTGAAATAAAGACCCCCTAAACCCCACTGTATATAGAGAAACCTGGGGTTAACGGGGGTAAACATTATTTTCCTTATTTCTGCACGAAGACATAGGTTGTGGGTGCTCGTTAGAACCGCCTCAATGAGGCGGTTCTAACTAGCACACACAATCTATGTTGAAAGCAGAAATAATAAAGGTGCTATCATTTTTGCCTAATATTTATCATCTTCTGACACCATGTTGGACGCCATTATTTCTTACGGACATGTTTTCCTAATGTTGATATTGAATAACAATGTCCCACTGACGTTTCTCATCACGTTTCAGCTCAATCTGACTTTCGGTACAGGATCCGATGTCATTTGAAGAATTTCAAGTTGACCACTATGGTGGTCATCCTGGATATTGCAACGGAATGATTTTGGCAATTCTATTTCACCTTGCCGCCCCGATGCAGCCCCACAAGTTTCAGCGCCATCTGATTTTGTTGTGAGGAGATGTCGTTTATAGACTTTCAAGATAGTCACCATGGTGGCCATCTTGGATTATGGAACAAGACAGAATTCCAAAACTGCGCCATGTCAGCAATCTGGATCGAAATTTAAAGAATTTGTTTTTTAAATATCAAACTGTATGTCGCCTCGGTGTCTCCCATCATAACGAAACAAATAGTGCAAATCTTAATCTTCATGTTGCCAGATGCCTCCCATAAAGTTTCAGCTCGATCTAGAAGTTGTTTTGGAAGGAGAGGTCGTTTGAAAAAAATCATGGCAGCAATCTTGGTTAAGAGGAGATTTTGTTTGAATCATGAATATCGGAATGGAACGAATTTATCTCCGTTGAAGTGAAAGCAATAAACAGGCATCGATACAATTGCCTCACACCGCCTATCCAAGACACAAACGTGAAAGATACGAACATTTAAAATAACTTCACAATAATGAAAACTTCACAAGCGTAAGCCAAAAGGACAACTGGTTTCCCACATGATAGCCAGAGGGCTATCCAAAGTAAAAAAAAAAGTTAGTAATACATACATGCAAAGACAAACTATAACGATATTAAACCACAACAGAAGACAACTCAGTAAAAAGCATTTTTTTTCTGTGTGTGTGTGTTGGGGGGGGGGGGGGGGGGGGTGGGGGTGGGCTTGAATCGATTTTACGTGGCTACAATCCTTTCTCCCTTGGTTATGTCGTGATTTAGACAAATAATTTGTTCAGACCGCATGAAGGATTTCTAACTCATCAGTGAATATCTCTGTATGGAAATCAAACGACTACAGAGGTGAAACAACGACGAGGACTCGACAGCATGAACAAATTTAAATGTTGGAGCAAAAGAAAACAGTTGGAATCTGAATCCTAGACCAGATGCCACTCTTCAAATCTCAGTTCGATCTGACTTTTGGTTCGGGAGAAGATGTGGCAGCCGTCTAGGATATCGGATCGAAACGGTTTTAACAAATCCAAACCTCAACATCACACAAATGCTCCGCACCCCTTCAATCAAGTTTCGGCTCAATTAATTTACTTTGGTTAAGGAAAAAGATGTCGTTTAAAGAATTTTAAAGTGCCTGTCATGGCGGCGATCATTGCCTCCACTTCTATTTTGATATTGGAATGGAACGATTTTAACAATTCTGAATCAATATGCGACCGCAACACGTTTCATTAACTATCAGTTCACTCCAACTTGTAGTACTGGAGGAGATGTCGAAACTGTGTAAAGTTAACTACGGACGGACGACGGTTAACAGGCCAGCCATACGCTGACTTAAGCTTCGCTCCAGATGAACTTACAATACAAACATTATACAAAATAATAACTTTGTATCCTGTTATAGGATAAACATCGGTTAATAGGGCATGTTGGGATAAACACATATCAGTTAAATACTATTTGTTCTGCTCTGGTAATGGCGTGTCATAAGAATAACAGCGCCCATATGACAAAGTATACTCTCATATGCTGAAACATATACAGACATGTTTCTGATTAAAATGTGTTTGTTACCGGGAAATTAGAGATACAGATGACTTATTGAAACTTCAAGCTGACATAGATAGATTAGGATGTTGGGCACGTAAATGGGGCATGAGATTTCAGCCAGTTAAATGCAATATTATGCAGATAACTAGGAAGAGATCTAATAAAGTTGAGGCTTCTTACACCTTAGAGGGAACGGTCCTCGAGAATGTGGATTCCATTAAATACCTTGGAGTGACAATCTCACACAACTTGAGATGGAATACTCATATTAGCAACATGTGTACTATGACAAATAGAACGCTTGGTTTCCTGAGACGAAATCTTCATCAGTGCCCTCAGGATGTAAAAGAGGCAGCATATAAAGGTCCTGTTCGCCCAATCTTGGAATATGGTAGTTGTATCTGGGACCCCAGTGGAGTGGTCCTTAACGATGAAATTGAGAAAGTTCAGAATAGAGCTGCTAGATTTGTAACAGGCAATAACTGCTTTGAAACTAGGAGCATGACTGGAATACTTGGAAAATTAAAATGGGAGTCTCTCAAGAAAAGGAGAAAAGACAGTAGGCTAATCCTTTTATACAAAGGTCTAAAGGGTGCTGCCAGCATTCCAACAGATGAGCTTGTTCCCCCAGCTAGACACTGTAGAAATCACCATTCGTTGGCGTTTCAGACCCTTAGCGCAAGAACTGACATTTATAAAGAGTCGTTCTGCCCAGAACCATTAGTGATTGAAATGCCCTTCCCGATTCGATTATTTCGACAGCTGAAGGTGCTGATGATTGTGTAGCTAAATTTACCTCTTTGGTTAGAACTAGGGACTAACTTCCCACATCACAGGTCCTGGTGTATGAATGTCATTTGACGTGTCACCAGTAACAATTCTGATTCTGATTCTGATTCTGTGTGATAAATTTCATATGTCTGCTTGCAAATATACTGCTGGTGCTTGATCGAACCGCATCGGAAATAGAATTTGAGTGCTCGTTAGAAACAAAAACCCATATACTATGTTTTAGCAAACATATGGAACATAAAATACACATCTTGAAACCCATTTTCTCTATGTAAAGTGGGGTTTAGGGTGATTATTATAGGGTCGCGTTAAATTAAGGACAAAAGCGCTCCCATGATGTTTTTAATATTCTGTTAATATACTGTAGGACACGGTTTGTGGTAAATGTTAACGATGTCTCCATTGAGATAGTTTGAACACTTAACCAACGCACAAACAAAATATGAACTCAAATAGTTTGTGTATCCCCGTATAAACTCCACGTTCATAATGAAAACACGCCTATATAATTTTGATCCCCTTGGACCCCACTTTCATATAGTAAAACTGGGGTCTACAGGGGTAGACCTTATTTCTGCTCTAAAATATAGACTGTGGGCACTCGTTAGAACCGCCTCCATATTTTGAGCAGAAATAAGAAAAATATCACAATTTTTCAGCTTAAAGTTTTCCTTTTTTCGGCGGTAAAAGTTTACAATGTATTTCTATAGGCGTGTTTTCGTAATGTCTCAACATAATATGAAGAAGAAAGGCTACCTGGATTGGCTCCTCCTCGGAAAGCTATTGGTTGATCTATATACTGTAAGAAGTATTCTATATGGCCCATTTCATGATGAATAACGTAGAGATCTTCCATTGTAATTTTCGTGCACATCTTTATTCTAAATATAAAACACAGACTGTTAGCACAAGAATTATTTTCTTGTTTTTCCTGACTGTATTATTGCCGTCACGAGAAAACAAGGTGTGTCGCAGCCACTTAGTATATAAAAAATAGAAGTGGATGCAATGATCAGGAATCGATACAATCAACCCACAGCTCCCATCCGAGACACCAAAGGGAAAGAAACATAAACCTGAAACAACAGACCTAATGGAAACATCAAAAGCGGAAAGCCAAAAGGACAGTTACTTTTCCACAAAATGGCCAATAGGCTATCCAAAATTAAATAATCTAAGCGGCACAAACACCCAAAGACAAATCATAACAAAAATAAATCGTGACAGAAGAACCGCCTTGGAACGGTCAGCCGAAACGAATTCCACGGGTGGGGGGTGGGGGGGGGGGGCTTAAATCGATTTTAATTCGACCCAATAAATTTAGTCAAATATAAACTTGCAATGTTTTCAGTACCACATTTCGTAAATTCTTTCTTCGATATAAACTATTGGGTAAAACATAATTGTTATACGACAGACTGCTTGAATGATAGTTTACCCAATCACGTTTGATAACTTTGCTTCCCTCTTTAATTGCACGCTGGTGGATCAGGCCTCAGATTCTATGACGGTCCTAGCTTAAAGGCGTACTTATATCATGTTGGCTAGTACAATAAAATTCGGTTCCGAAAGACCTTGTTGCAGAGGGAGATTTAAGTCCAACATTGAAGTTTGAAATTAACTTGGAATAGCGTCTATAAAATTTAGAAAATGCTGATTCCGATGACCCTGATTATGAGTTTAGCAGTTAACAGTTTATTATAAGTGTTGAAGTAAGTTACATGAGCAGATACTCTGGCAATTTGAATTATTGTGAAATATAAACGCCATAGGATTCCGCACGATGAATATTACCATCCAAGAAAGGAAAATTTACAGTCTCAAAAATCAAATTCCTCGCGTTTTACATAAATTTTGCAGCAAACAAATCTCGTCTACGATATATAGACTTACATCCCGAAACGGGGCATCGGTATCGGAAGAGTTTGCTATATTAAATTAAGGCGTAACTATACCAAATTTAGTGACCCAGAGGTCTTTCTGATATTTAATCTTCATCAGTGTGTCTCAACCCCAAAGTTCTGAAACCGAAACGGATGATGGACAAGTCCCAGCAAACACAGCACATCCTCCTCCGAGCACACACCGACCGACGCAGCTCATGAGACAGGTCAACTGGAGGCATCAGGCAAGAGATGCCTACATCAGGACTAATAGGCGTCCCCCACCGAGCCAACATCAGCAAACATGGCCCACACTCCGGGAAGTCCCGGGCATCGGGAAGGAGATGTCCAAAGTAGCGAGACTTGCAAAATTTAAAATGAAACAAAAAGTGGCAACCGAATCCGCTAAGATACATGTCTCATCTGACAAGTCAGTCTTAGTTTTAGAAAAATTATAATTTTATGCTGCAAAAATTGAAGATATAATATAGTTATTTAAATCAGTAGCTGAGTACTGACGTCAATACCACAGTATCAACTTCAGCACTAAGGAACTTATACTGAGCTGATGATACCCTCGGGGACAAACTAATCATCCACCAGCAGAGATAGCGACCCAGTGCTTGCAATTAATGCGTAACTATACCAATTTTAGTGACACAGGGGCCTTTCTGATATTTAATCTTCATCAGTGTGTCTCAACCCCAAAGTTCTGGAACCGAAACGGATGATGGACAAGTTCCGGCAAACACAGCACATCCTCCTCCGAGCACACACAGACCGACGCAGCTCATGAGACAGGTTAACTGGAGGCATCAGGCTAGAGACGCCTACATCAGGACTAATAGGCGTCCCCCACTGAGCCAACATCAGCAAACATGGCCCACACTCCACGGAAGTCCCGGCATATGAAGTTCTGGCGGGTAAATTTAACTGATCAAACCATCGAAATGGGTATTGTCAATAAATAAAAAATCATCCAAATATCTAGAAGTTGAGCTAAAGGCTTCAAGTATTTCAGATTGGTTTTCAATGGAAAAGGACAATTCATTCATCACAAAACAAGAACAGATCAGCCACAAGACTCGAAAGGAAACATCAACCATAACCTAAGCCTTCATGCGGACTGAACAAATTATACCAAGTGAAATACGTTTAGCAATGTTTAAATTACCGCTAATTTAGCTCTTGTCTGGACCACATTTTTACACATCAATATTAAATGTATTAGCTATGAAAATGTTAAATTTTGATTTGTAAAAAAGCACAAGATACACCCAATGCATAGCATCAACCAACGTCGGAGTGTCACACAAAAACTCACACAAATTATCGGTATAAGGTATGCCCACCATCCGAGTCCAAAACAGTCCGACACCGTCTTCTCGTGCTCAAAATAAGCCTCGGATCCACATCCATGGGTATGCGATTCCATTCCTCATGAACATCACGTTCAAGGTCTCTTAAATTGTTGACGTCATTTCTCGTTCTGATACGTCTTCTCAGATGGTCCCAGAGGTGCTCAATAGGCGCAAGATCCGGTGATCATGCTGGCCAGTCTAAGACATCCATATTATTTTCCTACAGAAATTCCCGTGTATGACGTGCAACATGAGGGGCGTGCATTATCCTGCTGAAAAATCGTGTCGTGTTCTTAAGGTAAGAAAGACAGTAACACTGGCCGAACAATTTCATCACAGTATCGGACGACATCTATGTTTCTCTAAGTCTGTTTTAGCCCGATGCGAAATTCCGCCCCAAACCATAACGCTACCGCCTCCAAAACGGTCATGCTGGATGACGTTAGCAGGGTCCATCCTCTCTCCACCTCGCCTCCGAACACGTACTCTTCCGTCAGCAAATTTCAAATTGAAATAGGATTCGTCCGTGAACACAACTTCCACTGCCGTCTTGTCCACCGACAATGTGCCCTTGCCCAATTGAGTCTAGCTAGGCTGTTGTCCCGCATCACTGCATCACTGCATCACTGGAACTCCTACGGTCGACGTCCACGTAAGCGCAAAGTTCGTTGTATATTCCTCACAGTCCTACCACAAATTCATGTTCAAGTTTCATTCCGAACCATACAGGCGATTCTGGTACTGCTGAGAAACCGATTGCGTCGAGATGACGTCACGATATAATTGTCCTCACGTCTTGTTGTTTTACGCGGTCTACCAGAGCCTTGTCTGTCTTTGTCGGTGCCAGTTAAACGGAACTGTGACCTGAGTTTTGACATGACACTTTCACACGAAAATATTCTGCAAATTCCTTAACTTTCATGTCACCAGTAAGCATTCCAACAGCCATATTACGTTGGTCTAACGTCAGTCCAGGACGGCGCCCCATCTTAGAACTTTTATAATTTTTGCGACGGTTTATTTGTTTATGGACATTGACCACAAAAATGAAGTGAGTATCACCGATATTGACTGCACGTGCATGGCTTATGCACGTGCACGGCGTGAATTGAGTAGAATTACATCAAACGTCCGGTTTATTTTTTAAATATTTTGTTATGTTTGTCTTTGAGTATGTACATCGCTTATATCTTTTTGTTTTGGGTAGCCAATTAAACATTGTGTGTTAACAAAACTGTCCTTCAGGCTTTTCGCTATTGATGTTTCCATTAGGGTCTAGTTATTTAATGTTTGTATTTCTTTCCCTTTGATGTCTCTGATGGGAAGTGTGGGTTAATTGTATCGATTCGTGATCATTGTCTTCATTCTATTTGTCATGTAAAGTATAAGTAGAGGCAATGATCAGGAATCGATACAATTAACCCACAGCTCCCATCAGAGACACCAAAGCGAAAGAAAATCAGAGACACCAAAGCGAAAGAAACACAAATACGAAACAACATACCTCAATGGAAACAACAACAGAAAGCCAAAATGAGAGTTTCTTTCCCACAAAATGGCCAATAGGCTATCCAAAATAAAATAATATAAGCGACACAAACACCAAAAGACAAACCATAACAACTAGAGCTGCCGCCTAACGGGCGCCAATTATACCCCCGCATGCGTTGTCAGACAAATTTTTACAAGTATTTGACCTTGAGGAAGGTCAACGTAAAGGTCAAGGTCAGGTTTGTGTATATCAATCTTAAGTACTAATGGCAAGGTGTGTGGTGTGTGAATATTAAAGAAATCGGTCAAAGAATAAGGAAGTTA
The DNA here is from genome assembly GCA_963580285.1 of Lucinisca nassula. Classification (NCBI taxonomy): domain Eukaryota; kingdom Metazoa; phylum Mollusca; class Bivalvia; order Lucinida; family Lucinidae; genus Lucinisca; species Lucinisca nassula. The sequence continues at coordinate 8,323,395 of OY757019.1, read as the reverse complement.
TGCGCAATGTTAAAGTTTTTTGTAACGGACCGACGACAGACGACAGACGACAAGCTGACTCCTATATACTCCCTTCAAACTTCGTTTGCGGGGGTATAAAAATAAACCGCAACACAAGAACAGACTTGGAACGGTCAGCGGAAACGAATTCCACTGGGGGGGGGATTAAATCGATTTTACGTGGCCACCATACGAATAAACTTACATTCCGGAAGCTGCATATAAAACTGAATTGGCTCCGTAGTTTTAGAGAAATGAGCCTGTAATCTATGTGAGCTGGGGACAAAGGCCATCCGATGACATTGACCTTTGACATTTGCACCTACTGTCATGTCATTGAGCATCATAGTTTTCGACAAAGTGCGTAGTTGTACATATTCCCCATTGAAAATACATGGATCTTTAAGAAATGGAAATGCGAAAATGCGACAAGAAGATGACTCGAACCAGCGACCCCTTGCTTACAAGGCAGATACTTTACCGACGGAGCTATCCGGGTGCTGATAATATTTCCTCCACTTCGAAATAGAAGTGGAGGCAATGATCAAGAATCGATACAATTAACACACAGCTCCCATCAGAGACACCAAAGGGAAAGAAACACAAACATGAAACAACAGACCCTTATGGAAACATCAATAGCAGAAAGCCAAAAGGACAGTTACTTTCCCACAAAACAGCCAATTGGCTATCCAAAACAAAATAATATAAGCAAGACAAACACCCAAAGACAAACCATAACAAAAATAAACCGCGACAGGAGAACCGCCTTGGAACGGTCAGTGAAACGAATTCCACTGCGGGGGGGGGGGACTTAAACGTGGCCACAATCCTCGCCCTTAATTCCGTCGCGATTTAGACAAATAATTTGTTCAGTCCGCATGAAGAGCTCCTAACCCATCAGTGCAACATCTCCGTGAACACACGAAATCAAACAACGACAGAGATGAAACAACGGTGCGGACTCGACAGCACGTGAAATGCTGGAGCAGAGAAATATGTAAACCCAATGACTTCAGCATCCAATTTCGTAAAATCATTCTGCGATATAAAAAGATTGGGTACAAATGTTATGCGACAAACTGCATGCATGGTAAATTACCCAATCACGGTTGACAACTTTGTTTCCCTCTTTAATTGCACGCCGGTGGGTCAGGCCTCAGATTCTATGAAGGTTCCAGCATAAAGGCTTACTGAGATTTAGAGAGATCTAATTCAATGTAATTATGGTTGGTGCCTGATGCTCTGTCTCTGGTCGGGCCCATCGGAGTCCAACTGTTGGTTTTCTTTTGCTCCAGCATTTCAGTGGTTTCTTGCTGTCGAGTCATCACCGTTGTTTCATCTCTGTGGTTGTTTGATTTTTGGTTTTGACGGGGATGTTGCACTGATGAGAAAGGAGGCCTTCATGCGGACGTAACAAATAATTTGTCTAAATCACGACGAAAGTAAGGGCGAGGATTGTGGCGTAAGCAACCCCCCCCCCCCCCACCTCTGTGGTATTCGTTTCACTGACCGTTCACAGGCGGTTCTTCTGTCGCGGTTTATTTTTGTTACGGTTTGTATTTTAGTGTTTGTATTGCTTTTATTATTTTGATTTGGATAGGCAGTTGGCCATTTTGTTGGAAAGTAACTGTCCTTTCGGCTTTCCGCTGTTGTTGTTTCCTTTAGGGTCTGTTGTTTCATGTTTGTCTTTCTTTCCCATTGGTGCCTCTGTTGGGAGCTGTGGGTTAATTGTATCGTTTCCTGATCATTGCCTTCACTTTTATTTTAGGGAAAATATGGTCTTTTCCCTCACCGTCAGAATGCTGCATATAAAAATAAAATGAATTAAGCCCATATATTTTAGAGAACATGTGTTTTGAAATGTCAATGAACCTGCACCCCAAGTGACATTAGTCCAAGTTTCCACATGGCCAATGACCTTGGCCTTTTACATTCATAGATATTCATTTTGTACCTTATCTTTTGTCATAGGCCACAATATTATCGAAAAACTGATGAGTACCCTTTTGCCTTTGGAAAGCCTAGGGAACACAATTTGACCTTTGCCTAAAGTCGGTGAAGTACACTCTAGGGTTATCGATTTTACAAATATGGTACAAGAAGTCACCTGATGCTACATAACAAGTTTCAAGTCAATCGGCTCAATTGTTCTGCAGGAGAATTTTAAATGCTTTTATCATATTTGGGCACGGCAGCAAACTTGTTCAGCAGACCTGGACTATTCGAACAAATGTTAGTTCCTCCAGTGTCAGAAGACTGCATAAAACATGCACAAAAAAGTGTGGATAGGTCAGCTGATTGCCTCAAAAATGACCTAAATATTTTGACTGGGCCGTTAATCTAATACAAACAAACAAAGTGTGTTTGTCAGAACATAATAATTAGTCTTTAAACCTATGTCTCGACTTCATATGACCTAAGTTGTTGTTGGGAAGCAAACTCAATCACAGAAGAAAACTGTAGAGTCTAAGTGTGACTGCTCATTTGCGCTATTTACATAACTACTAATGGTTTATGGGGACGAAACATGTAAACAAAAATATCTTTATAACAAAAATTCAATTTGGAATACCTGAAATCTTTTCTATTATAAAAGTCCCAAGCGGAAGCATGGCACACCACCTCTTTGCCACCAGGTCTTACAATCATACTTTTCTGCCAGAATTCCGGAGGCATAGCTTTGAGACCAAGAGACGTAAAGAACTCTTCCGATGTTTGAAACATTTTATGTGCAGTATAACCCTGTCAATAGTAAAATAGCTGGACTTGACGTACCTGTCATTTTTGAAAACGGCAAAACATTTTACAATTACATTTTACCACACGATGTTGTGTGTAAGAATAGCTAGATGAGCGGCCAACGGAGTAGACCTAGTGCGTTCTGCGACGTCTCCTCTTGCTCAGGCCTATCTGTCGGAATGCATACGAAAATACGGTCTTGAAGAAATACATGGGCTGTATGATGCTTCCACGCAGAGCTGAAACCGATCCGCACACGAGTACTGGTAAACCGCTTAGAGGATCTAAGCGGTGCGAGAGTTGGACGGTCCATGCTTATAAACCCTATTGGTTTCATTTGGCGGCAGGGCATGAGATGTCATTTCAACTCAATATCGGGTAAAAGTCCCACAAAATTGGAAGCAACGTCTCCAAAATGACATTTACAGTGTTGACGGGGACGTTAAACCTCAAATCAAACAAAAAAAACAACGAAAATACGGTACTGAGGTGTCATTTGCAATGGAGTGGCCCTCGAAACACTGGTAATGCCTTATCGAATCATTCAGTTAACCTACTAATTCTATCATTCTGCCAAACAATTGCTAGTACTCAATAACCCCAAAACGACAAATACGGTGTAGTCATGTAAATGTTGAGGTCAACCAGCATATAACTGTGTCTTCACATTGCAGTCAAATTCAGTTCTAAGCGTATCTTACAGTTATTTTAATAAAACATCTCAAAAGACCCTTTTATGCATGTGCCGCGAATTAAAGCTAACCTTCTTTGTCTTCAATCCATTTTCCATTAGACAAATAATTTAATTTGGACAAATGCAATTTATCTAAAGAATGGGTAGTTTGAGACACCGAGGGTTAATCATAGCACAATGTCAGTGGGGAAAAGGCGATTACGTTTCATTTCAATTTGAAATAAATGTCGTGTGTACTCATTAGAATCGCCACATCATGGCATGGATAATTCCAAATATATCACTGTCTGCAATTCAAAGTAATGTTTCATTGGATCTTTAGAATGAATGTAAACGAGCCATCAGTGCTGTTCCGCCAATAATGTGTATTGCTCTTTTTAGTAAGGTTTGGATATTATGAGCCCCACCTGTTTGGGGAAGAGCTGCTGACTCGGTCTGCCTGCTGTCCGTTTTGTTTCCTGTCGTCACTCTATGTTTCGACTTCTTTCCCTAGTGATATTGTAGGAAGAATTTTGGATCTGATTGTATCAGTTCCTGATCGTTTCTCTTTTAAATTTTCCAGCCAACAAAGTTTCACTTTACTGTACGTTTTGGACTCGGCTTAATTTATGTTGTCGATCAAATGCTTATACGTTTGATCGATGACCCATTTAACATCGATTAATATTCTGCTATAAATATGTACAGTGCTTCTCCTTTTGTTTTTGTATTTTACGAATTGGAAGTTTGCTTCGGAAATGTGTAGATAACATGAATAAACATTAACTGACATTAAAAACAGGTTGTTCCGTGCACAAAACCTTTCTATTGGTCCTTTCCATTGCTTCACATATGCTTTCTCCGAAGCCAGAGGATCAAGACATTCGGAGCAGGCGGTTCTTTTGGCCTATAGGCCTATAGTATACCATAATCTAAATGGAACTACATAAAAAGATTAGAGCAATAATGATAATTTAAGGATATATTTTACCAATTTCTTGCTCGGATACTTAAAAACACGACACGATGATTCAAACCAAAAACCACAACCAATAATTACCCTAATTTCTCCATTTTATTCGAAGCTATATCGCGAGTTTATCGTACCTGCTGGGCAAGTGCTGGAGTCACATCTACACTCTGCTTATGTTTGAAAGGTCTAAGAATATCGTATATGTTGTTCCAATGTTGTGCCCACATGTTACCTATCAACAGAAATGAACGAGAATAAAGAACATAAACTGAAATTATTATCTATCATCATCAAAGCGACTCCTTAGGACCAATGAAATCACTTTAATAGTTCGTTAATTACGAAAGCACACCTATACAAATACACTGAACATTTTACCGCCATAAAAATGAAAAAAAAAATAAATAAAATGAAAAATTGTGATAGTTTTTTTATTTCTGCTCAAAATATAGATTGAGGGTACACGTTAGAACCACCTCATCGAGGCGGTTCTAACGAATACCCACAATCTATTTTTAGACCAGAAATAAGAAACAAAAATAATATAGGCGTGTTTCCGTGATGAGTTTATATCTGGCTTGAACTGCATCGATATGAGGATTATGTCATCGCGGAGAGTTCATAATATTTCCGATGTTTGGACTGATAATATTCCCTCTTTCTTTATTCCCTCTTTCTTATATGTAACATAAGAAATGTGTTTTTTTTTTTTTTTTTTTTTTTACTTCCAAAAGCACATACTTAAACATTGCGGTCATGGCAGAAAGTGTGTGAAGCTCCCAAAATTTTACTTGACAATAATCATATACGTTTTAAGTTTGTGTTGTTATCTTTGTTTCCAAAGGCTTACCTTTCTATACAACATGTTGGTACTACGTTATATAGACAAATAACGGTAATTCCGCTCGGTACTAATTACTCAACCCTTGTGGCTTATTCATGTTCTGTTATGAAAGAGACTCCATGATGCCCATTTCTGGTGAAAAAGCAATCTGAAGTTATTGAAGCGTTCAGGTGGACGTCTAGATATCGGACGATTTATCAAATAGTGGCGATATGTAACATTCCGAACTTCAGTTGAATAAAGCTAATTCTTCTGATATCGAAAATGATCAGGAATCGATACAATCAACCCACAGCTCCCACCAGAGACATCAAAGGGAAAAAACCCCAAAAACAAGAAAACAACAGACTCAATGGAAACATCAACAGCGGAAAGCCAAAAGGACTGTCACTTTCCCACAAAATGACTAAGAGGCTATCCAAAATAAAACAATATAAGCGACACAAACACCAAAAGAAAAAACCATAACAAAAATAAACTTCGACAGAAGAACCGCCTTGGAACGGTCAGCAGAAACGAATTCCACTGGGGGGCTTAAATCGATTTTACGTGGCCACAATCCTCGCCCTTAATTCCGTCGCTATTTAGACAAATAACTTGTTCAGACCGCATGAAGGCCTCCTAACTCATCAGTGCAACATCTCCGTGAACACAAATAATCAAACAACCACAGAGATGAAACCAACAACCACGAAGCCATTATTTTGGATTTACAGCATTTTAGTTATTTCCTGAACTCGATTCCTCATCCTTGTTTCATATCTGTATTCGTTCGATGTTTTTATTTTCTTGGATATGTTGCACTGATGAGCTTGAAAATCCTTCAATCAAAATGAACAAATTCATCAAGAAAACACGCATATATAAGATTGACCCCCTTTAACCCCACTTTTATATTGTGAAACTGGGGTTTACAGGGGTATACCTTATTTTTCTTATTTCTGCTGTAAAATATAGATTGTGGGTACTCGTTAGAACCGCCTCATCGAGACGATTTTAACGAGTAGCCACAATCTATATTTTGAGAAGATACTAGAAAAATATCACAATTTTTTATCTTACAATTTTCGTTTCTTGGGCAGTGAAGTTTACAATGTATTTGTATAGGCATGTTTTCGTAATAATTTGTCGAAACTACGGCAGAACCAAGGGCTGGGATTGTGGTCATTACAATTCATTTCTTGCACACCAGACAAGGAAATCCGTGATTTTACCATGGGATAGAAATTTATATTCTGACCGTAGTGTTCCCACCCAAAATTGAATATAATCGCGAATTTGACAAATTCACCTGTTGATTACGACCTCGTACGCGCCTTCATTTAGGTTGACGTCACAGCACGTTACGTGACGTCACTGAACATTCCTGTAGTGTCAACACAGTATGGCGGGCGTCGTTAACCGAAGTGACTGCAACATTAAAAATCCGCGCTAAGAAATGGAAGGTATGCAAGCCTCGTGATGCCAGACAGTGTCCCTTGGGACGGATTTTTCCATCCACCCATCACACCCATATGAGATTCTTATATTCTCGCCCTTCAGACCCGTGATTTTACCCTGGGATAGAAATTTATGTTCTGCCCCTGGTGTTCCGACCCAAAATCGAATATAATCACGTTTTTGACGAATGCACTGGTTTAATACGACCTCGTATGCGCCGTCGTTAAGGTTGACGTCACAGCACGTTATGTTGCGTCACTTAACATTCCTGCAGTGAAAACACAATATGGCGAATGTTGGTGCAGCATTAAAAATCCGCGTTAAGAAATGGAAGGTATGCAAGAAAAAGTATCCAATATGGGTGTAAGGGGTGGATAGAAAAAAAAACGTCCCTCGGGATCACTGTCCGGCATCACTCGGCAAGCCTCGTGATGTCGGACAGTGTCCCTCGGGACGGATTTTACCATCCACCCCTCACACCCATATAAGATTCTTATATTCTCCCCGTGCGTGAAATACTTTACTTTTTACTGGCTGTTCAAAGGCGGTTCTTCTGTCGTGATTTATTATTGTTATAGTTCGTTTGGTCATGTATGTATTGCAAATATCTTATTATTTTGTATAACCGTTTGACCATTTTTGGGGGAAAGTAACTGTCCATTTGGCTCTACTCCTGTGGCGTTTGTATTATAGTTTTGTTTACATTACGATAATATTAAGTAAAGTAGAAGTAAAACAAAGATCAGGAATTGATACAATTAACTTACTCCACCCATAAAAGACACCAAAGGGAAAGAAATACAAAAAATTAAGCGACCAGACCATAATGGAAACCTTAACAAAGGAAGGCCATAAGGACAGATACTTTCCCACAAAATGGCCATATGGCCATCCAAAATTAAAAGACACAAGTGATACACACAGTAAGTAACAAACAACAACATAAATAAATCGCCACAGAAGAGCCGCCTTGGAACGGTCAGTGGAAGATTTCCACTAGGGGGGGGGGGGGGGGGCTTAAATCGATTTTACGTGGCCACAATCCTCGCCCTTACTTCCGTCGCGATTTAGACAAATAATTTGTTCAGTCCGCATGAAGGCCTCCTAACTCATCAGTGCGAAGTAGTGCATTTTGGCAGATCCCCAAAACGGCTACTTTTCTGATGTAAATCCGTGATATTTTTCTGATTTATACTGTAAACAAAGGTTTTGGGTGCTCGTTGGAACCGGCTCATTGAGGCGGTTCTAACGAGTATCCACAACCTATTCTTGGAGCAGAAATAAGAAAAAGAATGTATACAACCCTGTAAACCCCAGTTTTCTCCATATAAAGTGGGGGTTAGGGGGTGTTCATTTCACGGACTTGTTCACTTGATGTTCTTGTTCTAGTTTCTTTATCTTTGATGTCTTGGATGGGAGATGTGAGGTAATTGTATTAATTCCTGATCATATGTCATTAATCTTATGTAGAATGTTGCAAGTTTTACTTGCTGTGTGTTCTACAACCAGTGTCCTATGGTTAGACCCTCCTATGGGACTGTTCAAAAGTGGTCTTAAAGACCATTTTTTTACAGCCCAGAACATAGCTGTTATTGAGACTAGTCAAAAGTAGTCATTTGTGGACAATTTAAAAGGTGATCTTTTCATAGGAAACATTTTAATGTAATCAAATATATACAATATACCAAACAAATGTGCTGGAATATGTCCACTTCTTGGAAACTTGTCTTCTCCGTACAACTTAATCAATTCTCGTCTGGCATATGTATGCAGATTCTGATATAAAGGTTTAAGCTGTTCCAACAACTCCTGAATGTCTGCCACAAATGTATTGGATTCATAAGAATCACGCCAGTAGGCACCCGTGTCGTTGAAATCTGAAAGAAAACATAACAGGTTATTTAATATTTAGAGTAGAAACGTGCTTCAAAATTATTTATAGTTCCCTTATCTGAATAACAGACCGAACTTTTTCCAGTAACGTGTAAGCATAACGATTGAATAACTTCATGAGAAGCACATTCCGTCCTTAAAGGGAAAATCTCATTTTTGGAAAATAGAAGTGAAGGCAGTGATCAGGAATCGATACAAATAACCTATATTTCCAATTTGAGACACCAAAGAAAAAGAAACACAAACATGAAATAACTAGACCATAACGGAAACATTAATAGCGGAAAGCCAATATGGCAGCTACTTATCAACTCAAGGGCCAATTGGCTATTAAAAAAGATATAAGCGATACATACACTTAAAGACGAACAAAGACGGATGTATGGCCGCAATGGCTTCAGCGCCCGGTTTCGTAAAGTCGTTCTTCGATATGGAAAGATTGGGTGCGGCATGTGTGTTGTGCGGCAGGCTGCGTGCGTGGTGGTTAACCCAATCACGGTTGTCAACTTTGCTTCCCTCTTTAATTGCACGCTGGTGGGTCAGGCCTCAGATTCTATGATGGTTCCAACGTAAAGGCTTATTGAGAATTAGAGAGATCTAATTCAAGGTAATGTTGGTTGGTACCTGATAGTCTGTCTCTGGTCGGGCCCATCGGAGTATAACTGTTGGTTTTCTTTTGCTCCAGCATTTCAGTGGTTTCTAGCTGTCGAGTCCTCACCGTTGTCTCACCTCTGTGGTTCTTTGATTATTTGTGTTCACGGAGATGTTGCACTGATGCGTTAGGAGGCCTTCATGTGGACTGAACAAATTATTTGTCTAAATCGCGACGGAAGTAAGGGCGAGGACTGTGGCCAGGTAAAATCGATTTAAGCCCCCACCCCCCCACACCCCCCAGTGGAAATCTTTCCACTGACCGTTCCAAGGCGGTTCTTCTGTGGCGATTTATTTATGTTGTTGTTTGTTACTTACTGTGTGTATCACGTGTGTCTTATATGGCCATTTTGTGGGAAAGTAACTGTCCTTATGACCTTCCTTTGTTTAGGTTTCCATTATGGTCTGGTCGCTTAATGTTTGTGTTTCTTTCCCTTTGGTGGCTTTGGTGGGTGGAGTAAGTTAATTGTATCGATTCCTGATCTTTGTTTTACTTCTAATACAGAAAGTTTTTGTTTACAGGAAAAAACTAACAGGAATTTTTGTTTGTCTTGCAAATTACAGAAAATGATTCTAAATGTAGCCTTTTAACTTTAAAATGTAGTTTAGGTCGTAGTACCAAAGCGTTTATCCAAAATCATTAATCTATAGACAAATGGCAAATATCAGTATGCAGACCAACAGAGATGGGCTCCAGAAGAGTGTAACCAGGCGTCCTAGGATAGTAAGCATTACTTGGTAAGCAAGTTTCGCCCACTATGTCTATCGACCTAACCGAAGAAAAGGAGTAAATGCCCGAGATTTTAGAAATCTTCCTATGGCTTTCCATTGGCAAACACATCAGAAATAATTTTGGAAATGGCCACATTGTACGGATCAACAAGATTAGGTGCCACTTCTTTAGTGTTGATACCAGTTTGGTTGTTTGATACCCCTGGCATAACAACCTAGTAGTGAGAAACTTTCCACGTTCCATGAAGTCCCGATAACTTGGAACAGGCTTTAGCATAACAGATTAACTGTGAAACGTGAACTCCATATGCTGGTGCAGACGGGATATTACTGCTCAGGAAGGGAAAGTTAAAAATAGGAAAATTGAAGTCATCTCGTTTATCGTACAGCCTAGTAGTAAGCTTCTCATTGTCAACATAGAGATAACAATCCAAGAATAACGAGGAGGTTACAGTCTCTGTTGTTTCCTTAATTTCAAGTTCACGTGGATAGATGAATTCCAAGTACTCTAAGAATTTAGCATTTTTCAGAGACAATAAATCATATATATATATCTGTAGGTGCAATTGAATTGTTGTTCAATGCGTTTCTTGCCTGCTTTGAGGAGACCGTGTACAAACTCCGCCTCATACGAGTACAAGAACAAGTCGGCAAGCAACGGTGCACAATTAGTACCCATTGGTATGCCAATTGTTTGCTGAAATATTAGGCCACTGAACTCCACGAAAATATTGTCAACTAGATCATATTTATCAATTTATTTGGTTCAGTAAACGGTATCTGTGTTACAGCCTGTTTGGGAACGACCTGCTTGCTTGACGTGGTTTTGATGCATCACGAAAACACGCCTATATACTTTTCACTCCCTTGAACCCCACTTTTATATAGAAATACATGAATCTTTATGAAATTAAGCTAAAACATGTGAAAACTGGGGTTTATAGGGTTAATGTTAAAAAGAGAAACACCAGGAAATGATATAATCAGATCCCCAATTCTTCCGCAGTCACAAACCTTATTTTTCTTATTCCTTATATTTCTTATTCCAACTCTAAAACTTTGAGTAGAAACTAGAAAAATATCACACTTATTCATCTTAAATTTTTCGCTTTTTCGGCGGATAAAATTAACCATGTATTTGTATAGGCATGTTTTCGTAGTTTGTTTAGACGGTTTTGTTTAGGAGAGTCTTTGGGTTTGATTCGATCAGTTCCTGAAGTATCTTTACTCTGATAATTGTAATATAATAGTTTAGTCAACAGTTGTAATCTGCATGATCAAACTGTTAGAATGGTAGATATAATGAAAATGTCATCTAAATACCCCATACATTTAGTTCTAAATCTCACAATTATATAGAATATATAGGAAAGCAATTCTGATCTGTAATTAGCTCCTGAAGGAATTCTTTGCTCCCTAATGAGACCAACAAACAACTTCATGTTCCCAAACTAGAATTGACGGCAATGATCAGGAAACGAAACAATTAACCCACACAAAAGAGAAAGAAACTAAAACATAAAATAACTAGACCCTAATGGAAACAAATCGCGGAAAGCCAAAAAGAGAGTGCTTTCCCACAAAAAGGCCAACTGACAATCTAAAACAAACAGATATACACACATTCAAAAAAGAATTATAACAAAAATAAACCTGGACAGAAGAACCGCATTGGAAAAATCAGTGAAAAGTATTTCACACGGGGTGTGAGTGAGGGATGGAGGGGGCAAGCGGCTTAGAACGATTTTTCGCGGCCAAAATGTTCGCCTTTACTTCCGTCGCGATTGTTCAGCTCGCATGGAGGCCTTCATGCGAACTGAACAAATTATTTGTCTAAATCGCTACGGAAGTAAGGGCGAGGATTGTGGCCACGTCAAATCGATTTAAGCCCCACAGTGGAATTCGTTGCACTGACCGTTCCAAGGCGATATTTCTGTCGCGGTTTATTTTTGTTATGTTTTGTCGTTGCGTATCTTGAGCGTTTGTATTGCTTATATTATTTTATTTTGGATGGCCAGTTGGCCATTTTGATGGAAAGTAACTGTCCTTTTGGCTTTCCGCTGTTGATGTTTCCATTAGGGTCTGTTGTTTCATGGTTGTGTTTCTGTGCCTTTGGTGTCTCTGATGGGAGCTGTGTGTTAATTGTATCGCTTCCTGATTATTGCATTTACTTCAGGTTTGCTATTGGTTTAAATGCCCCTTCAGGATTATTTCACTTATTTCTAGCTGACTGTTAATCAGCTGTGGGCGAATATTGACATTTTTCTTCAAACCATCGTGAATAAAATGTGTTTAAAATTTCATATGATAAACAGACTCAAAGTCTCCGATGGAGCCTCACATTTTATTCCTATACTTAAACTTGTTTAGTTACATAACGAAAACACGCCTATACAAATACATTGTAAGTTTTATCAACAATAAAAACGAAAATTTTATGATGAAAAATTGTGATATTTTTCATATATCTGCTCAAAATATAGATTGTGGTACTCATTAGAACCCCCCACATCGAGGCGGTTCTATCGAGTATCTACAATCTATATTTTAGAGCAGAAATAAAGAAAATAAGGTTTACCCCTGCAAACCCCTGTTTTACTATATAAAAGTGGGGTACAAGGGGGTCAATTATATAAGCATGTTTTCGTGATGAATATCAATAATACATGAACACTCGTGTAAGATCTTTATGAGCCGTGACTCGCATGGCTGATTAAGATATGTTAACACTTCTCCTAAATTATGGGCTTTATGCTTTTGTCTAAAGATACACAAAACATACTCAGCTTCCTGGTAGCTTCGTTACTCAGGGTTACCATTCTGGGATATAAATCTTTCATTTTCTTTCCAGACTGATCTCGCCAACCCTTCCATGCTTGAAGAAGTTCATCATAGTTTCTAGAAGTCGCTAGTAGGTCTGAAAGTCCTGGAAGAAACAACAAGTAATTGTTTTGTAAATATTAATAAATTAATAAATAATTTTGAGATAAAACGCATTATTTTGTTGTAAGGGAAACACGGAACATAAACAAAACTCACGCCCAAAATAGAAGTGAAGGCACGACTTTGAATTTCCTTCAACTACAAAGTTTTACTACTGTTCTTTAGTCGCTGAGCATCAGGGTTTAATTACACCTATATAAGCTTATTGAATTTAAATTTAATAAAATTTTATCATTCCAATTCATACATGTTTAACATTCTCTTAAGACACCGACACCATACAGTTTATTAAACAAGGTGTTAGTGTTACCATTAACACTTGTCTAGTTGAACAAACTAGTAACCCAGCAGACACACGTCGCTAGGGCAACGTCAAATCAACGTCGGTGCAACGTCATGACGTTGCACCGACGTAGATTTGACGTTGCATTAACGTCATGACATTGTGATGACGTCGATGTGACGTCACACTTATGTCATGTGCCTGCAGGGAAGTCAATGTCACTCAGGAAAGGCCACAATCCATGAACGCAGCCGTCTCCTGTAGAAACTGACACGGAAACAAACGAAACATGAACCAACGGCACCAAGCCACATAACAATTAAGGCACTGCAAAAGAACGACCGCCTTGGGACGGTCAGTAGTTAAAGTACTGGGTGGGGGGGTCATTTCCGGAGTTTATGAAATTTCAACCCTCGCCCTCAGTTCCAGAACAGTATCAAACAAAAGAACAATAACAAATTGATCCGCATGGAGGCTTTCTAGCTCAAAAGTGAGTCGTGATAAAATACATGGTAAAATGGTTATGTATAGATTAATATTATCATGAATCAGAGTTGAGGGTTCAACAACAATCCGACGTCAAAGCAGAAGAAAATCACTAGTCAGATCACGGACGTTCGAACCTAGGAAATATCTGACTCCACCCTCCCCGAATTCGAAAGGATTTAGGCCGGACCGTCATGAAAGGGTCCGGAGTCCGGTCCACCGCCGTGCAACCAAAGAGCGAAGCAAAGTTGTCCACTGTAAAAGGGTCGACAACCAAACGCGTGGTCTGTCGCATAACATCCATGCTATAACCACTTATCTTGTACTTAGCAACATTTTTCAGAACTGACCAGAAGACAGCCCTTTTATTTGACAACAGTATAGATGCAGATGAAATGGCTTCTGAAGACGCCATCTGATCAAGTCTACGCTGTTGGTCACACAGTTTGTGAACTGAACGAGTGCATTATACCAAGTGTTTTCATTGGTTGATAGTCAAAAATGGAAGTAGAAAAATTAGAAAAAAAAAAAAAAAACTCAGCAGGATAAAACATTCTAAAGGCACTACTGTGTAACGTTATTCGTCTCAAACTTGCTAGACAGGTCAGCAAAATAACAATTGCCACGCGTGTGAATTTCTTTTTTTCGTACCAAATATATCATTATAGTTTAAAAAGAAAACATTATCGTGAATAGACATGGTGTATAGCGACGCTCCTGTGTAGAACTGCAAAAATATATTGCAATTTTAAACTTCTTTAAGACTTGAGTCATTTGATAACGACAGTATGTGTTTTGAATCGTGGGGCCTTCTGGTGCAACTTGCTGTCTCATGAGGTAAACAAATCCGCGAAAACAAACCACTGTATATCCCAATTTATTCATAGAAAAGAGGGTTTTGCTGGGGAAAAAACATTATGTGCCTTACTTTCGCTTCAAACATGATTTGCGGGTACTCATAAGAACCGCATAAATTCGGCGGCTCTATAGATCGCACACAATCTATGCTTGCACTGGAAAAAAGGTAGCATCTGACGAATGCAACTTCTAGAAATTATAACGATGACATTAAAACCCATGGCTGTGTTATCGTAACGTGGTTTATAGTAAGTAGTGTATTCTCACAACCGAACCGCCACAAAAGAAACAAAACGTTCGAGTTTTAAATTACAGTTTCTACAAGAAACTATGCACCAAGGTTACGGCTTTACAAGCTTATTACACAGATACAGTAGCTTCTCTTGGACCACAGCTGTAGACGAAGTGTCGTGATATTCTAGTTAGACCCGCTTCACGGACGTTCGAACCCAGGAAATATCCGACTTCACCCTTCCCAAATTCGAAAGGATTTAGGCTGGGACCGTCATGAAAGGGTCCGCATCAAGATGTTTTGAAGATAACGAACAGATTTTCCGTCACGTATTGGCAATCATAGAAGCCAGCAAAAGGTTTTAATATAAAGACCCTTTTATGTGATTAAAGGAAGCATTCTCCCCGCCAATATGTACATGAATGCAGCAAAGGGTGGTTGAATAATCGCTTCAGATAACCATCTTTGCCTATCTTCATTCTCATATGCTGTATCTGTCTCATCATCTTCTCTCATTACATCATACATGTTTGTTCTTTTTTCTCTGTTTTGTTTGATCTTTTCTTCATTCATCCATTGCCTTCGCTAGTACAACTATGTATAGTCATCTACGTATAACTGTATTCAAGTGAACCCGCCAATATATGTGCAAACGCTCTCATTTTCATTTATCGGGAGATGAACTTCATAAGCTACATTTAGCTTCGGTTCAAATCCTTTAACATATTGTAAACATTATTATTTGTCTTGTCATGTATTGCTTAAACTAATAAATACGTTTAAACCAACCGCTTCATTAAGGGGAATGGGAACACTTTCAGGGGAGGCATCTCCTGCAAAGGTACTTTTGTCTCTAATGTCAATAGGGGTCAACTCTTAAAGGAAAGAAATTGATCCTGAGGAGCAAATTCTTTCCTTTAAGAGTAGACCCCTTTTTCATTGGGACAGGACTTATAGAAAAGCGAACCGGAAGTCCCGAAAGTTATCTCCCTTTGAAAAATGGCGGAAAAATTTGTCAGATGTTCCCATTCCCCTTAAGACGATTGTGTGCATGATCAAAGTCTAATATTTCCGAGTGAAACCAGAAAAAACAACTGTTACAATAAAAAGAACGTTCTTCTCTACTTAGTTGGATGCGATTAACACAAAGAATAGTTAATCAAATATCGAACACTACTAGATACCTGGATCTAATTTTAGGCATCTTTCTTGTGATAAGCAGACTTTAGCTTTGCTGTAGATAGATTCCATCTGAGACTGAACCTCTGTTAACTAAAAAGAAATTAATTATAAGCAGCAATGCAACGCTATAATGGACAGAGTCAGAGTATATACTTTCTATGTTCTCCTGATTGCAAAAAATATTTAAATATGTCAAGAATCATTTCAAAAGTATTAGATATGAACTCATGTAGATGTCATCGCGGAGATGTTTATCGGACTAGCAAAAGGATATTCTATTATATCAGCATCCTTTGGAAGCACGAAATATACCACAGAATCGCATTTCGTAAAGTCAGGGATTCAAAACCCATTGAATAATAGCTGGAGACTAGGTAAAAGTATTAACTACTTATGCAGGTCAGCCACCTAACACAGGCACACCAAAACATAGGCAGTAGGAGCCTGACAACGTGTGTGCCACATCTGCCTTCAACTGACCACAACACAGAACTGAAAAAAATATTGAAATCAGGTATATTCGGAATCTAATCAATAATTCCCGACAACATTATTTGAGCCCCGCCAAGCGAATTTGGGTCTTCGAGCATTCCGTCATGACAAATTTTAACTGCGCATACCCAGCCATTCAGAGGGGCCAGGGATATGGCTTTCTGTCTGACGGTTCCTCTTGATTCACTGCTTGTATGAGCGAGCAGCGAAGGTTCTGGCGAGGCTGCGCCGATGCGCAGGCTCGCCTGAACCTTCGCTGCTCGCATAGGCGATAAGTACCAAAATCGCTTGACGGGGCCCATTTAAGGTGTTCCCGACAACATTATTAAGATGTTTCCGACAACATTATTAAGGTCATTTTGGAGACGCTGCTTCTAATTTGTGTGTCTTTTACCCAACATTGAGATGAAATGGCATCTCAAGCCCTGCCGCCCAAACAAATCAAAAAGGTTTATATTTAGGGACGGTCCGACTCGCAGCACTTTGCCTGGGCAGGCTTAGTCCTCCTAAGCGGTTTACCTGTACTCATGTGCGGTCAGTTTCAGCTCTGCGTGGAAGCATCATGCAGCCAAAACTATTTCTTCAAGCCCCGATCGGCGGGGTCCCCCAAAAATAGAAGCAGTAGTGGAAAAAGTAGTAACAGTATAATTTTTATCACCATCGTTTTATTATCTAAATTATCATCAGTAGTAGTAGTAATTATAGTATAATAATAATAATTGTTATTATTATTATTATTATTATTTATAAACATTCCAACAAACAATAATTGGCTAGTTTCATCTAATTTTATTTTCATCACGTTAACATGCTCATGTAATGCCCTTCTTAATCCGATTTTATGTCAAGATAAATAAGGTTTACATTTCAACCCGCAATTTACCTGCTGTTGTATTGTTTGAGAAATGTCATTTACACAGTGTAATTATGGGTGAGTAGCAAATCGTTTTCAGTGCCTTTCAATTAACTGTTATAAACTTGATTGAAACAAATAACTTAAATATATAGCAAGAAACATAATAAAATGATATCTTCTGGACAGCTATATATTTATCTTTGTAACTAAAGTGCTACACCTTTTAAGTTAGCATATTGTATTGCTTCTCTCCAAAGTCAGGGTACAGCACAATGTACATGTTGGCAAGTTTGAAACACAACTTCCCATACAGAAAAGCAAACAGTACTTAGTCCACTATTTTCCAAACGCACCCTTATAATATCCGTCAAATAATCTTTTAATATTGTTTCCAAAATAAGAAGAAACATTTTCTTTTCACAAAGTGTCTTTCGAAAAACTTTTAAGTGCTGGCAATAAAATGTGAATACAAATCCTTTTCTCTTACTGAACTGCAAGAAAAAGACACAGCTCCATTAACAGATCAATTTGAATTGTAAGCAATTCAAATTGAAGAATTATATTAAAGACTTATTATCAAAAGCTTGATTCCCAAACAAGGGCACCAGTCACAAAAAAGGGCACCAGTAATGGCCAGCATAGGTGTTCCGTTTTTGCAAAGTGCGCACTTTGTAATACAGTCGACTCTCGCTATTTCAAACTCCAAGGGGCTGGAATATTTGGTTTGAAATAACATAAGTTTGAGATAAAAGGAATCGAAATCTAATGAACATACAGCAATAATAGTGCACAAAATTTAGTTTGACTTAAGCCAGTGTTTGAGATATCAACGTTTGAGATAATGAGCTTATACTGTACTGGATTTTAGTTTAGTGGTCCTCGCTCTATGACTAGACCACTACCTCAGAAAAATCAGAATCTGTTTGAAAGGGCTGCCACTCCGAAATCTGTATCACAGATGGAGGGTAAAGTATCAAAGTCGTGATCGAGATGGCCCAGTATCACCCAAAAGACTATGTGTAATGACCTTGCTTATTTGTTAGTTTCTGTTTCCCCGTCGACACCATTTAGGTCGGTTTTGAGAGATTGCTTCCAATGTTGAGGACTTAACCCGATATTGACATGGAATGACATCTCAAGCGGTACCACAAAACGAGATGATATTCCGACTCGCACGCCTTTGCATTGGCAGGTTTAAACCGTTTACCAGTACGAAAATGTTCGGTCGGTTTCATTTCTGCGCCGAAGCACCCTGCAGCCAAATCTAATCCTTCAAGCGCCGTTGGGTTGGGCGCGTAGTAAGTAGTCACCTACCCACAGCACAGCTTGTAGGTGTCTGTCACCTACCCACAGTATAGTGGGTGGGCATCTGTATATAGTTTTAGATTCTCTTAATCAGTTGAAATACAATTCTTCAAAACCATGCGCTTTTATTCATAAAAGCGAATATAAATAAAACAAAAGTCCATATACCACGCCACTCTGTTTAGGTTGCCTATCTGGAACAAACGTGTACGTACCTGCTTCAGTTTTTCTTTATCATCTAAAGCGCTTATTCCTATGTCTGTCAAAAATTTAAATTCTCGTTTCATTGTAGGGTCTTTAAAATTCTCCCAGTCAAACACAGAGGCGTTTTGCACAACAGCCTTTTCAAATGCGGCTAACTTTATTGTTTCGTTATTCTGCAATACAATATAATGTCATTGACATAAATTATTTAACATCAAAACAAACGTAAAGACAAGAACCAGCCTGCTGTTATAAAAGTCCAAGGTCGATGAATTTCATATAAATATGAAACAATGACGCATTTCTTTGCTTTAGTGAATAAATAGTAATGCGATACGTTAGTGTATGTTTCACTCATTTGCCCTTTGGATAGCCTAACAAGCATCTAAAATTGTGAGAATTAAGAAAACTGAAAATACCACATTTCTCTATACAAAATAACCTTCTTGCACGCTGGTAGCTCGGGGTTCTGACTTAATCATACAGCTACAAAATTGGATGGCTGGAGCTGGACACTTGGCTGTTTCGTGGTTAATTAGGGTTAACTTTGCGCCAATGACAAGTGGTGTTGCTGACGCCCAAGGGATCTCCAGGTGTCTCTCCGAGTTTTAACTGTCCATTCCTCATCCTCGTTTCATCACGGCCTTTTCGCTGATTTCAATTTTTGTCCGTAATGACTCATTGAGATCACATTGCGAACTGCACAACTATCTAGATTGTGTAAACCTCGGCGAAAGATGAGGGTGAAGGTTGAGACCCCGTAAACCTCTAAACCTGCATAATTATTACTGGCCATCCCAAGGCGGTACCTTCGTTGTGGTTTCATTTGTTTTATGTATTGGGATCACAATGCGAGCCGCAGAACTATCTAATTTATGTGAACTTCGGCGAAAGATGAAAACCCCTTAAAACGTGTCTAAACCTCCGGTAATTATTTCTGGCCGTCCCATGGTGGTACCGTCGTTGCTGTTTCATTTGTTTTATGTTCAGTGCAGTTAAGTTTTTGATCGTTTTCATTTTAACCCTTGTCCTGCTGAGCCCGGATGTGTCTGATCTTTCAAAGAATGCAGACCCAGATCAGATGGCTTCTGAAAAAGCCATCTGATCAGGCTCCTCATTGTTTGCCATTCAGTTTATGAATTTGTTGCAATGATTTGCATCAAGAAATCTGACTGATTGATAATCAGTGGTGCGTGTGGCGTATTTAAGTATTCAGCAGGATAAGGGTTAACACTTCTGTGTGTCCCAATTAATTAGTTCCTTTAAAGTAATTGAGTCGCCATCTGTTTTGGAAAGAGCTGCTAAGTCGGCATGTTTATGTTTGTTAAGATGCATCTGTCCATTATTCCCTTTGTTGTTTGGATAGGCTTTGTGTTCTCATTCGATTAGTTTCTGTAGTAACTAGTAAGGACGAGGACTGCGGCCGCGTAAAATCGATTTAAACTCACCACTAAAATTCTTTTCACGGACCGTTTCAAGGCAGTTCTTCTGTCGCGGTTTATTTTGTTACGGATTGTCTTTGAGTGTGTGTATCGCTTATGTCTTTTTTATCGAAAGTAAATGTCCTTTTGGCTTTCCGCTATTGAGGTTTCCATTAAGATCTAGTTATTTTTGTTTGTGTTTCTTTCGCTTTGGTGTCCCTGGTGGGAGGTGGGGGTTAATTGTATCGATTCCTGGTCACTGCCTTCACTTATATTTCGCAAAAGCTACTCCCATTTTCGAAGAAACAATGTTTGCCTTATTAAATGATCAAAACTAAAGGTTTCGTTAATTTTGAACATCAGGGCCTTAAAGTCACCTTTTCCCATTCTGTTTCCTGTCTTATGTCCGTTTCAAACTTCCATTCCGCTTCAGATGACAGACTGTACGCTTTTTCCGCTTGTACCTCATATTTCTGCAACCACTGTCTCGCTTCATCACCAGCAGTCTCATAACTACACTCGTTTGACCAATGTTGGGGTTCGCCCTCAAACTGTTTTTCAAGCCATTGTTTAAGAGGATCAAAGTATTCCTTTAATGGTTCTACGTCCATTTTGTCTGTGCCAGTCATGGCTTTCATTGCAACCTGCCAACGTTCAGATGATCCTAATCGAAGTAGGTCCCTTTCAAAAGACAATCATATAGATTTAATTCTGCTTCAACGAAACTATGTCATTGCAATGGATAAAGAATTCGACTAAGAGACGTTTCAGGTCATGTTTGTCTCCAGCACACTTCAGATTATTTGGTATGCAGAAAATGTGTAAATGTTCACTATTTGTCATTGTATTATAGGGTTTGTTGTTATTTAGAAAATTGTTGTTATGTTGTTATATATGTATGGTTTGTTGTTATGTAACGGAGGCAAACTGTGCTCTACATGAAGTCCGAGTTTCGCCGAAATACTTTAACACTAAATAGTATCTTAAACATGTCTGTAATATAGCTTTTCTGAGCAGACATAAACACCTTTTACGCACTATATGTTTCCTCACATCAAAGCTAGATTAGGATACTATACAGCTTAATATGAGACAAGTCCTTGTGAGTCAAGGAAAGAGACAAACCGACGTTTTGCTAATCTCCTTAACATATGTGATGTCGTGTTAAAGAAATATAATGCCGGAAATGTCATAGGACAATGTGCCGTTACAGATAAAAGTGTGCCTGAGACAAACAAAAATTGGGACATGTGACGAGGAAAACTCAGTGTGTCTCAACTACAGTTTGCTATACAATACAGATTTAATAACTTCCGAGTTAACTTCATGTTTCTGTACTAAGTGGAGTCCGCCGTTTCAGTTAGCTAATAATGTACTAGGCTTTAAGGTTGAAATAAGCATTAATCGGTTGTTTACTATTGGTTCATTCTGGCGTCTAGTCATCAAAGGGGAGAAAACAATGGTCGGGAATCGATCCAATTACCTGACAACTCCCATCAAATACACCAAAGCGATAACAAAAACACAAACATCGAACAATTTCACTATAACGTTAACGTCACAAGCGGAAAGCCTAAAGGACAGTTACTATACCATAAAATGGTCAAACGTCTATCCAGAATAAAATCATAAATGTATTAGTAATAGATATATGTAAGAAAAAAGTGAAAGCAATGATCAGGAGTTGATAAAACTACCGCAAACCTCCCATCAGAGATACCAAAGGGAAAGAAACACGAACATGGAATTACTAATTCCTAATGAAGAAACGAACTGAAGGCAATGATCAGGAATTGATGCAATAAACCCAAGCTCCCATCAGAGACAACAAAGGCAAAGAAGCACAAACATGAAATAATTTGACCCTAATAGAAACATCAATATCAAAAAGCCAAAAGGAGAGTCATTTTCCCACAAAATGGCCAATTGGCTATACAAATACAAGCGATACACACACTCAAAGACAAAAAAAAATTACAAAAATAAACCGCGACAGAACAACCGCGTTGAAACAGTCAGTGAAACGAATTCCACTGGGGAACATAAATTGATTATCGCGCTTTATTTCTTGTCGCGATTTAGCGATTTAGACTTATAATGTGCTCAGTCCGCATGAACGCCTCCAAATAGAAGTGAAGGCGATCTATCAGTGCAACATCTCCGAAAACTCAAAAATCAAACAGTCACAGAGATTAAACAACGGTGAGGACTCGACAGCAAGAAACCACTGAAATGCTGGTGCAAAAGAAGACAAACAGTTAGACTCCGATGGGCCCGACCAGAGACAGAGCATCAGGTACCAACCAACATAAGCCTTTACGTCATAGAATCTGAGGCCTGACCCACCGGCGTGCTATTAAAGAGGGAAGCAAAGTTATGAACCGTGATTGGGTCACCATGCATTCAGTCTGTCATATAACATTTATGTTGTACCCCATCGTTTTATATCGAAGAATGGTTTTACGAAATTTGGTGCTGAATGCAAGCAGATTGTCGTATAACATTTATGTTGTACCCAATGAAAACATCAAACATCACCAGCGGACGGTTACTTCCTCACAAATTGTCAAACGGCTATACAAAATAAAATTATTTCAGCAGCATACACATGCAAAGACAAATTATAACAATAATAAACCACAACAGAAGAACTGCTTTGGAAGGTCAGTAAAATGTTTTTTTACTGGGGTGGGGGACCTGGGGGGCTTTAATCGTGGCCATTATCCTTGTATTGTATCTGTCGTGGTTTAGACATAAATGATATGTTCGAAGATTTCTAACTGATAAGTGCAATATCTCCGAGAACATACAAACCAAACAGGTACAGCGATTAAATATCGATGAGGAGTCGACAGCATGAAATAAGTGAAATGCCGAGAGTGAAAGGAAAGCAACAGCTGCACTCCCCTGAACAGGGACAGATCATCAGGCACCAACCGACATCAGTTGAAAAGGTAATCAGTCTTTAGGCCGGAGCCGTCATAGAGTCTGATGACGGACCCGCTGGCCCGGAATTAGAAGCAAAGTTATCAACCGTGACTGGGTTAAGAAGTATACCTTAACGATGGGTAAGGATATACTTACCTCATTTTGTTGCCAGCAACTTTCGATTTATAGATATCACATTTATGCAATGGACCCGTATGACCAGCCGCAGTACACAAGGCTTTGTGAAACTGAAATTGGACCACAAAACTCACGAAATATCTGAAATAAATATGACTGTAAGTGAATTAATACGCCCCTTCTATATTTTCTACCAGGTATTGGTCGATACAATGTTTGTTACTTCTTACATGTTCTGACCAACATCATGTAAAACAGAAACCGTTAAAAAACGTTTCTGCTTAACAGTCAAAACTCATGAAACAATAAACGATAACAAGGATAATTAAAACTTTGCCAAGGTAGTAAATTAGCTATAGGGTTCGCACACCAAATGCTGTGAGAACTAAATACAGTTGGACAAGTATCAACTGAAATATCTTGACAGCAACTTTTTCTTCTTAAGTTTCATATTAAGGTTGATGCTATGAACACTAAGTCTATCTTAATAAAGCATTGCCTTAACAGTAACGCGCATTTTACGGTGTTTCCTATCGGAAGAACGCCAACAAAAATAACAGTCTCAGTGAAAGTTATCAAAGTTAAATCGTATTTATATTCAAAGTTATGCTTTTAAGAGAATAGTTTTCTTCGATAAATATTATTGTTACTTCTTCAAACTGAAGCATTAAGAAGTCATTAACGAGAAATTTTGTCTTCGTTGTTTGCGATCAGTTTAAACTAAGATAAAAAAAACAGGCCTGTTTAGCTACACGTCATTATGATAACTCGCCTGTACGACATAGTGCATTTTTCACATCTCCAAAATGGCAACTTTTCTGATGAAAATCCTTCATATTTTTCTTATAATTGCTCAAAACATAGGATGTTGGTGCTCATTGAGGCGGTACCCACACCCTATGTCTTGGAGCAGAAATAAGAAAAATAATGAATACCCTTGTAAACCCAGTTTTCTCTATATAAAGTGGGGTTTAAGGTGGTCTTCATTTCACGGACTTGTTCACGTGATGTACAAGTAAGAGCTTGATCAAGAAGTATTGTGGTATCCAAGCAGTACATCACAAAACATGCCTATATAATTTCAACCTTCTTGAACCCCACATGTATATAGTAAAACTAGAGTTTACAGGGGTAAACCTTCTTTTTTCATATTTCTGCTCTAAAATATAAATTTTGAGCAGAAATAAGAACAAGAGGGCCCAGAGGGCCCTGATTCGTTCACCTGAGTGTCTCTGTCTCTAGTACATTCTATGTTTAGCTCTGATGGTCATCTTGTTCATCAGAGTGGAAAAAAATTCGTTATTTTGATAGGGAGTCACCTAGGCAACATTCCTGAGAAATTTGACTCAAACTGGCCCAAGGGTTTAGGAGGAGTTGTCGTTGGAATATTTTTTTTCTTTTTTTTGCTCTGGCGGCCATCTTTTTATCAAAGCGGAAAATTTTTAGCTATTTTGGTAGGAAGTCACCTAGGCAACATTCATGTGGAGTTGAATCCAATTGGCTCAAGGGTTTAAGAGGAGTTCATGTTTGAAGCAAATTTACAATATGTTTCTATTTTTTAGCTCTGGCGGCCATTTTGTTCATCGGAACGGGACCGTTTATGCTATTTTTGTAGAGGGTCAGCTACACAAAATTCCTTTTAAGTTTAGAGGCCTTCGTGGTGTAGTGGTGATGCTACTCGCCTTGTAATCTAGATGTCGCAGGATGGATACCGGGCTTCTCCAGACTTTCGGGTAAGTCTTTAAACCGAGGTCCATTCTCCGTATGACCTTAGCTGTTGTGAGACGTCAAACACAAACACTCACTCCTATGAAATTTGAATGAAATTGGCAAAAGGGTATAGGAGGAGTTTTCATATGAAGATTTTTGCTATTTGTAGCTATGTCGGCCATCTTCTTTGTCGGAGTAGAACCATTGTAGCTATTTTGGTAGGGAGTCGCCAATATAACTTTTCTGTGAAAAGTAGAAGTAAAACAAAGATCAGGAATTGATACAACCAACTTACTCCACCCATAAAAGACACCAAAGGGAAAGAAATACAAACATTAAGCGACCAGACCATAATGGAAACCCAAACAAAGGAAGGCCATAAGGACAGTCACTTTCCCACAAAATGGCCATATGGTCATCCAAAACCAAAAGACACAAGCGATACACACAGTAAGTAACAAACAACAACATAAATAAATCGCCACAGAAGAGCCGCCTTGGAACGGTCAGTGGAAGATTTCCACTGGGGGGCTTAAATCGATTTTACGTGGCCACAATCCTCGCCCTTACTTCCGTCGCGATTTAGACAAATAATTTGTTCAGTCCGCATAAGTTTGAATCAAATTGACCCAAGGGTTAAAGAGGACTTCGCGTTTGAAGCAAATTTACGATGTTTTTTTTTCTATTTTTTGCTATGACGGCCATTTTGCTAATCAGAGCAGAACCGTTTAAGCTATTTTGGTAGAGGGTCACTTAAGCAACAGTCCTATGAAGTTTGAATGAAATAGGCCCAAGGATACAGTGGTCGTTGAAAGGTTTTTGTCTGGTTTTAGCTCTAATGGCCATCTTGTTCATCAGAACGGAACGATTTTAGCAATTCTGTTAAGGAGTGACCTAGGCAACATTCCTATGAAACTT
Organism: Lucinisca nassula; assembly: GCA_963580285.1. Classification (NCBI taxonomy): domain Eukaryota; kingdom Metazoa; phylum Mollusca; class Bivalvia; order Lucinida; family Lucinidae; genus Lucinisca; species Lucinisca nassula. The sequence goes on along the minus strand of OY757019.1, from coordinate 8,297,491 downwards.
GAATCAAATTAGCCCAAGGGTTAAGGATGAGTTAGCGTTTGAAGCAACTTTACTATGTTTTTTCTAGTTTTAGCTCTGGTGGCCATTTTTTTCATCGGACCGGGATCGCGTTTTAGCTATTTTGGTAGATGGCCATCTAAGCAACATTCCCGTTAAGTTTTTAATGAAATTGGCCAAAGGGAGCAGGAGGAGTTGTCACTTTTTCTATGTTTAGCTCTTGTGGCCATCTTTTTTGTCAGAGCTGAATGATTTTAGCTGGTTTGGTAGGGAGTCACCTAGGCAACATTCTTGTGAAAAGTAGAAGTAAAACAAAGATCAGGAATCGATACAATTAACTTACTCCACCCATCAAAGACACCAAAGGGAAAGAAATACAAACATTAAGCGACCAGACCATAATGGAAACCTAAAAAAAGGAAGGCCATATGGCCATCCAAAATTAAAAGACACAAGTGATACACACAGTAAGTTACAAACAACAACATAAATAAATCGCCACAGAAGAACCGCCTTGGAACGGTCAGTGGTAAGATTTCCACTGGGGGGCTTAAATCGATTTTACGTGGCCACAATCCTCGCCCTAACTTCCGCCGCGATTTAGACAAATAATTTGTTCAGTCCGCATGAAGGCTTCCTAACTCATCAGTGCAACATCTCCGTGAACACAAATAATCAAAGAACCACAGAGGTGAGACAACGGTGAGGACTAGAAAGCAAGAAACCACTGAAATGCTGGAGCAAAAGAAAGCCCACAGTTAGACTCCGATGGGCCCGACCAGAGACAGAGCATCAGGCACCAACCAACATTACCTTGAATTAGATCTCTCTAATTCTCAATAAGCCTTTACGTTGGTACCGTCATAGAATCTGAGGCCTGACCCACCGGCGTGCAATTCAAGAGGGAAGCAAAGTTGCCAACCGTGATTGGGTTAACTACCATGCATGCAGTCTGTCGTATAATATCCATGTTGTTCCCAATCTTTTTATATCGAAGAATGATTTTACGAAATTGGGTGCTAAAGTCATTGCGGTTATATATTTTTCTGAATTTATATACTAAGTCACCATAAAATTCGGGTTCCGATAGACCTTGTTGCAGGAGAGATTTAAGTCCAATATTGAATTTTGAAATTAAATCAGAATGGCGTCTATAAAATTTTGAAAGGCTTTGCGTAGTTTATGGAACCGATAACCCTGATTAAGAAGTTTAGCCGTTAATAATTTATTACGAGTGTTGAAGTCAGTTACATGACTTCACACTCTAGCAAATAGAATTAATTGCGAAATATAAACGCCATAGGATGGCGCACGAGGAACACCACCATCCAAAAAAGGAAAATTTACAATCTCAAAATCAAAGTCATCGCGTTTATCATAAATTTTGCATGAAACAAACCCATCTACAATAGATAGATGTAAATCCAAAAACGGGGCCTCGGTATCAGAAGAATTTGCTTTATTTAACTGAAGTTCTGGGGGGTAAATCTGACTGATCAAGCCATCGAAATAGGTATTATCAACATTTAATAAATCATCTAAATATCTAGAAGTGAAGTCAAAAGCTTCAATAATTTCAGATTGGTTATCAATGGAAAGCGACAACATGAATAAAATAAAAAATGAGTTCCTTTAAGAGCAATGAAAACATTCAAAAGAAAGAAGATGGGTCATACTACGTAGTTTCGGCTAATAAAGCCTCATCAGTGACCCTGTAATGATCCGGCAACGAAAGCCAGAAGAAACGTACTGCAATTTTGCGAATTTCGGATATGCAGTCGATTCAAAGACTGATATAAATCAAAATGGGGTCCAAATAATTAAAAACCAGTCTAGAATATGAATCTAAACCAATAATTTATTTCTGATTCCTCAGAATATTTACGCTGATCTCAAAGGACCAAAAGTAAAATATAAACTGCACTATGGTTGATGTACGGGGAGACGTTTTACGGCCGCCACACGGCACAACACCAGCTGCAGTGAAGGCAAATAAAATAAAAAATGAGTTCCTTTAAGAGCAATGAAAACATTCATAAGAAAGAAGATGGGTCATACTACGTAGTTTCGGCTAATAAAGCCTCATCAGTGACCCTGTAATGATCCGGCAACGAAAGCCAGAAGAAACGTACTGCAATTTTGCGAATTTCGGATATGCAGTCGATTCAAAGACTGATATAAATCAAAATGGGGTCCAAATAATTAAAAACCGGTGAAGTCTCTTTCATAACAATACAAGAATAGATCAGCCACAAGAGGTGCGCAATTCGTACCCATCGGAATGCTCACAATTTGTCTAAATAACTTAGTACCGAATCTAATATAAATATTAACAAGTAGAAAGGTGAGGGCATCACACACTTTCTGACATGACCAAAGTGTATAATTCTTATGCTCTTTAGAAGTGAAAAATGCATTTCTGACATTACATGCAAGATAGAGAGAATCTTCTCTATGAAAAGCCCATTCAATTAAATCATTAAGCTTTTCTTTTATAAGATTATGGGGAAGTCTGAATCGAATTGACCCAAGGGTTTAGGAGGAGTTCGCGTTTGAAGCAAATTTACAATGTTTTTTCTATTTTTAGCTGTGGCGGCCATTTTGCTCATTGGAGCGGAACCATTTTAGCTATTGCGGTAGAGGGTCACCAAAGCAACATTTCTGTGAAGTTTGAATGAAATTGGTCCAATGGTACAGGAGGAGTTAGTTTTATTTTTTTTTTCAATATTCAGCTCTGGCGGCCATCTTGTTGAGTGGAGCGGAACGATTTTATCTATTTTGGTAGGGAGCCAACCAGGCAACATTCCTGTAAGGTTGAACCAAATTGGTCCAAGGTTTTAAGAAAAGTTCGCATTTAAATCAAATTGTTGACGACGCATGACGGACGACGCACGACGGACATTGACTGATCACAGTACCTCACAATGAGCAATTCGTGCTCAGGTGAGCTAAGAATATCACAATATTTCATCTTATTTTTTTTTCAATTTTACGGCGGTACATTTACAATGTATTTGTACAGGCGTGTTTTCGTAATGAAACATGTAGAGGCTGATCTGCACTTTTATCATTACCAAACATGCAAACTTAAGCATTTCCGTAAATGGTGGTTGCCACGATTTTTCAGCTCCTTTTATTATCACGGTGTTTTTGACTGAATTAAATTGTTTTCTGTGATGTCTGATTGATTTTTAATCTCTTTGTCAGCCTGAGAAATTATATACGTTTTAAAGAGGATGGCAACCTGTAAAATCATTGGGTCGATTACTTTCAAATCAACTGAAAATAAATAAACTCCAGAAGCTTTCCGCCCGCTATTGTTCACATTACAATTGCTGGCCATGTAGAAAAATGTAAGTTAAGGTTATTTCTTGTCGCCGGCACGTAAGACCTTGTATTCGATTCCCGTTACACTCGATCCCTCTGTAAACGGGGCTTACTCCCAAAAGGAGCAAACGGGTAGACCTCTATGCCAGGCACAATATCATTGCACTATTTATGTATATACCCCCTGAAAACATCCTACTTTCTCAGAAATACACACACCTAATATATGGGACATTGGCAGGTATGTGATACTTCGCTCCAGGATCAAAGTCATCCTCATGTCTCTCAGCTGGCGGAGAAACTCCCTGGAATTTACATCTGAAACAAACCAAAAATGAGCAAAACGTGTGCAAATGGTCTTTTACTGATAATAAGGGGTTCGTGGGTTCCCATACCGTCGGCAATATAATTCCGGTGACTGAAGAAGAATAGTTGTCAGTTTCTAGCGAAAGAATATGCACTGAACTGGTTAAGCACATATATACAGAAAATAGATATAAAAACAATGATCAGATAAAAAATCGAAACAATTACATTACAGCTCCCACCCAAGACACAAAAAGGAAAGAAACACCAAAATAAAATAATAACTGCTCCGTAATATAGTAAATAAATGGTTAGTGTCTTTAATAATATAATATAATCGGTGAGCCTTAGACAATCTTATAGGGGCAAGCTTTGGTGAGCCCCTATAAAATTGTCGCAGCGAATCGATTATATTTTATTATTAAAGACACAAATCATGTATTTAGTTTATACTGCAATTCAAAACAACCAAGGGGTTTTGGAATAAGTAAGCATTTAAGCAAAAGGTCAGCAGACAGTATGGCATGTTAAACGACATTCAGTGCCATGGCGCGCACACGTATTATAACGTGACGTCACCGAGTGCAAAATTTCAGACGTCACCGCGCCACAAAGACGTAGGGAACAACATGAACGCTCGAATAAAAGTTTCTCAGCGCTTTACATTCTGTAAGAATATCTGCAAATAAATAATTTATTTTAGCTTTAAAAAATATGTTCGAGGTTGAGACGCAACAGCAGTTGCAGTGCGCAGTTATTCCTACGGGCCATGCAAACTAGGAAAGGCCGAGAAGGTAGGAATTTAGCTGAAATTTCTGAAAATCTATTCAAATAAATATTGCGAAGATTTGAACTTGCAGTTTCGTTGTTTTCTCATGTATAAAAGGATGCATCTTATTGTTTACACTTGTAAATTAGGGACCTAAAAAGTAGGTCCGGTCTATAAACGGTCACTAGACGTATTATAGGACACTAGAAGGTATTAAAGGTCACTACCGATTATAGCGTGCAGTTATTCGACCCTCTTTATTAGGTTACTAGAATGGCTGTCGCGGTATAAAAGAACATCTTACGCAAAAGGAGAAACAAACAGCTTCTTTCTCCTACAAAATGGTCAAAGGACTATCCAAAATGAAACATATATTAGAAGTATACACATGCAAACACATGCAGTGGCAATAATAAACTATAACCATAAACAACGGCAGTAACAATCAACTGCAGAGGAAGCATCGCCTTGGAACATCCAGTCAAATTTGTTTGCTGGGTGGGGGGGGGGGGTGCGGAGGGGCTTTTTACCTGGCAACAAACCTCGCCCTTGATTCTGTCTTGGTTAAGACATAAATGTCGTTATTCCCCGTGAAGGATTTAGTTAAATATTTGGTTGAATGGGGCTGCACAGTAATCCGTTTCTTGGCCCACCGGTGTTCAACTGGTGGCCATCTTTTGCTCTAGTGCCTATTGGGGTTGCTGACGACCCAATGATATTCATATGTCTCAACGCGTTGTGCCTGTCGAGTCCTCATCCTTGCTTCATTACAGCCTTTCGGTGATTTTAACTGTTACCCGTGATTACAGATTGATAAACATCACGAAAACAGGCCTTTATAAATTCGACAACCATAAACAGAAGTGGAGGCAATGATCAGAAATCGATACAATTTTCCCACAGCTCCCATCAGAGACATCAAAGGGGAAGAAACATAAACATGAAACAACAGACCCTAATGGAAACACCAATAGCGGAAAGCCATAATGAGAGTTACTTTCCCACAAAATGGTCATTTGGCTATCCAAAATAAAATAATAATATAAGCGACACAAACACTCAAAACAAACCATAACAAAAATAAACCGCGACAGAAGAATCGCCTTGGAACGGTCAGCGAAACGAATTCCACCGGGGGGCTAAAATAGATTTCACGTGGCCATTACTCCGTTGCGATTTTGACAAATAATTTGATCAGTCCGTAAAGCAGTAAACAGTAAACCTTATTTTTCTAACGAGTACCTACACACTATCTTTTGAGTAGAAATAAAAATATATCACAATTATTCATGTTAAATGTTTCATTTTTCGGTGTTTTTTTTGTTTGTTTGTTTGTTTGTTTTGTAGTTTAACGACCCAGGCAACACTATTAGAGGTCATCTTTTAGCCGGTCAAGTTACCTATCCAAACTTTTCCTTGGCAGGCTTATACTTAAGCGGTTAACCAGTACAGTGCACATTATTCCGCCAGAAACTGACAACTGCCCTTCTTGAATCAGCGGAAGGGAAAGAATGACCGTAGAAAAGATTTGAAGACCAATCTCCACGAAAGAATGTTGCCGACCCGGCAGGTATCGAACCCGCGTCCTCCTGATCACCAGTCAGAAACGCATCCGACTGCCATTCCGAGGTCGGCTAAATATTTCGGTGGTAAAGTTTACATTGTATTTGTATAAGCGTGTTTCCCTAAGGGTAGGCGGTTTATATGCGAGCCGAACAACCAGCTTAAATGGCGGAAGATGAGGGTGAAGATTGCGGCCAAAAAATAAACGGTTTAAACCCCCGCTAACTATTACTGGCCGTCAAAAAGCGGTGCTTTTGATATAATTTTATTTGTTTAATGTTGTGTTCGAATATTTAGTTCAGTAAAGGTAACTGGGTTGCCATCTGTTTGGGGAAGAGCTGCTAAAGCGGCTTGTCACCTGTAATTTTATTGTTTGTTAAGATGTGTTTGTTCGTGTTTCACTTTTAGTTTAGTGTTTGGCATAGGCTTTTAATTCTGGCATAACACATTAGTGCAACATCTCCGAGAACATAAAAATCAAACAAATACATACATGAAAAAATACGATAACGGCTAGGGACGACCAGAGACAGAGCATCGTGCTCCAAATGACTCACCTAAGGCCTTTCCAGAGAAAGTGTGGTAGGGTCAATTGACCGGCTCGACATAACCTAAAATGTGTTGTCCGGGCCGCTAAACTTCAAGACAAACAAAACTTGCTGGTTGTCGAACTGCGTCAAGTGGGCCTTTGTCTTCAGACTGGGACAGCATATTCAACATGAGTCGCTCTTGTTATAATCAAAATGAATGGTTACACTGTTAGCATTTTGGTCAAATTCAAAATCACTTTTCATAAAGCACGGGGACTATATTTAATTGTTATCCTTTGAAAGCAACATCTATAAAACGGTACTGAAAACTGTGGAGTCTACATATTATTTTCGTTTTACGTCATTTAGTCCTCATCGATGACTCTCGAATATTCTCAAATACAGCTATGGAACCAATATTCTTGCACACCAGACAAGGAAATCCGTGATTTTACCCTGGGATAGAAATTTATGTTCTGACCCTGGTGTTCCGACCCAGGCAACTAACGTTATTGCCGGAACTCTTTCCGAACTACTTTTATTTTGTAAACAATATACAAAACTAACCGGCAAAAAGATAAATAAAATAAAAAAATCAATATGAATGATAATTATTTGACTCATTTATTGTTAAAGGACACTGAATACAGGACTTTTGTATGAAATCTTAAAAAGAAGAAAAGAAATGCGGTCTGTAGTTCTGCTATTTGCTGCAAAGTGAAAAGGAAATGTTTGGGAGGTGTTGTGCAAGAAAAAGAATCCAATATGGGATTCTGTTGAATCTAATATGGGATTCTGTTGTAAATGGGCGTTCCTAGCCCTCGGGATGACCGTGCTGAGCGGAACCTCGGCGTAGCCTCGGTTCCGCTCAGCACGGTCATCCCTCAGGTTGGAAACGCCCATCTACAACAGAACCCTATATCAGATTCTTATATTCCCAAAAGACAAGAAAATATAACCCGCACTATTTTGAAGAACAGAAGGCCTTTTTAAGGCCGAACACATTCCCTCAACAAATACGCAGTGAAATGAACAATCATTGAAATAGTAGAAACTATAACCCACTTTTTGATAAAGGGCAGTGAGACAGTTAACAGCAAAACAATCTCATAACACCAGCTGTGGTGAAGTTAAGTATATTCTATAAAGGTAAATAAGTTCTGAATAGTTGGATCCTTTGGAAACAAAGAATACACCAAATAAACAAAAACAGCAGCCTCGATTTATTGAGTCTGTTCGTGACCAGTACTAAAATGTGCAACACGAGCCACACCCTCTAGCTCCGTCTTAAGCAGAACTCTATTTTCAAAATGATTCTAAATGAACTCAATGATCCCAAAGGACCAGAAAATATAATCCTTTTGGAAGCATTTTGAAGCACGAACTGCAACACAGAGGACTACCACTAGATTGTATTGGCCTGACTGGCTTTTCGGCCAATATGGTCTCGTAAATGACCGAACGATGGTTATCAGTTTGCTCAGATCATCAGACTCATCAGAGTCTTATTGTGCGCACACGTCCGATGGCGAAATATACGTAAAATAACGACTATGTTTTTTTATTAGTTTTGGTTTTAGGGCCATTTCAAGATTAATTTACTCATATCGATCCGATCGTTAATCAGAGGTGGGCGAAAACCGGAGTACCCGGAGGAAAACCGCCTGACCTTCCGTTGCAGAACTTGGCGTCTCACATGTGACCCGAGCGAGGCTCGAACTACAGCGGTGAGAGACCTAATGATCTAGAGTCAGCGCTCTTAACCAACAGGCCACGGAGGCCCGTTAATGACTATTGTCAGTATGTATGTGGATTGTGTATGGATGAAATCTCTTCCAAAGTACCATTGCCTATCCACGCTAGTATTAAAAAAATATAAACCACAGCATTAGACAGAAGAACAGTCTTGGAACACGGGGGTGGGTGAGGGTAGGAGCGGGTTAAACCTTTTTCGTGGCCACAATCCCCTTGGTTCTCGCCCTTGCAACCTGAATGACAAACAGTTCAAATCCAGGTCAGATGGCTTTTTATAAGATATCTGATCTGGATGTTTACTGTCTGCAAAGATAGGGGATGTCATGTTCAGCATGAAAAAGGTTATTACCTACATACCTCAAATCCCACCATTTCTGATTATATTTTTCTGGTGGTGTCTCTCCACTAAACACGCTCCACCGCCACTGATCAATCAAGTAGCCGAATGGTAGAAATGCTATCTTATCTAAAGCCATTTTCATCAGGAAATTAATGTCATTTTCTGGAAATAAAAACAGGCATGATGTAAAAACAAACCTTCCAAAAAAGAAGTAAAGGTAATGACATCACGAAAACATGCCTATATAATTTAAAACCCCTTGAATCCCACTTTTATATAGTAAAACTGGGGTTTCCGGGGGTATACATTATTTTTTTTATTTCTGCTCTAAAATATAGAGTGTGGATACTCGTTAGAACCGCCTCGATGAGGGGTCAAACTTATATAGGCGTGTTTTCGTAGTTCCGTCCCAGGCAGAAAGCTAAAGGGACAGCTACTTTCCCACAAAATGGCCTAACGGCCAAAAATGTTTTTGACAGGAAACTAAGATAATTGTATTGGATTAAAAATAGAAGTGAAGACAGTGACCATCAGAGACACCACAGAGAACGAAACACAAACATGAAATAACTAGACCCTAACGGAAACACCAATAGCGGAAAGCCAGAGGGACAGTCACTTTGCCCCAAAATGGAAAATTGGCTATCCAAAACAATAATATAAGCGATACACACACACAAAGACCAAATATAACAATCCTCGCCTGAGTTGTGTCGTAAGTTAATTTCATACCCCTTATTAATAAAGCTGTAAGAGTTTCCACTGAAAGCAAAGACCTCACAGAGGCTCGGTCTTTTCGGTCTTACTGCAACTCTGCATAAGGAGTCCTGTATTTTGCAAACCGCTTACGCCCTCTAACGTATACTTTAGAAGAACTCAGTTTTCAAAGACACAATTATGTGCCCATTGAGCTAAAAGGAGATAAAATACGAACTTCACTAGGAAGTTTGGGAGACATTCTTCCGACACTATGCATAATCCGTAAGTGATTTATACATTTTGTCCATGCAAGTCATTGTAACATTTTGGGCAGATAATTTTAAATTATAAGGTTGCCAGTATTGTTGATTTGTTGTAAGATTTTTTTTTAATTACTTAACCTCAAGCAAACAATGTAGACTCTGATAAGTCTTCAAAGTATGTGTATCATTTTTTGTTTTGATGCTGGGCATATATGGGTTAAATTTCGAATATAACTTTTGGTTTAATATACACTTGTTTGCAAACATGAACGAGGAAAATTAAGCTTTGGCTTCTAGACATCTCAGCTTAGGACACTACTCAGCAATATCAGTCCGATAACCTTCTTGTTCTATAGCAATATTGCTAGAGCTGTTGCATTGCTGTAGCATAAAATAAGTTCTACTGTCACATACTGATAGGCTGCGTTATGGTACGATACATTTTGACTCTCACAAGACGCGCCATATTGAAGGTTGTCCAACAATGATGCAAAATCAAATATTTAAACAATGAGAGCATTTACAGAAAAATCATATTATTAAGTGTTTGGACGTAATGCGCTTACACGGCTTCACTGAATTCATTCACAATCGCTTGGTCATATGTTCCTTAAATGATCAATATTTCTCTCAAATATGATTGGACGATGGCAACTGTATATCTTCAATGACGCTTTTTTCCGACTTTCATAATAAAATTGCATGCAATTGTTCTCTTTTTTCACTTGGATGTACAAAATAAGCATCAGAGGTAATTTTGTAACGTTCCATTTCACTACAAAATACCTTCATGTTTTAAATTAGGTTCCTATGTCATTTGATATTTGCTTTCTTCTGGATTATCGCACAGTTTCAGTCACAATAATATTTGAAGCAGCTAAATAATATACTGTTGTATACTACTCAATCATTGGACATGAAAATTTGTCTTGTCACTTGAGAATTACGAAGTTGCAGATCAGCCTATGCTATACAGTATATGACAAATAGCGCTACAAACCATAAGTATTGGTATCTTTATCTAACAGACCAATCGCATGAAGATGTTTAGGTGTGGAGACAGACAATGCCATAACATCCCCTATAGCTTCGTGGAATCCTGAAACAGAAAGACAAAACAAATGCACTTGCTTATTAATACACTGTCCTTTGTCTTAGGGAAGCGCCTCATTACGAAAACACGCCTATAAAAATACATTGTTAACTTTACTGCAGCATAAACGAAAATTTTAAGATGAAAAATTGTGATCTCTTTCTTATTTCTGCTCAAAATATAGATTGTAGGTACCCCTTAGAACCGCCTCAATGATGCGGTTCTAACGAGTACCCACAATCTATATTTTAGAGCAGAAATAAGAAAAATAAGGTGAGGGCATGGAATGTAAACCCAAACAAAAAACATTAGTTTCGCCTTGATAAGGCGATACTACTGAGTATACACAGAACACTTTTTTTTCTAGAAGATACAAATATCCGTTCTACATCCCCAGTCTGCCATCTGAACTGGCACTGTGATGTGCCCTCATTGGCACGAACTACCCTTAACATGTTCCCAAGGCCAATGAAGTTCGATTATATAAACTCGGCAGTATGCGTGGATAAAAAGTGACATCTCTACATTTTAATTCCGTCTTCTCATTTTGTTCAGGCTTTTCAAAATAGTTCTCATTATGATAACACATCCGTGTAACATTAGAGGATCTTACATGAGTGCTCGTGTATTATTGAATTTATTAAACGAGTTGAGGAAAAGGGATAATATGCGAGGCTTGCCGAGCATTTTATCCCTTTTCCTCAACGAGTTTAATAAATTCAATAATACATGAGCACAAATGCAAGATTCTATTTATCATATGACATTTAAAACGCATTTTATTCACCATTGTTTACAAAAATGTCAATATTCTGCCGTTAGTAAACGCGACATCGTTAAGGACGTCGTACATTTAACGTTACGGGACGTATCTAGCTAATTGGCATATTTAATCCACTAGTGGGTTAACGAAAATATTACATGGCGTTATTACACTCTCAAACGCGACGTCATATGATAAAGTGTATTCTTTCATATATCCAAACTGGTTAATTTTCTGACGAAAATTTATTGTATTAGTTTTATTTATGTTTAAAAGATTGGCTTGGGTGCTCGTTAGAACCAGTTAAAACAACATATGTCTTGGAACAGAAATAAGAAAAACAGCCCGGTTTTCTCTGTAAGAAGTGGAATTTACGGGGTGTTAATTTTACAGACTTATTAACGTGATGCTTTCACACCTGAGGTGGAAGAACACTAGAATACCCAGAAAAACGCCCTGATCTTTTAGAAACAAAGTTGTGCTTGAATATATACAGCTCGGACAAACCAACCTAGTTACATATTTGTGTTATTTACAGGTGCAAAAAGTTTAACAATTACCTGGATTTGCTCCCTCACGATAAACAACTGGCTGGTCTTTATATTGAAGGAAATATTGAATATGCCCCATCTCATGATGAATCACAATTAGTTCCTCCATATTCACTTCTGTACACATTTTGATTCTGCATAACAAAACAAATCAAAGCACTGACAGCACAAGTGGATGGGGATACATTACTTCCCACTGTTGTAGGCTATACGGAGGTCTGCACTGTTTCCTTTAACCCATAAGTCCTTGTATTTCACAATAGACGCTGTAAGTCCTGATCTGGCGACACATTCTGTGGTGTCCGATCTGGTTCTACACTGTTTGCCAGTGTCTCGGCACATGAGCCCTTTTATATTTTACACATAACGAAAACACGCCTATACAAAATCTTTGTAAATTGCCAATTTTAAGAAAAAAAATTGTTATATTTAGAAATAAGAAAAATAATGTTTGGAAAACATAAAATTTATCGTCTCTGAAATGGCATGAAGTTGAAATTTAAATGCATGTGAGGAAACAATTTAGACTAAAGTGTTCAGTGCATTCTCCCACCAAATAGCCTTACCTGAAATCCTGTTGGTCATAAAAGTCCCAAGCGGAGGCATGACAAACCATAGTTATACCCTTTGGATTCACCATAATTGTTTTGTCCCAGAATGATGCAGGCATCCCAGATAATCCAAGACTTTTAAAGAAACTTTCAGCTGTTTCAAACATTTTCAGCACAGTATAATTCTGAAACATAATAGTTCTAGTTTTCTGCTCATTTCTGTCAACAACATTTGAAAATAAGGAGTGGGCAGTAGTAATATAATTAAAACTAATCTTAGAGTTAGACTTTCTCCTATCAAATCGCCCATCCTTCGAAAATATACCACTGCGTTCAAATGTAGTGGAATGTATCCTAGGACCAAATTATTTTACTAAATCGCGACTGAAGTAAGGGCGATGATTGCCGCCGGGTAAAATCGATTTAAGCCCCCAGTGAAATTCGTGTCACTGACCGTTCCAAGTCGGTTATTCTGTCGTGGTTTATCTTTGTTATAGTTCGTCTTTGAATGAGTTTATCGCATCTATCTACTTTTGGATAGCCAGTTGGCCATTTTGTGGGAAAATAATTGTCCTTTTTGCTTTCCCCCATTGATGTTTCCATTAGGGTCCAGTTATTTTATTTCTGAGTTTCTTCCCTTTGGTTTCTCTGATGGGAGGTGTTGGTTAATTATGTTGGTTCCTGATCATTGCCCTCACTTCTATTTTACACTAAAGTTCGGTCTGAAAATGTTCTTGAAATGTGATTTTTTAAATGAACCGTGTCAAGCAGCATGTTATCAAGACTTGTAATGAACAACATTTATACCCTAATTTAAATAGAGAAATATGGTTTCCACAGATCTACATGGGGTGATCGAATAGAAGGTGGGCCGCCAAGTTGGCACAAAATGGCCTAATGGCTACCTAAAATAAAATATATATTATCAATAAAAACATGCAAAGATGAACTAAAACAACAATAACTAGAGCTGTCAGTGAAACTGACTAGGGCCCCGGCAGCGCTATCAGAGGAGTAGGAAAATGTTGATGTTAAAAAAGACGTTTTTTTTTTCCTTTCACCTCTAAGTATGACCTTGACCTTTGAGGTACGGCCCTCGGTCTTGCGCGTGACACACTGTCACATTATGGTTAATATTTCTGCTAAGTAATATTTAAATCCATCCAGGTATAAGAAAGTTATAGATTGGACACAATGAAAAAGACGCTTTTTTGACCTTTTATCTCTAAGTATGACCTTGACCTTTGAGGTACGGCTGTGGGTCTTGCGTGTGACACTTCGTCACATTATGGTTAACATTTCTGCCAAGTAATATTTAAATCCATCCAGGAATAATAACAAAGTTATTAATTGGACACAGGAAAGACCCTTTTTGACCTTTAACCTCTAAGTATGACCTTGACCTTTGAGGTACGGACCTGAGTCTTGCGCGCAACACTCCATCACATTATGGTTAACATTTCTGCCAAGTAATATTTAAATCCATCCAGGAATAAGAAAGTTATAGGGGATAAAAAAATTTGTGGACGGACAGACCGACAGACGGACAGACAGACAGACGGACGGACAGAATGATGCCAAGTAATATTTAAATCCATCCAGGAATAATAAAAAGTTATGGAGGATAAAAAAATTTGTGGACGGACAGACGGACGGACGGACAGACAGACGGACGGACAGAGTGATTACTATAGGGCACCCACACTTTCAGTGCGGGGCCCTTATAAATTATATTTGCTGAGTTAAATTGTTGGTGCAAATTAGAGAGGCGTCATCAAGGCCATTCTACTGAGTAACCTACTGAGTACCCAAGTCATATTTTCTGAACAGAAACCATAAAATGAGACGTGTTAACGTGATGACTCAGAACAGATAAGAAACATATATTGTGTTCCAGCTAGAAGAACCATTATCCAAATGGACTGCTTTGTGAGACAGCGTAAACTAGAAGAACCATTATCCGAATGGGCTGCGTTTAGAGACAGTGTAAAGACTGGGGACTACTGACGTCATAATTTTAAATGGATTTTATGAATATGAGGCAGCGCACAACAAAACCTACAATAAGACATGTACGCCCAGCGAAGACTCAGATCAGCCTGCGCAGCCATATAGTCTAACCAGAGACTTCTCGTGCTGGATGAAGGAGCATAGGGCCCTTAGCTATCCTTATAGCGCACAACGAAGACTCTGATCAGACTGCGCGGATGTGCAGGCTGATCTGAGTCTTCGTTGGGCGTACATGTCTTATTGTAAGTTTTTTTCATGCGCTGGCTTATTATTACCTGTTTTAGCATTTGAGGTGTTACATCAATTTCTTCTTGGCCTTTGTATGGTTCAACAATGTCGTAAATATTGTTCCATTGTTGGGCCCACATGTTACCTGAATATATCATGTACAGTATTAAAGCAATAAATTATATGCAACATTCCAAACCTATAAAGTCCACAGTTTAGAACAAAATAGAAGTAAAGACGAAGAATGAAATGTGCTTGTTAACTGTATTTTCACTTATCACGTGAACAAGTCCGTGAAATGAAGACCCCCTTAACCCCACTTTATACATGGAAAACTGGGGTTTACGGGGGTATACAATATTTTTCTTATTTCTGCTCCAAGACATAGGTTGTGGGTACTCGTTAGTACCGCCTCAATGAGGCGGTTATAACCAGCACCCATAACCTATGTTTTGAGCATTTATAAGAAAAATGTCACAGATTTTGATCAGAAAAGAAGCCGTTTTGGAGAAGTGAAAAACACACTATGTCGCACGGATGAGTTATCGTAATGTACTGGAGGTAGATCATCAGAAGAACAATTATAATATGGAAGTATGCACTATACTTTTATATATACTTGTAATTATGATTAACGTCGTAAGCAGTGTCATATGTGTGTATGTGAATTCGGGTTTAACGTCGCTTTCAACAATTTTTCAGTCATATCACAACGGTGTCAAGTTGCGACAGGGAGCTCAATGCTCACTTTTATAGTGCTGCCTCACTGAAGTATCATGTCCCAGACACATTACATGATACCACACTCAGTCACATTATCCTGACACTGGATCGACCAGTCCTATCTCTACCCCGTAAATCTGAGTGCCAAGCGAGGAGCAGCTAGTACCATTTTTAACGACTTTGGTATGTCGCGGCCCGGGATCGAACCCGTGAACTCCCGTTCCCCGGAGCGGACACTCTACCAACTGAGCTATCGGGGCCGGTAAGCAGTGTCATAATGTCATTTATCATATAACCTCGCTGTGATTTTAGTGGATAATGTCGTGTAATAATAATGTTAGACCACATTTGTAATAACACATGGTTACTGGCGCGTAAAATGATGACGCCGTCCTTGACAACCCTATGCTTTCTACTGATATTCTTTTGCAATAAAAATATAGAATTAGATGCTCAGGAAAAGAGGTAAAGCCACCGTCAAAGATAACTACCTACCTATGGCACCAAGAGGAAGAATAATAATAAGGAAAACAAAAAAGAAAACAAAAACGAACCAGAAACAACACAGCAACCAGCCCCCCTCCTTCCCATAAGGGATGATCAAGGTGTAACAGGTATAATTAATGAAAATTATATAAAAAAATAATTTCATACAGAATAAAGGCAACTTTATGATACAATTTTCGTTTGATAGAATTATAACATTTCCCATTGCAATGAAGAAATATTAATTTTGACACTTAATGATATATAAATCCATTTCTATGTTTCCTGAACCATATATGGCATTATAATAGAATGTGTAGAGATAATTTACACATCTGTCGAATCATATACCATATCATATTACTGATTGTTTTATTTAAGTTGAGGTTTGACATCACCGTCAACACTATGTAGGTGGTTTTGAAGCCGTTGCTTCCGATTTTGTGGGAATTATATCCGACATATAGATGAAATAATATACCCAAGAAACCGCTAGGGTTTGTAGGGACGGTCCGACTCGAACCCCTTTGCCTGGGCAACTATTCCTTCCAAGTGGTTTATCAGTAAATAGTACTGCTTGTGTGTGAATAGTATTGCAAATAAAGAGGATCTTACACTCGTGGTCATTTCATATGACATTTATGAAACGAA
Organism: Lucinisca nassula; assembly: GCA_963580285.1. Lineage (NCBI taxonomy): Eukaryota > Metazoa > Mollusca > Bivalvia > Lucinida > Lucinidae > Lucinisca > Lucinisca nassula. The sequence goes on along the minus strand of OY757019.1, from coordinate 8,280,886 downwards.
ATAACCACGAGTGTAAGATTCTGCTTATCATATGACCACTTTAAATTGAATCCTATCGCCTTTAAATTTGACAATTTTTTCCACAAAAATGCATGGTTGACATGGAGGTCGTCATGACATGACGTTTCTTAATCCCGCCAAAGTTTTATTACACGTGTGGTCAGACGATTTTATTGCATGAAGGTATCCACTGTTTATCAACGACATCATATGATAAAAATGTTTTAATAAAATATGAGGCGTTATATAAAACATGTTACGCAAAATTTCAACTATTTTCATTTTACAAATTCATTCCAACGAATGTTAGCATACACAAGCTTTATACACTTACTTGTTTTCAGAAAAAAAAACTATTAATATAATATATACATATTTCCGGAACAAATGAAGTGACACCAACAGATTTACGTCAAGTTAAAAATATCAATCTACATGTATGTCTACGTCTTTGCACTAGCTTACCTAGTAAATGTGCGGGTATATGGCCTGACCGTGGGAAATTTTCCGGACCATATTGCTTTATTAACTGCTTTCTTACATAAGCATGTAACAGTGAATACAGGGGTTTGAGTTTATTCAGAAGGTCTTCTAAGTCAGCTTGAAATGTAGGTGTCTCATAGACCGATCTCCAATGCTCGCCTGTATCGTTATAACCTATAAAACAAATCAACATCACATGAAAACTATAACATCAAACGACCTGCTGAAAATAAAAAACATCCATTTCGAAAACATGCCTATACAAATACATAGTAAACTTAACGGCCGAAAGAACGACATTTTTTAGATAAAAAGTTGTGATATTTTGCTTATTGCTGCTCAAAATATGGAGTGTGGGCACTCGTTAGAACCATCTCAATGAGGCAGTTCTAACGAATACCCACAATCTATATTTTAGAGGAGAAATAAGAAAAATAAGGTATACCCCTGTAAACCCCAGTTTTGCTTTATATAATTGGGGTTCAAGGGGGGTCAAAATATATAGGCATGTTTTCATGATGAGTGATAGCAATGTTGGATTCTAAATAATGCATTAAATCTATGATAGAAATTCGGATGTACATTAGTTTGCCTATGTCTATACATGTAGCAGCAGTCAAGCTATAATGATAACCTTTGGAAACAATGAAAAAAATACAAGAATGAAAATTGGAGTCAAGCGTTGTGGCCCATGTTAACTAGATACCAATAGTGAGCCTAGCAATAATTTTCGATACATGGAAAGAACCCATGGTTCTTAATGAAATTAACTATAAACTGATAATGACATTATAAACATAGATCATGAACTTAGGCGACCATACATGTTCCCTGTATGGAGCACATGGAACATAATGAAATATAATTACACATAATGTACACAATTCCTTATAATGGACATCCATGTAAAGTTTCTATAGCGGGAAAACTGAAGTTTGCAAGGTTTTTTTTATTTATTTTTGCTACAAAGTCAGTGATTGTGGATGCTCGTTAAAACCTAAAATCTGTATTTGAAGTAGAAATAATAAACATACTATATTAATATCAAATGTGTTATAATGTGCCTGATTACACTCTTCCGGAGTCCATGTCTGTTGGTCTGAACATTCATATTTGCCATTTGTTTATGAATTAATGATTTTGGATTAACGCTTTGGTACTACATCACAAAAACACACCTATATATTTTTGACACCCTTGGACCCCACTTTTATATAGTAAAACTGGGGTTTGCATGGGTAAACCTTATTTTTCTTATTTCTGCTCTAAAATATAGATTGTGGGTACTCGTTAGAACCGCCTCCTCGAGGCGGTTCTAACGAGTACCCACAATCTATATTTTGAGCAGAAATCGAGGAGGCGGTTCTAACGAGTACCCACAATCTATATTTTAGAGCAGAAATAAGAAAAATATTACAATTTTTGATCCTAAAATTTACATTTTTTCGGCGATAAAGATTACAATGTATTTGTATAGGCCTGTTTTCGAAATGACGACCTAAACTACATAATACTTCAGGAACTGATCGAATCAGAATCCAAAGTCTTTCCCAAACATCAAGGGAAAAATGGACTCACATATTTCATCAAGGTGACAAGCCAAATCAGTAGCTCTTTTCTAAAGTTACTTTTTCTGAACTAAATAATTTGGACACACAGACGTGTTAAAATGAAAACATTAAAGAATTGAACATCATCGAACATAAAACAATTTTAACCGCATTGAAATAGAAGTGAAGGCAATGATCAGGAATCGATACAATTAACCCTGAGCTCCTATCAGAGACACCAAGGGAAAGAAACACAAACACGAAACAACTAGACCCAAAGGAAACATCAATAGCGGAAAGCAAAAATGACAGTTACTTTCCAACAATATAGCCAATTGGCTATCCAAAATAAAATAATGTAAGCGATACAAACACTCAAGGACAAACCGTAACAAAAATAAACAACGACAGACGAACCGTCTTGGGACGGTCTGTGAAACGAATTCCACTGGGGGGGTGGGGGTTAAATCGATTATACGTGGCAACAATCCTCGCCTTATTTCCGTCGCATTATTTAGACAAATAATTTGTTCAGAACCCCATTTTGACGGCCTGCAATAATCATATCCAACAAAGGAATTATATGACACCAAATTGACAATTGTATCATCTTAGTACATGAATGTGTTTTCATAATGTAAGACGACTATTTATCGAACAATATAGTAATGTTATTAAATAAAGAAAAACAGGCATGATGGATATTTACATTTTTCAGTGCTTATATGGACATCACCAGAACACATCTATGTAATTTTAACCCCCTTGAACTCAAATTTCACACCGACTTACTTGAACTCAACTTTTACACAGAACAACTGGGATAAACCTTTTTTTTTCTTATTTCTGCTCTAAAATATAGATTGTGGGTCCTCTTTAGAATCACCTCGATGAGGCGGTTCTAAAGAGTACATACACTCTATAAACATAGATTGTGGATACTCGTTAATACCACCTCGATGAGGTGTTTCTAACAAGTACCCACAATCTATATTTTGAGCATAAATGAAAACTATCACAATTTTTTATTTCAAAATTGTCATTTCTCTGAGGTTGAAATTACAATGTATTTGTAAAGGCGTAGTTTTATGGAAGGATTTCTGAAGTTAAGATATATTGGGAGGGATGTTGTTCAATGAATAAAATGACTCAACTTCAATGAATCCATCGATTCATGACACGCCATATAACACACCCGTGTGACATAATGCCATTACCGAAGTGGCTACTTTCCTGATGAAATTAGGCCATACTTTTCTTATTTATATTACACCCGTGTGACATAATGCATTTTTTTACATTACCGAAGTTGCTACTTTCCTGATGAAATTCCGTCATAATTTTCTTTTTATATTACAAATAAAGATTGAAGGGGTTCGTTAGAACCGCACATAGAGGCAGTTCTAACTACTAACCACAACCTATGTCTTAGAGCAGAAATAAGAAAAATTACGTGCACCCCTTTAAACCTCAATTTTCTCTATATAAAGTTTGGCTTATGCGGTGTTCATTTCTCGGACTTGTTCACGTGATGGTTCTCTGCGATATGACTGGACGACGGTGGCGTTATGACGCCAACGACGCTTTTTCGCTTTAATAGAAAAACAGTGTGCATTTGTTTGCTTTTTTTAGCCCGCCAATCAGATTTTTTCGTCGAATAATAGACTGAAAATCATGTAAACAGAAGGTAATGTTCAATGTTTATTGAAAAATAGAAGTAGAGGCAATGATCAGGAATCGATACAATTAATCCACAGCTCCCATCAGAGACACAAAAGGGAAAGAAACACAAACATAAAACAACAGACCCCAATGGAAACATCAACAACGGCAAGCCAAAAGGACAGTTACTTTCCCACAAAATGGCCAACAGGCTATCCAAAATAAAATAATATAAGCGACACACACACCCAAAGACAAACCATAACAAAAATAAACCGTGACAGAAGACCTTGTAACGGTCAGCGGTCTGAATATAATCGGGTCACGACCAAAGTAAATGAAACCCTTACTTAAACGTGTAACCCGATGTCGCTGAAAGGTCAACGAACGTTGCAAACTCGCACTTTTTCCGAAAGTACTCTGCAAACCCTCTCTTGTTTGTCTTTCATCCTATCACGTAAACACGCCTATATAATTTTGACCCCGTCAAGCCCCTCTTTTATATGGCAACACTAGGTCTTACATGGGTATATATTATTTTTCTTATTTCTGCTCAAAACCATAGCTTTTGGGTACTCGTTAGAACCGCAGCGCCAAGGTGGTTCTAATGAGTACTCACAATCTATGTTTTGAAAAAAAATTCAGTTTCTATTCGTAAAATTTTCAATACATTTGAATAGGCATGTGTCCGTAATGCACATTTTGGGCATCGACAACTGGAATTAATTTAGTTTATATAGTTCATTATTTGTCGGCATGTATGCACTGCCAACCGCTAATATGTTTTTATTTTAGATAGCCGTTTTGGTAATTTTGTCTGAAAGAAACTGGATTTTGTTGGTAACGTGCTTCTTTCCTTTGTAACCCTGAATAGGAGATTTAAGATAATTATATTGATTCCTGATCATTGCATCCATTCGACACAGTTTACCATCACGATAACAAGTCCGTGTAATGAAGACCCCTCTAAACCCCTTTTTATATAGAGAAAACTGGGGTTTACGGGGGTAAACATTATTTTTCTTATTTTTGCTCCAAAACATAGGTTGTGGGTACTCAGTAGAACCGCCTCAATGAGGCGGTTCTAACGAGCCTCCACAACCTATGTTTCCAGTAGAAATAAGAAAAATATCAAAGATTTTCATTAGAAAAGTAGCCATTTTGGAGATGTGAAAAATGCACTATGTTGCACGGGTGTGTTTTCGTTATGCATAATGCACATGTCAGTTGTTTGTGAATAATATAGACATAGATGCCCAGAAAAAGCCACAATCAAAGATTATAGCCTGCCAACGACACCAAGAGGGAGAGTAACTAACCACGAGGAAAATACAACAGGCACAATTAATGAAAATTAAATAGTAATAATAATAACAATACACAATCGTAAGCACATACGAATTGGCGAGCCCAGTCGGAAAATCTGACAAAGCTACATTTAAAACTAGAGCTGTCAGTGAAACTGACTAGGGCCCCGGCAGCGCTATCAGAAATTTGTGGACGGACAGACGGACGGACAGACAGACAGACAGACAGACGGACGGACAGAGTGATTACTATAGGGCACCCACACTTTCAGTGCGGGGCCCTAATAAACAACATTAGAGCCACCGTCTTAGGACGGTCAGTAGCGAGAACAACTGGGGAGTTTAAATCAATTTTATGTACACAGCCTTCGCTCTAGGTTCCCATATTATTTACAACACACAAACTAGTTGGTCCTTTAACTCTTACCACAAACAGAACAACATGACACCTTAAGGGGAATGGGAACACCTGGCAGAATTTCCGCCATTTTTCAAAGAGAGATAAATTTCGGGACTTCCTGTTAGCTTTTCTATAAGCCCTGTCCCACTGAAAAAGTGGTCTACTCTTAAAGGAAAGAATTTGCTCCTCAGGAGCAAATTCTTTTCTTTAAGAGTTGACCCCTATTGACTTGGGAGACAAAAATACTTTTGCAGGAGTTGCCTCCTCTGAAGGTGTTCCCATTCCCCTTAAATCTGGGACTGAGTTGTCCAAAGCTATCACCTGAAAGATTCTGTGTTATATATGCGTTAAGATTTCAAACTGGTACCCGCAAACAAATGAAGTCCAATTTGTCTCAACTGTAGTGTTACAACATACCTAGTTGTTGTACAGCTGTATTACTGAGGTTAACAAATCTGGCATAGTCTTCTTTCATTAATCTCCCGGAAACATTCCTCCATTTTATCCATGCTTCTTTTAGCTCTGAATAGTTTCTTGAATAAGTTAAAATTTCAGTCAGACCTGCAAATGGAAGAGTCATTATGTTTCCATTAATTAATATTTACATTTTTATAATATTTACATTTTAGTTTATACTAATTTATTTTAGTTCGATTGCGATGAAACTTCAAGCTTATAGCATCGCTCACGAACACTCATTCCGGGTGTTTTCATGCGCGCGCGAGAGAGGCGGCGGCTTTTACCCACTGCTACCCATTTAAACCTGGGTGGAGTGGGGCAGTGTCATTACGTGTCTTGCCCAAGGACACGCCACGATACCAATGGCCGATTTCGAACGCACAATATTTATATTTTCAGTGCAATTACAGTAAAGCAGTATAATTAACAATTGGAACGATTCGTTGTTCATATCTCAGTGAATATGTTGACATCTCAATGAATACATTGACTCACGAGGCACCATATGAGCCCCGCAAATCGAATTTGTGTCTTCGAGCATTCCGTCATGACAAATTTTCCTCTTGATTCACTGCTTGTATGAGCGAGCAGCGAAGGTTCTGGCGAGACTGCGCGGATGCGCAGGCTCGCCTGGACCTTCGCTGCTCGCATAGGCGATAAGTACCAAAATCGCTTGACGGGGCCCATATTATAGTTAATTGACGCCAAAATAAACTAAGGCTGTCTAAAGTATGCTTTGACGATAGTGACGTAATGACACCAATGGCGTTGTTTGACAGTACGAAAACACGCCTATACAAATACATTTTAACCTTTATCGCCGAAAAATGAAACTTTTAAGAAGAAATATTGTGATAATTTTCTTATTTCTACTCAAAATATAGATTGCAGGTACTCGTTAGAACCACCTCATCAAGGCGGTTCTAATGAGAACGATTGCGGGTACTCGTTAGAACCGCATCATCGAGGCGGTTCTAACGAGTACCCACAATCTATATTTTAGAGCAGAAGTAGGAAAAATAATATTTACCCATGTTTACCCCAGTTTCACTATATAAAAGTGGGGGCTAAGGGCGTCAAAATTATATAGGCGTGTTTTTGTGATGAGAACATCTCTTTGAATGGAATGCACCATATGGCCATATGGTCGTGACAATCGGACTCTAACTGTTGGTTTCATTTGCTCCAGCATTTCAGTGTTTGCTTGCTGTATCGATTGTATGGAATCCTGGTCAATGCCTTCACTTCTATTAAGGAGGAGGTGCAATTATCAGCATATTATTCACGCCACACGACGGACAACGGACATGGACCAGACAAAATAGCCCATCATGAGCACACATGCAAGTGAGCATATAAGAAATCCTCAGAATATAAAATCGAGTATAAATCAAGGTTGAGGATTCAACAACAACGTTACATCAGAGCGGGAAAAGCACCAACTACACCTACATGGATAGCATCTATGCCAGCAATAGATTACAACAATAACACAATCAACAACAACAACAACTGCAACGAAAACAAAAACATGTTTAAATAAGCCTCGCAAACAACCCAGCAGGAGCATGGCGTAATTGTTACGTCACACCAACGACGGTGCAACGTCACATAAACGTCGATGCAACGTTGTCTTAGCGACGTGTGTCTACTGGGAATACATCGTTTTGCAGAAGGGAACACTTAATTAATCAGATTTAATTACCTGGTTCAAGCAAAAGGTTTTCACCATTGGACATATGTACCCTTGCTTTGCCATAAATTCCTTCTATTTTTGCCTGTAAATCTGTCATCTGCAAAAACAAATAAAAGTTCTTATTCACGTATTCAATATATGAAGAAACCCGGGAAATGCCACAATTACAGAAAGTACTGTATTTACACTAAAAATTAGGCCAACTTAACTCCTTACCCTACTTGTTCTAAAATTATAACAAATAGCTCATCTGGGTTTACACTGTTTGCTCAGGCATGTCTGTTCAACAACATACGGTAAATACGGTACACAACGGTGTTCTCTTCTATTCGTGATTCAAACAGTTTATTTGCGCTCGTTAACGGATATAAACAACTATATTGGTTTTTGAAACACGAAACAAAATAAAAAAGAATGCTTTCCCTTGTAAAAAGCTTTTCCAAAGTAAACTTTATGGAAGTGAGGGCGAGGATTGTGGCCGCGTAAAATCGATTTAAGCCCCCAGTGGAATTTGTTTCCGATGACGGTTCCAAGGCGGTTCTTCTGTCGCGGTTTATTTTTGTTATGGTTTGCCTTTGGGTGTTTGTGTCGCTTATGTTATTTTATTTCGGATAGCCTATTGGCCATTTTGTGGGAAAGTAACTGTCCTTTTGGCTTTCCGCTGTTGGTGTTTCCGTTAGGGTCTGTTGTTTCATTTTTGTGTGTCTTTCTCTTTGGTGTCTCTGATGGGAGCTGTGGGTTGATTGTATCCATTCCTGATCATTGCCTCCACTTCTATTTTACATGGTCTCTTGTTGCGGTTTATTGTTGTTATGGTATGTCTTTGTGTGTTTGTGTCGCTTATATTATTTTATTTTGGATAGCCTTTTGGCCATTTTGTGGGGAAAGTAACTGTCCTTCTGGCTTTCCGCTATTGATGTTTCCATTAGGGTCTGTTGTTTCTTTCCCTTTGGTGTCCCTGATGGGAGCTGTGGGTTAATTGTATCGATTCCTGGTCATTGTCTCCACTTCTGTTTCTTAACTGCTATTTGACTCTGTGTCGTTGGTTCATGTTGCATTTGTTTGTGTGTGTTCCTCCGTGTCAACTTGTATAGGTGACTTCAGACGGCTGCGTTATTGGATTATGGACTTTCCTGAGTGACCTTTTCTTACTAGTTTTCATTACTCGGACTTTCCTTATAGCTTCGTTATCTGATAAAAAACGTAAAGAATCCCACATACCAGTTTTAGTTGGTCTTTGTTTTCTAGAGCGTTTGTACCTATGTCTGTTAATTTCCTAAACTGTCTCTTTAGGTTGGCATCTTTAAACTGTTTCCACGGATACTGATTTGCTGCTTTCTCCATCTTCTGATCAAAGTCTGATTTCTCGAGAGTGAAATTTACCTAAATAGAGAGATACATTAGGAAAACATGTCCGTAAGAAATAATGGCGTTCAACATGGTGTCAGAAAATGATAAATATTTGGTAAAAAATATAACATCTTTATCATTTCTGCTTTGAACATAGAATATGGTGCTCGTTAGAACCGCCTCAATGAGGCTGTTCTAACGTTTACCCACAATATATGTTTTGAGCAAAAAATAAAGCAGATAATGCATACCCTGTAAACCCCACTTTTCGCTATATAAAATGGGGCTTAGGGGGTCTTCGTTTCACGGACTTGTTATCGAATATACTTTGTGATTATATCAATCAATATTGATATAAAATATACTTTGACTGTTTGTAATTTGAAAATGTATTATCAAAATATGAACAATAATAGACTTCCTTTGATTCATGGCAAAAATTTCAATCTTCAAATTTCGGTTCAGTTTCAAAATATTGCTGTTGAACTTTACAATATCCCATACACTAACTATCCAATGTAAAATAAAACAATAATAATATGGCGATAAAAGGATATCACCGGCAAAGTGGATTACACAAACCATTTCATACATTCATAATCTTACTATCCGACACTTGGAAAGGATAAACCTCAGGTGAAAACCACAATTTAAACTCACTACGGAGCTTTCGTTGCGATAATTGTATTTCAAAATCACTTTGATCTCATAAAATAACCAAAGTAGAAGGAAACCAAAGATCAGGAATCGATACAATTAACTTACTCCACCCATCAAAGACACCAAAGGGAAAGAAACACACACATTAAGCGACCAGACCATAATGGAAACCTAAACAAAGGAAGGCAATAAGGACAGTTACTTTCCCACAAAATGGCCATATGGCCATCCAAAATAAAAATACACAAGTGATACACACAGTAAGTAACAAACAACAACATAAATAAACCGCCACAGAAGAACCGCCTTGGAACGGTCAGTGGAAAGATTTCCACTGGGGGAGCTTAAATCGATTTTACGTGGCCACAAACCTCGCCCTTACTTCCGTTGCGATTTAGACAAATAATTTGTTCAGTCCACATGAAGGCCATCTAACTCATCAGTGCAACAACTCCGTGAACACAAATAATCAAAGAACCACAGAGGTGAGACAACGGTGAGGACTCGACAGCAAGAAACCACTGAAATGCTGGAGCAAAAGAAAACCAACAGTTAGACTCCGATGGGCCCGACCAGAGACAGAGCATCAGGCACCAACCATCATTACCTTGAATTAGATCTCTCTAATTCTCATTAAGCCTTTACGTTGGGGCCGTCATAGAATCTGAGGCCTGACCCACCGGCGTGCAATTAAAGAGGGAAGCAAAGTTGCCAACCATGCATGCAGTCTGTCGTATAACATCCATGTTGTACCCTATCTTTTTATATCGAAGAATGATTTTACGAAATTGGGTGCTGATATATTTTTCTGAATTTATATACTAAGTCACCATAAAATTCGGGTTCCGATAGACCTTGTTGCAGAAGAGATTTAAGTCCAATATTGAATTTTGAAATTAAATCAGAATGGCGTCTATAAAATTTTGAAAAAGCTATGCGTAGTTTATGGTACTGATAACCCTGATTAAGAAATTTAGCCGTTAATAATTTATTACGAGTGTTGAAGTCAGTTACATGACTACACACTCTAGCAAATCGAGTTAATTGCGAAATATAAACGCCATAGGATGGCGCACGAGGAACATCACCATCCAAAAAAGGACAATTTACAATCTCAAAATCAAAGTCATCGCGTTTATCATAAATTTTGCACGAAACAAACCCAACTACAATAGATAGATGTAAATCCAAAAACGGGGCCTCGGTATCAGAAGAATTTGCTTTATTTAACTGAAGTTCTGTAGGGGAGGGGGGTAAATCTGACTGATCAAACCATCGAAATAGGTATTATCAATTTTTAATAAATCATCTAAATATCTAGAAGTGGGGCTAAAAGCTTCAATAATTTCAGATTGGTTATCAATGGAAAGCGACAACATGAAGTCTCTTTCATAACAATACAAGAACAGATCAGCCACAAGAGGTGCGCAATTCGTACCCATCGGAATACCCACAATTTGTCTAAATAACTTAGTACAGAATCTAATATAAATATTGTCAAGTAGAAAGGTGAGGGCATCACACACTTTCTGACATGACCAAAGTGTATAATTCTTATGTTCTTTAGAAGTGAAAAATGCATTTCTGACATTACATGCAAGATAGAGAGAATCTTCTCTGTGAAAAGCCCATTCAATTAAATCATTAAGCTTTTCTTTTATAAGATTATGAGGAAGTGTAGTGTAAAGAGTGGAAAAATCGTAAGTAGACAGACTTGAAGCACGAAAATGTCTGGATTTCAATTTATTTAAAACCTCATTCGAATTTTTTATAGACCAAAACAGATTTCTTCCTGATCTTTCAAAGACTTTATCAAGACTGGAGGTATGATATTAGAGAATATCAGCGTATTGGTCTAGTAAATCTGCATTCATAACTTGAATTTTGTATCAGGTGTATTACTCATTCACCTGCACGTTCTCTTGAAAACATATATGAAAACATATATGAAAAGCAGTGGGTCCTGTCTGACCATGGGTGTGAAAGGTTCATATAGATCATCGGTCTTCGCTTATTCAGTAAGTTTCATTTCTCACGGCTTGTCTGGTTTTATAGTACTTTGGTAAACAGATTCTTATTATGTGTTAAATATAGGATAATTGTATCAATTCTTCACAAAATAGAAGTGCAGGCAATGATTGTCAATATCCATTTGAACCGCTTAGGCGGATCAAATATAATGAATACCCATAACAAAGATATACATGTATCAATTTTGTTTGTTTGATTTGATGTTTAACGTCCCCGTCAACAATATATAGGTCATTTTGGAGACGTTGCTTCCAATTTTGTGGGACTTTTACCAGACATTGACACATCTCAAGCCCTGTTGCCCAATGAAACCAATAGGGTTTATAAGCATGGCCGTTCCGACTCCCACCGCTTTGCCTGGGCATGCTAAGATCCTCTAAGCGGTTTACCAGTACTCGTGTACGGTCGGATTCAGCTCTGTGTGGAAGCATCATGCAGCCCTTTTATTTCTTCAAGCCCCGGTGGGCGGGGGCCGATCTATATATCAATGCGAAAAGTTTAAGGTCTATGCAGATAAAGGGATAATTATCCTTCAATTTATACCGAATACCCACCTTTGCTGTTGCTACATATTAACACGTCATGTTGGATGTGAAAAAGCAGCTGCCCGACAGTGGTGTTAAGACAATATACTTGTGATTACTTTAAAAACTTACGTTGCAAATTTTTGGATAATCATGATCTTGATGAAAACATTGTGTATTAGTATTTGAAGCCGCGTTTGGATTTATTTTGAGCTACATGACGAAAACACGCCTATACAAATACACTGTAACATTTATTGCCGAAACAAAAGAAAATTTAAAGATGAAAAATTGTGATATATTTCTTATTTCTGCTCAAAATACAGATTGTGGGCACTCGTTAGAACCGCCTCAGGCGGTTCTAACGAGTACCCACAAGCTATATTTTCGATGAGGCGGTTATAACGAGTGCCCACAATCTATAGTTTAGAGCAGAAATAAGACAAATAATGTTTACCCCTGAAAACCCCAGTTTTACTAAATAAAAGCACACTTTGAATTATACACTTTGGTCAATGTCTACTAGACAATATTTATATTAGGTTCGGTACTAAGTTATTTAGACAAATTGTGGGTATTCCGATTGGTACGAATTGCGCACCTCTTGTTGCTGATCTGTTCTTGTATTGTTATGAAAGAGAATTCATGTTGTCGCTTTCCATTGATAACCAATCTGAAATTATTGAAGCTTTTAGTTCTACTTCTAGATATTTAGATGATTTATTAAATATTGACAATACTTACTTTGATGGTTTGATCTGTCAGCTTTGTCCCCTAGAACTTCAGTTAAACAATGCAAATTCCTCTGATACCGAGCCCCCCTTTTTGGATTTACATTTATCTATTGTAGATGGATTTGTTTCTTGCAAAATTAATAATAAACGTGATGATTTTGTTTTCGAGATTGTAAATTTTCCTTTTTCGGACGGTGATGTTCCTCGTGCAACATCATACGGGGTTTATATTTCGCAGTTAATTCGATTCGCCAGAGTGTCTAGTCATGTATCCGACTTCAACACTCGTAATAAATTATTAACCGCTAAACTTCTTAATCAGGGGTATCGGTATCATAAACTACGTAAAGCCTTTTCTAAGTTTTATAGACGGCATTCTGATTTGGTTTCAAAATTCAATGATGGACTTAAAACACTTCTGCTACAAGGCCTATCGGAACCCGAATTCTATGATGACTTAGTATATAAATTTAGAAAAAAATACATGCCTGTAAAGACTTTAGTACCCAATTTCGTAAAATCGTTCGTCGATATATAAAGATTGCGTACAACATCAATATTATAAAACAGACTGCATGCATGGCGGTTAACCCAATCACGGTTGGCAACTTTGCTCCCCTCTTTGATTGCACACAGGTGGGTCGGGCTAAGATTATATGACGGTTCCAGCGTAAAAACATAAATGAAATTTTATTTTATTTTAGTATTCTTTATGTTGGTTGGCGCCTGATGCTCCGTCTTTGGTCGGGCCCCTCGGAGTCTAACTGCTGGTTTTCTTTTGCTCAAGCAATTCTGTTGTTGTTTGCTGTCGAGTGCTCAACCTTGTAACATCTCTGTAGTTTTTTTTATTTGTATGTTATCAGAGATGTAACACTGATGAGTTAGGAAGTCTTCTTGCGGACTAAACAAAATTAGTGTATACCGCGACAGAGGTAAGGGCGAGGATTATGGCCACGTAAAATCGATTTAAGCCCCCCCAGTGGAATTCTTTCCACTGACCGTTCCAAGGCGGTTCTTCTGTGGCAGTTTATTTATATTGTTGCTTGTTACTACTCACTGTGTGTATCGCTTGTGTCTTTTTATTTTGGATGGCCATTTGGCCATTTTGTGGGAAAGTAACTGTCCTTATGGCCATCCTTTGTTTAGGTTTCCATTATGGTCTGGTCGCTTCATGTTTATGTTTCTTTCCCTTTGGTGTCTTTGATGGGTGATGTTAGTTAATTGTATCGATTCCTGATCTTTGTTTTACTTCTACTTTTCAAGTGGGTCAAAACTATATAGGCATGTTTGCGTGATGTATGATACACTATGGCATTGTCTTTATAACTGCTAGGAATATCATGCACGCTTCATAAAAATCACCTATAATGATATTTCAAAAACCAAAATGTACCTAAAGAGCCAGTAACAAACAGTAGTGAAACCAAAAGGAATAACGCAAAAATATAGTTACAGAAATAATAATATGTGCATTCACAGAATGCCAGCTCTTGGTGCAAACGCATTTTATACTTAAGTGTGCAGCAGAACTCCACTGATTAACAGTTTGCTTATTTACTAGAATTTTGATCACAATTTCATCAAGTAAGGATCTGATTTATTAGTAAGCTAAGTTACCATGACTTCTTGATTATAGTCTGTTATATTAGCGCCATAGTTCCATTGAGCAAGCGTTTGTTTGTTCATCATTTGGCCTGCTTTCTTATCATAGTCTGCCAGCCACTGTGCCGCAACTCTTTCTTCAAGGACAATGTCATCTTCTACCGACGGGCAAGCTGTTTTGTTCCAGCCAGTCTGGAATCCTTTAGAATAACAGAAACAAAAAATCCGTCGTGTCAAAATTCACTTATTTGCCATTATTTATCATTAACACAATATGGCCGGTAAATATGTTAGTGTCTTATAAGACTTAACACAGACACTGAAAAAAACAATATCAATTCACAAATACTGAGATAATGTGTTCATCATCATCATCATCATCACGATCATCATCATCATCATCATCATCTTATTTATAGAGGGTAACACATTTAGTACTAGTACTTATCTTCCATGTGGCCCTCTTTTCCTGGGTAGAAACCAGTACTAAACAATGTTGATAAAGTTTCTTGCACAAGGAAACAACACGTGGCGCTTGCGGGGATCGAACCAGCTACCTTTCGACCACAAATCCGACGCTTTACCACTGCAACACCGCGCTCCACTACCTTCTTTCCTATAAACATTCATTGACCGTAAGTGGCAAACGTCCACTCTAGTACACTTTAATCCTACTAAAGCACCAAAATTTCTAAGTTCTAAAGTAAAAAATTGACAATGTAGTACTTGAGTTATTTATTCTACAAAAAGACAATCCTTTGAACTTGTAATAAAAGGTCACTCAGGAAAGGCCACTATCAAAGAACGCACCCATCTCAAGTCAGCTAAAGAAATAAGCGACATGGAGGCACACACAAAAAAGCAGACGACTGAGTGAGTGTTTGAGGATTGCGTATCACCAACAGCTAAGGTCATACTGAGTCAGGACATCGGTTTAAAATAGAAGTGTACGCAATGAGGCAAAGACTCATCCAAAAGTCTGAAGAAGCCCGAGATTGATCATGCTAGCCCTGGTTTACAAGGTGAATTGCATAATCACTACACCAAGGAGGCTTCAAAAACATTAGACGAAACATGATCGAACGGTACAAAGCTAATAAACAAATTAGACACTGCAAAAGAACGACCGCCTTGGGACAATCAGCAGTAAAACTATTGCGGGGGGGGGGGGGGCTTCGATCACAGGTTTATGAAATTAAAACCCTTGCCCTCAGGTCCAGTGCAGGAAGCAAAGAGTACACTACAGAACTGAAATCTGTGAAGTGTTAAGTTTTTTCTTTTTCTGGGTCAGAACAACTTGATTTTTTGAGCTAGGAAGCCTCCATGCGGATCAACTTGTTATTGTTATGATGTTTGATTTTTGTTTTGCCTTTTTGTATTGGAGTTTAGCGTCCCAGTCAACACTATTAAGGGCATTTTTGAACCGGTCAGTTGACCTTTCCACACTTTTCCTTGGCAGCCCCCCCCACCCCCCGCAAAGTGGAATGCGTTTCCGCTGACTGTTCCGAGGCGGTTCTTCTGTCGCGGTTTATTTTTGTTATGGTTTGTCTTTGGGTGTTTGTGTCGCTTATATTATTTTATTTTGGATAGCCTGTTGGCCATTGTGTGGGAAAGTAACTGTCCTTTTGGCTTTCTGCTGTTGATGTTTCCATTATAGTATGTTGTTTCATGTTTGTGTTTCTTTCCCTTTGGTGTCTCTGATGGGAGCTGTGGGTGAATTATATTGATTCCTGATCATTGCCTCCACTTCTATTATCCTTGGCTTTGAACTGACCGTTCCAAGGCGGTTCTTCTGTCGCGGTTTACTTTTTGTAATGGTTTGTCTTTGAGTGTTCGTATCGCTTACATTATTTTGTTTTGGATAACTAATTGGCCATTTTGTGAGAAAAGAAACTGTCCTGTTGGCATTCCGCTATTGATGTTTCCATAAGGGTATGTTGTTTCATGTTTGTATTTCTTTCCCTTTGGTGCCTCTGATGGGAGCTGTGGGTAAATTGTATCGATTCCTGATCATTGCCTTCACTTCTATTTTATACGTAAGCAGTTAGACAGTACAATGCACATTTTTTTCGCCAGAAACTGACAATTGTCCTTCTTGAATCAGGGGAAGGGTGAGAATGACCGTAGAAAAGATTTTATGATCAATCTCCTCGAAAGAATGTTTCTGACCTAGGCAGGTATCGAACCCGCGTCCTCCTGATCCCGGTCAGACGCGCATCCGACTGAGCTACCGAGGACGGCCGCCATTATGTTTGATACTGCACTGTAACTGAGGAAGAGGATTGAAATTTCATTAACTTTGGAATTGAAGCCGCCTCCCTCCAGTAATTTTACTACCGATCGTTCTTTTTCTTTCTTTCTTTATATAATGCAACACTCTCTCACGAGGATTACCTGCAGGTGTTCATTACGGGATGAAAAGTAGAAGTAAAACAAAGATCAGGAATCGATACAATTAACTTACTCCACCCATCAAAGACACCAAAGGGAAAGAAACACAAACATTAAGCGCCAGACCATAAACGAGTGAGTGAGTGAGTGTTTGAGTTTTACGTCCCACCAACAGCTAAGGTCATACGGAGACGGGACCTCGGTTTTAAAGACTCATCCGAAAGTCTGGAGAAGCCCGGAATCGATCTTGCGATCCCTGGTTTACAAGGCGAGTAGCGTAACCAGACCATAAACGAAACCCAAACAAAGGAAGGCCACAAGGACAGCCACCCTCCCACAAAACGGCCACACGGCCATCCAAAACAAAAAGACACAAGCGATACACACAGCAAGCAACAAACAACACCACAAACAAACCGCCACTGAAGAACCGCCCCGGAACGGCCAGTGGAATGACCCCACCGGGGGGGGCTTAAATCGACCCTACGCGGCCACAATCCCCGCCCCCACTCCCGCCGCGATCCAGACAAACAACCCGTTCAGTCCGCATGAAGGCAACCCAAGTGAAAGACTGCACAGTAATCATGTAATTACGATAGAGATCTTTTGCCAGCATGGGGGATGGTTCTCCTTGCACAGGGGGCTTCCAGTTAATTTCCCGATCCGAAGGACTATGCAATTTGTGGCATTCATCCCTGCAAATGATGCCAGGGGAGATTTTCGGACACCGTGATTTTCTTACCGCTGCCGGGAATCGAACAGTCGAACCGGGGGCCTCTAGCGTTATAGGCAAGTGGATTAACAAATGAGCTACCACGCTCCACTTTCATTTGTTTATTGGCTTCATGCTGTCGGTTCATATTTCGTCTTGTTTGTGTATGTGCCTTTATGTCACTTTCTTTACGCGACCTGAAATGGCTGCGTTCTTTGATTGTAGCCTTTCCTGAGTGACCTGTTCTTACTTGTTCATATAAGGTAGTTCCGGCTAATTAAGCCACACCATTGAACATCAAATATTTTTGCAATTCCACAATGAAATCAATGATCACACAGGACTAGGAAATTAATCTATAATATGATGAAGGACATGGAGACCTATTACGCCTGTCACACTTTCCCTTAGCACCAGCTATAGTGAAGTTAATATGTTCTAAAAAAAGCCTGAATTATCATTGTCGATGTACTTAAGAACCACCTAATTTATCAACTATTAAGAACAAATGCATTCACTAACCTCATCTTTTCTATATAAAACGTTGTTTTCAACATTAATCATTACAGTGACTTGTTAACGTTATGCTGAGCCCTACATTGTAGTTAAACAAATTAAGCAGACAACCTTTTCATAAATATAAATACAAATTCTTTGGATTGTAACTATCTTTAAGAGCAATGGAATAAATGTTTTGAAGTTCCTTGTATTATTCAATGATGGATAAATTATCACTACGCTATCCACAGGCAATGCTGAAACAATCTGGCACGAAAGGCATGCTATCATGACTAACCGTAAATGGCATAAATCTAATTTGTGACATCCAACACCACTACAAAAATAATGTGCATACTTCAAAATAGCGGTCAGCCATTTCTTCTAGCCATGCACTTCATTAATTCGGCCATTCTGTAACCATACAATGGTTTCTCTATTTGCAAGCATTATAAACCTCAACCTTCTGAAGCGGCTAGATAACAAAGATGACCTACTCAATGCCGCATGTATCATCACGTGAACAAGTCCTTGAAATGAAGACCCCCTAAACCCAATTTATATAGAGAAAACTGGGGTTTTGTTTGTTTGTTCCTTTGAAGTTTAACGTCCCCATCAACACTGTAAAGCTCAGTTTGAAGACATTGCTTCCAATTTTGTGGGACTTTTACCCGACGTTGAGATGAAGACATCTCAAGCCCTGTCGCCCAATGAAACCAATAGGGTTTATAAGCATGGAAAGTAAACATTATTTTCCTTATTTCTGCTCCCAGACATAGGTTATGGGTACTCGTTAGAACCACCTCAATGAGGTGGTCCTAACGAGCACCAAAAACCTATGTTTTGAACATTTATAACAAAAATATCAAGGATATTCATCAGACAAGTAGCCATTATGGAGATGTGGAAAAATGCACTAAGCCGCACGGGTGTTTTGAACATGTCACTGTCAAACATTAGGAAAACATGCCTATTCAAATATATTGACAAATTTACCATCAAAAATGAAAACTTTTAGATAAAAAACTTCTGATATTTTTCTTAGGTCTTTTCAAAATATAGATTGTGGGTACTCGTACTCGACGCGGTTCGAATAAGTACCCATAGGCTATGTTTTTGAGCAGAAATAAGAAAATAATATGTACCCCTGCAAATCCCAGTTTTACTTTAAAAGTGGAGTTTAAGGGGACCAAAATTATATAGGTGTGTTTTCGTGATGCGTTCGATGTTTTGTGATCTTCTATAAGATCCAGTCTTCCAATTTACTTGTTAGTCACTAGTCTAAAACCTAGCTATACTACAAACATTTTCTATAGCGTTTCTAAGACAATTTAGCATACTCTATCACAGTTCCAGATAAGGACCACTGAGGATAACTCAGTGATATTTCTTTCTATTTTTTTCTCTTAAAACATATGCTGTGGCGCATCTATGTATCTCAGATGAAAACAAAATACATAAAAAATTACCCCTGAATAATCCTCGTTACCCTCGTCTATCTGGAACCATACTATATAATATCTTACCTTTTTCTTGGTTTTCTTTTTTCAAACCAAAAACAGCAAAATTAATTATGGTTTGGTTAACCTATAAAAAGCTATTTTGTGAATGACAACTTGTAATGGTTTGTCTTTGCGCGTGTGTATCGTTTGTATATTTTTGTTTTGGATAGCCAATTGGCCATTTTGTGTGAAATTAACTGCCCTTTTGGCTTTCCGCTATTGATGTTTCCATTAGGCTCTAGTTGTTACATGTTTGTGTTTCTTTCCCTTTAGTATAACTGATGGGAGGTGTGGGTTAATTGTATCGATTCCTGATCATTGCTCTCACTATCATTTAGAATGCATCATAAAAACACGCCTATACAATTTTGATCCCCATTGAACCACACTTTTATATAGTAAAACTGGGGTTTACAGGGATGCATCTTATTTTTCTTATTTCTGCTCTAAAATATAGATTGTTGGTACTCCTTAAAACCACATCACCCACTCGTTAGAACCGCCTCGATAAGGCGCTTCTAACGAGTACGAGCAGAAATAAGAAAAATATAACGATTTTTCATCTGAAAAGTTTTTTATTTCGGCTGTAAGGTTTACAGTGCATTTGTATAGGCGTGATTTCGTAATTGGCGGGCTGTCGTACTTTTGTCCTGATGTTTCCTCTTGATGAATTCTATTTTTCAGAACAGGAGTATGGGCGAAACCAGGTTTTTGTTTGGATAGCGTTTTGGCAGTTTTGTGGGAAGTAACTATCCTTTTGACTTTTCGCTATTGATGTCTTCATGAGGGTATAGTTATTTCATTTCGTGTTTCTTTCCCTATGGTGTCTCTGGTGGGTGGTGTGGGTTAATTGTTTCGATTCCTGATCATTGCTGTCACTTTTATTTTTTATATAAGATGTTAACCAGTACAGTGTAAATTCTGTCGCCAGAAACGGAAAGCTGTTCTTCTTGAATGAGCGACTGAAGTACCAAGGCCAGCGCATATGATATACACATACCAACCATTCCAGAATGAATTTCATTCACAACCGCTTTGAGAATGAAAAATTGTCTTTTACCATCGAACCGATTGTTTCTGCGTAATCTGGTTTTGAACGGTCTTCAGTGAATACCCTGCAGGCACAAAACGCTGACTCAACGTTGAACTAACATTGAAACAACGTTTTCAACGTTGTTTAAACGTTAGTTCAACCTTGAGTGCCTGCTGGGTACTATTCAAATGGTAACACATTCGAAGCAAAAGCTTATATCATATGAACGCGAGAAATAAAGAATCGTTTATCATGTTTTCTACACGGTATGTTCGTTTCTTGTATATTCATTTATAGTATGACGTCAATATTAGAATACTATTTATATATGTCCAAACAAAAACGACATTTATTTTACTCTATTCAGCAATAGTATTTTATAATATAGCTGTAATTAGGTTTTCTCCCAACCATACTCAATGTCAATTAGACCCCAGTACGAAAGTAATATTACAAAAATCAGTATCCTTTTGTGCCATTGTCTAGTAACAACAGTGCAATATTCATGTTGTCCAGTGACAAAGAAATCTATCAAAGCCATATCAGTTGCCACTGCCGTCTAGTGACATCAATGCAACATTAATCGCACATTCGCTGAACATTCCGCTCTGGACAAAGACAAGCATGCAAATCTAACTTGGAGACTGCACACGATCTGCTCTGCTCTTTAACTAATTCTACTGCACTTGTGAATGTAACGCGACGTCTGATTGGATAACGTCGAAAATTTGCGATGGTATACCTTGTAATATACTGTCAAAACCCGGCGTCATCATGTAACGTCGCTTTCCATTTGCTGGTATTCAGTTTTCCGCAGCTCACAGCGCTAGCCGCTTTGATTAAAATAGCTCATTCTTTTTATTTTCAAGAAAATAACCGAATAAGTACATAGGAGAGGGATAACTGTGGTGAAAAAATTGTCCTTTGGGGAAGTAAACCATCCGTTTTACGGTCGTAAATTCCGTTTTACTGCTCCGCAGACGCGTCGCAGTAACATGAAATTTCCGACCTTCAACCGGCGATTTACATCCCCTAAAGACTATTGTGAATACAGTTAGCCTCTAATAGAATCCTTTTTCAAACAAAATACAAACGAAATTCAATAGCGCGAATACCTCTGGAATCAAGAAAATGTGTTCGCGGTATAGTTCGAAATATTAAGGGTCAATCACAATGCCAAGCTATGGGGCATTGTGAGGATGAATTTAGGGTAAATTTTGATTTTTTTCTTGAACAAAGGAATGTTTACTCATCACGCATCAGATATCAGGTGACTAAAATGAGCACAGCGAAAATACCTTTTCAAGAAAAAATCAAATAAACCTCCATAAATTATCTTAAACATATGGCTATCTGGAGCTATGGGAAAATTCTTCTGGAATTCCAGAATAATTTCACATTAGCGATGGTAAACGTACATAAGGGGAATGGGAACATCTGACCGATTTTTCTGGCATTTTTCAAAGGGAGACAATTTTCTGGACTTCCTATTCGCTTTTCTATAAGCCCTGTTCAACTGAAAAAGGATCTACTCTTAGAGGAAAGAATTTGCTCCTTAGGAGCAAATTCTTTCCTTTAAGAGTTGATATAAGAGAAAGGAGCAAATTATTTTCTTTAAGAGTTGACCTCTATTACCATGGGTGTCAAAAATATTTTTGCAAGAAGTTGCCTCACCTGAAAGTATTCCCATTCCCCTCAAAGGAGTTTACTGTATTACCTTGATTAAGCCATTTTATTAAAGGAGCAAAGTAGGCAAGTATTGGTTTGGCGCTCATTTTACGTTGTCCTGTCATAAGTAGCATGGCTTCTTCCCAGGGCTTTGATGCACCAAGCTTGAGCACATCACTGAAAAAAATTAAATACATTAAGATATTCATTTTTATGGCTGCTAATATGTTCTATAAAAGGGTTATCCGTTAGCAGCAAAGAATACAACGCAGAACTGAAACCTATGGATTGATGTTGTTGTTTGTTTCTTACTGTGTGTATCACTTGTGTCTTCTTATTTTGGATGACCATTTGGCAATTTTGTGGGAAAGTAACTGTCCTTGTGGCCTTCCTTTGTTTAGGTTTCCATTATGGTCTGGTCGCTTCATGTTTGTGTTTCTTTCCATTTGGTGTATTTGATGGGTGGAGTAAGTTAATTGTATCGATTCCTGTTCTTTGTTTTACTTCTACTTTACAAGTATTTTTGGGCCGGACTAGCTAGTTTTTGCCAGTTAGGCCTCATCAGTGACCCTCAAATATTTTCAAAACTCCACAACAGAATCAATGCTCCCAAAGGACAAGAAAATACAAACTATACTATTGGGAAGTCAGGAGAGACTTTTTACGGCCGCCACACATTCACTTAACACCAGCCGCAGTGATGTTAAATATGTTCTATAAAAAGGGTACAATAAATATGTTCTAGAAAGGGTTATCGTTTGGAAGCGAGAAATACACTACAGAACTGGAAATATGGAGTGTACATGTTTTCTGGACCAGACTAGCTAGTTTCGGCCAATGAGGCCTCATATAACATAGGACAAACAAAAAGTACGAAAACGCATTTTTTTTCTTAAAATGGCGCCTTTTATATCCCTAGAACTAGCTATCCTCAAATGAGCCCCGCCAAGCGAATTTGGGTCTTCGAGCATTCCGTCATGACAAATTTTAACTGCGCATGCCCAGCCATTCAGCGGGGCCAGGGATATGGCTTTCTGTCTGAAGGTTCCTCTTGATTCACTGCTTGCATGAGCGAGCAGCGATGGTTCTGGCGAGACTGCGCGGATGCGCAGGCTCGCCTGAACCTTCGCTGCTCGCATAGGCGATAAGTACCAAAATCGCTTGGCGGGGCCCAAATGAAAATGTTTGATATTTTGCGGCATATAAAAGCTGCAAAGAAATGACCAATAGCCTCGAGATTTCAATCCTTACGCTGAACTGCAAATGCGGTACCATACAAAACAATCAGTGCTCAACAGCTAGTCATATTTGCAAAAATAAAATAAATAGTTCTTCTAAGTTTCAAGGGTTGAAAAGCAAACTGTTCGACGTCTTTTTTTTTTTTTCTTCAAGCAAAATCAAATTCATCACGTGAACATGTCCGTGAAATGAGCACCCACCTAAACCTCACTTTATATAAGGAAAACTGGGGTTTAAGGGGGTATACATTATTTTTCTTATTTCTGCTCAAAGACATAGGTTGTGGGTACTCGTTAGAACCGCCTCAATGAGGCGGTTCTAACGAGTACCCACAACCTATGTTTGAAGTAAAAATAACAAAAATATAACATATTTTCATCAGAAATGTGGCCATTTTGGAGATATGAAAAAATGCACTATGTCGAACGGGTGTGTTACCGTAATGTGAAGTCTTGCCGCATTGATTAAGAATATCCTATTTCTTTGTTAGTTTGTGTATTGTGTTTGATGTTTAAGCAACCAGAATTTTCTATGGTAAGTGGCAAACCAGATAAGGATATTATACATTTATCCCGTGGGCAGAAATTCTTATCCTACACAGGGATAGGGTAAAATAAAGAATTATCACAAATGTGATGATCACTGTTGTTTAGGACTTCATGCACGCCGCCGTTAACGTTGACGTCATTAAAATCACAGTACAGTCGAACTTCAATAACTCGAACACCTTTGGGACCACCAAAATCTGTTCGAGACAGGGGTAGTTCGAGCCACTGTGGGCTATTTCCAGGAGGCATAAGTGGGTAATTTTGGGACTTCTTTTCGGTGTTCTATAATATAAATGTATGCTGTGTGTACTCATTTGAGTTGCCTCAAGAGGCGATTCTAATGAGTACACACAGTATACACTTGCAAGAAAAAAGACGATAATATCCTTAATGTTCCCTCTATTTCTTATGTAGAGACATTCTCTAAGTACTGAAGATCGGGTTCGACTCAGCCATGGTAAACGAGCCATCGGTGTTAGAGCCATTGAAGTTCTACTGTATTATAATTAACAGCAACTGAAGTGACTGCGTCATCAAATCAATGCCTAGAGATGGAACGTATGCAACGCAAAAACGGAGTCTATCAAACCTCTTGATGCTCATTACGCAAACACGCCTATACAAATACATTGCCACCTTTATCGCCGAAAAAATGAAAATTTTATGATGAAAAATTGTAATATTTTTCTTATTTCTGCTCAAAATATAGATTGTTGGCACTCGTTGGAACCGCCTCATCGAGGCAGTTCTAACGAGTACCCACAATCTATATTTTCCGCCTCATCGAGGCGGTTCTAACGAGTACCCACAATCTATATTTTAGAGCAGAAATAAGAAAAATAAGGTATACCCCGGAAACCCCAGTTTAACTATATAAAAGTGGGGTTCAAGGGGGTCAAAATTATATAGGCGTGTTTTCGTGGTGTGAACAGTGGTCCTGGGATTGCTTTTTTCTATCTATCACTCACACCAATATTAATTCCTATATTCCGCCCCCGCCCATAGGGGCTTTAAGAAATATATGGGCTGCACGATGCTTCCACGCAGAGCTGAATCTGGCCCACACACTAGCACTGGTAAACCGCTTAGAGGATCTAAGCCTGTCCAGGAACCGCGGTGCGAGGCGGACCGTCAATGCTAATAAACCCTATTGGTTTCATTGGGTGGCAGGGCTTGAGATGTCATTTCATCTCAATGTCGGGTAAAAGTCCCACAAAATTGGAAGCAACGTCTCCAAAATGATCTTTACAGTGTTGACGGGGACGTTAAACTTCTAATCAAACAAACAAACAAATTAATTCCTATATATACCTACCCTAACAGTTTTCCTGCTTCTTTGGATTTGTATATGTCACACTGGTAGAGTGGTCCAGTTTGATTGGCTGCCTTACAGAGTGCCTCGTGGAACTGGAACTGTATGACGAAGCTTACGAAATATCTGCAACCAATATACATGTAATTAAGGATAATGAACAAACTCAGGGGAGGCAAATATTCCAAAGTAATATGTCTCATTTATCAATAGAGATCTACTTTTAAAGGAAAGAAATTCCTCCTTGGAGAAAATCCTTTTCTTTAAGGCGAATGGATACACCTTCAGAGGAGGCAACTCCTGAAAAATTAGTTTTGTCTCCCGTGTAAACAGGGGTCAACTCTTAAAGGACTGAATTTGCTCCGTAGGAAAAAAGTCTTTCCTTTAAGAGTAGGTCACCTTTTCCGTGGGATAGAGTGTATAGAAAAGCGAACAGAAAGGCGAGAAAATTGTCTCCCTTTTGGAAAATGGCGGGAAATATGTCAGGTATTCCCCTTCTCCTTAACAGCACACCCAATTTTGGAGGGTCTCAGATTACAGTTTACAGGGCCAGATGTTTCAATACACTTCTCATGCTCAGCATGAGCATGAGAAAGGTATTGTGTTCTGAATTGGATAAATAAAAGTGAAGGCAATGATCAGGAATCGATACAATTAACCCACAGCTCCGATCAGAGACACTAAAGGGAAAGAAACACAAATATGAAACAACAGACCCTTATGGAAACATCAACTGCGGAAAGCCAAAAGGACAATTACTTTTCCACAAAATGGCCAATTGTCTATCCAAAACAAAATAATATAAGCGACACAAACACCCAAAGACAAACCATAACAAAAATAAACCGCCCCATGTCCTGAATTGGATAAAAATCAATTGCTAGAGGCTGAAACTTGAGTTAAAATTAGGTATTGTAAAGATTGCAAAGCTCACTGTGGCCTATGCCGTGGTGGTGTTCTGAATGAACATAAGGCAGTTCAGTGTGACTAGTGACAAATGTGGAGTCACACAGATTGTGCATTCCTGTCTGAAGCTGTGTATGGCAAATTGGTAAATTTCAGTTGTTTATTGATATGCCCAAAGTGCGAGGTTTTCAATTTTTCTGACTTGTCCTTCAACGAACCTGCAGAATTGGAAAAGAGAAACAAATCTGAACCTCTGTAAAAGGAAAAAAGGAGTTAAATCTCCGACGACTGTCACATGAAAGCCGAATTTTGTAAAAGGTTTGAAACTTTGCAGTATAAACATCACTGGTATAAGAGGAAAAAAACTTGCACTTTTAACTTTTCTCGACCCTCACCAACCACATATTGTGGCTATTCAGAACAAAAAGATTAACAGTTCAATTATGATCTCAGAGCTTTTCCCTAAACCTTGTGAATATGGTGTCTTCAGAAAAGATAGGATCTCTCATGGTAGCTGAGTGATGTTTCTCGTTCATAGAGTAATCTCTCATATGCCATTCATGGAACTAGTAAACGACTCAAATAAAACTTCTCACTTGCATTGCTATCTCTAGATGAACAACGGGAAGCTTACTACTAGGTTGTACGATAAGCGAGATGACTTCAATTTTCCCATTGATAACTTTCCCTTCCTGAGCAGTAACATCCCGTCTGCACCAGCACATGGAGTTTACGTTTCACAGTTAATCCGTTATGCTAGAGCCTGTTCCAAGTATCAGGACTTTATGGAACGTGGGAAGGTGCTCACTACCAGGTTGTTATGCCAGGGGTATCAAAAAACCAAACTGGTATCAACACTAAAGAAGTTCTATTGGAGGCACCATGATCTTGTTGATCCGTACAATGTGGCCATTTCCAGAATTATTTCTGATATGTTTGCCAATGGAAAGCCATAGAAAGACTTCCAAAATCTCGGACATACCCTTCTCGGCATTTGCACCTTTTCATCTTTCGCGTCGATGGGCATGGTGGGCGAAGCTTGCTTACCAAGTAATGCTTACTATCCACGGACGCCCGATTACACTCTTCTGGAGTCCATATCTGTTGACCTGAACATTGATATTTGTCATTTTGTCCATGGACTAATGATTTTGGATTAACGCTTTGGTACTACGACCTAAACTACTTTATAGCAAGTTGGTACCGACCACCGAAAGTCACAGTCGAAAACTTCCAATTATTTGAAGATCAACTTGCTCGCATTAAGTCTCAGAAAAAGGGTTAAAAACTACCCGCAGTACAAGTTCAAGGTGACTTCAACTTCAGAGACATCGTTTGGTCCGATAGGCTGAGCAAACAAGGCGCGATTGTATGTTCATCCGAAGGACAAATATTGGTTGACATTATAAAAATGATCATGGCTTAGAACAAAATGATAACTTCCCTATTCTTACAACTTTACCAAAAGAAACCCCGTAGAAAGCAGTACTTATATCAAAAAGGTGACAATAAAACTATGGGGAAGGATGGGCCAAACTTTATAAAGGAGGAATACTTTAATGGTCATTCAAACGCTCGGTCTGTCCAGGAGAACTTTGATTATTTTTTTCATTCAAGTTTCGTCCCAAAATTATATCACCTCCAAAAGTAGCAGGTCTTCGTCTTCGATTCCTCGGATCACACCAGACATAAGAAGAAAGATTCGGAAAAGAAATAAGATTCATGCTATGGAAAAAAGTTGAGATGTTGTAAAATCCGGGCAAAATTTGAAAACTTGAGTCGAGAAATAAATAATGACATCAACAATCTGCATGATTTGCATATGAATAACTTGGTAGGTAATGTAAAGGCAAACAATGGAGACTTATAGATATATCAATAGCCAGAAGAAAGAAAGGCAAGCTAGCTCACCCCTTAATAAACGAGGAGGGAACGGGATTGCTGAATCGGACTCTAAAAGGGCAGAGGAAATAGTTGGTCAAATGGGTGTTCAGAGTTCAACGAGGTTCTATTGACTTGAAGATCGTCCTCTTTCGTTGATAATAGTGTTGTGTCGTCGGCGAGAGTGATCACGTTTCATAATGGCTTGAATCCGTCTAACGCTTAAGATCCGTTGAGCTTCATCCTAGAAGTCTGAAGGAACTAGGAAATGAGTTAGATCCGGTTTTTGCACATCTGTTCCAACAATCTTGGACAAGGCGGTTGGGGGTGGGTGGATACATGTATTCTGGATTTCGAAATGGTTTTTGACACCCCATCTCATGGACTACTTAAATCCAAAAATTTGATTATGAACTTGTGGTGAAGAATCTCAAATGGATAAATTCCTCCTTTTGCTACAGACAGGAGGGCCATAATGGTCCTGGATCGCTCACCTGATCCTTATTGTACAGATAAATTGGTAGGTAATATAAGGTGGAGTAGATGGTTTGAGCCATTTTGGTTGAGAGTGACCCAAGGAATATTTCTGTGAACTAATTTCAAAATCAGTCGACCTATTGAGTAGCTGAAGTCATTTTAAGCTTGTTTCATCTTTCGATTTGGTGACTATTATGTTCAGTGGCGCGAAACTAATTTGAGCAATTTTGTCAAAGGGTCACCCATGGAACATTCCTTATGAATTGTTTTCTTTCTGGGGATGAAGTTCCCTCCTACAGCTGACTTGTAAGTTACTATGTCTGCACCTTCTGGGCATTTAGGGTCAGGTCCTAATGCATGGCGATGAATTTGCTCAGTCTAACTTACAATGCCATGTTGTGACAGGGGGGGGGGGGGGGTGAGTGTGGAAGTGGGAGTATGAGCCAGTGGTTCCCTTTGACAATACGGAGCAGACTTGTATGTCACTATCTGGACACATTGTGGACATTGTGAGTCATGTCCAAGTGCAACAGAATTGGATGAAGCGGCTCAGTCTTTCTAATAATGTCACATGGTGATAAAGGGACGGGGTTTGGGGTTATGGGTCTGTGGTTCCCTTTGACAATACAGAGCTGACTTGTATGTCACGGTCTAGGCACATTGTGGACATTGCGGGTCAGGTCCTAGTGCACCAGACAGAGATGAACCGGCTTAGCCTTAACCTTATATGGCAGGTCCATTTTTTCTCCAAGGGGTTATAATTTGGACAATCTTGGTAGAGGGCAACTAGAGGATGCAACATTCCAAATATCAAAGACCTGGGCCTTCTGGTTTTATATGAGAAGGTATTTCAAGATTTTCCCTATGTAAAATAGAAGTGAAGGCAATGATCGTAAGTCTATGTACAACCGGTAGGCGCTGGGGCGGGCCCATTATTGATTTGAATAACCTTGGTAGAGGTCACCATCATGAAGCTTCAAGCAAAATATCAAAGACTGGGCCTTGTGGTTTCAGAGAAGAAGATTTTTTAAAGATTATTTCCTATATAATTCAATGTAAAGGGGCCTCGGGCGGGAGCATTTTTGGCGCAAGGGCTATAATTTGAACAATCTTGGTCGAGGTGCACTAGATCAAGCTACACACCCAATATCAAAGACCTGGCCTCGCGGTTTCAGAGAAGCTATTTAAAGATTGTTCTTATATAAGTCAATGTCAAACCAAAGGAACCCGGGCCGGGGGCGTTTTTTGGCCCCATGACTATAATTTGAACAATCTTGATAAGAATCTTGAAAGACGAAGCTTCATACCAAGTATCAAGCACCTGAGCCTTCTGGTTTCAGACGAGTCGAATTTAAAGGTTTTCCCTATATAAGTCTATGTGAAACCAAAGGGCCCCGGGGCTGGGGCCATTTGTGGTCCCAGGGCTATTATTTGAACAATCTTGATAGAGGTTTAAAAGGCGAAGTTTCATACCAAATATCAAACACCTTAGCCTTCTGGTTTCAGATAAGAAGATTTTTAAGGTTGTCCTTATAAAAGTCTATGCAAAACCAAAGGGCCCCGGGGCGGAGGCATTTTCGGTCTCAGGGCTAAAATTTGAACAAAATAGAAGTGGAGGCAATGCTCAAGAAGAGGTCAACTAGATGAAGCTACACACCAAATATTGAAGACCTGCGCATTGCGGTTTCAGAGGAGTGTTGTTGTTAATAGTGAATATTTAGTGTGGGCTCCAGTTATATCTGGGGTCATATAGATAGCAGTTCTTGGTCCGCTGTTATTCTCCCTTTACATTAATATATTTCCACTGACATTTTCTCTGAAATAAGACTGTTCGCAGACGCCTTTGTTTGCTAAACGGGTTTTCGTTACCAGGGCTAAGTTCGCAAGACTAGTTCTCATCCTGTACTCATTTAGTTCACGCAGATTTTTTTATAATTAATGCCAGCCAGATACACCAGATTAACACCCTGAATAATCCTGTTCCACGCAACAAAATTTTGTACCATCCATCATCATCACTATTATTCTTATTATCATACTATTGTCAAAATAATAGGCAATGCACAAATGTGAGTTTTACTATCAAGTGCACTCAAAGTCTATGGTTCTAACAAGCGTGTGTGTACGGGTTTGCTAACATGATGTCAAGCGATAGCATACTAAAAGAATCTCATACGAGTGACTGTTGTAGATGGGCATTTCCTACCCAAGGGATGGCCGTGCTGTGTGGAATCAAGGCTATACCGAGGATCCGCCCAGCAGTTCATCCCGAGGGTTTGAAACGGCCAGATACAGCATAATACCGTATAAGGTTCTTTCCTTGCACAGCGCCACCAAAACATTCATTTTACTTTATTTAACGTCTTTTTTGTTTTGTTGATTTTTTTTCGAACATTATACTTATGAAGTTTGCCTGGGTAAGAACACCAGGGTAAGAAAAGAATTTATATCCCAAACTAAACACACGGATATCTGGTGTACAAGAATATATTTTTACTGTCTAATACTTACCTGATGTAAGGCGTGTTGTCTGGAATGTGGTATTTAGCGCCTGGATCAAAGTCACTAGCCGATCGTTTGACGGGTGGTGATATTCCTTGATATTTGCACCTGGTCGTAAATGTAAATATCAATTTACTGATATGAAAAAAAAACAAATCTCCTAGTTTTATGGTACATACGTTCTGCATTCAGTCAACTGGTCTTAAATCAAAGAAAAGAAAAGAAAAACCGCGACATACAGTGACGCCTGAACTAACGTTTACACCAACTGCACTTGAGACGTGCACGCCAAGTGCACTATTTGCATTAAAATGATAGTAAATGTGTGCACCTGACGTGAACATCAAGTGCACAAGGGTGTAAACTTTATTTCTGATCCCACTGTAAAGCACACAAAAAACAAAAAAAAAAACAGTATTTACAGAAAGTAATTAACAAATAATATAACAGGGGGCAGTTGACAGGAAAGAGTACGGAAGTATTAATTGTCTCCCTAACTAAATTGGCGGGAAATATATGTGGAGTATCCGTTCCCATTTGACCCTTAATATGCTAATTAAAAACAATTGTCGTTTGCTTTATCATCTGCTGGTTACTTTAAAAGATACTGTTGGAAACCGTGTGCGTCCAGATCAAACTGCTCCCATCCCTGGGTGCTGTCTGATCAGAGTCCACACTGTTTGCCTGTATGTGGAAATATGTTTGAAAGCAGCAAAAGACAAAACCAGACAACAGCTTAAGGGTTAAGCATATACTGAACACCAAACACACATTACAATTTGTGCTTTTAAATGGGCGATCCCGCAAATGCTCAGATCAGCCTCCGCATCTGTGCTGACTGCATGAAGCTTCAGCCCAGACTATTCCGCGGGCAAACAGCAATGAATTCTGTATTGCTCTTCAATCACACAGGCTGATAGGTTTTCATGATGTGTCCTATTTTTGTTCGATGCTATTCGGTGCCGCCCATTGGCTGAGACCACTCACACGCGATGATAACTCAGAATCCTTACTTTCATAAATGACGTCTCTTATGTATCCCAAAGCAGAACAGCGAACGACGATTAGACAAGGCCGTCTGAGATCTCCAAACCTCGGGTCAACGGCGACGTTTCCCACTTTATTCGATAAACCTCGTGTCGGAGGTAGAAAATAGAATCAATGTGTCATCTCCAGTCGGTGTACGCCGAGGACAACTCTTTCTCGTGGCGCGGATCATATGATGTTTATCATAAACACATGTCAAACAAAGAGTGTTTGATACCCATAATTGATCAGGCGCTCGGAATATTCGTATACAAGACAACAGAACTGGCTGTGTTATAAAGAACGTTAGAATTCGATTGTATATGTGTCTTGTTACTTTTTATATAGACTTCCGCATAGACAATGCTGCAAGTGCGACCACCGTCGACTCGGGTGACAGAGCATTTTCCCACAGTCCAATCAGAGTCTTAGCTGCTTACTTGAGTTATTGTTGGACCTTAAGCGAAAAGTGTGGCAATTGATACCGCTGCATGCGTATTGATTACAATGACATGTCCTCTTATTCCCTATAAGTAGTTGAACGCGGTTCAGATTTTGTGCCATTACGATAACACAACCGTGTGACATATAGAGGATCTTACATGAGTGTTCATGTATTATTGATTTTTTAAACGAGTTGAGGAAAAGGGATAAAATGCGAGGCTTTGTCGAGCATTTTATCCCTTCTCCTCAACGAGTTTAATATATTCAGTAATACAATGTACATGAGTACGAATGCAAGATTCTATTTATCATATGACATTTAAAACGCATTTTATTCGCGATTGTTTACAAAAATATCAAAATTCAGCCATTAGTAAACGCGACGTCGTGAAGGACGTCGTACATGTAACGTTTCGGCAAATATCTAGCTAATTTGAATATTTAATCCACTAGTGGATTATCGAAAATATTACATGGCGTTATTACACTCTCAGACGCGACGTCATATGATAAAATGCATTCTGTCATAGCTCAAAGATGGTTTTGCTTGTTTGTTTGTTTGATTGTTTAATTTGAGGTTTAACGTCCCCGTCAACACTGTGAAGGTCATTTTGGAGACGTTTCTTCCAATTTTGTGGGACTTTTATCTGACATTGAGATGAAATGACTTCTCAAAGTAGAAGTAAAACAAAGATCAGGAATTGATACAATTAACTTACTCCACCCATAAAAGACACCAAAGGGAAAGAAATACAAACATTAAGCAACCAGACCATAATGGAAACCTAAACAAAGGAAGGCCATAAGGACAGTTACTTTCCCACAAAATGGCCATATGGCCATCCAAAACCAAAAGACACAAGTGATACACACAGTAAGTAACAAACAACAACATAAATAAATCGCCACAGAAGAGCCGCCTTGGAACGGTCAGTGGAAGATTTCCACTGGGGGGCTTAAATCGATTTTACGTGGCCACAATCCTCGCCCTTACTTCCGTCGCGATTTAGACAAATAATTTGTTCAGTCCGCATGAAGGCCTCCTAACTCATCAGTGCAACATCTCCGTGAACACAAAAATCAAAGAACCACAGAGGTGAGACAACGATGAGGACTCGACAGCAAGAAACCACTGAAATGCTGGAGCAAAAGAAAACCAACAGTTAGACTCCGATGAGCCCAACCAGAGACAGAGCATCAGGCACCAACCAACATTATCTCTCTTATTCTCAATAAGCCTTTACGTTGGAGCCGTCATAGAATCTGAGGCCTGACCCACAGGCGTGCAATTAAAGAGGGAAGCAAAGTTGCCAACCGTGATTGGGTTAACTACCATGCATGCAGTCTGCCGTATAATATCCATGTTGTACCCAATCTTTTTTATATTGGAGAATGATTTTACGAAATTGGGTGCTGAAGTCATTGCGGTTATATATTTTTCTGAATTTATACACTAAGTCACCATAAAATTCGGGTTCGATAGACCTTGTTGCAGAAGAGATTTAAGTCCAATATTGAATTTTGAAATTAAATCAGAATGGCGTCTATAAAATTTTGAAAAGGCTTTGCGTAGTTTATGGTATCGATAACCCTGATTAAGGAGTTTAGCCGTTAATAATTTATTACGAGTGTTGAAGTCAGTTTCATGACTACACACCCTAGCAAATCGAATTAATTGCGAAATATAAACGCCATAGGATGGCGCACGAGGAACATCACTATCCAAAAAAGGAAAATTTACAATCTCAAAATCAAAGTCATCGCGTTTATCATAAATTTTGCACGAATCAAAGCCATCTACAATAGATAGCTGTAAATCCAAAAACGGGGGCCTCGGTATCAGAATAATTTGCTTTATTTAACTGAAGTTCTACGGGGTAAATCTGACTGATCAAACCATCAAAATAGGTATTATCAATATTTAATAAATCATCTAAATATCTAGAAGTAGAGCTAAAAGCTTCAATAATTTCAGATTGGTTATCAATGGAAAGCGACAAAATGAAGTCTCTTTCATAACAATACAAGAGCAGATCAGCCACAAGAGGTGCGCAATTAGTACCCATCGGAATACCCACAATTTGTCTAAATAACTTAGTACCGAATCTAATATAAATATTGTCAAGTAGAAAGGTGAGGGCATCACACACTTTCTGGCATGACCAAAGTGTATAATTCTTATGCTCTTTAGAAGTGAAAAATAGCATTTCTGACATTACATGCAAGATAGAGAGAGTCTTCTCTGTAAAAAGCCCATTCAATTAAATCATTAAGCTTTTTCTTTTATAAGATTATGAGGAAGTGTAGTGTAAAGAGTGGAAAAATCGTAGGTAAACAGACTAGAAGCACGAAAATGTCTAGATTTCAATTTATTTAAAACCTCATTCGAATTTTTTATAGACCAAAACAGATTTCTTCCTGATCTTTCAAAGACTTTATCACAATATTTAATTACATGCGTTTTAATAGCAGTAAGACAGGAAGTTAATAATTTAGAAAGTTCAGTGGTAGTGCAAGAGCTAGAATTTGCAATAAACCGTGCTTTGTAAGGTCTTTTATGAAGTTTTGGTAACCAGTATAGCGTAGGAAGCTTGTCTTGGCCTTCGTTAACACACACAGCAAACTTGGTGGCTGAAAGACAAACATGTTTATCTACTATAGCTCTCTCATCAGCTAAAGGCTAAAGTTCATAGGCCTTAGTACCACCAAGCTCCTGCTTAAGCGTGTTAACAAAGTGGAGCCGTCACACAACGACGACGTTGTTAGCGGCCTTGTCTGCAGGGGCCAAAACAAACTTCTTATGAAATTCTTGAATACCTAGTTTAAGATGACGTAAAGACGTCTTGGGCTTAGGAGGTAATAAGTTAGTATTTTGAGAATAGAAAGAAATGCGTTTATTCACTAGTTTTAAAATGCTAAGTTTCCAGTCCTTAAGACTTTTATGCTCAACATACTCTCGCTTACACCATCGATTACCGAATTCATTCAAGGAAGCAGAGATTTCATAAACGCCATTTCTTCAAAATATTCTTCATTAATAAGGGTATGGATTTTAAAGATTTGCTCAGTATCTTCCGTGAGAGATCGGTGCTTCCTTCCATTCCTGTTTATTTTCAAAATACTGAAACACCTATGATTTGCTATAAATATAACAAAGTAGAAGTAAAACAAAGATCAGGAATTGATACAATTAACTTACCCCATCCACAAAAGACACCAAAGGGAAAGAAATACAAACATTAAGCGACCAGACCATAATGGAAACCTAAACAAAGGAAGGCCATATGGACAGTTACTTTCCCACAAAATGGCCATATGGCCATCCAAAATTAAAAGACACAAGTGATACACACAGTAAGTAACAAACAACAACATAAATAAATCGCCACGGAAGAGCCGCCTTGGAACGGTCAGTGGAAGATTTCCACTGGGGGGCTTAAATCGATTTTACGTGGCCACAATCCTCGCCCTTACTTCCGTCGCGATTTAGACAAATAATTTGTTCAGTCCGCATGAAGGCCTCCTAACTCATCAGTGCAACATCTCCGTGAACACAGAAATCAAAGAACCACAGAGGTGAGACAACGGTGAGGACTCGACAGCAAGAAACCACTGAAATGCTGGAGCAAAAGAAAACCAACAGTTAGACTCCGATGAGCCCGACCAGAGACAAACCTGTTAGATCTATCATTTTTAATTTCAATAAACTTGTTTCAGATCTTGATATTGATACTAATACTCCTGATTCATGTGATTGTAAAAACTCAAAGTATTGCTATCCTGCTGCTAGTCAAGTAATTACTGGCAATTTGAAAATTATTTCTGATTCTAGGATAAGGAGTATAATTTCTAAAGGACCGAAATATCGGTTTCCTTCTAAAATTGATTTCAGTAAATGTAGAGATGAAATCGCTGCTTCCTTGAATGAATTCGGTAATCGATGGTGTAAGCGGGAGTATGTTGAGAATAAAGCCCTTAAGGACTGGAAACTTAGCATTTTAAAACTAGTGAATAAACGCATTTCTTTCTATTCTCAAAATACTAACGTATTACCTCCTAAGCCCAAGACGTCTTTACGTCATCTTAAACTAGGTATTCAAGAATTTCATAAGAAGTTTGTTTTGGCCCCTGCAGACAAGGCCGCGAACAACGTCGTCGTTGTGTGACGGCTCCACTATGTTAACACGCTTAAGCAGGAGCTTGGAGGTACTAAGGCCTATGAACTTCAGCCTTTAGCTGAAGAGAGAGCTATAGTAGATAAACATGTTTGTCTTTCAGCCACCAAGTTTGCTGTGTGTGTTAACGAAGGCCAAGACAAGCTTCCTACGCTATACTGGTTACCAAAACTTCATAAAAGACCTTACAAAGCACGGTTTATTGCAAATTCTAGCTCTTGCACTACCACTGAACTTTCTAAATTATTAACTTCC
Source organism: Lucinisca nassula (assembly GCA_963580285.1). Classification (NCBI taxonomy): domain Eukaryota; kingdom Metazoa; phylum Mollusca; class Bivalvia; order Lucinida; family Lucinidae; genus Lucinisca; species Lucinisca nassula. The sequence goes on along the minus strand of OY757019.1, from coordinate 8,243,859 downwards.
TGTCTTACTGCTATTAAAACGCATGTAATTAAATATTGTGATAAAGTCTTTGATTTTTGTGTTCACGGAGATGTTGCACTGATGAGTTAGGAGGCCTTCATGCGGACTGAACAAATTATTTGTCTAAATCGCGACGGAAGTAAGGGCGAGGATTGTTGCTACGTAAAATCGATTTAAGCCCCCCAGTGGAAATCTTCAACTGACCGTTCCAAGGCGGCTCTTCTGTGGCGATTTATTTATGTTGTTGTTTGTTACTTACTGTGTGTATCACTTGTGTCTTTTGGTTTTGGATGGCCATATGGTCATTTTAGGGGAAAGTAACTGTCCTTATGGCCTTCAATTGTTTAGGTTTCCATTATGGTCTGGTCGCTTAATGTTTGTATTTCTTTCCCTTTGGTGTCTTTTATGGGTGGAGTAAGTTAATTGTATCAATTCCTGATCTTTGTTTTACTTCTACTTTGAAAGATCAGGAAGAAATCTGTTTTGGTCTATAAAAAATTCGAATGAGGTTTTAAATAAATTGAAATCCAGACATTTTCGTGCTTCTAGTCTGTATACTTACGATTTTTCCACTTTTTACACTACACTTCCTCATAATCTTATAAAAGAAAAGCTTAATGATTTAATTGAATGGGCTTTTCATAGATGAAGAATCTCTCTATCTTGCATGTAATGTCAGAAATGCATGTTTCACTTCTAAAGAGCATAAGAATTATACACTTTGGTCATGTCAGAAAGTGTGTGATGCCCTCACCTTTCTACTTGACAATATTTATATTAGATTCGGTACTAAGTTATTTAGACAAATTGTGGGTATTCCGATGGGTACTAATTGCGCACCTCTTGTGGCTGATCTGTTCTTGTATTGTTATGAAAGAGACTTCATTTTGTCGCTTTCCATTGATAACCAATCTGAAATTATTGAAGCTTTTAGCTCCACTTCTAGATATTTAGATGATTTATTAAATATTGATAATACCTATTTTGATGGTTTGATCAGTCAGATTTACCCCCCAGAACTTCAGTTAAATAAAGCAAATTCTTCTGATACCGAGGCCCCATTTTTGGATTTACATCTGTCTATTGTAGATGGATTTGTTTCGTGCAAAATTTATGATAAACGCGGTGACTTTGATTTTGAGATTGTAAATTTTCCTTTTTTGGATGGTGATGTTCCTCGTGCGCCATCCTATGGCGTTTATATTTCGCAATTAATTCGATTTGCTAGAGTGTGTAGTCATGTAACTGACTTCAAAACTCGTAATAAATTATCAACGGCTAAACTCCTTAATAAGGGTTATCGGTACCATAAACTACGCAAAGCCTTTTCAAAATTTTATAGACGCCATTCTGATTTAATTTCAAAATTCAATATTGGACTTAAATCTCTTCTGCAACAAGGTCTATCGGAACCCGAATTTTATGGTGACTTAGTATATAAATTCAGAAAAATATATAACCGCAATGACTTCAGCACCCAATTTCGTAAAATCATTCTTCGATATAAAAAGATTGGGTACAACATGGATATTATACGACAGACTGCATGCATGGTAGTTAACCCAATCACGGTTGGCAACTTTGCTTCCCTCTTTAATTGCACGCCGGTGGGCCAGGCCTCAGATTCTATGAAGGCTCCAACGTAAAGGCTTATTGAGAATTAGAGAGATCTAATTCAAGGCAATGTTGGTTGGTGCCTGATGCTCTGTCTGGTCGGGCCCATCGGAGTCTAACTTAGTTTTCTTTTGCTCCAGCATTTCAGTGGTTTCTTGCTGTCGAGTCCTCACCGTTGTCTCACCTCTGTGGTTCTTTGATTTTTGTGTTCACGGAGATGTTGCACTGATGAGTTAGGAGGCCTTCATGCGGACTGAACAAATTATTTGTCTAAATCGCGACGGAAGTAAGGGTGAGGATTGTGGCCACGTAAAATCGATTTAAGCCCCCCAGTGGAAATCTTCCACTGACCGTTCCAAGGCGGCTCTTCTTTGGCGATTTATTTATGTTGCTGTTTGTTACTTACTGTGTGTATCACTTTTGTCTTTTTATTTTGGATGGCCATATGGCTATTTTGTGGGAAAGTAACTGTCCTTATGGCCTTCCTTTGTTTAAGTTTCCATTATGGTCTTGTCGCTTAATGTTTGTATTTCTTTCCCTTTGGTGTCTTTAATGGGTGGAGTAAGTTAATTGTATCAATTCCTGATCTTTGTTTTACTTCTACTTTTCATCTCTACATTTACTGAAATCAATTTTAGAAGGAAACCGATATTTCGGTCCTTTAGAAATTATATTCCTTATCCTAGAATCAGGAATAATTTTTAAATTGCCAGTTATTACATGACCAGCAGCTGGATAGCAATACTTTTAGTTTTTACAATCACATGAATCAGGAGTATTAGTATCAATATCAAGATCTGAAACAAGTTTATTGAAATAAAAAATGATAGATCTAACAGGTTTGTTATATGTATAGCAAATTATAGGTGTTTCAGTATTTTGAAAATAAGCAGGAATGGAAGAAAGCACCGATCTCTCACGGAAGATACTGGGCAAATCTATAAAATCCATCCCCTTATTAATGAATGATATTTTGAAGAAATGGCGTTTATGATTAATTTCAGAATCAATGTAAGGACGGAGAGTATGCTGAGTATAGCCTCTAGTTAAGAGAGCCGCATCATATAACTAATGAGAACTATCGTAGAATTTATTCGCCTCGGTGTCCAGAAGACGTAAAACAGAAACGGGTAATGAACTTAAAAATGAAAGCATAGAGTGGCGTCCATGATTTGATAATATAATTGACAGTCACTTCAGTCTAGTATTGTTTCGTTTAAACGCACATGATTTACGTTTAAAGTTACCATTTTTCCTGGTGCCGTGAGATGTAGTTCTGCGTTTTCGACATTCCAGGAGTGAGAAAATATCAAAGTCCGGCATTCTGGAAATATTACTCGTCCAATGAAACCAATAGGGTTTATAAACACGGACGGTCCAACTAGCACTGCTTTGCCTGGGCAGGCTTAGATCCTCTAAGCGGTTTACCAGTACTCGTGTGCGGTCGGTTTCAGCTCTGTGTGGAAGCATCATGCAGCCCATCTATTTCTTCAAGCCCCGATGGGCGGGGCCCGCTCCAAGATGGTAATTTTCTGATGAAAATTTGTGATATTCTTTTTCTTATTTATACTCCAAATACAGGTCGTAGTAGTCGTAAGAACCGCGAACCCACATTGTATGTCTTTGAGCAGTAATCAGTAAAATATTGTAAATAAAAATCAAAAATGAGTTCCTTTAAGAGCAATGTAAACATTCATAAGAAAGAAGATTGGTCATTCTACGTAGTTTCGGCCAACAAAGCCCCACCAGTGACCCTGTAACGACCCGGCAAAGAAAGCCAGAGGAATCATACTGCAATTTTGCGAATTTCAAATAGGCAGTCGATTCAAAGACTAATATAAATCAAAATGGGGTCCAAATAATTAAAAACCTGTCCAGAATATGACTCTGAACCAATAATTTATTTCTGATTTCTCAGAATATTTACGCTGATCTCAAAGGACCAAAAGTAAATATAAACTGCACTATGGTTGATGTATGGGGAGACGCCTTACGGCCGCCACACGTCACAACACCAGCCGCAGTGAAGGCAAATAAAAATCAAAAATGAGTTCCTTTAAGAGCAATGAAAACATTCATAAGAAAGGAGATGGGTCATACTACGTAGTTTCGGCCAACAAAGCCCCACCAGTGACCCTGCAACGACCCGGCAAAGTAAACCCTGTAAACCCCAGATTTCTCTATATAAAGTGGTATAAGTGGGGTTTCATTTTGCGAACATGTTCACGTGATTGAATATCATCAGCTTATTAAAGTGGCATTGATGATCCAGTAAACATCGATCAAACTAACTGCTATTAAGATTCAATAAATTTCGAAAACACCCCTATTCAAATATACTGTAAATATTGAGATTTTTTCCACCAAAACAAATTCGATGGTTTGATCAGTCAAATTTACACCCCCCCCCCCCCCCCCCCGCTAAGAACTTTAGTTAAATAAAGCAAATTCTTCTGATACCGAGGCCCCGTTTTTGGATTTACATAAAATAAACCGCGACAGAAGAACCGCAAGCCAGTTCAGGTTCAGTGGTGACCATACATTTTTCTTTGGCCTCTAACATTATTATACGAGCGTATAATACTATTTAATGAAGTTATATAAATTATTGAAAATCATCCTCAAATATGAGCTCATCTACACTGAACGATTAATCATAGAAAAAATAAATTAATTGGCTATCATGTCTTTGGCTAATTGTATATTTTCATGGTCTCAGGCTTAATGAACTATCGCTATAATGGTGACAACAAAATATGGGCCTCGTCAAGCGATTTTGGTACTTATCGCCTATGCGAGCAGCGAAGGTTCAGGCGAGCCTGCGCATCCGCGCAGTCTCGCCAGAACCTTCGTTGCTCGCTCATACAAGCAGTGAATCAAGAGGAACCTTCAGACAGAAAGCCATATCCCTGGCCCCTCCGAATGGTTGGGCATGCGCAGTTAAAATTTGTCATGACGGAATGCTCGAAGACACAAATTCGCTTGGCGGGGCTCATATTACCTTAAATCCCACCATTTCTTATTGTAATCTTCCGGCGTTGTTTCACCTCTGAAAACACTCCACCTCCATTGATCAATCAGATAGCCAAAGGGTAAAAACGTTATTTTTTCTAATGCCTGAAGCATCAAAAAGTTAATGTCGGCCTCTGAAACAGAACCAGAATGTGTAATTATCGGGTGAATCTGGTATGTCAAGAAAAGATAGTGGGAAAAGTAATTACGCAGTAAAATGCTTTATCATATGACGTCACGTCTGAGCGTGTAATAACGCCATGTAATATTTTCGATAATCCACTAGTGCATTAAATATGCAAATTAGCTAGATACGTCCCATAATGTTACATGTACGACGTCCTTAACGACGTCGCGTTAACTAATGGCGGAATATTGATATTTTTTGTAAACAATTGTGAATAAAATGCGTTTTAATTGTCATATGATAAATAGAATCTTGCATTCGTGCTCATGTATTATTGAATTTATTAAACTCGTTGAGGAAAGGGGATAAAATGCTCGGCACAGCCAGGCATTTTATCCCTTTACCTCAACTCGTTTAATTCAATAATACATGAACACTCATGTAAGATCCTCTATATATTTCCTTGCACCGAAAAATGCGCTTATTGTTCTTAAACTATTCTGATTTTATATGTCACATAATACGTACGAGCCTTAACTATCTTCTACAGAGTCGAGAAGTTCTACTGTGTGAAAGATTATAAGAATCTTATATGGGTGTGAGGGTTGGATGGAAAAATGCGTCCCAAGGGTCACTGTCCGGCATCAAGAGGCTTGCCGAGTGATGCCGGAGAGTGATCCCGAGGGACGGATTTTTCTATCCGCCCCTCACACCCACATAGGATTCTTTTTCTTGCATACCTGCAATTTTTAGCGCGGATTTTAATGCTGCAGTCACTTCGGTTACCGACGTCCGCCATATTGTGATGGCACTGCCGGAATGTTTAGTGACGTCACGTAACGTGCTGTGACGTCATCCTTAACGACGGCGCATACGAGGTCGTATTCAAGCAGTGCATTTATCAAACATGTGATTATATTCGATTTTGGGTCGGAACACCAGGGTCAGAACATAAATTTCTTTCCCAGGGTAAAATCACGGATTTCCTTGTCTGGTGTGCAAGAAGTTTACCTTCATTACCAACCACTTTGTATAATAGTCATAGAATATCGTGATGTTTGCCTTTATTATTCTTCTATTGTATGACGATATTTTCCTTCATTATCGTCTACCTTGTCTAGCAGACCTAAAGTATGACGGGTTTACCTTCAGATTCTTGCAGCACTACTGCGGTATGCAGGTGTAAAATAAAAGTGAAGGCAATGATCAGGAATCGATACAATTAACCCACATCTTCCATCAGAGACAGCAAGGGGAATGAAACACAAACATGAAATAATTAGACCCTAATGGAAACATCAATAGCGGTAATCCAAAACGACAGTTTCTTTCCCACACTCAAAGACAAACCATAACTAAAGTAAACCGCGATAGAAGAACCGCCTTGGAACGATCAGTGATAAAATTCCACGTGAAGGTGGGGGTTATAAAATCGATTTTACGCGACCGCAATCCTCGTCCTAACTTCCGTCGCAATTTAGACAAATACAGCACAAAACAGCTCAAATATAAACCATCAGATGGACTCCAGTTGGCCCTCTGTGAACAAGTCCAACCGGTTATCCAAAAAAAAAAGTCACAAGCAACACATACAAGCTTAGAAATATACGAACAATAAACCACAACAGAAGTACCGCCTTGGAACGGGCAGTGAAAACCCGTTTCACTGTGGCTGGGGGGGGGGGGTGGCTTAATTCGATTTTATCTGGCCACAATCCTTGCCCTTACTTCCGTCGCGATTTAGATAAATAATTTGTTCAGCCCACAGGTGGGCCTCCTAACTCATAAGTGCAGCATCTCCAAGAACGCAAACATCAAACAACCAACCACAGAGATTAAACAACGGTACGGACTCGGCAACAAGAAACCACTGAAATGCTGGAGCAAAAGAAAACCAACAATTAGACTCCAATTGGCTCGACAAGAGATAGAGCATCAAGCACCAACCAACAATACATGAATTAAGTTCTAATGCTCAGTAAGCATTTACGCTGGAACCGTCAGAGAATCTAAGGCCTGTTCCACCGGTGTGAAATTAAAGAGGAATCAAAGTTGTCAACTATGATCGAATTAACTACCATAAATGCAGTCTGTCTTATAACATTTATGTTGTACCCATTGAAAGATTTTACGAAATTGGGTGCTGAAGTCATTGCAAGTATATATTTTTCTGAATTTATTGAATAAGTCATTAAAATATATTCGGGTTCCGATAGACCTTGTTGCAGTACAGATTCAAGTCCTACAATGAATTCTGAAATTAAGTCGGAATGATGTCTATAAAATTAAGCAAAGGCTTTGCGTAGTTTATGATACAGATAATCCTGATTAAGAAGTTTAGCAGTTAACACTTTATTACGATTTTTGAAGCCAGTAACATGACTAGATACTCTGGAAAATCGAATTAATTGCGAAATATAATCCTCATAGGATGCCGCACGAGGAACATAAGGCCTCGGTGGCTCAGTCGGATGCGCGTCTAACTGGTGATCAGGAGGACGCGGGTTCGATTTCCTGGAGATTGATCATGAAATCTTTTCTACGGTCATCCACTCCCTTCCGCTGATTCAAGAAGGGCAGTTGTCAGTTTCTGGCGAAAGAGTTTGCACTGCACCGGTTAACCGCTTACATATAAGCCTGCCCAGGAAAATGTGGCTCGGTAAACTGACCTGCTCAAAAATGACCTAAAATAGTGTTGACTGGGCCGTTAAACTCTAAAACAAACAAAACAAACGAGGAACATCACCATCCAAGAAAGTAAAATGTACAATCTCAAAATCAAAATCATCGCGTTTATCATAAAGTTTGCAAGAAACAAACCCATCTACAATAGATAGATGGAAATTGAAAACAGGGTCTCGGTATCAGAAGAGTTTGCTTTATTTAACTAAGTTCTAGTGGGGTTGTTGGGGGTACTAGCAAAGCCTTACTATCTTCACCCTTGTCTAGCGGTCATACGGTATGACGGTCTTCAACCATATTATATTCCATCTTCACTAGCAAACCTGTAGTACTTGGCTGTTTACCTTTGTTATCCTCCACCTTTTCCAGCAGCCCTATAGTATGAAGGTGTTTCGGGGTTGATACAGAGAGAGCAAGCACGTCACCAATGGCTTCATGAAAACCTGAACAAGGATTAACATAAAGTATTAGTTCCGAAATACTAACATAAATAACAGGCAAAAGTAACTGACAAAACATGACCATAATTTGATGGAATGAATGACGAGAGTCTCGTCGCGAGAAAACTTGCTTTCGTGATTTTGATCAGGTTAGACGTATACTGGTCTGCTCAGCTACACAGACCAACAAGTGTCTCGACATGTAAAATGCCACAGGAGTAAACACAAGGGTGCTGATCAGATTGCAAGAATTTGCAGTCTGATCTTCACCTGTGTTGTTAATAAATGCAATATTATTTTATCAGGCAGTTCATTAAATACGTAATATTTAGATTGACGTATAGCTGGAAATAGTTTAAAATGATACAGACCCGGATTAGCCCCTGCTCGAAATGAGACGGGCTGATTTTGATACTGAAGGTAATACTGTATATGACCCATCTCATGGTGAACTGTGATCAGGTCATCCATAGTAACGTCTGTACACATCTTTATTCTGAAACACCAAAATAAAAAAAAAGAAAGTCAAATAGGAAATGAAATTAAAGAAATATCAGAGGAGGTAAGGCTTTTAAAAACATTCTGCCTCCTTTATCAATAGGTGCCATATCTCAAATAAAAGAATTTACTACCTAGAGTAGATTCCTATGTCAGTTTATAGGAAAACAAACAAGAAAATGAGAACGTTGAATTTGTTTTTGGCAAAAGCGGACGAACATTAAGTGTACCAGTCTTCTAAATTTAAGACAGTTGTTTTTTATTATATTGTATGCCATCACGTTAACAAAACTGAAGTGGAGGCAATGATCAGGAATCAATACAATCAAACCACAGCTCCCATCAGAGACACCAAAGGGGAAAGAAACACAAACATGAAACAACAGACCTAATAGAAATATCAATAGAGGAAAGCCAAAAGGACAGCTACGTTCCCAAAAAATGGCCAATAGGCTATCCGAAATAAAATAATATAAGCGACACATACACCCAAAGACAAACTATAACAAAAACTAAACCGCGACAGAACAAGTTCGTGAAATGAACACCTGTTTAAGTCCCATTTCATTCAGCGGGGTGTACACTTTTTTCTCAGTTCTGTTCCAACACATTGTTTAGATTGTGACCTTTCCTGAGTGACCTTTTCTTACTAGTCTGTTGGTAATCTTTAGAACCGCCTTGATTCGGCTAACGAGCACCAACAACTAATGCTTTGAGTATAAATAAGAAAAATATCACAGAAAAATACCATTTTGTACAAACGAAAGGGTGAACTATGCCACCGGGATCTATAATAATCATTTTTGATTAGAATCATTTTTGAATAAAAGTGAGTTGTGTTTTATTTCTGTTCAAAAAAGATTGCGGAAGCATGTTTCAACCACTACCCAAATTGGGCTGATCCAACCAGTGATCTTTGTCCTTGTTTTTGCAGTAGAAACAGACATGTTGTCTAATCATAACAATCCCTATCTTTTCTATTTATAATGCGGTTTACACGGGTGTCTGTTGTGCATAAGGGATGATTAACGTGATATCTGCCTTATCTTAGCAAAACAACGAAGCGGTCTGGAACTAGGCCCCACTAAGCGAAATTCTTAGAATTACTAAATTCGGAGTATATGTACTTCAAAATAAATGTGTTGAACTCTATTCCACTCTAAATTATTTTGTTTTGTCTTTCTTTCTTATTCGTGTAGCCTAATACATAAAATGCCAAAAATAACTTTCAAAACTTTGAATTTCGTGGATGGAAATGGGGTTACAAAGGTAAAGACGGTTCACGAGTAATGAGAATAATTTATGAGTCCTTTCTTTTGTTTTATCATAGTTTGATGTTTATTTGTTACATCGTTTGTCTGTTAGTCTGTTTATAGATGATCTTATATGGGTGCTCATGCATTATTGAATTTATTAAACGAGTTGAGGAAAAAGAATAAAATGCGAGGCTTTGCCGAGCATTTTATCCTTTTTCCTCAACGAGTTTAATAAATTCAATAATACACGAGCACGAATGCAAGATTCTATTTATCATATGACATTTCAACGCATTTTATTCACGATTGTTTACAAAAATGTCAATATTCCGCCATAAGTAAACGTGACGTCGTTAAGGACGTCGTACATGTAAAGTTACAGGACGTATCTAGCTAATTTGCATATTTAATCCACTAGTGGATTATCGAAACTATTACATGGCGTTATTACACTCTCAGACGCGACGTCATATGATAAAAAAGAATATTGTCGACCCGACAGTTATTAATCATGTGAACTCCTTATCACCAGTCAGCTGGCAACCGACTCTCCTGTTGATTCTTAATAGAATTGCGCATACAATGCTATTGACATGTGTTCATACCGTACATCATCGCCGTGTGTGAAGTCCCAGGCAGAAGCATGACATACAACCTCCCTGCCGTCCGCTGGCCTCTCAATCATAGAATAGTTCCAGAACTCATCAGGCATTGGACGTAGACCAAGGGAGACGAAAAAGTCTTCCGCTGTACAAAACATCCGTTTTGCTGTGTAATTCTAAACCAAAATGAACAACAAAATAAATAATCATTGCGTAATAATTGATCAACTGAGGGGTTTGTAATAAGGCGGTTTCCTGCTTATCCCCGCAATCTGATCAGTGTCTTAGTATTCGCTGTTTAGCCTTTTAGAGTATAATAATTTTAGATTCTCTAGCTACAATTTCAAGAATCTTGCTAGGCTATATACCTGAACAGTCTTGTATGTGTCTCTCCTGATCGCAAACCCTCGTGATGGAACTTATTCGCGACCAGTAATTGTATTTCCCAGTCGGACACTGTAGTAAAATATTTCTGCAGATATCGTGTCTCAAAAAGGTACGGAACATTACCTGTATGTAATCGAAATGATTGCCCATTACGCAAACATGCCTATACAAATACATTGCCACCTTTATCGCCGAAAAAATGAACATTTTATGATGAAAAATTTTGATATTTTTCTTATAGCTGCTCAAATATAGATTGTGGGCACTCGATGAGGCGGTTCTAACGAGTACACACAATCTATATTTTAGAGCAGAAATAAGAAAAATAAGGTATACCCCCGGAAACCCCCGTTTTACTATATAAAAGTGGGGTTCAAGGGGGTCAACATTATATAGGCGTGTTTTCGTGATGCGCACGAGCCTTGCCTCGAATGATAGGAGACATAGCACACAACACTGATAGGCGTCTTAATACATAATACTAAGATATGTGAGTAATGGCAATATAGCCGGAATTAAAAATCCTTAATGACGTATGCAGAATGCAGATGACACCTGTTTCTTTACTACTACTGCTATAATTTTCTTTCATTGTTTTCACCAGAGATTTATTTAAATATGCGCTTTAAAAACAGTATTTTTCATTAAGCCTTTACCCCGCTCAATTAATTATTTTAGCCACACCCATTTCTGAATATCAACCAACCCAATTTCTTCATGTAATGCATCATTCAATTCATAAACTGCATAGCAAACGGTGTAGATCAAAATCTGGATCTACCGTGTTTAGAGAAGGTAGGAGTTGTCCTGTTCAGTGGGATAAGGGTTGCTAACATCACAAGACTTGCTAATGATTACTTCAATCTCTTTATGGACATGTACCATATGTTAATAGAAGTTAATGCAATGATCAGGGATCGATACAAATGACCCAAAGCTCCCATCAGAGACACCTAAGGGAAAGAAGCATTAACATGAAACAACCAGACCCTGATGGAAACATCAATAGCGGAAAGCCAAAAGGACAGCTACTATCCCACAAAATGGCCAATATAAGCGATACACACGCTCAAAGACAAACCATCACAAAAATAAACCGCGACAGAAGAACCGCCTTGGAAAGATCAGTGAAACGAATTCCACTGGGGGTGGGGGGAGGGGCTTAAATCGATATTACCTGGCCACAATACTCGCCCTTATTTCCGTCGCGATTTATACAAATAATTTGTTCTGTCCGCATAAAGGCCCACTAACTCATCAGTGCAACATCTCCGTGAACACAAAAATCAAACGACCACAGAGATGAAACAACGGTGAGGACTCGAAAGCAAGAAACCACTGAAATGCTGGAGCAAAAGAAGACCAACTGTTAGACTCCGATGGGCCAGATCAGAGACAGAGCATCAGGCACCAACCAACATTACATAAAAGTAGATACTCTCTTATCCCCTGCAATCCCCACGCCGGAACCGCCATAGACACTGAGGCAAGACCCACCGGCGTGCAATCACAGAGGGAAGCAAATCCGCAAACCGTGACCGAGCCAGCCACCACGCATGCAGTCTGACGTATAACACTCATGCTGTACCCCATCCTCCCATATCGAAGAATGATTTTACCAAACCGGGCGCCGAAGTCATTGCATTTATATAATTTATTTGAATCCACACACCAAGTCACCAAAAAAAAATCGGGATCCGACAGACCCTGCTGCAGAAAAGACCCAAGTGCAACATCGAATTTCGAAACCAAATCAGAAAACGTCTATAAAATTATGAAAAGGCTTTGTGTAGTTTAGGATCTTACATGAGTGTTCATTTGTTATTAAATTTATTAAACGAGTTGCGGAAAAGGGACAAAATGCGAGGGTTTGCCAAGCATGTATGCCTTTTCCTCAACAGGTTTAATAAATTCAATAATACATGAGCACGAACGCAAGATTCTATTGTCATTAAAAACGTATTTAATTAATGATTTACTGACAAGAATGTCAATATTCCGTCATTAGTAAACGGGACATCGTTAATAACGTCGTACATATAACATTAACCCTTATCTTGCTGAATATTCATTTAGGCCACACCCATTTCTGTCTTTCAACCAATCAAATTACTTGATGTAGTTTATTGTTACAAATTCATAAACTAAATGCCAAACAGTGTAGATCCAGATCAGGTGGCTATCTGATCTGGATCTGCACTGTTTGCAAAGATAGGAGTTGTCGTGAACAGCAAGATAAGGGTTAAGGGGTGTTTCTAACTAATTTGCATATTTAATCCACTAGTGAATTATTGAATTTATTAAATTGCGTTATTACACTCTCAGGCGCGACTTCATATGATAAAAAGAAACAACAAGAAGTGTTTTAACAGTAAACTATGGTGGCTAATAAAGTATATTATCCCAAAAATCTCGGTTACACTATAAGTGTGGTCAAGGTGGAAATTCTGAGGTCAACTTCATCAAAACCATTTGACTGTTTTCTGGCTGCAAATTAGGTTCGATCCCATCAATTGGGGGGAATCATCATTATGGGGATACAGTGCGTTAAACAATTAATGCCTATGCCCCATACACATTATCCACGCATAAAACAATATACCCCTCTCCTTTGGTTGGAGAGAGACTACAGCAAATTGCCAGCTGAATAAAAATATCAACGATAGCTTTATCTCACACAAATCTATTTTCCAAATGTCGATCGGCAGTATTTTTAAAAAACAACAAACACATACCCTTGCCTTTAAAACTGGGGTGACATCGATACTCGGTCTGTCGGAATAGGGTTCCACTAGACTATAGATATTTATCCAGGACTGGGACCACATATTACCTGCAAAGAAAGGACAGTTGGCATTGGTAATGTATTTTTTTTTATTTGGTTTGGTTTTTCATAAAAAAGAAAAGCTGGATATTGAATGTTGGGAGGACGATTCACATGAAATGTTAAACCTTATCATCACGGGAACAAGTCCGTGAAATGAATACCCCCTTACACCCCACTTTATATAGAGAAAACTGGGGTTTAAGGGGGTAAACAATATTTTTCTTATTTCTGCTCCAAGACATAGGTTGTGGGTACTCGTTAGAACCGCCTCAATGAGGCGGTTCTAACGAGAACCCACAACCTATGTTTGCAGTATAAATGAGAAAAAAAAAATCACAAATTTTCGTCAGAAAAGTAGCCATTTTGGAGATGTAAAAATTGCACTATATCGCACGGGTGTGTCACGTCTTGTGCGGCGACCTGCCATATCCAGCATTTTGAGGCCCACGGTTGAATACAACACAATGCAAAACATGCAAGCCTCTTCAAGCAATCTTGACTTATAGGGAGAAACATGTTAGTTGTCACTTTCTACGTTCACATAGGGGATCTGACATGAGTGCTCATGTATTATTGAATTTATTAAACGAGTTGAGGAAAAGGGATAAAATGCGAGGCTTTGCCGAGCATTTTATCCTTTTTCCTCAACGAGTTAAATAAATTTAATAACACATGAGCACGAATGCAAGATTCTCCTTATCATATGACATTTATTTAAAACGCATTTTATTCACGATTGTTTAACAAAAACGTCAATATTCCGCCATTAGTAAACGCGACGTCGTTACGGACGTCGTACATGTAACGTTACGGGACGTATCCAACTAATTTGCATATTTAATCCACTAGTGGATTATCGAATTTATTGCAGGACGGTATTACACTCTCAGACGCGACGTCATATGATAAAACTAAAATAATATTGTTTTCAAAAGAAAATATAATTATTGGGATATATATGTACGTTTTACAAATATCAGCTTTTCTACGGCCAGCCTCTCCTTCTGTCAGTTGTCAGAATTTTCGATCGATCGTGCACTGAAATGGTCAACCATACAGCTTGTCCAAGAAAAGTATGATTAGGGTAGCTGACGGGCTGAACATGATCGAAATAGTAGTAACTAGATTAAATATATCGTATCAAAAACAATCAAAGCGCTATCTGCGCTGGAAGTTCGGTTTTCCATGAGTGTATGAACGGTCCCGTGCCATAATACAGACTTTGCATCTACATGTAACTATAAATTCCAATTATAGCAAACAGTGTAAAACCCTGAACAGATGCTGCGTTCTGTGGCATCTGATCGACACTGTTTGGGGCCCTAAAATATAGGTTAACCAAAGACGTTTGGGTCAGCCAATTAAGCATTGAAAACAAAATCGCTTTCCAGAACTCACGATCCCTAAATTCTTTATTGCGCTCTGTCTATTAAACAGTGCAGAAAAGATCTGATATTCACACGATTTGTCTCTAATGATCAGTGATTAGTTGTTTGTTTGTTTTATGATTTAACGGCCTAGTCAACGCAATTTACAACATGTCGAGCCGACCAACTTTTTCTGGGCAGTCTTTTGCTTAAACGTTTAATCAGTACAGTGTAAATTCTTCCGCCCTAAATTTGACGAGTGCCTTCTTGAATCTGCAAAACGAAAGAATGACCGTCAAAGAGGTTGGTCAGTGAAATCACATGGGCAAAACAATAAATGGTCAGCAGTATTATTAACTTTAATTTATCTCGGTTGAAACACAGCCGATCAAAACTTCAAAACTTATTCAATTTTTTATTTCACAGGGTGCATAACATTCAGACGTCACATTAACGTCAGTGCGTTGAGACTTTGCTGAATGTCATTAAGTGCACCGTCCTTCGGATCGGGACGTTAACTGGAGGCCCCCTGTGCAGGGAGAACCATCCCCTGTGCAGGTTAAAGAACCCTACCATAATTACATGATTACTGTGTAGGCTTTCATCCTGCAAAACTAGAGTGTATGTAATATACACCTGCCTAGAATGTCCGCGAGGGCGTATGGCAGTATATATAGAAAGAAAGAAAGAAGCGTTGTGTTCTTGGCAGGCTTATACGTAAGCGGTTGACCAATAACCAGTGCAGTGCACATTATCTCGCCAGAAACTGACAACTACCCTTCTTGAATCAGCGGAAGGGAGAGAATGACCGAAGAAAAGATTTCATTAAGAGCATTGCTGACCCCGGCAGGTGTCGAAGTTAACGACATTTGATAGTAACCTGATGTAACTTACCGAGGAGGTGTGCAGGAATATGCCCTGAGTCGGGAAACTTGTCATTATCATCGTTATAAGCTATTTTCAATCTGTAGCGTATATACGCATGTAAACTTTCGTAAAGGGGTTGTAACTCTTGCAGCAGGTTTTGCAGATCTTCTTCAAAAGTGTCGCTTTCGTACCAGCTCTTCCAATACTCGCCAGTGTCATTGTAACCATTCGCTAAAACACAGGGAAAAATAAAATCGAGGAAAATGACGCAGCCAGGCAGGGGAAGATAATTATTGATACACACGACAAGGGAAATCTAGAAAAACTCATCATGTATACACGTACAAGCTTTGTTATGAACACCCTTCTAAGCCCCATTTTATATTGAGAATTATGGGGTTTACAGGGATATAAATTATTTGTCTTATTTCTGCTCTGAGATATAGGTTGTGGGTACTCGTTAGAACCGCCTCTATGAGGGTACTCGTTAGAACCGCCTCTATGAAGCGGTTCTTACGAGCACCCACAACCCACAACCTATGATGAGAAAATCATCATTAATTTTTATCAGAAAAATGTCCATTTTAGATATATGAAAGAATGTGGGTGTGAGGGTGGATAGAACAAAAAATCGTCCCGAGGGTCAGTGTCCGGCATCAATAGGCTTGCCTAGTGACCGTAATCTTAACGAAGGCGTAATTGGCGATCTCATTAGATGTGAGAATCCTCGAAAATTCGTCAATCCCTAGGTACGATAACCACGTTATGATGAATTTATATCTTAGGGTGTAATCCAGGATTGTCTTACATGTATCTGGTGTGCAAGAACACATGTTTCTGTTCACATTAGTATAGTAAACCCATTTGGTATTATGCTTCTCTTTTCTCATTGCATTTTTTTGTTTTCTGATATCTTCTGCACTGAGTCGGAGGAAAATTATGTCTACACATGTAAAACTCACTTTTCTAAATATGAAGAGAGGTTTTCAAAGTCAAACAAGACCTTGCAAAAATGACGATCTCTTTATTTAGAAAAAACTGGGGTTTACGGGGGTATACATAAATGAGGCACCCAAAACCTTTGTTTTGAGTATAAATAAGAAAAACAAAATCACAAATATTTTGAAATATGAAAGAAGGCACAAAACCACACGGATATATTATCGTAGTGCATTACCATTATTACGGAGAGTTCTTGGCACAATGAACATCTTAAATTGATGGTATAGATATATTTGTTCTCACGATCTATTTAAGATATTAAAACTCAGAAACATGAAACATTTTTTTCAATTGATAGCTAAGATCGGAGAGAAAGGTGTGCTTAGTTTTTAGGCCCCCGTCATTCAGGGCTGGGATAAATAGACTGGGCTACATGGTGCTTCCACAAAGAGCACATGGGTAAGCCAGCCCATGCAAAGTGGTGCGAGTCGGACAGCGCGATGCATACACGCTAAATTGGTTTCATTGGGCGGCAGGGCATGCGATGAGATGCCATTTCAACTCAATATCGGGTAAGAGACTTAAAAAATTGGAAGCAGCGTCTCTAGAATGACCTGATTAGTGTTGGCAGGGACGTAAAAACCTCAATACAAACAAACCAACACACAAACAACACTACAATGCACATTTATTTCACCTGAAACCGACAACACTCCTTCTTGAAACAGCGGAAGAAAGACAATAACTATGTTTCTAAGGTAATCAAAGATTTAGAGAAAACCGATAAAGGCGAATCTCTTATATCAACTTGCAGACACCCATGGGGTGGCATCAATCAAACAAGAGGGTGTTTATGAATCTGACAGTTTGATTCTTTTTATCAAGCAAAATTTACGAGATTGTTCATTCTTTTATAAACTTGCCAGGTTTATGATGAAAATAGGCGTAACAGTTCAAATACCTTGGCTAAATATTTATAAGCATTCTACATAAATCTACAGCGGGCCGTTAGCGGCCCGTCAGGGTAGCTGACGGGCCGCTAACGGTCCGCTGTAGATTTATGTAGAATGCTACCAGGGATGCATCTTTTGAATTATTGTCTTGAACTACGCGTATACGAGTACTGCTATGAACGCGATAATATTTTAAAACCTAGTTGAAGGATCCAGTTAAAATTTTGTGCAGAGAATGACCTTGTAAACCAAACTTTATAAAGAGAAATGTTGGTTTTACAAGGGGCAGCATTGTTTTTCTTACTGTTGCTAAAAAACATGGATTGTGTGTACTCGTAAGAACCGCCTCAATGAGGCGGTTCTTACGAGTACACACAATCTACAGTCGAACTTCAATGGCTCGAACACCTTTGGGACCTCGAAAATCTGTTCGAGACAGGGGTAGTTCGAACCACTGAGCTAACTGTCAGGAGGCATAACGAGATACTTTTCGACATCTTTCCGGTGTTCTTTAATGAAAATATATGCTGTGTGTACTCATTAGAATCGCCTCATCGAGGCGATTCTAATGAGTACACACAGCATACATTTGCAAGATAAAAGGCTTAAATCTCCTTAATTATCCCCCACTATTTCTTATGTAGAGGATTTCGCTAGGGACCCAAGAATGGGTTCGACCCATCCATGGCAAACGAGCCATCGGTGTTCGAGCCATCGAAGTTCTACTGTATGTATTGAGGCGGTTCTTACGAGTACCCACAATCTATGTTTACTACAGAAATAAGAATAATAAATCAAAGTACGGGCAACACTGGTGGGTCGATTGACACTCAGTGTTGGCTTGAAAAAAAAGAAAGGTGACTAAGAATGTTAGAAATTCCTTGAACCCTTGCGGCGTCTGATCTGGGTCTACCCTGTTTGCCAATTCCAACACATGATTCCAAGTCCAGATTCACGCTGACCTTACAGTGGTAAGAAAATCGAGAAGACGTTTATTTATTTATTTATTTATTTATTTATTTATTTTTCAAAAAAAACCGTTACATGGATTTCATAATAACGTGGATTTCAGCAATCAAGAGCCTCAAATGCTTAGTTAACAAACAATCGATCCAAAACACACACATTTGCATGTAGCAGCGAAAGCACGAATGCAGGCAAGGGAATGGTCGCCGTCAAGCCAAAAAAAGTTTCTGAAATACGTCCACAACAAAAAATAAGATATGCGATGTCTGATCAGAGGCTTCGCTGCAAGCTTAATAGATGTCTGATTATCTAAAGCTTCTTCATGCAACCAAAGAAGGCTTTAGACTAACTGAGTTGGGTTGCATGGTGCTTCCGCTCAGAGCTGAAACCGAGCGAACATGAGGATCGGTAAACCGCTTACCCAGTAAGCATTCTATATAAACAGCGGGCCGTTAGCGGCCCGTCAGGGTAGCTGACGGGCCGCTAACGGCCCGCTGTAGATTTATGTAGAATGCTAGCAGGGTAGAAGCCAGGCTAAGTGGTGAGAATCGGATCGTCCCTGTATTTAAACCAAAGCGGTTTGTTTGAGCGGAAGGACTTGAGACGTCATTTCATATTCATATGATTATGATAAATCAATCAGATAAAACGCATTAAATCACATGCGGTTTCGGAAGACTTCAGGAAGATAAGGGGGTTCCTGAGCTGGAGTTGATCCCCCAGGCTTGAGTTTAAAAGTCGAACTATAACCTGTCGTTCATACTTACCTCTGATTCCCTCATTGGAAAGTTCCACAAATTCCGCATAGAGCGATTTCATCTTCCCCTTAGACACATCTCTCCATCTCTTCCATGCGAGTGCTAGTTCATCGTAGTCCCTACTCTCAGCAAGAAGTCGAGTAAGTCCTGTTAAAACATAAAGATATTTATAATGAAACGCTCTGCTCTACTCTACTCTTCTCTTCTCTACTCTACTCTACTCTACTATACTATACTCTGTTCTCTACGCTTCTCTGTTCTGCTCTGCTCAGTTCTACTCTACTCTACTCTACTATACTATACTATACTCTGCTCTCTACTCTGCTCTGCTCTGTTCAGCTTTACTCTACTCTACTCTACTCTGTTCTACTCTACTCTACTCTACTCTATACTACTCTGCTCTACTCTGATCTACTCTACTCTGCTCTTCTCTACTCTACACTTCTCTACTATACTCTGTTCTGTTCTGCTCAGTTCCACTCTACTCTACTCTACTCTACTCGTCTCTACTCTATTCTACTTTACTTTACTCTATTCTTCTTCGGCCCCCGCCAATCGGGGCTTGAAGAAATATATTGGCTGCATGATGCTTGCACGCAGAGCTGAAACCGATCCGCACACAAGTACTGGTAAACCGCTTGGAGAATCTAAGCCTGCCCAGGCAAAGCGGTGCGTGAGTCGGACCATCCATGCTTACAAACCCTATTTGTTTCATTGGGCGTCAGGATTTGAGATGTCATTTCATCCCAATGTCGGGTAAAAGTCCCACAAAATTGGAACCAGCGTCTCCAAAATCACCTTTACCATGTTGACGGGGACGTTAAACCTAAAATCAAACAAAACAATGCTCTACTCTTCTCTACTATACTCTGCTCTCTACTCTGCTCCCCTCAGTTCTACTCCACTCTACTCTACTCTGCTCTACTCTACTCTACTCTACTCTACTCTACTTTCTACTCTGCTCTCTACTCTGCTCAGATGCTCAGTTCTACTCAACTCTCCTCTACTCTGTTTTGCTCTACTCTACTCTACTCTTCTCTACTATACTCTGCTCTCTACTCTGCTCTGCTCAGTTCTACTCTACTCTTTTCTACTCTGCTGTGTTCTGCTGAATTCTGCTCAGTTCTACTCTACTCTACTCTGCTCTACTCTTCTCTACTCTACTCAACTCTGTTCCACGCTTCTCTACTTTACTATACTCTACTGTGCTTTACTCTACTCTTCTTTACTGTACTCTACTCTACTCTATAGAGAAGTTTTCGGGGTCTAATATTATGCCAGGGGTCGCAGGATCGATCCCGGGCTATTCCAGTCTTTCGGATAAGTCTTTAAACCTAGATCCCGTCTCCGGTTGACCTTAGCTTTTGGTGAGACGTAAAACTCAACCATTCACTCACTCTACTCTATCAACTCTACTTTACTCTACTCTGTGCTTCTTTACTCTACTATACATACTGCACGCTAGTGAATTCTATCCTATTCTATTCTATGATGTTCTATTCTGTTCAATTTTGTTCCGTTCTGTTCTGCTCTGCTCTCTTCTTTTCTATTCATTTATGTTTTATTCTATTCTATTGTATTATGTTCTGTTCTATTCTATTCCATTCCATAATGATATTCATCTGTTCATGACTGTAGGAATGAAATTGACATCATTGGTGGGTCGATTGTCCCAAGCGAGGACTTAGCCTGAATTTTTTAACCCTTAAATTCCTGTATTTTAAGCAAATAAGGTAGACATATTGGTCGGACGCAAGGCTCTGTGATGTCTGAGCTGGGTCTACACTGTGTGCCAGTATCCCAATATGTAAGTCCAGTCTGTGCTTTACATATACCCCTCTTTACTCACAGCGACAAGAAAAACACGGCGATAAATAACTGTTATTTCGAGTTTGAACATGGGCAGCGATTGACCCAAAGTGGTTTTATACAGACAATGATACAGAGGACGACAGTTTATTTGTTCCCCATTATTGTACCGTTATAATGAGTTTGCCGTTATCAAGAACCCCTGTTATAAGTATGATAGATTATAAAAGGTCTTTTCCACATCATTACGCCAAGAAATAAAGTTTAAAGACATTTGTTAGAATCGCCTCATTCTCGCCAAGAAATAAATGTTATGGTCGTGGTCAAGACCATTTTTTTGGTCATGATCAAGACCACTTTTTGGGTCATGGTCAAGACCACTTTTTAGTCATGGTCAAGACCACTCTTTTGGTCATGGTCAATACCCATTTTTTGGTTATGGTCAAGACCACTTTTTTGGCCATAGTCAAGACCTTTTTTTTGGTCGAGGTCAAGATCACTGTTTTGGGATGATCAAGTCCACTTTTTTGGTCATGGTCAAAACCACTTTTTTGGTCATGGTCAAGACCACTTTTTGGTCATGGTCAAGACAACTTTTTTGGTCATGGTCAAGACCATTTTTGGGTCATTGTCAAGACCACTGTTTGGGTCATGGTAAAGACAACTTTTTAGGTCATGGTCAAGACCACTTTTTGGGTTTCTTGTTTATCAATCGCCCCAAAATTACAAAGAACAGTAAGCTTCTCAATGCTAAAGACCACGTGACTATAACTGACAGGTAACGGCTATTGATGCGTAAGAGTGTTATCTATAGAAACTGGGCTGGAATCATGCGTTGGGCTTGGCAGACAGTTTAGGCCCAGGTCCATTACGAAAATACGCCTATACAAATACATTGTAAATTTCATCGTCGAAAAAATAAAATTTTTAATGCGAAAAAAAGAGATTTTTTTTCTTATTTTTGCTCAAAATATAGGTTGTGGGTACACGTTAGAACCTCCTCATCGATGCGCTTCTAACGAGTAAATGAGGCGGTTCTAACGAGTACCAACAATCTATATGTAAGAGCAGAAATAAGAAAAAATAAGGTTTACCCCTGTAAACTTCAATTTTACTATATACAAGTGGGGTTCAAGGGGGTCAAAATTATATTGACGCGTTTTCGCCGCAGTTCCATATAAGATTCTGTCGCGTCGTTCTTTATATCATCCAGTTTTTTTATTATCTTTTAAAATTGATCTACATTTTTCCTAGTAAAAATGCAAATTTTATATCCTTAGAAAGTCAATTTATTAGAGTTGTAGGAATTATGAACAATCTGGCATTTGGGGAGAAAATGATCTTGTTTTACTAGTTATTTTGACCAATATTTACAGTCTGTTTCAAGGCGAATCCCCAAAGTAACTAACAGAAAGGGGATGTATGTAGTTTGTCCATAAAATGATAATTTTTAACGGAATCTTATTAAAACACATCAATGTAAAAAAACGAATGTAAATTCAGATCAGGAATGACGAACAATAATTTTAATGTTGCATTGCCAAATCTGGGTGGTAAAATACACTGTCCTATAGATGAGTTTAGGTTGAGTAACTTCCTTGGTTACGATTGCGCATGCGCATTCTTGTGTGGCAAAATGGAATCAATCGAGCGCGTGTGTGTACAGTAAATTAAGGAAAAATATGATTTTTAAGCACAGTGTTTGTCATTTCATCCACAACATTCACAGACATTTATACTGCAATTCATCCAGCCCATTATCAATTGAGGTCGTTACCTATCGGATTATCGACCAACCGCGACAGATATAGAGAAAACTGAGGTTTACGGGGGCATACATTATTTTTCTTATTTCTGCTCCGATATATAGGTTGTGGGCACTCGTTAGAGCCGCCTCAATGAGGCGCTTCTAACGAGCACCCACATCCTATGATTGCAATATAAATAAGAAAAATATCACGGATTTTCTTCTTAAAAGTAGTTATTTTGGAGATGTGAAAAATGCACTGTGTCGCACTGGTGTGTTACCATAATGAAACCATTTCTGAGAATGCTTACCAGGTTCTAGTGACATACAGTCATGTCCGGGAAGACCACATACTTTTCCAGTGCTGTAAATACCCTCCATTTCGGATAAAACTCGATTGAGCTGCAAAAATGAATGAATCAATCAATTCAGTTAGTCAATCAATCAAGCAAGCAATCAGACTTACTAGCCCCCGCCCATCGGGGCTTGAAGAAATAGATGACTGCATGATGCTTCCACGCAGAGCTGAAACCAACCCGCACACGAGTACTGGTAAACCGCTTAGAGGATCTAAGCCTGCCCAGGCAATGCGGTGCGCGTCGGTCCGTCCATGCTAATAAACCCTATTGGTTTCATTGGGCGGCAGGGCTTGAGATATCATTTCATCTCAATGTCGGGTAAAAGTCCCAGGAAATTGGAAGCAACGTCTCCAAAAGGACCTTTACAGTGTTGACGGGGACGTTAAACTTCAAATCAAACAAAACAAAACAAAGCAATCAGACTTTTATTCAACAATCTATCCGTTTTTGAATGAATGAATGAATCAAGCAATCAAGCAATCAAGCAATCAGGGTGCAATTTTCACGTTTTCTGAAGAGGCAGACTGTTTTCCTCTTTGTATCAAATTAGACTAAAATAACAAAACAATCATTTAACAATTCATCCGCCAATGAAAAAAATAAATGAGTGAATCGGAATGAATGCATTAATCAAATGCTGAATCAATCAATCAATCAATCATTGACTCGATAAATCAATCAATCAGGATGTACTTTTCACGTTTTTCGAAGAGGCAGAGTGTTTTCTTCTTTGCATCACATTAGCGTAAAGTAACGTATTAAATGCAATGTTCTCCTTCTTGGCTCTAGAAATAAATGTTTTTTATTGTTTCATTTATTTTCTAGAGGAAAAAAAAACATGTAACTTTCTTATATCGTAGAACCAATTATATACGCCATATACTTTAATGTTATTAATCAAGTAATTTCGTATTGGTCCAGGTGCAGGTCCGAGGCCTGCTGCAGGGCCAATGCAGCTGCCCGAGGACCTGTAGCTGGGTCAATGCGAAATTACTTGATTAAACTTGATTAATGACAATTTTATTAATTGACACTATTAAAAAAACATGATTATTGATTTTTTGACCTCGCATGACCTCAATTAATATTGGTTGACCTCGTGTTAATGCAGATCACCTCCGATCAATACAGGATAGTCAATTAATAAATGTGCCTATAATCTGATGACCTGAGTAGCAACAAAACCCCTAAGTTGATTCACGTGTCTGCGCGGTTTACAACCAAGTAAGACACGAACCTGTCTCAGTCACACGGACAAGTAAGAAGGTGTTTCTCAGACTGCGTTAACATTACGATAACAAACCCGTGCGAGATAGTGCATTTTTTCACATCTCCAAAATGGCTACTTTTCTGACGAAAATTGATGATAATTTCCTTATTTATAAAGCAAATACAGGTTGTGGGTGCTCGTTAGAACCGCCTCATTGAGGCGGTTCTAACGAGTACCCACAACCTATGTCTAGGAGCAGAAATAAGGAAAATAATGTAGACCCCCGTAAACCCCTGTTTTCTCCATATAAAGTGGGGTGTAAGGGGGTGTTCATTTCACGGACTTGTAAGCGTGATGATGTGCAGTCTTCAAAGGGATCTTGTCTTCAAATGGGACTAGTCTAGAAGGGGTCTTGTCTTCAAAGGGGTCTAGTCTTCAAGTCTTCTTTAAACGGGCCTAGTCTTCAAAGGGGCTTTGTCTTCAAATGGGAATAATCTTCAAGGGGTCTAGTCTTCAAAGGGGCTTAGTCTTCAAAGGGGCCTACTGTTCAAAGGGGTATTGTCTTTAAATGGGACTTGTCTTCTAGGGGATATAGTCTTAAAGGGGGCCTAGTCATCAAAGGGGTCTAGTCTTCAAAGGGGTCTAGTCTTCAAAGGGGTCTTGTCTTCAAAAGCGTCTAGTCTTCAAGGAAACAATTTGGTCCTTGTTTCCTTGAAGACTGGACCAAGTTCATATGGGAGATAAAAACAAATCTGAAACAGTTCTCTCCCTTAAAAAAAACCGTAACCCTGAACAGGACTCACCCTCTCTAGTTTCTTGCTGTCGTTCATGGCGCTGGTTCCCTGGTCTGCTATTCCTCTGAACTGTCTCCTGATGGTGTCATTCGGAAAGTTCTTCCAGTCGAACCGGGAAGCATTTCGTGCTGCTTCTTGTGTGAAACTGTCATAAACACTGGACATGTTTACCTGTAAAATAACCCAATTATAACGCCGTTCATTTTAACACAGCTATGGATATAACACGGTTTCAATAAATCGGAATTAGTGAGTGAGTGTTTTGAGTTTTACGTCCCACTAACAGCTAAGGTCATACGGAGACGGGACCAAATCGGAATTAATAAGGGATAAATATATTCAAAATTGTCATTGGGAGAATATCCGCTGCATAATTATTATTAGCCACATCAATTCACATTTTAACCAATCAAATTCCTTGATGTAATTTATTCATTTAAAGTCGCAAATTGAATGACAAACATTGAAGATCTTAATCAAATTACAGCCTTAAAGCCATCTGATCTGGATCGACAATCTTTGCAAAGGTATGTTTGTCGTGTTCAGCGGGATAAGGGAGTAATTATGCTCATGGTTAAAACCGTGAAAATCATTTGGTCAACAGCAGTGAAGCTTATTGCAGCATTGTTAATTTTGATTCGATTGTCATACAGTCGACCCAAAAAAGTGGAAGAAACTATGCCAATTGTACCTATTCCACTTATTTCTACGGAACAAAGTAGGTAAGACAAACAACATATTGCTTTTGATGAAAATCAAACTAACCAAAACAACACATGTTCACTTTCAGCACACCTGCTAACCGGAAGCCCGTACAGATATTACGTTAACATTGAATCTGGATCTGTGGTAGGTATTTAAAGTACAAAAGCAGTTAAAGTATATTGTGTTTATTGCCTTTTCTCCTGTCATTCATACACGCATGTTTTAGTTTTTAGGAAGGAAGGAAGGAAGGAAGGAAGGAAGGAAGGAAGGAAGGAAGGAAGGAAGGAAGGAAGGAAGGAAGGAAGGAAGGAAGGAAGGAAGGAAGGAAGGATTTAATGTTGATTTCGACTGTGATTAAGGTGCTACGGCCCTTTTACACGATAGCGACAAGGGCGGTGGTTCAGCTACGTTCAGTTGGTAGTAATCAGAGCCCAGTTTCTGGAGTACATTTTATAAGTTTAGAGTTTAGTCAAAATCAAAAAAAAAATTTAAAATAGGAGTAAAGATCCAGACGATACGGCTCAACTTGAAAGCCGCCTCATCTGAATCTACAATGTTTGGACAGCAATATGTTTCTACAGGGTTAAAATGTAAATGGTAATACTGAATCTGTCGCTTTTCGAGTTGTTACATGTTTTAAAGAACAATCCGATATGGGTGAAATAACATTGAAAAGGTCGTAAAGCCTAATAAAAAGCAATACCTGACGTTCTCTGTTGTAGTCAGTTATATTGGTGGAGTAGGCCCAGTCCACCAGAGCTGCCTGGTACTCTGTCTCAGCTGCCAGCTTGTCATACTCCGCCAGGAACCGTTTAGCTTCATCAATGTCTGTGATTAGACTAGACTGGATCCCCGGGGTAAAAACCAGCACACATAATACCACCGGGAACATCCAATGACACGGTCTAGCCATCGTCCTTATGGAATGTGTCACCTACACAAAAGATAATCTGTATTATTCTCTCAAAATTCTTTGACAGAAACTAACTTTTTTTCTGCTTACCTTTCGTATTCAAGACGGATTGCTTCAAAAGTTTTTGTTTGTTATTGTTTGAGTTGAGGTTGAACGTTCCTGTCAACACTGTAAAGGTCATTTTGGAGACGTTGCTTCCAATTTTGTGGGACTTTTACCCGACCTTGAGATGAAATGACACCTCAAGCCCTGCCGCCCAGTGAAACCAAAAAGGTTTATCAGCATAGACGAGCCGGCTCGCACCGCTTTGCTTGGGCAGGCTTAGATCCTCTGTGCGGTTTACCAGTACTCGTGTGCGGGTCGGTTTCAGCTCTGCGTGGAAGCATCATGCAGTTCATCTATTTCTTCAAGCGCCGATGGGCGGGGGCCGGCTTCAAGAGTTAAAACAAAAACAAAAAATAGGCTATTCCATCACTTGCACGTCGTATCTTCAAACAGTATCTGTGCTATGAAGAATAAAGGTAATTACAGTAAAACTCCTTTGTTAAGACCACCTTTGGAACTCTTCAGTAGTGGTGTTACAGACATTTGAACTTTTGAACCAACCCACTTTTGGGCAGTCTCAAAGGTGGTACCTGGCCAGGGGACACTATGTGTAGAAAACACAAAGAAAGAATAACTGCACCCTTCTAAATCATCACGAAAACACGCCTATATAATTTTGACCCCCTCGAGCCCCACTTTTATATAGTAAAACTGGGGTTTGCAGGAGTAAACCTTATTTTTCAAATTTCTGCTCCAAAATATAGATTGTGGCTACTCGTTAGAACCGCCTCAATGAGGCGGTTCTCACGAGTACCCACAATCTATATTTTGAACAGAAATAAGAAAAATATCACAATTTTTTATCTTAAAATTTTCATTTTTTTTTTTTTTTTTTTTTTTTTTTTTTGCGATAAAGGTTACACTATATTTGTATAGGCGTGTTTTCGTTATGATAACCTTTTAAAGTCCTAATTTTAGGTGGTCTTAATAGCGGGTTTTACTGTATATTTTCGTACGCGTGACACGCACATACACGATACAGCTCCTTTTCAGTCCACAATTCTTATCCAAACATGATTTTTAAAACAATCTAAACATCTCCTAAATGCCAACGAGTTTGCGTTTTAAATATTTTCAAGACACTAATAATTCTGTGAAATGAACATTTGAATAAACAGCTTTATAAAAAGATATACAGTAGAACTTCGATGGCTCGAACATCGATGGCTCGTTTACCATGGATGAGTCGAACCCGCTCTTGAGTCCCTAGCGAAATACTCTACATAAGAAATAGTGAGGGATAATTAAGGAGATTTTAGTCTTTCATCTTGCAAATCTATGCTGTGCGTACTCATTAGAATCGCCTCGATGAGGCGATTCTAATGAGTACTCACAGCATACATTTTTATTATAGAACACCGAAAGGATGTTTGAAAGTATCACGTTATGCCTCCTGGCAGAAATCTTCAGTGGCTCGAGCTACCCCTGTCACGAACAGATTTTCGAGGTCCCAAAAGTGTTCGAGCCATTGAAGTTCGACTGTATAGAGATAAAGTACGTCTACAAAAGTATTCATTACTTTTCTTATATCTACTCTAGGTACTCGTTATAACCTCTGACGAGCACCCACAGTCTTTTCTTGAAAACCATATATTGTAGGTACACCTTAGAACTCATTAAAACCGCCTCTCTAAAACCGCTTCAGTATCCACAATCTATGTTAAGAACATAAATTTAAACAATAAACATTCATTCCGGTTCGGAAAAAAATGTCATTTCCAACGCCATATAAGATAGGCTTATATCACATGGGTCTGACTAGTGAATTTCTTGTTTCACAGGTAAATTTGGTTTCCGATCAAATGTCTGCACAAAACATTCTTATAAAATAGTTTGCAAAGAACACTAACAATTATTAGCTAGGTATAATTAATAGCATATTATAAACTAATAACCTGAATATTAACAAAAATAAGTGCATACTTCAAACTTTACATTAATTCATCAATTTAAGCATTACCTTAATATTTCTAAGTGGAATGCAATCCTCTAGTTATCTCCTAAGAGCAGCCAACATCTATAAATCTTTCAACAACCTATCACTCACTTACGTAACCCATCAATTATCTATATCTTCCTGTTGTTTTATATCTTTATTATACCTTAAAAATCAAGCAGGTATATTGGAAGCACCATCTGGCCCTATTTCATGAGATAATGAGGAATAGATAAGTTGAACAAACGCATTTATCTTATTTGCCTTTCAGATGTAAAGAGTTTATTAAATGCCAATTGTTTCTAGCAGTCAAAACATTTGTACCCAGAAGTGCCCACCACCAAATTTCAAGGTTGCAAGATTTGACAATCCACAGGTTTTGGAACGTGGGAACAGGCATATATCATCACGCGAACAAATCCGCGAAATGAACACACCCTAAACCCCACTGTTTATAGATAAAACTGGGATTTACGGTGTGTGTGTGGGGGGGGGGGGCGTGGGGGGGGGGCGTGGGGGGGGGGAGGGGGGAGGTATACCGCCTCAGCACACACAACCCATGTTTGCAGTATAAGAAAACTACTACGGATATTCATCTGGCCCCCGCCCATCGGGGCTTGGAGAAACTGATTGGGCTGCATGATGCTTCCACGCAGAGCTGAAACTGCCGCACGAGTACTGGTAAACCGCTTAAAGGGTCTAAGCCAGCCCAGGCAAAGTGATTATAGTCGGACCGTCCCTACATATGAAGACTTTCGGTTTGTTCGGGCGGCAGAGCTTGAGATGTCCTTACATATCAATGTCGGGTAAAAGCCCCACAAAATTTGAAAAGACGTCTCCAAAATGACCTAAATCATTAGGAAAACACGCCTATACAAATACATTGTAAATTTTATCACTGAAAAAAGGAAAATTTTAAGATGAAAAATTGTGATATTTTTCTTATTCCTGTTCAAAATATAGATTGTGGGTACTCGTTAGAAACGCCTCATCGAGACGGTTCTAACGAGTACCCACAATTTATATTTTAGAGCAGAAATAAGAAAAATAAGGTTTACCTCTGCAAACCCCAGTTTTACTATATAAAAGTGAGGTTTGAGGGGGTCAAAATTATATAGGCGTGTTTTCGTGACGAGTGTTGACGGCGACGTTTCAGTTTATTCAGAAATTCCAGGTTTACATTTTGTAAACAACAAGGACATCTAAACTAACTATTACAATAAGTAAATATGAGATAATTAATACACATTCAACATTTTTTCAGCTAAAATCGGTTATGGCAGGAAAAGCAAATGGAGCTGCCCCCGGCGGCCCTGCCTATGTCCGTGCGCTTCCCCAAACCAGATTGGTGCGGGGGAGAGCGGACGACGCCCAACCCTCGCTCGCGCCACTGATCAAACTCGAGCAAGCATCGAGAACCTTAACAGGCCAAGCTACTGTGCACAGCCCCATTTGCTAGGTTCAGCAATGTATAAATGGCGGTATTCGACTGGTAGGTTTCGTGAAATTTCCGTGAAATTCCACGTAGGAGTGTGGTTCCTAGTTGTAATAGTTGGTCACATGGTCCAATCAAATATTTTATTTGCGTATAGCTCATAAGCGACCGTGGTGCACGAAAGGTTCGACTTTTCCTTCGAATAGAATCGTGCTCCACGATCGCTTATGTATTTGAAAAATAACTCCTATTTGATTGGACCATGTGGTCGGCTATTACAAGATAACACCACACTCCTGCGTGGAATTTCACGAAAATTTCACGAAACTTCCCAGTCGAATATGGCCAATGTTTCCATAAGTACTGAAGTTTTCGTGTACAGTGAAATGTTTTTCGAGGGATAAGCTTTTTAACTAGCGTAGATAGAAAAGTTCTTTTATTAGAGTTCCGTTACCTTTAGGGGCTCAAGATAGTCTAGTCAGACGAAACATATACTTAATGTATATAATTCTTGTGATCCGTGACCATTCAGTCTATACCGGTAAATATAGCAAGCAGGAGTGGTTCGCACGGACCGGTTACGTATAATCATTGTGGGTTATCATTTAAGACACATCTTGCGACGTAAAGTCTCCATTCAGTAGCCATTTTGGAGGTGTGAACAAAAATTCACTATGTCGCACGGGTGTGCCGTTGTATTGTAATTACATGTACCTTAATTAGTCCAGTCCAGGCCATAAGGAAAACCTAGACGTGTCACAAAGCTGACATTTTTTTTCTGGTGGGAATTCTGTGATATTTTTTTTATTTCCATAACGATAACCGACCCGTGCGACATAGTATATTTTTCTTATCTCCAAAATGGCTACTTTCTGATGAAAATCCGTAATATTTTTCTTATTTATACTGCAGACATAGGTTGTGGGTGCTCGTTAGAACCGCCTCATTGTGGCGGTTCTAACGAGTACCCACAACCTATGTCTTGGAGCAGAAATAAGAAAATAATCTATACCCCCGCATACCCCAGTTTTCTCTATATAAAGTGGGGTTTAAGGGGTTGTTCATTTCACGGACTCGTTAACGTGATGTCCCGCAAATATTGAAAAAAAAAAAAAATAAATAAAAATAAATAAATGAATAAAATAATGTACATGTATACAATGTTGATTTCAGATTTCTATATAGAAAGTAGGGTTTAAAATGTTGTTTCTAGCTCCCCTGTCACGTTTTGTTCGTCGTCCGTTGTGTGTGCGTGTGTCCGGCCGGTCGTTAACAGTTTCTTCAAACATCATCTCCTACACCAATTTTGACTTAACTTCTCAGTATTGTTCTTTCAAAGTCGTTCAAATGGTTTCGGCCCATGGCACATCTAATTTACAGGAGCCAAAATAGATGTTTTTGACTGAAAACTGTAAGAAGCTACTTCTCTGAAGCCGCAGGTCTTTGATATTTGGTATGAAGTTTCGTCTAGTGGACCTCTACCAAGATTATTCAAATTATAGCTCTGGGGCCACAAAAGTCCCCGCCCGATAGCCCACCTGTTTTACAGAGACTTATATAGGGAAAACCTTTAAAAGATATTCATGTCTGAAAGCAGAAGGCCCAGGCTTTCTATGTTGGGCCTTCTTTGTTTGGTGCACAGCTTTGCATAGTGGACCTATACCAAGATTTTCAAATTATAGCCATAGGGCCAAAAATTACCCTGCCCATGGGCCCACACATTTTTCATTCAGTTATATAGGTAAAAAAACATTAAAAAAAAGTTCTTGCCTGAAATCAGAAGGCCGAAGCCTTTGATATTTGGTACATAGCTTTGTTTTGTGAATCTTTACCAAGACAGTTCAAATTCTAGCACTGGGGCCAAACATTGCCCCGCTCCAGGGCCCACATGTTTCACATAAAGTTATATAGGATAGACCTTTAAACATCTTCTTGTCTGAAACCAGAAGGAACTGGCCTTTGATATTTGGTTTGAACCTTCATCTAGTGGACCTTAACCAAGATTGTTCAAATTATAGCTCGGTGGCGAAACAAAATGGTCAAGCACTGGGGCCCACATGTTTTACCTAGACGTATTTTGAGAAAACTTAAAAAAATCTTCTTGTCTGAAATCACAAGGTGCAGGTCTTTGATATTCGGTACACAGTTTTATCATGTGGACTTTTACATGTACCTAGATTGTTCAAATTATAGCCCAGGGTCCAAACGTTGCTCCGTGCCAGGGCCCACATGTTTGACATAGACTTATATAGGGAAAACCTTAAAAAATCTTCTTGTCTGAAACCAGAAGGCCCAAGTCTTTGATATTTTGCAGACAGCTTTGTCTAGTGGACCTCTACCAAGATTGTTCAAATAATCGCCCTGGTGCCAAAAATGACACTGCCCAGGGGCCCACACCTTTTTAAATTGTGTTATATGTAAAGGGGAAAAGCTTAAAAAATCTTATTGCTGAAACCAGAATTATTTATTTGGTTCACGCCTTTATCTAGTGGACCTTTTCCAAGACTGTTCAAAATATAGTCCTGGGGCCAAAAATGACCCCGCCCCGAGGTTCACTTGTATTATTTTGACTTATATAAGAAAAACCTTTAAAAGAATGGATCAATGCTGGGTCAGCTGCCGGTATCCCTGTATTATGAAGATAATTCTCTTTGTATGGAAATGCTGCTCTAGTAGAAAATCGTCGTTTGGAAACTGCAAGCGGTGGGGATGTTTTCCCCTAGGCTGGATTGGATGTCACAAGCTGAGGAGATGCTTTTCTTCTCGGTCGAGTTGTCCAGACCTATACGGCTGGCGGAGGCGAGATAAATATCAAGCTATCGAAAGGATAGCGTTTATTTTATCGAGCATCAGCCCCTTGGTAGCCCCTTGCGGTTTTACCTGTCTGGGGCCCCCTTTGTGGTTTTGGACTAACCCATTTCTGATTGGCTGTCGCTGTGCTGGTGATGCTGATTTTATCGTGTGATCTTTCTTTCCAGCCTCCTGGCCGAACAGTTCAGACGCCAGATTTCAGAAGCTTCAATTTTTATCTTTCCGCCTCCTCCCTCCTCCTCCGCATGCAGCCATGTGTTGGCAGGGTGTGGCAGGAGTGTTGCCCCATCTGCTTTCTAGATGAGGTCATACGATTATTTTAATTTGTGGGAAGTTTTTCTTCACTTCATGCTATATGGAAGTTTAACATTTTCGAACTCGAAATATTTGTGAATCATTGGGAAAATTTAAACTCATAGATTCATGCAAATGTATCTACAGCAGCAGCACTGTGTTGGTTATCATATGTTCAGTTACACATCAAGGGACAACATTTGCATGCAAAGGGAATCAGTTTCCCTTTCCATACCGTCAGGCCGTGGCCTGTTATTTGCCCATTTTCCTGGCCTGCTTTGGCTTCAAGTTCGCCAGGGATCAATGCTGGGTCAGCTGCCGTTATCCCTGTATTATTTTTGGTAGGAGTTAAACGGCTGAGCCAACACTATTTTGGTCATATCCTGTCGGTCAGATTCTGAAACCACATTTTCCAAGGCAGAATGATATATAAGCGGTTAACCAGTTCAGTGCACATTCTTTCGTTAGAAAGTGACAACCGCCCCTCCTGGATCAGCGGACCCGGCAGGTATCGAAACCACGGCCCCAGATCACCAGCAAGACGCGCGTACCGAGACCGGCTAAAATGAAATATGAAGACGGTGTTAAGGCCACATGGGTACATGTGCACGCATGCGCGTTTTCATTTTCGCTGGTCGCACGTGCAAAGCTAGACGATTTCATGTGCCCTTGCTCAAGCATATGGTGATTATCTTTTCGATGATGGGCAAGGAAGTGAGTTCCAGCATCACCAAACTTGACCAACTCTGTTGTCAGATTTGGTATCCAGGATGAGTTGTTATGTAGACAGACACCTAATGCGTTTGTAGCCACTGTAGATAAAAACAACAACATCATTGACCCGTTTTTACCTGGCGGTCCATAAAACGGACAAATGCAAACAGTGTAGATCCGGATCAGACGCCGCTGAAGCGGCGTCTGATCCGGATCTACACTGTTTGCTACCAGGATTTTTTTCATCAAAGATACAATAAAAAGGAAAACAAATAGCCCCCCACCCTTTAAATGATAAGCATATATACCTGTTCAACATATAATTATGGAGTCTAAATGTACACAATGGGTTCATTCATATACAAGAACCGTCACCAGAGAACATGTCTTCGGAGATTGTGCCTAGATGGGATTCAAACCTTATCCATATAATTTTGACCTTTAAAGTCCCACTTTTATATATAGTAAAACTGGGGTTAACGGGGATATATATTTTTTTTCTTATTTCTGCCCAAAAACATTGATTGTTGGTACTCGTTAGAACCGCTTCGCTTAGGTTGGTCTTCTTTCGGAGTAGAAACATGAAAAATATAAGAATTGTTAAAAGAAAAGTTTCATTTTATGTGGCCGTTAAATTTTCAATATTTGAATAGGCTTGTTTTCGTAATGTGCTTGCAGCAGGAAAATAGACTGGGCTGTATGGTCCGTCCGAGCAGGAGCTGAAACCGACCAAACTTCCGTACTTGTAACCAACTTAGAAGGTCTACGCCTGCCCAAGAAATGTGGTGCGAGTCGAACCGTCCTTTAAACCCTAGCAGTTTCGTTGGGGTAGGGCTTGAGAAGTCATTTCATTAGTTCCTGATCGTTTTACTTTTTCATTTCAACTCTGGAGTTTATGAAATTTCGACCCTCGCCCTCAATTCCAGTGCAGCATAAAACATCATAACAACAACAAATTGATCCACATGGAGGCTTCCTATCTCAACAGTCATTCATAGTAAAATACACAGTAAAACCATCAGGTATAGATTAATTCAATCATGAATCAGAAATTGCCCCCGCCCATCGGGGCTTGAAGAAATAGATGGGCTGCATAATGCTTCCACCCAGAGCTGAAACGGACCGCACACGAGTACTGGTAAACCGCTTTGAGGAGCTAAGCCTGCCCAGGCATTGGGCGACCGACAGGGCTTGGGAAATCATTTCATCTCAATGTCGGGTAAAAGTCCCACAAAATTGGAAGCAACGTCTCCAAAATGACCTATACAGTGTTGACGGGGACGTTAAACTTCAAATCAAACAAACATGAATCTGGATTGAGGACTAAACAACAACCCGATGTCTGAGGGGTAGGGTTTGAGATGTCATTTCATCTCACTGACATGTAAAAGTCCCACAAAATCGGAAGTAACGTCTTTAAATTACCTAAATAGTGTTGACGGTGACGTAAAGCCTCCGAAGGGGCTTTTTGCCATTTGATTTTCATAGGGCTTTTTCGCAGGGTTCTTCTGTGGGGACAAGTTCTGCCTGTGCGATGAATGAGTGTGGCTTTGCTTCTTTGCTAGTGAAATAAATAAATAGTAGAAGCTTTCAGGATTGTTATTCAGTTTCTGTAATTTTGAGTGTCTCATGTGGAGCAGTGCCTCGGCGAAGCAAGAGACAGCTCAGTACGGTGGCAGCGGAAATTACGTATCCGAAGAGTACCTCATATGGGCGGAGTTAGAGTTATGAGAGAAACTTTACAATATAAAGAAAACTTCGGGTGTAAAGGGGTATGCACTATTTTTCTTATTTCTGCTCCAACACATAGGTTGTGCCGACTTGTAAGATCCGTCTCAATGAGGCGGTTCTAACGAGCACAAACAACCTATATTTTTGGGATAGAAAAAAAGAAATATAATACTTTTCATCAGACAACCAGTTTGGAAAGAACGCACCGTCTTTTTATTTGTTTGATTTGAGGTTTAACGTTCCCGTCAACACTATAAAGGTCATTTTGGAGACATTGCTTCCAATTTTGTGAGACTTTTACCCGAAATTGAGATGAAATGACATCTCAAGCCCTGCCGCGCAATGAAACCAGTAGGGTTTATAAGCATGGACGGTCCGACTCCGCTTTGCCTGGGCAGGCTTAGATCCTCTAAGCAGTTTACCAGTACTCTTGTCCGGCCGGTTTCAGCTCTGTGCGGTAGCATCATGCAGCCCATCTATTTCTTCAAGCCCCGATAGGCGGGGACCCCAGCTATATATAAGGCGGAAGATTCCGTTTGGTACAAAAAGGGTGACTTTTGATAGGTTTCATTTTTTTCCGTAGCGGCAAGTATAGATCTGGATCAGCCGCCGCGTTTTGTGGTTTTTCGATCCCAAGCTTAAATTTTTTTTGGCTTCCTGAAAAAAATGGATTAAGTTTAATGGCTGCGTGAATTTTTCACACCTTTCAACCTAATTAACATTGTCAGTAGTGTGGAGCTATGTGAGACGGCTGACGATGAGCCACTGTATCAGGATCTACACTGTTTGCCATTATTTCAATGAGTTTTATTTCAATCCATCACGAAAACACGCCTATATAAGCGTAATCCCCTTAAAACTAACTTTTATATAGTAAAATAGTGGTTTACGGGGTTATACATTATTTTTCTTATTTCTGCTAAGGCGAGGCGGTTCTAAAGAGCACCCACAATCTATGTTTTGTAAAGAAATATAAATGTTTTACGTGAAGATGTTCATTGTTTTGTTGGTAATATTTTCAATGTGTTTAAATGACGTGTTTTCGTTATCATCCCGTGAACAAGTCTGTGAGATGACCGCCTCCCCACCTCCCCCCCCCACCCCCCACCACCACCCCCGCAAAACAAATCCATTTTACATAGAGAAAACTGGTTTATGGAATATATATTATTTTCCTTATTTTTTCTCCAAGAAATAGGTTGTGTGTGCTTGTTAGAACCGCCTCATGAGCACCCACAGCCCATCAGGAAAACATATCCGTGTGAAATAATGGCGTCCAAAATGGTATCAGAAATGACAAATTTTGGGTAAAAATGACAACCTCTTTCTTATTTCTGCTTTCAACATAGATTTTGGGTGCTCGTTAGAACCGCCTCAATGAGGCGGTTCTAACGAGTACCCACAATCTATGTTTTTGAGCAAAAGTAAGGCCGATGATGTTTACCCCCCTAAACCCCAGTTTTCTCTATATGAAGTGGGGTTTAGGTGGGTGTTCATTTCACGGACTTGTTCACGTGATGTATAATGCCGCATAAAAACTACAAGTAGCCATTTTTGAGATGTGAAAAATGCACCATGTCGGACGGGAGAGTTATCGCTATGCCCTGTTGACAATGGATAGTAAGAGTCCATCACTCAAATCCGCTTATATTATTCTGACCCCCTTAAGCCCCACTTTTATTTAGTAATACTGGGGTTTACAGGGGTATGCATTATTTTTCTTATTTCTGCTCAAAAACAAAGATTGTGGGTTCTCGTTAGAACCGCCTCAGTTAGGCGGTTCTAACGAGTACCAACAATCTGTTTTGAGCAGAAATATGAAAATTATCCGGATTTGTATCTGAAAAAAAAAAAAAAAAGATTTTGGTAGTAAAATTTTACCAGTATGTTTGAATAGCCGTGTTTCCGTAATACAACTTCAGAAACTCAGGCATATATGGATTTTGGATCTGGGATTTTCATAGCACTTCGTAGCTTTGGATACAGTAGAGATGGGAAGTTTATGCTTACTGTTCATGCATTAAGATAACTCAGCCGTGCGACATTGTGCATTTTTCACGTCTCCAAACTGGCTTCTAATCTGATGAAAATCCGTGATATTTCTCTTATAAATGCTCAAAACATAGTTTGTGGATGCTCGTTAGAACCGCCTAAATGAAGCGGTTCTAACGAGTACCCACAACCTATGTCATGGAACAGAAATAAGAAAAATAATGTTTACCCCTGTAAACCCCAGTTTTCTCTATAAAAAGTGGGGTTTAGGGGGGTCGTCATTTCACGGACTTGTTCACGTGATGTATAATCTGGTCCAAGGTTGCACAAAATTTTGTCATACTCAACACAACTGAGCCTGAGGTTATGAAGCTTTTTACTTGCACAACTCAAACGAGCATGAAATTAATTGTGCTGATGATTTTCAAACTACCCGCCCGCCCTCTCCTTCACTCCCCCCCCCCCGCCAAAAAGAGAAAAATACCCATTATATTTATAAGAGTTATCCCCCTATAGTTTCCTGCTTTGTCAGGGTTTCCACCATTAAATAAGGAACAATGATCCCCACGCCCCATAATCGTGGTTATTCACCCTTTTCTAACAGTCTTTTATGTATACAATTTTAAGTGAAACGGACATATGGTAGATAATTCTTGTACTCAATATGTAATCCTCTTTAAATAATGACATTATAATCATATTATTATTATTTATCAAGAGACCTTTTCGTCAGTATAGATATGCCAGTCCAGATAGACTAATCTCGCTCGGTACAAGGGACTCTCGAATTACAAAAACACGCCTTTTCAAATGTATTGGAAATTTTACCACCATAAAAATGGAAAAAAGTTTGATATTTTTCATATATCTGCCCAAAACATGAGCAGAAATGAGAAAAAATAATGAATACCCCTGTCGTAAAACCCCAGTTTTAGTGTATGAAAGTGGGGGTTAAAGGGGGGGGGGGGGGGGGGTCAAAAATTATATAGAAGTGTTTTTGTGACAGTTACGCCAGGCGTAGCTATTCAAAAACGTTTTGCCTTTATAAAGAATTTCTCTCAATAAAATCCCAATAAGGAGAACGATAACAAGAAATATAAATGATTCTTTTTGGTTTAACAACACGACAACCCTTGTGGGTAATTTGTGTCCATGACGTAAACAAGTCCATGAGATGAACATCCCCTAAACCCCACTTTATATAGGGAATACTGGGGTTTATAGTGATATACATTTATTTTTCCTATTTCTGCTACAATACATAGGTTGTGGGTGCTCGTTAGAACCGCCTCGACGAGGCTGTTCTAACGATCACCCACAACCTATGTTCACAG
Organism: Lucinisca nassula; assembly: GCA_963580285.1. NCBI lineage: Eukaryota > Metazoa > Mollusca > Bivalvia > Lucinida > Lucinidae > Lucinisca > Lucinisca nassula. The sequence goes on along the minus strand of OY757019.1, from coordinate 8,204,672 downwards.
TATAAATAGGAAAAATCGCAACCTATGTTCACAGTTCACAGAAAAGTAGCCATTTTGGAGATGTGAATTAATGCACTATGTCGCACGCATTACGAAAACACGCCTATACAAATACATTGTAACCTTTATCGCCAAAAAAGTGAAAATTTTAAGATGAAAAATTGTGATATTTTTTTTAGAGCAGAAAAAAAGAAAAATAAGGTTTATCCCTGCAAACCCCAGTTTTACTATACAAAAGTGGGGTTCGATGGGGTCAAAATTATAAAGGCATGTTTTCGTGATGCGAGTATGTTATCGTAATGCCGTCCCCGAGAGAAAGGGAGGAATGAGACAGAAGGGATAGTAGATGAGATTAAAGTGGGGGACAGAAATCAAGAATGGTAGGGTGACAATCTAGACCAAAAATATGGGAACCCATACCCCCCCCCCCCCCCCCCCCCCCGTATAACAAGACAAGTCATATATCAAAATGTTTTTCAGGATCCGTAGTATCTGAAACTGCCGGCATAAATTGGCATAAATGATGGCGAGCTGAGAAATCCAAGATGGCGTCCAAGATGGCCGCCATAGCTGTAAATTCCAGTTTTTCGTAAAATATGAATACAAATACCACAAATCATCTTACAATCTTGTTTTAACTTATTTTTCTGGTGTAGAAAGAAGATTTGTGCTAGAATATAGATCAACTTTTTAGGTTTGACTTGAAAACCGTCGAAAAAAATGATATTTTATTGTTTTTGTGTCTAGTTTCATAGGTGGTACATAAAAACAGTTCTGATGTTTCAAAATTAAAACAGTTTTTACATATCTATTGTTTTATTTTAACTAAGACACTATTCTAAAATACATTTAACACTATTCTTAAATACATTTATGGTTGGTTATGACTTTTTTACCATTAATTTAGACCCAGGATTACCCCACCCACTCAGTTTACCAGTAAAACTCATTCACACACAAGGGATTTGTAGGTGTGTGCTTCATTTTAGACAATTAAGTAGTAGAGGACATTCACAATAATGCTTAGTTCTGTTTTCATATCGCCACGAAAATATGCCCATATGTTTTTGACCCCCTTGAAACTCACTTTTATATAGAAAAACTAGGGTTTTCAGAGGTAAGCATTATTTTTCTAATTTATGCATAAGGACATAGCTTGTGGGTGTTTGACAGCATCACCACGTTGAGAGGGTTCTAAAGAGTCCCCGCAATCTATGTTTTGAACAGAAATATCATTTTATCTGGATTTTTTGTGGGGTGGGGGGAGGGGTGGGGAGGGCTGTGCGGTGTGAGGGGGTGGTAGTAAACTCTTCCAATGGATTTGAACTATGCGTGTTTTCGTAATGTTATGTATTTAGCCATTTGAAACACCATCTCTTTATAATACTGTTTTCTGAATCCATGCATAAACCTCTTAGTTAAACAGTGTTATATCCAAACAAAAGGTAGAATAGTGTAAGATAAGTTCCTTTACGTGTTTTTTGTCATTTTTTCAATGCAATTAGTTAGGGGTTTGGACTTTGAACAGTGTTATATAAAAATGTGTTATAAAAAGATTGTGCTGTACTAATAGGCCATATGAGACTACAAGTACATGTTTTAAAACTGTCATAGTCCTCGGTATGTACATGAGCTAGTATTGTAAACAAGTTCTTACAAATGTTAGTTTTTGTTTGTTTGTTTGAATTGGGCTTTAACGTCCCTGTCGACACTATTATGGTCATTTTGGAGACGTTGCTTCCAGTTTTGTGGGACTTTTACCCGACATTGAGATGAAATGACATCTCAAGCCTACCGCCCAATGAAACCAGAAGGCTTGTATGCATTGAACGATCTGACACACACAACTTTGCCTGGGCAGGCTTAGTTCTTCTTAGAAGCAGTTTACCAGTACTTGTGTGTGGTAAGATTCAGCTCTTCGTGGAAGCACCATGCAGCCCAATCTATTTCTCCATGCCCCGATGGGCGGAAGCGACTTACAAATGTTACTTTGCTTGTTTGTATTGGGGTTTAACGGCCCAGTCAACACTATTTAGGTCATTTTTGAGCTTGTCAGTTTACTTGTCCACACTTTTCCTTTGCAGGCTTATACGTGAGTGATTAACCAGTTCGCCAGAAACTGACAACTGCCCTTCTTGAATCAGCGGAAGGGAGTGAATGACCGTAGAAAAGATTTCATGATCAATCTCCACGAAAGAATGTTGCCGACCCCGGCAGGTATCGAACCCGCGTCCTCCTGATCACCATTTAGACACTTACAAATGTAACACCTATTCAAACATGCTTTACTACTTGCAAGCTTGAGTACATGGTTGTACTTTCTATGAGCAAATGCAGTCATCACTACATTGATCAGGCTTTTTTACAACCATATCAGTTAATAGAGGGAGGCTGCTTGTGTCTGTGTTATGAGCTGTGGAATGAATAACCCAGTTTCAGGATCAACCATATGCCCTAGGTCTATAGGGCTAGGCAAATTAATCTTAGATTTTATAGCTCCCTATCAAATCAGTAGCTGATATGTACAGCTGTACAAATGGAGCAAAACAACTATTAGTTGGTGGTATATGACTAGGTCTAACTCTGGTTTTTTGGAGCACCATTGTTGTCTAATGTGTTTGTCTGAACAGCAAACCTATAGAAAAATTACTGCTGCCTTAACTGGCCCTGAGACATTTGACTCAATACCAAGATCTGAAATCTCTTGAAGCTTGAAGTCTGATTTAGGCATTCTTCTTGCCTATACTATGTAAAGAAGAGCAGGTATCACATCCTGTAAGGCAATACAGACAGCATAAATGCCCTTTCATCTGGCTGTACATAGCTTCCTGAAAACAGTGTGAACTGAAATACCTGGTGCAGTCAGCATGAATACCCTTCCTGCCTGTCTTGAAGAATATGTTATCAACATTAAGCTGGCTAAAGTGAAGCAGAAGTAGAACGAAAACTTGGGTATATGGACTGATCAGAACAGCTGTGTTAACTCCCAGAGAACCTGCAAACTGCAGGTGCAAAATCATTCTACTATCGGCTTCTTCATAGTTGTAATCGAGTTAATGCTGAACAGCAACACTTTCACTGGATACTTTCAGAGATTTGTTCTCAAAATAGAAGTAAAGCAATGATCAAGAAACGATACAATTAATTTACATCTCCCATCAATTACTCTAAAGGGAAAGAAACACAAACATGAAGTAACTAGAACTTAATGGAAACAACAACAGAGGAAAGCCAAAAGGACAGTTACTGTCCCACAAAATGGCAAACCGGCTATCCAGTTATATTATAGGAATCACCCACAATGAAGTTATGTACAAGCCCTTATAAGATGGTTTTTATCACGACCCATTACTGCTAAGTATGCCATGCATAGTTACAAGCTCTTCCAAACACCATACCAATACACAAGCTTATAATAAGTCTAATATTTATTTCACAATGACAGTTTAAAATTTATTGAACTGTTTTTCCTGACATTTGTACAATTTTGTTTGTTTGTTGTTTTATTTGAAGTTTAACATCCCCATCAACACTGTATAGGTCATTTTGGAGACGTTGCTTCCAATTTTGTGTGACTTTTACCCGACATTGAGATGACATCTCAAGCCCTGTTGCCCACTGAAACCAATACAGCTTATATGCATGGACGGTCCGACTCGCACCACTTTGCCTGGACATGCTTAGATCCTATAAGGGGTTTACCAATACTCATGTGCGGTCCTTTCAGCTCTGCGTAGAAGCATCATGCAGCCCATCTATTTCTTCAAGCCCCTATGGGCGGCGGGGGGGGGGGGGGGCGAAGACATTTGGACAATATAGCTACTGGAGATGAAGTTCCTCAAGAGATAGAGAAGTTTGATAAATTGCCATAAAATGGGTCAAAAGCCATTTGAGTCATTCATGCAGGAAAGGCTGCCATACCCATAGCTTGTTAGGCCGTCCAAAGAACAATCTTATGAGCCTTTGCCTGGGTCAAAACTCCTGACTATGAGTGATATCAGGTCAATGGCACAGATGTCTGGGGAAACAAGTCTGAGGAACGGACTGCTACCGGTGAAGAGATATATGCTTTCTATACATCAGTTCATTCATTCAAGGTCTTGTCTTTCAAAAATGCTCATGATCACACGAGTTTGTTTACAGATGAAGAATGTATGATGTCTACCAATAAGTCGGATTTCTTTGAAAAACTAGAAAGACTTGCTGGTTGTTTAGTATTTGACGGGATGTCTGTACTTAAAATGTTGCAGCATTCATCATGTCTCAAACTGACATATCAACAGATGGCTGCTATATTTTGGTATCACAGTCTTCTCACCATTATTTGGGTAGCTACCATTCACGTCGGTTTTGATAGGAATGAGGCAAACAATCTCAAATCACAGACCCAACAAAAGGGTGGAAAGAATGTTTCTTCACACACGCCTGTGTCTAAGAGGAAAATATAGTAACTGGTGACTGATAGATACTTTCAAGCAGTAAAAGCAAGAACTTTACACTAGATACTTTAACGAAAATTGCCATGAGCTTCTTAAGAAGAATGCTACTGTTGTTGGTTCAGGTTGACTTGAGAACAAGGCTCTGAAGTTTCCGCTGATGTTGTTCCTTTTCAGCATGAACTTTATTCCAACCGTGAAGAAGCTGATAGTAGAATGATTTGCAACTAGCCGTTGCAGGTTCTCTTGTTGTCAGTTCTGATACTGATGTTTCCTTTCTACTTGTGTATCACTTTAACCTGCTTTATGCTGATGACAGGCAGAAAAGGTATTCATGGTGACTGCACTAGGTATATTCCAGTTTACACTTTTCAGGAAGCTAGAGCCAGATGAAAGGGCAATTATGCTGTCTGTATTGCCTTATGGGTTGTGATACCTGCTCTTCTTTAGATAGTACAGGCAAGAAGAAGGCAATTCATGTTCTGCCTAAACCATACTTCCAGCTCCAAGAGATTTCAGATCTTGGGACTGAGTCAAATGTCTCAGGTTTAGTTAAAGCAGCAGCAATTTCTTTTTAGTGCACAGGTGTGCATATCAGCTACCGATTTGATGGGGAGCTATAAAATCTAAGATTAATTTGCCTAGCCCAGTAGACCTAGGGTATACAGAGTAAACTGCTTAGAGGTTCTAAGCATGCCCAGGAAAAGTGGTGCGAGTTTGACCATCCTTGCATATAAAACCTTTTGGTTTAAATGTGTGGCGGGGCTTGAGATGTCATTTCCTCTCAATGTCGTGGAAAGTCCCACAAAAAATTGGAACCAGTGTCTCCAAAATGCAAAATGACTGATACAGTGTTGACGGGGATGTTGTACCTCAAATCAAACAAAATATAACCTAATTGTATAGCATATCTTCTTTATAACACGTTTTTATAACACAGGTTTGGATATAACACTTTATAACCCCCAAAACCTAGCCAGTTACACAGCAAAAATGACAATAAAAGTCATTTTAGATCAATTTGATAAACACTATTTTGCTATTTTGTTTGGATGTAGCACTGCTTAATTAAGACGGTTATGCTCATATCCCGAAAACAGTGTGGAAAAGTAACTGTCCTTATGGCCTTCCTTTGCTTAGGTTTCCATTATGGTCTGGTCGCTTCATGTTTGTGTTTCTTTCCCTTTGGTGTCTTTGATAGGTGGAGTAAGTTAATTGTATCGATTCCTGATCTTTGTTTTACTTCTACTTTGTATAAAGAGGTGGTGTTTCCTAATGACTGATCATATAATATAGTATGAAAACATAACTAAGCATTAGTTTCAATCCCTCTTCTACTTGTTGTGTAAAATGAAATCCTCGCCTGCAAATCCCTTGAGTGTGAGTATTATGTGAATGAATTGTACTGGTAAACTGAGTGGGTGGGGTAATCCTGGGGCTAAATGTATGTAAAAGAGTCATAACAAACCATAAATGTACTTGGGAATAGTGTTAAATGTATTTTAGAATAGTGTCTTAGTTAAAATAAAACAATAGATAAATGAAAACTGTTTAACATTTTGAAACATCAGCATTGCCTTTATGTAACACCTATGAAACTAGACACAAAAATGATGAAATGTCTTTTATTTCACCGGTTTTCAAGTCAAACCTAAAATGTTGATCAATATTCTAGCACAAGTCGTCTTTCTATACCAGAAAAATAAATTAAAATAAGTTTGTAAGATGATTTGTGGCAATATTATGTGAATGAATTATACTGGTAAACTGAGTGGGTGGGGTAATCCGTGGGCTAAATTGATGGTAAAAAAGTCATAATCAACCATAAATGTACTTCAGAATAGTGTTAAATGTATTTTAGAATAGTGTCTTAGTTAAAATAAAACAACAGATATGTAAAAACTGTTTAAATTTTGAAACATCAGAATTGCTTTCATGTACCACCTTTGAAACTAGACACAAAAACAATAAAATATCATTTTTTTTCACCGGTTTTCATGTCAAACCTAAAAAGTTTATCTATATTCTAGCACAAATCTTCTTTCTACACAAGAAAAATAAATTAAAATACGTTTGTAAGATGAATTGTGGTATTTATATTCATATTTTACGAAAAACTGGAATTTACAGCTATGGCGGCCATCTTGGACGCCATCTTGGATTTCTCAGCTCGCCATCATTTATGCCAATTTATGCCGGCAGTTTCAGATACTACGGATGCTGGCGAACATTTTGGTATATGACATGTTTTGTTATACGGGGGGGGGGGGGGGGTATGGGTTACTACCAGAAATAGTGGACTTTTTGGCCCATTGTCACCCTACCAGAAGGAGAAAAATGAATGGAAGTGTAGAAACAGAAGAAATAACAACATTAGCCATCTACTGGTTCCTGCTACAAGGACAGCAGGCATTGTAAAACTGTAAGCCTTTATCAGTTGAACAAATATACGCCCACTTTCGTGTTGGTTTTATACGTCAATCCCGTGATTGTCGAGTATGCATTGCAAGTTTTCGTATACCATAGGATGACATACCAATGTCATCTATTTATTTATTTATTTGTTTATTTATTTATTTATTTATTCTATAGAGTTATTCAGTGTTGAATCTTCTATATATGCTGTAAATTTATATTTAAATGCCGTGTTGATACAGTAAAACCTGAGTGGCCACCTCTAATAAGCAAGCAACCTGTCTTAAGCAAGCATGTATTTGGTTCCCCAAAAAGCAAAATGCATTAAAATCCACCTGTATTAAGCAATCACCTGTCTTAAGCAAGCAAATTTTGAATATCCCTTAGGTGCTTGCTTAATACAGGTTGGACTGTAGTTCTCCATGCCAAGCGTTAGGGGAAGGGTTAGTGTTGGAAGAACTTGTAGCCCAACCCAATTGTTTGTACCTCTTTTCTTGTACAAAAGCAGTAAAATTTATTTATACTATACTATCAAGCAGGACTTGACATAAAAGAATAATACTGTAACGGGTCACAGAGAAGACGAAACACCAGAGGGCTCAAAAGTTCACCTTGGATTCAAATATTGTTCAAAAGATACACAAGTTTCAGCTCACCAAAAAGATCTCTTTACTCAGTCGGTGAGACATCATAGAATAAAAATACACTAAATAAAAAATGGGGCTCTTGCAAAAAAAGAATAATAAATAAATAAAATAAAAATATAAATAAAAAATAAATGAATAACAAAAATGAAAAAAAAAAAAAAAAAAAAAAAAAAAAAAAAAAACACCTATCATTTATAGCCAGAGCCCATGGTTCTATTTCTAATTTTCTTCAGATCTGACTGTCAGTGGTTAGGGTTTCATTTTCTATGACCCTTCATCTTTGGTTTTCTGCACCCAGTTGTTCAAACCATCGTTATTGTAAGCATCTCGTTTGTGATGAAATTGTTGATTGTTCTAAAAAGCACAATATCTAATATAGTGCTATGTATGCTGAAAAAAATGAGCAGCTGCATTTGCAAAAGCTGCTCTTTGCAAAAAATGCTGTTCTAACGAGCACCCACAACCTATGTTTGCAGTATAAAGAAGAACAATATCACGGATTTTCATTAGAATAGTAGCACTTTCGGAGATGTGAAAAAATGTCCTATGTCACACGGGTGTGTTATTGTAATGTGTGTGTGCTTACACATTACTACAGCACAAGCATTTAAATGGTAAAACAAAACGGTTTAGTACCCCGTTCAGAACCATGTTTCAAGCCTACACTCAGAGACAACCGACCCATATTTGACATTAGAAGCCTCCGTGGTGTAGTGGTTACGCTACTCGCCTTGTAAACCAGGGATCGCAGGATCGATCCCGGGCTTCTCCAGACTTTCGGATGAGTCTTTAAACCGAGGTCCCGTCTCCGTATGACCTTAGCTGTTGGTGGGACGTAAAACTCAAACACCCACACCCCAATATTTGACACAAGTTTGATATTTATCACGATAATAAATAAGATATTTCAAGAACTGATCGATTCAGAACCAACAGCCTATCCCAAACATCAAAGGGAAAGACGGACAAACACAACTTACCAAAAATAAAAAAAAAACAAACAAACAAAAAAAAACAATATTTATTCTTTATATAGTTAAGGAAACTTTATAAAGTTCGTTTGTTTGATTTTATGTTTAACGACCCCGTCAACAATATATAGGTCAGTTTGGAGACGCTGCTTCCAATTTTGTGGGACTTTCACCCGACATTGAGATGAAATGACATCTCAAGCCCTGTCGCCCGATAAAACCAATAGGGTTTATAAGCATTGACGGTCAGACTCGCACCGCTTTGCCTGGGCAAGCTGCGGCTTACCAGTAGTCGTGTGCGGTCGGATTCAGCTCTGCGTGGAAGCATCATGCAACCCATTTATTTCTTCAAGCCCCCCCCCCCCCCCCCCGCGATGGGCGAGGGCAAAAGTAAACAATATATACTGAAACCAATACAGCTTATATGCATGGACGGTCCGACTCGCACCACTTTGCCTGGACATGCTTAGATCCTATAAGGGGTTTACCAATACTCATGTGCGGTCCTTTCAGCTCTGCGTAGAAGCATCATGCAGCCCATCTATTTCTTCAAGCCCCTATGGGCGGGGGGGGGGGGGGGGGCGCGCGAAGACATTTGGACAATATAGCTACTGGAGATGAAGTTCCTCAAGAGATAGAGAAGTTTGATAAATTGCCATAAAATGGGTCAAAAGCCATTTGAGTCATTCATGCAGGAAAGGCTGCCATACCCATAGCTTGTTAGGCCGTCCAAAGAACAATCTTATGAGCCTTTGCCTGGGTCAAAACTCCTGACTATGAGTGATATCAGGTCAATGGCACAGGTGTCTGGGGAAACAAGTCTGAGGAACGGACTGCTACCGGTGAAGAGATATATGCTTTCTATACATCAGTTCATTCATTCAAGGTCTTGTCTTTCAAAAATGCTCATGATCACACGAGTTTGTTTACAGATGAAGAATGTATGATGTCTACCAATAAGTCGGATTTCTTTGAAAAACTAGAAAGACTTGCTGGTTGTTTAGTATTTGACGGGATGTCTGTACTTAAAATGTTGCAGCATTCATCATGTCTCAAACTGACATATCAACAGATGGCTGCTATATTTTGGTATCACAGTCTTCTCACCATTATTTGGGTAGCTACCATTCACGTCGGTTTTGATAGGAATGAGGCAAACAATCTTAAATCACAGACCCAACAAAAGGTTGGAAAGAATGTTTCTTCACACACGCCTGTGTCTAAGAGGAAAATATAGTAACTGGTGACTGATAGATACTTTCAAGCAGTAAAAGCAAGAACTTTACACTAGATACCTTAACGAAAATTGCCATGAGCGTCTTAAGAAGAATGCTACTGTTGTTGGTTCAGGTTGACTTGAGAACAAGGCTCTGAAGTTTCCGCTGATGTTGTTCCTTTTCAGCATGAACTTTATTCCAACCGTGAAGAAGCTGATAGTAGAATGATTTGCAACTAGCCGTTGCAGGTTCTCTTGTTGTCAGTTCTGATACTGATGTTTCCTTTCTACTTGTGTATCACTTTAACCTGCATTATGCTGATGACAGGCAGAAAAGGTATTCATGGTGACTGCACTAGGTATATTCCAGTTTACACTTTTCAGGAAGCTAGAGCCAGATGAAAGGGCAATTATGCTGTCTGTATTGCCTTATGGGTTGTGATACCTGCTCTTCTTTAGATAGTACAGGCAAGAAGAAGGCAATTCATGTTCTGCCTAAACCATACTTCCAGCTTCAAGAGATTTCAGATCTTGGGACTGAGTCAAATGTCTCAGGTTTAGTTAAAGCAGCAGCAATTTCTTTTTAGTGCACAGGTGTGCATATCAGCTACCGATTTGATGGGGAGCTATAAAATCTAAGATTAATTTGCCTAGCCCAGTAGACCTAGGGTATACAGAGTAAACTGCTTAGAGGTTCTAAGCATGCCCAGGAAAAGTGGTGCGAGTTGGACCATCCTTGCATATAAAACCTTTTGGTTTAAATGTGTGGCGGGGCTTGAGATGTCATTTCCTCTCAATGTCGTGGAAAGTCCCACAAAAAATTGGAACCAGTGTCTCCAAAATGCAAAATGATTGATACAGTGTTGACGGGGATGTTGTACCTCAAATCAAACAAAATATAACCTAATTGTATAGCATATCTTCTTTATAACACGTTTTTATAACACAGTTTTGGATATAACACTTTATAACCCCCAAAACCTAGCCAGTTACACAGCAAAAATGACAATAAAAGTCATTTTAGATCAATTTGATAAACACTATTTTGCTATTTTGTTTGGATGTAGCACTGCTTAATTAAGACGGTTATGCTCATATCCCGAAAACAGTGTGGAAAAGTAACTGTCCTTATGGCCTTCCTTTGCTTAGGTTTCCATTATGGTCTGGTCGCTTCATGTTTGTGTTTCTTTCCCTTTGGTGTCTTTGATAGGTGGAGTAAGTTAATTGTATCGATTCCTGATCTTTGTTTTACTTCTACTTTGTATAAAGAGGTGGTGTTTCCTAATGACTGATCATATAATATAGTATGAAAACATAACTAAGCGCATTAGTTTCAATCCCTCTTCTACTTGTTGTGTAAAATGAAATCCTCGCCTGCAAATCCCTTGAGTGTGAGTATTATGTGAATGAATTGTACTGGTAAACTGAGTGGGTGGGGTAATCCTGGGGCTAAATGTATGTAAAAGAGTCATAACAAACCATAAATGTACTTGGGAATAGTGTTAAATGTATTTTAGAATAGTGTCTTAGTTAAAATAAAACAATAGATAAATGAAAACTGTTTAACATTTTGAAACACCAGCATTGCCTTTATGTAACACCTATGAAACTAGACACAAAAATGATGAAATGTCTTTTATTTCACCGGTTTTCAAGTCAAACCTAAAATGTTGATCAATATTCTAGCACAAGTCGTCAATCTATACCAGAAAAATAAATTAAAATAAGTTTTTAAGATGATTTGTGGCAATATTATGTGAATGAATTATACTGGTAAACTGAGTGGGTGGGGTAATCCGTGGGCTAAATTGATGGTAAAAAAGTCATAATCAACCATAAATGTACTTCAGAATAGTGTTAAATGTATTTTAGAATAGTGTCTTAGTTAAAATAAAACAACAGATATGTAAAAACTGTTTAAATTTTGAAACATCAGAATTGCTTTCATGTACCACCTATGAAACTAGACACAAAAACAATAAAATATCATTTTTTTCACCGGTTTTCATGTCAAACCTAAAAAGTTTATCTATATTCTAGCACAAATCTTCTTTCTACACAAGAAAAATAAATTAAAATACGTTTGTAAGATGAATTGTGGTATTTATATTCATATTTTACGAAAAACTGGAATTTACAGCTATGGCGGCCATCTTGGACGCCATCTTGGATTTCTCAGCTCGCCATCATTTATGCCAATTTTTGCCGGCAGTTTCAGATACTACGGATGCTGGCGAACATTTTGGTATATGACATGTTTTGTTATACGGGGGGGGGGGGGGGGTATGGGTTACTACCAGAAATAGTGGACTTTTTGGCCCATTGTCACCCTACCAGAAGGAGAAAAATGAATGGAAGTGTAGAAACAGAAGAAATAATAACATTAGCCATCTACTGGTTCCTGCTACAAGGACAGCAGGCATTGTAAAACTGTAAGCCTTTATCAGTTGAACAAATATACGCCCACTTTCGTGTTGGTTTTATACGTCAATCCCGTGATTGTCGAGTATGCATTGCAAGTTTTCGTATACCATAGGATGACATACCAATGTCATCTATTTATTTATTTATTTGTTTATTTATTTATTTATTTATTCTATAGAGTTATTCAGTGTTGAATCTTCTATATATGCTGTAAATTTATATTTAAATGCCGTGTTGATACATGTAGTTCTCCATGCCAAGCGTTAGGGGAAGGGCTAGTGTTGGAAGAACTTGTAGCCCAACCCAATTGTTTGTACCTCTTTTCTTGTACAAAAGCAGTAAAATTTATTTATACTATACTATCAAGCAGGACTTGACATAAAAGAATAATACTGTAACGGGTCACAGAGAAGACGAAACACCAGAGGGCTCAAAAGTTCACCTTGGATTCAAATATTGTTCAAAAGATACACAAGTTTCAGCTCACCAAAAAGATCTCTTTACTCAGTCGGTGAGACATCATAGAATAAAAATACACCAAACAAAAATAGGGTTCTTGCAAAAAAAAAAAAGAATAATAAATAAATAAAATAAAAATATGAATAAAAAATCAATGAATAATAATAATGAAAAAAAAAAAACACTCATTATGAAAACATGTCCGTAAGAAACAATGGCGTCCAACATGGTGTCAGAAAATGATAAATATTCGGTAGAATAATGATAACATCTTTATTATTTCTGCTTTCAACAGAGATTGTGGGTGCTCGTTAGAACCGCCTCAATGAGGCGGTTCTAACGGGTATCCACAATCTATGTTTTTGAGTAAAAATAAGGCAGCGAATGTATACCCCTGTAAACCCCAATTTTCTCTATATAAAGTGGGGTTTAGGGGGGTCTTCGTTTCACGGACTTGTTATCGTGATGAATCATTTATAGCTAGAGCCCATGGTTCTATTTCTAATTTTCTTCAGCTCTGACTGTCAGTACTAAGGGTTTTATTTTCTACGAGCCATCATCTTTGGTTTTCTGTACCCAGTTGCTCAAACCATCGTTAATGTAACAATATAGTTTGTGATGAAATTGTTAATTGTTCTAAAAAGCACAGTTTCTAATATAGTGATATTTATGCTGAAAAAAAATGAGCAGCTTTTGCGGCTGCTCTTTGCAAAAACTGCTGTTCTAACGAGCACCCACAACCTATGTTTGCAGTATAAAGAAGAAAAATATCACGGATTTTCATCAGAACAGTACCCCTTTCGGAGTTGTGAAAAAATGCCATATGTCACACGGGTGTGTTATTGTAATGTGTGTGTGCTTCCACATCACTACAGCACAAGCATTTTCAGAACCATGTTTCCAGCATACACTCGGAGTTAACCTACCCATATTTGACACAAGTTTGATAGTCATCACGATAATAAATAAGATATTTCAGGAACTGATCGATTCAGAATCAACAGCCAATCCCATTCATCAAAGGGAAAGACGGACAAACACAGCTTACCAAAAAAAAAAAAAAAAAAAAAGATAATAAAAAATAAAAATAAATAAATAAATAAAAAAAAATCAATATATACTTTATATAGTTAAGTAAACTTTATATACTTCACCGTTTTGTTGATTTTATGATTAACGTCCCCGTCAACAATATACACTGTATAAGTCATTTTGGAGACGCTGCTTCCAATTTTGTGGGACTTTTACCCGACATTAAGATGAAATGACATCTCAAGCCCTGTCGCCCAATGCAACCAATAGGGTTTATAAGCATTGACGGTCCGACTCGCACCGCTTTGCCTGGGCAAGCTTAGATTCTCTAAGCGGCTTACCAGTTGTCGTGTGCGGTCGGATTCAGCTCTGCGTGGAAGCATCATGCAGCCCATTTATTTCTTCAAGCCGCCCCCCCCCCCCCCCCACCCCGACCCTATATATACTCCTGTAGTATGACTGTCTTGTTGGTATTCGAAACAGCAAAAACAATCATTTGGGCGGAGTTTTGTAAAAGGCATAACCAAAAAGTTATCAATTTTGGAAGTTTTTGCATCCCATTGCAATGGAAACAAACACTGGGCCGGGGGCGGAGTATTACAGTCGGCGAAACTAAAACGTGTACAATAAGTTACCAAATTTTAAAGATGTTCTACCACTTTCAAATGGAAATGATTATGATGAAAGTATGTCACGTTTGGCATGAAGATGCGTAAATGGACAATCCATTTCAGCATTTTCCTGACAAAATTACACCAAATCGACCGTACGTATAGACCTAATTAATTACACAATAATTTTTAAGGTGAACAGCTACACCTCTGTGACAGCTCTTTTTTTTTTGCATGCATTCATGCATGCATCACGAAACACACGCCTATATAATTTTGACCCCCTTGAACCCCAATTTTATATAGAAAGATTGGGGTTTACGGGGATAAAAACCTTATTTTCCTTATTTCTGCCCCAAAATATAGATTGTAGGTACTCGTTAGGACCGCCTCGATGAGGCGGTTCTAACGTGTACCTACAATTTTTATTTTGAGCAGAAATAAGAAAAATATCACAATTTTTCATCTTAAAATTTTCGTTTTTTTCGGCGGTAATCTTTGCAATGTATTTGTATAGGCGTGTTTTCGTCATGGGAGTCGATGTTTGTGACTTCCTGTTTGTTTCTAAAAATAGCAAGTCCTACATCCCTAAAATTGTAACCACTCTAAAAGTAAAGGATTTACTCCTCAGCAGAGTAGACCCGTATTAACGAGGTGTTAAAATATTTCTAAAAATGTTTGTGTTGATCACTTCCTTAAAGGCGTAGACTTTTCCCTAATAGAAAAAGACGATGCGTAGAAAATCAGCAAACAAATAAAAAAATAAAAAAACAAACAAAAAAAAAACATTCGTTCAACTGTATATTTAGCAAACGTGTGGAACCTTTGACATAAAGATGTGTAAAGAAAAACCCATTTCAGCATTTTCTGAGACCTAGCAAAATTGCCAGGGTAAAAGATAAATTTTGTGTGTGTAAATACTAAATAATGTACTTGGCACATTTTCTACCATTTTAATGACAGATTCTGTAATTCTTAGCTAGACAACTAGTTTTCTGCTTAACTTCCGGCTTTGACTCAGTACTACTGAAATATGAGTCCCGCGCATTAAACGTAGCCCGGCGTGTTTTCAATTTTGGCTCAATTTTGCTCAATTCATATTTATCCGAAAAAATTTGAACATTTGCTCGTGCATATTTGATTTAAGTTTGCAAATGCCTTGAATAAACATTAGGCAATATAACTGGTTTTATTACCAACATTCGAGATTTACCCTTCCACTCCTGAGTTCTTGAACAGGACTCTTCTAGCTTTCATATTGGCTGTATTTATTGCACGACCCGCAGAAAAAGCGACCGACTGAAGTCGGTAGATTTTCTAAGAGTGCCCTAAAATCACCGTGTCATTCTGTCAGTCTGTCAGTCTGTCTGTCCGTGCGTAACCCGTTTGTGAAAATTGGTGATAGTGACTTAACCGCTTGGAATATTGAAACAATTTTTGGAATACTGATAGATATCAATGAGATCTAACCAATGAACTTGCGAAATACTACATTCCATTTAGTATAGCCTCGCCGAGGCGAAAAATGTGAAAATTTTCGAACTGCTTCTCCTCGGAAACCGTTGGGCCGATTGAAGTCAAATTTCATATGGAGCCTCTATGGGATGGGGGAAACCAAAATTTGCTCATGGGGTCCAGGTCACATGACAAAAAAGGCCGCCAAGCCATATATGGTCTGTCTGTCTGTCCGTCCGTAACCTGTTTGTGAAATTTGGTGATAGTGACTTAACCGCTTGGAATATTTAAACAATTTTTGGCATACTGATAGATATCAATGTGATCTAACCAATGAACTTGCGAAATATTACATTCCATTTAGTATAGCCTCGCCGAGGCGAAAAATGTGAAAATTTACGAACTAGTTCTCCTCGGAAACCATTGGGCCGATTGAAGTCAAATTTCATATGGAGCCTCTATGGGATGGGGGAAACCAAAATTTGCTCATGGATCCAGGTCAAATGACCAAAATGGCCACCAAGCCATATATGGTAAAAAACCTTCAAAAATAGTCTTCTCCAGAACCACTGGGCAGATTTCCACGAAACTTGATAAATAGCATCTGGGACGTATGCCCATCATAAATTGCTAAAATGGTGACCCTGGGTTGACCTTGACCTTCTTTGTGCCTAGGACAAACTTTGACACATATGCTTTTGTATTGGAAAAGTGAGAATGCATCGATTCAGAATACAGTAATAAAGTATAAGATATATTTTTGCTCCTTACGATAAGGTGCATTTATTGGGGGAACCGTTTTAGGTCCAGGTCACATGACCAAAATGGCCGCCATACCCATATATGGTAACACTCATAAAGCTAAAAGCATCCGGCGGGTCGTGCACTTCAGCTGAAGCACTGGTTCTTATAGAAATGGGCTTTTGTATGCGTCAAGATGAACGGTAAATATCCCGATAAGATCACTCATTGCCATCATATCAGGATCTTCACTGTTTGCATAAGTACCTGTACTGGGCTGTAGGGCTGTAAGGGACAACCATTATTATGCAGTAACAAACATTGAAATCGAAAGGGATAATTTGAATTGTAGATTGAACATTCAATGTAGAAATGCTGTTATCCTGTCATCTATTTCAAACATACACAGACCGTTTTTAGTGGAATGGATGTGCTCAACTTCAGTTATGGAACATTGCACCCCAGAAACTCATTGGTGAGAGGGGTTTGAGGATATAAATAAATCAAAGCACTGACAGCACTGATTTGGCGATTGTCTCGGAAAACACATTACGAAAACACGCCTATACAAATACATTGTAATCTTTATCGCCGAAAAAATGTAAATTTTAGGATGAAAAATTGTAATAATTTTCTTATTTCTGCTCAAAATATAGATTGTGGGTACTCGTTAGAGCCGCCTCGGAGAGGCGGCTCTAACGAGTACCCACACTCTATATTTTAGAGCAGAAATAAGAAAAATAAAGTTTACCCCTGCAAACCCCAGTTTTACTATATAAAAGTGGGTTCAAGGGGGTCAAAATTATATAGGCGTGTTTTCGAGATGAGTCATGAATGGGGACTTGAACTGTTTCAGTATATCCTTAAGTCCTTGTACATAAATGCAAACAGTGAAGAACCTGATCAGACGCCGCGTTCTGTGGCGTCTGATCTTGGTCAACACTGTCGGCCAAACTCAACACATGATTCCAGTCCAGATTTTACAGAAAACTCTCTTACATGTATGCAAAACTCTGACCTCAGAGAGGATTTGCCCCTGCCCATCGGGGCTTGGAGAAATTGATTGTGCTGCGTGATGTTTTCACGCAGTGCTGAAACCTACCACACACGGGTACTGGTAAACCGCTTAGAAGGTCTAAGCATGCACAGGCAAAGTGGTTCATGCATATAGACCGTATCGGCTTTATCGAGCGGCAGGGATGTCATTTCGTCTCAATGTCTGGTAAAAGTCCCACAAAACTGGAAGCAACGTATCCAAAATGTTTACGGGGACGTTAAATCTCAAACAAAAAAAAAACAAAAAAAAAACAAATAACACGGCTATGTTTGGGTCGATTGTTAATCGACCCAAAGTTACTCATCGGAAAAAACTCTTCAGTGCTAAAGCCCACGTGAACATCACTGACTTTTGGGAAAAACTTTTTATAGAATATAGCCGCTGTGAGGTCAGAATGTTGCGTAAGAGGGTTCTTTTGGAATCATAGGTTGGGCTTGGCAAACTGTGTAGACCCAGACCAGAGGCCACAGAACGCTGCGTCTGATCAAGATCCACACTATTTGCTTAAAACCCTGAATTTCAGGGTTAAATGATACGGTTTAAATTACAGTCCATGACTATTTTATTTTTTTGACAACTACTCAGAGACAATCGGCCCACCAGTTCTGTGAGTGCTTTAATTTTCTTAGTTGGATGTATAAGGACAAAAGAAAATTTCTATTAGTGCTGGAGTCCACGTGACTATCACCGATTTGACGAAACCAAGGTTACGGTTATTAACATAAATTAGTTGTGTGCTATTTTAATCTATTTTATCGATGTTAAGACAGTGTCTTCATCAACAGTACGTGGACAGGACTAGTACGGGTAAAGCGCTTGAAGGATCTAAGTCTATCCAGGAACCGCGGTGCGAGGCGGACCGTCCATGCTAATAAACCCTATTGATTTCATTGGGCGACATGGCTTTAGATGTCATTTCATCTCAATGTCGGGTAAAAGTCCCACAAATTTGGAAGCAACGTCTCCAAAATACCTTTACAGTGTTGACGGGGACGTTAAACCTCAAAACAAACAAACAAACAAACAAAACGTGGACAGGAATCATGTGTTGGGGTTGAAGATAGTGCAGATCCAGATCAAACGCCACAGAACGCGGCGTCTGATAACTGTCAACGTTAAACTGGCATTTTAGGATTAAACGACCCCGCCCATAGGGGCTTGAAGAAATATATGGGCTGCATGATGCTTCAACGCAGAGCTAAATCCGGCCCGCACACTAGTACTGGTAAACCGCTTAGAGGATCTAAGCCTGTCCAGGAACCGCGGTGCGAGGCGGACTGTCCATGCTAATAAACCCTATTGGTTTCATTGGGCGACAGGGCTTGAGATGTCATTTCATCTCAATGTCGGGTAAAAGTCCCACAAAATTGGAAGCAACTTCTCCAAAATGACCTTTACAGTGTTGACGGGGACGTTAAACCTCAAATCAAACAAACAAACAAACAAAACGTGGACAGGAATCATGTGTTGGGGTTGAAGATAGTGCATATCCAGATCAAATGCCACAGAACGCGGCGTCTGATAACGGTCAACGTTATACTGGCATTTTAGGATTAAACGAAATGGTATAAGTCTCAGATCAAGGCTGTCGACAAATCAACCCTTAACATTAGGCAAACATGCCTATACAAATACTTTGCCATCTTTATCACCGAAAAATGAAAATTTTATGATGAAAAATTGTGATATTTTTCTTATTTCTGTCCAAATATAGATTGTGGGCGCTCGTTAGAACCGCCTCATCGAGGCGGTTCTAACGAGTACCCACAATCTATATTTTAGAGCAGAAATAAGAATAATATGGTATACCCCCGGAAACTCCAGTTTTACTGTATAAAAGTGGGGTTCAAGGGGGTCTAAATTATATAGGCATGTTTTTGTGATGAGATGCTACTGTTAATGTCGTCTGTTTTATTTCAAACATTTGAGCCAGCGCATGACAAAACCTACAATAAGACATGGGCGTCCAACGAAGACTCAGATTAACCTTCGCATCCGCGCAGTCTGATCAGAGTCTTCGTTGTGCGCTCTAAGGATAGTATAAGGGCCAAATGCTCCTTCGTGCAGCAAGTGATGTCTCTGGTTAGACTATATGGGCCGCGTCAAGCGATTTTGGTACTTATCGCCTCTGCGAGCAGCGAAGGTTCAGGCGAGCCTGCGCATCCGCGCAGTCTCGCCAGAACCTTCGCTGCTCGCTCATACAATCAGTGAATCAAGAGGAACCTTCAGACAGAAAGCCATATCCCTGGCCCCTCTGAATGGCAGGGCATGCGCAGTTAAAATTTGTCATGACGGAATGCTCGCAGACACAAATTCGCTTGGCGGGGCTCATATGGATGCGGAGGCTGATCTGATTCTTCGCTGTGTGTACATGTAAGTTGTAGGAAATGCTGTGCCCTGGCTCGTTTTTTTTTTTTTTTTTTTTGCGTGTAGCTAACAGTGTGGATGCTGATTGGTTGGTTGATTTGAGGTTTAACGTCCCCGTCAACACTGTAAAGGTCATAGTGTGGACGCTGATCAAACTGCTCCTAGAGGAGCCGTCTGATATGGGCCACTATTGTTCGCAACACTGACTTTTATTTATCCAGTAGACAACAAAGCAGACGACACGTATTGTATCTGGCATCTTTTGCGTTTATCGGATACAGAAGCCCGTTAACGGACCCCACCGGGCGCTTAAAGGAAACTGTCGAACATATTTAATCAGTAATGTCAATCATCCCATAACTGGGGCATTCGGAAACATTTATACCACAGAAGGCGGCATCTGATCGGTCTCTTCACTGTTTAGTTAAGGAACGGTACCTGATTTAAAACTCATACATGTAATTTAAGAATAAACGTGGCAACGCATATTTTGTAATTAGACCTCTCCAAAGCGGTTGGGATACTATGTTCGATGTAAGGGTTGTGACCAAGAAGCTTCTGTAAAGCAGCTAATATAGGCAGTCTTTGGTCGGGCCCCTCGGAGTCTAACTGTTGGTTTACTTTCGCTCCAGCAATTCTGTTGCTGTATGATGTCGAGTCCGACTCAACCTTGTTTCATCTCTGTAGTTTTTTTTTACACTGACGAGTTAGGAAGCCTTCATGAGGACTGAACAAAATTAGTGTAAACCGCGACTGAGGTAAGGGCGAGGATTATGGCCATGTAGAATCGATTTAAGCCCCCCAGTGGAAATCTTTCCACTGACCGTTCCAATGCGGTTCTTCAGTGGCGGTTTATTTATGTTGTTGTTTGTTACTTACTGTGTGTATCACTTGTGTCTTTTTATTTTGAATGGCCATATGGCCATCTTGTGGGAAAGTAACTGTCCTAATGGCCTTCTTTTGTTTAGGTTTCCATTGTGGTCTGGTCGCTTCATGTTTGTGTTTCTTTCCCTTTAGTGTCTTCGATGGGTGGAGTAAGTTAATTGTATCGATTCCTGATCTTTGTTTTACTTCTACTTTGATTTCATTCGTCCTAGAGATCAAAGATTAACTCTTAGCCAAAGGATTCTTGGGATCAATATCTGCCAATATTCCAACCACATGCAGACTCCATGGGGTGACAAGTACTTAACCCTTATCTTGCTGAATATTCATTTAAGCCACACCCATTTCTGTCTGTCAACCAATCAGATTACTTGATGTAATTTATTGCTACAAATTCTTAAACTATAGGCAAAACAGTGTAGATCCTGATCAGATGGCTTCTCCAGAAGCCATCTGATCTGGATCTACACTGTTTGCAAAGATAGGGGTTGTCGTGAACAGCAAGATAAGGGTTAATAGGCCCCTAACAAAAGCAATTATTACAACACGTACTGGAGAGAGTGTGTTAGGAAAGTTATTTCTTTAAACTAGACGAGTTTCATCTGATTTTAATGAGGTGAAACAGTCCTGTCTGACAACAGTGTTGTGCCGCCCCCGCCCATCGGGGCTTAGAGAAATAGATTGGGCTGCACGATGCTTCCACGCAGAGCTGATACCGATCGCACATGCGTACTGGTAATCCGCTTAGAACGTCTAAGCCTGCCTAGGAAAATTGCTGGGAGTCGGCCCGTCCATGCTTATAAACCCATTTGGCTTTATCGGGCGACAGGGATTGAGATGCCATTTCATGTCAATGTCGGGTAAAAGTTCTACAAAATTGGAAGCAACGTCTCCAAATTGACCTGAATAGTGTTGACGTTAAACCTTAAATCAAACAAAACAAACAAACAACAGTGTTATGATTAAATTAGATAAGGGCCTGAAAATGTCTTGAAGAAATGGCCAATGAGCTGCATTATGTCCTACAAGACCAGACCACATTCCTGCTAGCCCTGTGTGATGAGCTCTTGGAATTCGTACGAACGCTATTTAACTCTTTCAATCTTGTTGACCGGTGCAAACCTTGAAGAAACATAAGAAGCAGTCTCGCTAGGATCTCCATGCACGCTGTTTGTTACAATCAATTGAACATCTGATTGCAACAAGCTTAACACTCGAGAAAACTTCTTGAGTTTTCAACAAACTCGCAAAAATATGTTTTGAACACATTCGATGAAATATTGGTATTCACCGTAAAAAAAAAAAAAAAAAAAGAATTTTCCTTTTATTTTATACGAAAAACGAACAAAAAAGTAGCCCGAACTGCTACGGTGGAAATGCAGTCCGGACTCAAGTGACATTTTTGTCATGTCATATATATTTTCAATCAGATATGCATTGATTTCACTGCAAAGTATACGCATTTGATACAGGTGATTTCCACGAGAAGTTTTATTTAATGCAAACGATTTACATGAACAATCTTATTTATTACAAATGACAAGAGTGGGAAATTTCGTTTGATACAAATGATTTCCATGAGAAACCAGTGCTTCAGCTGAAGTGCACGACCCGCTGGATGCTTTTAGCTTTATGAGTGTTACCATATATGGGTATGGCGGCCATTTTGGTCATGTGACCTGGACCTAAAACGGTTCCCCCAATAAATGCGCCTTATCGTAAGGAGCAAAAATATATCTTATACTTTATTACTGTATTCTGAATCGTTTGCAGGATAAAATGCATTCTCACTTTTCCAATACAAAAGCATATGTGTCAACGTTTGACCTAGGCACAAAGAAGGTCAAGGTCAACCCAGGGTCACCATTTTAGCAATTTATGATGGGCCTACGTCCCAGATGCTATTTATCAAGTTTCGTGGAAATCTGCCCAGTGGTTCTGGAGAAGACTATTTTTGAAGGTTTTTACCATATATGGCTTGGCGGCCATTTTGGTCATGTGACCTGGACCCCATGAGCAAATTTTGGTTTCCCCCATTCCCATAGAGGCTCCATATGAAATTTGACTTCAGTCGTAATATTTCTTAAGTTTATTGGTTAGATCTCATTGATATCTATCAGTATGCCAAAGACTGTTTAAATATTCCAATCGGTTAAGTCACTATCACCAATTTTCACAAACGGGTTACGGACGGACAGACTGACAGACCATATATGGCCTGGCGGCCATTTTGGTCATGTGACCTGGACCCCATGAGCAAATTTTGGTTTCCCCCATCCCATAGAGGCTCCATATGAAATTTGACTTCAATCGGCCCAACGGTTTCCGAGGAGAAGCAGTTCGAAAATTTTCACATTTTTCGCCTCGGCGAGGCTATACTAAATGGAATGTAATATTTCGCAAATTCATTGGTTAGATCTCATTGATATCTATCAGTATGCCAAAAATTGTTTAAATATTTCAAGCGGTTAAGTCATTATCACCAATTTTCACAAACGGGTTACGGACGGACAGACAGACTGACAGAATGACAGACTGACAGAATGACACGGTGATTTAAGGGCACTCTTAGAAATCGACCGACTTCAGTCGGTCGCTTTTTCTGCGGGTCGTGCAATCGCATTTAATACAAATGTTTTCCATGAGAAATTACATTTAATACAAAACATTCCATGAGAAATTTCGTTTGATAAAAATAATTTCCGTGAGCAATTTCATTTGATACATGTACAAATGATTTCCATGATAAATTGCACTCGACCATTAACGAGCTAGTTACGGTAGGGATTCGTTCGTTCATTCGTTTAGGTTAAGTGGGTAGGGAGCTCCATGTATTTATCCACTTAAATGTATTTCAAAGCTAACTTGCGTAAACGGCCCCCGCCCATAGGGGCTTGAAGAAATCTATGGGCTGCATGATGCTTCCACGCAGAGCTGAATCCGACCCGCACTCTAGTACTGGTAAACCGCTTAGAGGATCTAAGCCTGTCCAGGAACCGGGGTGCGAGGCGGCCCGTCCATGCTAATAAACCCTATTGGTTTCATTGGGCGACAGGGCTTGAGATGTCATTTCATCTCAATGTCGGGTAAAAGTCCCACAAAATTGGAAGCAACGTCTCCAAAATGACCTTTACAGTGTTGACGGGGACGTTAAACCTCAAATCAAATAAAACAAGCAATAACTTGCGTAAAAGTTCACCAGACAGACAGATGTAACAACCTGACGCCTATATCATGCGCTGCCATTATATTTGCGAACATGCAACTTCGTACTTGAAAGAAGAAAACAAATTAGTTTCTACAATATTTTCAGGTTTAAAAACCGTCTCGCCAAGTATACGACGTTTCGCTTTGTCAGTTTTGAACACCTAATTTATCACATTTCGATAACACATCCGTGTGATATAGTGCATTTGTTTCATACCTCAAAAAAGGTATTTTTCTGATGAAAATTTGTGATTTTTTTCTTATTTATACTCCGAACATAGGTTTTGGGTGCTCGTTAGAAGCGCCTCATTGATGCGGTTCTGAGGCGGTTCTAACGAGTACCACAACCTATGTCTTGGAGCTGAAATTAGAAAAATGATGAGGGAAATGGTTCTTTATATAAAGTGGGGTTTAAGGGGGTCTTGTTCACGTGATGTGATTGGTGTGCTTTCGTTAGTGTAGCAGACTAGTGCATGGAAACTAACACAGATTCCGAGTATAACGCGTTTATTCCTGGTCTGCATTGACAAACAGGGCAGGCCCTGATCAGACGCCGTAGTTTGTGTCGTCTGATCAGGTTCTTCACTGTTTACAAAACGTTCAGCCATTTTCTTAAATAAGATTCTGGAAATAACTCGACGCCACCAAATTTCTAAATGGTTCCCTACGATATATACCAGGGAAAATACTATTTCAGAAAAAAGGTTAAAACATAAATAGTACATGTAAAGGCTCAAAATTATAAGCTTCTTGATGGCAATAAATGTAGATCCTCATTTCATCACGTGAACAAGTCCGGGAAATGAAGACCCCCCTAAACCCCACTCTGTATAGAGAAAACTGGGGTTTACGGGGGTATACATTATTTTTCGTATTTCTGCTCAAAGACATAGGTTATGGGTACTCGTTAGAACCGCCTAATTGAGGCGGTTCTAACGAGCACCCACAACCTATGTTTTGATCATTTATAGGAAAAATATCACGGATTTTCATCAGAAAAATAGTCATTTTGGAGATGTTAAAAATGCACTATTTCGCACGGGTGTGTTATCGTAATGTACCAGCCGCCTCATCTGGATCTACATTGTTTGCACGGGCATCTGTTCAAAGGGTTTAAAACCTTAAAGAATTGCAATTCAGACACCAACCGGATTCGACGAAATCCCATGAAACTACTCTAAATCCGCCATTGAGAGTTGAATTCCTTAACGGTGTACCTATTCTCCTAACACAGACTTGCATTCAGATGATTTGACTTTTTAATATGAGCCCCGCAAAGCGAATTTGTGTCTTTGAGCATTCCGTCATGACAAATTTTAACTGCGCATGCCCAGCCATTCAGAGGGGCCAGGGATATGGTTTTCTGTCTTAAGGTTCCTCTTGATTCACTGCTTGTATGAGCGAGCAGCGAAGGTTCTGGCGAGACTGCGCGGATGCGCAGGCTCGCCTGAACCTTCGCTGCTCGCATAGGCGATAAGTACCAAAATCGCTTGACGGGGCCAATATAACGAAAGGTGGATATTTGCGTCCTAACTGACAGAGGTAGAGAAAATAACATACAATGCGGCGAAAACAAGCTCTTTTGCTTTGGAGTATCGCGACTTTCATTCATTTGACGTCAACGACGTCTGAAGACGTCGCCGTGGTTGAAGGAGACGTCAGTATTGCTGGACTGTTTGAAATTCATACAAAGAAAGGAGAGAAATGTGGAGCAATAAATGTTGACTCTGTTATGGTTCTAGAGGCAACTAGATGGTACATAGAGCGACTTAATGAGAACAATTCCTTGCCATTCAGACTAGGTAGGTTCGTACACGCATCACTCTTAACCCTTTTTGTACCAAATGGAATCTTCCTCCTTACATATAGCAGGAGTCCATTTCAAAATTAGGGGTGTCAGGTTGTGTTTTCTTCAAAATCTATTTGGAAACTGGCTCAGCGTTTTGCAAACAGCGTTCTGCGGCGTCTGATCTGGGCCTGCACTGTTTGCCAAGTACCCCTTTAGGGGTTTCCGGTACTAAATGGGTTAAATGTACTCTGCTCAGAAATTTTACTCTTACATTTCTTGAAAATTATAATTATTATGATAATATGTTTTTACTTATTTATTTATTTGTTTATATAAAGTTATAATCTCTGCAATATTTTAACAGATTTTCAGAAATTTCAGCTAAATTCTTACCTTCTAGGGCTTTCCTGGTTTGAATGATCCGTTGGAATAATTGCACAATGTCACTGCGGTTGCGTCTCGACCTGAGAAATAATTTCTAAAGCTAAAATAAACTTTTTATTTGCAGATTTTCATACAGAATGTAAAGCGCTGAGAAACTTTTATTCGAGCGCCCATGTTGTTTCCTACGTCTCTTTGGCGCGGTGACGTCAGAAACTTCGCACTCACTGACGTCACGTTATACAACGTGTGCGCGCCATGGCACTGAATGTCGTTTAACATGCTATTTTTGCTTAAATTTGCTAAATAATTGCAAAACCCCTTGATTGTTTTGAATTGCGGTATAAAATTAATACATGTTCAGTGTCTTTAACCCTTGTCCTGCTGAATATTCATATATGCCACACCCACTACCGATTATCAACCAATCAGATTACTTGATGCAAATTATTACAACAAATTCACAACCTGAATGACAAACAATGTAGATCCTGATCAGATGGCTTCTTCAGAAGCCATCTGATCTTGATCTACATTGTTTCAAAGAAAAGGCATATCCGGGTTCAGCAGGACAAGGGTTAATAATAAAATATAATCGGTTCGCCACGACAATATAATAGGGGCTCGCTGAAGCTCGTCTCTATGAAATTTATAGGGGCTCGCTGAAGCTCGCCCCTATAAAATTGTCTAAGGCTCATCGATGATATTTAATTATTAACCCATTTCAGACTGGAAATCCCTAAACGGGTACCCTGGCAAACAGTACAGGCAAAGATCGGGCGCCGCAGAACGCGGCGTCAAATCAGGGTCAGCACTGTTTGCTAATAAACGTTCAGCTATTTTCCAAATCAATTTTGAAGAAAACACAGTTTGACACCCCTAAATTTTAAAATGGACTCCTGTTATATATAAGGAGGAAGATTCCATTTGGTATAAAAAGGGTTAAAGACAATAACCATGCATTTACTTTATAAAGATCTTCATCAGAACCGCCTCACCGAAGCGGCACAGCTGAGTACCCACAGCATAGTTATGTTAGAGCAGAAATCGGACTGATATATGCTTTATGGTTTCATATGGATAGAAGGCTGTCATTAATTTCGGCCCCTGTCCATCGGGCTTGAAGAAATAGATGTGATGCATGATGCTTCCACACAGAGCTGAAACAGACCGTACACGAGTACTGGTAGACCGCTCAGTAGAGGGTCTAAGCATGCCCAAGCAAAGCGGTGTGAGTCTGACCGTCCATGCTTATAACCCTATTGGTTTCATTGGGCGACAGGGCTTGAGATGTCATTACGTCTCAATGTCGGGTAAAAGTCCCAGAAAATTGGAAGCAACGTCCCATATTACCTATACGGTGTTGACGAGGACGTTAAACCTCACAACAAACAAACAAAGAAACAAATGTCATTAATTTATTTTCATGATACTTTTAGAATCATTAACAAAGCTAAAAGGCCAATATATACACCTTTGTCATTAAAATACCTGCCTTTAATGGTGAGTGGTTTGCTTGCTGTTATTGTTGATTCCTAAAGGGGCTCAAACAAGTTTACAGTATACAGTTTATTTGTGTAGTTCCATGAAATGGAACAGAAAAAAAAGTACATGTATTAACCCATATATGCCTCGCGGCCCTTTTCTGGGACATTGGCAAACAGTGCAGACACAGATCAGACGCCGCAAAACGCGGCGTCTGATCTGTGTCTTCACTATTTGCTTAAAGAACACTCATTTTTGTAAAATTTCCTACAAGCAATAACAAACCTGACACCCCTATAATTGGAAATTGTCCACTCCAAACTTACTGGATGGAATATTCCATTGTCATATATGGGTTAAATATCTTTGGCAAAACGAAGATGAGTCGATAACAGTTCACACAGCTGTCAGAAACACCAAGTCAAAGCTAAGGAAACTACGAATATTTAACTACGAAAGATCAACAAATTGTAAATTTTGGTACCATACACGCCTTGGTAGCTCAGTCGGATGCGCCTTTGACTGCATGGTGAATAACATGTTACATGTGGCGGGCTCGACACCTGCTGGGACTACAACAACTGCTTTCGTGGCAACTGATCATGAAATATTTTCTATGGTCCTTCTCTCCCTTCCGCTGGTTCAAGACAGCAATTGTCAAATATGCAATATGCAGGTTAACCGCTTCCCAGGAATAGTGTGCTTAGGTAACATGACCTACATAGTGCTTAGTTGGCTATTTGATTCCAAAACAAACACACACAAATCAAACTATCGTAGTATTTAGTGCAATTATAAAAATATTTGTAGCCCAAAAGGTAGAGATTTAGTGGCTTTCAATAAAAAAAAAAGACTTATGTATGTTCTTGCAATGTCATTTGTTCAATTTAAGGAAGCCCTAATAGCAAACCTTGGTCAAGGTCAGGCACAAAAAGTGTGACAAAGTCCGTCACTGAGTCTCAGAAGGGGCCAGTCTTAAAGCCACAATTAAACATGTAGCAATCAGCCACATTAGGCATGCAGCCAAGAACATAATACATGTGCACCTAAACCTCTTTATAACACAGTTCGTTATAACACGGTTTTTGGATATGATGGATTGTATTGATTGTTAAACGTATACCCTAAAAATCCACAAAAACATCCAAAAGGTGTAAACAGAAAAGCAAACAGAACAGACCCTGATCAGACTGCTCTTTCGAGAGCAGACTGACCTGGGACTTCACTGTTTTTAGGCCCATCTGTCGTAATAGTTAAGATTATTACGGGCAATATTATTTTTTGATGTTTAATTAAAACGTTCAAAAACTGTGCTTTAAAGCGGCTGTGTCAGTGCTATCTTTTCTGGTTTTCAATAAGCTTTCTGAAATGTTTCTATGGCGTCCCATTTGAGTATAAACGGTCCCCGCCCATTGGGGCTTGAAGAAATATATGATCTGCATGATGCTTCCACGAAGAGCTGAATCCGACCCGCACACGAGTACTGGTAAACCGCTTAGAGGATCTAAGCCTGCAAAGCGGTGAGCATGAGTCGGACCGTCCATGCTTATAAACCTATTGATTTCATTGGACGACAGGGCTTGAGATGTCATTTCATCTCTATGCCGGGTAAAAGTCCCACAAAATTGGAAGCAACGTCTCCAAAATAACCTTTACAGTGTTGACGGCGACGTTAATCCTTAAATCAAACAAAACTTTGGGTTTAAACCTTTTTAATGCGGTTATATGCATTTCAAATCCCGGTATCCCTAATGATAAATACAGATATCTGTACTTTATGCAATCTTTAAATTGTATTTGTAATTGAAACGCAGATATCTGTATTTGAAATGTACACATCTCTTATTATAATAGCGATATCTGTAATTGAAATATCTGCATTTCAATCACGGATACATGTATCTCATACTCAGGTGAAATTCAGATATCTGCGTTTCAAATGCAGATATCTGTTATTAAAATGCGGATATGTGTGTTAAATGTTGATATTGTATATCTCTATTTACTGCACTTATGGAAAACTGAACACTTGTGTACTAGTTAACCGCTTAGACGATCTTGGCCTGCCCAGGCAAAGCTGTGCAAGTCGGACTGACCATACGAATAGGCCGAATCATGGCCATGATGCCCCCGGACAAATTCTCCCCGAATATAATCCTACCACAACCCTCCCCCTTTTGTAACGGTGGACCCCCATCATTAGTTTAGGCGCACACCCCCCCCCCCCTCCCCCAGGTCAAAATCCTTCCCGGTCAAAATCCCCCACCATGCTGTTTATAATAGTGTACGAAGTCCCTCACCTCCACATGCATGATTATAACACTGGATTTTAAAAATCAATCTATTATATACATGTACATCTGTCATTTTGAAAACTGCAGATTCCAATACAGATTTGGTGCAATACAAGCATTTATCATATGGGCCCCTAGTCTAGCTCCTAGACCTTGATGTCATATTTATCAATCTTCCTGTATGTTTCATCAAATATGAGACTTTGTGGCTAATCTTTAGTCTTGTCTCAGACATCAAGGTCGGATAACTTCCCCCAAGATAAAACAAGCTGCTATTAGAGAGGCAAACAGAAATGAAAAAAAAATATGCATATATATATAAGTATACTAACTTCATTATATGATATCCGACTAGTAGCTAGTCTAATGGGCCCCGTCAAGCGATTTTGGTACTATCGCATATGCGAGCAGCGAAGGTTCAGGCGAGCCTGCGCATCCGCGAAGTCTCGCCAGAACCTTCGCTGCTCGCTCATACAAGCAGTGAATCAAGAGGAACCTTCAGACAGAAAGCCATATCCCTGGCCCCTCTGAATGGCTGGGCATGCGCAGTTAAAATTTGTCATGACGGAATGCTCGAAGACACAAATTCGCTTGGCGGGGCTCATATGACTTCGCGTCTGAGAGTGTAATAACGCCATGTAATATTTTCGCTCATCCACTAGTGGATTAAATATGCAAATTAGCTAGATACGTCCCGTAACGTTACATGTACGACGTCCTTAACGAAGTCGCGTTTACTAATGGCGGAATATTGATATTCTTGTAAACAATCGTGAATAAAATGCGTTTTAAAAGTCATATGATAAATAGAATCTTGCATTCGTTCTCATGTATTATTTAATTTATTAAACTCGTTGAGGAAAAGGGATAAAATGCTCGGCAAAGCCTCGCATTTTATCCATTTTCCTCAACTCGTTTAATAAATTCAATAATACATGACAACTCATGTAAGATCCTCTATATCTATATTGGTGCACATTGAGAAGTTATTGCAACAAGCAGGTACATGTAGTACTGCACAAGTACAACAGGTGACAAAATACAGAACCGTGAAATAATTCTAACAATGGATAAGAACATTACAAATGAAACAAACATACTTATTTAGTCATGGCAAGAGATTAAAGTCATTCAACTAACTTGATAATGCATGTTCAATTATGATGATCACCTTCATTTTACATTATAAAATTATAAGGAAATGTGTTACATAAGTGTCACAGTGTTGAAGCAGAATTTTCAAAAGTGATGCAGCAAATCAATAAATTAATTCTGTAATCAGTAAATTCATATTGAAATTGTCTCAAAAGGTAAATGGATTACTTTAACCCTTATCTTGCTGTTCATGACAACCCCTATCTTTGCAAACAGTGTAGAAGCCATCTGATCAGGATCTGCACTGTTTGGCATTCATTTAAGAATTTGTAGCAATAAATTACATCAAGTAATTTGATTGGTTGATATAACGAAATGGGTGTGGCTTACATGAATATTCAGCAAGATAAGGGTTAATTAGCCATTATGACTTAGTCAGGGCATAAGTGATGACTTTTATCTGTTCTAACCGGTTTCAGGGGTGGGGGAGCGGGATTTTTGTCCAACCTGACATACAGCGAGGGGTATTATGTTCGGGAGGATTTTGTTCGGGGGCATTTTGTCCGCATTACAAAAAGGTGGATTATGTCCGGGGGGATTATGTCCGGGGGGATTATGTCAGAATACCACATAGGCCTTAGCTGTTTAATGGGGCGGTGAAATTTATTAAGGGCGTATGATGGCATTCATCTCAATGTCTGGTAAAATTCCCACAAAATGAGAGGCAATACATCGATACGGCATGAAGACGTGATAACGTCAGGTTGACATCGATACGAGGTGATGCGACGTGATAAAGACAGGTTAACATCGATACGGCATGAAGACGTGATACGGCGTGATAGCGTCAGGTTGATATCGATACGACGTGATGCGACGTGATAAAGACAGGTTAACATCGATATGACGTGATGCGACGTGATAAAGACAGGTTATACTGCAACCCAAAGGGTCAATTTATTCTGATGCTATACTGTGACCCAAAGGGTCATATTTTTCTGAGAGTAATATTCTTTTTCTTGCATACCTTTCATCGATACGGAATGAAGACGTGATACGACGTGATAACGTCAGGTTGACATCGATACGGCATGTGGTCGTGATACGACGTGATAACGTCAGGTTGACATCGATTCATCGTGTTGCGATGTGATAACGACAGGTTGACATCGATACGGCATGATGACGTCAGGTTGACATAGATCGATGTAGGCACGATTTGGCCCGCTGTTTTGACCTGGTTTGGTTGTAAAACATGCGGAAAATATATCAGTTACCTAGTTTAGATTTACCTTCATTTGCAATCTGCAGCTACGATACAAATGTGTGCCTTTCATTTGTTATATGTGCTTTTGCGTGCAATCATATCTGATTTTAATCTTTGTTGCGAACAGACAATATCAATAGCTTGAAAAGGCGCCAGTTGATTAAGGTGCATCTGAGCAGTTTCGTCGCCGGTAGATTATGTCAGACGAATCAGGTTATATGTCTCCACTGGTGCGCAAGTTGATTAAAGCTTCGCTGGTCAAACACATTGTGTTGTATGTTTTCGTGTGCTCAGGTTCTTATATTACATGTAATTTAAAACTCGTCATGCAATAATATTTATGTTTTCAATACATATGCTCACTTCCTTGTCTGACTTAATCGTCTAGGGTCAGAACAGTTGAAGCACAATTAGTATAAACGTAAACAGTTCTTCCTCATTCTTCAAGAGGGTTGGCCGGCCCCCGCCCATAGGGGCTTGAAGAAATATATGGGATGCATGATGCTTCCATGCAGAGCTGAAACCGGCCCGCACACTAGTACTGGTAAATAGCTTAGAGGATCTAAGCCTGTCCAGGAACCGCGGTGCGAGGCGGACCGTCCATGCTAATAAACCCTATTGGTTTAATTGGGCGACAGGGCTTGAGATGTCATTTCATCTCAGTGTCGGGTAAAAGTCCCACAAAATTGGAAGCAACGTCTCCAAAATGACCTTTACAGTGTTGACGGGGACGTTAAACCTCAAATGAAACAAAACAAGAGGGTTGGCGCGTCGTTAAACTCGAAAACATCATCATCATCATCATCATCATCATTCTTCGAATTATACGAATTTTACATGGGTGTGAGGGTGCATAGAAAATCCTTTCTAAGGGCCACGGTACGGTATCGCGAGGCTTGCAATACTGTGGCCCAAAAGGTCAGATTTTTCGGATGCTATACTGTGGCCCAAAGTGTCAGATTTTTCTGAGAGTAATATTCTTTTTCTTGCATACCTTTCATTTCTGTGCGCGATTGTTTAGCTCGCCATCACGAAAACACACCTATATAATTTTGACCTCCTTGAACCCCACTTTTATATAGTAAAACTGGGGTTTCCGGGGGTAAACCTTATTTTTCTTATTTCTGCTCTAAAATATAGATTGCGGGTACTCAATGAAGCGGTTCTAACGAGTGCCCGCAATCTATTTTTGAGCAGAAATAAGAAAAATATCACAATTTTTCATCTTAAAATTTTCATTTTTTCGGCGATAAAGATGGCAATATATCTGTATAGGTGTGTTTGCGTAATGCCTTATGAAAGTAAAATGGAATTATTGTCATACCCCTGGCATCCGTCATCGGCGTCGACGTCAGTGTCGGCGTCGACGTCAGTGTCGGCGTCGGCGTCCGTATTTGGTAAAAAATTACCTGCAGGCTCTTGTTTGTTGTATTTTTGCAAATTCATTTTCACATCTACTTAACAACTGGAAAAATATTTTACTGTTCTTTTTTATTCCATTCCCCAAGTTTATTTGCATAAACTGGTAAGGATTTCATGCATATTAACTCCCCTGGTTAAATATCCGCTGCAATCTCTGTGGCGCATGGGATAGCGTGTTAAACTCGTGAGTTAAGCTCGTGTGTTTAAATCAACTCTGAGATTTTTTTTTCTTGAATTTGTTAGTTTGAATTGAGGTTTTACGTCCCCGTCAACACAATTTAGGTAGCTTTGGAAACGTTGCTTCCAATTGTGTTGGTCTGTCACCCGACATTGAGATGAAAGGTCATCCCAAGACCTACGGTACAAATAAACCAATTTTGGTTAATATTCAGGGACGGTCCGACTCGCACTACTTTGCCTGGGCTTTGACCTTCTAAGCGGTTTACCAGTACTCATGTGCGGTCGGTTTCAGCGTGGAAGCATCATGCAGCCCAGTCTATAGTGGACAAGGCAATTTTTTCTTGATGAAAACACGCAAATAGTTATTCTGTTCTGCACCTTTTCTGATTTTTCTTCAAAAACTAAAAATCATAAATAATTATTTCATTTTTTAATATTTCATTTTATTAATGCATAGGCTGGATTTCTTGTTCATTTGTTCTTACGGGTACTTTTTGTAGCCTTTCTAATGTTGTAGTTTATATAGCTTTTTTACATAAAAAATGTTGTTGTTTTTTTCGGGCAAAAGCTGCAATTTATTAACAAAAAGGGCGAGGATTATGGCCATGTCAAATCGATTTAAGCCCCCCAGTGGAATTCTTTCCACTGACCGTTCCAAGGCGGTTCTTCTGTGGTGGTTTATTTATGTTGTTGTTTGTTACTAACTGTGTGTGTCGCTTGTGCCTTTTTATTTTGGATGGCCATTTGGCCATTTTGTGGGAAAGTAACTGTCCTTATGACCTTCCTTTGTTTAGGTTTCCATTATGGTCTGGTCGCTTAATGTTCGTGTTTCTTTCCCTTTGGTGCCTCTTTGATGGGTGGAGTAAGTTAATTGTATCGATTCCTGATCTTTGTTTTACTTCTACTTAAAACAAGACTTCTTCTTCAGTGGTTCTTAGGGGTACTTTCTGATTCTCTTTTAATTGCTTGCAGTCTGTTTAGATCTTTTACGAGAGGTGTTCTCGAAGTTCTCGGAATTAGTCTATAACTTTTACGAATACGCTGTACTGCGAAAATCGATTTCATTTATGGAATCTATCATTCAACGATAGCAAAATGCTATGATATCTTGCCTGTATATTGATAAGTTTTTTTTAAAGAAATATCTTAAACATACCACTAACTGCTAAACTCTGTCATGTGGGTTCAAGTTGCATAAGCGGAAAATATTTAGATAGCTAATTGTTTTGTTGTGCTGCTATTTAAATATAACTCTGCTCTGATATGTTATGTGTCGGGCTTATATCAAAGAGTAACGTCGAAGATTCAGACCTTTTACAAATTAAGGAGACATGAGCATTTTAGACAGAAATAGAATGGACCAACGCTGTTCCAGTGCCATCAGCCCAGAACGGAAGAAGCCAGGGTCCTTGTCTCTGACCCACTCCTCAACTGCCCCCACGACTTCTTCGTTGGACCGGAAACGGAGTCCATGGATATACTTTTTCAAACTGTTTGGGAATAGGAAATAGTCACTAGGAGCTAAGTCCGGAGACTAGGCAAGGTGCGGTATTAGCTCGTACCCATTCCGCTCAGCATCATCTATTGCAATTTTGCAAGTGTGCACCCTTGCATTGCCCTGTTAGAGCAGAATCTCTTTCTGCGTTTTTCACGGATCGCAGTGCTCAGTTGGCATATTAAGTACTTGTTATTGTACTTTTCTTTGCTAGGAGGTCCAACAAAATAACGCCTGGTGCGTCCCAAAATACAGTTCTGATGACCTTGCCAGCGGAGGGTTGCGTTTCGAACTTCTTTGGCCTCGGAGGCGGTTCTAACGAGTAGCCACAATATATATTTTGGAGCAGAAATAAGAAAAATAAGGTTTACCTCTGCAAACCCCAGTTTTACTATATAAAAGTGGGGTTCAAGGGGTCAAAATTATATAGGCGTGTTTTCGTGATGTGAAAGAAAGCATGAAACAAAAAGACAACACACTGATATACCAATTTTCCAATGCCTGATTTCTTTTTTGGAAAATCCGACTTTTGGCGTTTGAAAATAATACATTTTTTTGCGAATGCATGTGTTACGCCCAGTCAGTGTATTGGGTACATACGTATGATGACTAGTATTTGAAATAAATAAATAAATAAATAAATAAATAAATAAATAAATAAATAAACTAGACAAAGTGCCCAGTGGGGCACGTATACCCCCGGCAAGGGCCATCGCCTCAGCTGAAACAAGAACTACAAAGGGAAATAACTCTAAAAGGCCTGACCCCTTGGCCCTTATTTTCTTTCCCACAATACAAGTAGTCATACTGATCATGTGTGCAAAATTTCAAGTTTCTATGTGAAGCAGTTCCTGAGATATCTTTGACACAAAATAATTGTTTACGGACAGACAGACAGACAGACAGACGGAAAAGACAAAAACTATATACCCCCATTGCATACTTCGTATGCCGGGGGTATAATAAATGTGTTGCCGTGACGTGTACGGAGGAGTTGGGGCTTAGCCAAGATAGAGATGTGGGGTGGTGGTGGGGGTATATAATTTTCAGAGTAATACCACTCCACTGAAATGAACCATACCTTTTATGATTTCAGGATTTAAAGGCTACGAAACCTGCGGGTTACCAAACGTTGCAGTAGAGAGAACATCAGACATAGCATGTAGCTATAAGAACTTCAACAGAACAGGGGAGAGTGACGGTTTATTTGTTGGTTAGTTTCACATGACAATTATTTTAGCTAGCTCATAAGTTATTGCAAAGGCGACCAGAAATGGCCCTAGATAGTCTGCATTTCATCCTAATTGATTAAGCCACGCACAATAACTGCTATCAATCAATCAAAATACTTGATATAATATATTTGTTTAATTCACAAACTGCATGTCAAACCGTGTACCGTCGTAACCGTATGAATTCGGACAGACAGACCTGGGGCCAGTTTCATCAATAAACATCGTGCGATTAATCTTAAATTGTTCTTACGCACTTTTTAAAGAACTGCGTACGTCAGTTTCATCAAAACATCGCAAAGTGTTCGTAAGAGCTAAATTTGCGTTTCACTAAAATATGTCGCAATTTTGAATATGCTCTTAAACGGGGCCACTAATTGTCACATGCGTGATCACGTGCCGTCTTGAAATAGCCGTGTAAAGTAGATAACACGTTTTAAAATTATTATTCCAGTGGATGTAGATGTACATTCAATATAAACAACGTTGAATCAACGTTGATTCTACGTTGTTTCAAACTTGTGTTTCCATTTCATTATCGTAAGATACAGATATTAATTATCTGGACCCATTTCCCACTGTACTACTGGCGAGTTGGTCTGTTTTGTTGACGCCGTGACGTCAGACTATCGTTGATAGTAAACCTTTTACAACAAGCGTGCCTGTCTGTAACTGCGGTGTGTGTGTGTGTTGGGGGGGGGGGGGGTGCGGTTATTGGGTTTTCAGCATGAGTGCACGTGTACTGTTGAGTTTATAATATTAGATTACATGTGAGACTTCGCTGAGCATTGTATTACCTTTTCACGCGCAATTTAACAAATTCAGTTATACAAGGGCACGGATACGTCACTAAAACAAGCCTATATAATATTGACCCCCTTGAACCCCTCTTTTATATAGTAAAAATGGGGTATACAGGGGTAAATTTAATTTTTCCTATTTCTGCTCTAAATATAGATTATGGGTACTCGTTAGAACCGTCTCAATCGCCTCGATGAGGTGGTTCTAACGAGTACCCACATTCTATATTTTGAGGAGAAATAAGAAAATTATCGCAATTTTTCGTCTTAAAATTTTCGTTTTCTCGGCGATAAAGTTTACAATGCATTTGTATAGGCGTGTTTTCGTAATGCAAGATTCAATTTATCGTATGAACTTAAAACACAGGTTATGCACGGTTTTAACACAAAACGTCAATACATGACGATTAATAAGGAACCGCAGATAACGTTACATGACGTAGCCTCTGTAAGTGTTCGTATTTAACGTATATCAGTTTTCAGCTCCGGTTTGTTGTTGGCAACGGTCTGTAGCAAATATTTTTTCATTGATTGTTCATCTGTCAGGCCGTCCAGCCTTACCATGAAAAATAAATTCAGTTCATTTGCAACATAGAGCCTACAGAATGACTGATTTTAAATTACAAAGAACCTGTTCTATAGCTAGATGTATACACCATTATACAATCGTTTGCACATAGGCGAAATGACAGTACGCAAGACCATGATCCTCTTCCCCGCCGTCGACATTAAAGGGTTTCGTACATACGAGTGTACGCACATGTACGTACGTCCTTCAGTATGGGTGAACGTACGCGTTTCTGTACCCTCGGGTTTAAGACATTGTACCGGGAAGAACCTAAACTTTTAAGAGCTCATATTTTCCAGACCATATGATAGAATTGTGATGATACATAGGTCGAAAGGTTTATTCAGCAATACACTGACCCTTACCTATGACATCTATGTCAAGTCATGGACTTAGAAAACTTTAAATGCTGAAATTATTTAAGAGCTCATAATTTTAAATCATATATAATGGATATGGTTCCTATTTGGTACGGCGATAGATACACATTCGAAGTTAATTCAGCATACCCGCACCACTGCCCTTGACCTCAAGGTCAAGGTCACGGACTCATAATTTTCAACATAATCGCGGCCAATGCCCATGACCTCAAGGTAAAGGTTACAGACTCAGATTTATTTAAATGTCAACATTTTTTTAATAAGAGCTCACATTTCCCAACAAATTTAATGCATTTACTTCATATTTGGTATGAAGAAAGATACTTGTCGTTTCTCCGGCTACTCCGTTTCGTGTTCGTCCACATCTGATTAATGATCTGCTCGAAATAAAAGAAATAATCTTGAAAGCGCCGTAAAACCAAAACTCAAGGTCAAAGTCACAGACTTAGTAATTTATTTTTTTTATGGATTTGATGCATATCTGGATGATGATACAAACTTTTTCCAAGATTTAAACGACATTAACCCACACCTACGCTTGTTCTACAGTTTTCCAGCCGAGCAATGCGGTCTTTTTTTTTTTTTTTTTTTTTGGCAACATGCTTTTTTGGTGAGGGTGGTCCCTGGGCGGGGGAATCTGTGTCGTATTCACAATTCTAGTTTTATGTGTCGATTTGCGGAACACTGAGACTTCATATTAATCAAAAGTATAATCGCAGATTGTGGGCAATCGTTAGAACTACCTGAACGCGTTGGTTCTTTTGTTTGCACCCCGCCAACCGTTGGTTCAATGTACATATACTTCGGTCATTTTGGAGAGGCTGCTTTTGATTTTGAAGGACTTTTACCCGACCTTGAGGTGAAGTGAAATTATAAACCCTACCGACCAAAGCCGCTATGGTTTAAGGAGCGGTCCCACTCGTACCACTTTTCATGGGTAGGCTTTTGCAAACTAAGCGGTTAACCAGTAATCAAGTCTGGACGGTTTTAACTCTGTGCGGAAGCTCTATGTCTCCAAGCCCCGATGGTCGAAAGCCAGCGTTGGATGAAATATAGATTGTGAGTGCTCGTAAGCACAACCTCAAAGAGGCGCTTCTAACGAGTACCCCCAGTCTCTATTAGAAAACAAGAAAAATGCCAAATGGCATTATGGACGGGTTTGACGGGGTTAACCAAAAGGTAAACCGGGACGCTGACGCCCGGCCGGCCGCCCGCCCGCCCGCCCGCCCGGACATAGCTATTCTAAAGGACGGAATTTTTCCTTGCAAAACCCGTCCAAAAATAAGGAAACCCCCAACCCAAACC
Source organism: Lucinisca nassula (assembly GCA_963580285.1). Lineage (NCBI taxonomy): Eukaryota > Metazoa > Mollusca > Bivalvia > Lucinida > Lucinidae > Lucinisca > Lucinisca nassula. The sequence goes on along the minus strand of OY757019.1, from coordinate 8,165,056 downwards.
CAAACTAAAGATTATATAAGGGGTCTTCATTGCATGGGCTAGTATAAGTAATGGGCGTGGTCTGTGAAGGAAAGCGAAATGGCATTTACGCACCATTCTTTTAACAACGAGCCGCGGTAGGTTTCTATAAACTATGCTGCGCGTTATCTACTTCCGAGACATGTCCAACGTTTAAGACGAAAATTTCAATGTGCGACGTCTAAATATTCATCTCAGAAATACGACAAAATGTGCGAACATCGCAGATCTTGAGCAGTTGATGAAACAGGATTTTTGTCGTAAGAACTTCGTACGATCTTTTTAAGACGAAAATACGTCGCAAATGCTTTGATGAAACTGGCCCCAGAGCAAACAATGTAGACCCTGATGAGACGCCGCAGTACGCGGCGTCTCATCAGGGTCTATACTGTTTGCCCCTCATCTACATGTAACTATTTTAGACTCAACATATAACATAGTAAATTCGACTTGTTCAAATTGTATAACAAGTGTGGTGTCCGAATAGTTAGGTACGTTGCAACGACGTTGATGTGACGTTGCATGAACGTCATGACGTTGTAACGACGTTGAGGTGACGCCACAATTACGCCATGTGCCTGCTAGGATGGATGTGTTTCGATAATGTACTGTACTGTGCACCTTTTTCAAGGAATCATTGGTCCATCAAGGAGCGAGGAAAGTGCGCAGGTAGCGGAAGCACTGAGCCTTGGGAAGAAGGAAAACAGCTTTCTACAGATATCTGTGTCTGCTACAGCTACGCCCCTGGGGAATAGAAACTCTTATCCCAACTTTTACAGAGTGATTCCCGATGATTCCAAACAAATCGAGGTAAAATATATTTGTCGTATACAATCTATATGTTTTGTTTGTTTGATTGAGGTATAACGTCCACTTCAACACTATTTAGGTCATTTAGGAGACGTTGCTTCCAATTTTGTGGGACTTCTACCCGACATTGATATGTAATGACATCCGCTCAATGGTATCAATATGTTTATAATGCATAGATTCATATTAACCTCTTACGCAATACTCTGGTAACTGTTATTTAATGGAAAATAGCCCGGCTTTTCTTATCACTGTGAGGTCTGAGTATTGCGTAAGAGGATTATCTATAGAATCTGGACTGGATTGTCAAACAGTGTAGAATTACGCAAACACGCCTATACAAACTCATTGCCACCTTTATCGCCGAAAAAATGAAAATTTTATGATGAAAAATTGTGATATTTGTCTTATTTCTGCTCAAAATATAGATTTTTTGGCACTAGTTAGAACTGCCTCATCGAGGCGGTTCTAACGAGTATATACAATCTATATTTTAGAGCAGAAATAAAAAAATAAGGTAAACCCCCGGAAACCCCAGTTTTACTATATAAAAGTGGGGTTCACGGGGGTCAAAATTATATAGGCGTGTTCTCGTGATGGATTTGGAACTTAATCCAATGATTGATCTACCTGTGTTCTGATTTTCCTTTGTTACGACCAGTAAAGATTAAAACTAATTCTTCTTTGAATCACATATTTAAATAATTTCTGTTTTTCTTTCTTTGTGATTTCTACGCCCCATATACTCTAATAAGAGGCCACATATGGGACTTTTCAAAAGTGATCTTTAAGAAAATTTTTGAACAGTCCCAAAGGTGGCCTTAGAATAGGAATTTTGTTGTGTTTATGTTCGAGTCGGGCTTGTGGAATATTGTGTGGTGAAAAAAGATATTAAGAGACTGGAACTATCAGTATGCGTTGCAAGCCGGATTGAGGTGGTTCCACAAAATTGCCCTGGTAAACTAAGAGAACTATCCTTCTTGCACACGGGATAAGGAAATCCATGAATTTAGCTTGGGAAAGAATTCTGACTTATCCTTGTGTTCTTACCCAAGCAAACTGCAAATGAATTATGCGTGAAAAATGAAACATTGGATAAAGTAAATGAAAGTTTTCGGTGGTGTTGTACAAGAAAAAGATTCTAATATGGGTTATGTTGTCGATGAACGTTTCCAACCCTCGGGAGACCGTGCTGAGCGTAGCCTCGATTCCGCTTAGCAAGATCATCCCTCGGGTTGGAAACGCCCATCTACAATATTACACCATATTAGATTCGTGTATGCCATTCCTCCCCCTCAAGACTGTACAAAGTGCATCTCGCAAACAAGATTACTCCTAAAAATCGGACACCTTGAGAACTTAATGTAATTCTCGAAAAAAATTAAACAAATTTGTTTCATGAGCCAGCAAGGAGGTTCAGTCGGATTAGCAAACGGTGTAGGAGCAGGAGCAGTCTGCTCACTGTTTACTTTTGCTTAGGACTATCTGTCCCAGTACTTATAATCATTACGGTAGCTATGTAAGGACCACCACATTACGCAAACACGCCTATACAATTACATTGCCACCTTTATCGCCGAAAAAATGAAGATTTTATGATGAAAAATTGTGATATTTTTCTTATTTCTGCTCAAAATATAGATTGTGGGCACTCGTTAGAACCGCCTCATCGAGGCGGTTCTAACGAGTACCCACAATCTATATTTTAGAGCAGGAATAAGAAAAACAAGGTATACCCCCGGAAACCCCAGTTTTACTATATAAAAGTGGGGTTCAAGGGGATTATAATTATAAAGATGTGTTTTCGTGATGACAGTATTTTCTCTTTTCAGACGATGATTTTACTGATGAAGGAGCTGAACTGGAACAGGATTGCCATTATGTACGAGGATAATTTATACTGCAAAACATGTATACAATCCTTGGCAGAGAATGCGCGGCAAAATCTAATCTGCGTCTCTAAGGAACTGGCAATCAGTGTGTCAGAAGACGGTGACGTGTCTGTAGATGAAATCAACACTTATCTGCAAGATATCATGCTTCAGTCTCCTGTGATCGGTGGTGTGATTCTGTTTGCCAGCAGAGAAGTTGCTAACAAGGTTCTGTACGCTGTTGACAGTAAAGGAGTAGCTGATGTACCAATATTTATTCTGTCCGAGTCAGTTGGGGTGCAGAGTGACGTCTTCATGTCAAACGGTGTAGTTATGCCAAAAACGAAAGGTTCTATGAGTGTTTCAGCGCCATATACAGAGATCACAACGTTTACCGACTACTGGTTATCACTGATGACAAATATCACTCTGCTAAAAGAAAAAGTGGTATTGAACCCCTGGCTGGATGAATTGTTTGTGTCTATTTCAAACTGCGATCCAGCCTTGTCGCCGTCTTGTAAAGGTTTGTCATTAGAGGAGGCTAGGGAGAAATTTCCAATACAGCCAGTTTATCTGAAGTATGGTATTCTGGCCGCTCACACAATGGCTAAAGCTACGGTTCAGTTGTACATTAAACTTTGCTCCGAAAATTCGCTGGACTGTTTATCAGATTTCAAGAAGAATTTCAAGCCATACATGCTGATTGGCGAAATAAAAGATATTTCCGTAGATTTTAGCACAGATTTCCCTGGAGTTTCTGTAGAACCCCTTACGAGTTCACAATACAAAATGACATTTGGAAATTTGGCGAGTCCAGTTTCAGTTTCGGATCATGAAGTCTACCAGGTCTACAATTACCGTCAGAATCCAGCCGGTAGTGGTAATGGAGATTTTGTTTTGCTTAAGGTAATATTTATTTGTGACTTTTCAATTTTTATTGGCATTATATATTGGTACACGTGTCGTTTAGTGTGTGCCTTTATGTCTCAAAGTATCACGACAATGGTCGTCTGCTGGTTACCTTTGAAAATTATTGTTGCAAAGTAGAAGTAAAACAAAGATCAGGAATCGATACAATTAACTTACTCCACCAACCAAAGACACCAAAGGGAAAGAAACACAAACATTAAGCGACCAGACCATAATGGAAACCTAAACAAAGGAAGGCCATAAGGACAGTTACTTGCCCACAAAATGGCCATATGGCCATCCAAAATAAAAAGACACAAGTGATACATACAGTAAGTAACAAACAACAACATAAATAAATCGCCACAGAAGAACCGCCTTGGAACGGTCAGTGGAAAGATTTCCACTAGGGGGCTTAAATCGATTTTACGTGGCCACAATCCTCGCCCTTACTTCCGTCGCAATTTAGACAAATAATTTATTCAGTCCGCATATAGGCCTCCTAACTCATCAGTGCAACATCTCCGTGAACACAAATAATCAAAGAACCACAGAGGTGAGACAACGGTGAGGACTCGACAGCAAGAAACCACTGAAAACCAACAGTTAGACCCTGTTGCAAAACGTTTATCGACCTAGGTCAGACTGCAGTCTGATGTTTGCCTGCATGCAAAATATGTTTGAAAAACTTGCAAGAATGCAGCAGACGACATTACAGACGGCATTTTCAGATTCAGTTTCCATGGTATCTTGAGGGATAACCAGTACATTGCATATTTTTACTGCCGCTCTTGAATTTTATTTGTATTAGATTAACACATTATGTACCGGAAACCCCAAAACGGGTACCCTGGCAAACAGTGCAGGCCCAGATCAGACGCCGCAAAACGCGGCGTCTGACCAGGACCTTCATTGTTTGCAAAGTACCACAAGGTATATTGGTTATTACGTTTTTGTACGTATTTAATGCGTTTCGTCTACGTTTTAGTACGTTTTTGCTAGGTAAACGCTACGTTTATCGAAATGCCACTTATTTTTTCAACGCACAAATCAAACGTACCTGCGTGACATATGTAGCTATATATAGCCGTTGTACTACGTTTTACTACGATTATTCCCGTTTTACTACGATTATTGATTATTTTATACACGTCATTCTGATTTAATTTCAAAATTCAATATTCTACTTATTGCAAATTCAAGCTTTTGTACCACCACTGAACACTCCAAATTATTAACTTCATATTTGACTGCCGTCAAAAACATGTGATAAAATATTGCGACAAAGTCTTCGAAAGATCAGGTAGAAACCTGTTTTGATCTATAAAAATCCTAATTAGTTTTAAATAAATTAAAATCCAGGCATTTTCGTGCTTCAAGTCTTTCTACTTATGATTTTTCCACCCTTTACACTACACTTCCTCATAATATTATAAAAGAAAAACTCAATGATTTAATTGAATGGACATTTCATAGGAAAGACTCCCTCTATCTTGCATGTAATGTAAGAAATGTTTTTTTCACTTCTGACGAGCATAAAAATTATACTTTATGGTCATGTCAGAAAGTGTGTGAAGCTCTCACCTTTCTACTTGACAATATTTACATAAGATTTGGTACTAAGTTATTTAGACAAGTTGTGGGTATTCCGATGGGTACTAATTGCGCACCACTTGTGGCTGATTTGTTTTTGTTTTGTTATGAGAGAGACTTCATGATGTCCCTTTCTGCTGAAAACCAGTCTGAAATCATTGAAGCTTTTAGCTTCACTTCTAGATATTTGGATGATTTATTAAATATTGATAATACCTATCCCAATGGTTTGATCAGTCAAATTTATCCCCCCCCCCCACACACACACAGGACTTCAGTTAAATAAAGAAAATTCTTCTGATACCAAGGTGCCGTTTTTGGATTTACATCTATCTATTGTAGATGGGTTTGTTTCGTGAAAAAAATATGATAAACGCGATGATTTTTATTTTGAGATTGCAAATTTTCCTTTTTTTTGGATGGTGATGTTCCTCATGCGCCATCTTATGGCGTTTATATTTCGCAATTAATTCGATTTGCCAGAGTGTGTAGTCATGCAACTGACTTCAACACTCGTAATAAATTGTTAACGACTAAACTTCTTAATCAGGGTGATCGGTACTATAAACTACGCAAAGCTTTTTCAAAATTTTATAGACGTCATTCTGATTTAATTTTAAAATTCAATATTGGACTTAAATGTCTTCTGCAACAAGGTCTATCGGAACCCGAATTTTATGGTGACTTAGTATATAAATTCAGAAAAATATATAACCGCATTGACATCAGCACCCAATTTCGTAAAATCATTCTTCGATATAAAAAGATTGGGTACAACATAAATGTTATACGACAGACTGCATGCATGGTAGTTAACCCAATCACTGTTGACAACTTTGCTTCCCTCTTTAATTGCACGCCGGTGGATGAGGCCTCAGATTCTATGACGGTTCCAGCGTAAAGGCTTATTGAAAATTAGAGAGATCTAATTCAATGTAATGTTGGTTGGTGCCTGATGCTCTATCTCTGGTCGGACATCGGAGTCTAACTGTTAGTTTTCTTTTGCTCCAGCGTTTCAGTGGTTTCTTGCTGTCGAGTCCTCACCGTTGTTACATCTCTGTGGTTGTTTGATTATTTGTGTTCACGGAGATGTTGCACTGTTGAGTTAGGAGGCATTCATGCGGACTGAACAAATTATTTGTCTAAATCGCGACGGAAGTAAGGGCGAGGATTGCGGCCACGTAAAATCGATTTAAGCCCACCAGTGGAATTCGTTTCCGCTGACCGTTCCAAGGCGGTTCTTCTGTTGCGGTTGATTTTTGTTATGGTTTGTCTTTGGGTGTTTGTGTGGCTTATATTATTTTATTTTGGATAGCCTATGGGCCATTTTTTGAGAAAGTAACTGTCCTTTTGGCTGTCCGCCATTGATGTTTCCATTAGGTCTGTTGTTTTATGTTTGTGATTCTTTCCCTTTGGTGTCTTTGATGGGAGCTCTGGGTTGATTGTATCGATTGCTGATCATTGCCTCCACTTCTATTGTAAATCTCTTCTGCAACAAGGTTTATCGGAATTAGAATTTTATGGAAACTTAGTATATAAATTCAGATAAATATATAACCGCAATGACTTCAGCACCCAATTTCGTAAAATCATTCTTCGATGTAAAAAGATTGGGTACAATATAAATGTTATACGACAGACTGCATGCATGGTGGTTAACCCAATCACGGTTGACAGTTTGTTGATCATTGCCTCCACTTCCATTTTCCTTTGTTTCATAATACACAATAAATCTTAGCCTTCAATACGTGATAGTGAGACTGTGGCCTACATATGTAGCCTACATAGCGGTATGCATTACATTATCACTACCTTTAATTACGTACATTGCCGTGCTACTACATTGTACGTTTAACGACGTAATAAAACCTAATCCACAACACTTGACAGTGTGACTTTGGCCTAGTTTGAATCTGGTCATTCAACGTCTGCCTTTGAACATGTTCCCGCCCCCCAAAAACACTTAATATCAGCTTGCTGTTTGCTATATTGATGATAACTGGCCATAAAAAGATGCACTCTTGAAAAAATATGAGGACAAAACACATTTTGTCCGGTATGAGTCTTTGTCGCGGGTCATATGAACTGACAATTTGATTTAAAATTATAGTGCATAAACACACTATATACCAAAATGTAATGTAGAACTGCAGTGATTTTTAATAAATACATGGTTAGTGTCTTTAATAATAAAATATAATAGGTGAGCCGTAGACAGTTTTATAGGGGCGAGCATTAGCGAGCCCCTATAAAATTGTCGGGGCGAACCGATTATATTTTATTATTAAAGACACTTTCCATGTATTTAGTTTATACCGCAATTCAAAACAATCAATGAGTTTTGCAATAATTTAACAAATTTAAGCAAAAAAACAGCAGACAGTGTTGCATGTTTAACGACATTCAGTGCCATGGCGCGCACACGTAGTATAACGTGACGCCAATGAGTGCAAAGTTTCTGACGTCACCGCGCCACAAAGATGTAGGAAAAAACACGGACGCTCGAATAAAAGTTTCTCAGCGCTTTACTTTCTGTATGAAAATCTGGAAATAAATGGTTTACTTTAGCTTTAAAAAATATTTTTGAGGTTGATACGCAACTGCAGTAGCAGTGCGCAGTTATTCCAACGGGTCATTCAAACCTGGAAAAGCCGAGAAGGTAAGAATTAAGCTGAAATTTCTGAAAATCTGTTAATATAAATATTGCAAAGATTTTAACTAGCAGTTTCGTTGTTTTCCAATGTATGAAAATTTGCATGTTATTGTTTATATTTGTAAAATAGGGATCTGAAAAGTAGGTCCGATCTATAAACGGTCACTAGATGTATTATAGGTCTGTAGAATGTATTATAGATCACTACCGATTATAGCGTGCAGCTATTTGACCCCCTTTATATGGTTACTATAATGCCTGATTGCGGTATAAAATTCCATTATATAATAGGCTTACAATAGAAAAAAGACGTCTCCAGTCATTTCTGATCTGATCTTTATCAAACTTGCCGATAACCAGGAGAGACAAACAATCTACGTCGAGTTAGAATTTGGGCCACGCAGGACCAACGTCTTTGGAGTAACCTGCCCTTGAGCATAAATATGGGCGAAAAAAGGTGTCTCCAGTTTTTCTCAGCTGTTTTCGATAGAATCTTTTTGAAACGTTTAGTAAACAAGGACAAGATAATATCTCAGACGAGTTCGAATTTGGCTCGAATCTGACAATCGGTTTCGCATTTACCTTCCCTCAAGCAAGAAAAAAATTTACCTTAGGCTTACAATGGAAAAACGACGTCTCCAACTCTTCTCAGCCATTTCACATCTGATCTTTATCAAATTTGCAGATAATTAGGAGAGGCATACTGTCTACGTTGAGTTCAAATTTGGGCCTCGCAGGACCAACAGCTTTGGAGCTACCTGCCCTTTAGTATAAATATGAGCGAAAAAAATGGTGGCCAAAATTTCTCAGCTGTTTTCGATCGGATGTTTTTGAAACTTTCAGTAAACAAAGACAAGCATAATATCTAAAATGAGTTCGAATTTGCCTTGAATCTGACAACCTGCGCTATTTCCCAGCTGAGCGATCGTTGCCCTCTGGACGACTTGTTTTATGTCCCAGACTAGCTAGTTTCTGCCAATTAGGCCTCGTCATTGACCCTCAGATATGTATTTCCGCTGTTTTGAGAGAAGAACAAAATATAACACAAACTATGATAAAGGTCGTGGAGACTTTTTACGACAGCCACACATTCCCTTACCAGCTGTGGTGAAGTTACAATGTTTTATAAAAGGGACAATCCCTTGGAAGCAAGCTATAAGTTACAATGTCATGTAAAATTACACTGTACAGTGTATAATCCAACAATTAGTCGCAATGTAATGAAAAGTACCTGGCATAATCCGAATATTAGTCGCAATGTAAAGTAAAATTACAATGTATAGTCCCAATAGTAGTCGCAATGTAAAGTAAGAATACATTGTATAATCCAAATATTAGTCGAAATGTAATGTAAAATTACATTGCATAATCCCATTGTTGGTCGTAGTGAAATGTAAAATACATTACATAATTCCAATAAGTTGAAATATAATGTACGGTAACAGTGCCAAGTACCGCTGTATATTACAATATAATGTAAAATTGCAATGCATAATCCTGCTATAAGTCATAATGCAAAGCCAGTTTACAGTGCAAAATCATCACAATGTAACGAAAATTGCCTTGCAAGATCCCACCATAAGTCGCAATGTAAACTAACAGCGCATATTCGCGCTGTATGTCGCAATATTATGTAGAATTACAATGTTTAATCCCCATATTTGTCAAGTAAATCCCACTTATGTAAAATAACTGTGCATAATCACATTCTAATAATTAATGTCGTCATTTCTTTTCTTTTATTTATTTTTATGCCTTTAAGATTTGAAGACGTTTTAATTGAATTCGATTCCTGAGTATTATCTTCCCTTCTATTTTTCATGCCTCTTTTATTGAATCATTTTAGGTAGGGAATCTCACTGAAGACGACAAACTACATATAGATCTTGACGCCTTTCGGGACTACACTACAGATGGAACAGAAACCAGATTCCCAAACTTACGTAGAGGCCAGTGCCCAGCGCAGCAGAAATGTTCAGAGTGTATCAAACAAAACATACCCGACCTTTTCATACACGTGCCTGGAGATTTATATGTTATTGGTATGTGTGCCGCAACAATACAATATACAAGTATTTCATCCAGTCGAAATTTAACAACTTAAATATCTTAGGTATCATTGAAAATGTGTTCGAGATAGGGGTAGTTCGAACTACTGAGGTTTATCATATGACGTCGCGTCTGAGAATGTAATAACGTCATGTAATAAATTCGATAATCCACTAGTGGATTAAATATGCAAATTAGTTAGATACGCTGCGTAACGTTACATGTACGACGTCCTTAACGACGTCGCGTTTACTAATGGGGGAATATTGACATTTTTGTAAAACAATCGTGAATAAAATGCGTTTTAAATGTCATATGATACATAGAATCTTGCATTCGTGCTCATGTATTATTGAATTTATTAAACTCGTTGAGGAAAAAGGGATAAAATGCTCGGCAAAGCCTCGCATTTTATCCCTTTTCCTCAACTCGTTTAATAAATTCAATAATACATGAGCACTCATGTAAGATCCTCTATATTTCATACAGTCGAACTTTAACAACTCCATTATATTAGGCATCATTGAAAATGTGTTCGAGATAGGGGTTGTTCGAACTACTGAGGTTTAGTCATAGCACCAGGTCATGAGGCGTAATAGGGATGACTTTAGGATATCTTTTCAATCTTAGGTATAACAAAATTATGATATTACCACTTTTCTTGTATTCAGCAACAATGTTTCTGAGCTGACTAGAAAAATTATCACTGCCTAGCATTCTACTGAATTTATAAACTAAATCCCCATACAACTCAGGTTCCGACAGTCCCTATTGCAGAAGTGTCTTCAAAGAAATGCCATTTATAGAAAAATGTCGTAACGTCGACGATAAATTTTGAAAACGTTTTGCGCAGTTTATGATACCGATAGCCTTGTTTTAGAAGTTATCAGGATTTTGTTGCGATGATTAAAATCATCAACATGACAGCAAGCTCTAGCAAAACGAATAAGCTGTGACATATAAACCCCATAAGACATAGCCTTAGGGACGTCACCATCCAAGAAAGTAAAAAGTATATTTCCAAAATTAAAATCATTTCTTTTATCATATATTTTGGAAGAGGCAGTACCTTTATAAACAGTCAAAAGTAGATCCAAAAAAGGGGCTTCAGCGTCATCAGAATTAGACTAGCTCAGAAAACACTTCATATTTTTTTCAGTTCTGTGGTGTATTCCTTGTTTCCAAAGGATAACCCTTTTATAGAACATATTATTTAACTTTTATTCATTTGGATAAATTCTATCAACCATTTGATCAAAATAAACACTATCAAAATTTACAAAGATCATCCAAAAATCGAGAGTTATACGCCTCAATAACATCGGTTTGTTTATTTTTAGAAAGGGACAACATGAATTCTTTTTTCATAACAATACAGAACCAAATTTGCAACAAAGAGAGCGCAGTTTGTACCAATCGGAACACCAACTACCTGTCTAAATAATTGAGATCCAAACCTGACATAGATATTATTCCATAAAAAGGAAAGTGCCTCACAAACTACTTGACATGTCCAATAGTCATAAAAGAAGTGAAAGCAATGATCAGGAATCGATACAATTAACCCACATCTCCCATCAGTGACACCAAAGGGAAAGAAACACAAACATGAAACAACAGACCATAATGGAAACATGAATAGCGGAAAGCCAAAAGGACAGTTACTTTCCCACCAAATGGCCAGTTGGCTAACCAAAACAAAATAATATAAGCGATACAAACACTCAAAGACAAACCATAACAAAAATAAACCGCGACAGAAGAACCGCCTTGGAACGGTCAGTGAAACGAATTCCACTGGGGGCTTAAATCGGTTTTACGTGGCCACAATCCTCGCCCTTACTTCGTCGCGGTTTAGACAAAATATTTGTTCAGTCCGCATGCTGGCCTCGTAACTCGTCAGTGCAACAGAACAATTACTGCTATCTCAAGAAGCAAAATTAGTATTTCTATCATTACAGACCAAATACAGACACTTTTCGCGAAGAAACGTTGTTTCAATTAAAGTAAATAAGTTTTCTTTAATCAGCTTAGGAGGTTAAAGTTTTGTAAAGAGTAGAAAAATCGTACATCGAAAAACTTGATCCATGAAAAGTAGAAGTAAAACAAAGATCAGGAATTGATACAATTAACTTACTCCACCCATAAAAGACACCAAAGGGAAAGAAACACAAACAATAAGCGACCAGACCATAATGGAAACCTAAACAAAGGAAGGCCATAAGGACAGTTACTTTCCCACAAAATGGCCATATGGCCATCCAAAACCAAAAGACACAAGTGATACACACAGTAAGTAACAAACAACAACATAAATAAATCGCCACAGAAGAGCCGCCTTGGAACGGTCAGTGGAAGATTTCCACTGGGGGGCTTAAATCGATTTTACGTGGCCACAATCCTCGCCCTTACTTCCGTCGCGATTTAGACAAATAATTTGTTCAGTCCGCATGAAGGCCTCCTAACTCATCAGTGCAACATCTCCGTGAACACAAAAAATCAAAGAACCACAGAGGTGAGACAACGGTGAGGACTCGACAGCAAGAAACCACTGAAATGCTGGAGCAAAAGGAAACCAACAGTTAGACTCCGATGAGCCCGACCAGAGACAGAGCATCAGGCACCAACCAACATTATCTCTCTAATTTTCAATAAGCCTTTACGTTGGAGCCGTCATAGAATCTGAGGCCTGACCCACCGGCGTGCAATTAAAGAGGGAAGCAAAGTTGCCAACCGTGATCGGGTTAACTACCATGCATGCAGTCTGTCGTATAATATCCATGTTGTACCCAATCTTTTTATATCGAAGAATGATTTTACGAAAGTGGGTGCTAAAGTCATTGCGGTTATATATTTTTCTGAATTTATATACTAAGTCACCATAAAATTCGGGTTCCGATAGACCTTGTTGCAGAAGAGATTTAAGTCCAATATTGAATTTTGAAATTAAATCAGAATGGCGTCTATAAAATTTTGAAAAGGCTTTGCGTAGTTTATGGTACCGATGACCCTGATTAAGGAGTTTATCCGTTAATAATTTATTACGAGTGTTGAAGTCCGTTACATGACTACACACTCTAGCAAATCGAATTAATTGCGAAATATAAACGCCATAGGATGGCGCACGAGGAACATCACCATCCAAAAAAGGAAAATTTACAATCTCAAAATCAAAGTCATCGCGTTTATCATAAATTTTGCACGAAACAAATCCATCTACAATAGATAGATGTAAATCCAAAAACGGGGCCTCGGTATCAGAAGAATTTGCTTTATTTAACTGAAGTTCTAGGGGGTAAATCTGACTGATCAAACCATCAAAATAGGTATTATCAATATTTAATAAATCATCTAAATATCTAGAAGTAGAGCTAAAAGCTTCAATAATTTCAGATCGGTTATCAATGGAAAGCCACAAAATGAAGTCTCTTTCATAACAATACAAGAACAGATCAGCCACAAGAGGTGTGCAATTAGTACCCATCGGAATACCCACAATTTGTCTAAATAACTTAGTACCGAATCTAATATAAATATTGTCAAGTAGAAAGGTGAGGGCATCACACACTTTCTGTTAACATAGTGGAGCCTTCACACAACGACGACGTTGTTAGCGGCCTTGTCTGCAGGGGCCAAAACAAACTTCTTATGAAATTCTTGAATACCTAGTTTAAGATGAAAACCTCTTGCTTTCAGTTTATTCGAAACTTCACTTGAATTTTTATAGACCAAAATAAGTTAATGCCAGAATTTTCGTAAGCCTTTTCATAGTATCTAGAAACATGATTTTAATAGCTGTTAAACATGACGTTAGTAATTTAGGGAGTTCGGTTGTCGTACAAGAACTAGAATTGGCTATAAAACAACAAATCGTGATCCACCGGCGTGCAATTAAAGAGCAAAACATAATGTCCGACCTTGATTGGTTGACTCGTTGGGTGTACTGGGAGATCCAAAAACAGTTAAGCCATAGATCAGCTGCCGCTGAACGAGGCGTCAGATCAGAGGCTACACTGTTTGCTTACAATACATAAATTAAGGGTTAAACAAAACAGTCTAAGACATCGTGTAGGGCAGTGATTCCAGTCTACACTCAGAGATAATCGACCAGTACTTTGCCAGTGCTTTGATTAATCTATTGATAGACCACTGTATAAAAGCTTTTGCTAACATCAAATAATCTGACGCGACTGTGCGAATTCATAGATAGATATGAGTTTTCGCTGGTCGTAGTTTTTTACGTGCGCTGACGCAATCGGAAGTAGCGGAACAAGTCTGAAAAAAAAAACGGAAAATCAAACATCATTAAAGGTTATCTTAATAAGGAATTTTACTGTACATCAATATTCTGTCCTTAGTTGAGCTGTTGTCCTCTTTTTATTGTTTTAAAGTAGAAGTAAAACAAAGATCAGGAATTGATACAATTAACTTACTCCATCCATAAAAGACACCAAAGGGAAAGAAATACAAACATTAAGCGACCAGACCATAATGGAAACCTAAACAAAGGAAGCAATTTCTCGCGTGCAGCAGTTATCAATTGTCGAATAGTACCGCCATAAATTTGATTATTATGTTTGCTTGGCCCCTCGTGTTGTTAGAACGTTTATAACCTCGTGGTAATAAATTATTATACGACGTTGCGTCTGAAAATGTAATAATGCCAAGTAATACACCCGGTAATCTACTGGTGGATTTACTATGCAAATTAAATAGATACGCCCCGCTACGTTACATGTACGACGTCCTTAAAGACGTCGCGTTTACTAATGGCTGAATATTGGCAATTTTATAAAGCACCCATGAATAAAATGCGTTTTAAATGTCATATGACAGATACAATATTGCATTCGTGCTCATGTATTATTGAATCTATTAAACTCGTTGAGGAAAAGGCATAAAATGCTCGGCGAAGCCTCGCCTCGTTTAATAAATTCAGTAATGCATTAAAACCCATGTTAGACCCTCTATATACTGTACTGTGTTGTACTTAATCCCTGTTACTTGAAAAAGATTTATGTGACAAGTGGTGCACAATTTATACCAATTGGAATAAATTCCAACGTTTAAGCCCAAATCTTCTGTAAATATTACGAAAAGCAAAAAAGTCGACATGTCTTTTAATATAACGGCAAGAATTTCAGAATTAAAGAAAGGACACACAAGAATTAAAATAAAACAAATGAACATTGCTGGGCCAGACTAACAGTAGCTTTGGCCAATTAGGCCATATCATTGCGGACCCTCTAATATAAACTAGCATATTTCTAAGCTATTGCTTAGTTTGTTTTGTTGTTGATATTGTTTATTTATTTATTTATTTATTTATTTATTTTATTTATTGCTTTTTAATTCTAATTGCTACATCTGCATATTTATATGGTGCCACAAGTAGCTTAGTTTATATTTGCTCTACTTCTTTCTCTGATCTTTTCTGTCTCTTGTATTGACTAGGTATTGTGCCAGTTAATAACATTGCTGCATCGGGAGAGCTGAGTTGTGGGTCTGTGAGGTCTGGGGATGGCTACCAGCTGGCGCTAGCTTTACAGGTGTGTATTTATCATGTTTGGTACTATCAGTCTCACATTATAGATGTAACGTATATATTCTGCGGATCAGAGGTCTAAAGATGGTTAACAAGGCGATTTTTGTGCAGAGGTCTTGAATGAATGTCCCATCTCGATCTTAAGACTCAATAAATTGAAATTGCAGCAAACGCGAAAGAGTGTTGTACTTTTATAAAATGCCAGCATAAAGATTACTGATTGTATCTGGTTTCAGTATGGGATAGAAAAGTTCAGTACAAGTATTGGTTACTTCGGCTCCCGCAGCAAGTTTGGAGATAATAAAATTGGACTTATCGTACTAAACAGTTGTTATAACAATTTCACCATAGCCAGGAAAATCTTGGAGCTACAAGCAAATGGAATGAATTTGGAAAATGGTGAACATCTTGACCTTTCAGACAGGATACTTGGTAGGTTACACTCATTATTCCTAGCGATTCCTATGCATTATTTGCATTTTATCACATGACGTCGTGTCTGTGTGGAGTGGTCAGAATATAGTTGCTAGATTTGTAACAGGCAATTACTGCTTTGAAACTGGAGCATGACTAGAATACTTGGAAAATTTAAATGAGAGTCTCTCAAGAAAGGAGAAAAGACAGTAGGTTTACCCTTTTATACAAAGGTCTAAAGGGTGTTGCCAGCATTCAAACAGATGACCTTGTTCCCCGTGCTAGCCACTGTAGTAATAACCATACGTTGGCGTTTCAGACACTTACTGCAAGAACTGACATTTATAAAGAGTCGTTCCTCCCCAGAACCATTAGAGATTGGAATGCCCTTCCCGATTCGATTATTTCGACAGCTGAAGGTGCGGATGATTGTGTAGCTAAATGCACCTCTTTGGTTAGAGCTAGGGACTAACTTCCCACATCACAGGTCCTGGTGTATGAATGTCATTTGACGTGTTACCAGCAACAATTCTGATTCTGATTCTGAGAGTGTAATAACGCCATGTAATAAATTCGATAATCCACTAGTTGATTAAATATACACCTTAGGTTTTGTTTGTTTGATTTGAGGTTTAACGTCCCCGTCAACATTGTAAAGGTCATTTTGGAGACGTTGCTTCCAATTTTGTGGGACTTTTACCCGACATTGAGATGAAATGACATCTCAAGCCCTGTCGCCCAATGAAACCAATAGGGTTTATTAGCATGGACGATCCGCCTCGCACCGCGGTTCGTGGACAGGCTTAGATCCTCTAAGCGGTTTACCAGTACTAGTGTACGGGCCGGATTCAGCTCTGCGTGGAAGCATCATGCAGCCCATATATTTCTTCAAGCCCCTATGGGCGGGGGCCGATACAAATTAGGTAGATACGTTAAATGTACGACGTTCTTAACCACGTCGCGTTTACTTATGGCGGAATATTGATATTTTTGTAGAACATTCGTGAATAAAATGCGTTTTAAATGTCTTTTGATAAGCAGAATCTTGCATTCGTACTCATGTATTATTGAATTTATTAAACTCGTTGATGAAAAGGGATAAAATGCTCTGCGAAGCCTCACATTTTATATCTTTTCCTCAACTCGTTAAATAAATTCAATATTAGATGAACACTCATATAATATAAGATCCTCTATGTAACCCACTTACAGAAAGAACTGATTCATGATAAAATTAATCTATACATGACCATTTTACCATGTGTTCACTGTTGAGCTAGAAAGCCTCCATGTGGATCAATTTATTATTGTTATTTTGTTTGATACTGTACTATAACTGAGGGCGAGGGTTGAAATTTATAAAGTTGAAGCCCCAGTATTTTTACTACTGACCGTCCCAAGGCGGTCGTTCTTTTGAAGTGCCTTTTTGTTATTTGGCTTTCATGTCTCATGTTTTGTCTGCTTTTTGTGTGTGCCTCCGTGTCACTTTCTCATTACGCAAACACGCCCATACAAATACATTGCCACCTTTATCGCCGAAAAAATGAAAATTTTATGATGAAAAATTGTGATATTTTTCTTATTTCTGCTCAAAATATAGATTGTGGGCACTCGTTAGAACCGCAAAATATAGATTGTGGGCACTCGTTAGAACCGCCTCATCGAGGCGGTTCTAACGAGTACCCACAATCTATATTTTAGAGCAGAAATAAGAAAAATAAGGTATACCCCCGGAAACCCCAGTTTTACTATATAAAAGTGGGGTTCAAGGGGGTTAAAATTATATAGGCGTGTTTTCGTGATGTAAAGGTGACTTGAGACGGCTGCGTTCTTAGATTGTGGCCTTTCCTGAGTGACCTTTTCTTACTAGTTTACATGGGTTGCGCTCGAACCCCCATCACGTGAGCAAATCCGTGAAAAGAACACCCTAAAACCCCACTTTATATAGAGAAAACTGGGGTTTATGGAGTTATACACTATTCTACTCGCTTTTTTGAAAACAAAAATACCGAAAAAATGGGTATATTATTTTCGTCACGGGTGACGTTCGGACGTAAGCCCGTCCGATATAATTTCCGTCTGTCACAAACCTTGTGAATGCAACTACTCCACATGGAAATTTTGTAACCTACACATCTCAATATTGAAACTGTGTAGATAATGTTGAGTAAATGTGGTTGTAAAGTGGAGAATATGGATTCACAATGTGGAGATTCCACATGTCCACATCTACACATTCGGTACTTTTGCAACCAACCCTTTCTGGCATCTAAGACTAAGCTGAAAATGCCCAATGTGGAGCAATGTGGATGTGATGTGGAGAATATGGATCCACAATGTGGAGATTCCACATTTCCTCATCTACACATTAGTCAGTTTGGCTTAGAAAACTGACTCCTTTTACGTAACCTTGTGGTTGGAAATGTATCTTTGGTAAGACCAAGCTATGTATGTAAATCAAAATGAAACAAAAAGATTAAGGAAATTAGATGCCGCCTCTAACCTGGGCCTACACTGTTTGCTATTTTTTAGGGGGTTTCTGGTACAAAATTCGTTAAGAAATAGATCAGCGTTAGTTATGATTTATTTGTTATAAAGTCAGATGTAAAGTAGGCGGATCTGTGATTTATTACTGAACAATTCACAAACTAGTGCTGACATATTTCCCTAAGAATCGACCGTTATTGTGTTGTTTCCTTCAAATTCTACCAAACTTTGAAATCCCGCCAACATTATTGACTATATTACACATATTTATGTCATGTTTTAATGTATTGATGATAGAAAAAGTTTTAACGTCTATCGTCAAAGAATCTACCAGTGACATCATAGAACGACGGCTTTTTATGACGTCATTCGTCAGGCTCTTCCACCCAGTGATTTGTTGTAGAATAGTCAGGGTTACTTTAGGTGCGTTGCGTTAGAATAAGACCTAATTGTTATGTACAGTAAAACCTGTCATAGTGGCCACCTCTATTAAGCAAGCAACCTGTCTTAAGCAAGCATGGGTTTGTTTCCCGAAAAAGGCAAAATCATTATAATTCACCTGTATTAAGCAAGCACCTGCCTTAAGCAAGCGCATTCTGATTATCCCCTAGGTGCTTGCTTAACACAGGTTGGACTGTATTATTACACTTGTTGTCGGTTCAAACGACCTTTATGAAACTAATAAAAAGTGTAAGATTATTAGTTTCAAATATCCCCGAACGATTTCAAAAGAAAACATGGACGTCATGACGTTGTGCGCCTGAAAACATATGTCAATATTTACATTCCCAGTGTAAAGCCCAATGTAAACCTATGGAAAATAATGTAGTTCACACTTCCATGAACGCATCGAGTCACATGGTTTTCAGTTACGTCGAGTGACGCCAAGTGACGTCAGTCTCAACCTAGGTTTTATCCGATCTGATTAGGCGTTGGCGACGTTAACGCTGTTTTTCTTTTTCTAGAAAAAAACAGCCTGAAAATGTTTTTCAGCTTTACAGCTTTAAAAAGTTTGCCCTATAAGCATTTTTCGCCCTGAAGCAAAGAATGTAAATATATATATAATAAACTATTTTTCTGCTGTTTATGAAAGTATTAACGCAGTGGGTCGCCTGCAAAGTGAACGAACGTCTAGCGGGTCGATATCAAAGTTTAAATTAACCCCTTCGGGGTTCGGCGTTCCACTGCGTTCATACTTTCATGAACAGCAGAAAACTTATTACTTTTTATAAATAATGAAACACGATATTGAGAGAGATATTGATAAATTGCCGTTTAATCTGGATCTACACTGTTTGCAAGCCACACTCGAAACACATCAGTCAGAGACCTAACAATTAAGAGTCAGCGCTCTTGTCCACTATGACGAAAGATAGTGCGTTGGCCCTGTTGGATTATAGTTTGTTTATAATGTTGTTTTACGCACCAATTATCACATTTTGGTCATTTTAGAAACGACTTGTGATATTCATCACAATTTTCTTGGACAAGCCATGACCTTCTAAGCCGTTCACCAGTACTAAGCGCTCATCATTCTGCCAGCCAGCTACAGCTGTCCTACTTGGACCAACGGAGGGAATAATGTTTTTTCACGAAAAAAAAAAAACGTGCCGGATCGGTTGATCGAACCCGCACCATTCTTGTCTCCAGTCGAACGTAAACCCGACTGCCCAACGCGGTCCGGCGTGAATAAAGTAGAAGGCCATGTTTCGCTTTTGGATACTTATTTCAATGAACACCGGTTTCATTGCCACAAATCACGGAAACATATTAAGTCTCAGAGACGTTTAGCTTCTACAGCATCCGTTTTGGTAAAATGTTGCTCTACCGACGCATTTTTGTACCTACACCCATATATTTCCGTCCAACGAAGATTCGTAAGAAAAAGCAGTAAAAAAAGCTTTCAATAAACTTACTTCTGAATGACTTCAAACTTCGTAAAAGACCATACAAAGCACGTTTTATTGCAAATTCAAGCTCTTGTACCACCACTGAACTCTTTAATCATTAACTTCATGTTTAACTGCCATCAAAAAACATGTGATAAAATATTGCGACAAAGTCATCGAAAGATCAGGTAGAAATCTCGTTTGGTCTATAAGAAATTCAAATGAAATTTTAAATAAATTGAAATCCAGACGTTTTCGTGCTTCAAGTCTGTCTACTTATGATTTTTCCACCCTTTACACTACACTTCCTCATAATCTTATAAAAGAAATACTTGATGATTTAACTGAATGGATATTTCATGGGGAAGACTCCCTCTATCTTGCATGTAATGTAAGAAATGCTTTTTTCACTTCTGAAGGGAATAAGAATTATACTTTATGATCATGTCAGAAAGTGTGTGAAGCTCTCACCTTTCTACTTGACAATATTTATATAAGATTTGGTACTAAATTATTTAGACAAGTTGTGGGTATTCCGATGGGTACCTTTTGCGCACCCCTTGTGGCTGATCTGGTTTTATTTTGTTATGAGAGAAACAACACGCTGTCCCTTTCTGCTGAGAACAAATCTGAAATCATTGAAGCTTTTAGCTCGAGTTCTAGATACATGTACTTGGATGATTTATTAAATATTGGCAACACCTACTTCGATGGTTTGATCAGTCAAATCCCCCCACCCCATAACTTCAGTTTAATACAGCAAATTCATCTGATATCGAGGCTACGTTTTTGAAGTTACATCTATCTATTGTAGATGGATTTGTTTCTTGCAAAATTTATGATAAACGCGATGATTTTGATTTTGATATTGTAAATTTTCCTTTCTTTTTGGATGGTGATGTTTCTCGTGCGCCATCCTATGGCGTTTATATTTCGCAATTCATTCGATTTTCCAGATGGTGTAGTCATGTAACTGAGGCCTTAGGAGGCCTTCATGCGGACTGAACAAATTATTTGTCTAAATCGCGACAGAAGTAAGGGCGAGGATTGTGGCCACGTAAAATCGATTAAAGCTCCCCAGTGGAAATCTTCCACTGACCGTTCCAAGGCGGCTCTTCTGTGGCGATTTATTTATGTTGTTGTTTGTTGCTTACTGTGTGTATCACTTGTCTTTTAATTTTGGATGGCCATATGGCCATTTTGTGGGAAAGTAACTGTCCTTATGGCCTTCCTTTGTTTAGGTTTCCATTATGGTCTGGTCGCTTAATGTTTGTATTTCTTTCCCTTTGGTGTCTTTTATGGGTGGAGTAAGTTAATTGTATCAATTCCTGATCTTTGTTTTACTTCTACTTCAACACTCGTAATAAATTGTTAGCAGCTTAACTTCTTAATCAGGTTTATCGGTACCATAAACTACGCAAAGCCTTTTCAAAATTTTATAGAAAGTAGAAGTAAAACAAAGATCAGGAATCGATACAATTAACTTACTCCACCCACCAAAGACACCAAAGGGAAAGAAATACAAACATTAAGCGACCAGACCATAATGGAAACCTAAACAAAGGAAGGCCATAAGGACAGTTACTTTCCCACAAAATGGCCATATGGCCATCCAAAATTAAAAGACACAAGTGATACACACAGTAAGTAACAAACACCAATATTAATAAATCGCCACAGAAGAACCGCCTTGGAACGGTCAGTGGAAAGATTTCCACTGGGGGGCTTAAATCGATTTTACGTGGCCACAATCCTCGCCCTTACTTCCGTCGCGATTTAGACAAATAATTTGTTCAGTCCGCATGAAGGCCTCCTAACTCATCAGTGCAACATCTCCGTGAACACAAAAAATCAAAGAACCACAGAGGTGAGACAACGGTGAGGAATCGACAGCAAGAAACCACAGAAATGCTGGAGCAAAAGAAAACCAACAGTTAGACTCCGATGGGCCCGACCAGAGACAGAGCATCAGGCACCAACCAACATTACCAAGAATTAGATCTCTCTAATTCTCAATAAGCCTTTACGTTGGAGCCGTCATAGAATCTGAGGCCTGACCCACCGGCGTGCAATTAAAGAGGGAAGCAAAGTTGCAAAGCCATTCTGATTTAATTTAAAAAGTCAATATTGGGCTCAAATCTCTTCTGCATCAAGGTCTATCGGAACCCGAATTTTATGGTGACTTATTATATAAATTCAGAAAAATATATAACCGCAATGACTTCAGCACCCAATTTCGAAAAATAATTCTTCGATATAAAAAGAGTGGGTACAACATAAATGTTATACGACAGACTGCATGCATGCATGGTAGTTAACCCAATCACGGTTGACAACTTTGCTTCCCTCTTTTATTGCACGCCGGTGGGTCAGGCCTCAGATTCTATGACGGTTCCAGTGTAAAGGCTTACTAAGAATTAGAAAGATCTAATTCTATGTAATGTTGGTTGGCGCCTGATACTCTGTCTCTGGTCGGGCCCATCGGAGTCTAATTGTTGGTTTTCTTTTGGTCCAGCATTTCACTGTTTTCATGCTGTCGAGTCCTCACTGTTGTTTCATTTTTTGTGGTTGTTTGATTTTTTTGTGTTCACGGAGATTGCATTGATGAGTTAGGAGGCCATCATGCGAATTGAACAAATGATTAGTCTAAATTGCGACGGAAGAATGGGCGAGGATTGTGGCTACATAAAATCGATTTAAGCCCCCCCCCCCCCCCCCCCACCTCCCAGTGGAATTCGTTTTACTGGCCGTTCAAAGGCGGTTCTTCTGTCGCGGTTTATTTCTGTAATGGTTTGTCTTTGAGTGTTTGTATCGCTTATATTATTTTGTTTTGGATAGCCAATTGGCCATTTTGTGCGAAAGTAACTGTCCTTTTGGCTTTCCGCTATTGATGTTTCCACTTGGATCTGTTGTTTCATGTTTGTCTTTCTTTCCCTTTGGTGTCTCTGATGTGAGCTGTGGGTTAATCGATTCCTGATCATTGCCTTCACTTCTATTTTACAAAATGTAACTTGCCGGCCTCGGTAGCTCAGTCGGATGCGCGTCTAACTGGGGATCAGGAGTACGCGGGTTCGATACCTGCCGGGGTCGGCAACATTCTTTCGTGGAGATTGATCAGGAAATCTTTTCTACGGTCATTCTCTCCCTTCTTATGAAACGAGAAGGGCAGTTGTCAGTTTCTGGCGAAAGAATGTACACTGTACGTGTTAACCGTTTAGATATAAGCCTGCACAGGAACAGTGTGGATAGGTAAACTGCCCGGCTAAAAATGACCTAAAATAGTGCTGACTGGGCCGTTAAGGGGAAAAAGACACAAACAGAGTTATATGTTATAAAAAATGTTAAACGGAATCTAATATATTTGGTTTCTTTCAGAAAAGAAAGAAAAAACGAAAACCCATTGGTTACGCGAACACATCACGTGAACAAGTCCGTGAAATGAACACCCTCTAAACCTCACTCTATGTAGAGAAAACTGAGGTTAACTGGGGTATACATTGCACGACCCGCAAAAAAGCGACCGACTGAAGTCGGTTGATTTCTAAGAGTGCCCTAAAATCACCGTGTCATTCTGTCATTCGGTCATTCGGTCATTATTTCTCTTTTTTCTGCTCCAAAACACAGGTTGTGGGTACTTGTAAGAACGGCCTGAATGAGGCGGTTCTAATGAGTACCCACAACCTATATTTGCAGTATAAATAAAAAATATCACGGAATTTCACCAGGAAAGTAGCCATTTTGGAGATGTGAAACAAATGCACTATGTCTCACGGATGTGTTATTATAATGAACAACAAAAAATATCAGCGACATTTACATATTCTTTGGTCATATTCGTATATTTCTGCACAGATCACTGCATACACATTAGTATTTTTGACGAGTTTCTGCTACTGCCAGACGTGTGGCAACAGTATTTATACCGAGCTTCTGCTATTGCCAGACGTCTAGCAATAGTGTTTTTACCGAAATTCTGTTATTGCCAGACGTCTGGCAATAGTATTTTTACCGAGTTTCTGCTATTGCCAGACGTCTGGCTATAGTGTTTTGAACGAGTTTCTACTATTGCCAGACGTCTGGCAATAGTATTTTTATCGAGTTTCTGCTATTTCCAGACGTCTGACAATAGACACTCCGTAAAATAAAACTATTAAGCTATACTAAAATATAGATACACATGTACATTTATTGTGAATTTATGCTTTTTCATGACATCTGTATGTCATAGGTTACGTTGGTGCCTTAGCTTCTTGGGCAAGTATCTCCGCTGCTACACAACTGACTACAACCAAGCACGTTCTTGTAAGTTATGGGTCCACCTACCCAACACTCAGCAATAAAGAACTATTCCCCTACTTTCTGCGTATAGTCAGCTCTGACAGTGTGGAGGCTGAAGCTATGATGGAGGTAGTGAAAGCCATGAAAGGAGAATACATCCAGGTCGTGTACAACGAGTGCGCCTGCGGATATGCCCGGAAAAGACCGATTGAATCCATGGCAAGAAAGCTTGGCATTTGCGTGGCGCAGTACATTGCAGTCGAAACTAGAGATACTTATTTTGAATATTATGAAATTCTACGCAGAAAACCTCATGCAAAATTAGTTATCATTTTCTTAAGTTCTCATATTTTAAATGCTTTCATGAGAGATCTAAATCAACAGATGCAAAAAGGAGAATTTCAATTTCTTGGATCTGCAGCTTGGGGCGGAAACAACGATCTATTGCAGTATGACATAGTGAAAGGCGCGCTTTGTGTTACAATGCAGTTGGATGAGGATACGAGTCTGAGGTCATACATACAAGAGAAAGTACCAACGAGACATGAGTATGACCCGTGGCTAGAGCAATATCTCCAGAAGCGACAGGATTGCTACTTTGACTGGAGTCACGACAAGACCTACAGCCGACAATGTACCGACGACATTCTTCCGCCGGCTGCAGATGGGTACTTTCAGGCTGATTCCTGGTGCCCCTTTGCCACTAACGCTCTGTTGGCCCTATTGATGGGCTCGGCCGAGTTCTTTAAGGAAACATGCGGTAGTAGTTCTCAGAAACTGTGTACAGAATATACTCGCCACCCGTCTGGTCTGTGCGATGAAATGAAGAAAATCTCTATGGATATTTCGGGAACTGGTGCAATAAAGGTGAGCCATTTTACATAACGATATCATACCAGTGCGACACCTCCAAAATGACTACCCCGTAATATTTTTTTCTAATTGATACGCCAAACATAGGCTGTGGGTGCTCGTTAGAACCGCCTCATTGAGGCGGTTCTAACGAGTACTCACAACCTTTGTCTTGGAGCAGAATTAGGAAAAATAATGTATACCCTCGTAAACCCCAGTTTTCTCTGTACAAAATGAGGTTCAGGGGATGTTCAATTCAAAGACTTGCTCTCGTGATGAGCGCTGTCACGGGAAAACTTGTCTTCTTGGTTAGCGACCAGATTGGCCACAAACAGGCCATATTAGCTGCACATACATGTATTTCATCACGTTAAACACGTGAAATGAGCACCTTCTAAGCCCCACTTTATGTATAGAAAACTGGGGTTTACAGGGGTATGCAGTGAAATTCCGCTAAAATTGAGACTAATTCTGCTAAGAACGGTGCAGTTATTCTTACTTTGTTTTCTGCACACAGTTTTCCCTGGTCATGGAGCAACTTTGGGACTGTTCAAAAGTGGTCTATAAGGGGACTGTTCAAAAGTGGTCTTATAGACCACTTTTGAACAGTCCCAAAGGTGGTCTTATTATAGGAATTTTGCTGTACATTATTTTGTTCTATTTCAGCTCCAAGACATAGAATGTGGGTACCCTCATAGGGGCGTTTCTAACCCGCACCGACAGCCTATGTTTAAAATGAAAAAAATATCACAAAATTTCTTCAGAAAAGATATGAAAAACAAAAGACACTGTCACAAACATGTGAGTGAGTGAGTGTTTGAGTTTTACGTCTCACCAACAACTAAGGTCATAGGGAGACGGGACCTCGGTTTAAAGACTCATCCGAAAGTATGGAGAAGCCCGGGATCGATCCTGCGACCCCTGGTTTACAAGGCGAGTAGCGTAACCACTGCACCACGGAGGCTTCTCACAAACTTGTGATATCGTGATGTACCAGAGTCATGAGATTTCAGATATCGAATCCAGAGGTACTGTTCTATCCAAGCTGCGTCCACAGGGTAATGATCACTCTGCACAGATGCCCGAAGAACACTTTAGTAAAGGATTTTACCTTTGACCAGTGTAGAATTATTTCCCTGGAGCTTACAAATTGGTCCCCTTTTCTTAGGGGCTTAGATTACAGACAAGCAGACAGTCGCGGTTTATTTTTGTTATAGATCTTCTCTAATGTGTGTATCGCTTTGGATAGCCAATTGATCATTTTGTGGGAAAGCTTGATGTTTCCATTAGGGTCTAGTTATTTCAGGTTCGTGTTTCTTTCCCTTTGGTTTATTTATTTATTAGAAATTTCATGGTTTCATACATACACACATAATGGTACATATACGCATATGTGAGTGAGTGCGTGTTTGAGTTGTACATCCCACCAACAGCTAAGGTCATACGGAGACGGACCCTCGGTTTAAGGACTCATCCGAAAGTCTGGAGAAGCCGGGATCGATCCGCGACCCCTGGTTAACAAGGCGATTAGCGTAACCACTGCACCACGGAGGCATCTACATATATATGTACCATTGGATAGGACGTAGGCATTGCTGAAGAGTATATATATATATATATATATATATATATATATATATATATATATATATATATATATATATATATATATATATATATATATATATATATATATATATATATATAACTATGAAAAAATTAAAGAAACACTGGAATAAAAGTTATTTTTCCTGTATTTTTAAATTCCATCATGGATGAAACCGGTTGTTAAAAATACAGGAGAAATAACTTTTATTCCAGTATATATATATATATATATATATATATATATATATATATATATATATATATATATATATATATAGGTAAATTAAGAAAACTGTCCCGAAACAAGTAAATTATACGTAAAAAAATAAACATCAGCGCATGGAAGTCATTTATTTTAATTATTACCGACCGGTTTCAAAATCTTCAGGGTAACAATTAATATGGCGTTAAAATCAGATTTTAACGCCATATTAATTGTTACCCTGAAGATTTTGAAACCGGTCGGTAATAATTAAAATAAATGACTTCCATGCGCTGATGTTGTTTATTTTTACGATATATATATATATATATATATATATATATATATATATATATATATATATATATATATATATATATATATATATATAAAATCAAAAAGTCCGATATTGCCACAATAATATATTTTTTACCAAGCTTCTACTGCAGTTTCACTGTTTTGACAGATTTTCAAGAAGACATAAATATTTGCATGGCAACTTTCTGCAAATAGTGTAGGCCCTGATTGCCGCGCTCTGCGGCGTCTCATCTGGTCCTGCACTGTTTGCCAAGGTACCCGTTTAGGGGTTTCCAGTCTGAAATGGGTTAACGTCCCTACCAACACTATTGAAACGTTGCTTCTAATTTTATGGGACTTTTTCCCGACACCGAGATGAAATGACATCTCAGGCCCTTCCACCAAATGAAACCAAAATGCTTATATATATATATATATATATATATATATATATATATATATATATATATATATATATATATATATATATATATATATATATATATATATATATATATATATATATATATATATATATATATATATATATATATATATATACCATTTAGTTCACATCATGTACATGTATATTTCTACAAAGGCTTTGAAAATTGTACAACATGAAACCGGTCAGCCTACAATAAAATAATATAAGTGGATCCTATTTCTTCTTATTTTTCAACTAATATATATATATATATATTGGATTGCAATTTTGCATAGCAGAAGAGTACATGTATGTGTACCATTGGATTGGACGTAGGCATAGCCTGTTTTAGTCCTTTCCCTTTTTGTGTCTCTAATGGGAGGTGTGGGTTCATTGTATCGCTTCCTGATCATTGTCTTCACTTCTATAATGAAATGCCGAACTTTGTTTAAATGTCATGTTTATCTACTCTCCATAAATATTCTACGGGTAATTTGTAAACATGCAGGCTTATGTTAGCCTGTCCAGGAAAGGTGTGCTTAGGTAAACTCACCGGCTCGATGTGATCTAAATAATGTTGTCTAGATCATTTATGAAACAAAGACATGTTTTATGCAGCCATAAGAAAAGCCTTTTCGTAGCGATTAAATGATTCCAAACAGAACACTCTTCAATGTAGATTAAGACCCCCCCCCCCACACACACACACACACACGCCAGCCCTGGATTTTCACCCAATGTTTTTTGAAGAATTTCGTAGAGAATCAACATTGGTAACACTCTGCACAGTTTGCATGACATGTCAAGTCCTGTTTTCAAGTACAAATAAGAAATACATCCACAATTTGTCGTATGCTTAATTAGCTTAGAGCGTGATAAAGGTTAGATACGACACCGCTAATGTCATTGATATCACACTGTAATTTCACTTTTCAGCTCTTTGACAGTGTAGGGGATGGTAACATGGGATATCAAATTTATAACGTCAAGGAGGATGACTCTAACAATTTAATGTATTCAAAGGTAAGTTTTAACAGCACAGAATTTTTGTACAGACCGTCTATGAGCACTTTTCTTACACTGCAATCTACCCATTTCCATCAAAGGAATAAATTTCATATTTGTTGATTTTATCGATGTGTAAACTCCGGCGAATTACCACAAACTGCATGGAGCCCGACGGGCTTCCTGCTAAGTTTGTGAGGTGGGGGCGAGTCGGCGACCTACCTTATTTGAAAAGGTATTACTAGTCTACAGAGCTTAAACGATTAAGCATGCGTCTGTCGACTTTCATGTCTTGATAATAAATCGCATGGAATGGCACAATTTTAGCTTGCCTAGTCTTGGTCGTCATATACTGTTTCAAATCCTTTCCATTCTTAAGGAAAGCGACTACAGTAGAACCTCGATGGCTCGAACACCGATGGCTCGTTTACCATGGATGTGTCGAACCCATTCTTGAGCCCCTAGCGAAATCCTCTACATAAGAAATAGTGGGGGATAATTAAGGATATTTTAGTCTTTTATCTTGCCAATGTATGCTGTGTGTACTCATTAGAATCGCCTCGAGGCGGTTCTAACGAGTGCACACAATCTATGTGTAAAAGCAAAAAATAAGGCAGATAGTGTATACCCCCGTAAACCCCACTTATCTCTTTATAAAATTGGGTTTAGGGGGGTCTTCGTTTCACGGACTTGTTCGACTGATGTAAGTTAACCGGCAGACGGCAAAGCAGACGACAATTGTCGTGATTCGTGATTGGCATTTAATGAGTTAAGAGGGCATGCGCATAGTGTGGAGTGTAGTAGAGGCGCGCAGAATCAACCTCACTCTCTGGTCTACCTAGGGTTTAGCGACATTAACCAACCGTTGCACAGAAATGTGCATCTGTTGCACTCATATGTTGAAGTTACAATTGCTGTAGTCGGATTTATGCACGTAGACTGTCTGTTTTTAACCCATTTTGTACCAAATGGAATCTTCCTCCTTATATATAGCAGGAGACCATTTCTAGATTTAAGGGTGACAGGTTGTGGTATCTTCAAAATTGATTTGGAAAATGGCTGAACTTTCTGCAAATAGTGTAGGCCCTGATGAGACGCCGCGTTCTGCGGCGTCTCATCTGGGCCTGCACTGTTTGCCAAGGTAACCGTTTAGGGGTTTCCAGTCTGAAATGGGTTAACGTCCCTACCAACACTATTGAAACGTTGATTCTAATTTTATGGGACTTTTTCCCGACACCGAGATGAAATGACATCTCAGGCCCTTCCACCAAATGAAACCAAAATGCTTATACGCACTGGACGGTCTGACTCACACCACTTTGCCTGAGTAGACTTAGTTCTTCTAAGCGGTTAACGGTCCGTTTCAGCTCTGGGTGGAAACAACATGCAGCCCACTCTTGTTCTCCAAGCCCCGATGGGCGGGGCCGGGTTCGTAGACTGGGTAGAGCAAAAGTGAAATCGTCTACGAAATGAGTTTTTTCTAGGGTCATCACGTTAACAAGTCCTCCCAGCAGGCGCGTGATGTAATTATGACGTCACATTATAGTCGATGGAACGTCATGACGACTATGCAACGCTGTGGTGCAGTGGTAAAGCATCGGATTTGAGATTTGAGACCGAGAGGTAGCCGGTTCGATCCTCGCAAGGGCCACGTGTTGTTTCCTTGAGCAAGAAACTTTATCCACATTTTTAGTACTGGTTCCTACCCAGGAAAAGAGGGCCACATGGAAGATTAGTACTAGTACTAACTGTATTACCCTCTACACACTGGTAAAGGCAAGCGCGCAGGGTAAGGAACAAACACACCGGATAAGGAAATTTTTCCGCTCAGGATAAAAAAGAAAATGGCGGAATTGGTATCACATGTGCAGGTTTGTTGTTGTTCTAGATCTCTTGTTATGGTTACTTATCAATACGGCTGCTCACATTAGCTTCACGGAAGACACATATTATTCACAAATTTATCTTCGATGGTCCGAATTCGACAGTTACAGCCAGTCAAACGGAGAACCGGACACAGTGGAGCTACTCCACCGCGAAATCTCATTATTTTACATGAAACGCTCTTCTGGGAAGATGGCATGCACTTTTTTTGTTGGTTGTAGACATGCACATGATAAATCGGACTGTTGCAAATACGATTTAAGGAAAATTTGAAATTAGAAGACCCACAGTGAGAAATCCTAGTTCAATTTTCAATACAACGCCCACGGGCAAGGAAATGGGTACAACGCATATGATAAGACACACAATTTTCCGGCGAAAATGGTTCTTGTATGGTCGTAGCACTAGGAAATTTCCATCTCAGATTAGATTTTCCGATATTAATAATTAGTCCTACATAGTTAAAAGCACCAATTGTGATCTTTAGCAAACGTTCAAAGTTATGTGCATTGTCTTGGCATGTGCATTGCTCTGGTTCATCCCCTATGAGGGGACAGATGGATTTGGTTCATCGCGATCATGAATTAGAGAAATGATATTTATGTCCATGCAGTATTTGTGGTAGAAACAGAACTTGGCGAAACCATGCAATAGGTATGTCTCACGAATTTGGCGAAGTTATCTATCTTATTTTCAGCCAAAAGAACAAACATACAATTTTCTACCACAAATACTGCATTGACATAAATATCATTTCTCTAATTCATGATCGCGATATGAATATGACTGATATGTTGTCTTACGTTTCGAGTTATTCCATCTATCTCAGTCTTTTGAGAACTATAACATGTAAGTATTTGATTTGTTTGTTTGTTGGTTTGTATTGTGATTTAACGACACAGTCAACACTACTTAGGTCATTTTTGAGCCGGTCAGTTTATCCACACTTTGCCTGGGCAAGCTTATACGTAAGCGGTTTACCAGTACAGTGGACATTCTTTCGCTATAGAAGCTGACAGCTGCCCTTTTTGAATTTTTTTTTTTTTTTTTTTTTGGTTTGGGTTTTACGGCCCTTTCAAGATTATTTCACTCATATCGAGCCGATCGTTAATCATAGGTGGGCGAAAACCGGAGTACCCGGAGAAAAACCACCTGACCTTCCGTTGCAGAACTTGGCGTCTCACACGTGACCCGAGCGAGGTTCGAACCCACGGCGGTGAGAGACCTAATGACTAAGAGTCAGCGCTCTTATCCATTAGGCCACGGAGGCCCGTTCACTGCCCTTTTTGAATCAGTGGAAGGGATGATGATGATGATTTCGTGTTTAACGACGCGTCAACCCTCTTTGTGGGTCATAAGCTCAGTGGAAGGGAGAGAATGACCGTAGAAAAGATTTCATGATCAATCTCCACGAAAGAATGGTTGCCGACCCGGCAGGTAACGAACCCGCGTCCTCCTGAACACCAGTCAGACGCGCATCCGACTGAGCTACCGAGGCAAAATAAGGAACAGCTTGTGGGACGTAATAATTCGTCAGTCATTAATGACTATGACCAATCTTAATCACATGCGAGAAATGTAACTAAGATAGCCGAAGCTGCAGATAGAGCAAGAGAGGTCAGAGGAGAAAGCTATATTGCTGTTTGTGATGCCTTAGCTCTGACTTTGCGCTGTGCAGCTTCGCTGATTCTTTTTGCCTCATATTCATTTGCACCACTTCTGATGAGACCCCGCCACATTGCTGTTCCATCGATTCGTTTGGAATGTTGAAGTCCTCAAGGGAAGCTTTGAGGGTCGGTGTCACTGTATCGCTTATTCTGACCACCATGCCCATTTCTAGTTTTCTTTGGCAAACGTTCCTCTGAAATCATGTGGGACGTACAATGAACAAGAATGACAACACTTATTTGCTTCAGCTTCTAATTACCAAAAATGAAAACAGCGGCCAAGGTTTGAATGAGTTGGATCGAGTGGCTTGATGCAACGTGGCTCTCTTCGCCTAGCTCCGGGTTGGGTGACTTTGCGTCGATTGTTAATCAGTAACTTTGGGTAAATCGACCAAATGTAACTAAACCTACGATTCAGAAGCTTACCTGCGAATGTCCGCGTGATTATCACTGACCAATAAAGAAAAGGCTGAGTAATTTGCAGAGATGATATGGGTAATTTAAGGTTCAGAGGAAGCAAATTCTGCAAAAGTATTTTGTCTCCCATGTATATAGGGGTCAACTCTTAAAGGAAAGAATTTGCTCCCGAGGAGCAAATTCTTTCCTTTAAGAGTTGATCCCCTTTTCAGTGGACAGAAAAGCGAAAAGGAGTCTTGAAAGTTGCCTTCCTTTGAAGAATGGCGTTCCCATTCCCCTTAAAGTAAAGAACTTAATAATAAGGTATGGGCAATTTAAAGTAAAGAACTTGCTTCCTACCCTTATCATCAGGAAAACATGCCTATATGATTTTGACCTCCTTGAACCCCACTTTTATATAGTAAAACTGGGGTTAGCAGGGGTAAACCTTATTAGGGCCCCGCACTGAAAGTGTGGGTGCCCTATAGTAATCACTCTGTCCGTCCGTCTGTCTGTCTGTCCGTCCGTCCGTCTGTCCGTCCACAAATTTTTTTATCCTCCATAACTTTTTATTATTCCTGGATGGATTTAAATATTACTTGGCATCATTCTGTCCGTCCGTCTGTCTGTCTGTCCGTCTGTCCGTCCACAATTTTTTTTATCCTCCATAACTTTCTTATTCCTGGATGGATTTAAATATTACTTGGCAGAAATGTTAACCATAATGTGATGGAGTGTTGCGCGCAAGACTCAGGTCCGTACCTCAAAGGTCAAGGTCATACTTAGAGGTTAAAGGTCAAAAAAGGGTCTTTCCTGTGTCCAATTAATAACTTTGTTATTATTCCTGGATGGATTTAAATATTACTTGTCAGAAATGTTAACCATAATGTGACGAAGTGTCACACGCAAGACCCACAGCCGTACCTCAAAGGTCAAGGTCATACTTAGAGATAAAAGGTCAAAAAAGCGTCTTTTTCATTGTGTCCAATCTATAACTTTCTTATACCTGGATGGATTTAAATATTACTTAGCAGAAATATTAACCATAATGTGACAGTGTGTCACGCGCAAGACCCAGGTCCGTAAAGGTCATACTTAGAGGTGAAAGGAAAAAAAAACGTCTTTTTTTAACATCAACATTTTCCTACTCCTCTGATAGCGCTGCCGGGGCCCTAGTCAGTTTCACTGACAGCTCTAGTTTTTCTTATTTCTGCTCCAAAATACGAATTGTGGGTACTCGTTAGAACCGCATCGACGAGGCGGTTCTAACGATTACCCACAATCTATATTTTGAGCAGAAATAAGGAAAATATAACAATATCCAAAAATTTTCATTTTTTTCGGCGATAAGGGTTACACTGTATTTGTATAGGCGTGTTTTCGTAATTTTCTAATGCACTTGCGTATGTTTGTTTGACTTGAGGTTTCGTCTCCGTCAACACTATTTAAGTCATTTTGGAGACGTTGCTTCCAGTTTTGTGGAACTTAATTTACTCGACATTGAGATAGCTCTGCCGCCCAATGAAAACAATTTAGGGTTTAAACAAATTCAGGGTTTATAATTTTGCTTTTGATTTGAGGTTTAACGTCTCCGGCAACACTGAATATGGCATTTTGGAGACGTTGCTCCCAATTTTGTGAGACTTTTACCCGACATTGAGATGACATGACATCTCAAGCCCTGTGGCCCAATGAAAGGGTTTATAAGCATGGACGGTCGGACTAGCACCGCTTTGCCTGGGCAGGCTTAGATCCTCTAAGTGGTATACCAGTACTCGTGTGCGGTCGGTTTCAGCTCTGCGTGGAGGCATCATGCAGCCATCTATGTCTCCAAGCCCCGATGGGCGGGGGCCGATTAAGGTTTATACGCATAGAGGGTCCGAC
Source organism: Lucinisca nassula (assembly GCA_963580285.1). Classification (NCBI taxonomy): domain Eukaryota; kingdom Metazoa; phylum Mollusca; class Bivalvia; order Lucinida; family Lucinidae; genus Lucinisca; species Lucinisca nassula. The sequence goes on along the minus strand of OY757019.1, from coordinate 8,130,318 downwards.
ACGCACCACATTGCCTGATTAGAAAAGTATTTTTGTCTCCCATGCCAATAGGGGTCAAAATTAGCAAATTCTTTCCTTTAAGAGTTGACCACCATTTCAGTGGAACAGCGAAAAGGAAGTCTCGAAAGTTGTCTCCCTTTGAAAAATGGCGGAAGCTTCTGCTAGAGCTCCCATTCCCCTTAAGGTAAAGAACTTGCTAATAAGGTGTAAAGAACTTGCTTCCGCTTGAAGAGAGCAAGCCCTTATTCTAATGCACTTGCGTATGTTTGTTTGATTGACTTGAGGTTTAACGTCTCCGTCAACACCATTTAGGTCATTTTTGGGAACGTTGCTTCCAGTTTTGTGGGACTTAATTTACCCGACATTGAGATGAAATGGAATCTCAAGCCCTGCCGCCCAATGAAACCAATTTAGGGTTTATACGCATAGCGGGTCCGACACGCACCATACTTTGCCTGGGCAGGCTTAGACCTCCTAAGCGGTTTACCAGTACTCATGTGCAGTTGGTTTGGTTGGTTTTAGCTCTGCGTGGGAGCAAAATGCAGCCCAATCTATTTCTTCAAGCCCAGACGGGCGGGAGCCGCACTTGCGTATGTAATGCGACGTGGGACTATCTGCGACAGTTCTACGATATAATCATCCCCTAGCAATATAATCATCCCCTATGAGGGGATAGATGGATTTGGTTCATCGCGATCATGAATTAGAGAAATGATATTTATGTCCATGCAGTATTTGTGGTGGAAACAGAACTTTGCGAAACCATGCAATAGGTATGTCTCACGGATTTGGCGAAGTTATTTATCTTACTTTCAGCCAAAAGAACAAACATACAATTTTCTACCACAAATACTGCATGGACATAAATATCATTTCTCTAATTCATCATCGCGATGAACCAAATCCATCTATCCCCTCATAGGGGTGATTATATGCTAGAACCAGAGCAATGCACATGCCAAGACAATGAGTGAGTGAGTTTTTGTTTTACGTCCCACCAACAGCTAAGGTCATACGGAGACGGGACCTCGGTTTAAAGACTCATCCGAAAGTCTGGAGAAGCCCGGGATCGATCCTGCGATCCCTGGTTTACAAGGCGAGTAGCATAACCACTGCACCACAGGGGCTTCTCATGCCAAGACAATGCACATAACTTTGAACGTTTCCTAAAGGTCACAATTGGTGCTTTAAACTATGTAGGACTAATTATTAATATCGGAAAACCTAATCTGAGATGGAAATTTCATAGTGCTACGACCATACAAGGACCATTTTCGCCGGAAAATTTTGTGTCTTATCATATGCGTTGTACCAAGTTCCTTGCCCGTGGGCGTTGTATTGAAAATTGAACTAGGATTTCTCACTATGGGCCTTCTAATTTCAAATATTCCTTAAATCGTATTTGCAACAGTCCGATTTATCATATGCATGTCTACAACCAACAAAAAAGTGCATGCCATCTTCCCAGAAGAGAGTTTCATGTAAAATAATGAGATTTCGATGTGGAGTAGCTCTACTGTGTCCGGTTCTCCGTTTGACTGGCTGTAACTGTCGAATTCGGACCATCGAAGATAAATTTGTGAATAATATGTGTCTTCCGTGAAGCTAATGTGAGCAGCCTTACTGATAAGTAACCATAACACGAGATCTAGAACAACAACAAACCTGCACATGTGATACCCATTCAGCCATTTTCTTTTTTATCCTGAGCGGAAAAATTTCCTTATCCGGTGTGTTTGTTCCTTACCCTGCGCGCTTGCCTTTACCAGTGTGCTCTATAAATAAGGTCGATAATTCTTAATTATTATTATATCTACGTCGATGCAACGTCGTGGCGTTGCATCGACGTTGATTTGACGTTGCCATAGCGACGAATGCCAGCTGGTCTGTAATTATATGTAACCACCCCTAAATCTCACTTTATACCAGCCCCGATAGCTCAGTTGGTAGAGTGTCCGCTCCGGGGAACGGGAGGTCACGGGTTCGATCCCGGGCCGCGACATACCAAAGTCGTTAAAAATGGTACTAGCTGCTCCTCGTTTGGCACTCAGATTTACGGGGTAGAGCTAGGACTGGTCGATCCAGTGTCAGGATAATGTGACTGGGTGTGGTATCATGTAATGTGTCTGGGACATGATACTTCAGTGAGGCAGCACTATAAAAGTGAGCATTGAGCTCCCTGTCGCAACCAGACACCGTCGTGATATGACTGAAAAATTGTTGAAAGCGACGTTAAACCCGAATTCACACACACACACACACACACACACACACACACACATACACACAAATCTCACTTTATACAGATAAAAATTAGATTTATAGGGTGTGCACGTTATTTTTCGTATTTCTGCTCCAGGATATAGGTTGTGGGTACTCACGAGCACCTACAACCTACGCTTGGAGTACAAAAAATGAAAAAAAAAAATATCATAAATTTTCATAAGTAAAAGAATCGTTTTTGAGGCATGCAAGAATATAAGAATCTTATCTGGGGTGGATGGAAAAATCCGTGCCGAGGGTCACTGTCCGGACAGTGATGCCGAGAAACGGATTTGAAATACGTTTTCGTGTATTTTATCAAGGTTGGTCGGTACAGCATCAAGACGGGTCTGGACATACACGCCGAAAACGTGATCTTCCCGACGGCGGAACCTATAATTTCGTCCTGTCCGAATGAGCAGGCATGTCAGGGGTGTGCTGCCGAGGTACCAGAAGAAAAACTGACAGAGTAAGCACCCCTGTAAAAGATGGCATCATTATATGAGCCAGCGCATGACAAAACCTACAATAAGTGAAGTGCGCCCAACGAAGTCTCAGATCAGCCTGCGCATCCGCGCAATCTGATCGGAGTCTTCGCTGTGCGTTCTAATGATATCTAAGGGCCAAATGCTCCTTCATGCAGCATGAGAGGTCTCTGTGTAGACTGTATGGATGCGCAGGCTGATCTGAGTCTTCGATGGACGCACATGTCTTATTGTAGGTTTTGTCGTGCGCTGACACATATCATGGGAAATATTATATATATTGAGGGACTTTAAAAACGCCCCACTATATATCATATAATTGCACCTAAAACAAGCAATATTGAAAAAGATTGAACACCCGTCAGAGTTTTCATGGTTGAGTTCTTTATAAAAAATAGAAGTGTAGGCTATGGTCAGGAATCGATACAATTAACCCACAGTTCCCGGCAGTGACACCAAAGGGAAAGAAACACAAACATGAAATAACTAGATCCCAAATTTTATAATCATTTGTCACTCGTTGTAACGATGTCATTGTTATAGTTATAAAATATGTTTAAACCAATAGAAAATAACATTCAACTAGTCATGAACTTTTCTTAAATGCTTCCGGAGCAAATGTCATCCTTAAGATTGTCTACGCCCATGGCGTATACAATAATTATCATACTATATTTTCTTCTTCCTGCCTACATTCTCTTAGTTTTCGTGTTTCTAACCTTACTAACAGAGGTCAACCCGTTGAGTGACAGACAAATCTGACGGTTCAACAAAAAGATGTAAATGTAGAAACCTACCTTTCTAGAGGAAATTGAAAAAAATTGAGACAGGGCACGACAAAACCTACAATAAGACATGTGCGACCACCGAAGACTCAGATCAGCCTGCGCATCCATATTGTATAACCAGAGACTTCTCTTGCTGCATGAAGGAGCAATGTGACCTTAGCTATCATTAGAGCGCACAACGAAGACACTGATCAGACTGCGCGGATGCGCAGGCTGATCTGTGTCTTCTTTGGGCGCACATGTCTTATTGTAGGTTTTTGTTATGCGCTGGCTCAATTGTTATCTTAGGCAACATATTGAGAGGATATTCGTGGTGATTTTGGCCAAAAATAGTCCGGACAGCTTCTGTGAAAATAACAAAGTGAAGTACTAGCTGCTCCTCGCTTGGCACTCAGATTAACGGGGTAGAGCTAGGACTGGTCGACCCAGTGTCAGGATAATGTGACTGGGTGTGGTATCATGTAATGTGTCTGGGACATGATACTTCAGTGAGGCAGCACTATAAAAATGAGCATTGAGCTCCCTGTCGCAACCAGACACCGTCGTGATATGACTGAAAAATTGTTGAAAGCGACGTTAACGTTTAACTCGAATTCACACACACACACACACAAAGTGAAAATATCATACCTTCTCACAGTGTGAAAGTATAAATTGTATTTGTTTCAGATGTGCATTGATTTTACTGCTAAGTATAAAATAAGTCTGGTTTATCCTTTTCGATTAGTACAGTTATACCTGTCTTAGCGGCCACCTCTATTAAGCAAGCAACCTGTCTCAACTCTTTTTGTACCAAATGAATCGTCCTCCTTATATATAACAGGAGTCCATTTCAAAATTTGGGGGTGTCAGGTTGTGTTTTCATCAAAATTTATTTGAAAAATGACTGAACTTTTAGCAAACAGTGGAGGCCCTGATCAGACGCCGCGTTCTGTGGCGTCTGATCTGGGCCTGCACGTTTTGCCAACTGCCCGTTTTGGGGTGTCTGGTACTAAATGGGTTAAGCAAGCGTGTATTTAGTTTACCAAAAAGGTAGGTGCATTAAAATTGGCCTGAATTAAGCAATTACTAGCACCTGTCTTAAGTTATCCCTTAGGCGCTTGCTCAATACAGGTTGGACTGTATTCATTTCTTAGTTTTGTTTCCGACTGAACTATACCGCACTGGTCAATACATACGCACAGGCTGCGTAGCGGTCGCATATGCTTCGTTTTTGGACGCATGGGCTTCGATGAAAAATGGCGACTGACAGTTCGTCGCTGCAGGTAAGAAACTGTTTTGACGTTAATCTAACTGTTGTATAGCGTTGCCCAATACTGACATCTGCCTTTATTAATGTGCGGCTTCGTCTGTTGCACGAAAAAGTTTGAAAAACGGAATATGGAAAAATAGACCCCAAAAGAAATTTGGCATTTAACACAGATTCACCTGTATTTTCACTTTGGTACGGTCGTCCTATGTAACTACACGTTTTTGGCTGGTGTTCTGGCCGATGAATTGTGAATAACGATAATGAAATCTAAAAGCAAATATATGCAACTTTCGTCACATATTTTGCGAAAAAGAAAAATATTGATATTTCAATACAACGCACGTAGCTTCGTTACCGATTTCAACGCAGAGGCTGCGAACTAAATTTGAAAACCCTGTATTATGTAGAATAATAGCGAATAATATTAAATAAATATTGAGAAATCAATCAACCAGCGTTAGTAAATGTTTAAATGGGAAAGCTAAGAACCATTTTCTCAGACTACACACTAAGACAATCAAAACAGTAGTGTTTTCAGTGATTTGATTTCGTCTCATACCGAAAATAGAATGAAGCCCAATACGAAAACATGCCTATACTATTACATTGTAAATTTTACCGCCTAAACAACGTAAATTTTCGGACGAATTTTTTTTTCTTATTTCTGCTCAAAATATAGATTGTGGGCACTCTTTAGAACCGCCTCATCGAGGCGGTTCTAACGAGTACCCACAATCTATATTTTAGAGCAGAAATAAGAAAAATAAGATTTACCCCTGTAAACCCAAGTTTTACTATATAAAAGTGAGGGTCAAGGGAGTCAAAGGTATATTTGTTTGTTTGATTTGAGGTTTAACGTCCCCGTCAACACTGTAAAGGTCATTTTGGAGACGCTGCTTCCAATTTTGTGGGACTTTTACCCGACGTTGAGATGAAATGACATCTCAAGCCCTGTCGCCCAATAAAACCAAATAGGGTTTATAAGCATGGACAGTCCGACTCGCACCGCTTTGCCTGGGCAGGCTTAGATCCTCTAAGCAGTTTACCAGTACTCGTGTGCGGGTCTCTGCGTGGAAACATCGTGCAACCGATATATTTCTTCAAGCCCCGATGGGTGGGGGCCAAAATCAAGCATGGACGGTCCAACACTCGCATCGCTTTGCCTTGGCAGGCTTAGATCCTCTAAGCGGTTTACCAGTACTCATGTGCAGGTTGGTTTCAGCTCTGCGTGGAAGCATCATGCAGCCCATCTATTTCTTCAAGCCCCGATGGGCGGGGGCTCAAAACAGTACAAAATACTTAAAACTTTAATCATTTTTGCGTGGTTTAACGTCTCTGGTTAGTGCTAATACATGTACTTGAACAATAGCATTGAAGACCTGTAGTTTTTATTTTCTTTCATCTTGGACAGATTGAAAAACAGTTGATCCAACAATGCCATCGCGTGAACAAGTCCGTGAAATGAACACCCCCTAAACACCACTTTATATAGTGAAAACTGGGGTTTACGGGGGTATACATTATTTTCGTATTTCTGCTCCAATACATAGGTTGTGGGTACTCGTTAGGACCGCCTCAATCAGGCGGTTCTAATGAGCACCCACAACCTATGTTTGAAGTATAATGTAGCAAAATATCACAGCTCCAATACACAGGTTGTGGGTACTCGTTAGAACCGCTTCATTTAGGCGGTTCTATCGAGCACCCTCAGCCTATGTTTGAAGTGTAAATAAGAAATATATCACAGCTCCAATACATAGGTTGTGGGTAGTCGTGAGAACCGCTTCAAGTAGGCGGTTTTATCGAGCACCTCAGCCTATGTTTGCAGTATAAATAAGTAAAATATCACAGATTTTCATCAGAAAAGTAGCCATTTTGGAGATGTGAGAAAATGCACTATGTCGCACGAGTGTGTTATCGTACTGGCTGTATTTTGTTCTTCAGACCAGAATCAACAAACAATGCTGGCATGATAGTTCTTGGGGCTCTTGTGGGAGTACTTGTTATCGCAGTAATAGCTTTGACATGCCTACTCATCTATGCAAAAAGGAAAGCTAAAGGTAATTTCTGGGATATGGACAATATATACATGTGCCTCAGTGCTTCCGGAACATGACACAAAAAAACAACAACATGCAACAGCCAAAATCTGCATCCAGAATCAAGCATGTTTTGTTGTTTTTATTCCCCCACCCCCGAGAATCTTTGATTCGGGGGCATATAGTATTTGACCCGTCTGTCTGTTTGTTTGTTTGTCTGTCTGTCAGTTGTCTATTTGTTTGTTTGTCTGTCTGTGCGTCACAAAAACGTTAACCTTGATCATAACTTCGAAAGTATTTGACCTAGCCCCACGAAACTTCACACACGTATTCACCATCACAAGGGCTACATTCTGAACAAGGGCCATAACTCTGTTGTCATTTTTGGCTGAATAAACTCTCCCTTGAAATTTGGCAAAAACTCAGAAACTGGCTCCCACGGGGTGCATTTGTCACTTATAGTGACAGCTTTTGTTTTAACCTGTCATTACCAACGATGTTTATTGAGTCAAAAGGCGCAAGGCCAACTTGAAACTTTTGTTCTTGTTTTTTATTGATTCTCGAGCTCGGGTATAAAGTCTGCAACGGAGCTGGATGCTAAATTCTATTATCCATATTTATATGCAGTGTGCATTCATCTAGTGCACAGCGAAGACTCTGAATGCGTGTGCAAGTGCTAATCTGGGTCTTTGTTGAGCCAACTAATCCAAGAACACATGTTCACTTATTGCGCCACATAAATAAGTAGTGTAAGCGCTACTCTGGTAAGATTATGAGACAGTAAACATTTTTGAGATGTTGTTTTATATTTTAAACAAAAATCTGAGCCCGTCACGTGAAACCCGTGTCTTCTGGATGTGCGAATAGTTAAGGCACAAAAAGGTCAGCAAAGCTACACAGACTTGCATGAGCATAGAACATCTAACGTTTGATATAGATACTAGAGCTAGCCTAGGTATTCGTCTTTCCGTGGTGAGTGGCGCGTGGTGCGTGGCCTATGGTGCGTTGTGCGTGGTTCCGAGTTTTTAGTAGGTACATTGTGTTCGCAACTCCTCCTACAGTTTTGAGCCGATTGTTGTGAAATTTTACAGGTGTTTTTATCATGGACTGAAGATGTGCATAGGTTTTTTTCAGAATCTTCAAATTATTTTTTTTTCACACTATTAACTTAGACTTTTTTGCATGGTTTCGAGTTTGTAGTAGGTACCTTGTGAGCGCAACTTCTCCTACAGTTTTACAGGTGTTTTTATCATGGTCTGAAAAGGTGCATGTGCTTTTTTCTGAATCCGTCTTTTTTTTCTTTCTTTTTTTGTTCACTTTTTCACATTTTTAACTCAGATTTTTTTCCATGGTTCCGAAATCATAGTAGGTACATTGTGAGCACAGCTCACCGATCCGATATCCGATATTTGGACCGATCCTTTTGAAATTTCACCGGTGTTTTTATTATGGTCTGACAATGTAAGTGGGCTTTTTTTCAGAATCCGTAAATTACTTTTTTTCATGTATTCACATTTTTAACTTAGAATTTTTTGCATGGTTCCGAATTCATCGTAGGCATATTGTGAGCGCAACTCCACCTACAGTTTTAAACCGATTGTTTGGAAATTTTACAGGTGTCTTTATCATGGTCTAAAGAGCTATATGTGCTTTTTTAGAATTCTCAAATTAATTTTTTTCATTTTTTCACATTTTTAACTTAGACTTTTTTTCATGGTTCCGATGTTTTATTCATGGTCTGAAGATATGCATGTGCTTGTTACAGAACCTTAGTATATCTTCTCTAAGACTTTTATTTTTCTACTTCTATTTACATTTATAACTTAGACCTTTTTCACATTACGATAATACATCCTTGTGCTATACTGGATTTTTCAAACCTCAAAAAAGGTTTGTTTTTTTCTGATGAAAATGTGTGATATTTTTCTTATTTATACTCCAAACATAGGTTTTGGGTGCTAGTTAGAACCGCCTCATTGAGGCGGTTCTAACGAGTACCCACAACCTATGTCTTGGAGCAGAAATAAGGAAACTAATGAGTATTCCCGTAAACCCCAGTTTTCTCTATATAAAGTGGGGTTTAGGGAGGTCTTCATTTCACGGACTTGGTCCTGTGATGATGCATCAATACTATGAAAGAGTATATGTTCTTGATACCTTGTGATCGCAACTCCTCCTACAGTTTAATACCAATCCTTCTGAACCTTAAGAGGTGTTTGAATTATGGTCCATCATGAACCTCTTGTTTGCAGGTTTCAGATACGCGATACCAATAGCCGACTTGTTAACTGACTCATTTTCATAGCATAGATAAAAATAAGGCGGGGGACATAAATTCACTATGGAATTTGCTTGTTTTTTTTTTTTGTTTTTTTTTTTTTGGGGGGGGGGGGGGGAGGGGCTGAAACATAGATTGTTCATACTTAATGAACCGCCTGATTTAGGCGGTTCTAACGATCCCCTACAGTTTTGAAGCAGAAATAAGCAAATAATTATACATTGGTTTAAAAAAATGCATTATGCATCACGAAAATATGCCTATATGATTCTGGCTTCCTTGAACCCCACTTTTATATAGTAAAACTGGGGTTAACCGGTGTAAAACTTCTTTTTCTGACAATGTTTCGTTGTTTTTTTTTCTTCAGAGGAACACCACAACAGGCATATGTCGCATTATTATTTGAACCAGCGGACGACAAAACCTACAATAAGACATGTGCGCCCATCGAAGACTCAGATCAGCCTGCGCATCCATATAGTCTTACCAGAGATTTCTCTTGCTGCGTGAGGGAGCATAAGGCCATTAGCTATCCTTAGAGCACACAACGAATACTATGATCAGATTGCGCGAATGCGCAGGCTGATATTAGTCTTCGTTGGACGCACGTCTTATTGTAGGTTTTGTCGTGCGCTGGCTCATTATGTCTCCCCCGAATTTTTATTTTTTTTCGGAGAGACATATTGTTTTTCCCGCGGGCGTCTGTCTGTCTGTCCATCTGTCACAAAATCGTGTCCGCTCTATAACTTGAAAACCGTTCAAGCTTTCTTCACGAAAGTTCATATAAATATTAATCAATATTAGACGACGTGCAGTGCGCAAGAACTATAACTCTCACATTCATACTTTTTTAATTATCTACCTTGAAAGTTTGTCGGTGTGTGTGTGTGTGTGTGTGTGTGTGTGTGTGTGTGTGTGTGTGTGTGTGTGTGTGTGTGGACAAATCGTGTCCGGTCAATAACTTTCTTATTTGCAGATGGATTTTGAAATTACTTGGCAGAAATGTTAACAACCATGAGACGATGTGTTGCGTGCATGACTCAGGTTGGTACCTCAAAGGTGAAGGTGATACTTAGAGGTCAAAGATAAAAAAGGGCCTTTTTTTCGTGTTTGGTCAATAACTTTCTTATTTTTAGATGGGTTTAGAAATTACTTGGCAGAAATGTTAGCAACCATGAGACGATGTTTTGCATGCATGACCCATATTGGTATCTCAAAGGTCAAGGTCATACTTAGCGGTCAAAGGTAAAAAAGGAGCCTTTTTGTGTACATGATTCAGGTTGGTACCTCAAAGGTCAAGGTCATACATAGAGGTTAAATGTAAAAAAGGGACCTTTTTTCGTGTTTGGTCAATAACTTTCTTATTTTCCAATGGATTTAAAATTACTGGGCAGAAATGTTAACCACCATGAGACGATGTGTTGCGTGCATGACCCAGGTTGGTACCTCAAAGGTCGAGGTCATACTTAGAGGTCAAAAGTAAAAAAAAGGGCTTTTTTCGTGTTTGGTCAATAACTTTCTTATTTTAAAATGGATTTTGAAATAACTTGGCAGAAATGTTAACCATCGTGAGACAATGTGTCTCTTGCCTGAACCATGTTGTTACCTCAAGGTCAAGGTCATACATAGAGGTCAAAGGTAAAAAAAAACGGTCTTTTTTAGTGTTCAGTCAATAACTTTCTTATTCCTGGATAGATTGTTAAATTGCTTGGCAGAGATGTTAACCATCATGAGACTATGTGTTGCGCGCTTGACTCAGGTCGGTACCACCAAGGTCAAGGTTATACTAAGAGGTCAAAGGTTAAAACAGTCTTTTTTGTGTCCAGTAGATAACTTTTTTTATTTCTGGATGGACTTTTTAAAGTAACAATGCAGAAATGTTTACCTTCATTGGATGATGAGTTGTGTGCAAAACCAAGATCCATATCACCAATGTCAAGGTCATACCTAGAGGTCAAAGGTAAAAAAGAGGCCTTTTTGTGTAGAGTCAATAACTTCCTTATTCTTTGATGGATTATGAAATTACTTGGCAGAAATGTGAACCGTCATAAGGCGATGTGTTGTACCTCAAAGGTAAAGGCCATACTCAGAGGTCAAAGCTAAAAAAGGGCTTTTTTGTGTATGGTCAATAACTTTCTTATTTCTCTATGAATTTTTTAAAGATACCTTGCAGAAATGTTCATCTTCGTTAGATGATGTGTTGCACACAAGACCTAGGTCCATACCTCCAATGTCAAGGTCAAACTTAGAGGTCAAAAAGGGGGAGACATCTGTGTTTTTGTAGAAAAACAAATTCTAGTTTATTGTTATTTTTTCAGAGGATCCGTACCTTACACCAAATGTGGATATGATGAGACCAGATGCCATTGGAAAAGCGGACAGCCCCTATCATTCTGCAGAACCTATTCAGGAGACCCCATATTAGAGTCTGTGTTATAAACAGCCATATCGTTACGAAAACACGCCTATACAAATACATTGTAATTTCTCCCGCCGAAAATTCGAATTTTTTCAAATGAAAAAAAAGTTATATTTTTCTTATTTCTGCTAAAAATTTTAGAGCAGGAAAAAGACAAATAAGGTTTACCCCTGTAAATAAGTTCTAGAAAGGGTTATTCTTTGGAAGCAAGGAATACACCACAGGCCTGGAAAATACGGAACGTTCATGTTTTCTGGGTCAGACTAGCTAGTTTCAGCCAATTAGGCCTTATCAGTTTTACAATATAAAAGTGGGGTTCAAGAGGGTCAGTATTATACAGGTGTGTTTTCTTCACATAGGTTAGAGGTTGAAGTTGGGAGGTGGGCCAAACCAAACGCTATTCCTTTTGAAAATAGACTTTGTTCAAATTGTGGAAAATTAGAAGACGAATTTCATTTTATACTCGAATGTACAAGATATATTGATTTAAGAAACTCGCTCATACCTAGATATTTTCGGTCAAGACCCAATATGTATAAATTAATTGAATTGTTTGCCTCGGATTCTAAACATCTAATAAGAAAATTATCACTTTATGTCTTTAAGGCCTTCAAAGCTAGGGAACAATATGTCTTTACATGATCCTTCATTCTTAAATATGTACCTTCTCCAAGGTCATTTTTATGATATACATATCCATTAGTTACAATAATTAGTGTACTGTGTTATGTGTAATAACAAGTAATTATGTATTTTGTATTTGTAGCTTACATCAGTCCGCTGATGTCACATCTATTGTATGTATTATTATATGCTGTAGAACAGATGGGCCAGTTGGCCTGGTGTTTCTGAATAAACTTGAAACTTGAAACTTGATGGCAAAATGACAACCATTGAATCATAGTCTCTTTTTAAGCTGTGCACCTGTTGCAGTATGGTACAGCCTTTATTTTTGTGGAATCATCATGAAAACACGCCTTTATTGTTCTGAACCCATTCAAAACCCACTTTTATATGGTAAAGCTGGTGTTTTCAGGGGTAAACCTTATTTATTGTATTGCTGCTCTAAAATATAGATTGTGAGTACTCGTACGAACAGCCTCGATTAGGCTGTTCTAACGTGTTCCTACAATGTATATCTTCAGCAGAATTTAGAAAACAATCACATTTTTTTCATCTGAAAATTTTCATTTTTTTATTTTTTTATTATTTTTTTTTTTTTTTGTTTGTTGTTGTTGTCTTTTTTTTTTCTTTTCGGCGGTAACATTTACAATATCGTGTGTTTTCGTAATGTCATGAAGAGACTTGCGGGTAACTGATAAGGCCTAATTGGCCGAAACAAGTTAGCCTGGCCCTGAAAAGTTTGTACAAACTATAATTCCCGGCTTCTAAAGAAATCCTTAAAAAGGACATATTTAACATGTGTGTCGGCCGTAAAATGTCGCCCTGTCCTTCATCGTAGTATAGTTAATACTTTTTAGTCCTCTTTAACCCTTTTGTACCAAATGGAATCTTCCTCCTCATGTATAGCAGGAGTCCATTCCAAAATTAAAGTGGGTCAGGTTGTTTTTTTTCTTCAAAATTTATTTGGAAATGGCTTAACTTTTCACAAACAGTGAAGGCCCTGATCAGACGCCGCGTTCTGCGGTGTCTAATCTGGGCCTGCACTGTTTGCCATCTACACCTTTTTGGTGTTTCCGGTACTTAATGGGTTAATCATTTATTACATTGTTAAATTTTTGAAATATATCAGGGTCACTGATAAGGCCTTTTTGGCCGAAACTAGCTTGGCCCAGAAAATGTTTACACTCCATAGTGTATTCCAGGCTTTTAAGGGATAAATGAAAGTGGGGTTCAAGGGTGTCAAAATTATAAGGCGTGTTTTCAATTTGGTACATTCGGGACCTTTGTTGTTCATTGCTCTTTGCTTTTGCTTTCTTCTAATTTGCGTGCATTTAACCGTATTGGTCACCGGTATTCACATGGACACCAGCAATATAACTGGTCTTGTATATATAATCTCAAGTCAGTTGATAAACATTCGTGACCTTTCCTTGTTCCTGGCCCAAACTTATATATTGGGTGTTTGTATCAAGACGGTTCTTTTGAGTACCCACATTCTAAGCCGACCCCGGTAGCCATTATGATAACACAACAGTGTGAAGAAGGGAATTCTCTCATTTCTTCAAAACGTCTAGTTCTCCGATGAAAATTTATGATATTTTTCTTATTTCTACTCCGAACATAGGTTGTGGGTGCTCGATAGAACCGCTTCAATGAGGCGGTACTAACGAGTACCAACGACGTATGTCTCGGAGCAGAAATGGGAAAAATATACTGTTCTCTCTATATATAAAGTGGGGTTTAGGGGGTGTTCATTTCATTGACTTGTTCACGTGATGGCTCTGGCGGAAATCCGAATGGCTGGTAATCAGGGTTCGCGGGTTCAAACATTCTTTGGTGGAAGTCGATTATGAAAGACATCACGTGAACAAGTCCGTGAAATGAACACCCCCCTAAACCCCACTTTATATTGAGAAAACTGGGGTTTAAGGGGGTAAACATTATTTTTCTTATTTTTACTCCAAGATATAGGTTGTGGGTACTCGTTAGAACCGCCTCAATGAGGCGGTTCTAACGAGCACCCACAACCTATGTTTGTAGTATTTATAAGAAAAATATCACGGATTTTCATCAGAAAAGGAGACATTTTGGAGATGCGAAAAATGCACTATGTCGTACGGGTGTGTTATCGTTATGGAAATATAGAAATAGATGCCTAGGAAAAGCCCCAGTCAAAGATTACAGCCTACCAATGGCATTAAGAGTAATTTAGAGACAAACAAAAATAAAACACACACACACATACACAAAAAAAAACAACAACAACAACAACAAGACAAAACAAACATATATTCATTAGTTCAGAGTGGAAACTAACCGCATGTTAAAAACAAGATTTAACCATTACGATAACACATCCGTGCGATATAGTGCAGTTTTTACATCTCCAAAATGGCTACTTTTCTGACGAAAAGCTGTGATATTTTTCTTATTTATACTGCAAACATAGGTTGTGGGTATTCGTTAGAACCGCCTCATTGAGGCGGTTCTAACGAGTACCAACAACCTATGTCTTGGAGCAGAAATAAGAAAAATATTGTTTACCCTCGTAAACCCCAGTTTTCTCTATATAAAGTGGGGTGTATGGGGGTGTTCATTTCACGGACTTGTTCACGTGATGCGAACACTATCATAGATTGAGTAAGCCTAAATAAACTGACACTTTCTTGTACCGTCATTTTAAATGTGCAGGACATTCTGTAAATGATTTTTCTATACAATCAGTGTAAAAAGACTATGATATAAATTCAACAGGTAGGTTTAAAAATATTAAACGACATGAAACTGAATTAAAATGGATTAAATTATTACACAAAACTTCCAAGCTGAAGTGACTGTCAATAATATTATTGAATTATGGACGCCACTCGATGCTTGCATTTCTAAGTTCATTACCCATTTCTGTATAACGTTTTGTAGACACCGAGGTGAATATGTTCCACGATAGTTCTAATCAGTTATTCGATGCTGCTCTTTTAACCAGAGGTTAC
This sequence comes from Lucinisca nassula, assembly GCA_963580285.1. Taxonomy (NCBI): domain Eukaryota; kingdom Metazoa; phylum Mollusca; class Bivalvia; order Lucinida; family Lucinidae; genus Lucinisca; species Lucinisca nassula. The sequence continues at coordinate 8,115,181 of OY757019.1, read as the reverse complement.
ACTCAGAGTGTTCTTCGTCCTTTTATCGATTCTGAAATTAATCACAAACGTAATTACATCAAAATATCTTTCATTAATAAGGGTTTGGATTTTATAGATTTACCCAGTATCTTCCTGGACTGTTCAGTACTTTCATCCATTTCTATACTGAAACACCCATAATTTGCTATATATACAATGAACCTGTTAGATCTATCATTTTTAATTTCAATAAACTTGTTTTAATCTTGCTATTGATACCAACACTCCTGATACCTGAGATGAGATTGTAAAAACTCATTGTATTGCTACCCTGCTGCTGGTCATATAATTACTGGCAATCTAAAAATATTCCTGATTCTAGGATACGAAAAATAATTTCTAAAGGACCGAAATATCGATTTCCGAAATTGATTTCAATACATGTACATGTAATGAATAAGTCGCTGCTGCCTTAAATGAATTTGGAAATCGATGGTGTAAACGAGAGTATGTTGAGCATGACGACCTTAACGAATGGACACTTAGCATTCTAAAACAAGTGAACAAACGCATTTCTTTCTACTCTCAAAATACGAATTTATTACTTCAAAACCTAAAACGTCATTACGTCGCCTTGTTGGTTTTCTTTTGCTCCAGCATTTCAGTGGTTTCTTGCTGTCGAGTATTCACCGTTGTTACATCTCTGAGGTTATTTGTATTTTTCTGTTCTCGGAGATGTTGCACTGATGAGTTAGGAGGCCTTCATGAGACTGAACAAATTATTTGTCTAAATCGCTACAGAAGTAAGGGCGAGGATTGCGGCCGCGTAAAATCTATTTAAGCACCCCCTTCCCCCACCCCCTACCCCCAAGTGTATTCTTTTCACTAACCGTTTCAAGGCGGTTCTTTTGTCGCGGATTGTTTTCATTATGGGTTGTCTTTGAGTGTGCGTGTATTGCTTATATCTTTTTGTTTCGTATAGCCAATTTCCATTTTGTGGGAAAGTAACTGTCCTTTTGGCTTTCCGCTATTGATGTTTTCATTAGGGTCTAGTTATTTCATATTTGTGTTGCTTTCCCTTTGATGTCTCTGACGGGAGCTGTTGGTTAATTGTATCGATTCCTGATCATTGCCTTCACTCCTATTTTATTTTAGAAAAGTAAAAACACCTTTGTAAACTCCACTTATCCATACATACTCCATTTATCTATACAAACTCAGCTTATATGGTTTTGCATCATCAACTTTATATCTTGATATTTAATGATACACAGTCTATTAGCTTTCAGCGTTTGCCTAATAATAAACTTGATTGCGAAAGACACAAATATCTGGTCCCCGTTTTCTGGTTTTGCCTAATAAATTTGATAACAAAATCCAGCATTTTCTGGTCTTTCCATGAAAATTCAATTTGATATTATATGATTTTATTGGGTTTCCTGATAAACATGATTTAAAACACTGATAACTATTCTGCGTTGTCTGCTTGAGCCTAAAAACTTCGTATCAAAATACATTAGTAGTTTTACCGTGTTATCTGGCTGAACCTGATAAACTCCATATAAAAAGACACTAAAGAGAAGTGAAGACAATGATAAGGAATCGATACAATTAACCAACAGCTCCCATCAGAGAAACAAAAACATGGAATAACTAGACCCTAGTGGAACCATCAATAGCGGAAAGACATTCACTGTAGGAAGGGGGCTTAAATCGATTTTACTCGGCCGCAATCCTCGCCCTTACCTCCGTCGCGATTTAGACATATAATTTCTTCAGTCCGCATGAAGGCCTCCTAACTCATCGGTGCAACATCTCCGAGAACACAAAAATCAAACAACCACAAAGATGAAACAAAGGTGAGGACTCGACAGCAAGAAACCACTAAAATCTTGAGCAAAAGAAAACCAACAGTCAGACTCCGGTAGGTATCGAACCCGCATCCTCCAGTTCATCAGTCAGACGCGCATCCGATTGAGGTTTAAGTGTGTGATGCCCTCACCTTTCTACTTGACAATATTTATATTAGATTCGGTACTAAGTTATTTAGACAAATTGTAGGTATTCCGATGAGTACTAATTGCGCACCTCTTGTGGCTGATCTGTTCTTGTATTGTTATGAAAGAGACTTCATTTTGCGCTTTCCATTGATAACCAATCTGAAATTATTGAAGCGTTTAGCTCTACTTCTAGATATTTAGATGATTTATTAAATATTGATAATACCTATTTCGATGGTTTGATCAGTCAGATTTACCCCCTAGAACTTCAGTTAAATAAAGCAAATTCTTCTGATACCGAGGCCCCGTTTTTGGATTTACATCTATCTATTGTTGATGGATTTGTTTCGTGCAAAATTTATGATAAACGCGATGACTTTGATTTTGAGATTGTAAATTTTCCTTTTTTGGATGGTGATGTTCCTCGTGCGCCATCCTATGGCGTTTATATTTCGCAATTAATTCGATTTGCTAGAGTGTGTAGTCATGTAACTGACTTCAACACTCGTAATAAATTATTAACGGCTAAACTCCTTAATCAGGGTTATCGGTACCATAAACTACGCAAAGCCTTTTCAAAATTTTATAGACGCCATTCTGATTTAATTTCAAAATTCAATATTGGACTTAAATCTTTTCTGCAACAAGGTCTATCGGAACCCGAATTTTATGGTGACTTAGTATATAAATTCAGAAAAATATATAACCGCAATGACTTCAGCACCCAATTTCGTGAAATCAATCTTCGATATAAAAAGATTGGGTACAACATGGATATTATACGACAGACTGCATGCATGGTAGTTAACCCAATCAGTGTTGGCAACTTTGCTTCCCTCTTTAATTGCATGCCGGTGGGTCAGGCCTCAGATTCTATGACGGCTTCAACGTAAAGGCTTATTGAGAATTAGAGAGATAATGTTGGTTGGTGCCTGATGCTCTGTCTCTGGTCGGGCTCATCGGAGTCTAACTGTTGGTTTTCTTTTGCTCCAGCATTTCAGTGGTTTCTTGCTGTCGAGTCCTCACCGTTGTCTCACCTCTGTGGTTCTTTGATTTTTGTGTTCGAGGAGATGTTGCACTGATGAGTTAGGAGGCCTTCATGCGGACTGAACAAATTATTTGTCTAAATCGCGACGGAAGTAAGGGCGAGGATTGTGGCCACGTAAAATCGATTTAAGCCCCCCAGTGGAGGTCTTCCACTGACCGTTCCAAGGCGGCTCTTCTGTGGCGATTTATTTATGTTGTTGTTTGTTACTTAATATGTGTAACACTTGTGTCTTTTAGTTTTGGATGGCCATATGGCCATTTTGTGGAAAAGTAACTGTCCTTATGGCCTTCCTTTGTTTAGGTTTCCATTATGGTCTGGTCGTTTAATGTTTGTATTTCTTTCCCTTTGTTGTCTTTTATGGGTGGAGTAAGTTAATTGTATCAATTCCTGATCTTTGTTTTACTTCTACTTACCCAATAAGCTTCATAAAAGAAAAAAGCACAAACATCATTCCGTGTCTTCGAGTTTTGCTGTATATACATCTGATACTAAACAACTCTAAAGTAGAAGTAAACAAAGATCAGGAATTGATACAATTAACTTACTCCATCCATAAAATTGGTATCTTTGATGGGTGGAGTAAGTTAATTGTATCGATTCCTGATCTTTGTTTTACTTCTACTTTTCTACTTGACAATATTTATATTAGATTCGGTACTTAGTTATTTAAACAAATTGTGGGTATTCCGATGGGTACGAATTGCGCACCTCATGTGGCTGATCTGTTCTTGTATTGTTATGAAAGAGACTTCATGTTGTCGCTTTCCATTGATAATCAATCTGAAATTAATGAAGCTTTAAGCTCCACTTCTAGATATTTAGATGATTTATTAAATATTGATAATACCTATTTCGATGGTTTGATCAGTCAGATATACCCCCTAGAACTTCAGTTAAATAAAGCAAATTCTTCTGATACCGAGGCCCCGTTTTTGGATTTACATCTGTCTATTGTAGTTGGGTTTGTTTCGTGCAAAATTTATGATAAACGCAATGACTTTGATTTTGAGATTGTAAATTTTCCTTTTTTGGATGGCGATGTTCCTCATGCGCCATCCTATGGCGTTTATATTTTGCATTTAATTCGATTTGCTAGAGTGTGTAGTCATGTAACTGACCTCAACATTCGTAATAAATTATTAACGGCTAAACTCCTTAATCAGAGTTATCGGTACCATAAACTACGCAAAGCCTTTTCAAAATTTTATAGACGCCATTATGATTTAATTTCAAAATTCAATATTGGGCTTAAATCTCTTCTGCAACAAGGTCTATCGGAACCCGAATTTTATGGTGACTTAGTATATAAATTCAGAAAAATATATAACCGCAATGACTTCAGCGCCCAATTTCGTAAAATCAGTCTTCGATATAAAAAGATTGGGTACAACATGGATGTTATACGACAGACTGCATGCATGGTAGTTAACCCAATCACGGTTGGCAACTTTGCTTCCCTCTTTAATACCCGCCGGTTTGTCAGGCCTCAGATTCTATGACGGCTCCACAGGCTTATTGAGAATTAGAGAGATCTAATTCAAGGTAATGTTGGTTGGTGCCTGATGCTCTGTCTCTGTTCGGGCCCATCGGAGTCTAACTGTTGGTTTTCTTTTGCTCCAGCATTTCAGTGGTTTCTTGCTGTCGAGTCCTCACCGTTGTCTCACCTCTGTGGTTCTTTGATTTTTTGTGTTCACGGAGATGTTGCACGGATGAGTTAGGAGGCCTTCATGCGGACTTAACAAATTATTTGTCTAAATCGCGACGGAAGTAAGGGCGAGGATTGTGGCCACGTAAAATCGATTTAAGTCCGCTAGTGGAAATCTTTCCACTGACCGTTCCAAGGCGGTTCTTCTGTGGCGGTTTATTTATGGTGTTGTTTGTTACTTACTGTGTGTATCACTTGTGTCTTTTTATTTTGTATGGCCATATGACCATTTTGTGGGAAAATGGCCTTCCTTTGTTTAGGTTTCCATTATGGTCTGGTCGCTTAATGTTTGTGTTTCTTTCCCTTTGGTGTCTTTGATGGGTGGAGTAAGTTAATTGTATCGATTCCTGGTCTTTGTTTTACTTCTACTTTACATTAACTAATAAACTTGGCATCAAAGGACAGCTTTTCTGTGTTTTTTGGCTATGCCTGATTAACTTAATATCAAAAGACATCAGCATTGTATTCTTATACCAGGCATATCAAGTTATTTTTATTTCGACTGGTCTGTAAGTTTTAAGATGATTAGAAAAAGTAGAAGTGGAGGCAATGATCAGGAATCGATACAATTATAATCCACAGCTCCCATCAGAGACACCAAATGGAAAGAAACACAAACATGAAACAGCAGACCCTAATGGAAACATCAATAGCGGAAAGCCAAAAGGACAGTTACTTCCCCACAAAATGACCAATATGCCATCCAAAATAAAATAATATAAGCGACACAAACACCCAAAGACAAACCATAGCAGAAATAAACCGGAACAGAAGAACCGCATTGGAAGGGTCAGCGGAAACGAATTCCACTGGGGGGGGGGGGGCTCAAATCGATTTTACGTGGCCACAATCCTCGTCCTTACTTCCGTCGCGATTAAGACAAATAATTATTCAGTCCGCATGAAGGCCCCCTAACTTATCAGAGCAACATCTCCGTGAACACAAAAATCAAACAACCACAGAGATGAAACAACGTTGAGGACTCGATAGCAAGAAACCACTGAAATGCTGGAGCAAAAGAAAACCAACAGTTAGACTCTTATAGGCCCGACCAGTGACAGAAGACTGCAGAGCATTTGTTTTACTCCAAGTCTGATATGTTTCATCATATGCATTTTCTTCATCGCCGGCGCCACCGGTTTGTACATCTGAAACATGGCTGTAAGCATTAACCCTTATCTTGCTGTTCACGACAACTTCTATCTTTGCAAACAGTGTAGATCCAGATCAGATGGCTTCTGTAGAAGCATTCAGTTTATAAATTTGTAGCAATAAATTACATCAAGTAATTTGATTGGTTGATAGACAGAAATGGGTGTGGCTTAAATGAATATTCAGCAAGATAAGGGTTAATAGTTTGTTTTGATTTTAGTTTACCCTGTTTATGTTTTGGTAATTCACTTAAAACGTCATACCCATAACTCTTAACTGAGGATCTTTCACGAGCCTTCTTTGTCGTAACAGCTTGTCCAGGAGTTGCTTTATCAGTGTTTTATCTCCTATACCACTGACACGTCTTATCACAATAGAGTCCGCAACATCCGATAAAAACTCGGACATCTTCGGATCGGTGCCTGATTTTCATTAATATTTCAACGAAAAAAATTGAATATACAATTAATGATACAGCTTATGACAATGGTCTAGTTGAAATAAGGATTTTTTTCTGCACTAATATGGTGTATTTTCATAATCTTTATTTTATCGAATTAAACGTAACACATCCATGTGTTCTTATCCACCTTAATGGATGTTTAATTCATTCAATGGTATTTGTCAAAACGGAAATTAAGCAATAGTGTACTAATACGGATGCATCTTACAACCAAGCAGATTAAAAGTTTTTTTTCCAAAAACGATAAAAAGAAAATAATTTTTAAAAGATGTATCAGGAATTTCCCCTACAGTTTCTCAAAGAAAGATAGCACACATTTGATTCCCTGTACCAAAATTAATTGGACATACTGAGCCAAAGGGTCATTTAAACAGAAACTACACAATATACCAAAGAACGGTGACATAGTTTTCACGCCCAGTTTTCCTCAAGACATAATTCGGCCAATACCATAAAGCAATTGAACCACTTTAAACAAACTGATTAACAAACTAGAAATGGAATAAATAATTACAAATCGAAACAATTACCTTACTCCCAGATACCAAAGGGAAACAATGACACATATAAAGCAAAGCAATCATAATTAAGACATAACGAGTAGAAAGCCAAAAGAACAGTTTATTTTGGAAATTAAGGTGTAACTATACCAAATTTAGTGGCACAGAGAACTTTCTGATATTTAATCTTCATCAGTGTGTCTAAACCCCAAAGTTTTGAAACCGAAACGGATGGTCGACAAGACCCGGCAAACACAGCACATCCCCCTCCGAGCACACACCGACCGACGTAGCTCATGAGACATGACAGCTGGAGGCATCAGGCAAGAGACGCCCGATCCAGATAGGCGTCCAACACCGAGCCAACATCAGCAAACATGGCCCACGCTCCACGGAAGTCCCGGGCATCAGGAAGGAGATGCCCAATGTAGCGGGACTTGCAAAATTTAAAATATAACAAAACGTGGTAACCAAATCCGCTTAGATACATGTCTCAACTGACAGGTCAGTCTTGATTTAAGAAAAGTTAGAATTTTATACTGCAAAAGTTAAAGATATAATATAGTTATTTAAATGGGTACTTGAATGCTGACGTCAACACCGCAGTATCAACCTCAGCACAGTGCTAAGGAACTAAAACTGAGCTGAAGATACCCTCGGGGACGAACGAATCATCCACCAGCAGAGAAAAAGAGAAAAATAAACGATCAAGCTGAAAACAGGATGAACAGCTATTCAAAATAATAAAACACCAGAACAAACATGCAAAGACAATGGCAATACATGTAATAATAAACCACAACAGAAGCATCCCCTTGGCAACGGTCAGTACAAATATAACTAGGGGTTATTAATCGATTTCACGTGACCACAATTCTCGACCTTAAATCGGGTGTGATTTACACAAGTAATTTGTAGAGTCAAATGTCCACTTTTCAGGACGGCTGAAACCTGGTTACAACTAATGAAAACTAGAAGTGCAGGCAATGAAAGCTGTTTTGTCCTGAATGGCAGGACTGACCTCCCTGGTCACTACTTGGACTGATACGCATTGTGTATTCGTATTATACATATAATTAAATATTATTTTATAATAACAGATTTTAATATATAATTATTTAATATGATGATATTTTTGTAAACCTGACCACATAAAATCGATTTAAGCCCCCAAGTGGAAATCTTTCCACTGACCGTTCCAAGGCGGTTCTTCTGTGGCGGTTGTTTGTTACTTACTGTGTGTACCACTTGTGTCTTTTTATTTTGGACGGTCATATGGTCATTTTGTGGGAAAGTAACTGTCCTTATGGCCTTCCTTTGTTTAGGTTTCCATTATGGTCTGGTCGCTTAATGTTGGTGTTTCTTTCCCTTTGGTGTCTTTGATGGGTGGAGTAAGTTAATTGTATCGATTCCTGATCTTTGTTTTACTTCTACTCTGACAAATTTAATTTTAATATGCATTTTATTCGATGAAATTCTTTCAGAACTGCTTTTAAGTGATAACTCAATTAGTTAACTGGCTCTTCTTTATCAGCGGAACATAACTCTTGGAAGGCATCACGAAAACACGCCTATATAATGTTAACCCCCTTGAGCCCCACTTTTATATAGTAAAACTGGGGTTTCCGGGGATATACCTTATTTTTCTTATTTCTGCTCTAAAATATAGATTGTGGGTACTCGTTAGAACCGCCTCGATGAGGCGGTTCTAACGAGTGCCCACGATCTATATTTTGAGCAGAAATAAGAAATATATCACAATATTTCATCATAAAATTTTTTCGGCGATAAAGATGGCAATGTATTTGTATAGGCGTGTTTGCGTAATGGGATATGAACACCGTCCCTTTAACAGAAAACAACTGCATTATAACATGCAGTTGGACAAAATGTCTGGACAGAACACGTCTGGAAACAGAGCCATATTAAGAATTTTGACGTTTGACTTTTTCCTGCATCCGTATAATATATGTCACAGTCCTCTAAACACTGTTCCATGAAACTCCATCGCCCCCGCCCATAGGGGCTTGAAGAAATATATGGGCTGCAAGATGCTTCCACGCAGTGCTGAATCCGGCCCGCACACTAGTACTGGTAAACCGCTTAGAGGAACTAAGCCTGTCCAGGAACCGCGGTGCGAGGCGGACCGTCCATGCTAATAAACCCCTATTGGTTTCAATGGGCGACAGGGCTTGAGATGTCATTTCATCTCAATGTCGGGTAAAAGTCCCACAAAATTGGAAGCAACGTCTCCAAAATGACCTTTACAGTGTTGACGGGGACGTTAAACCTCAAATCAACCAACCAAATCCATGAAACTCCTTTTTTTATTTTTTGAGTAGCGTAGTGGCGCAGTCGGTTAGACCGTTATTCCTGTATGGCTATGCGCGGCAGCCATTTCCAGCTTGAGTTCGAATCCTACCACTGCCCAGTTTGTACTTTCGTATTTCTCTACTATGCAATGTTTTCGTAGGAACTTGCATCAGAAAAGATCCAGGACTGGGTGTCTGTTGAAGTTTGATAGATCTTAAATTATAAAATATAATATTTGCAAGCTTCGGTATCCATAGGATCTAGGCATGCATCCTATGAGTCCGAGTGAGCCATAGCACAATGGTACTGTCGGGTCATGCAGGAAAAATGAGCTGAATACTGTTCCATGAAACTCCCTTTTTGAGGAGCGTAGTGGCACAGTCGGTTAGACCGTTATTCCTGTATGGCTAGGCGCGGCAGCCATTGCCAGCGTGAATTAGAATCCTCCCTGCTAGCATTCTACATAAATCTACAGCGGGCCGTTAGCGGCCCGTCAGCTACCCTGACGGGCCGCTAACGGCCCGCTGTAGATTTATGTAGAATGCTTACTGGGCTACCACTGCCCAGTTTGTACTTTCTTATTGCTCTACTATATATATAGTTTGTTTGTATTATACATGTATAATGAATAAAGCTGTTTTAACCAAACCGGGTCTGCTTGCCATATTATCTGTTACTTTCATTAATCGGTTTTTAAATTATTTTGCTCCCGATCTATGAGTTTTTAGCTCACCTGGGACGAAGGCTCCAGGGGAGCTTATAGTATAGTGGGTCGTCCGTCGTCCGTCCACACTTTTGAGCAGCTATATCTCTGTATCCTGCAGGCTGATCTCAATCATTTCTCATCGGTAGCATGCCTCTGGTGGGGCATTGATGACATAAACTTTTTTTCGAAATTGCTCTAAAACTTTGGTTCCTATGGTAACCACAAGGTCCCATAGACTTACTATGGGAAAATGCTTGTCATCACCGTAGCGCCTTCAGTTTTGATCGGATCTTTTTGAAACTTATATGTAAGGTGACTGGGGATAAAAACTCGGATGAGTTCGAAAAACGGCCAAGTCGGCCCAAATATCATAGAGTTACGTCCCTTTGATTGCTGAAAATACAAATTTTCGACCTTGTCATCACCGTAGCCCCTTCAGTTTTGATCGGATCTTTTTGAAACTTATGTGTAATGTGGCTGGGGATAAAACCTCGGATGAGTTCGAAAACCGGCCAAGTCCGCCGATTTATCATAGAGTTACGTCCCTTTGATTGCTAAAAATGCCGATTTTCGACCTTGTCATCACCGTAGCCCCTTCAGTTTTGATCGGATCTTTCTGAAACTTATATGTAAGGTGGCTGGGGATAAAATCTCGGATGAGTTCGAAAACTGACCAAGTCGGCCTATTTATCGTATAGTAACGTCCCTTTGATTGCTGAAAATGCTGATTTTTGACCTTGTCATCACTGTAGCCCTTTCAGTTTTGATCGAATCTTTCTGAAACTTATACGTAAAGTGACTGAGGATAAAATCTCGGATGAGTTCGAAAACCAGCAAAGTTGGTCCAGTTATCACAGAGTAACGTCCCTTTGATTGCTAAAAATGCCGATTTTTGACCTTGTCATCACCGTAGCCCTTTCAGTTTTGATCGGATCTTTCTGAAACTTATATGCAAGGTGGCTGGGGATAAAACCTCGGATGAGTTCGCATACCAGCAAAGGTGGCCTATTTATCATAGACTAAGGTCCCTTTGATTGCTCAAAATGTTGATTTTTGACCTTGTCAACACTGTAGCCCCTTCAGTTTTGATCGGATCTTTCTGAAACTTATATGTAAGGTGGCTGGGGATAAAACCTCGGATGAGTTCGAAAACCGGCCAAGTTGCCCCATTTACTATATAGTTATGTCCCTTTGATGGCTGAAAATGTCGATTTTTTACCTTGTCATCACCGTAGCCCCTGCAGTTTTGATCTTATCTTTCTGAAACCTATATGTAAGGTGAATGGAGATAAAACCTAGGATGAGTTGACATACCGGCCATGTTGGCCCATTTATCTTAGAGTTACGTCCCTTTGATTGCTGAAAATGCCGATTTTTGACCTTGTCATCACGGTAGCCCCTTCAGTTTTGATCGGATCTTTCTGAAACTTATATGTAAGGTGGCTGGTGATAAAATCTTGGATGAGTTCGAAAACAGGCCAAGTCAGCCCATTTATCGTAGAGTTATGTCCCTTTGATGGCTGAAAATGTTGATTTTTGACCTTGTCATTACCGTAGCCCCTTCAGTTTTGATCAGATTTTTCTGAAACTTATATGTAAGGTGGCTGGGGATGAAACCTCGGATGAGTTCGAAAACTGGCTCATTTATTTTAGAGTAACATCCCTTTGATTGCTAAAAATGCCAAATTTTGACCTTGTCATCACCGTAGCCCCTTCCGTTTTGATTGGATTTTTCTGAAACTTATATGTGAGGTGGCTGAGAATAAATTCTTGGATGAGTTTGAATACTGGCCAAGTCTGATCGGATCTTTCTGAAACTTACATGTAAGGTGGCTTGGAATAAAACCTCAGGTGAGTTCGAATACCGGCCAAATCGGCACATTTATCATAGAGTTACGTGCCTTTGATTGCTGAAAATGCCTATTTTCGACATTGTCATCACTGCTGCCCCTTTAGTTTTGAGCGGATCTTGATGAAACTTACAAACAAGGAAGTCAGGCAGAAAGCTTGGAGGAGTTTGAAAACTTGTTTTTGAACTTGTCATCACCATAGCCACTTCAGTTTAGATCGGATCTTCTTAGCAAGTCAGGAATAAAAGCTTGAAGGAGTTTGAAAACCGGTGAGGTCAGCCTGTTTATCCTAGAGTTACATTCTACTTGATTTTCAGAAAATGCTTACCCTGTCATCACCATGTCCTCCTATAAAGCCTTCAGTAAAGGTTGGCACTTCCTTAAACTTTGAATCTGTTTGCTCAGGTGAGCGATACAGGACCTTGTTTATTATTATTATTTAATTATGTCGCTGTGAATGATATACACTTGTTGACAATCACGTAAGTAAACAAATACATAAAATGAACTCACATGTAAATCCGGTTTTAATGCAGTAGAATTGAGTTTATTATACCTCATTAATATGCATGAGCTAATCAACAATTCTGTTTGACTGAGAGCATACCATACCACGAGCAAAGCGAAAAAATAAACATGCCCCCTATAATATTCCCCTCAGACGTCACTGCTAAAAAGGAAATGTGCCCTGGTATCCGCGTGCACAGGTAGAATTCATTATAAAATAAAAAAATAACTATAATATATACACCTGTAAAGTCCAGTTTTCCCCAAATGGGGTCTAGATGGGTATTCATTTCACGGACTTGCTAACATGGTGGTTAGTTAAAATTGCGTTATATCTCAAATACTTAATTATGACCAACTCTTTACCTTTTACAAGCCAATGTAAGTAATGATGGCATTGCAGAAGTACCATTGTACCAGCCTTTGTCCTATTGGACAATTCTATGCACTATGTTTTTCATATTACGAAAACACGCCTTTGCAAATACATTGTAAACTTTTAATATGTACAATTTTAGTATGAAAATTGTGATATTTTTCTTGTATCTGCTCAAAATATAGACTGTGGGTGCTCGTTAGAACCGACTCATCGAGGCGGTTCTAACGAATACTAACACTATATGTTAGAACAGAAATAAGACAAATAAGGTTTACCCCAGTAAACTCCAGTTTTAGTATATAAAAGTGGGGTTAACGGGGTCAAAATTTTAAAGGCGTGTTTTCGTGATGAAAACGGTTGAAATATCAACGAGTATAAGATTCCGTTTCTCATACAACGATTTAAAGTCGGAATTTATTTCAGAAGATGGTCACCGCCCCGCACATCGGGGCTTGAAGAAACAGATGGGCTGTATGATGCTTCCACGCAGAGCTGAAAACGACCGCAACACGAGTACTGGAAACAGAGGATCTAAGCCTGCCCAGGCAAAGCAGTGCGATCAGACCGTCCATGCTTATAAACCGTCATTTCATCTCAATGTCGGGTAAAAGTCCCACAAAATTGGAAGCAACGTCTCCAAACTGGCCTTTATACTGTTGACGGGGACGTTATACCTCAAATCAAACAAACAATCAAATACGGGGACGTTAAACCTCAAATCAATCAATCAAATCAATTACAGAAGATTATGAAAGAAGTTCAATAGAACGCATGTGGTTGTTATTACATGCATGGTCAAATTTACATGTATATTTGAGAGTTCAAAATTCAAGCGTGACGAGACTGTTCTATTTTCAGGGAAGGTAAGTTTGGATACCTTTTGTCATCTAAAATTATGGTGTTTGTACGAATTAAAGACTGATACAACTGTAATTGTTTGTTTGTTTTGAGGTTTAACGTCCCCGTCAACACTGTAAAGGTATTTTGGAGACGTTGCTTCCAATTTTTGGGGACTTTTACCAGACATTGATCCGAAGCCCTGTCGCGCAATGAAACCAATAGGGTTCATAAACATGGACTGGCCTACTCGCACCGCTTTGCATAGGCAGGCTTAGATCCTCTTAGCTGTTTACCAGTACTCGTGTGCGAGTCGGTTTCAGCTCTGCGTGAAAGCATAATGCAGACCATATATTTCTTCAAGTCCCGATGGGTGGGGGCCGTGATACGACTACAAGTCTATCTGGGCGACTTATCTAAAACACGGCCGTGTTCAAAATTAAAAGTACAGTCAATTCTCACTGCATTTTGAAAGGCTATAGTTTTTTTTTTTTTTTTTTTTTACATGACGTTAACCACGAAATAACAGCGACATCAGTGTAATGTACAAGATATTATTCCAAATACCATTATAATAGTTTTCATTATATTATATGGGCCCCGTCAAGCGATTTTGGTACTTATCGCCTATGCGAGCAGCGAAGGTTCAGGCGAGCCTGCGCATCCGCGCAGTCTCGCCAGAACATTCGTATCTCGCTCATACAAGCAGTGAATCAAGAGGAACCTGCAGACAGAAAGTCATATCCCTTGCCCCTATGAATGGCTGGCCATGCGCAAGTTAAAATTTGTCATGACGGAATGTTCGAAGACACAAATTCGCTTGGCGGGGCTCATATGAGCTGCGACAATCAAACATGTGATTTCGCGGTTGTGCGCGAAGAAAAGTCTCAAATCAGATGCGTGCAGTCTGCTGTAACTTTTCGCTGTGCGCTATTTGAATGACATTTGGCCCTGAGCTTCCGCACTGACACAGTCATGTTTTGCAAGATGATGGTTCGTCCGGGATCGGAAATGGCTTCGTGCCGAAATTGGCTTCGCGTCATAATTAATGATGACTTCCTTGTAGAGGGGATGTGTTACGGACAGATATTCCTTTTCTCAATTATCTACTTTTGTAGATAATGCACTTTCTGCAGACTGCGTCAGAGATTCGACTCTTTGGTTCAGTGGTTAAAACATTGGATTCTTTTGCGAGCGGCGACGGCTCGAATCTCACCATAGACAGGGCTTTTCTTTTAAGCTATGCTTCGTCCTTTTGTTACGGCGTCCATGTCGTAAGACACTACGTAGCCATGACAAGACAAAGGTCGGTTTCTAAGCCAAATTGTCCAATGTATAGATGTGGACGTGTAGAATATCCACATTGTGGATCCACATTCTCCATATCACATCCACATTGTTCCACATTGAGGATTTTAAGCTGAGCCTAATAATTTTATAAGCAGGAAAGGCTTTGGTGCAAAATTGCCAAATGTGAAGGCGTACACACTGTGAATTTTCCACATTGGGAATCCACAGGCTAAAAAACACATCCCCATTCTGCCTCACATCACCTCCAAAGTTCAATTTGGAGTTCAATTTGAAGATGTGGAGTTCACATAAATCTGCTTTTGAAAGGTTATGGAGAAGATTGCAGTTATTCGTTTTGTTTTTTTTTTTCTTTTATCTGTAATAACCTTTAGGGTTGTTTAAAAGTGGTCTTAAAGACCAATTTTGAACGTGGTCTTTTGAACAGTCCCAAAGGTGGTCTTAAGATAGGAATTTTACTGAAATGTCTCGTGGTTACCTTAGATCTCTTAGCCGGCCTCGGTAGCTCACTTCGATGCGCGTCTGACTGGTGATCAGGAGGACGCGGGTTCGATACCTGCGGGGTCAGCAACATTCTTTCGTGGAGATTGATCTACGGTCATTCTCTCCCTTCCGTTGATTCAAGAAGGACAGATGTCAGTCTCTGGCGAAAGAATGTGCACTGTACTGGTTACACGCTTACGTACATGTATAAGCCTGCCAAGGAAAAGTGTGGACAGGTAAACTGACCGGCTCAAAATATGACCTAAATGGTGTTGAATTGGCCGTTAAACTCCAATACGAACAAATAAAACCATAGATCTCTTGAAATTTTACTCCAATCCAGCGCTCAAATCCCTCAAAACTGAAAACTTTTAGCGCCTTATTTTGGTATTTTTGTCTCCCATGTCAATAGGGGTCAACTCTTAAAGGAAAGAATTTGCTCCGGAGGAGCAAATTCTTTCCTTTAAGAGTAGACCCCTTTTTCAGTGGGAACGGGTTTATGGAAAATCGAACAGGAAGTCCTGATAGTTATCTCCCTTTGAAAAATGGCGCTACAATCTACCAGGTGTTCCCATTCCCCTTAATTATCCTTGTTACTCCTCCCTACCTGGAGCTACGCTAGATTATATTTATTCTCCATGAAATGAACACCCCTCTAAACCCCACTTTATATAGAGAAAACTGGGTTTTTATGGGGGTATACATTATTTTTCTTATTTCTGCTCAGACACATAGATTGTGGGTACTCGTAACAAAAATTCCGAAGACTAAGTCCAACTCTATTCAGGCTCAGATAAGGGTTACGGTACAGAGTAAAGTAGAGCAGAGCAGAGCAGAACAGACAAGAGCAGAACAGAAGGAACAGAACAGAACAGAATATAGCAGAAAAAGACAGTGTGGGCAGAAAAGAAAAAAAAGGAACAGAGTAGAGAAAAGCAGAGCGAGTAGAGCAGAACAGCGTAAAGCAGAGCAGTGTAAAGCAGAAAAGACAGAACAGAAACAAACGGAGCATAGCAGAGCAGAACAGGCAGAGCAAAAGATACAGAGCAGAGCAAAACAGACGGGAACAGAGAAGAACAAACAGAGCAGAACAGAACAGTGCAGACAGTGCAGCAGAGTAGGACAGAGCAGAACAAATCAAAACAGACGGACTGAGCAAAGGGGAGAGGAGCAGATCAGATCAGAGCAGAGTGGAGCAGGGCGGAGCAAAGCGGGTCGGAGCAGACCAGAATAGAACAGAACAGAACAGAACAGAACGGAACAAAATAGAATAAGCCCTGTTTTTGACACTCAAGTCTCCCAAAACTCATGAGGAACATAAAAACACAAAATACACGGGCAAGTTATACATCAAATAACATCACGTGAACAAGACGTGAAATGAACACCCCTTTAAACCCCACTTTATATAAAGAAAACTGGGGTTACGGGGGTATATGTATTTTACTTACTTCTTCTCCAAGATATAGGTTGTGGGTACTCGTTAGAAACACATCAACGAGGTGGTTCTAACGAGCGCCCACCACCTATGTTTGCAGCATAAATAAGAAAAATATCCTGAATTTCATCAGAAAAGTAGCCATTTCGGAGATATGAAAAATTGCACTATGTTGCACGGGTGTGTTACCTTAATGGACATCTTGTTGTTTGGTAAATTAATCTATTTTCTAGATTATTAATCGTTCAAAGAAAATCAGTTCATAACTGATCATGGTGTTCCATGTTCGAGTAAACGTTTGTCCCTGTATACATATGAGCCCCGCCAAGCGAATTTGTGTCTTCGAGCATTCCGTCACGACAAATTTTAACTGCGCATGCCCAGCCATTCAGAGGGGCCAGGGATATGGCTTTCTGTCTGAAGGTTCCTCTTGAATCACTGCTTGTATGAGCGAGCAGCGAAGGTTCTGGCGAGACTGCGCGGATGCGCAGGCTCGCCTGAACCTTCGCTGCTCGCATAGGCGATAAGTACCAAAATCGCTTGACGGGGCCCATATAGTCTAATAGCAAGCTCATGATATGCCATGGAAAGAAAAAAAAGAAACTTTGTGTTCACTGCAAAACATGTTATTAGCACCAATTCAAAAATATATAGATTGTATAGAAAAACGACAATTTGTGGTCATTTTTCTATGTAATCTATCCAACAAGCTCTATGTCTTAAAGGCATTTTTTCTATATAACCTATACATTTTGCCAACAAGCTCCCAGTTCTTTTGTTCTATATAATCTTTACATTTTGCCATCAAGCTAAAAGATCTGCAGTATGTCTTAAATGAGCCAGCGCACGATAAAATCTACAATAAGACGTGCGCCCATCGAAGACTCGGATCAGCCTGCACATCCATATAGTCTAACCAGAGACTTATCTTGCTGCATGAAGGAGCATTGGGTCATTAGCTATCCTTAGAGCGCACAGTGAAGACTCTGACCAGACTGCGCGGATGTGCAGGTTGATCTGAAACTTCGTTTGGCGCATATGTCTTATTGTAGGTTTTGTAATGCGCTGGCTCAAATACATTTTTCTATATAATCTACATTTGCCAACATCTTGAATGTCCCAGTTCTATAGTATGTCTTAAAGACATTTTTTCTATATAATCTACATTTGCCAACAAGCTCCCATTTCTTTTGTTAAATGCATACTCCACATGTATTGTATGAATGTCATTCCTGGTGTGTGAATGGCATTTGACGTGTCACTAGCAACAATTCTGATTCTTAGCAGTGCTCGATGTTCAATCGATTATCGGTCACTTGTAAAAGGTGATAACCGTCGTAATCGACTACATGGTTTTAGTTAAGTCCACCACTAGAGTTTTAAGCATGACGTAAAAAGTTTGTAGTATCCAGTCACCAATTAGCATGTCGATTGACACTTTAGATGAGGATATTTTATAAGTGGCCTTAGTACTTGGAGAGACAATATACCGAGCCGAAGCAGCCAACAAAACCTTCAACATGATGACATATTTGACTTGTATTGACTCTGATCAGACTGTCTGGAGGCCTTATCAGTAATACCGAAAGATATATGCACATGCGAGAAGTAAAGACACGGCTGACTCGCACAGACGCACGTGCGGCCTGTGTTGTTTCTTGCGACGTATGTCCTTATGTAGGTGCTAATGTGACCCGGCCATTTTGGTACATTCTTGTATGTATCTTAAAGTGTAGGCGATAGTGTTGACTATAGGGTCTTTTCGACAATTGAACATTTTCTCAGAACGTGTTAATTAAATGTACAAAACCCGGATTTTTAAAAATCTAAAACTAGAACTGAAGTACATAGCGTGCGTTTTCGAGATATATTTTTGTTTGTTTGATTTGAGGTTTAACGTGCCGATCAACACTGTAAAGGTCATTTTGGAGACGTTGCTTCCAATTTTGTGGGACTTTTACCCGACATTGAGATGACAAGCCCTACCGTCCAATGAAATATGGTTAATAAGCATGGACGGTCCGACACTTGCACCGCTTTGCCTGGGCAGGCTTAGCTCCTCTAAGCGGTTTACCAGTACCCGTGTGCGGGTCGGTGTCAACTTTGCGTGGAAGCATCATGCAGTCCATCTATTTCTTCAAGCCCCGATGGGTGGGACATGTAATACCACAGTTAATACAAAGAAAACTGGGTTTACGTAAGGCATATATATTATTTTGCTTGTTCAGTGTCATAAAAAGATTGTTGTTTTTCTTTAGAACAAACACTCGCAAATTGTTTGTAGTAGAAATAAGAAAACTACCACAATTTTCATTTGAAAAATGGAACACTTCGCTCCGACAAAACACCAGTGTGCTAGAATGGAGTATTTTATGTCTGTGGAATTGACACTTGACACTTGGCATAAATGTTTTTCAGATCTAAAAATAGATTGTGTGTACTCGTTAGAACCGCCTCATGGAGAAGGGTCTAACGAGTGCCCACTATCTATGTTTCAAGCAAATGTGTAATGTCAACTTTTATGAATATTAGTCGGGATTTATAAGAGTATTCATTACATGGACTTGCTTACGTGACGTCATTGCCATGCGACCTAAAAAGTGTTGACTGGGACGTTAAACCTCAAACAAGCAAAACAAACAGAGACGCCATTGTCATGCATTGGTGTGTATACTATTGGAATTCATTACGCAAACACGCCTATACAAATACATTGCCACCTTTATCGCCGAAAAAATGAAAATTTTATGATGAAAAATTGTGATAATGTTCTTATTTCTGCTCAAAATATAGATTGTGGGCACCCGTTAGAACCGCCTCATCGAGGCGGTTCTAACGTGTACCCACAATCTATATTTTAGAGCAGAAATAAGAAAAATAAGGTATACCCCCGGAAACCCCAGTTTTACTATACAAAATTGGGATTCAAGGGGGTCAAAATTATATAGGCGTGTTTTCGTGAGGATTACTGTTGATTTTCAGTTAGAGGACAATATGTGAAAAAAAAAATCATTTCCAGCAGCTATATATAGAAACAAACCTCTAGGAATTATACGGTTCTATACAGTAGAAAAATTATAAAGAAGGAAAGAAAAAAAGAGAGAAAAAGATAACAATGAATTTGATTGCTTGTCTAAAAGCCTGGGTATTGCTTGCTATTGCTGTAGGAAAATTCCTTAAAGTGAATTCCGCCTCAGGTAAGTTGAATAATTTTCATTGTTTACTTTAGGGACAAAAGGTCCATGTGGTATAACGTAGAGTTTTAGGAGTACCCGTCGGACCGCCTCACTGAGGTAGTTCTAAAACGCACCAACAATCTATAATATAATGGTACGGTAAAACACCCGTGCGCAAAGACGGCGTCATTTGAACTGGTATGTTGTAGATGAAAATGTTTTGATATTTTTCCTAATTTCTAGTCCGAATACAGATTCTTGGTGCTAGTTACAACCGCCTCGAGTAGGCGAATATAACTAGCACCCACAATCTATGCTCTTGAGCAAGAAAAAGGAAAACAATGATTATCCCGGTAAACTATTTTCTTGCACCCCAGACAAGGAAATCCGTGATTTTACCCTGGGATAGAAATTTATGTTCTTACCCTTGTGTTCCGATCCCAAATCGAATATAATCGCGTGTTTGATAAATGCACTGGTTGATTACAACCTCATGCGCGGCGTCGTCATGCGTGACGTCACTAAACATTCCTGTTGTGTCATGACAAAATGGCGAACGTCGGTAACCGAAGTGACAGCAGCATAAAAATTCGCAATAGAAATGGAAGGTATGCAAGAAAAAGATTCCTATATGGGTGTGAGGGGTGGATAGAAAAATCCGTCCCTAGGGATCACTGTCCGGCATCACTCGGCAAGCCTCGTGATGCCGGACAGTGGAACTCGGGACGGATTTTTCCATCCACCCCTCACACCCATATAAGATTCTTATATTCTGTATGAAGTGGGGTTAAGATGAGTGTTAATTATATGGACTCGATAACGTGATGATAAACCCTTGTGAACCGTGAGGTCGGATAGCATCGGAAGGTTAGGTGTTTTTCCTTCGGGTACTCAGAGTTTTTGTTTTGTTTTTTTGTCCACCTCCGATTAATCTATCGGGTGGATGAAAGTTGAATAATCTTGTAAGGGTCGTAAAACCTTAATTAAAAATGCCATTGTGTACAGAACTGTTCGCCATATAAAGTGAAATTTATAAGTACATTCAGTACACGACTTGGTATCATGGGGCTTTAAAGCACAGCAGAGATAAAATAGTTTTGGACCATTCAATTAAGAAATGGATGTAATTTATTTAACGTTCATCGAAGCATGAAAAACACTGGGTCACGAACACTTACGTTGCTCGTGGCCCAGTGTTGTTCATACTTCGATGAACGTTTCATAAATTACCTTTATTGTTTATATTTGCATTATTTCCCACCCATCAGATGGCGAAAAAAGCTTGTTTAAAAAGAAAACAATGGCACGCAAGTTTCCTACTGAGAGCAGAACAGCGTCGTTGGCGTCATAACCTCTCCATCGTCCAATCATATTAAAGAGAAGCATTGTTTATTTCGACGTCACTGGCGAATGTATCAATATATTTATTGAAGTAAGAACAACATTGCTTCCCAGTAGTTTACTACAGGGGTTCTACTGAAAATGCACTGTAAATGTTAATATATAAATATGTTTCAGTTATTTTGGGTTTTGCGGCCCTTTCAGGAGTGTTCCACTGATTTCGACCGATCGTCAAATGGTGGGCCAAAACCGACGTATTCGAAGGAAAACCACCTGAAGTTCTGTTTAAAGGACTCGGTGTATCGCATGTTGAATATGCTCTGAAATTTTAACTCTTGCGGCGTCAAATTGATTTCCGAACATAATTCCAAGCGCCAATATGCAAATTAATTTTTGGTCACTGACCTTTTTTACAGCTTGAACCAAGAAGAACGACCATTATCATTTTTTTTTTTTTTCAAACCAAAGTAAAGCCTTTCTTTGCCGAAAACCGATCTTGCTTTATGATTTAGGGGATAACTGTATTTAAAATTGTCATTTGGGGAGATAAATCGTCGGTTTTACGGTCGGAAATTACGTTTTACGGCTCCGCTAACGCATCGCCGTAAAACGAAATTTCCGACCATAAAACCTCCGATTTACCTCCCCAAATGACAATTTTCAATAAAGCTATCCCCATTCTAATGCACGTACTTGTGTGTTTTGATAAAAATTGTACTATTTTGCGCAAAGCCGTAAGCGCGGTAAGCTGCGTAAAACCAAATGCCAGCCAATGAAAAGCGACGTTACGTGATGACGTCGGATTTCCGACTGTATATCGCAGAATATACTGTAGACTGGTTCCTTCAACCTATAGCTCTCTGGCTTTTGCATATATTTTTAATAGAACACAGGCATCCAGTTAATATATACTGTCGCTAATTTTTGACGTTATCCAATCAGACGTCGCGTTACATGCGCAAGTGCATTAGATTTGCCAGTTGTCCACGCATGTCACATTCTTCTAAGACTGACAGTACAGAGCGCTACCTGATGACGACATTGATTGTTTTTCAACAATTTCCTTTAATTTGTTGATCTAAATGACCGAATCACAACGGTAATCTAGGTCGCCAAAATTCCAACAAGGCGCTCTGCTAGGCAGCCGCATTTATGCAACTGGGGCGCCAACCACTTTTATACTGTTACTGTGAAATTAGGCTATTAAGATAGCTAGAATTAAGACAATTTTGTGTGTCAAAGCATATTCAGACGTTTGCAGTTATTCTATCATTCTGCCCTCTAATAAGAGGCCGCCTTTGTGACTTTTAAAAAGTGGTCTTATAGACCACTTTTCAACCGTCTCATATTTTATCTACAGGAATTTTACGGTAATACATAAAGAATTTTATTTGGATTTAATTGTGTAAAGGTTATGGATAAATACCACTTCTACAGCCGTGCTGTAGGAGCCGGCTCTTTTAGCGACGCGGGTAGAGTGGTTGGCTTATTCACGAAGTTAAGCAACGGGGATTGCGGTTACTACCTGGATGGGTGACCGCGTTGCTTGACTGGTGGCAGCGGTGGGATGGAAACAGTGCCGCTGATTTGTTGCATGGACTCCGCCCTCAGGGTTGTGGGAGGGGATGAGGGGAAGAGATGTAACGGTTATGGATAAATACCACTTCTACAGCCTTGCTGTAGGAGCCGGCTCTTTTAGCGACGCGGGTAGAGTGGTTGGCATATTCACGAAGTTAAGCAACGTTGCTTGACTTCGTGGACGACCCGGTACATGCTACATCTGTATTTTATAGAGTTTCTCACTTATACAAGTGGCATTACGATAACTCACCCGTACGACATTTTTCACATCTCCAAAATGCCTACTTTTCTTTAGAAAATCCGTGATATTTTTCTTATAAATGCTCATAACATAGGTTGTGCGTGCTCGTTAGAACATTGAGGCGGTTCTAACGAGTACCCACAACGTATGTCTTGGAGTCGAAATAAGAAAAATAATGAATACCCCAGTAAACCTCAGTTTTCTCTATATAAAGTGGGGTTTAGGAGGGTATTCATTTCACGGACTTGTTCACGTGATGGATCGGTAATCAGAAGTGGGCGAAACCGAGACCCCCATTAGAAAAACATGTTCGTAAGAAATAATGGCGTCCGCTTCAATGTGGCGTTCTAACGAGTACCAACAATCTATGTTTTTGAGAAAAAGTATGGCAGATAATGTATACCCCGTAAACCCCACTATTCTCTATATAAAATGGGATTTAGAAGGGTCTTCGTTTCACGGACGTGTTATCATGATGCTGGGGTGAATAACCTTGAGACGCAGACTTTGGCTTCGTACTTGTGACCCGAGTGAGACAGCTGAGTGTTTAGTGCACTTGCCTATCATGCTAGAGGCCTCCGGTTCGATTCCCGGCAGCAGAAATAAAATTGCAGTGTCCGGACATGCTCCACTGGCTTCGTTTGCAGGGATGAATGCCACAAAATGCACCGTCCGTCGGATGGGGACGTTAACTGGGGGCCCCTATGCGGGGAGCACCATCCTTTGTGCAGGTTAAAGATCCCTACCCATAAATACATGATAGCTGTGTGGGCTTTCATCCTGCAAATCTGGTGTGTATGTAATGCACACCTGCGAGTCATTACGCAAACACGCCTATACAAATACATGGCCACCTTTATCGCCGAAAAATGAAAATTTTAAGATGAAAAATTGTGATATTTTTCTTATTTCTGCTCAAAATATAGATTGTGGGCACTCGTTAGAACCGCCTCACCGAGGCGGTTCTAACGAGTACCCACAATCTATATATTGAAGCAGAAAAAGAGAAAAATAAGGTTTACCCCCGGAAACCCCAGTTTTACTGTATAAAAGTGGGGTTCAAAGGGGTCAAAATTATATAGGCGTGTTTTCGCGATGAATGGCCAAATGGGATCGATCGCAGTACTAGTAGCAAGAAAGAAAGACAGAACCAACAACGTCAAGTGAGTTGGCATTTATTAGTTGACTCAATTCACTATAAGATTATGAAAGCCAAGCGGCTTAGAGGATCCAAGCCTGCCCAGATAAAGTGGTTCGAGTCGGACCGTCCATGCTTATAAACCCTATTGGTTTCATTGGGCGACAGGGATTGAGGTGTCATTTCATCTCTATGTCGGGTAAAAGTCCCACAAAAGTGGAAGCAGCGTCTCCAAAATGACATATACAATGTTGCCGGGGTCGTTAAACCTTAAACAAACAAACAAAAGCAGATCAGCCTACGCATTCGCACAGTCTGATCAGCCCCTTTTGTTTGCTGCTTTGTAAGTACACCTCTAGTTGCTAGCTTTTAACTTTCAACACTCTTGCTGATCTGTGTAGCTGAGCAGATCGGTCTGTGTCTTATCTGGTCGCGAACCCCAAAGCCCTTTTTTGTGACGCGGCTTATGTTGCATAGGCACGTTGTCATCCTACATTACGATAACTCGCCCGAACGACATTGTGCATTTTTCACATCTCCAAAATGGCTCCTTTTCTCATGAAAATCCAACATATTTTTCTTATAAATGTTCAAAACATAGGATGTTGGTGCTCGTTAGAACCGCCTCATTGAGGCGGTTCTAACGAGTACCAACAACCTATGTCTTGGAGGAGAAATAAGAATAAATAACGAATACCCCCTTAAACCCCAGTTTCCTCTTTATAACGTGGGGTTTAGGGGGATCATCATATCACGGACTTGTTCTCGTGATGATGTTTCAGGGTGTGGTAACCTGGCTATTAGAAACAGATTTATTACCGCTGGAGTGACGGTAAAGATGCAGTTCTACCCTGTAAACTACCTTCAACATATAATAAAGGGCGGTGCCTATCGGTGGCTCTTCCAGAAAAACACGAGATGGATAATCGTTTTCAAGAAGGATTCACCTTCTTCTCAGTTTGACCCAAGAATATCGGAATCGGACGAAAATTACACTCTAATCATAGAAGATGTGCAGAGACGGGACGAAGGGGAGTATAAGGTTCAGTGTTGGTATGGTGACCCAGCAGCTTTAACATTCATGTCCAGCAGTTCGGTGGAGCTCAAGTTGCAGGAACCATTTTACACCACAACAAAACCGACAAATAAAGTGACGTCGACCATAAAAGGTATTTGGAAATAGCATCTTTTTTCCCCACTGTAAAGTTTAGTTTTATGTTTCTTGCTTTTGTTGTTGTTGTTGTTGTTCATTACGAAAACACGCCTATACAAATATATTGTAAACTCTACCTTCGAAAAAAAAACCCGAAAATTTTAAGATGAAAAATTGTGATAATTGTCTTATTTCTGCTCAAAATATAAATCGCTTGTACTCGTTAGAACCACCTCATCGAGGCGTTTCTAACGTTTACCCACAATCTATACTTTAGAATAAGGCGGTTCTAACGAGTACCCACAATCTATATTGTAGAGTGCAAATAAGAACAATAAGGTTTACCACTGTAAACCCCAGTTTTGCAATATAAAAGTTCGGTTCAGTGGGGGTCAAAATTATATTGGCGTGTTTTCGTGATTTTTTTTTTTTTTTTGTTTTTGTTTTGTTTCAGCAAGAGCTTTTGGGTCGATTGTTCCCGCTTCTATTGTCAACTTGACTGTCACCGACAATATATAAAATCCGGGTAACTGCGAAAACATCGCTGCTTTGTCGCTGTGACGTCATTGTGTAGTGTAAAAATATTTGTCTTTAAAACATAGACAGGGCCCATATGCTGGGATACTTGCTAGCAGTGTAGACCCAGATCAGACGCCGCAGAAAGCGGCGTCTGATCATGGTCTACACTGTTTGCTTAAAGTACTGGAAATCAGGGGTTAAACGAAGCATTGCAATTAAAAATCAAAATTGAGTTCCTTTAAGAGCAATGAAGATGGGTCATACTACGTAGTTTCGGCTAATAAAGCCTCATCAGTGACCCTGTAATGATCCGGCAAAGAAAGCCAGAGGAAACATACTGCAATACCTCCAAGGCAAGTCTCATTTTAGGACTTTTTACACAGCATCCACTCAGAGAGAGACGGCCCACCAGTGCGTCGTTGATTCGATTATTCTAAGAACATCGCCACTTTATTATACATCTAAAGGACCATTAACACGGACAGCTACTACAATAAAACAACTGTGTAAAATGTGAAAAAAATATCAAAGCACTGACAGGACTTGCTGGTCAATTGTCTTTGTGTGTGGCGTGAACAATGGTCCCCATCAAGCTAACAAGTCCTTGAAAGGAACGCCCACTAAAGCCCACTATATTGAGAGAAAACTGGATTTTACATGGTTATACATTATGTAATTTTATTTTTAATAACTTGCCCTCATCCAACTTAGGCCCCAATAGGCGAACGAACTAGGTTGTCTTCCTAAGTCATTTATTGTGCCTGAAAACAATATGTGGGTAATCTAAAGAGCCTTCACAAAGAAATGAGAAAAAAGATGGTCATTATATGGCCCTAGTCTGCTCAACTGAGTTCATGATATGGTAGCTGGGCCACTAGCTTAAGAGAAGATGTCGATTAATGGGTTTATATGTGGCTCCGAGGGCCATCGTGACTTTGTAAAGTGGAACATAGCCATATTATCAACTTTGGTAGAGTTTTTTTTTAACAGCTGTTCTGTAAAATTGTTCTGATCTGAAAATCAGGTCAATGACATTCGCTTGAGAGAGGTTTTAATTATAAAGGGGGGGGGGGGGCATAAGGCCCTTTTCCTTTTCCAGTGCGTCGGTGCTTCGATTATTCTAAGAACATCGCCACTTTATTATACATGTAAAGGACCATTAACACGGACAGCTACTACAACAAAACAACTGTGTAAAATGTGAAAAAATACCAAAGCACTGACAGGACTTGCTGGTCGATTGTCTTTGTGTGTGGCTTGAAAAATGGTCCCCATCAAGCTAACAAGTCCTTGAAAGGAACGCCCACTAAAGCCCACTATATTGAGAGAAAACTTGAGTTTACATGGTTATACATTATGTAATTTTATTTTTAATAACTTGCCCTAATCCAACTAGGCCCGAATAGGCGAACGAACTAGGTTGTCTGCCTAAGTCCTTCATTGTTGCTGAAAACAAAATGTGGGCACTCTAAAGAGCCTTCACAAAGAAATAAGAAAAAAGATTGTCATTATATGGCCCTAGTCTGCTCAAATGAGTTCATGATATGGTATAAATTTAGTCATAGCTGGGCCACTAGCTTAAGGGAAGATGTCGATTAATGGTTTTACCTATGGCTCCGAGGGCCATCCTGACTTTGTAAAGTGGAACGTGACCATATTAGCAAAAGTGATGGAGGGTTTTAAAAACAGCTGTTCTGTAAAATTGTTCTGATCTGAAAACCAGGTCAATGACATTCGCTTGAGAGAGGTTTTTTTTAATTATCAATATGAAACATTTCAATAACATTTATTGAAATCAAGCTCTAGGATTGTGAGATGTCGATGAGGTACACGTATGTTCCTATCTTAGCAATTGCAGCCATCTTGTTAAATGACGTAGAATCATATCAGCAATTCTGGTAGAAAATAGAATAAAGGCAATGATCAGGAATCGATAACATTAACCCACACCTCCCATCAGAGACACCAAAGGAAAAGAAACACAAACATGAAACAACCAGACCCCAATGGAAACATCAGCAGCGGAAAGCAAAAAGGACAGTTATTTTCCCACAAAAAAAGGCCAATTGGCTATTCAAAACAAAATGATATAAGTGATACACACACTCATAAACGATAACAAAAATAAACCGCGACAGAAGAGCCGCCTTCGAACGGCCAGTGAAACGAATTCCACTTGGGGGGTGGGGGGGAGGGGGGGGGGCAAATCGATTTTACGGAGCCGCAATCCTCGCCTTTACTTCCGTCGCGATTTAGACAAACAATTTGTTCACTCCGCATGAAGGCCTCCTAACTCATCCGTGCAACATCTCCGTGAACAAACAAATCAAACAAACACAGAGGTGAAACAAGGGTGAGGCCTCGACAGCAAGAAAACACTGAAATGCTGGAGCTAATGGAAACCAACCGTTAGACTCCGATGGGCCAAATACCAGAGACAGAGCATCAGGTACCAACCAACATTACATAAAATTAAATTCTAACTAGAATTTGTTTTTCTATAAAAACACAGATGTCTCACCCTTTTTGACCTCTCAGTAAGACCTTGACATTGGAGATATGGACCTAGGTCTTGTGTGCAACACATCATCTAATGAAGATGAACATTTCTGCAAGGTAACTTTAAAAAGTTCATAGAGAACTAAGAAAGTTATTGACCGTACACAAAAAAAAAAACCTTTTTTACTTTTGACCTCTAAGTATTGCCTTGACCTTTGAGGTACACAACATCGCCTCATGATGGTTCACATTTTTGCCAAGTAATTTCATAATCCATCAAAGAATAAGAAATGTATTGACTGTACACAAAAAGACCACTTTTTTACCTTTGACCTCTAGGTATGACCTTGATATTGGTGGTATGGACCTTGGTCTTGCACACAACTCATAATCTCATGAAGGTGTACATTTCTGCATGGTTACTTCAAAAATTCCATCGAAAAATAAAAAAGTTATTTACTGGACACAAAAAAAAAAAAAAAAAAAATTACCTTTGACCTCTTAGTATGACCTTGACCTTGGAGTTACCGACCTGCATCTAGCGCGCAACACATCGTTTTATGATGGTTAACATTTCTGCCAGGTAATTTTAAATTCTATCCAGGAATAAGAAAGTTATTGACTGAACACGAAAACAGGCCCCTTTTTTACCTTTGACCTCTATGTATGACCTTGACCTTTGAGGTACCAACATGGATCATGCAAGAGACACATCGTCTCATGGTGGTTAACATCTCTGCTAAGTAATTTCAAAATCCATCTAAAAATAAGAAAGTTATTGACCAAACACGACAAGAATGCCCCTTTTTTGGACCTTTGACCTCTAAGTATGACCTTGACCTTTGAGGTACCATCCTGGGTCATGTACGCAACACATAGCCTCATGGTGGTTACCATTTGTGCCAAGTAATTCCAAAATCCATCGAAAAATAAGAAAGTTATTGACCAAACACGAAAAAAGGTCCCTTTTTTACCTTTTTCCTCTTTGTATGACCTTGGCCTTTGAGGTACCAACCTGAAATATGTGTGCAACACATCGTCTCATGATAGTTAACATTTCTGCCAAGTTATTCCAAATTCTATCAAAAAAATAAGAAAGTTATTGACAAAAAAGAAAGAAGGCCCCTTTTTTGCCTTTGACCGCTAAGTATGACCTTGATCTTTGAGGTACCAACCTGGGTCATGCACGCAACACATCGTCTCATGGTTGTTAACATTTCTGCCAAGTAATTTCCAAATCCATCTAAAAATAAGAAAGCTATTGACCAACACGAAAAAGGCCCCTTTTTTAACTCTGACCTCTAAGTATGACCTTGACCTTTGAGATACTAACCTGGGTCATGCACGCCACACATCATCTCATGGTGGTTAACATTTCTGCCAAGTAACTACAAAATCCATCTGAAAATAAGAAAGTTATTGACCGGACACGACTTGCCCAAACATACCGACAAACTTCCAAGGGAGATAATTCAAAAAGAACGAATGTGAGAGTTATAGTTTTTGCGCACTGCACATCGTCTAATATTGACTTATATTTATATAAGTTTCGTGAAGATAGCTTGGACGGTTTTCAAGTTATAGGGCGGACACGATTTTGTGACAGACGGACAGACAGACGCCCGGGAGAAAATTAATATGTCTCTCCGAAAAAAAAATGGGGGGAGACATAATTCTAAGTAAGCCTTTACGCTGGGACCGTCATAGAATCTGAGGCCTGACCCACCGACGTGCACTTAAAGAGGGAGACAAAGTTGTCAACCGTGATTGGGTTAACTACCATGCATGCAGTCTGTCGTATAACATTTATGTTGTACCCAATCTTTTTATATCGGAGAATGATTTTACGAAGATGGGTGCTGAAGTCATTGCAGTGATATATTTTTCTTAATTTGTATGCTAAGTCACCATAAAATTCGGGTTCCGATAGACCTTGTGGCAGAAGAGATTTAAGTCCAGCATTGAATTTTGAAATTAAATCGAAACGACGTCAAAATGCTTTGCGTAGTTTAAAGAACGAAAGAACGAAAGACAGAACGGATAGAACCCTTTAAATATGCTTATAAAAGCATAATTTGACTCATTCGTACCGGGTTTTAATAGCTGAATTGTCCTGTATTTAAACTCAGGATCATTAGCCTAACAGGAGAGGAAGTTAAAATGTATTTCTATTTGTAGTTGTTCAGCTGAGGGTTATGAAAGGAACATTTCCGTAGAATTGCTTTGAACTCGAGCGATTGAGAAGCGGAACCAATTAGGCACTTTTGGTATAGGCCAATAAAAGAAGCAATTCTCTGAAATCATACTGAACTGATCATTGGATCTTTCACAAATAATGCAATAATAGCCAAATCATAAATATGATAAACACACCTTCATTCACTTAAAGAGAGTCATGTTAACAGGAAAACCAGTTTGTCAACTGGAACTTATTATTCGCCAGCGTTATTTTAATGCAAGGAATACCTATCTATAACTGCAATGCAGTTCAGGGCACACGGTTAATAAACAAGAAGGCGGTGTTCTACATGCATGCAAATATTGTAGGCCATTGTGCCTGCCTGAATTTGCGATTAAAATGGCTGTATCGAACAGACTGATAATGGTATGTAATAAAACGAATATTATGATGACACATCCATGTGACATAGTACACATAGTGCACACTTTCATGTCCCCAAAATGGATATACTTCTGATGAAATCTGTGATATTTTTCTTAGTTTTATTCCAAACATAGGTTTTGGGTGTTCGTTAGAACCGTCTTATATAAGCGGTTCTAACGAGTACTCTCAACCCAAACAAAGGTTTTGGGTGCTCGTTAGAACAGCCTCATTGATGCGTTTCTAACGAGTAGCCAAAATTTATGTATTTGAACAGATCTAAGAAGACAAATAATGTATATCCCATAAACGCATGCAGTTTTCTCTATATAAAGTGGGGTTTACGGGGATGTTCATTATATGGGCCCCGTCAAGCGATTTTGGTACTTATCGCCTATGCGAGCAACGAAGGTTCAGGCGAGCCTGCGCATCCGCGCAGTCTCGCCAGAACCTTCGCTGCTCGCTCATACAAGCAGTAAATCAAGAGGAACCTTCAGACAGAAAGCCATATCCCTTGCCCCTCTGAATGGCTGGGCATGCGCAGTTAAAATTTGTCATGACGGAATGCTCGAAGACCCAAATTCGCTTGGCGGGGCTCATATGGACTTCTTAACGTGATGATGTTTGATAAGTATTTATTCAGCATAGGCGTTTCCATCACTCTGGATGTCAGGGTAAATTGGTACCTCGGCTTAGCCTCGGTTCGGTTTGGTCCGAACATCCGTCGGTATCGAATCGATATTGAATCTGTCTCTGGTCGGGCCCATCGGAGTCTAACTGTTGGTTTTCATTTGCTCCAGCATTTCAGTGGTTTCTAGCTGTCAAGTCCTCACCGTTGTTTCATCTCTGTGGTTATTTGATTTATGTGTTTACGGAGCGTAAAATCGGTTTAAGCCCCCCCCCCCCACACACACACACACAGAAAATTCGTTTCACTCACCGTTTCAAGGCGGTTCATCTGTCGCGGCTTATTTTTGTTATGGTGTGTCTTTGAGTGTGTGCATCGCTATTTTTTTTTTTTATTTTTATTATTATTATTTTTTTTATTATTTTTTTTTGGCTATCCAATTGACCATTTTGTGGGATAGTAACTGTCCTTTTGGCTCTCCGCTATTGATGTTTCCATTAGGGTCTAGTTGTTTCATGTTTGTGTTTCTTTCCCTTTGGTGTCTCTGATGGCAGTTGTGTGTTAATTGCATTGATTCCTGATCATTGACTTCACTTCTATATTCTATATAACACTCATGGAAGATCCTAATATGATTTATTCTAATGCCGTAAATAAACATTTTCCTAATACCATTAATATTTTGGTTGTTTCTAGTTACATCTATGACAAAGACTTTATCTCCACGATCTTCAACAACAGATGACGTGAAATTAGCTGCTACTAAGGAAGACCCCTTAACTGACGATACAGGCAACAACACGACAACTGTGGTAGGAGTGGTAACTGGAACAGCGACGTTGATAGCAGCCAGTGCCATTGTTGTACTTATTGTAAGAAAGAGGCGGGCGTTAAAGAGAGGTATATTTGACTGCAACGAATGCACACACTAAGTCATGTTTGGCAACAAAAATGCAACCACTTATTACATGTATAATCATTGGAGCCTGACGTTTAGCTTTTTCTGTTTCATTCAATTTCAACTACTAACGCCGGTTCGAATACGTATGTAAACGGTGTAGATCTAGATGAGACGGTTCATAATGAGCCATCTGATCAGGTGCCACACTTTTTGCTTACTGGATTATGTTTTAGCTAGATCCCCATTTGCAAGAACTGGCGTTTCTTACTTCAAAGCTAGAAGAGTCCCGTCAGAAACTCGTTACCAAAACACGCCTATTCAAATATATTGCCTACCCTACCCTATTATTACCCAAATATGAAAAGTTTCAAATAAAAAAAATCTGATATTTTTCTTATTTCTTCTCCAAAAACAAAAATTGTAGGTACTCGTTAGAACCGCCTAAACAAATATTGTAGGTACTCGTTAGGACCGCCTCAACGAGGCGGTTCTAACGAGTACCTACAATTTTTGTTTTGAGCAGAAATAATCAAATTATATAAAACTGGGGTTTAACAGAATCAAACGCTTGTCGTTATTTTAAAATGTACAAAATCATAAATGAGCTAAGAAGCATCCATGCGGATCGATTTTTTTTCTAACCAGCATGTATTTATTCATTGATATCTTCTTGACGTGGACCTCCGTAGCCTTGTTAGTATGAGCGCTGTCTCTTAATAACTAGGTCTCTCATCAATGGGTTCGAGCCTCGGTCGAGTCACTTTTGAGACGACAAGCTCAGAAATGGAAGAAGTTTAGGTGATCTTTCTCATGGCCCTCCGTCTGCTTAACGAGAGAGAGAGAGAGAGAGAGAGAGAGAGAGAGAGAGAGAGAGAGAGAGAGAGAGAGAGGGAGAGGGAGAGAGAGAGAGAGAGAGAGAGAGAGAGAGAGATGGTTATGCAATAGACTAAGGAAAATGGCAAGGGTCGAAATTTCGTTGAGTCCATAAATACAGACTCCAGTGTGTATTTTTACTTTTTTGACATTAATGCTGTGCACGTTGTGTCATGTTTTATAATTTGGCATTAATGTTGTGTATTTTGTGTTCTGGTATTACTGCTGTCCACATTGTTTCATGTTTTGAGCTTTTGCATTAATGTTTTTAACATCGTCCACATTGTTTCACGTTTTGTTATCTGGTAGGGTAGGGTAGGGTAGGGTAGGGTAGGGTAGGGTAGGGTAGGGTAAGGTAAGGTAAGGTAGGGTAGGGTAGGGTAGGGTAGGGTAGGTAGTAGGTAGGTAGGTAGGTAGGTAGGTAGGTAGGTAGGTAGGTAGGTAGGTAGGTCGTCCACATTGTTTCATGTTTTGTGGTCTGGCATTAATAGGGTAGGGTAGGGTAGGGTAGGTAGTAGGTAGGTAGGTAGGTAGGTAGGTAGGTAGGTAGGTAGGTAGGTAGGTAGGTAGGTAGGTAGGTAGATCGTCCACATTGTTTCATGTTTTGTGGTCTGGCATTAATGGGTAGGGTAGGGTAGGGTAGGGTAGGGTAGGGTAGGGTAGGGTAGGGTAGGGTAGGGTAGGGTAGGGTAGGGTAGGTAGGTAGGTAGGTAGATCGTCCACATTGTTCATGTTTTGTGGTCTGGCACTAATAGGGTAGGGTAGGGTAGGGTAGGGTAGGGTAGGGTAGGGTAGGGTAGGGTAGGGTAGGGTAGGGTAGGGTAGGGTAGGGTAGGGTGGGTGGGTAGGGTAGGGTAGGGTAGGGTAGGGTAGGGTGGGTAGGGTAGGGTAGGGTAGGGTAGGGTAGGGTAGGGTAGGGTAGGGTAGGGTAGGGTAGGGTAGGGTAGGGTAGGGTAGGGTAGGGTAGGGTAGGGTAGGGTAGGGTAGGGTAGGGTAGGTAGGTAGATCGTCCACATTGTTTCATGATATGTGGTCTGTCATTAATGCGTAGAGTGGGGTAGGTAGGTAGGTAGGTAGATCGTCCACATTGTTTCATGTTTTGTGGTCTGTCATTAATTTCATCCACATGGTCTTGTTTTGTGCTTTGGCATTATTGTTGTCCACATTGTTTTATGATTTTTGCTTTGGCATTAATGTTATCCTAATTGTTTATGTTATTTTTTTCTGTTATTTTGGTGAAGTTAGATGATTGTGTTCTTTTATAATGGCTTTTCCTCAGTTACCGCTCCTTTCTTCTGCAAGTTTTAGGTGAGGTAACTCTTTCAAAAATATTTTCGTTTTCATTATTGATAAGGCTGTACTTTTAACCCTTCTCTTGCTGAATATTCATTTTAGCCGCACCATCTCTGACTTTGAACCAATCAGATTGCTTGATGTAATTTATTCCTACAAATTCATAAACTGAATGTCAAACAGTGTAGATCCTGATCAGATGGCTTCTTCAGAAGCCATCTGATCTGATCTACACTGTTTGCAAAGATAGGGGTTGTTGTGAACAGCAAGATAAGGGTTAACGTAAACAATTTGCTCCTCTTGTGGAGCCATTTTTCTTTAAAAGCACACACTATTTTCAATTGGACTGAGTGAGCAGGAAAGCCTACGGAAAATCACGGAAGTTGTTTTCCCTTGTAACAAACGACAAATATAGTTCAGATCTATCGGTTCCACCAAAACCGAACATGAGCTTCAAAAAATTGTATTGTTTTTGTTTTTGTTGTTTTTTCAGCATACAGCAATAATGGCCAAAATGCTGGTATTATGGACGATGACGCCGAGTATGCAATAGTGAATGACGACACACCAAGAAACCATATATTGGATCACAACAATACCTTGATAGACATAGACCCGTATAACAGGATTGATCAACTACCAGTACAGCCGGGTTTGTCATCCTATCAGCAGAACGGAGGTAGTCAAATTGTTAATAAAACATCAGATGAATACTCTAAAGTTGTTCCAAAGTCGAAGAGAGAACCTACTGACACTAGAAAATATTCTGGATCCAAGTTGGTTGAAAATAAAACTGATGAGTATGCAACTGTCATTCCAAAATCTGAGAGACGTAAAAATAACAGTGAATGTGGCCAGAATTTGAAACTAGGTACCGGTGAAAAAGAAACATACGCCGAGATCATACCAAAATCAGAACGGATAAAGAGTTCCGGCGGAAGTAAGCCTAATTCCAGCGAGAAAGGGGCATATGCAACTGTCATACCTAAATCAGAAAGACATTGTGCTCAAAAACAGCCTGGCAGTACTTCTAACATGAACACAGTGCATGGAAACCAGTATTCTAATATCATTCCGAGATCAGAAATGGATCTTACAGCTAACCCAAATTGTGAATACTCCAAAGTAATTCCAAAGGACCAAAGACTGCTCGATATACACGGAATAGATCCAGTACGAAACAATGATGCCAATCAGGCAAATGAAGTCAAGCATCATGAATATGACACGCCGTCACCGATTATTAGACGAAAGGTAAAATATTATTTTAACCCTTCTCTTGCTGAATATTCAGTTTAGCCACACCCAGTTCTGACTTTGCACCAATCAGATTACTTGATATAATTTATTCCTACAAATTCATAAACTGGATGTCAAACAGTATAGATCCTGATCAGATGGCTTCTTCAGAAGCCATCTGATCTGGTCTTCAGAAGCCATCTGATCTGGATCTACACTGTTTGCAAGGATAGGGGTTGTCGTGAATAGCAAGATAAGGGTTAACATATTATGCCCCTATGTAAACGAGAGCATGAATATAACACGTTGGAAAACCCCACTTTATAAAAAGAAAATTGGTTTAGGGGCTTACATTACGAAAACATGCCTATTCAAATATATTGGAAAAAATGTACCACCAAAAAAGGAAAATTTTCAGATAATCATTCTTATATTTTTCATCTTTCTGCTTAAAACATAGATTGTGGGTACTCGTTAGAACCGCCGTTCGGTGGTTCTAACGAGTACCCACAATCTATGTTTCAAAGCAGAAATAAGAGAAATAATGTATACCCCTGTAAACCCCAGTTTTAATACATAAAAGTGGGTTTTAAGGGGGTCAAAAAGATCAACAAAACTTGTTCGAGACATGGTACCTTTGAGCCATTGAAGGCTATTCATAGTGTAATGACAGGTTGCAATATCTTCTTTACAATAAAGGTGCATCGAGGCAATTCCAATGAATAAACATAGCGTACTTTTTCATAATAAAAAAGTCTCCCTGAATTATCCATAGCTATTTTTATCAGGTGCTTCGGTAAAAATTTCCTATTATCACGAAAACTCGCCTATACAAATGAACTTCAAACTTTACCACTGAAAAAAGTAGAAGAACATTTTTAGATGAAATATTGTGATCTTTTTCCTATTTCTACTCAAAATATAGATTGTGGGTACTCATCGAGGCGGTTCGAACGAGTATCCACAATCTATATTTAAGAGCAGAAATAAGAAAAATAAGCTTTATCCCTGAACACCCCAGTATTACTATATAAAAGCGGGGGATCGCAAGATCGATCCCGGGCTTCTCCAGACTTTCGGATGAGTCTTTAAACCGAGGTCCCGTCTCCGCATGACCTTAGCTGTTGGTGAGACGTAATACTTACTCACTATACAAAAGCGGGGTTCAAGGGGGTCAAAATTGTACAGGCGTGTTTTCGTTATGGGTCTCAAGAACGAGTTCGACTCAGCCGTAGTAAACGAGCCGTCAATGTTCGAGCCATTGAAGTTTCACTGTATTTCAGCTCACCTGGGTCGGAGGCTCACAAGCTGATCTTATAGTAAAAGCTTCGGTCCCCTCCGCATTTCGTTGCCAACACTATCACACTAGAGCATCCAAGGCCAGCTGGTTAACCCGTGATCAAAAGTGTTACATTTAAAGCTCATTTGAGCGATATGTACCCTCTTGGTTTGCTCGTTTCTCGTAGCTGCACCTAACTGGGTGTCAGACTAAGTATATCTTATTAACTACCATTACGAAAACACGCCTATACAAATATATTGTAAAGTTTACCGCTGAAAAAAAAAAAAAACGAAACTTTTAAGATGAAAAATTGTGATATTTTTCTTATTGCTGCTCAAAGTATAGATTGCGGGTACACGTTAGAACCGCCTCATCGAGGCGGTTCTAACGAGTACCCACAGTCTATAGTTTGGAGCAGAAATAAGAAAAATAAGGTTTACCCCTGTAAACCCCAGTTTTACTATATATGAGTGGGGTTCAAGGGGGTCAAAATTATATAGGCTTGTTTTCGTGATGAATAGCCCGAATATTTTTTTGGACCATGAAAACTAGTTCTAAAATTAGGGTGTTCCAACTACTGAGAGTTAATCGTGATACCAGATCTTCACCTTACGAAAACACGCCTATTCAAATACATTGCAAATTTTATTGCGGTAAAATGAAAAAATTTAAGATGAAAATTTGTGATATTTTTCTTATTTCTGCTCAAAATATAGATTGTGGGTATACGCTAGAACCGCCTAATCGAAGCGGTTCTAACGAGTACCCACAACCTATATGTTTGAGCAAAAATAAGAAAAATAAGGTTAACCCCTGTAAACCCCAGTTTTACTATATACGTGTGGGGGTTAAATTTATATAGGCATGTTTTCGTGATGAGGCATAATTGTGGTTACTTTAGGATATATTTCCGATCTTCTGTTATCTGAAGGAACGTGGTGTATATTCATTAGAATCGCCTCGTGGGGGTTATTCTTATGTGTAAACACAAAATACATATAAAAACGTCCCTAAATTATCCTAAATATATGGATTATGTCGAGCTATGTGAAGGGACTCAAGAGCGAGTTCGAATAAGCCATTCTAATTGAGATTTTCGTGTTCGCGTTATACAGAAGTTTCATCTCTATTATCTAAATATAGAAGTTTCATTGAAATTTGTTTTCCACGTTTCAAAAGAACATAGCTTTCTATCCACTATCGCTATACTGGGTGCGTATGCTATGTAGAGACCACCTATAATAAAATTGTGGTCTATAGTAGTAATTGTCGCATTCACTTCACTACAACTATTGCTAAGCGCGGTGAGATGGCGTTAGCATTTCTTCCCGTGCTTCAGCATACGAGGGACGTTCATTTAATGTTGTCATTGGGGTTCTACAGGGCGCGTTATTAATCCCGTTTACATTTCGTTTACTTCAACCCTTCAAAGTATTGTCCCTTGACGGAAACACACTTCAAGTCTCGAAATCCATTCTGTTAAAGCAGTGAAGTAGGCCTTTTTAGATAGACCCTGAAGACACTGGTAAATTGCACTACCATTCATAACGACGATCAGAAAGGGTTTTCTTTAGTAAAGGAAACAGATAAAAGTTTCAGGGACTAAGGTTTGGCGAATAAGATGGATCAGAGAGCTGAACTACCCTTTCCTCTTGCAAGAAGTCTTGGGCAAGAACACACTTGTGAGTAAGTGCGTTGTCTTGGATAAGACACAGACCTCTTGAACCGGTTGCAGGTCCACGTTTTTCATAGTGTGCCTTTCCCTTTGACAACACATCATTCTTTCTAAATTTACCTATACTTCTCTTTCCTTTTTGTTACGGGAATTTGAACAATGGGTCCATCGCACTACTGCATACAAAACTTTTGCCGGAAAGGGACATCATGAAAAACAGAAGTGAAGGCAATGATCAGGAATCGATACAATTAACCCACAGTTCTCATCAGAGACACCAAAGGAAAGAAACACAAACATGAAATAACTAGACCCTAAGTCTCTTTCATAATAAAACAAAAAACAATCAGCCACAAGAGGTGCCTAAATCGTACCCATCGGGATACCCACAATTTGTCTAAATAACTTAGTACCAAATATTATATAAATATTGTCAAGTAGAAATGTGAGAGCTTCCGTAAACTTTCTGACATTACCATAATGTGTATTTTTATGCTCTTCAGAAGTGAAAAAAGCATTTCCTACATTACATGTACGACAGAGGGAAACTTCTCTATGAAACGTTCATTCGTTTCAATCATTTTGTTTTTCTCTTATAAGATTATAAGACAGTGTAGTGTAAAGCGTGAAACAATCATAAGTAGACAAACTAAAGGCACGAAATCGTCTGGATTTCAATTTATTTAAAACCTCATTCGAAATTTTATAGACAAAAACAGATTTCTCCCTGACATTTCAAAGACTTTGTCGCAATATTTAATCACATGCTTTTATGGCAGTATTTAAGGCATGAAGTCAATAATTTAGAAAGTTCAGTGGTAGTACAAGCGTTTGAATTTGCAATAAACCGTGATCTATATGGTCTTTTGTGAAGTTTAGGTAACCAATATAACGTAGGAAGCTTGCCTTGGCCGTCTGTAACACATACAGCAAACTTGGTGGCCAAATGACAAATGTTTGTTTTGTTTAAATTGATGCTTAACGTCCCCGTCAGCAGTATTAAGGCCATTTTAGAGACTTGATTCCTATTTTGTGGGACTTTTATCCGACATAGAGATGAAATGACATCTCAAGCCCTGCCATGCAATGACACCAAAACGTTTATATGCATTGAGGTCTGACTCGCACTACTTTGCCTGGGCAGACTAAGACGGTGTAAGCGGTTTACAAGTACTCGTGTACGTTCGGTTTCAGCTCTGCGTGAAAGGATCATGCAACCCAATCTATTTGTCCAAGCCCCAATGTGCGGGGCCAGAATGACAAATGTAGTCAAAGGCTGTAGTTTATAGGCCTTAGTACCACCAAGCTCTTGCTGAATAGAGTTAACATTGTGAAAGACTGAACGGATTAGACCGAACTTTCATCCTATTATAGAAAACCACTCCCCGTGAAATCAACGTAGTTTACACTTGGCCCTTACATCCACGCGGTGTGGTTGGCCATTAGTTACACAGTTAAATGGACGTCCCGCGTAGTACAGTTGATCATAGTGCAGTTGATAATGTTCGTGTTCATTCTGTAGATTTAGATCGTGGTTGCTATTTGAAACTGGCTTCATGAAACCAAATACCCACATATTATATGTTTTAGATTTTGTTTTGGATAGCCCATTGGCCATTGTTGTGGAAAAGTAACTGCCCCTTGGACTTTCCGCTATTGATGTTTCCATTAGGGTCTAGTTATTTATGTTTAGTTTCTTTCCCTTTCGTGTCAAAGATGGGAGGTGTGGTTTAATTGTATTGATCTTCATTTCCATTTTGCTTGTATTTTACATTTCGGTTTTAGTCATAGACAGTGGGGTTTGCCGAGTTTTTTCTGTATGGACTTATTAGTATATCATGGTAAAATGTTTCATATCCTTCTCCATATTAGGAGCTAATTATCTCACTGACCTTTATTATAGTCAGTGTATA
This sequence comes from Lucinisca nassula, assembly GCA_963580285.1. Classification (NCBI taxonomy): domain Eukaryota; kingdom Metazoa; phylum Mollusca; class Bivalvia; order Lucinida; family Lucinidae; genus Lucinisca; species Lucinisca nassula. The sequence continues at coordinate 8,074,477 of OY757019.1, read as the reverse complement.
GTAATGTATTAAAGTTACTATATAATATATATATATGTCAAGAGACATATTACCGAATTTGAAGATGAGATCGGAAGAAGCACATCACGATTAAACGTCAAATCGGAAACTGATCAGGTCATCAGCAGGAAATGACACTCAAACTATTGTAATAATAGTGGTGTTTATATACAGTAGAACTTCGATGGCTCCAACAACGATGGCTTGTTTACCATGGCTGAGTCTAACCAAATCAAGATTCCCTAGAGAATATACCTCTTTAAAGAAATAGTGCGGGATAATTATCCAGATTTTCGACTTTTTTATCTTGCATTTGTATGTTATGTGTGCTCATTAGAATCGCCTCGATGAGGCGATTCTAATGAGTACACACAGCATAGATTTTTATCATAGAACACCGAAAAGGTGTCACAAAATTAACCCCGTTATGCCTCCTGGCAGTAACCCTCGGTGGCTCGAACTACACCTGTCTCGAACAGATTTTCTTGGTCTCAAACGTGTTCCAGCCTCTGCCATTTGACTGTATATGAAATTACTTGAGAGTCTAACTTACTGCAGGTTAACCAATTAATTATCTTCCCTTCTTCCTCTGAAAGGGTCATTTGCAAACTGAGTAGGCCCAATCCAGGGGCCTCAGAACGCGCATAAAAGCACAATATTATCAATATGTCATCTGTTTAATGTTAAGAGTTAAGACTGATAGTTCATGTAGATGGATAGAAGAACATTTCCGCTTACAGATTAAATGTGTTTTCTATCGAACATGCCCAGCGCTAAAATAATTTATGATGGAAACTATAGAGATACATTTCCCCCCTAAATTATCTGGTTTGGGCCATAATAGTCCGCCAAGCACTTTTGTTCAAACATATACGTTATCCGTGTCTTCCTTTTCAGACTGGCGTAAAAGAGCTACAGTATATAGAAATCGACCACTCCGACACCAGCTCGTACAGAAGTCAGTCCACAGAGAGTCTTGCAGGTCGACCGATCGAGTACGTCGACATCGACTTTACCAAGAAAGCTTTTGTAGCACCTAAGCGATATCCGCCTCCACCATCACCGAAACGAAAGAACTAACTGACCACCACTTACGAAGAAAAAGCCATTCTGACTCCAGATTTTGTTAGTTGATGTTGGTTGCTTTGGAGGTTTACGGACCAGTCAACTCTTTTAAGATAATGGCGAGTTGCTAACCGGTGCAGAATTTACTCATTAGTCAGAAGTGACAACTGCCCGTCTTAAATCAACGAAGAATGTTGCAGGTCCTAGCAGGATCGAACCCGCGCCCTCCTGATCGCCAAGGATGCACCTAAATTCGAAGATGAAAAAGTTCATTTCAGACAGATTAAGATGATGAGAACACGCCTATACAAATACATTGTAAATTTTATAGCCGAAAACAGAAAATTTTGAGAGGAAAAATTGTGATATTTTTCTTATTTCTGCTCAAAATATAGATTGTGGATACTCGTTAGAACCGCCCCATCGATGCGGTTCTAACGAGTCCCCACAATCTATATTTAAGAGCAGAAATAAGAAAATAAGGTTTGCCCCTGTAAACCCCAGTTTTACTATATAACAGTGGGATTCAAGGGGATAAAAGTGTATAGGTGTGTTTCCGTGATGGATTCAGTGTTTAATTGTATGGCTACTTGTTTCATAACTTGGGTGTTATTTTGAATCAAAATACTGAATAGAATCAAAAACGTGAAAAAAATGAGATTTGCATCTTCAATGAATTTTATACGTTTTCATGAAATCATAGTATTTGATGGGTCAGTATTTTCCCCTTTATCTGCTACAAAACGAAAACTCTGGTTAGTCGATTGTCTCCGAGTTCGATCTATGGTCTTGGATTGGGATTAAAACTGTTTGGTTAACCCTTTAACTTCCTGTACATACGCAAATGTTGTAGACCCCGATCAAACTCCTTGTTCTGTGGCGTCTGATCGGGATCTATATTGTTTGATGATGCCCCAGTACACGAGCAAAGTGCAGACTTTTAACCCTTATCATGCTGTTCACGACAATGCCTATCTTTGGAAACAGTGTAGATCCAGATCAGATGGCTTCTGAAGAAGCCATCTGATCAGGATCTACACTGTTTGACATGAAGTTTATGAATTTGTAACAATAAATTACATCAAGTAATTTGATTGGTTGATAGACAGAAATGGGTGTGGCTTGAATGAATATTCAGCAAGAGAAGGGTTAATATGACAAACCGTTATTACACAACACTGTGTAGTCACATAGATGAAAATAGTAATGGTATTTATCACGATAACACGCCTATATAATTTTGACCCCCTTGAACCCCACTTTTATATGAGCCCCGCCAAGCGAATTTGTGTCTTCGAGCATTCCGTCATGACAAATTTAAACTGTGCATGCCCAGCCATTCAGAGGGGCCAGGGACATGGCTTTCTGTCTGAAGGTTCCTCTTGATTCACTGCTTGTATGAGCGAGCAGCAAAGGTTCTGGCGAGACTGCGCGGATGCGCAGGCTCGCCTGAACCTTCGCTGCTCGCATAGGCGATAAGTACCAAAATCGCTTGACGGGGCCCATATAGTAAAACTGGGGTTTACAGGGGTAAACCTTATTTTTCTTATTTCTGCTCAAAAGCATAGACTGACGGTACTTATTAGAACCACCTCAACGATGCGGTGCTAACGAGTGCCCACAATCCATATATTGAGCAGAAATAAAAACAATATCATAATTTTTCCTCTTAAAATTTTCGTGTTTTTTTTTCGGCAGTAAAGTTTACAATGTATTTGTATAGGCGTGTCTTCGTAATGAAACTGTTATTTGGATCTCATACAAACGCTATTTGCTCGGGGATCGATGATAATTAAATGGGCATCGACAATATTACTTAGCTTTTGTATATAACTTTGGGATCAAAGCGAAAATACGCCGTGACTACAGCCAGAGATGTCCATCAACATGATAAATTCTGGAGAAAGAAAGGCTAGCCTAAATATATGATAGTGATACAATTTGCAGCCAAGGTTTGGAGGACTTGTTCCATTTTCAAAACATCGGTAAGCCTTTGGCCGAGATATGCTCCAATTTTGACTCAGACCATAAAGCTAAATAGACACTTGCTACGAACAAATCTCAACCAGAGAATCGGTGAACTGAAGGCTGCTTCGCGCAGATACGCAGTAGAAGGAGGGCTATTGGTGATTTTCAACAAAAAATGCAAAAATAATGAGAAATGTAAGCCCCTTTCCTCTCTGTTTTGATCGAGGTTAAGTTTTTTTTGTTTTTTTTTGGTTATGACGTGTCAAACACACACAAAATAGTTATGGTCCTTTGTCAGAATGTAGTGCTTGTGATGGTAAGTATTTGTGTGTTGTTTCAAGAGAGTAGAGCAAATACTTTTGAAGTAATGACCGAGGTTAAGTTGTTTTTTGTTGTTGTTGTTAAGACGTGACAAACACACGAACAAAAGCGACATAGTTGTGGCCCTTTGTCAGAATGCAGGTCTTTTACCGGTACATGTAGGTATGTGTGTGAAGTTTCATGAGAGTAGGGCAAATGCTTTTGAAGTTATGACCAAGGTTAAAGTTTTTGGTTATTGTGTGACAAGCACACGGACAAAAGCAATATAGTTATGACCCTTTATAAGACTGCAGGTCTTGTGACGGTTAGTATATGTGTGAATGGAATTGGGCAAAAACCTTTTTTTTTTTGTTATTACGATAACTCACCCGTGCGACATAGGGCATTTTTCACATCTCCGAAATGGCTACTTTTCTGATGAAAATCCTTGATATTTTTCTTATAAATGCTCATAACATAGGTTGTGTGTGCTCGTAAGAACAGCCTCGTTGAGGCGGTTCTTAAGAGTACCCACAACCTATGTCTTGGAGCAGAAAAAATAAAAATAATGAATACCCTCGTAAACCCCTGCTTTCTCTATATAAAGTGGGGTTTAGGGGGGTCTTCATTTCACGGACTTGTTCACGTGATGTTAAGACGTGTGAGTAGGGATAATACGTTTGAAGTTATGACTGATGTTAAATTTTTGGTCCAGGTGTGACAACCGGACTGACTAACGTGTGGGGCCCTAATTAAGAAGACAAGTAACTCCGTAAACTACAGTCAAACTTCAGTGGCTCGAACACCTTTGGGACCACGAAAATCTGTTCGAGACAGGGGTAGTTCGAGCCACTGGGGTTACTGTTAGGAGGCATAACAAGATACTTTTTGACATCTTTTCGGTGTTCTATAATGAAAATGTATGCTGTGTGTACTCATTAGAATCGCCTCATCGAGGCGATTCTAATGAGTACACATGAAAATGTATGCTGTGTGTACTCATTAGAATCGCCTCATCTAGGCGATTCTAATGCGTACACACAGCATACATTTGCAAGATGAAAGACTCAAATCTCCTTAATTGTCCCCTGCTATTTCTTATGTAGAGGATTTCGCTAGGGGCTCAAGAATGGGTTCGACACATCCATGGTAAACGAGCCATCGGTGTTCGAGCCATCGAAGTTCTACTGTAGTAAGAAAATGTCACTCAAGAAAGGCCACAACCTAAGAACGCAGCCGTCTCAAGTCACCTAGAGGTTAACTAGCCCAATAGTAAGTCATGATATTGTTGGCTTAGGATATCCATGCAGTTTACAAGTACTCATGTGCGATCGGTTTCAGCTCTGCGTGGAAGCATCATGCAGCCCAATCTATTTCTTCAAGCCCCGATGGGCGGGGTCATTCTTGCATTCTACGATTCCACTCATGGCCCCCCTATCAGTGTATCAAGTTTCACTAAATAACCTTTAACATATTTAGAGATATGCTCTGGACAAGCTTTATATTGCAAAAATAAAAATGAAAATAATTCTTGCACTCTACACTTCCTCTGATGGCCATCTATTAATGTATCAAGTTTCGTTTAATTCCCTTCTATACTTCCAGAGATATGCTCCGAACAAGATTTTCACAGAAAAAAAAGAAGTGAAGTAACTCCATAAATACTGGTGACAGGGTTATGGTTCTTGCATTTTTCGATTCCCCTCGTGGCATTCTATCAGTATGTAAAGTTTCACTAAATTGCATTTAAAACTACTAGAGATATGCTCTGGAAAGGCTTAATATTGCAAAATAACTCTGTAATTACTTGTGACTGAGTTACGGGTCTTGCACTCTGCACTTCCTCTGATGGCAATCTATCAATGTATCAAGTTTCATTCAATCCATAGATATGCTCTAGACAAAGTTTTTATTGAAAAAAATAAAAAGGGCAGTAACTCCATAAATACTGGTGACAGGGTTATGGTTCTTGCATTTTGCGATTCACTTCATGGCTGTTTATCAGTGTATCATGTTTCACTAAATTACCTTTTATACTTTTAGAGATATGCTCCGGACAATAGTGTGATGTGACGGACGGACGGTCAGACGGACGGACAACGCGGCGACTATATGCTCTCTCTTCGGGGAGCATAATTAACTCTGCGCATGCTTACATGAAGTTAAGCACCAGTATGTATATGACCTCTTTGTGTTTTAAGGGGAATGGGAACACCTGGCACATTTTTCCGCCATTTTTCAAAGGGAGACAACTTTCGGGACTTCCTGTTCGCCTTTCTATAAACCCTGTCCCACTGAAAAAAGGGGTCAACTCTTAAAGGAAAGAATTTGCTCCTCTGGAGCAAATTCTTTCCTTTAAGATTTGACCCCTATTGACATGGGAGACAAAAATACTTTTGCAGGAGTTGCCTCCCCTGAAGGTGTTCACATTCCCCTTAATAAGCTAAAATCAGGAGGGTTCAATATAGTTTGTTTGTCGACAAATAGTTACTCTGCTTCATATAATCTTCATACCTTATCCGAAAACATGTAAGTGGGTAATAGGGACTCTGTTTGGCTTGCAAAAACAAAAATGCCTATTTTGCTTCGTTAGATGACAATTCTCATTTTCATTTTTTGACTTTCAAAGAGGTTTGACGCATTTTATTGAACCACTCTGAAATCAGATTTTATTACTTGTCTCATATGTCTGTTATTGTTTGTTTCTTTGTTTGTTTTGGACTTTAACGTCCCGGTCAACACTATTTAGGTCTTTTTTGAGCCGGTCAGTTATCTATCCACACTTTGCCTGGGCAGGTTTATACGTAAACAGTTAACCAGTACAGTGTACTTTCTTCCACCAGAAATTGAAAAATGCCCTTCTGAAATTAGCGGAAGGGGAAGACGGTCCGTAGAAAAGATCTCATGACCAATCTCCGCAAATGAATGATGCCGACCCCGGCAGGTATCGAACCCGCATCCTCCTGATCACCATTCAGACGCGCATCCGATTGAGCTACCGAGTCTGGTATATGTCTGTTATAAGTTATTATCTGTTAACTACGCTGATATTCCATGATAAATGGATAAATGCTAGAGCCTAATTTGGTGCGCTCATACTTTGGAAGCACTCTCAGGTAGTCAACTCTTTGGCTCAGTGGTGAGAGCAGTCGACTTTCACTTGGCAACCAGGGGTGAATCCCACAGTAGGCATGATGTTTTAGTTACGCTTTATTTCACTATTGTTTAATCCCAACAAAGTATTATCGTCGTAACACGATTCTTATGTGATGAAGATGTGCTACCAACAGCGTCATCATATGATAAATGCATACATCTGTGTGCGTGTTATGAGCGTGAACGTGTGTGAGAAAATAAATTAAAAAATATCAGCAATAAAGTTGTTTAAACATTTACACTTGTCATGTGAATTCTGTTGTGCTTGTGAGGACTGTGCGTTTTAGAGGATTAGGCTGTATGGTGCCTCCACCCAAAGCTCAAACCGACCGAACATGAGTACTGGTAAACCATGGCAAGGTCTAAGCCTACCCAGTCAAAGTGGTACCCGCTCACTTACTAACTCGCACGCTATTTAGTCGTCTTTCGAAGCCATTCTCAGTAGAAATATTTTACATGTTAAAAATGATTGCTACAGCCAATAGATTCGTTTTTGTGCCTTACTTTGTTTGTTGCATATTATGCTACACCGTAATGTGCGGTCTGCTGAATCTGAATACTGCACACAAACTTGTAGCTAGGAAGCCTCCATGCGGATCAGTTTGTTATTGTTATTATGTTTAATACTGCACTGGAACTGAGGACGAGGGACAAAATGTCGTAAACTCCGGAGTTGGAGCCTCCTTTCCCTTCCCACGCCCCAGTAGTTTTACTACTGAACATCCCCAAATAGAAGTAAAGGCAATGTTACGAATCGATACAATTAACCCACAGCTCCCATCAAAGACACCAAAGGGAAAGAAACACGAACATGAAACGACTAGCTCCTAGTGGAAACGTCAATAGCGGGAAGCCCAAAGGACAGTTACTTTCCCACAAAATGGCAAATTGGCTATCCAAAACAAAATGATATAAACGGGACAAACCATAACAAAAATAAACCGCGACAGAAGAACCGCCGCCTTGGATCGGTCAGTGAAACGAATTCCACTGGGATGGGGACTTAAATCGGTTTTACGCGGCAGCAATCCTCAAGCCTGTCGTTCTTTTGCAGTGTCTTATTTGTTAAATGGCTTTGTGCCGTTGGTTCATGTTTCGTCTGATGTTTTTGTGTGTGCCTCAAAGTCACTTAAGAAATAGATCAACTCTAGCTGTGATTTGTTGAGTAATAAATCACAGTTTGGAGGTCAGTTGTAAAGTAAACAAATCACGAGCGCGTAGCGCGCGTGATTTGTCTACTTTCAACTGACCGACAAACTGTGATTTATTATCTAACAAATCACTGGCTAGAGCTGATCTATTTCGATTCTAACACGCTGAAACTCGGCAATAATGCTGTTGTTACCTTCAAATTCTCACAACTTTTCGCCATTGTTAGAAGAAATCCCGCTAAAATTTTTGACTGAAACACATGCATTTATATCCTTTTCTAACGTTTTCGATGCGAGAAAATGACGTTACACCGTCCAACGTCAAGGAAATCGACTAGTGACGTCATAAATTTGCAGTTTTTAATGACGTCACTCGTCACGCTCTTCCTTGTCGTGATTTGTTGTAGAATAAAACACAGTTATTTTCCATTGCCTGTATAGGCGCGCTGTGTTAGAATTACTTTTAAGGTGACTTGAGATGGAAGCGTTCTTTGATTGTGGTCTTTCCTGAATGACCTTTTCTTACTAATTGTCACAAGTGTGTTCGGTCACATGTCAACCCGATTTTCTCGATACTTGAAATTGGGAAGTGACCACAGTTTAATTTCATTATGATCTACAATTTCTCGTTTTCCTTGATTTTCATTATTTCTATGTGTATGTTTCTGTGATCGATTGTGCCATCAACATCCGACAACAGACCAATGTGTAATTTCGTGCTCAACACTTCAACTGTCGGCGCAGCAGATTTGATATCAAGACCCATTCTGATTTTTCTACATTTCTTATTCTCCATCGCATGACAAAGCTATACCCCACGGGTTCGATGGCTGTGGAATTCTGGTTCATTAGTAGTGTTCGATAGAGCAACAATATCCCATAATAAACATGTTTCTTTTACTATATTACTGGTATATAGTATGTTACTATATTACTGGTATATTCACCATATTTGCATTTATTTGCTGGTTCCCAGCTTGCACATTATCAATATTGGAAAAACAGGTAATCAGACCCCCCTGACCTTTCAAGGTCAGGGGGGGTCTAGTTACCTGATTTTCCAACACCGATAACCTTCAAACTAGGAACCAGCAGATAATGCAAATAAGGTGAATAGTATGTTTGTGCAAGGCATATGCCAGACATGTGCATGAAAGCTATGCAACGTGGCGACAAGCTGTACACAAATATTACATCTCTTTAAATTAAATGAGTGAAGACACTTTAGGAACTGATCGAAACAGAATCCAAAACTAGAAGTGCAGGCAATGATCAGGAATCGATACAATTACCTCACACCTCCCATCCAAGATACCAAAGGAATGAAACACCAGCATGAAACAACTTCACCATAATGTAATATGTTCTGTAAAACGGGTTATCCTTTGGAAGCAAGGAATACACCGCAGAACTCAAAAGTATGGTGTGTAAGTTTTTCTGGACCAGACTAGCTAGTCTTGGCCAGTTTGGCCTCATCAGTGACCCTCCAATAATTTCAAACGCACATTGGAATCAATGATTCCAAAGTACAAGAAAATATAATCTACACTATGATGAAGGGCAGATAGAACTTTTACGGTCGTCACACATTCCCTTAACACAAGCTGTAGTGACGTTAAAGAGCTATCCTTTGGAAGCAAGGAATACATAGCAGAACTGAAAGGTATAGAGTGCAAGTATTTCTGGTCAGACTAGCTAGTTTCGGCCAATTAGGCCTCATCGGTGACCCTCAACTATTTTCAAAACTCCACAAATGATCAATGGTCCCAAGGACAAGAAAATATAAGCTACACAATGATATATGTCAGGGAGACTTTTTACGGCCGCCTCACATCCCCTTAACACCAGCTGTACCGACATTAAATATATTCTGTAAAAGGTGTATCATTTGGAAGAAAGGAATACACCGCAGAACTGAAAAGTATGGAGTGCAAGTCTTTCTGGGCCACAGAAGGTAGTTTCGGCCAATTATGCCTTATCGGTGTCCCATAAATACCAATGATCCCAAAAGACAAGAAAATATGAACAACACTATGATGAACGGCAAGGAGACTTTTTACGACCGTCCCAAATTTCCTCAACTCCAGCTGTAGTGGCGTTAAATATGTTCTGTAAAAGGGATATCAAGTGGAAAACCCAAAGAACAGTTTCTTTTCCACAAAATGACAACACAGCTATCGAAAATAAAATATACATCACGAAAACACACCTATATAATTGTGACCCTCTTGGACCCCAGTTCTATACAGTTTGTTTCCTGCAAAATTTATGAATAACGGGATGATTTTCATTTTGAGATTTTAAATTTTCCTTTCATGAATGATGATGTTCTTCGTCCGGCATCCTATGCGTTTATATTTCGTTCGATTTGCCAGAGTGTCTAGTCATGCAACTGACTTCAACACCCTTAATAAATTGTTAACTGCTAAACCTCTAAATCAGGGTTATCGGCATCATAAACTATGCAAAGCCTTTTCCATAATTTTATAGACGCCATCCCGTTTTAATATCAAAATTCAATGTTGGACTTGAAACTCTTCTACAACAAGGTCTGTCGGAACCCGAATTTTATGGTGACTTAGTAAATAAATTCGAAAATATATATATAAAAGATTGGGTACAACATAAATGTTATACGACAGACTGCATGCACGGTAGTTAAACCAACCACGGTTGACAACTTTGCTTCCCTCTTTAATTGCATGCCGGTGGGTCAGGCCTCAGATTCTATGAAGGTTCCAGTGTAAAGGCTTAGCGAAGTTTAGAGTTTCTAATTGAATGTAATGCTGGTTGGTGCATGGTGCTCTGTCTCTGGTCGGATCCATCGGAGTCAAGCTGTTGGTTTTCTTTTGCTCCAGCATTTCGATAGTTACTTGCTGTCGAGCCCTCACTGTTGTTTCATATCTGTGGTTGTTTGATTTTTGTGTTCTCGGAGATGTTGTACTGACGAGTTAGGGGGCCTGCAAGCGGACTACAAATTATTTGTCTAAATCGCGCCGAAAGTAAGGGGCGAGGATTGCGGCCGCGTAAAATTGATTTAAGCAGCCCCACTGTTACAGGTGGGTTTATGGCGTCCCGCAAACCCCCATGCTGACAAGACAACCGAGCGTGCTCTCTGGCAGGTGTACGGGCAGCTGTGGGGTTAGGCACAAGAAAGATATCAAATGAATGACATGAATTATTTACAGTATCTATATACAACAATACTAACACAAAACATCACATTTATTTGCTTCTGCAGCCCACTCACGACGTCCGCCCCGAAGGCAAAACAATGTTCTGTGCTCGGAACGGGGGTTGACGTGAATGTCTACAGAAGCAAATAACAAAAACAACAATAAAACAAGAAAAAGAAACACAAAACGCGACTGGCCAGATTAAACGTTCACTTAGGGTGAACCACAGGGTAAACCACAGGGTGAACCATTTCTTGTGCACTGCTGAACACTAGTTTGTCGACCCTATTGTCGGCCACCAGTTGATTTATATCATTTATCTATTCGTATCCATCCGAACTCGAAGTCCCGGTAACTTCTTCGGTAAATCGATTCCAGATCGTTTTCCACGACCTGTTTCTTATGGTCTCGACCGTCTGCTATTGGTTTAGTCCGCCCTTGCTGAACTCGAAACCGATGGCGTCGTACCAGTGCCTGCTTATGTTGCAGGGAGCACCAGGTCACCACGCATTATTGTGCCTGTAAATTGCGATAATTCGACTATGATACAGTTCACAAAACATACATGCTATATCATGATCCCCTTCCCTGAGAAGTAGCAATATGTTCATGCATATACCTTTTTGCGCATGCGCCGACCAGACACACAGGCTGATCAGTGCATGTGACAAATAACTGCACAGCAGAACTCAACTTGACTGTGCATCAAATTATCAGCACCCCAGCGCTTGACACAAGACTACTCAAAGTTTATGTTTCCTTACTGAGCACTACAGAAATCAATTAATACTCACTACTACTGAGCATAATACCCATCAAATTCGTGCTCACTACTTTATCACAGGTAAGAGGCAATTGAACAGACCACACCTTTGCGCCACCTGGTCAGCCACCAATTACAGGAAACATAACAAACTCTATTTCCTATCCTTCTCTGCGACACGGCTCACAAATATAGCTATTCACAAATTCATTACATTAACAACAGACAGCAACTACCTACAAACAGGAAGCTTTTCACCTATTCTCCACAACATGTGTTAGTGTCTTATAAGGGCCAATACTGTTTGCCGTAAATTCTTTCTGTATTTGGTAGGCACCACGTCACAACCGTCCTCGTTACGCTGATGACGCAGCTGACGTCATCCACGCCGCTCAGGCCGTTATGACGTGTGGCGACCAAATACTCTCACTTATCATTATCACATTCCTTTTATGTACATACATGTACAAAAAGAGTTCTCAAACAAAAAAACGGCATCATTACAAAATGAACTCGTAATTCTTCTTGAACAAAATTATTTCTACTCAACATGAACGTGCTTGTAAAATCAAATTCATCACGGTTCATCATCACGGATAACCCGACAGGCTTTTGTAAGAGTTTGCCCTGATGATGAAGATATGGTTGAAACCGTCTTAACCCTACGTCCCATCTACACCTAATATCATATAGAGACGGGACCATGGCATTCTAATCACTGCTAGTCAAAAGTTATGGATCGAACAAGTGACCCGGCGTTTATTAATTGTATTCTACGAAAGGGGTCTATAAAAGCCTAAATGAATCTAGAATGTGCGGGTGTCCAAACTTTACGTCTCACCAACATCTAGGGTCAGAATGAGACAGGACCTCGCTTAAAAGACTCATTCTACTTCGGGAGAACCCTGGGATCGATCCTGCGACCTCTAGCTGGTAAAGCTAGTAGCCTAATCACTATACCACAGAGGCTTCAAAAGTGAATTCAGAATAGGCTTCAGAAAGTTGGAGTTTTCTAGAGGTAAACCCCTCCGAAACCTACAAGCATGTTCATACAAAAATAATACTAAACATAGATTTAACATACCTTTCAATTTACTTTCGTTGACCCGTCACTATGTTGTGTGCATTCGTTAGCACTTGACCTGCTGCTGAATAGTGTTCGTTTTTCAGGGTTTTTATATCTATGAATACTACCGGAAAATCATGCATACTCATTTTAGCTCGCTAAAATCGTGGCATGGTGAAGATACCCAATCACAATCATAGCCATATAGCAAAAATCGAGTAGATAATTGATTTGGGTTAAAATAGTATTTCCCATAGGGAAAAATGATGAAACGACCCTATAAATCAATGGCATAGCTCCCGTCAAAACGAACACACACACAACACCATGACTGGAATGAAAATTATATATGGCACAATTTGGCGGTTGGCGATTTTTAGGCAAATTTTATAGAAATCAGCCTTATAGCGGCCAACTCTATGGTAAAAAAAATCTCCACAAACCACTCATGCATACATCGTATGATATGTGCATGACTTGTGCATGGAGCAGCACATTTTGCCTACCGTATTTCACCTAAAATATTTCACTCGCACCGCCTTGCCATATACCTACTAAAATAATTTAGATGTGCATAAGCACCAGAGAGGTTTCCTATTCCATCTCGTAACACCCACCCCCTCCCGGAGGAATTCGTTTCACTGACCGTTCAAGGGCGGTTCTTCTGTCGCGTTTTGTTTTTGTTGTGGGTTGTCTTTGAGTGTGTGTGTCGCTTTTGTAATTTTTTTTTGGTTTTGTTTTGGAAAGCCGATTGGCCATTTTATGGGAATGTGACTGTCTTTTTGACTTCCGCTATAGATGATTCCATTAGGGTCTAATTATTTCATGTTTGTGTTTCTTTCCCTTTGGTGTCTCTGGTGGGCGCTGTGGGTTAATTGTATCGATTTCTGTCATTGCCTTCACTTCTATTTTATATAATTGTAAAACTTTGGGTCTACAAAGGTAAACATTTTTTTTTCTTATTTATGCTCTGAAATATAGGTTGTGGTTACTCGTTAGAAAACGCCACGTCTTTACATTTTTTCCCCAGACATGTTCGAGAAAGTCGAACTTTTGTTTCTGATTATCATGATTTCCAGCCTACGGTTATTTATCATTTTACTGCTGAGTTGGAATCCTTGTCCAGACGTTCATGGTAGCGTGCAGTTTAGCGTTGGACCACGTGAATTGCTTTCAAACCACTTAAGCCTCCTGCACCGCAATATTCAAAGCATTGTAACAAAGTGGGCATCTTCAAAGAGACCCCGACGCAAAGGACGTCCTTGTTTTCTCTGAGTGTTTAATGCTGCTAAAGTTTCTAAGTACATTTCCAGTGTTATGACTCAAGTCAAGGGACAACGTATATGTCCTGAATACTGCAGAGATTGTTACTTCTGTCTACCTTTTTCTTTTTCGTAACGTCAAATCAACAATATCTTAAGCACAAGCACATATAATGACGATTGGTAGACACATATAGTCTTGCCATATACCTACTAAAATAATTTAGATGTGCATAAGCACAAGAGAGGTTTCCTATTCCATCTCGTAACACTCACCCCCTCCCGTTGGAATTCGTTTCACTGACCGTTCAAGGGCGGTTCTTCTGTCGCGTCCTGTTTTTGTTGTGGGTTGTCTTTGAGTGTGTGTGTCGCTTTTGTATTTTTTTTTTTTTTTTTTTTTTTGGTTTTGTTTTGGAAAGCCGATTGGCCGTTTTGTGGGAATGTGACTGTCTTTTTGACTTCCGCTATAGATGATTCCATTAGGGTCTAATTATTTCATGTTTGTGTTTCTTTCCCTTTGGTGTCTCTGGTGGGCGCTGTGGTTAATTGTATCGATTTCTGTCATTGCCTTCACTTCTATTTTATATAATTGTAAAACTTTGGGTCTACAAAGGTAAACATTTTTTTTTCTTATTTATGCTCTGAAATATAGGTTGTGGGTACTCGTTAGAAACCGCCACGTCTTTACATTTTTTCCCCAGACATGTTCGAGAAAGTCGAACTTTTGTTTCTGATTATACTGACTTCCAGCCTACGGTTATTTATCATTTTACTGCTGGAATCCTTGTCCAGACGTTCATGGTAGCGTGCAGTTTAGCGTTAGACCACATGAATTGCTTTCAAACCACTTAAGCGTCCTGCACCGCAATATTCAAAGCATTGTAACAAAATGGGCATCTTCAAAAGAGACCCCGACGCAAAGGACGTCCTTGTTTTCTCTGAGTGTTTAATGCTGCTAAAGTTTCTAAGAACCTTTCCAGTGTTATGACTCAAGTCAAGGGACAACGTATATGTCCTGAATACTGCAGAGATTGCTACATCTGTCTACCTATTTCTTTTTCGTAACGTCAAATCAATAATATCTTAAGCACAAGCACATATAATGATGATTGGTAGACACACATAGTCTTATAAGGTTTACGTCCCATATAATGACAGGAAAAGATAATAATTACTGCTGTAGAACACTGATTTCAGAAATAATATTCGTACTGTTCAAGTAGGCCAATATATTGTGGTAGCCTATCAGACAGCACAATCAGCCGGGGACGCAGTGCCGTTCTGGTTCGCCTGTATCATATTGGAACTCTCCCCCTATCCTGGCTCAAATATGTTTGATAAAAATAATCCAAAGCTGAATCACCGCCTTTGAACGGTCGCGAAAACTGACTGGGGTTTACTTGGTCACAATCTGTCGTGACTTGCAGTATGCGTGGAGTGTTTTAACTCATCAAAGCAACACCGTCGAGAACATAATTATCAAACGTTTGGCAAAGCAGTATTAGTCGGGGATTTGAAATTCGTAGCACCCGTATTTAAGGAGTTTAATACACCTTATTTTCTCACACTTAACTATGATATGAATTTATTGAGAGGTCTCTCAGCATCTTGAAAATGGGGTTAGAAAATAATAAAAGTGGGGAAAAAGACATAAAAAGGGGAGATAAATGTACCTACCCTCTTTTCTCATTTGAACATCCAAACAAATCCAAACGCCATCTTCTCTGAAACTACAAGGCCAATTGGAACCAAATTACACGTGAAGCCGCCATGGACCAGACTGTCCACCATGCCCATATGTGGTAAAAAAAACCTTTGAAATCGCCCGTTCTCAGGAACCAATTGGCCGATGACTTTGAAACTTGATATGTAATATTGGGGACCCGGTCCCTTTCACATTTGTTCAAATGATGACATTTAGTTGACCATGGCCTTTCTTAGGTCAAGGTCACATACGGTCACTTAGGTTTTGTATGGCAAAGACAGGATTTTCTTGTTCTGTTGCAGCTTATGGCATCAGATTTGATATTTGCAGCCAGCTAAATGATCCTTGGGCCATAAGATTACATATTTCTATTTTTCCAAAACTACTGTGCTAACTGATTCCAAATTACATATACTGCATCAGGGTGGTCGAGAAATCAAAGTTTGTTTGAGGGATCTGTGTGATTGTCACACCAATATATGGCCAAAAGTGATTTTGAATTCTGCATCTCAGGAAATACAAGACCTTGGTATGCAACATTTTGAACTTTAGACCTGCTGAGATTTTTCAAAGCTGACGATAATGTATGCAAAGGCAACAAAAACAATGGTTGATTTAAAAATAATTTGGCAGCAACGGTCATGCGATTGGCCTCTACTAAACCATTATGGTCGATTGAAATAAATGGCCACCAAGGGTGGGATAATTTAGCCCACTTGCGCTCTGGTGAGCGTATTTTCCTATGGGCTGCATGTTTATAACTTTGTGTTCAGGTTAGTTATAAAAAGTCGCGTAAGCTTGATGGCAAGCGTAAACCATATTTAATTGGCGTTGCGATGATACAGCAGCCACAGTTTCTTGCTTCACTGATTGCGCTTGTTTGGTTATCTTTTATTGCTTGGCTGCATTTTCCAGCCTTCATAAACACACGGGGTACTCGACTACTTGGAACGCAGACGGATACCAAAAACGCCGACTGTTTACCTTGGATTTGAAAGAGGGTGAGTCAATAAAATCATGTTTTTTGCGACCCTATTAAAAAATCAGTTTTGATTTTTTGCTGTATTCTTCTGGAACTGTCACAGCTGTTTCGTAATGGTGCTTTTAGCTTCGATAGATTACATGAAAGCGTCTTTACAGACAAGTTAAATGCAAAACATGCACAATTTCTAAAATAATTAGTGTAAGTACCAGAAATGAAACCGATTTATCCAAAGATGTCATTGTAGCTTGAAAGAGAAATAGTTCTTGTCCAAAAATAAACTCCTATATACTTATGCCATACGTTGCTCGGGCAGCAATAAGCATGGACTTGAGTGCACCATGCTGAAAGAAGATAATATTTACGACAGACGGATTTCTTCGATGTTACCATGAAACGCAGACGATGGATACCAATGACGGATTTACAATTAATGGCTAAATCATGCCTACTTCCTTATCTCCTTAATTTTGAGGTTCAAAAAGCACGGTTATGAACAGTGCTGAATATTTCCCATGCCGTATATAAACAACGATGGTGAAAATAGCGTAAGACGAGTAAATGGTTACTCTCTCTCTCTCTCTCTCTCTCTCTCTCTCTCTCTCTCTCTCTCTCTCTCTCTCTCTCTCTCTCTCTCTCTCTCTCTCTCTCTCTCTCTCCATGTGTCTGGTATAGGGATTATGAATTTCAACGACTTCCATTTCAGGTAATGTTTGGATAGTTCATGTTTCCTATACTTACATAAGTGTCTTCAGAAGATAACTGATAGGAACAGTCAGAGAGCCTTTCCTTGGTTCTAATATATTTTACTATAATAGTTCCACATTTTATTGAATAAAATAAGAAAAAAATAGCCATCGAAGAGATGGCAAATCCCCCACCCCCCCCCCCCCCCCCCGACCAAAAGCCAATATGGCCTTCAGAAGATTGTTCACCAATAGAAAGTGCACCAGAATTAAACCAGCAATATATCACAAAAGTTACTGCAGTTATGGCATTCACAAGATTATACTGTCAGGGGAGATAACTAAAAAACCAGGGCACTCAGAATTGTGGTTCTTGCGCATGACATGCCTACTTAAGCTCATGTATTTTTGTACAAAGTACCATCAATATATCTCAAAGGGTATTTGAGATATGATGACCAGAAGCTGGTCATACTGCTATATTGGAAAGGTAGATAACTCAAATACCACAGCACCAACAGTTGTATTTCTTGCACATGATACCCCTTCTGTACCTTGTATACAATTGCGCCAAGTTCCTTGAATATATCTCAAAGTGTGTTGGAGCTATGGTCATCACAAGGTTATATTGGCAGGGGAGAATACTCAAAAGCCAGAGTTGTAATTCTTGAGCATGACACACTTGCTAAACCTCATGTACATCTGCATCAAGTATCACCAATATATGTCAAGTGGTATTGGAGGTACGGTGATCACAAGGTAATCATACTGGTATATTTGAAGGGGAGATAACTCAAATATCATAGCATCCAGAGTTGTGGTTCTTAGGCATGAAGCGCCGTCTCAACCTTGCATACAAGTGTGCCAAGTACCATCTCAAAGGGTATTGGAGTTATGGCCATCTCAAGGTTATATTGTCAGGGGAGATAATTAAAAAACCAGGGCACCCAGATTTGTGGTTCTGGCACGTGACACACCTGCTTAACCTCATGTATAACTGTACCAAGTACCATCAACATATATCAAAAAGTGTTGGAGATGTGGCCATCACAAGGTAGTGATTCTATATTATTGGAAGGGGAGATAACTCAAAAACCATGGCACCCAGAGTTGTGGTTCTTATGCATGACACACCGCCCCGGCCTTGTAAACAAATGTGCCAGGTATCATTAATATATCCTAAAGGGTATTGGAGTTATGGCCATCACAAGGTAGTCAAGCTATTTTATTGGAAGGGGAGATAACAAAAAAAACATGGCAACCAGAGTTGTGGTTCTTGTGCATGACACGCTGTCGCAGCCTTGTGAACAACTGTGCCAGGTGTCATCAATATATCTCAAAAGATATTGGAGTTATGGCCACCACAAAGTAATCATTCTATTTTATTAAAAAGGGAGATAACTCAAAAAGTATGGCATCCAGAGTTCTGGTTCTTGCGCATGACACGCCGTCTCAGCCTTGTGAACAATTGTGACAAGAACCATCAATGAATTCCAAAGGGTATAGGAGTTATGGCCATCACAAGGTTGCGTCTACGGACGGACAGACGAACGGACGCCAGGCTGATCACTAAATCCCCCGAACCTATTCGGTCGGGAGATAAAAAGAGAATTACAACTCACAGAGGATTTTCTGATGGCCCGTTTTATTGCCCAACATCTTAATCTATCTTTATCAGTCTGATGTTTCAATGAGTTATCTCCATTTCTCATTTCACGGTAGTAAACACAGTCATCTTTTCCAATGCCTGAGCCAGTGTCAGTTAAAATGTCATTAAAATCCACGAAGAACAAAAATGAGCCAAAAACGGCACCTTGTGGGACACCAGACAAAACTGGAGCCCAATCCTAAGTTTCACTGTTATGTTCAGCTATAGTATCCACGGTACACGCCTACAGTTCAACTGCAGCATTGTATGTCTTGCATTACTTTAATCTTAAAACGTAGATTTTGAATATGCAGTCACTACGATTGCTAACCACGAAAAACACTTACTGACCGCTCCAAGGCGGTGCTTCTGGTTTTTGGTTTATGATTTTCGTTGTATGTCTTTGCATGTCTATCATGGCAATATCGCCCCCGCCAATCAGTGCTTGGATAAATGGATTGGGCTGCATGGTGCTTCCACGCAGACCTAAAACTCAACACACATGAGAACTGGTAAACCGTTTAGAAGGACTAAGCCTGCCCAGGCAAAGTGGTGTTTTTCAGAGCGTCCAATGCATACAAGCATTTTGGTTTCATTGGTCGACAGGGCTTGAGTTGCCATTTCATCTCAATGTCGGGTAAAAGTACCAATACATTGGAAGCAGCATCTCCAAAATGACCTAAATAGTGTTGACGGGAACGTTAAAACTCAATTCAAACAAACAAATATCCTGGCAATATTTAATTCTGGACAACTGTTTGGCCATTCATTCTTTTCTGCTAAAGGGGGTGGGGTGAGGGAAACAAACTATTCTTCGTATGTTTTAACCCATATGTGACATGGAGTCTTCCACTTAGTAAGTTTGGAGTTGTCACTTCCTATTATTAGGGTGTCAGGTTTGTTTTTATTTGTGGCAAATTTTACAAAAATGAATTTTCTTTTCGCAAACAATTTAGACCCAGATCAGACGCCGTGTCTGATCTGGATCGGCACTGTTTGCTAATTTCCCAGAAGAGGGCATATTTGGGTTAATTATATTGCCATTCGTTCAGGTGCGTCATTCTTTCCCGAAATTTTACTATTAATTTCACATTGTTTATCTAATAAGACCGATTCGTAATTTTGTAGGACCCTACCCTACCAACACGTACCACACACTGGAACAACGCCATATCAACGTCGTTGCAATAATGTTGATTTGAGGTTTCACGTCCACGTCAACACTGTAAAGGTCATTTTGGAGACGTTGCTTCCAATTTTGTGGGACTTCTACCCGACATTGAGATGAAATGACATCTCAAGCCCTGTCGCCCAATGAAACCAATAGGGTTTATAAGCATGGACGGTCCGACTCGCACCGCTTTGCCTGGGTAGGCTTAGATCCACTAAGCAGTTTACCAGTACTCGTGTGCGGACCGGATTCAGCTCTGCGTGGAAGCATCATGTAGCCCATATAATTCTTCAAGCCCGTGGGCACTGCAATAATGAATAATCATATTTATCTGTCAAAATAATGAAACAAACTCGTACAGTTCTAATACGATCTGTTTTGAGTTCGAGCCTGGCTCGGGTCACGTGTGAGACGCCAAGTTCTGCAACGGAAGGTCAGGTCGTTTTTCTCCGGTTTTCGCCCACCTCTGATTAACGATCGGCTCAACATGAGTGAAATAATCTTGAAAGGGCATAAAACCAAAACCAAAAAAAAAAAAAAAAAAAAACGATCTGTTTTGAAATTTAATGTACAGTGAAACTTCGATGACTCAAACACTGATGGCCCATTTACTACGACCGAGTCGAACTCTTTCTTGAGTCCATAGAAAGAAAATTCCATAACTGCAGGTATAAATATAGTTTGTATAATTGTCTAATTTGATCTTGAAAATGTATGTTTTGTGTACTCACTAGAATCGCCTCGATGAAGCGATTCTAATAAGTACACACAACATGCATTTATTTTGAAGAAAACTGAAAATATGTCCGTATTCGGCCTCCTCCCCTAGCTCCAAGATCAACCCCCTGTGGCTCGAACCACCGTGGTCTCGAACAGATTTTCTTAGTCCAAGAAATGTTCGAGCCATTGAAGTTCGGCTGTATATTCATATTTATCTGTCAAAATAATTAATTTAAAAGTACTCTGCGATGACAAAAGGTAGCGAGAAGGACTGAATTCATGTCCGTGGTTGTTTTGTGGGACTACGCTATTAATATACCTAAGGAAGTTTACAAATCGTACCTATTTGATCGTAAAAGTATCTAACATTATAAAATCACATATTTATGACACCTTATAAGAATTGACGGGTCATGTGCGCTATATAAAGTCATATGCGCGAATATGGCCCACACGTGGTATTAAGACAAACCGTCACGTTTGGTGTCTTTTGGCGAAAAGCGAAAGGCAATCGTATCGATTCCTGGTCATTGCCTTCCCTTCTACATCGAGAATACCCTCTTTGGTCGAGGTACACTGTGGTAAGACTCAGTGTCTGGATTAACTTTCCAATTAAACGAAAACAGAATGTATTTTACTCCTTTTTTTCATTTTTCCACGCTTGTGGTTTTCACGTCAATGGTAACCATAACTTTGTGCCGTCTGCATTGCGTGGTATCTGTGCGGGTCGTCATTGGTATCCTTATTCGAACACCCTCATCAAGAAATTCACATCTATAATTCTAAAATCCTGCTTTTTGCTAATTCTAATAACGCATGGCAGGTACTCAATACATTAGTATTTTATGCTATTCAGGAAACATTGGAAATTATATACGAATTATTGCTGTAAAACTAAAAAAAATGTCGACTTGCATCAAGCATCTATATTTTGCCGAATAAAATAGGTCATAATTCGTCATAGACAGAAGGATTTGCATCCACAGTTCGTGGAAAGTATTCCGAGACACTGCGAAACAGATTGCTATCAACATCTGTGGGCATCTATTTAATATATGCCCGTAAAATGCGATTTGTTCAACTCACCACGAATGTTTGTTGTTTTTTTCCGTCGGCGTTTTTGGTATCCGCCTGCGTTCCAGGTAGTCGAATACCCCGTGTGATAAACCATTTATTCGATAACCAGTGGTAGTTTGGTATGAAGCTTCCACGACGGCAATACCTCTGAAAGACGACAATGTTTAGTGAATATAACAACGCGACCCTATTTCAGTCCTTTTTCAAAGGGTTGGCAGAATTTCGTCCAGTATTTCATAATTGAAGGAAAGACGTATTTTAATCAGTTTAAGGCTCTGAATAATCCAGCCTCCTTTTGACTGAAGGTCTGCGAATTTGTCTGCCAACAAAAAAGAAACATTATATAGTATTTGCATGGTAGAACGACGATTTTACATAAATGTTTTATAGGTTTGTTTTGGTTTGTACCATTAGTTTGCTGCAGAAAAAAGATATTCTACTAAATTTAAATATCAGCATCTAATTCTCCAACTGCGGATTTGGTATACTTCAGCTTATTTGCTGATTGAATGACTCTGGTTTTGGTTGATCTTTTGACAAACATGCGCAAATTGTGGTGACCAAGTTACATGAAGATGCAGAAAAGGTCAGTCGAGAGTCTGTGATGAACCCGATGTTCCCACCCTTCTTGACTAAAGTGTAGAAGAAGCTTGATTTACGTAGGAATCGTTACATTTATTATGCCAAACATCGTCCTTGTTCAAAATATCTGACCTATAAGGTGTCAACCTCAAATAAGTTAACCTTTCATTCAGTTCCTTTCATAACTGCGAATGCATTTCCGCCAGAACGCCTGAAGGTAGGTGCCTGGTGCTCTGTCTCTGGTAGGGATAACCGGAGCCTAACTATGGGTTTCCTTTGCTGCAGCATTCTAGCTATTCCATGCTGTTGAGTCCTCGTCGTTGTCTCATCTCCTTATTCGTGTGATTTTATGTTCGCGGAGATGTTGCATTGGTGAGCTAGAAATCCATCATGCAGACTGAACAACTAATGGGTTTTAACCAAGACAACTAAGGGTGAGGATTGAGGCCACCTTAAATCAATTAAAGTGTCCACCCTAAACCCCAACATACGTAAAAGTTCTTACTGACCCCATTCCAAGGCGGTCCTTCTGTTGTGGTTTCTTTATTTTTATAGTTGGTCTTTAAGACGATGTATTGCTAATGCCTTTTTTATTTTGGATAGCTGTTTGGCCATGTGGGGAGATAACTGTCCTTCTGGCTTTCCATCCGTGACGTTTTCATTTTGGGTGTTATGAATCGGAGGTGCGAGGTATTTTGTATAGGTTCCTGATCATTGCCTACACTCTGTCAAATCATGATAACTCCTGATGGCTTGACATAGGAGGCCCTTTTGGCAAATCTGTATGGGACAATTGGGGTGGTTGGGTGAGGCAAAGGTGACGTTTACCTTGCGTCAATAGGGCGTCCAACTGATATTGGCTTATAGCTGGACAAGACCTGCTGTTCTTGCAGCAGGCAATGGTAGATGGGGAATACTGTTATTTCTTCTGTTTCTGCACTTATATTTATTTTCCTCTTTCTCTTCTGCCCCTCACTTTCATCTGCTCTACTATCTCTTATATCGCTTTTCTCTGGGAGAGGACACAACATGACCAACAAGGGTGGACTTGCCAATCAATATATGGGACAACTATCAGTTAAAGGAAGTAGTAAAAAAGTAGATAAAGAACAGGTAAATCAGTGCATCACATGAACAAGATCGTGAAATGAAGACCCCTAAACCCAACTTTAATTAGAGAAAACTGTGGTTTAAGAGGTAAACATTATTTTTATTATTTCTGTTCCAAAACATGGATTGTGGGTACTCGTTAGAACCGCCTGATGCGGTAATAACGAGCACCCTCAACCTATGTTTTGAACATTTCTAACAAACATATCAAGAATTTTCATCAGAAAAGTAGCCATTTTGGAGATGTTAAAAATGCACTATGTCGCGCGGGTGAGTTATCGTAATGTGTGACAAGAGACACAGGATAATTAAGAGCTAATGGTGAATAGAAGGACAAGGTTATCGAAGGCAGATTGCCCAATGAAAAGGTAGAAAGTAAGCGGATTTGACATCTTAAGATGTACGTTTACAGGTTATACCGCTACTCTGGGGAAAGGCAAGAAGGAAGAATGTTTAAGGGGTGCCTTTACATTACATTAAAGCTAGGTTTCTATTTATTTTTAATCGTGCGACTTGCCAGAAAATAAGGTACCCAGTAAGATTTCAATAGAGACCTTGTAGTGGCCAGTAACATTGACGTGTTTAAAATATAATAATGTCGATGTTAGTTTCGGAGCCTTCAGCAAAAACTGGAAACTTTGGATTATGAATCTTGAAATATACAATGTATTTATTAAATGTTGATAGATTCAAGTCACCAGTTTAGACAATCACTTGATAGTTCATCGCTGTCAAATATGCTTGGTGATGTATATTCACCTCATAAAATAAAAACCAGAAGGAAATGGTCATTAGTAATTTTTCAAAAATATATCTGTTGGCCCCTGTTATGATACATCTGTGACCAGCCAGTAAAATAATTTATTTTATGTTTGTTTTAAAATGGATTTTTATCACGATCTTTGACACAGCAGGAAAACACAGCAAAAGGGTCCATAGGTATCTGAGTCCCTTGTTCATGTCCAGATTGACACAGAGTCATAAAGTTCCACATGCATGTGCAAATATAACCATCCTGCATACTGACGAAAAAGAAATTTAAAAAAAAATACTTAAAATCCTTTAGCGCAAAAATAGTGTGAAATTTACCAAATTTCTGGGGGTTAAATTTCAATGGTCAAAATTTATGGTAACACCGGATGTAGTTACGTCATATCATGATTTTGGTATCTTCGAGTATTGACAAATATTTTGGCTTATGCAATAAATCAACATTCAGTTGTAAGCGCAAGCTAAACATAACTAAACTTAATCCAACCATTCCATTCGCATGGGGGTGGGTGTAAACTCATAGAATTTTCAACACCTTTTCCCCACCAGATTTGCTAAATAATCACATGTCACATAGGTTAGGCTTCTATCTCAATGAAACAGCACAAACAAAGCGTGAGAATTTTGGGTGCATTAAATTTTTCAAAATCTGGTCTCAAATCCCGGACTATATGAGAGGCAATGTTGATGAACCACACATGGCTATTGACATGGCTGCAGAATAGGTCTTTAATTATGAAGTAGCACATGGAACAGAACAAGTAGGTTTGGGTGATATCCTTGAAGTAGAAAGCCAAAAAGACAGTTTTCTTAAAAAAAAGGTCAAATAAAGGTGATTACCTGGACAAAAATTACATTAATGGATCACAACAAAAGCATCGTACTTGGATGGCCACAATAAGATAGGGTCGCTTTAACCGATTTTACTTAGAAACAGCCCTAGCCCAAATTTCAGTTGTGGTTTACACACAGCACTTTGTTCAGTCCACGTGGAGGATTTCTAATACATCAGTGCGAAATATCCGTGAACAAAATCTTTAAACGAATTAACGTCAAAAATCGACGTGGAGGCAATGGTCAGGAATCGATACAATTAACCCACAGCTCCCATCAGAGACACCAAAGGGAAAGAAACACAAACATGAAACAACAGTCCTTAATGGAAACATCAATAGCGGAAAGCCAAATTGAGAGTCACTTTCCCACAAAATGGCCAACAGGCTATCCAAAATAAAATAACATAAGCGACACAAACACCCAAAGACAAACCATAACAAAAATAAACCGCGACAGAAGAACCGCTTTGGAAAGGTCAGCGGAAACGCACTCAACTGGGGGGGGGGGGGGCTTAAATCGACGTCATGAAATAACGTAAATGCTAAAACAAAAGAAAAGCAACAGTTTGACTTCAGCGGGTCCGGCCAGAGGCAGAGCATCAGGCACCAACCGACTCACTTAAAAGTCTTTAGGCCGGAGCTATCATAGTCTGAGGTATGCGAAGTTATCAACCATAATTTGGTTATCTACCATGCATGTAAGCTGCAGTGTCACAGTCGAGCGCAGTCTTTATTGGCCGAAACTAGCTAGTCTGGCCAAGAAAACATGTACACTCCATATTTTCCAGTTCTGTGGTGTATTCATTGTTTCCAAAGGATAATCCTTTATAGAACACATTTAACGTCACTACAGCTGGTGTCTGGGAATGTGTGGCGGCCGTAAACAGCCTCCCTGCCCAAAATCATAGTGTAGTTTGTATTTTCTTGTCCTTTGGGATCATTGATTCTATTGATGAATTTTGTAAATAATTGAGGGTCACTGATGAGGCCTTATTGGCCGAAACTAGCTAGTCTGGCCCACAAAACATGTACACTCCATATTTTCAAGTTCTGTGGTGTATTCATTGCTTCCAAAAGATAACCCTTTCTAGAACACATTTAACGGCACTACAGCTGGTGTCTGGGAATGTGTGGCGGTCGTAAAAAGTCTCCCTGCCCTACATCATTACAGAAGTACGTTTTACGTCAACTTCATTTCCACTGCATTTACTTTATATTTTAACAACAGTGATTCATATAATATATTTGACCGTTTTTTGGTACATTTTATACTTTTAGAAAAGAATGTCACAATGTTTTAGATATGACTCTTACCATAGCTACATAATTTACATTGCAATCATAATCAAGAAGATTTCTCTTTTTAATTAATTAAACTAGGTTCCTCAGACTTTTTGAATATATGCACATTGTGTAAATATTGTTTTTTTACTGTTTTATTTGTATGTTTTATAGATGATTGAGGACCATATGTTAGATAAGTTGTAAAACTAAATCTCAGAAAATAAAGACATTATTATTATTATTATTATTATTATTATTATTATTATTATTATTATTATCATAGTGTAGTTCGTATTTTCTTGTCCTTTGGATTCATTGATTCAATTTTTGAATTTTGAAAATAATTGAGGGTCACTGATGAGGCCTTATTGGCCGAAACCAGCTAGTCTGGCCCAGAAAACATGTACACTCCATATTTTCTAGTTCTGTGGTGTATTCATTGCTTCCAAAGGATAACCCTTTCTAGAACACATTTTTTATATTGAAGAACGAGTTTACGAAATTTGGTATGTAAATCATCGCATGAATGTATAAAATAAGATTTAAAGTAGATTTAAAACAAAGATCAGGAATTGATACAATTAACTTACTCCACCCATCAAAGGCGCCAAAGGGAAAGAAATACAAACATTAAGCGACCAGACCATAATGGAAACCTAAACAAAGGAAGGCCATAAGGACAGTTACTTTCCCACAAAATGGCCATATGCCCTGTTGCAGAAATGGCGTCTATAGAATTTAGCACAAGCTTTCCGATGAAAAATAGAAGTGGCCGCAATGATCAGGAATCGATACAATCAACCCACAGCTCCCATCAGAGACACCAAAGGGAAAGAAACACAAACATGACACAACAGACCCTAATGGAAACATCAATAGCGGAAACCCAAAAGGACAGTTACTTTCCCACAAAAAATGGCCAATAGGATATCCAAAATAAAATAACCAATCTGAAATCATTGAAACTTTTAGCTCAAATTCTAGATATTTGGATGATTTATTAAATATTTACAATACCTATTTCGATCGTTTGATCAGTCAAATTTACCATTTACCACCTACCCCCCCCCCCTCCCCCCTCCCACCACCACCACCAGAACGTCAGTTTAATAAAGCAAACTCTTCTGATATCGAGGCCCCGTTTTTGGATGTACATCTATTTTTTTTCTTGCATAATTTATGATAAACGTGAAGATTTTTAATTTGAGACTGTAAATATTCCTTTCTTGGATGGTAATGTTCCTCGTGCGGCGACCTATGACGTTTATATTTCGCAATCAATTCGATTTGCCAGAGTGTCTAGCCATGTAACTGCTTTCAACATTCGTAATAAATTGTAAACTGCTAAAATCAGGTTTGTCGGTATCATAAACTACGCAAAGCCTTTTCAAACTTTTATAGACGTCATTCCGATTTAATTTCAGAATTCAATATTGGACTTAAATCTCTTCTCCAACAAGTCCTATCGGAACCCGAATTTTATGGAACGGAGACTTTGAATATAAATTCAGAAAAATATATAATTGCAATAACTTCAATCATCCAGTAACGATCAGATACAGCTCCCATCAGAGACACCAAAGGATAAGCAACGCAAACATGAAATAACTAGACCCTAATAGATACACCAATAGCGGAAAGCCAAAAGAACAGTTACTTTCACCACAAAATGGCCAAATGGCTATCAAAAAAAACAAAAAAAAACTATAAGCGATACACACACTGAAAGACAAACCATAACAAAAAGAAACTGCGAAAGAAGAACCGCCTTGGGACGATCAGTGAAACAATTTCCACTAGACGGCTTAAATCGATTTCACAAGTTGATCAGAATAGAAGTGAAGTCAATGATCAGGAATCCATATAATTAACCCACAGTTCCCATCAGAGACACCAAAGGGAAAGAAACACAAACATGATATAACTAGACCCTAATGGAAACATCAATAGCGGAAAGCCAAAAGGACAGCCACTTTCCCACAAAATGGCCAACTGTATATCCAAAACGAAAAAAAAATATAAGCGATACACACACTATAAAGTATACAGGCAACCGTAAAAAAATAAACCGCGACAGAAGAACCGCCATGGAACTGTCAGTGAAACGAATTCCACTTGGGGTGGGGGCGGCTTAAATCGATTTTAAGCCGCCGCAATCCTCGCCCTTTCTTCCGTCGCGATTAAGACAAACAATTTGTTAAGCCTGCATGAAGGCCTACCGGTGAATCAGTGCAACATCTCTGAGAACACAAAAATCAAATAGCCACAGAGATGAAACAACGGTGAGGACTAGACAGCAAGAATCCATTGAAATGCTCGAGCTAAAGAAAACCAACATTTAGACTCCGATGGGTCCGACCAGAGACAGAGAATCAGGCACCAACCAGCAGTACATATAATTAAATTCCCTCTAATTCTCAGTAAGCCTTTACGCTGGAACCGTCATAGCATCTGAGGCCTGACCCACCGGCGTGCAATTTAAGAGTGAAGCAAAGTTGGCAACCGTGACTGGTTTAACTACCATGCATGCAGTCTCTTGTATAACGTCTATGTTGTACCCAATCATTTTTATATCGAAGAAAGATTTTACGAAATTGGGCGCTGAAGTCATTGCAAGTATATATTTTTTTTCTGAATTTTAATATAATAGGTCACCATAAAATTCGAGTTCCGATAGACCTTGTTGCAGAAGAGATTTATGTCCAACATTGAATTTTGAAATTAAATCGGAATGACGTCAGTAGTCAATGAAAAATAGAAGTGGAGGCCATGATCAGAGATTAAACAACGATGAGGACTCGACAGCAAGAAACCACTGAAATGCTGGAGCAAAAGAAAACCAACAGTTAGACTCCGATGGGCCCGACAAGAGACAGAAGTTTGAAATGCAAGCATTGAGTGACGTCTATGGTTCAGTGATGTTGTGGAATGTCACTTCAGGCTAGTATTGATTCTTTTAAAAGCGCATAGTTTACGTTTATAGTCGCCATTTTTCTGGTGCCGTGAGATCTTGTTTTACTTTTTGGACATTCCAGAAGCGAGAAAATATAAAAAATATGGCATGTTAGAAATAGTACCCCCATGATAAATTTTGTTATTAAAAATAAAAATGAAGGCAATTAACAGGAATCGATACAATTAACCTACAGCTGCCAGCAGTTACAATAAAGGGATAGACACAAAAACATGAAATAACTAGACCCAAATGGAAAGATCAGTAGGGAAAGCCAAAAGAACAGATACTTTTCCACAAAACGGCCACAAGGTTGTCCAAAACAATAATAAGCGAAACACACACTCAAAGACAAACCATAACAACAATAAACCGCGACAGAAGAACCGCCTTGGAACGGTAAGTTAAACGAATTCCACTGGGGTTGGGGGGGGGTGCTTAAATCGATTTTACGCAGCTACAATCCTCAACCTTACTTCCGTCGCGATTTAGACAAATACGTTGTTCAGTCCGCATGAAGGCCTCCTAACACATCAGTGCAACATCTCCGAGAACACAAAAATCAAACAACCACAGAGATTATACAACGTTGAGGTCTCGACAGCAGGAAACCGCTGGAATGCTGGAGCAAAAGAAAACCAACAGTTAGACGCCAGTGGGCCCGACCAGAGCCAGAGCATCAGGCACCAACCAACATTACATAAGCCCAATGGAAAAGGTGTCTATATGAGTTTAATCCATTTCAATTCAGTTTCATGTCATCAAGCTGTAGAATTTATATCCTAGTCATTTTTCTCCACTGGTTGTATAGAAATATCATTTAAAAGAATGTCATTGACTTTAAAATGACGGTACAAGTAAGGTTTACTCATTCTACGATAGTGTTCGCTAAATCAATCTTGTTTTTAACATGCGATTATTATGCCCGACGTCCTGCATTTTACAGTTCGCAGCATGTCAGGTTATCACATATATCAAAATAGAAGTGGAGGCATTGATCAGAAATCGATACACTTAACCCAAAGCTCCCATCAGAGACACCAAAGGGGGAAAAAACACCAACAACAAAACAACTAGACCCTAATGGAAACATCAATAGCGGGAACCCAAAAGTGCAGTTACTTTCCCACAAAATGGCCAATTGGCTATCCAAAACAAAATAATATAAGCGATACACACACTCAAAGACAAACCATAACAACAATAAACCGCCTTGGAACGGTCAGTGAAACTAATTTCAATGGGAGGCTTGAATAGATTTTACGTGGCCACAATCCTCGCCCGTACTTCCCTGATGATTTAGACAAATACTTTGTTCAGTCCGCATGAAGGCCTCCTAACTCATCAATGCAACATCTCCGTGAACACACAAAAAAAACAATGAGATGAAACAACGGTGAGAACTCGACAGTAAGAAACCACTGAAATGCTGGAGCAAATGTAGACCAACAGTTAGACTCCGTTGGGCCTGACCAGAGACAGAGCATCAGGCACCAACCAACATTACATACATTAAATACTCTCTAATTCTCAGTAAATATGTTCTGAAAAAGGCTTATCCTTTGGAAACAAGGAAAACACCACAGAACTGGAGTGTACATGTTTTCTGGGCCAGACTAGCTAGTTTCGGCCAATTAGGCTTCATCAGTGACCCTCAAATATTCTCACAATTCAACAGTGGAACCAATGATCCCCAAGGACAAGAAAATGTATACTACTCAGTAAGCCTATACGCTGGAACTATCATAGAATCTGAGGCTTGATCCACAGGCGTGCAATTAAAGAGGGAAGCAAAATGGTCAACCGTTACTTGGTTAACTACCATGCATGCAGTCTGTCGTATGCATTTATGTTGTACCCAATCTTTTTATATCGAAGAATGATTTTACGAAATTGAATTTATATACTAAGTCACCATAAAATTCGGGTTCCGATAGACCTTGTTGCAAATCTGTAGACCTACAAGTTAAATCGAAAATGTTACATACATAAAAGCGTCTACTGTTTATACATGAAGAAACAATAGACGCAGTGCATAAATGCGAACAGCGCCTGCATCTCTTAGCATTGCAATTAGAAATACATAGAAACACTATAAAACCTTCATGCGGACTAAACGAATTATGTGTTAGGGCCGCGACAGAACCAAAGACGCGGATTGTGTCCTCGTGGGTTCGATTTAGGTTCCCCAGTAAACTTTTTACTTACCATTCCTCGGCGGTTCTTCTCTTATTGTTTATTACTGTCCTGTTGGCTTTCCGCCTGTGACGTTTTCATTGCAATGACGTTATTTTATGTTCAGGTTTCTTTCCCTGTGATGTCTTAGATTGGAGGTGTGAGGTAATTGCATCGATTCCTGATCATTGCCTTCACTTCTGTTTTGAAAGTCTGATGCTTTGAGCAGATTCGATGAAAATGCTGATTACTTTTGTAAAATGTAGCTTTTATTGACTTACACTTTTGATGGTAGCGAAAATCGGGTCCGCTCAATGACTTCTTTATTTTTAGTTTGATTTTAATCAAACCTGGATCATTGCCTTCACTTCTATTTTGTACACACGGGCAGTTTTCAGTTATTTTGTGTACTCCTTGCTTTCAAAGGATAAACCTTTCACAGATCATATTAAATTTCACTACAACTGGTGTTAAGGGACTTTGTGGTCACCGTTAAACCGTTTCCCTGCCCTTCATAATAGTGTAGATGATATTTTCTATATTCTTTTCTGATCGGGATTCCAACATGGAACTAGAAACTATTTGAGGACCACTGATAAGGCCTACCTGGCGATACTAGCTAGTCTGGCGAAGAAAACCTGTACACTCGGACAATTTTTTTTTAGGTGGTCTTCTTCCTTCAAAGAATAAATCTTTCATAGACCATAAGAGCCAGCGCATGACAAAACCTACAATTTGACCTGTGCGCACAGCGAAGACTCAGATCAGCCTGCGCATCCGCGCAGGCTGATCAGAGTCTTCGTTGTGCGCTCTAAGGATAGCTAAGGGCCCATTGCTCCTTCATGCAGCAAGAGAAGTCTCTGGTTAGACTATATGGATGCGCAGGCTGATCTGGGTCTTCGATGGGCGCACGTATCTAATTGTAGGTTTTGTCGTGCGCTGGCTCATATCAAACTTCACAGCAGCTGGTGTAAAGGGACCGTTAAACGTGTGGACACTTTCTTGTCGAACACAGAGATCCCTGTCCGTAGAAATTAACCCTTATCTTGCTGTTCACGACAACCCCTATCTTTGCAAACAGTGTAGATCCAGATCAGATGGCTTCTGAAGAAGCCATCTGATCAGGATCTACACTGTTTGGCATTCAGTTTACGAATTTGTAGCAATTAATTACATCAAGTAATTTGATTGGTTGATATAACGAAATGGGTGTGGCTTAGATGAATATTCAGCAAGATAAGGGTTTATAACCTACAAACTCAACAAATCAGTGTATAGCGTCAAGGGTAATTTTTAAGGTACTACTTTCCTGTAGCTTGGTAGAAGCCTCCGTGGTGCAGTGGTTACGCTACTCGCCTTGTAAACCAGGGATCGCAGGATCGATCCCGGGCTTCTCCAGACTTTCGGATTAGTCTTTAAACCGAGGTCCCGTCTCCGTATGACCTTAGCTGTTGGTGGGACGTAAAACTAAAACTCACTCACTCACTCGTGTAGCTTGGTGGAGGCTCAGAATGTTATGTAGCATTACTTCACCATGCGCATGCTCAACAAGTTTCGGATACAAGACGGGACACGACAGAACCTACACGAAGGCCGCTTCGACCAGAGACCCGTTCAATTTATCTACCGTACATCCACACTGACCGGTCATGGAGGGTAAAAACCATCATGGAGCGCTGCAGTGCAGTGGTCAAGCATCGATCTCGGGATCGAGAGGCATCAGGTGTTGTTTCCTTGAACAAGAGACTTTATTCACCTTGCATAGTAGGAAGAAAAGATGCAACACTGGAAAATTCATACAACTTTACTAAATGTTTTACCCTCTATAAATAAAATTCATTATTATTATTTTAATATTTGTAACTAAGACATGTTCAAGTGCTTACAGCGGGAAAACGAAATGGTTAAATGCCTCCCCGTGGGTCTATCGTTTGGTCATACGCCTTCGTGAGACAGGTATACATATAGACCTAATTTCCCGTATTGTGGCCTATATGAACAGTTTGTTGTATAACACCATATGGGAATAGGAGGTTTTAGGGATTCCGTTTATGACGTCATTCTCCCGCATGCGCAAAGCACTGGCCGTCAATTGAAACGGCCATCGCTATTTAAATGTATTGGCGGAACTTAAAATGCTAACAATATTCAACCATTTTGAGAGAAAAAATACCCGATTACATTGAAATAATGCCTCGAGAAGAAAAGAATGATATTTTGCTTTTATTACTGAAATTCATTTAACCTGGCTCCGTTTTTAATTGACGAAAATCTCTTCGTGAATGACCTATGCTTCACGAAAGCTTACTTACCAAATACGTTTTTAAGTAACTTTTCGTATTATTCGCTATCCAAGTATAGCAATCACATAAGGACAGATCTTAGATCGATCTATCTATCTATCTATCTATCTATCTATCTATCTATCTATCTATCTATCTATCTATCTATCTATCTATCTATCTATCTATCTATCTATCTATCTATCTATCTATCTATCTATCTATCTATCTATCTTTGTGATTGAGTTGGACAGACGCCAGACAGACAGACGGACAGGCAGACAAATTGACTGACTAACAGACGAACGGGCGGACAGTTAGACAAACAAATAAGCATACGGAGTCGAAAAAAAAAACTAATGAGTGGACTGACAGACGAGCGTCGATTCAACGTTTGCTCGACGTCATGCCGTCGACACCCACCAATCCATCTCACTTCAATGTCATGTGACCGTTGAGAGAGAGAGAGAGAGAGAGAGAGAGAGAGAGAGAGAGAGAGAGAGAGAGAGAGAGAGAGAGAGAGAGAGAGAGAGGTTTGACTGACAAACTGACAATAGACAGACAGACCGACTGACTAACAGATTAACGGATGGACAGTTAGACAGAAAAATAAACATACTGACAGTCGAAAAAGACTAATGAGCGGACTGATAGACGGGCGACGAGTCAACGTTGTCTCGACTGACAGTAGACAGACAGACAAACCGACTGACTGAATGAATGACAGACGAACAGTTAGATAGACAAATAAACATACTGGCAGTCGAAAAAAAGTATTGAGTGGACTGACAAACGCACGTCGAGACAGCGTTGTCTCGACGTCATGCCGTCGACACCCACTCCAACTCACTTCAATGTCACGTGACCGTTGAGATGAGAGAGGTTTGACTGATCCTTGTATCCAAGAAGATATTGTAGAACTAAGCTAATAAGCCATTAACATTCTTTTGTACCAAATGGAATCTTCCTCCTTATATATAGCAGGAGTCCATTTCAAAATTTAGGGGTGTCAGGTTGTGTTTTCTTCAAAATTTATTTGGAAAATGGCTTTTTTTTTTTTTTTTTTTTTTGCTAACAG
Source organism: Lucinisca nassula (assembly GCA_963580285.1). Classification (NCBI taxonomy): domain Eukaryota; kingdom Metazoa; phylum Mollusca; class Bivalvia; order Lucinida; family Lucinidae; genus Lucinisca; species Lucinisca nassula. The sequence continues at coordinate 8,039,510 of OY757019.1, read as the reverse complement.
TGTAGGCCCTGATCAGATGCCGCGTTCTGTGGCGTCTAATCTGGACTTGCACAGTTTGCCACTTACCCCTTTTGGGGTTGCCGGTACGGAATTGGTTAATGTATACGTAAAGGCTGGGCAGGTTGAACAAATCTACAAATCTACCAGATTTCACTGTAAAATCTTGCACTTGCGAAGGAGTGTTTCATTCTCATGCACTGAAAGGGTGTTCTACGTTTGTTTTGAATTCAAGGTTCCAATCCCACTGAATCTTGATGGGTCCGAGCACTGGGCATATGGTATTTTATTAAGCAACGCCGTATTATCGCCAACGCAACGTGCTGGCGTTTCATCAACATTGAAAAGTCAAATTCAATGCATTGATATTGGTTTGATGTAGATACGACGTTGTTGACACGTTACATGTCGGCTGACACGTAGTTATTTAACGACAAACTGTAATTTATATTCACCTACGCTCGATAATTGCTGGTACGCTTAGAGAGAGAGAGAGAGAGAGAGAGAGAGAGAGAGAGAGAGAGAGAGAGAGAGAGAGAGAGAGAGAGAGAGAGAGAGGAGAGACCCCACTTTTGATATAGTAAAACTGGGGTTTACAGGGGTAAAAATTGTTTTTCATATTTCTGCTCAAAACATAGATTGTGGGTACTCGATAGAACGCTATTTTTGGCCGCCGAAAAACTGATAATGTATTAGTATAGGCATGTTTTCTTAATGCGACATTTCACATCTGGCAGCATATAAGTGTTTCTTCCATTATCTTGCATTAGAATTCACAAAAATTTTAAAAGAAATCCTCTGTTTTACGCTGTAATTAACACTTTATCTGTCCCACTGCCTTGAAGCAATACGACAGTTGACGGCCACGGCTTTCCCCGTTCTATTTTTAGAACCGGAAGTACGTCACGATAGAAGCTCCTATACCCTTATTGTAAAACGCCAGTGTACATATATATCCGGATATTGGTGCTTATTACAATGTTCATTAGATTTTCCCATATATGACAATGGAATCTCTCACTCAATACTTTTGGAGTGGCCAAATTATAGGGGCGCCAGGTTTGTTTTGTTTGAAGAAAGTTTGGCGAAAATGTTTCTATATGTACTTTAATCTAAAAGTGTAGACCCAGATCAGACGCCGCGTTCTGCGGCGTCTGATCTGGGTCTGCACTGTTTGCCAATGTTCAATAAAAAGGGTCGATAGGTATATATGGGTTAAAAGGAAAAGAGACGATATAAGCAGTATCCTCTATAAAAACCACCTTCGGAACTGTCCAAAAGTGGTCTCAAAGACCACTTTTGAACCGTAAAAAGGTGGACTCTTACTTGATGGCTCAGAATAAAGAGTATACAAAGAAATGATAACACGAACCTTCAAAGTATGTTTCTAAAACCTAAATTAAATTTAGTTGGTCTTAATAGCAGAATTGTACTGATTTTTTTTTCACAGGAAACTTCAACAAAGTTCTAAAGGGTACTGCCAGCAAACCCCCAGCTTGGCGCTGCAGAAATCCCCTCTTTTTACCTGTTCAGATTCCCATTACAAGGGCATACATATACTAAGGTTCTTTCTTTCCTCAAACCCTTCCAGGTCGATTAGGCCTTAAAAACTTGTTTCCGCTAACCCGATCGACCCTGCTTGAGACCCCTCGACTCTACTATTTTTATCAATAAAAGAACAAAATAAAAATTAAAACACAGACCCTACCATTTTCAATTTCCGATCCTACCCAGTGTCGTCTTTGCGTTTTACCATAGTAATTTCACGTTTAAGTACATTTTTGAAGTTTTTGGCATTCAGTACCTTCCAAAATACAGAACTGACATTTTTGTGCATCTAAAATGAATTATGATATACAGTGCAAGTCTCAACATGACAATTTTATTAACAAAAAACATGTACAAAAACAAAAACATATAAAAAAATATGGGCCCGACCTTGTTTTTTTTTTTTTCGGGAGAAAAAATAAAAATAATAAAAAAAAATTCTCCTACATACCGACCAAAATTTTTTTCAGCATGTTAGCGGAAACAGCCATTTTTACGCCTTATTTGTTACGCTTAAAGGTATTTATTCTTGCAACAGTAGGGCACACTGTGTGTTCATAACGGTTTTATTACCCCCTATGATAAACTGTCTATAGAAGATCAAAGGCGGTCCTTATTAGGGTGATTAGTAGCTCTTGTTGGATCCACTGAATGAGGCACGTAAGGGGAAAATCAATAAGGTAGGCTCTAGTCAACAATAAGAGAAAGCTATTGATTTTCCATAAGGAGGCCCCTTACCTATTGAAGACAGAGGACTTCTCTTCAGTCAGCACTGAGGACTATATAATATTATGTAATGAAATGAAAGTCCTCAATAATCAAGAATTAATGCCTTTAGATAGCTGCAAAGATAGTGTATTTGTTGGGGCTACATATACAAGTAGATATCAAGGGCATCGCTGGATGTTTCACTAGTATAAATGCTGATGCTGATTCAGATCCAGGCGACTCACACACATTACAAAAACACGCCTATACAAATGCATTGAAAACCTTACCGCCAAAAAACGAAATTTTCATGATGAAAAATTGTGATATTTTTCTTATTTCTGCTCAAAATATAGATTGTGCATACTCCACAATCTATATTTTAGAACAGAAATAAGAAAAATAAGGTTTATCCCTGTAAACCCCAGTTTTACTATATAAAAGTGGGGTTCAAGGGGTCAAAATTATATAGGTGTGTTTTCCTGATGCTTGTGTTATCTTGCTTGTTAGTCATACTTGTGACATTTCGTTATCCCTACCCCCCCCCACCCCCACCTTAAAACCTTTTTGTATCGAATGGAATCTTCCTCCTTATATGTAACAGGAGCCCATTTCAAACTTTAGGGGTGTCAGATTGCGTTTCCTTCAAAATTTATTTGAAAATTGGTTTAACTTTTTGCAAACATTGTAGTCCCTGATCAGACGTTTCTGATCTGAGCCTGCACTGTTTGCCAATTACCCCTTTTAGAGTTTCCGGTACGGAATGAGTCATGTGATTTTCCAAAACGTGCTGCTTTCTACACCAAGATAATGCATGTGTTTGTTTGTTTGTTTGTTTTGAGGTTTAACGTCCCCGTCAACACTGTAAATGTCATTTTGGAGACGTTGCTTCCAATTTTGTGGGACTTTTACCCGACATGAGATTAAATGACATCTCAAGCCCTGCCGCCAAATGAAACCAATAGGGTTTATAAGCATGGACGGGCCGACTCGCACCGCTTTGCCTGGGCAGCCTTTGATCCTCTAAGCGGTTTACCAGTACTTGTGTGCGGGTCGGTTTCAGCTCTGCGTGGAAGCATCATGCAGCCCATATATTTCTTCAAGCCCCGATGGGCGGGGGCGGATAATTCATGTGTGTCAGTTACATGTACTTTATATTTCTCATTTTGAAACCGGTTTAAAAACAAAACAACAACAACAACGCAAATATAAATCAAAGCACTGAGAGTATTGTTGGATCGATTGTCTCTGAGTGTAGGTCGGAGAAACTAGAAATAGTCCTGGACTGTACTTTTAGCTGTTTCAGTTAACCCTGAAATTCCGGTTTTAAGCAAATAGTGTAGATCTTGATCGGACACAACGTTCTGTGTCCTCTGGCCTGGGTCTACACGGTCTGCCAAGCCAAACCTGTGATTCCAAGATAACCCTCTTACGCAACACTCTGACCTGCGGCTTAATCCTATAAAAATAAGTTATTCCCACAAGTCAGTGATGGTCACATGGACTTAAGGGGAATGGGAACACCTGGCATATTTTTCCGCCATTTTTCAAAGGGAAACAACTTTCGGGACTTCCTGTTCGCCTTTCTATAAGCCCTGTCCCACTGAAAAAGGGGTCAACTCTTAAAGGAAAGAATTTGCTCCTCTGGAGCAAATTCTTTCCTTTAATAGTTGACCCCTATTGACATGGGAGACAAAAACACTTTTGCAGGAGTTGCCTCCCCTGAAGGTGTACCCATTCCCCTTAAGCACGGAAGAGCTTTTCTGCTTAGTAACTTTGGGTCGATTGACAATCGACCTAAAATGACTTATCTGCACAGATATTTATTGTTACCTCAGCAGAGGTCTGTATGCAAATACAATTAAAATAATGTTCCTAGCACGCATAAATATGCGGGCAACGTCGCATCAACGTCGATCGAACGGCATGTCATTGCGTCGAAGTTGATACGACGATGCTTAAACGCCAAGTGTCAAGTCCGTTTACGACATAAGTTGTATTTCCCGAGATGTTTTCCTTAAGGATGCAATGGATTTTATTTCAAGTGGCGTAAAGAGGAAGAGCCGATCAGCCACAGCTAAACAACAGTTACCTATCGCCGTGTGCGAACACGGACTTCTCCGCAGTTTCATCCGGGTGAAGTCCACAAGCGACTTAGAGATACCGAAGCTTCGTCGAGCCTACCGAATAAGAAAACCGTGCAAGTGTTGTCTTTTTACACTCTCTAGGCTCACTCACTCTCAGCTGACGACACATTGATGATATTTTTTCAAATTTTTACCAGAAAACAGGATTTGACAACTCATGCAAATTATCTCCATAGGCTACAGAGGCTGCTGAAAAAAATACCCAGAATGCAGAGTGTCAATGGACTACATCAGTCACAGCTGTGAAACCCCGTTTATGCTACTGACGAACACCAAATATACAGAACCTGCGTGTCCGCGCATTCTGATAAGCCCCTTAGTGTCCGCTGCTTCGAAAGCACGATACGTCTAACGTCTATATTTTAAATGTGAAGACTATTGCTGATCTTCAAAGCTGAACAGGCTGATCTGTGTCTTACCTGGACGCATATCCCGAATACGGCTTTTCACACGACGTGCTCATTATGATACTAAATATTGGGACAGATAGGTCTTAACAAACAGTGCAGACTCAGATCAGACTGCTCCTGAAGGAGCAGTCTGATCAGGGTCTACACTTTTTGCCTTTCTGTCTGCACCTTTGGGAATCCTTGCTGGATCGAGAAACAAATGTTATTTTTTATTATCGTTATTATAGCAAGTCCTCAAGGTGTCCGAATTTTTGGGATCCTTAAGATATATACATGTATATTGTTGAAAATATCTTTTAAGTGTCTGACGTATACAGTTATGACATCAGAATGTTTTGATCAGTGAAGAAATGAAAGAAATAGTGATAGTTTTCTGTGTTTTCTTAGGATGTTTTGTTTCCATGAAAACAAGTAAGTAATGTTTTTCACAACTATCTAAGTCGCGCTCATTAAGCATACTATAGAATGAAACCACCTTTAACACAAAGCACTTTCCAATACAAAAAATAGGGACACATATTGGTTTTCTTTTAAGAGGGTTCGCGCCCACCAGGACTTGGAGAAATGGTGCTTCCACGCAAACCTGAACCTAACGTACGTGAGTACTGGTAAATCGCTAAAATATAAGCCTGCCCAGGCAAGTTTGTGAGAGTCCATGCATATATACCCTGGCAACAGGGCTTGAGATGTCAATTCATCTTAAAGTTGGGGAAAATGCCCATAAAATTGGAAGCAACATCACCAAATTCGTTAAACCTCAGTTCAAACAATCTTTTCTTAATGAGTAGCTCCCGTCTCTGAGAAATATTATTTTACATAGATTTTCGTTGTTTTGCGTAATGATATTGGTGTTCCGGCTCCGCCATTACCTCCCCCTGTCAATTAGGTTTACTGTGACAGGCAAGAATTCGCTACTAAATGGGGAGAGGTGACCCTTTGTAGAGGGACTGAACAACTGACTCAGTTCGGCTGAGTCGAACTGAGCGGTTTAACAAAGGAAATACAAATACAGTAAAACTGCTCTATTAAGACCACCTTTGGGACTGTTCAAAAGTGGTCTTAAAGACCACTTTTGAACAGTCCCAAAGGTGGTCTTTAAAGACCACTTTTGAAGAGTCCCAAAGGTGGTCTCTGAGCAGAGAACACTGTATATCGAAAACACAAAGAAAGAATAACTGAAACCTACTAAATAAGGTTTCAAAGCAGAATTATAGTCTTAATTTTAGGTGGTCTTTATAGCGGAAGTTCGCTGTATGATTTTTGTCCCGACGAAACAGCTGCCATAAACACCACCGTCTCTTGAATAATCTCAGAATCTTACATGGCTGTGAGGGATGGATGGAAAGATCCGTCCGGAGGGTCACTCACTGTCCGGCATCACGAGGCTTATCCCTCACGCCCATGTAAGATTCTTTTTCTTGCATATACCTTTCATTCTGGAGTGTGGATTTTTTCTTATGCATGCAGTCATTTCGATTATCGACGTCCAAAATATTTTGCAGAAAAAATGTGTCGTTTTTGTCGTCAGTGTACAAGCAGTGACGTCAAATTTTTCGACGACGTAGGTGTAGTCCTACTGCAGGGTATATTTAAAACTTCGATGACTCAAACACGGCTGTCACGTTTATCAGGGCTTCTTCTAACTAGTTTTTTAGTCCCTATGAAAATATATCCACAGATCCACGAATTACAGAAGAACTTCGATAGCTCGAACACCGATGGCTCGTTTACCACAGCTGAGTCGAATCCGTTCTTGACTGCCTAGGGAATATCTCTACACAAGAAATAGTGAGGGAAAATGTTCGGCTATTTCCGCCTTATCTCTTGCAACTGTATGCTGTGTGTACTCATTAGAATCGCCTCAATGAGGCGATTCTAATGAGTACACACAGCATATCTGTATTATAGAACACCGAAAAGATGACCAATCTTGAAAGTAGCCACCAGTGGCTCGAACTACCCCTGTCTCGAACAGATTTTCCTGATCTCAAAGGTGTCCATGGAAGTTCGACTGTAATATATTTGAAATAGTTTAGGGAAAATCAGTTTTAATGCGTAAAATGTATGTTGTGTATACTCATTAGAATCGCATCAATTAGGCGATTCTTATGAGTCTAAACAACGTATCATTAATTTATAGAAAACGTTTCTTTGTTCAGTCAGCGATGTCATGTGGATAGACTGGGTTGCATGGTACTTCCACACTTATCTCGAACAGAATATCATGGTCCCCACAGTGTTCGAACCATTTAAGCTTGGTAGATTGTTTGAATTAAGGTTTTGCATGCCCGTCATCACTATTCAGGTCATTTTGGAGACGCTAGTTCCAATTTTATATGACTTTTACCCGACATTGAGATGAAATGACATCTCAAGCCCTACCGTCCAAACAAACCAATAAGGTTTATATGCAGGGACAGTCCGACACGCTCCACTTAGACCTTCTAAGCTGGTAACCAGTAGGCCTACTCGTGTGCGGTCGGTTTCACATCTGCGTGGCAGCCCAATCTATTCGTTACGATAACACATCCGTGTTATATAGTTCATTTTTCAAACCTAAAAAAAAGGCATTTTCTATGATGAAAATTTGTGATATTTTTCTTATTTATACTCCAAACATAGGTTTTGGGTGCTCGTTAGAACCGCCTCATTGAAGCGGTTCTAACGAGTACCCACAAACCATGTCTTGTAGAAGAAATAAGGAAAACAATGTTTACCCCCGTAAACCCCAGTTTTCTCTATATAAAGTGGGGTTTAGGTGGGTCTTTTTTTCACGGACTTGTGCACGTGATGTCTCCAAGCCCAAATGCGCGAAATTCGACTGTACATCGTGTGTTGTGCTATCTTCAGGCAGACAGAAGACGCTGTTTGCTAGCGGTCGAAACGACACGTGGACTTGGCTGGACGCACTCGGGGTTTGTCATGATGCCATTGACAACCGTTCAATGGCGAGCTTCGACTTCTACAAGAGTGTACCCAATAAAACAAGACAGGCCACTCTAAGACAGCTGAATGGAAGTAGTGCCTGGCTATATGGACTAGAAGGAATCTCATCAGGTATTGATTGTTGGAAATTGTATGAAAAAAAAAAACAAAACAAAAAAACTCGAGATTGACCCGTCCCCATACACGTAAGCATTTTCAAATGTACAATGACCCTGTCTCCTTCCAGCTTACTGCTTGGTGCCTATTGTATAGGACATCAGGAAAACACGCCTATATAATTTTGACCCCCTTGAACCCCACTATTATATAGTAAAACTGGGGTTTACAGGGGTAAACCTTATTTTTTCTTATCAGTTCTGCTCAAAAATATAGATTGTGGGTACTTGCTAGAACCGCCTCATCGAGGCGGTTCTAACGAGTACCCAAAATCTATATTTTGAGCAGAAATAAGAAAAATATCACAATTTTTCATCTGAAAATTTTCATTTATAGGCGGTAAAATATACAATGTATTTGTATATACGTGTTTTCGAAATGATTTGGCGGTTGTAACCCGGTAGTTAACAGCACTTAGTCTACTCTTAAATACAATTGGTTCGGATCACGTGACAGGCCTAGTTCGTCAAAGGAAGTTTATAAGGTTTTTCTCATGATATTCCAGTTTTCGCCCACCTCTAATTAACCATCAGCGCGATTTAAGTAAACCAATCGTGCAATCTAATCAAAATCAAAAGTATCAAAGCTTGAAGTTTGTTTGAAGTCTCTTCTTGAAGTATGGAATCTTAAAAAAGACAGAAAAAAACGAAGACTCGTATGCAGTCAGAATAAACCAGACAAAAGTTGTGTGACTGTCAGTTCTTGTGCTAACAAAATGTGATTTTTACTCTAAACCGATTTAGTACAGGAAACACCAAAACGGGTAGTTGGCAAACAGTGCAGGCCCAGATCAGACGCCGCAGAATGTGGCGTCTGATCAGGGCCTCCACTGTTTGCTGAAAGTTCAGCCATTTTCCAAATCAATTTTGAAGATCACACAACCTGACATCCCTAAATTTTGAAATGGACTCCTGCTTATATAAGGTGGAAGATTCCATTTGTTACAAGAAGGGTTAAGAGTGTAAATATCAAGTATAGTAATAGTAAATTTGATTACACCTAAATACACCAGAAACCAACGGAACTTAAGTACTGGTAAACAGCTTAGGGCTAAGTGTGCCCAGGAAAAGTGATGCGAGTCCGACCGCTCCTTAAACCCTAGCGGTTTCTATGGGCGGTAGGATTTGAGGTGTCATTTCATCTCAATGTCGCATAAAAGTCCCACAGAATCGGAAGCAACGTCTCCAAAATGACCTTAAATGTGTTGACGGGGACGGAAAACCTCAAACAAACAAACAAAATAGAAGTGAAGGCAATGATCAGGAATCGATATAATTAACCCACAGCTCCCGTCAGAAACACCAAAAGGAAAGAAACACAAACAGGAAACAACAGACCCTAATGGAAACACCAATAGAGGAAAGCCTAAAGGACAGTTACTTTCCCACAAACTGGCCAATAGGCTATCCAAAATAAAATAATATAAGCGACACAAACACCCAAGACAAATCATAGCAAAAATAAACCCCGACAGAAGAACCGCATTGGAACGGTCAGCGGAAACGAATTCCACTGGTTGCGACAGGGAGCTCAATGCTAACTTTTATAGTGCTGCCTCACTGAAGTATCATGTCCCAGCCTCATTACATGATACCACACCCAGTCACATTATCCTGACACTGGGTCGACCAGTCCTAGCTCTACCCCGTAAATCTGAGTGCCAAGCGAGGAGCAGCTAGTACCATTTTAACGACTTTAGTGTGTCGGGGCCCGGGATCGAGCCCGTGACCTCCCGTTCCCCGGAGCGGACACTCTACCAACTGAGCTATCGGGGCCGGTACATTTTTAGTTGAAAAGTAGGAGTAACAAGACTATAATCAAATTTATACTTAACCCTTTTTTTTGTACCAAATGGAATCTTCCTCCTTATATATAGCAGGAGTTCATTTCAGAATTTTGGGGTCGCAGGTTGTTTTCTTCAAAATTAATTAGGAAAATGGCTGAACTTTTAGCAAACAGTGGAGGCAGTGATCAGACGCCGCGTTCTGCGGCGTCTGATCTGGGCCAGCATTGTTGGCCCTGATCAGACGCCGCGTTCTACTGCGTCTGATCTGGGCCGGTGTAGCGTGAGATCTTTAAACCCGTGAGAACCTTAATACCAAGGTATATCTGCGCATGCGCAAGAAGGCCGTGAGAAATTTCATCCATTTCCTGTTAGCCCCTGCCCCTTTGTTTAAAATGTCTAAATAAATCTGCTTACATTTTTTATTACAGGCTTTATTTTTATTTATTTATATATTTATTCGAAAGAAGCCCGTATTAAATATGCCATAAATAGGTTTCCATGTGTTCAAAAAGAACAAAATATATATGCGGGTACATGTATTTTCTTGAACTTATTACGAAAACACGCCTGTATTTTAAACCCAATTAAACCCCACTTTTATACAGTAAAACTGGGGTTTACAGCGGTGTATATTATTTTCATATTTTCGCTGGAAAACTAAGATTGTAGGTACTCGTTAGAACCGTCTCGGCGAGGCGATTCTAACGAGTACCTACAAACTATGTTTTCTAGCGGAAATATGAAAAATATCAGAATATATTTCTAAAAAATTGATGGTAAAATTTCAATTTATTTTAATTGGCGTATTCTCGCAATTAATACTTTTAAAAAACTAGTTCTGTGGAAATTTTAAAATTATTTTTTTTACTAAATGGATTGGAACACTGTAGCATAAGCCTGATCTCAATATAAGTGCCCTTTTTCAATAATAATAAAAATAATAATAATATAACAATAATAATAACAATTATAATAAATAATAATGATAATATTAATAATAATCCGAGGCTTAGAGAAAACACGTACACTCTTACCTTTTCAGTTCTACGGTGTATTCCTAGCTTCCAAAGGATATTGAACCCTTCATGGAATTTAAATTTTGGTGATTAATATGTGTGATTTATGGTTTGACATTTCCTGTTGTCCCCATACTTATCAAAACACACTGACTAATTTTCACACCTTTCTACTTATATGGGGTAATAATGCCTAATTTCAACCAAGCAGGGGTAGCCCCTATGTGCTTTTAGCGCCCGGTTACCTAACAAAATCTATCAAGTCAAGTCAACCAAACAGGTTTTCTCTTACCCATTTCAATGAAAAAAAAAAAAATGAAAACACAAAACACAGAAGTAATTACCGAACCAACTGCTATCTATCAACCAATCAAAATCGACCCCACCAACCGGGGCTTGAAGAAGCAGATGGGCTGCATGGTGGCCAGGTAGGTAGGTATGTAGATAGGGTGAATGGTCTGGTGGACATGTAGGTAGGTAGGTAAGTAGGCTTACTTTTAACTTCTTCCTCCGACGTTGTTTGTTTGTTTGTTTTGTTTGATTTGAGGTTTAACGTCCCCGTCAACAATGTATAAATCATTTTGGAGACGTTGCTTCCAATTTTGTGGGACTTTTACCCGACATTGAGATGAAATGACAGTTCAAGCCCTGTCGCCCAATGAAACCAATAGGGTTTATAAGCATGGACAGGCCGACTCGCACCGCTTTGCCTGGGCAGTCTTATATCCTCAAAGCGGTTTACCAGTACTCGTGTGCAGTCAGTTTCAGCTTTGCGTGGAAGCATCATGCGGCCCATCTATTTCTTCAAGCCCCGATGGGCGGGGGGCAACCTTCGACGTTGTAGGTAGGTAGGAAGTTAGGTAGATAGATTTCGTTTGTTTGTTTGATTTGAGGTTTAACGTCCCCGTCATCACGGTACAGGTCATTATGGGGACGTTGCTTTCATTTTTGTGTGACTTATGCCCGACATTGAGATGAAAAGACATCTCAAGCCCTGTCGCCCAATGAAACCTATATGGTTTATAAGCATGAACGGTCCGACTTCGACCGCTTAGAACCTCTATGCGGTTTACCAGTACTCGTGTGCGGTCGGCTTCAGCTCTGCGCGGAGATATCATGCAGCTTATATATTTCTTGAAGCCCCGATGGGCGGGTGCGACAGGTAGATAGCGTGGAGGTATGCATGTACAGTCGAACTTCGATGGGTCGAACGCGGTAGGCTCGAACACCACATTTCGGTCGAACTGACTTTTCAGTCCCGGCAAAATCACTATTCATTTTAACTAAACATGCCACCCTTGGCTCGAACCACGATGGCTCGAACTCTAAGCCTGGTCCCTAGAGTGCATTTTCTATGTAAGGTCCCACCGATGGCTCGCACTAATTACCTTTTTAAAAATTCCAATTTTATCGATCAAGTCACGTAGGCGCGTGACCAGTATCATAATACGGACCAAAAATACGGCGCATCATCCACTCTTAAATTATGACCGATAAATGTACCGGAAGTCACCAAAATCGTCGCAGCTATGATAAATCAAAGCGCCAAAGGCACTGAAATGACAGATTCTATGAGAAAATCATAACGCTGTGAAAACTTACAGAAAATCTTTCTAAAAAGATCTTAAAATTTAGAAAAGTAGTTCTCCAAATTCCATTATATGATCTGTTTGCAGATTTCGCTACACCGGTAGTATTATGAAATGCCATTTTTCAAATTTTTGAAAGAAACTATTTACGTTTGCAAAACCAAACATTAAAATTCAAGTTTTAACAATGTAACTGTCCATAAGTAACAGTTTTTGTCTGGTCGGTTGTGGATACCTCTCCCAAAAGATACTCTATGGGAAAGAGATCGGAGGAGAAAGGCTGGCTAGTCCAGTACATGAATTTCATTGATTTGAAGAAATTTTTGAGTAAGGACCGTCCATGCTAATAAACCCTATTGGTTTCACTGGGCGGCAGGGCTTGAGAAGTCATTTCATCTCAATGTCGGGTAAAAGTCCCACAAAATTGGAAGCAACGTCTCCAAAATGACCTTCACAGTGTTGATGGGGACGTTAAACCTCAAATCAAACAAACAAAAGCACTATGACTCCGCGCGTAATCCTAATGGTTAATATTATCCCGAATTTTGAACGAAAGGCCGAAGCACTTGATCGATGTAACGTCTCGCTGTTCAGTTCACGTCTCAGCCATGATCGTGACTGTTCTTAATGACACAAAGCTGCGTTCGCTAACTGCATGCAATGCCACGCGACACAAATTCGCTTGTTCCATCCGATATGTCACGCTCTATTACGCACGCGTCGCCTCGGCATACCTTACACCAATACGCCGAAACACCCGGAAATTACAAATGGCGTTATTCACGGACTACCCAGAACCTATGTCTTGGAGCAGAAATAACAAACATAATGTATACCCCCGTAAACTCCAGTTTTGCTATGTACAGTAGGGATTAGGGGGTGTTCAGTACTTGGACTTGTTCACGCGATGGATGACTCGCACACCGAGGGTTCTTTTATCTTGGCGACCCCCGCCTAGCGGGGCTTGAAGAAATAGATGGGCTGCATTATGCTTCCATGCAGAGCTGAAACCGACCGCACACGAGAAATGGTAAACCGCTTAGAAGATCTTAGCCTGCCCAGGCAAAGCGGTGCGAGTCGGGTGTCAATGTTTATAAACCTTAATGGTTTCATTGGGTGACAGGCTTGAGATGTCATTTCATCTCAATGTCGGGTAAAAGTCCCACAAAATTGGAAGCAACGTCTCCAAAATGACCTTTACAGTGTTGACGGGGACGTTAAACATCAAATCAGTCAATCAATCTTTTATCACGGCTGTTTCGAGCTCGCTCTTGTATCCCTAAGAAACCTTCTCCATAACTGCAGCTATAAATATATTTAGAATATTTTTCTTATTTTGTCTTGAAAAGTATGCTGTGTATACTCTTTAGAATCGCCTCAATGAGGCGATTCTAATGAGTACATACAACATACTTTTATTTTGAAGAAAATAAAAATGTCCATATTATGCCTCCACACCTGGCTCTAAAATCAACCCTCGTTGGTTCATATAACCCTTGCCTCGAACATTTGTATGGTCCCATAGGTGTTCGACCGTACTTAAATTTCCCAGTTGCTTATCAGAATCATTTCTCGTATGTACTTGTTACAATCGCTTCGACGTGTCTTTTCTGATAAGAACTCACAGCAAATATTTCTGGCAAAGAATAAGGAAAAACATTTCTTAATTAGTTCGATTGTTTTTCAATCAACCCAAAATTATAAAGCATAAATACTCTTCAGTGCTAAAGCCCACGTGACTATCACTGACTTATAGGAATCATGGAAATTTATTTATACCAAATAGCAGCCTTAACCCATTTAGTACCGGAAACACCAAAACGGGTACCAGGGCAAACAGTGCAGACCCAGATCAGACGCCGCAGAACGCGGCGTCTGATCAGGGCTTCCACTGTTTGCTTAAAGTTCAGCCATTTTCCAAATTAATTTTGAAGAAAAAACAACCTAACACCCCTAAATTTTGAAATGGTCTCATGCAATATATAAGGAGGAAGATTCCATTTGGTACAAACAGGGTTGATTTTATCGCAGTGGGGTCACAGTGTTGCGAAATGGGGTTATTTATAGAATCTGGACTGGAATCATGGGCTGGGCTTGGCAAACAGTGCAGAATGAGGCGTCTGATCAGGGTCTACACTGTTTGCTCACAGTACAGGAATTTTAGGGCTATACGCCACAAATCATCAGGGTGCAGCATTTGGTCATGGTCTACACATTTTGCCTAAAAACTGGAATTTAAAAGTTAAACGAAACAGTTTAAGTCTCAGTCCAGGGCCCAGTTGTTCAAAGCATTGTTAGCTTAACGAGCTCGTTAGTGGTTATATTATTCAATGTTCTAGCAAGTTCAGTATCTAAAACTTTGGTATTTTTGCTGAAAAAAATGTGAGCATCTTTTGCGAATGCAAAAGCTGCTCACATTTTTTCAGCAAAATTTTTTGCATATTTGCCATAATAAATTATCAAAGTTTTAACGATACGTTAACTAACGACGTCGTTAGTTTTGAACAACTGGCCCCAGGACTATTTTCCCAGCCTACACTCAGTGGCAATCGACCCACCAGTACTCTCAGTGCTTTGCTTATCCCTGTACTGCACCTTGCCCTCGAAATATTTTATACGCTTTAGAAACACATGGGGGACATTTTTCATGGTCAAATTATTAACAAAATTAGGATAATAATAATGATTAGAATGATAGGATAATAATAACAGCAGGATGATAATAATAAAAAAAAAAAATAAGAAGAAGAAGAAGAAGAAGAAGAAGAAGAAGAAGAAGAAGAGGAAGAAGAAAAACAACAAGAGCAAGAATTTAACTTGAATAAGCCCATAGCAGACATTTTTACTAATTCAAAATATTTTATCGCACATTTTCCTGAGTTATTTTTCTTGTCTGTTTCAGCGCACAATTTTCGAATCGGCTCCAAGACGCCAGATAGTATGTTAGAAGTAGCTTGTACAGGTACACAGCCATGAACTACTTCAGGGGAGACAACTATCGAAATATTTTAAGCTCCCATATCATTAAGGGTCTTTTTTAAGGAAAGAATTTTCTCCTCGGGGACAACTCGAATAGGGATCAAAAGCGTTCAACTCGAAAAGGAGGAGTAAATTCTTTCAGGGAGGCAACTCCTGCAAAAGTACTTTTGTCTCCCATGTCAATAGGGGTCAACACTTAAAGGAAAGAATTTGCTCCTGAGGAGCAAATTCTTTTCTTAAAGAGTAGACAACTTTTTCAGTGGGATAGGGCTTATAGAAAAGCAAACAGGGAGTCCCGAAAGTTGTCTCCCTTTGAAAACTAACAGAAATATCTGCCAGGTGATCCCCGCCTCTTAATACATGAAATCTATGAAACCCGCAAAAGGCGAGTTTCATAAATTTCACATTGAATCCCGCTAAAGGCGAGTTTCATAAATTTCATATTGAACCCGCTAAAGGCGAGTTTCATAAATTTCATATTGAATCCCACTAAAGGCGAGTTTCATAAATTCATAGGGAATGACCACTCGCTTGAGAGCCTCTATACATCGCCCAGCAGGACGATAGCTCGTCATATGCATCTATGTTGTTTTAGCAGTAGGGCAGATTTTCATTAAGAAAACATGCCTATACAAATACATTATAAATTTTACCACCTAAAAATGAAAATTTTCAGATGACAAAATGTCATATTTTCTTAATTTTGCTCAAAATATAGATTGTGCGTGCTTGTTAGAACCGCCTTTACGAGGCGGTTCTAACGAGTACACACAGTCTATGATTTTGAGCAGAAAGAAGAAAAATATTGTATACCTCTGCAAACCCAAGTTTTACTATACAAAATTGGGGTTCAAGGGGGTCAAAATTATATACCGGGCGTGTTTCCGTGACGGATCTGTTTTATCTAGTGCTGGAATATAAGAATCTTATATGGGTGTGAGGGGTGGATTGAAAATCCGTCCCGAGGGACAGTGATCCCGAGGGACGGATTTTTCTATCCACCCCTCATGCCCATATTGGATTCTTTTTCTTGCATACCTTCCATTTCTATTGCAATTTTTTAATGCTGCTGTCACTTCTGTTACCGACGTCCGCCATTTTGTGATGACATAACAACAATGTTTAGTGACGTCACGCATGACGACGCCGCGCATGAGGTTGTATTCAACCAGTGCATTTATCAAACACGCCATTATATTCGATTTGGGGTCGGAACACCAGGGTCAGAACATAAATTTCTATCCCAGGGTAAAATCATGGATTTTCTTGTCTGGTGTGCAAGAAAATAGAATCTATCATCAAATCAGAGGAGGGGTGGTTGGTTGATCCGAATGTGTCGTTTATCAACTGATATTGGCCTACAGTTGGGCAAGGCCTGCTGTCCTTGCAGCAGATAAGGGTGGAGGGGTTATGCTGTTATCTCTTCACTTTCTACACTTCCTATCATTTTCCTGTCTCTCCCATGTCATTCACTTTTATCTCTTCTACTGCCTCTTCTATCATTTTTCTCCCTTTGTCTGGTAGACGGAAGAAAAAAAATGACCCATAAGGTTTACGTGTCGTAAAACCCCAACGCAATCAATCAATCGATGCAGGGGAAACCAGACTCAAAGGATTTTGTCACAAACGCTTC
Organism: Lucinisca nassula; assembly: GCA_963580285.1. Taxonomy (NCBI): domain Eukaryota; kingdom Metazoa; phylum Mollusca; class Bivalvia; order Lucinida; family Lucinidae; genus Lucinisca; species Lucinisca nassula. Next base: position 8,022,595 of record OY757019.1, on the reverse strand, counting down.
ATTTTTCGAATGTTCCACTTCACTCCCCGGCCCTACCTTTAGGGCTTTAGCAGCTTAGTCTACATTGTAAACAGATGTTTATTTTTCTTACCCAGTGTACAATGTTTCACTACGGGCTGCATGGTGCTTCCACGCATGACTGAAACTGACCATACATGAGTACTGGAAGAACTAAATATCTTCTATAAAAGGGTTATCCTTTGGAAGCAAGGAATACACCATAGAAGTAAAAACTATGGAGTGTACATGTTTTCTGGGCCAGACTAGCTAGTTGCGGCCAATTAGGCCCCATTAGTGACCCTCATATATTTTCAAAATTCCACAATGGAATTAATGATCCCAAAGGACAAGAAAATATAATCTACACTATGATGTAGGGCATGGAGACGTTTTAAATACCGCCGCCACACATTCCCACACACCAGCTGTAGTGAAGTTAAATATGTTCTATAAAAGGGCAAGGAATACACCACAGAAGTGACAAATATGGAGTGCCAGGCAAAGTGGTATGAGTCAGGCCGTCCAATACATATAAGCCTTTTGGTTTCATTGGGCGACAGGGCTTGAGAAATCATTTCCTCTCAATATCGGCTAAAAGTCCCACAAAATTGAAAGTTACGTCTTCAAGATGATCTATACAGTGTTCACGGGAACGATAAAGCTCAAACAATATGAAACCAGTAGTGTTTATATGCATGGACGGTCCGACTTGTAGCACTTTGCCTGGGTAGGCTTAGACCCTCCAAGTGGTTCATCTCTGTGTGGAAGCACCATGCAGCCTAATCTTTTTCTCCAAAAGCCGACGGGTGGGGTCCCCTATACAGAAGTAGATGCAAGCTCTTGATGGGATGGTTCTTATCTAATAAGCGACCAATAAATGCTTGGGTGAGCATGCGCACTAGCGCAGTCTCACCAGAGCTTTTGCCGCTCGCAGACAATTACAGTGAAATTCCGCTATAAAGACCACCTAAAATAAGACTAATTCTGCTTCTAAAAAACTATTGATAAGGTTGCAGCGATTTTTTCTTTTTTTTTTTTTTGTCGTGTTGTTTCTACACCCAGCGTATCCTAAAAAGAAACCACCTTCGGGACTGTTCAAAAGTGGTCTTACAGGCCACTTTTGAACAGTCCCAAAGGTGGTCTGAATATAGGAATTTTACTGTAGTTGAGACCTTTGGCTATCTTAATGCTAGACGCATGGTGTGTAGCCCTGTTCGACGGCTATTTATGCATATATGTAGAATATGAAAAAGAGAATGCCCCTCCCACTTTTCTCATGTGTTGACGCAAATGTCTTTTCAGATGCCCACAGATCGAAGTTTTTGGATGAGCGTTGTACCTACTGGGGCGGGAATGCCACGTGCGAAGACGAGGATGACCTAACTGACGGGGAAATGCTTTCTGTTGAAAACGCAGTTGCTGTCATTAACTTATTAAATAACAAAGGCTTGTACGGGACATATTACTGGATAAAGATGGTCAATAAAACAAACCTTATTCACAGTGAGTAACTGGGGGCATGATGGTTAAAATCTGGGTTTAAAAAAATCTGCAGGCGACATTTTAAAATATTTTCCCCGAAAATAGATATCGGCATTTCATGCTAATTATCTCCATTGTAGACAATTTGCATGAAATGTCAAAACCTATTTCTAAATGAAGAAAAGGAAATAAAGAACAACAATTTGTCACCTTCTGGTTTGCCTAGAGGGTGGCCTTACATGTAAATATCTATAAGCGTCGCTGATCTACAGTGGCGTAATGCCTTTCGATCACGAAAACACGCCTATATAATTTTGATCCCCTTAAACCCCACTTTTACACAGTAAAACTTGGGTTTACATGGGTAAACCTTATTTTTTCTAATTTCTATATTTTGAGCAAAAATTAGAATAAAATATCGCAATCATCATGAAAACACGCCCATATAATTTTGACCCCCTTGAACCCCAAATTTGTATAGTAAGACTGGGGTTTACAGTGGTAAACTTTATTTTTCTTATTTCTGCTCTAAAATATACATTGTGGGTACTCGTTAGAACCGCCTCGATGAGGCGGTTCTAACGAGTTCCCACAATCTATATTTTGAGCAGAAATAAGAAAAATTATAATTTTTCATCTTAAAATTTTCGTTTTCTCGCTGGTAAAGTTTGCAATCTATCTGTATAGGCGTGTTTTCGTAATGCTTTCATCTTAAAATTTTAGTGTTTTTTTTTTTTTTTTTTTTTTTTTTTTTCGGCGGTAAAGTTCACAATGTATTTGTAAAGGCGTGGTTTCGTAATGATATGTTTCGCGCAACCCGATTTACGAGTAATGCACTTTATTACCAAACCTCACCCGTGTGTTAAAATGATGTTTTAGAAGCATTTTCAGATCAAATTGATATTTTTTGGCTTGCAGCGACGGCTGCAAGCCATTTAGATTGGAAATGTGGTTCCGGTTTTAGACTTCTCTTTCTATGTTATTTTGGATCCTCAGGTGTATTTTTTTAAAAACAAAAATCAGAGATACAGTCAGCTTTTTCCGGTGTTCTGGTTCCCTCACCCTATAGCTCAATAGCTTTCGTATATTTTAATAGAATACAGGGTACCAGTTTATTGAGAGATGGTCTAGTGACAGAGCTATCGTTTCTGTGCGAAAGTTTAACTAAACACCGAAGCGAATTTATCCACTAGGCCACGGTCTACTGTGCACTAACGTCAATACAGTTTACCTGACCACATTCATAAAACATCTGTGTAGCAGTCTACAATTCACTCGAAGGTCAAAATTCAATGGGTTTTTATGCCCCCGCCTATTTGGAGAATAGCGGAAGGGCATTAAGTTTTACTCCTGTCCGTCCGTTTGTTTGTCCGTCCGTCCCGACATCGTGTCCGGGCCATAACTCCTAAACCGTACGAAATATATTCATGAAACTTCACAGGTGCATCCATCACACTGAGACGATGTGTCATGAATAAGGAAGACAACTCTTGCATTTTTGGTTTTTGGATTATCTGCCTTTGACTTAGTACCATATAGTAAACCGTGTCCGAGCCATAACTCCTAAACCGTACGGGATATATTCATGAAACTTCACAGGTGCATTCATCACACTGAGACGATGTGTCTTGAATAAGGAAGACAACTCTTGCATTTTTGTTTTTTGATTGTCTGCCCTTGACTTAGTATCATATAGTAAACCGTGTCCGGGCCATAACTCCTAAACCGTATGGAATATATTCATGAAACTTCACAGGTGCATTCATCTCACTGAGACGATGTGTCATGAACAAGAAGACAACTCTTGCACTTTTTGTTTTTGGATTATCTGCCCTTGACTTAGTACCATATAGTAAACCGTGTCCGGGCCATAACTCCTAAACCGTATGGAATATACTCATTAAACTTCACAGGTGCATTCATCACACTGAGACGATGTGTCATGAACAAGGAAGACAACTCTTGCATTTTTGGTTTTTGGATTATCTGCCCTTGACTTAGTACCATATAGTAAACCGTGTCCGGGCCATAACTCCTAAACCGTACGGAATATATTCATGAAACTTCACAGGTGCATTCATCACACTGAGACGATGTGTCATGAACAAGGAAGACAACTCTTGCATTTTTGGCTTTTGGATTATCTGCCCTTGACTAAGTACCATATAGTTAACCGTGTCCCGGATTTAACTCCTAAACCGTATGGAATATATTCATGAAACTTCACAGGTGCATTCATCACACTGAGACGATGTGTCATGAACAAGGAAGACAACTCTTGCATTTCTGGTTTTTGGACTATTTGCCCTTGACTTAGTACCATATAGTAAACCGTGTCCGGGCCATAACTCCTAAATAGTATGGAATATATTCATGAAAAGTCACAGGTACATTCATCAGACTGAGACGCTGTGTCATGAACAAGGAAGACAACTCTTGCATTTTTGGTTTTTTGATTATCTGCCATTGACTTAGTACCATATAGTAAACCGTGTCCGGCCAATAACTCCTAAAATGTATGGAATATATTCATGAAACTTCACAGGTGCATTCATCACACTGAGACGATGTGTCTTGAACAAGGATGACAACTCTTGCATCTTTGGTTTTTGGATTATCTGCCCTTGACTTAGTACCATATAGTAAACCGTGTCCGGGCCATAACTTGTAAACCGTACGGAATATATTCATGAAACTTCACATGTGCATTCATCACACTGAGACGATGTGTCATGAACAAGGAAGACAATTCTTGCATTTTTGGTTTTTGGATTATCTGCCCTTGATGCATATATTTTATGATTGATTTGAAGTACATTTGTAATATTTTTATGAATGGCATTTGGCGGGGGCATCCGTGTCCTATGGACACTTTTTCTAGTTTTGAAATTTTTATAGGGTAGATTCCTGACGTCAGAAGTGTTAACTAGAGTAGGTCAACTAAACTGCTGCGTTTTTTTTTTAATCGTGTCCGATCAATATCTTTCTTATTCCTGGATTGATTTTAGAATAACTTGACAGTAATGTTAATCATCATGAGAGGATGTGTTGTGCGCAAAACCAAGGTTGGTTTCTAAAACCGAGTTATCATGTTCAAAATGATTCTTTGAGCTATGTTCTTTCATTTCCTTGTTCTTTATAGTTTTTTAACATCAACATTTTCCTACTCCTCTGATAGCGCTGCCGGGGCGCTAGTCAGTTTCACTGACAGCTCTAGTTATATTGAAGGTACTGCTTCCAATAAATGAAAAAAAGTTTACGGCGTACTGACAGTCAATTGGTCCAGTTTTTATCAAGATTAAGATTCACCTTAAATAGCTTTATACTGTTTATTTTTTTTTAGACTTTCAGATAAAAACTGTTACCATTGGTAACATTGTTTACTTTGGTTGTCTCTTGTTAATAATATTTTTATACTTTGCTTATAAAAGATGTTAATGTTAACATTTAATGTCTCTTCCTCCTTCGTCTGATACTCCCTTGTATGTATATTTGTGTCGTCACCTAACAATTACATGTTTACTGGCCACATGACATAAATGTATACTCAGTATGTATGGAAGACCGCCTCCGTGGTCCAGTGATTAAGGTCGCTGACTTGTAATCACTGGAGGGTCATGGGTTCGAGCCCCGCTACCGGCCATGATCGTTTATGTGAGAACATTTGGTAGTTTGTGTCGGAGGATCGGAGTCTAGTACTGGTACTTTCCAGGAACGATGGTTAGTAAACTACCCGCCTGTATATGACTGAAAGATTGTTGGACGGGCGTAAACCTAGCAAAACAAACAGTATGTATGATGTGTTCTACCACATCATTGTCTCTCATAAATCTGTTAGGGACATTTATTTTGTTTTGTTTGTCCATTTCTACTTGCCAAATCGCATATCGTCCGTGCTCCATAAGTCCATTATTCCTCCTGTCTGTCTGTTAACAATGTCTTCTTCCAACTACTATTCAGATACTACTGAGTAAATGTCAATAAAACAGGGTCATAACAATGATCCCTTACTATCATATTTGGTCAAAAGTGAGAATGTGATCATTGGGTCACATGTCAATGCCTCAGTTACCTTAACATTGAAATATTTCTTCCAATAAATGTCAGGGTAGTGCCACATAGAAAATTGACACCTAATGGGTTTGTCCATTCCAATGTGTAGATAAACCATATACATGTATTGCCTTAGAGTACACTGCATCAAAAGTCTATGTCCCATTAACAAGAATAGTGCAACTTGCTTCCTCACCAGTACTTTCATCTACATCAACTCGTACATCCATGTGGCGGGAATATAGCTACATTTACACCAGGAACAGTACCCTTAAAACCCGGCAAGCCTTTCCTTTTAAAAGGAACCTTTATCTCAATTCTAGTACAATTGTAAGTGCTGGTAAGTACAGCCTTATTTTGGCGGCAGAACAGCCTGATTGAGGAGGTTCTAACGAGTACCCACAATCTACATTTTTTGGGCAAAACATGGAAAATATTATACAACCCTGTAAATCTCAGATTTCTTTGTATAAAGTGGGGTTTACTGGGATGATCGTGACACGGATTTGTTAACTCAGTTTAGTGTAAACCAATGGTGTAAATGTTCACCCCATGCTCAGGTTATTTACAAATAAGGAACTTCAATGGTTTTCCAATCTGATTGAAACCCGATCTAAGCTGAACTATGTACGCCTAGATCTGACAACGACCCATGAAAGGTATCCTTCCATGACCTCAGAATTTCCGTTTTATTCTATTTTAAACGACTCAACTCAACTTTATTTGCAAATCACATATCATAACATTGAATACATGAAATGCGCCCATAGAAGGCAGAGAATACCAACAAGAATAATAATAATAATAAAAAAACAACAATCAAAATTCAGTTAATTTTCGTAAATATTCGGAAGTCTCCGCCGAGTCTAATAGCTAAGACACGGTACCGACCGGATAATTCCATATCACGGTGATTCCACACACTCAGAGCAAGCCTCAGTGCCGGGAAAACGGGCAACCAGATAACCAACCCCCGACTTTTCAGGGGGTCCGGCCACCCGCCCACCCAACACCGACAAAGGGTAAGCCGGGAGCCAGCAAATTAATGCAAAAATGGTGAATACACATATATCAACCAAGGGTCAGTACTTCTTGCGGATAACACTATTCACAAGCAAAGAAACCTCTGGGATAAATACCATGCTAATTTCTTAGTATATAGAGGCTCGCTGTGAATGCCAGGGACCTATCGTGATAAGTTTCAAGCATCTCCCGAACAGGGAACCCCACATCAACGATGTTAAGACACATTTTTTAATTTGTCTGTTCTCTTTTCTGTTAGTGACGAAAGTAACTCCAGTACTGAGTGGAACATAATAGCGTTTTCCGCACTCATAAGCCAAATAAATTTCTCTTTATCATTTAGCTGTTCAACGTTAGGATACATTTTATAAATTGTTAATAACGTAGAGTTTCTCACGTTCTCTAATACAGAGCACTGCAGTAAAATGTATTTCGTCTTCAATACCGTTTTTGCATAATTTACAAATCCGTTTATCAGCTTTAATATTCTTATAACGACCTTGCTCTATCTCTAGTTTATGGTTACTAATTCTGAATCTACATAAATTTCTCCTTTGATTTCTACTACCAAACTGTAAATATTTTTCCATACTGAAGTGTTGTTTAAAAAGGCAATATGTGCGTAATTTATTTCCTCTCTGTTCATTTTCACCTGTACTGGAATTAATTTTTTCTTTCCAGAATGAGATATATTTTGAGATCAATGCCTTTTGAACTTTTTTTATACAATTGTTTATAGTCTCTCACAATATCGGCTTTTATATTTAAAAAAGACAAAGTACTTTTAATGAAGTGAACCCATGAATCAATTCCCTTTTCACTAAGCTCTTCCGACAATTCAAATGCTTCCTTCAAGAGATTATTTTCTGATGATTTTAAGTGTATAATGTATTTGAACATGCTGGCTATGATTTGAATCATAAGAGGATAACGTCCATTTTCTCCACGAACTGCAAGATTTGTTGCCTTAGAATTAACTCCTAATAAATACTTACAGAATTTCAAGTAAAGTTTTTCTTGTGGTAACTTATCAAACATATTAAATAAATAGTCTTTTTTTGACAATAGTTTCTTTGATGAAAAAGGACACCATATCTCGGAGCCATATGTAATAATTGGTTGAATTGTGTGATCAAAGATGTGAAAACTAGTTTTAACATTAGTGGGTTGTGTGAAGAAGGATTTTGACAATTTAAACTGAGCTTTTAACCCCTTACGATATAAACTGTGTTTTGCTTCATTAAAACAACCTGTATAACTAAAGGTGACACCAAGATATGTGTAGGTTTTGACATTGTCGATATTATTTCCTTCAAAAGTAACATTAAACGAATCAATCGGTGCACCTTTTACGAAACATTCTCGGTGAGCAGGACAAAATGGCGGTGGAAGCTTTCTATGGAAGAATATCGAAAATCCATCAGAAAAAGATTTAGATTGCCTTGCCATTCTTTCAACAGTTACAGGAAATTATTATCTTATCAACTATATATTGCTTTGAACGGAGAATTAGACCCAGATGATTGCCACAAAATGTACCGTAAGGCGTTCATCGAATCGGGACGTTACTAGTGTAGCCCCCCCCCCCCCCCCTCCCCCCATCACCTGTGCAGGGAGAACCATCTCTTGTACAGGTTAAAGAGCCCTATCTTACATGATTACTGTGTAGGTTTTCATCCTGCAAACCTGGAGTTTATACAATGTACAATAGTTACAGGTTAGTTGCTGCAGTATTAATAGATAGATACACATGGGAGCAATGGTCACATTTGACCGATTACAGTATCAGAAGCCCAGAAATGGTGACTGACCTGTTTCGGTGACTGTAAGATCTCTCGCATTATTTTTTAAATAAAGAGTTCCATGATACATCACAGCAGGTCATTTCGAGGATAATTAAAGTCCTGTCACTTCTGTCAACAATATTGAAAAATTCAATGACACCAGAACTGAATCCATTTAAATTTCCTTGAATCATTTTATTGTTTTTCCTAATGCCTCGGTTTAAAGACTCAACCAAAAGTCTGGAGAAGTCCGGGCTGTATAGCAGAATGGCATATGCAAACAAAAAATAGAGTAGAACCCTCTTCAGAGGTCCTCATTTGGAAAAAAAAGTAAAAAGATAAACAAAAGGTCATGAAATTTGTCTCCTTGTAAAATGATGACATTCATTATTGGTTTCCAGTGGGATTTTAATTTGTAAATTTGACCAGCCTTAACCCAATTTTGTACCAAATGGAATCTTCCTCTTAATATAAAGCAGGAGGTCATTTCAAAATTTAGGGGAGTCAGGTTGTGCTTTCTTAAAAATCTATTTAGAAACTGGCTGAACGTTTTGCAAACAGTGTAGGCCCCGGTATCTGATCAGGGCCTGCACTGTTTGCCAATTACCCGTTTTGGGGTACCTAGTACTAAATGGGTTAAAGCAGTCAAGTATCTTTTGTTCACAGTAGTGACTGCTCAAAATACATAAACCAAAAGTGACTTCATTTAAAATACATACAAGTACATGTAGTAAAATATCTTGCTCAGTCTTCCACCTCCCCATCATGAGCAGGGGACAATGGAAGGTATATATTCGGCTAATGTAAGTTGTAGAAAATCATTCAGTTTTGCATTGCTGCATTTTATTGGAAAAGGCATTGCATGATATTTTGTATGTATTCATTTACAATTTCATAATGGTGGATTATCCCCAAGAACTGGTAGAGTATTTTTCCAGTTTTGCAAGAGTAATAATACTTGGGAGTTATTATTCTATCTATAGCAAATCTGTTTTCATTATTGCAATCCATGGAGGCCAGTTGTTGATCTGATCTTGCTTATTTGATTTGATGGCAAGTTTTTTTTCCATATTACAAACCCTTATGTGAGATAATGCTATCCACTGTGTCTACAAGAAAGACAATTTTCTGTAATTGGGATAATTCTATATATGCTTCAAACATTGTGCTATCAGAATTTAGCCTTATACATAGTGTACGATAATGCTAATTATTCAGCAGTCCTTTAGATTTAGTCTTTCCATTTTAATTCCATCACTGGAACATTAAGTACTGTTAATCCTGAATGCACCAAAATGAAGCGTCTATATCATAAAAGGGGAGAAAAAAAAACTGACCACCCCAAATTGTGGTGTGAAATTGGAAAATGGCAATATTTGCCTATATACTGCATAATAATTCGAAAAGCCTAAAGACATCCTAGAAGGACTTATACTAGCAGGTTTTAAATTGCTTGATTCATCAGCCTGTTTATGACGGAAAAGTCAAAGAAACAGTATTTTCATTTCATGGCAAGATCTATCAGAATTTTGAGTGAAGGCAAACAACACAGATTTTATGAAAATATCTAATATTCACCCTATGCTGTAGCATAGTTCTGATTTCTTGCATAGCCCTTAAAAGCTAGTCTTACCAATTAATTTTATTATTTTATTACAATCATAATGGGCAGTTGCCTACTGCTGATGTTGAAGGTATCAAAACATTCTTCTATATTATAGAGTGACACAACAAATATTGACAACCCCTTAAAATCACGCCTTTACCACATATTCAAATAACCTTGGCATTCAAAACGGTTTGCTTCCGGCAAGTTCTTTTTTATTTGATAAATCAGCTTATTGCCAAAGGTGCCTAAAGAAACTGGGTGAACTAGCATTTCTGCCCATGGGACAGTTTCTCAGAATTTTAAGTAAGCCAAAGCAATGGTTTTATGAAAATGTAAGAATTTAGCCATATACATGGTGTAGCGTAATGCTGGTTTCTTGCTACACTTTTAGATTTGGACTTTCAATTGCAGTTCAATTATGGATCAACTGCCTTCTGTTAATGCTGACGACAACAAAGCCATGCTTTTACATTACAGAAGGGCAGAATAATTTTTGATCAACCCTTGAAATGGTGCATAAGTTGAAAAAATGATTACTCAAATAATCTTCACATAAAAAAAATGATTGCTACTAGCAGGTTCTTATTCATTTGATTGATCACATCATAGCCAAAGATGTCTAAAAATATGTATGTACAAGCAAATTCTGCCCATGAGGTGATTTGACAGAAATTTCAGTAAGGCCAAATCAATGATTTTATGGAAATGTCAGAATATATACATGGTGTAGCATAATTCTTGTTTCTGGCTAGCCTTTTAGATTTGGTCTTTCAATTGCAGTTCAATCATTGGACAACTGCCTTCTGTTACTTGTGAACACAACAAAGTCATGCTATTACATTACAAAAGGGTTGAATAAATTTTTGACCAACCCTTGAAATGGTGCATAAGTTGAAAAAAAAATAGTTATTTGCCTATACTGCATACTCGAATAATCTTCACATTCAAAAAGTTTTTCTACTAGCAGGTTCTTATTTATTATTATTGCCAAAGGTGCCTAAAAAACAGATGAACTAGCATTTTCTGCCCATGGACAATTTGACAGAATTTTGAATAAGGTAAAAGCAATGGTTTTATGAAAATGTCAGAATTGTAATAGCCATATGCATGGTGTAGCATAATTCTGATTTCTTGCTACCTTTTTAGATTTGGTTAAATTGCAGTTCAGTTGTGTACAACTGCCTTCTGTTAATGCTGAAGGCAACAAAGTCATGCTGTTACATTACAGAAGGGCAGAATAATTTTTAGCTCACCTGTCACATAGTAACGAGGTGAGATTTTGGGATCACTTTTCGTCCGTCATGCGTGCGTCAGTGCGTCCGTCTGTGCGTAAACTTTTTGTTCAAACGACATCTCCTCCTAAACCATAGATTGTATTTTGACCAAACTTCACAGGAATGATCCTTAGGTGGTCCCCTTTCAAAGTTGTTCAAATGGTTCCGGTCGGTTGCACATCTCGGTCACAGGAGCCAAAAATAGATTTTTTTTCACCGAAAACTTAAAAAATCTTCTTCTCTGAAACCACAAGGCCCAGATCTTTCATATTTGGTATGAAGCTTCATCTAGTGGACCCCTACAGAGATTGTTCTAATTAAAGTGCTGGGGCCAAAAATGCCCCCGCCCCGGGGCCCTTTGGTTTTACATGGGCTTATATAGGGAAAATCTTTAAAATTCTTCTTCTCTGAAACTGCAAGGCCCAGGTCTTTGATATTTGGTATGGCGCTTCATCTTCTGGACCTCTACCAAGATTGTTCAAATTGTAGCCCTTGGTCCGTAAATGCCCCTGCCCCGGGGTCCTTTGGTTTTGCATAGACTTATATAGCGATAATCTTTGAAAATCTTCTTCTCTGAAACAGCAAGGCCAAGGGTCTTTGATATTTGATGAAGCTTCATCTAGTGGACCTCTATCAAGATTGTTTAAATTATAGCCCTGAGGCCAAAAATGCCCCCGCCCCGGAGCCATTTGGTTTTACACAGGCTTTCGTAGGGAATATCTTTAAACAAAATCTTCCTCTCTGAAACCACAAGGCCCAGGTCTTTGATATTTGGTGTGTAGCTTCATCTAGTTGACCTTTGCCAAGATTGTTCCAATTATAGCCTTTGTTGATAATTGGTATGAAGCTTTGAACACATTTTTAGACCTCCCTCATTGTTATGCACATTATAGCCCTGGGGTCAATGGCCCACCATGGGACCACCTTGGTACTCTATGGAGCAGGTGAGCGATCCAGGGCCATTATGGCCCTCTTGTTTGACCAACCCTTGAAATGGTGCATAAGTTGAAACAAGAATTCCGCCGAAGGCTATGTCGCGCCTGTGGGTGCGCAAAGTCATCGAACCATGATATGTAGGTCAAGGTCAAACATAGATGCTTGCACAAAAGATTCCATTCTCAAATGCAAGCTTGTACTAAATATCATTCATGAAGCTGTAATAATTCTTGAGAAATGAACTTAACCATTAGGGTGAAAGCTAGGGTGGTAGCAATATTTTACAAAGTCAGTGAACCATGAAATATAGGTCAAGGTCAAATATGGATGCTTGGATTTAAGTTGCAATCCCTAGATACAAGTTTGCACCAAATATCATTAATGAAGCTCTTTTTGTTCTTGAGAAATAAACTTGGCCATTAGGGTGAACGCTAGGGTGATCGCAATATTTTACAAAGTCAGTGAACCATGAAATATAGGTCAAGGTCAAATATGGATGCTTGCATTTAAGTTACCATCCCCAGATACAAGTTTGTACCAAGTATCATTAATAAAGCTCTTATAGTTCTTGAGAAATAAACTTGACCATTAGGGTGAACGCTAGGGTGGTCGCAATATTTTACAAAGTCAGTGTACCATGAAATATAGGTCAAGGTCAAATATGGAGGCTTGGATTTAAGTTGCCATCCCTAGACACAAGTTTGCACCAAATATCATTAATGTAGCTCTTTTTGTACTTGAGAAATAAACTTGGCCATTAGGGTGAACGCTAGGGTGATCGCAATATTTTACAAAGTCAGTGAACCATGAAATATAGGTCAAGGTCAAATATGGATGCTTGCATTTAAGTTACCATCCCCAGATACAAGTTTGTACCAAGTATCATTAATAAAGCTCTTATAGTTCTTGAGAAATAAACTTGACCATTAGGTCGAACGCTAGGGTGGTCGCAATATTTTACAAAGTCCGTGTACCATGAAATGTAGGTCAAGGTCAAATATGGATGGTTGCATTTAAGTTGCCATCCACAGATACAAGTTTGTACCCCATATCATTAATGAAGCTCTTATAGTTCTTGAGATATAAACTTGACCATTAGGGTGAACACTGGGGTGGTCGCAATATTTTACAAAGTCAGTGAACCATGAAATGTAGGTCAAGGTCAAATATGGATGCTTGCATGTAAGTTGTCATCCCCAGATACAAGTTTGTACCAAGTATCATTAATGAAGCTCTTATAGTTCTTGAGAAATAAACTTGATCATTAGGGTGAACGCTAGGGTGGTCGCAAATGTTGACGCCTTGACGAACGGACGGAAAACCGGGCGCCTATATCGCGCCATGCTAATAGCAGGCGCGACAAAAAAATGGCTATTTGCCATTACCTCGTAATCAAATAATCTCCATATTAAAAATGTTTGACACTAGCAGGTTCTTATTCATTTGATTAAATCACCTCATAGTCAAAATTGTCTGATAATATGTATGTTCACGCAAATTCTGCCCATGAGGTGATTTGACAGAAATTTCAGTAAGGCCAAAAGCAATGATTTTATGAAAATGTCAGAATTTAGCCCTATACATGGTGTAGCACAATTCTTGTTTCTCGCTAGCCTTTTAGATTGTATCTTTCAATTGCAGTTCAATCATTGAACAACTGCCTTCTGTTGATGTTGAACACAGCAAAGTCATGCTATTACATTACAAAAAGGTGGAATAAGATTTTGACCAACCCTTGAAATTGTGCATAAATTGAAAAAATGGTCATTTGCCTGTACCTCATACTCAAATAGAAGGTTTGATACAAGCAGGTTCTTATTTATTTGATGAAAACACCTTATAGCAAAGGTGTCTGAAAAATGTATGTACCAGCATTTTCTGCTCATGTGACATTTGACAGAATTTTGAGTGAGGCCAAAACAATGATTTTTGTTAATGTCAAAATTTAGCCCTATAAACTGTGCATCATTCTTTTGATTTCTTGCTTGCCTTTTATATTTGGTCATTCACTTGTAGTTCAGTCATTGGACAATAATTATTGCCTACTGTTAATGCTGATAACACAACGAAGTTGACATGCTATATACATGTATTATAGAAGAGCAGAAAATATTTTTGACCTACCCTTGTTATGGTGCAAAGTTGAAAAATTAGCTATTTGCCTATACCCCATCATACTCAAATAACCTTAACATTCAAATAGGATTGCTACTAGCTGGTTCTTATTTTGATAAATAAGCTTATATCATAGCCAAAGGTGCCTGAAAACAGGCTGCACTGCTATCTTCTATTCGTGGGAAGATATGAATTTTGACACAAAGTGGAAATGTTGCTTTCACTGTAAAATCACAACCAATTCTGAATGACAGGGGCATTCAAATCCCAAATTTGATTTAGAAAGTTATATGGTGATGTTAGTGGTTTGATTTGAGGTTTAACGTCCCCGTCAACACTTTAAATGTCATTTTGGAGATGTTGCTTCCAATTTTGTGGGAATTTAACCCGACATTGAGATGAAATGACGTCTCAAGCCCTGCTGCCCAATGAAACCAATAGGGTTTATAAGCGTGTATGGGCTGACTTGCACCACACTGACTGAGCAGGCTTAGATCCTCTAAGTGGTTTACCAGTACTCCTGTGCGGATTGGTTTCAGCGTTGTGTGGAAGCATCATGCAGCCCATCTATTTCTTCAAGCCCAAATGGCCAGGGGCTAAGGTGGTGTTAGTGACAGTCATGTTTGATAAAATCTACTATTTCAGTAATCCAACATGAAACTTCATTAGGGCTCTATTTTGAAATTTTACTGCATGTCTTAATGGCATTATTAAATGGGCAAAATTGCCATCGTTAATTTGCAACCATCACAAAAACCTGTATAAATTTGACCTATTTGTCCAGATCATTATTTTAACCTTGTGTGTTCAACGGCCAAGTCCAAGTTGCTTAAACTGCACGTAATACTCCCAAAAGGTTGCTGCAGTATATGAAGATAGCTTACAATATGCCATTCTTGATAATTGCATCTTGAAAACATGCCTATATATTTTTTTTACGTTTTACCCCCTGGAACCCCAATTTTATATAGTAAATCTGGGTTACAGGGGTAACCTTAGTTTTCTTATTTCTGCTCTAAATTAAAGATTGTGGGTACTCACTAGAACCGCCTCAATGAGGTGGTTCTAACGGTTACCCACAGTCTCCCCCTCAATGAGGCTCCCCCCCTCAATGAGGCGGTTCTATCGAGTACCCATAGTCTCTATTTTGAGCAGAAATCAGTGCCATAATTAATCTAAAGCTTCCTTTGGTTTGCTTCATTGTAAAGACCTGTTGGCAAGCCTACTTGTTTAGGTGTTGCCTCTGATGCTACAGGGCCCCGGTTCGATCCCCGGAGGCGGTGATTATTTTGGTGTCCAAACAGGCTCCATTTGCATCATTTGCAGGGATGAATGACAAAAAGTGCACCATCCTTCGGATCGGGACGTTAACTGGAGGCCCCCTGTGCAGGAAGAGTCATGTCATGTACAGGTTAAAGACCCCTACCGTAATTACATGATTACTGTGTAGGCGTTCAACCCTGCAATCTGGACTGTAAGTAATGTACACCTGCGAGTAATGGTCAAATGTGACCGATCGCAGAAAGGAAAGAAAGATTGTTGTTGTTGTGATAGTGGTCTTCCACAGGGGTGGAGTCTGACAGCAGGTGCTTCTGTGACAATGTTGTCAGGTTTTGGATAGGAAATAAACCATTCGCCTAATCTCTTCAATGACATTTTAAGTCATTCTTCAACCTTAAACCTAAAATTCCGAAGCTATTTCAAGTCATTCTTCAACCTTGAAATAGCTTCGGAATCTGCCGAGTTATCAACTATTAGCGATAGCCGTGTTGACCAGTGCTGACCCTCGGCCGAATTTTTACTTCGATTCCAGATGCTTTTGGAATAAGCTGGCGTCTCTCAGATGTGAGTCGTAATTTATTATTATTATTCAGTTGTTGTTTTAATTTGTGGCCAAGAAAAATCTGAGTGACAGACAAAAAGCATAATGCAAAATATAGATTTTTACACGCCGCCATATTTATTATTGTTTACCGTTGCTTAGTCCGATATATGGAAAATGACCGAGTAGATCCGAATTTACTTCCAGAATTTTGGAAGCTGATCACCGATTGGTTAAAGTCAAAGGTCACTGAAGGTAACCTCCTACGGGTCGATGTCAGATCTAGCCGCAGCGAGATCGGATTTTAATCAGATTGATGGTTTTCCTGCTTAGATCAGGAGAGATTATGCTGAACCTGTTCAAAAATTTCACGGCCGGCATTTATTAATTTATGAGCAGAACCAATTTCATGCATAGTGGACCAGGGCATAGCAATAAGGTATAAAACATTACTGGATTTGGAAGCAGAATACACAGCAGTACAGATCCTGATCAACTGGTTGAACTGTTGTTGTTGTTGTTGTTGTTGTTTCTTTTTAAGGATAGAATAATTGTGAGGGCAATGCGTGTTGGCCAACCCATGGAAAATTAAACGGTTTAGTTGTGGGGCCGCGAAGTTTAAATAGTCTGTTCTTTTTCTAGTCAATGCATTCACTTTTCGCATATGTTTTGTTATACAGTAAAATTCTTATATTAAGACCACCTTTGGGACTGTTCAAAAGTGGTCTGTAAGACCACTTTCGAACAGTCCCAAATGTGGTCCCTGACCAGAGAATATTGTAGGCAGAAAACACATAGAAAAATTAAGTGTACCCTTTACAATAAGCTTTTTATAGCAGAATTAGTCATAACTAAGTTTTAGGTGGTCATAATAGCGGAATTTCATTGTACTTATGTTTTGTGGGTCCGGTCCACAGACTTAACTGATCAGTAGATTTACAAGGCTTTAACCCTTGCTCCTTCCGCGTTTATATGGATTGTGCCAAGTGAAAATACACCTTCGAGCACGTCTACCCAGCGAAGACACTGATCAGCCTGCGCGTCGGTGCAGTCTACCCAGATTTTACCCCAGTGTCCCTGAAAAGAAGTCGACGGTCTACCTGACTTCATCAATCAAGAAGTATAATGAAAGGTGATTGCCCTAAGCCTAAAACATTGCAATTTCATGTGTCAGATAATGAACGCTAAGTGTTGATCAATAGGTATGATATAATTTATCTAAATGAGTGAGGAAAGGAAATAAATTTATACAAGGTATTTATTTCTCTAATTTTATTCTATTTATTTAGCTTAAGTTGAACACCTTTGGGACCACGAAAATTTGTACGAGATAGGTGTAGTTCGGGTCACTGAGGGTTAATCGTATACTAAGGGAAATAAGTGTAGCGATTTTTATATTACCGCTAATTTTGCTCTTGTCTGGATCTAAAATAGAACCAAATTTTTACACATCAATATTTAATGTATTGGCTATGAAAATTTTGAAATTTGATTTCAAAAATGCACAAAATGCACCCGCTGCACAGCGTCAATGAACGTCTGGGTGTCACACAAAAACTCACACCAATTATCAGTATCTGGTATGCCCACCATCTGAGTCCTTAAAAGCCCACACCGTCTTCTCATGCTCGAAATAAGCCTCCGGTGTGCGATTCCATTCCTCATGAAGAAAACGTTCAAGGTATCTTACGTTGTTGACGTCATTTCTCGTTCTGATACGTTTTCCCAGATGGTCCCAGAGGTGCTCAATAGGCGAAAGATCCACTGATCTTGCTGGCCAGTCTATCACATTCACATTATTTGCCTGCAGAAAGTCCATTGTATGACGTGCACCATGAGGGCGTGCGTTATCCTGCTGAAAAATCGTGGCGTGTCCTTGACGTAAGAAAGGCACTAACATAGGCCGAACACTTTCATCACGGTATCGTACGGCATTCAAGTTTCCCTGAACTGTCACTAAGTCTGTTGAAGCCCGATGCGAAATTCCGCCCCAAACCATAACGATGCCGCCTCCAAAACAGTCATGCTGACTGACGTTAGCTGGGTCGATCCTCTCTCCATCTCGCCTCAAAACACGTACTCTTCCGTCAGCAAATTTCAAATTGAAACGGGATTCGTCCGTGAACACAACTTGGTTCCACTGCTGTCTTGTCCACCGACGATGTGCTCTTGCCCAGTTGAGCTTAGTCCGTCTGTGGTCCTACGTCAGTGGAACTCCTACGTACGGTCGATGTCCACGTAACCGCACAGCTCGTAGTCTTTTCATCACAGTCATACCGCAAGTTCGTGTTCAAGTTGCATTCCCAACCATATCGGCAATTCTGGTACTGCTGAGAAACCGATTACGTCGAGGTAATGTCACGATATAATTGTCCCCACGTCGTGTTGTTTTACGCGGTCTACCAGAGCGTGGTTTGTCTTTGACGGTGCTAGTCTGACGGAGCTTTGACCTGAGCCTTGAAATGACACTTTGAATAACACGAAAATTTTCTGCAACCTCCTTAACTTTCATGCCACCAGTAAGCATTCCAATAGCCATGTAACGCTAGTCTAACGTCAGTCCAGGACGGTGCCCCAGCTTAGAACTTGTTTATTAGCTCGGCTGTTTTCGAAGAAAACGACGAGGTATTGTCAAAGCTCTGTCGTCGTCGTCTGCGTCGTCGTCGTGCAAAAACTTGGACATTTTGTAATATCTCTGTCATTACTGAACATATTAACTTGAAACTCGGAATAGTTGTTCATTATGAAAAGGGGAACTCATACCACTAGGTGAGGTAACTCTCAAAATATTTTTGGCACAGTTATGCCCCTTTTTGGACTTAGAATTTTTGCAAAAAACTTGGACATTTTGTAATATCTCTGTCATTACTGAACATATTTACTTGAAACTCCGAATAGTTGTTCATTATGAAAAGGGGAACTCATACCAATAGGTGAGGTGACCCTTAAAATATTTTTGGCACAGTTATGCCCCTTTTTCGACTTAGAATTTTTGTTTAACTAAAAGAAACTGCAGCCGAGCGTTGGCATCCGCATGCGGTGCTCTTGTTTGTTTATGGGGTGAAGTGAGTGGCATCGATATTGACTGCACGTGTATGGCACTATGTGAATTGAGTAGACTTGTGGCAGTGAGAAAAGCGTGAAAAAAAACAACAGAATTTGTGAGTTTTGACATATATTTAATCAAGTTAGCACCTCAGAGTTTAAAAAATGTGGGCCGAAAACAATTTCTCATAGTTCCAGTGTAAATAATCTAGGTTTATATTTTCGATGTTCTATGAAATGAAGATATCTTGTGTGCACATATTAGAATCGCCTCTTCGAGACGATTCTTATGAGTACACACAACATACACTTCAAGATACATGTAAAAGATCTCTTAACATCATCATAAATTATCCATCACGGCTTCTTATATGGGGCTTTGGGAAGAAATCTCTAGGGACACAACAGCGGGTTTGAGTCAGTCGTTGTGACTGAGCCATCGGTGATAGAGTTGATTGAAGTTTACATCTTCACAACTTAAGTGGGTCACTGTAGTTTTGGACTTCGCGAATAATCGGAAAGGAATGTTGGTACTCAAGAAATATAGCATTCCTGTGGACAGCCTTAAATGAGGCATTTCTCAAGATTACTCCGACAGTTTTTGCCTCTGCCTTTTTCACGCTTAAATTTCGGATATACAGTAGGACTTCGATGGCTCGAACACCGATGGCTCGTTTACCATGGCTAAGTCGAACCCGTTCTTGAGCCCCTAGGGAATTTCTGTACATAAGAAATAGGGAGGGTAAAAATTAGAAAAATTATCTTGCAAATGTATGCTGTGTGTACTCATTAGAATCGCCTCGATGAGGCGATTCTAATGAGTACACACAGCATACATTTTAATTATAGAACACCGAAAAAGATGTCCTAACGTATGTCGTTATGCCTGGCATTAGCCCTCTGTGGCTCGAGCTACCCCTGTCTCGAACAGATTTTAATGGTCCCAAAGATGTTCGAGCCATTGAAGTTCGACTGTATATTGGAATCTTACAGCATTTAAGTCAATAATCCTATACACAATGGCAAGCAGTGTAGATACGTAGATCCTGCTGAGAACAGTAACTAAGTCTAAATCTTTTCACCCCTGTGTTTCAGAAGTGGACACGTCCATTTCCGAATTGAAAATGCATCCACAGCTGCAGATATACGTTTCATATGTGTCACTAAAACAGAAACACAACATTGCGAAAACACGCCTATCAAATATATTGGAAATTTTACCACCAAAAAATAATAAAAATTTTCAGATAAAAAAAAAATCGGATCTAATCACGATCTCAACGGTTCATCACGGAAAAACGTCTATAAAATTTTGACACCTTTAAACCCCACTTTTATATAGTAAAACTGGACTTTATTGGGGTATGCAATATTTTTCATATTTCTGCTCAAAACATAGATTGTGGGAACTCTTTAGAACCGCCTCGACGAGGCAATTCGCAAAGTCTGATCAAAACCTTCGCTGTGCGATTAAGCTTCAATTAACCACATTGCACACCAATGACCAACAACAGTGACTCGAATGTTTACTCTACAAACCCACAAACTGACCGGTATCGTTCTCAAAGGCACTTTTTCTTGTGTCTATGCTGATAGTTTCATGACAGATAAGATACAATTTCCTGTTCCTGTCCGCGTGATTGTGTATCTCAATGTGAGCCACGTCGTATTTCACCGGTATGAAAGGCCAATACTTCCAATTTCTATATAGAAAATTTCAAGACTTGCTGCTAGTCTATTTAGCTGAGCTGGTCGGAATGGTTTACGCTGTACAGCATCACGAAAACACGCCTATATAATTCTGACCCCTCTTAAACCCCATTTTTATATAGTAAAACCGAGGTTTACAGGGGTATACATTATTTTCCTTATTTTTACTCGGAAATATAGATTGTGGGTACTCGTTAGAACCGACTCGATCTATATTTTGAACAGAAACATAATTTCTCATCTGATTTTTTTTTGTGGGGTGAAATTTCCATTGTATTTGAATAGGCGCGTTTTCTTAATGTTGAGAATTCGCTGACCACGTGTCTTAAGGTCCTTTTTCGCTTGACGCAGCGTATAAGGAAGATACCGAGTCTCTTTGAAGATAAACAATAAACAATACCAGGATCTCAACGAAGGGGCATCCAACAAGATGACCACTGGAAGTTTTAATTATTGTCTGGCCATATTTTCCATCAAGTGTGCCCAAAAAGGTAAAAGCAGGTCACGACTCAGCGGGTACATGTTTAACCTTCAGCGTGCTATAGGCGCATTTATTCGCCCAAGAGGATAGTCCAATCACGTTCATAAGAAAGCAAATGCACTCTAGATATCGGATGAGGTTCTCCTACACAGGAGGGATGGTTCTTTCTTACAAGGGCACAAGTTGTACCCACAATACCGTTTGATTTTACAACCGGAAATGACGTTAAAAAGATACCAGTCTTCAACACCCCCCCCCCCCACCCCCCCCTCCCCATTGCCCTCTTACATGTTTCATCACAATTTTGTGTGTACTAGAACCAATCCATCTAAACGACTACTGGGTATAAATATGTAGCAGTTCTTTTCCTTTTCTTTCTTTTTTTTTTTTCGTTGTCTTAAACGGTTCCCGGTTTTGTTTGCTTGATTTGAGGTTTACCGTCCCCGTCAACATTGTATATGTCATTTTGGAGACGTTGCTTCCAATTTTGTGGGATTTTTACCCGACATCGAGATGAAATGACATACCAATAAAAATCAAAAATGAGTTCCTTTAAGAGCAATGAAAACATTCATAAGAAAGAAGATGGGTCATACTACGTAGTTTCGGCTAATAAAGCCTCATCAGTGACCCTGTAATGATCCGGCAAAGAAAGCCAGAGGAAACATACTGCAATTTTACGAATTTCGAATAGGCAGTCGATACAAAGACTGATATAAATCAAAATGGGGTCCAAATAATTAAAAACCTGTCTAGAATATATGTCTAAACCAAGCCCTGCCGCCTAATGAAACCAATACGGACGGTCCGTTTCCTGGACTGGATTAAAACGGTTTTCCCGGTCAGATAACGTGAACGCCATATTTGTTAATCACGTGTCCCATGATACTTCCTGCAGAAATGGCGGAATATGTCTTGCCTACAACGTATCAAAGTATGAGCAGAATCGGTTCAGGTTTAAGGAAATTATGGCTGCCAAAAATAAAGGTATCCCCTCCACAGGGCGAGTGAGTGAGTTACGTCTCACCAACAGCAAAGGTCATACGGAGACAGTACCTCGGCTTAAAGACTCATCCGGAAGTCTGGAAAAGCCCGGGATCGATCATGCGACCCATGGTTTACAATGCGAGTAGCATAACCACTACACCACTCAGGCTTCTCCCACAGGGCGAGTATTGAATAGGTCTCAGCAATGTCGCATCAACGTCAATGTAATGTTTTTACGACATGAACGTCGTTTTGTTTGTTTCATTTGAGGCTTAACGTCCCCGTCAACACAGTAAAGGTCATTTTGGAGACGTTGCTTCCAATTTTGTGGGACTTTTACCCAACATTGGGATGAAATGACATCTCCCCGTCAGTTGATTCAAGAAGGGCAGTTGTCAGTTTCTGGCGAAAGAATGTGCACTGTACTGGTTAACCGCTTCTGCAAAGCCTGTCCAGGAAAACTGAAGTTGGGATAGGAAAACTTACCGGCTAGATATGACTTTGATAGTGTTGACTGGACCTTTACACTCCAAAACAAACAAACAAATGAAGATTAGCAGAGAGAAAACAGGCTTCCAACGACTACTGACACAAGTTTTCTGGTGAAAATTTGTGATATACAGTAACATTCCTTTATCAAGACCACCTTTGGGACTGTTCAAAAGTGACCTTTAAGACCACTTATGAATAGTCCAATGGATGGTCCCTGACCAGAGGGCACTGTGGGCAGAAAACACAAAGAAAGATTAAATGAAGCCTTCAAAATAAACTTTTTATAGCAGATTTAGTCTTAATTTTAGGTGGTCTTGATAGCGGAATTTAACTACATGTATTTCTTAAATCTGCAGCAAATAAAGTTTGTTGATGCCTGCCTAAACTGTTCGTTAGAAGCGCCCGTTGAGGTGGTTCTAAAGGGTACCCACAATCTATGTTTTGAGCAAGAATAATGATAACAACTCGCATCCTTATAATTCATATATTAATTATTGAACGCCCTCTTCTACTGAAACAGGACATATGAACTGTTATTTTGGCCCCCGCCCATAGGGGCTTGAAGAAATATATGGCCTGCATGATGCTATCACGCAGAGCTGAATCCGGCCCGCACACTAGTACTGGTAAACCGCTTAGAGGATCTAAGCCTGCCAAGGAACCGCGGTGCGAGGCGGATCGTCCATGCTAATAAACCCTATTGGTTTCATTGGGCGACAGGGCTTGAGATGTCATTTCATCTCAATGTCGGGTAAAAGTCCCACAAAATTGGACGCAACGTCTCCAAAATGACCAGGGACGTTAAACCTCAAATCAAATAAAAAAAAATGAACTGTTATTTTGTTCCTTTTCTATCATCTTTCAATTGCATTTGCCATCTAAAATTTGATTTCATTCTAAAATTCTTGTCATTAGGTGAACAAGTCTGTGAAATAAACACCCATATACATATTGTGGAAACTGGGATTTACGTGGGCATACATTATTTTTCTTATTTCTGCTCCAAGACGTAGGTTGTGGTACTCGTTTGAGGCGGTTCTAACCTGCACACACAACCTATGTTTACAGTATAAATAAGACAATTTCACGGATTTGTATCAGAAAAGTTGTCATTTTCGAGCTGTTAATTGATTGATTTGAAGCTTAACGTCCCCATCAACACTGTAAATGTCATTTTGGAGACGTTGTTTGTTTGATTAGAGGTTAACCGTCCCTGTCAACACTGTATAGGTCATATTGGAGACGTTGCTTCCAATTTTGTGTGACTTTTACCCGAAAATGAGATGAAATGACATCTCAAGCCCTACCACCCAATGAAACCAATAGGGTTTATAAGGATTGACGGGCCGACTCGCACCGTATTGCCTGGGCAGGCTTAGATCCTCTAAGCGGTTTACCAGTACTTGTGTGCGGATCGGTTCCAGCTCTGCGTGGGAGCATCATGCAACCCATCTATTTCTTCAAGCCCCATCAGACAAGCTTGTTATATTAATTATTGAACGACCTCTTCTACTGAAACAGGACATATAAGCTGTTATTTTTATTTTATTTATTTTTTTCCTTTTCTATTATCTATGCATTTGTCATAGAAATGCATTCATTATAAAATTCTTGTCGTGTGATTATAGTCATTACGTGATCAAGTCTGTGAAATATACATCCACCTAAACCCAGCTTTATATAGAGGAAACGCGGATTTACGTGAACATACAATATTTTTTCTTATTTCTGCTCCAAGACATAGGTTGTGGTGCTCGTTAGAACCGCCTCGACGAGGCGGTTCTAGCGTGCACACACAACCTATGTTTACAGTATAAATAAGACAATAATCACGGATTAGTCATTTTCGAGCTGTGAAATAATGACGCGTTATCCTAATGTGATATTGAGCCGGATTTTATTTTCATTTTTCAGACACCCAACCCGGAGCAGTAAATGTGAAATGTTTACTACTGGACGCGAGAGGAAGACTAAGATCGGACAGTTGCTTTAGTAAACATGAGGTCATATGTACTGATGGTAATACATGTTTTTATAATACAGTAGAATTCCTCTATTAAGACCACCTAAAATCATCACGTTAATAAGTGCGTGAAATGAACACCCCTTAAACCCCACCTTATATACAGAAAACTGGGGTTTACGGGGGATATACATTATTTTTCATATTTTTGCACCGAGGCATAGGTTGTGGGTACTCGTTAGAACCGCCTCATTGAGGCGGTTCTAACGAGCACCCAAAACCTATATTTGCTATAATCACGAATTTTCATCAGAAAAGTAGCCATTTTGGAGATGTGAAAAAATGCACGGATGTGTTTTCGTAATGGTTAAGAAAAATTATGCATATTTAGAAGGTTGCAGCTACATTTTCTTTGTGTTTTCTTTCTACATCCAGTGTGCTCTTGTGGTAGACCACCTTTGGGGCTGTTCAAAAGTGGTCTTAAAGACCACTTTTGAACAGTCCTAAAGGTGGTCTTAATATAGGAATTTTACTGTACTTGGCGATTGTTCGTTTTGAAGGGGTATTGTATTTAATGTCATCCGCTGCATAAATTAATTAAACCACTCCCATTGCTGATTATCAGCCAATAAAATTACTTAATATAATATTTTCATGCAGTTCACAAACTGCATGACAAACAGTGTAGATCCTGATCAGAGGCTTCTTAGAAGGTTGGGCTTGTCGTGTTCAGCGGGATACGGCATTTTCAGAAGCCATCTGATCTGGAGCTACCCGGTTTGCAAAGGTAGGGATTGTCGTGAACAGCAGGATAAGGTTTAAACCCACCTTTTCAACCCAGTAGAAGGGTACCGCAACATATACAAACAGCGCAGTTCAAGAAGTGAGTGAGCGTTTGAGTTTTACGTCCCACCAATAGCTAAGGTCATAAGGAGACGGGATCTCGGTTTAAAGACTCATCCGAAAGTCGGGAGAAGCCCGGCATCGATCCTGTGATCCCTGGTTTACAAGGCGAGTAGCGTAACCACTACACCACGGAGGCTTCTAACGCAGTTCAAGAAGAGTCGGTTTATGGCGAACCTTCTAATCAGGATCAGCAAGCTTTGCCATCATGTTAATGATTTTGATTACACCTAGTTTGTTTATTTGGGTGCTAGGGCTTGAGATGTCATTTCATCTGAATGTCGGGCATGCAACAAGGCCACCCAAATTTGTCCGGACAAGATCTCAGTTACCACCGGACGGATTGTTCTGAATTTTTTGGATAGTATAGATATTGGTACTAAGTTGTGCAGGAGGGTTTCACAACTCAACATCGCGGACCCAAAACATCCCCTGGGGGCAAACAATCATCCCACCTAATTTTATCCGCCCAAATTTTGTCTGGACGTGTTCTCAGTAACCACTATATGGATTTTCTTGGAAATTTTGGTGATGTAATAATATCATTAAGAAGTTTTGCAAGAGGGTTTTGAGGCCTTCGCCGGGGGTGCTCTGAGGCCTTGTCCCACCCCTTCACTTCATAAAATTCCTAATATCTCAGAGACCGTGCAGATCCCAACCCCTAAACCCTATTAATTCTTCTTCCTTAAGATAAGTCATATTCAGTGATTCCAACCTGGAGGTCCCCCTGTGTGCGCTGGGACCATGTCCCAACCATTCACTTCATAAAAAGGCTCAATATATCAGAATCAATTAAGATCCCCCACCCCTTAACCACATATATTATTTTCCTTATGATAAGACGCACTCATTGACACTAACCTATGGGTCCCGGGATGCACGACGGCTATGCACTACCCCCTCTACTTCATAAAAGGCATAATTGCCTTCACTTCTATTTTTTTCTAATATCTCAGAAACCGTTCAGATCCCCACCCTTAAATCATATGAGCCCTGCCAAGCGAATTTGTGTCTTCGACCATTCCGTCATGACAAATTTTAACTGCGCATGCCCAGCCATTCAGAGGGGCCAGGGATATGGCTTTCTGTCTGAAGGTTCCTCTTGATTCACTGCTTGTATGAGCGAGCAGCGAAGGTTCTGGCGAGACTGTGCGGATGCGCAGGCTCGCCTGAACCTTCGCTGCTCGCATAGGCGATAAGTACCAAAATCGCTTGACGGGGCCCATATTATTCTTAATGATAAGACGCATTCAGTGACATTTATTATTATTATTATTATCATCATCATCATTATGTCTTATTCTTTCCGCCCAAATATTGTCCGGACGGGTTCTCAGTAACCACTGGATAGATATATTCTTGTTCCTTATGATAAGAGGCATTCAGTTAAACCAACATTGGGGTCTCTCTGGATGCGCCGGGGCCATGCCTCACCCCTCCACTTCATAAAAGGCCTAATAGGAGGGGGCGGGGATTTCAAATTTAATTTTACTAGGAAAAAATCGTATTTTTATGATACTTTTGGGGATCACTTTTTAAACTAGCTATTTTGAGACGACTATCTAAAGTCTTTGGTGATCGTTTTGCTTTAAATCCTGAATGAGTGTTATTGACACATTATTTCACTGGTATCAGAAGCTGTTTTAATGATACAATCATTATCAATATACGAGTGAAGTAAGTAAAAACACTTTTTAATAGAAAGCAAGCCAGTATTGTTTGTGAATATTTTGGGTTATGCTGAAATTAATAGATATTTTTGGTATTGTTGATATACTGACTCTGTCAATCTATTTTTTGTGGGGGGTCGAACACTGTTGATTCCAAGCCAATGCAGCAGGCAAAATTCAGGGTCACCCCCCCCCCCCCCCCCCACTCCCCACCTGGGATGGCGCAAACCATTACGATTACACACCCGTTTGAACAAAGAGACGTCTGTCTTATCCTTTGAACTTAGAGACGAACCTCTTTAATATTTTTACTTATTTCTTGCTCAAATATAGATTGTTGGAACTCGTTAGAACCGCCACAGTGAGGCTGTTCTGACGAGTACCACAGTCTATGTTTTAGTATGATTAAGCAAAATAATGGATACCACCATAAACCCACTTTTCTCGATATAAAGTAGGTTTTAGAGGGGTATGCATTTAACGGCCTTGATGACGAGGTGCAGCAAATAACTTGTTGACCATAAAAAATATCATAGTCGCACTTGCTAGGTTTTGAACCAATCGAAATTTAGATCACATAAAATATCTTTGCAGGTATCTTAAAACCAACTCTACAATATGTAAATACTTCAACCATAATAGATGCTTTCGAACTTCCGACGACGACCACGACCACGACAACAACAACGACCACGCCACCGACAACTGTTGCCTTGACAACAGGTACAAGTGAACGAGTGGTAACGACCACTGGCATTTCACCGAGTCCAATATCATCTAAGGGGTCCACCGAGTCTGTTGCCACCAAAATGCCCAAAGGTATCAACAAACACAACTTGCCATTGAGATGTCATTTTATGGCCGCCTTCATAATTTAATTCCCCGCTACATAATGGTGGCGTCCCTGTCTTACAATGTTGGTCGGGTATTGTATTACTCATCGTTTTGAGTTTATTCACGGATTTTCCTGGCATACATACGTAGTTTGGGAACAAAGGGGCTGGAATCACATTTCTCTAATATCGTTTAACATGTTTCCTCTGAAAATGTGATTCAGGTCCCTTTGTACGGCAATGAATCGCTGTGGATTGACAGCCGGCTAAATCCGTCATTTTTGGCGGACTTTAAACACTTTTCAATACTTTTTTGCTGAGTGAAGGAGCACTGCGCCCTTAGCTATCCTTATTGCGCACAGCGAAGACTCTGATCATACTGCGCGGATGCGTAGGCTGATCTTGGTCTTCGCTGGGCGCACAGGTAAATTGTAGGAAATGCTAGGCCTCGGCTCATACAGTCTGTCAGGGGAGAAGCAAAATGTTCTTTTCCCTACCTATATGTAAAGAAGTTGCTTTCAAAAAGAGATCAAATCAAAATTTTGTGTGTGTGTGTTTCTTTTTTTTTTTCGTAAACAGCCTTGCAAAATAAAGCATTCTGCATTTTTGTGTTAACGTACAAAAACACTCATTTACAAAGACCCATTACATTACGCTAACACACCCATGCGATATTATAAGATTCTTGCACACCAGACAAGAAAATCCGTGATTTTACCCTGGGATAGAAATTTATGTTCTGACCCTGGTGTTCCGACCCAAAATCGATAATAATCGCGTGTTTGAGATTACTGGTTGATTACGAGGACAGGATTCTTATAATCTTATATGGGTGTGAGAGGTGGATGGAAAAATCCGTCCCGAGGGTCACTGTCCGGCATCACGAAGCTTGCCGAGTGATGCCAGACAGTGATCCCGAGGCACTGATGTTTCTATCCACCCCTCACACCCATATAGGATTCTTTTTCTTGCATACCGCTCATTTCTTAGCCTGGATTTTTAATGTTGCAGTCACTTCGGTTACCAACGTCCGCCATATTGTGTTGACACTGCAGGAATGTTTTAAGACGTCACGTAACGTTCTGTGACGTCAACCTTTATGACGGCGCATGCGAGGTCGGAATCATCCAGTGCATTTCTCAATCACGCGATTATATTCGAATTTCGGTCGGAACACCAGGGTCAGAACATAAATTTCCATCCCAGGGTAAAATCACGGATTTCCTTGTCTGGTGTGCAAGAAAGTGCATTGCTTCACATACAAATGGCTATTTTCCTGGTGAAAATGCGTGATATTTTTCTTATTTATACTGCAAACATGGGCGGTGGGTGCTCGTTAGAACCATCTCATTGAAGAATGTATTACCCCGTAAACCCCAGTTTTCTCTGTATAAGGTGGGGTTTAGGGGGTGTTCATTTCACGGACTTGTTAACTCGATGATAATACACCCGTATGACAAAAATGTTCTCCTAAAGACAGACATTTTAAATGAATATTTGTGATATTTTTCTAACACAAATGTATTGATGGTTCGCAAGGTCCTATCAGTATTGTTTTATCGTTTTGGTAACTTTCTGCAAAATAGAAGATTAAAGAATTAGAAAACGTTTGTGAATACTTATAGCGATTTTAACGATTATCGGCTATTGAAAATGTGTGTCAATAGTCCCTCCGATTTATTTTTCAAAAGGAAAGGGCTATTGCGAATTTACGTTAAAATCCTATTGCCAGTGGGCTTGCAGAACTATTTCATTCCGGTTTTTACTTTTACAGAGGGGTATAGATTAATATTCTTATATTCCTTCTCTGTGATCAGAAGGACGCGGGTTCGATACCTGCCAGGGTCGGCAACATTTTTTCGTGGAGATTGATCATCAAATCTTTTCCATGGTCATTCTCTCCCTTCCGCTGATTCAAGAAGGGCAGTTGTCAGTTTCTGGCGAAAGAATTTGCACTGTACTTGTTAACGCTTACGTATAAGCCTGCCCAGGAAAAGTGTGGATAAATAAACTGACCGGCTCAAAAATGACCTAAATAGTTTTGACTGGGCCGTTAAACTCTAATACAAACAATCAAACAAACTTATTGCTTCCCTAAAACATAGACTGTTGTTTCTCTTTAGCATCTCCCCAATTAGGCGGTCTTACGAGTGCTCAAACTCTGTTTTCAGCAGAAATGAGAAAATAACTATTTCATTTGCATATTTTAAGGAAGTGAAAGGAAGAAAGTTTAAAGTTACTTGAGACTTACTGAGTCATTTTTGGCCTGAAAATCTATATAAAATTGCAAAGAAAGAAAAAAAAAATCGTTGAGAAAGTGTCAGTACCCGCAGTTTATGTTTTAATAAGGAGAAGTAGGAAATTATCTTTTATTAATTTAACTAGAAAATTACTGTTCTTACCGCCGTACATCGCACGCCTATATAATTCTGACCTCATTAACCCCCACTTTTATATAGTACAACTGGGTTTACAGGGATATACATTACTTTTCCTATTTCTGCTCAAAACATACATTGTGGGTAATCGTTAGTTCCTAGAATCTATGTTTGGGGCAGAAATATGAAAAATATCGGATTTTTTTTTTTTTTTTTTTTTTTGTGGTAAAATTTTCCAGTGTATTTGAATAGGCGTGTTCTGTTATGAATATTCCATTGCATTGAATAGATGTGTTTTCATAATGTTATGTTTTAGCAGTAGCAAATAATAGAAAAAAAAAATATACAGAGTCTTTAATCCATTCGCATCCATGTAGAATTACAACAGGCAACTGATCTCTGCAAGCTGCATATGTGGTAGCATATATATTATTACATTAGATGGTTATGCCACTTGTCAGAAACAAACACGCTTTAAATGGCAATAATATATTGTCGTAAGATTTTTTGCTATAACCATTTGCAATAACGCTTTGACGTTAAAATGGCTATTGCCAGTTAACTGTCAATAGCCACTTCGTTTTTAAAATTGTTTGCCTTTTTCGGAAGCTGAATTCAGACTTTAATATTTTATCTACTCCTGATCATTGCCTTCACTTCTATTTTGCTTTAGAAGCCCCCGTGGTGCAGTGGTTACGCTACTCACCTTGTAAAGCAGTGGTCACAGGATCGATCCCGGGCTTCTCCAGACTTTCGGATGAGTCTTTAAACCGAGGTCCCGTCTCCGTATGACCTTAGCTGTTGGTGGGACGTAACACTCAAACACTCACTCTATTTTGCTAAATGCAGGTCGCTTGCATAATATGGGTCGCCATTATGGCAGGTTGTACTGTACTGTGGTCGGTGTCTCCATTTTTTGTTGTTGTTGTTTTTTTTTTTTTTTGCTGATCGATTGTTTATCAGTCGATCCAGTTCGTATTGTCACTGTTCAGTTTAAATAAACCGCGTACAAATGAAAATAAACAGAGCACAATGGAAGTAAAGGCCATGTAAGTGCTGAAAAAGGCTTTAATTGTTGAAGAGATATACCTATATACGTCAGGCCCCATAGGACTTTGGCAAAAGGTAAAAGCAAGATCAGAATCCCGCGTTCATGGTCTTCACTGTTTAAGTACAGAAATTAATGGATTCGACCAGATTCAGGACCATTTTTCAGCTGCTACATAGAAACAGTCCACCCCACCCACCAGTTCTGTCATAGCTTTGATATTAGTTGGGTTTGAACGGCCCATTAAAATAGGTACCGTCATATCAAGCCGAACGTTAATCAGAGGCAGGCGGAGAAAACTCTCCCGACCTTCCGTTGTTGTTCGTGACGTCTCAGATGTGGCTCGAGTGTGGCTCAAACCCACAGCGGTAAGAGGCCTAATGTTAAAGAGGCAGTACTCTGACAACTAGGCACCGGCCCCGATAGCTCAGTTGGTAGAGTGTCCGCTCCGGGTAAAGGGAGGTCACGGGTTCGATCCCGGGCCGCGACATACCAAAGTCGTTAAAAATGGTACTAGCTGCTCTTCGCTTGGCACTCAGATTTACGGGGTAGAGCTAGGGCTGGTCGACCCAGTGGCAGGATAATGTGACTGGGTGTGGTATCATGTAATGTGTCTGGGACATGATACTGCAGTGAGGCAGCACTATGAAAGTGAGCATTGAGCTTCCTGTCGCAACCCGACACCGTCGTGATATGACTGAAAAATTGTTGAAAGCGACGTTAAACCCGAATCCACACACACACACACACACACACACACACACACACACACACACACACACTGACAACTAGGCCACGTGGAACCTTTCACTGAAGTCTACGTAATGTTTCTTGTTTTTGGTTTGGATCCTTTTTAATGAAAAAAAAAAAGAAAAAAAATAAGAGGTTATATTAAATTTGTTTCAATTACAGAGGCTTTGAATCATCTGGATTTCAGATATGTGCATTTGATAAAGTTGGGATTTCCACATCATTTCGAATTATCGAGCATTTTGAATTGTCGGGATTTTGACTCATCGACTTTCAACGCAAGACAGTACCTGCAAGGCCACATTCGATCAGTAAATTATCAGAGCAGATCCGAGTCTCCGCTGTTCACATTAGGGCTTTTCCAGCCGCTGGCTTCCTCAAAGAACGAAAAGCGAAAACCATTACGCAAACACGCCTATACAAATACATTGCGACCTTTATCGCCGAAAAAAAATGAAAATTTTAAGATGAAAAATTGTGATATTTTTCTTATCTCTGCTCAAAATATAGATTGTGGGTACTCGTTAGAACCGCCTCATCGAGGCGGTTCTAATGAGTACCCACAATCTATATTTTAGAGCAGAAATAAGAAAAATAAGGTATACCCCCGGAAACCCCAGTTTTACTATATAAAAGTGGAATTCAAGGGGGTCAAATTTGTAAAGGCGTGTTTTCGTGATGTTTGATAAGGCTGAAAAGACTGATCTAAGTCGTCTTTGATCGCACAGGCCCCGCGGTCATAAAACATACGTTTTTAATGCTCAACTCACTTGAGCATAAATTCATTCTGCTCTCAAATTATAAAATGCTAACAGATGTTAAGATCTATGAGAAGGATAAATGACATTCTGTGCTGTTCTGAGCAGAAACAATAGCTTGACTTGTTTGTAGTTTAATAGTTATGGGTTGACAAAGTTCATGCTCAGCTGAGTTGAGCGAAAAATTTATACTGTTCAGAAATAATAAAATACAAATGAAAGCTCATATCGGCACTGGAAGTTATTTATCCTGCTCAAAAATTTTAAACTGTTGGTATTTTTAATGTTATGAGCAGGACAAATTTCATGCTCATGTATGAATGTATTCCAGGCCTCGAGGTAATAAAACTTTTTAATGCTCAACTCTCTTGAGCATGAAATTTGTTCAGCTCATAAATTTTAAAATACCAACAATTGTTGGCATTTTAAAATTTATGAGCAGGACAAACAACATTCTTTGCTGATTTGAGAAGTTAAATTGTCTGATCTTTTCGTATTTTAATATTTGTGAGCATTACATATTCATGCTCAGTTGACTTGAGCATGGAAAATGTTCTATAACCACGGGACCATGTCTTCTTGTAAGTCTTGCCATGCTCTGTATCAGTGTTTTTTCTGTACTTACAGACAATGGTATTCATGAGAAAGAGATGCAGTACATCATTATAATAGGAAGTGTTGTTACCGTTATGGTTGTCATTGTTATTGCTCTATGTTGTTGGCTCTGTCGGCGGTAGGTTGTAAAACAATTTTCAACCTAATTGACTCTGCATTACGAAAACACGCCTATACAAATACATTGTAAATTTTACAGCCGAAAAAAAAAAACGAAAATAATTATTTATAGATGAAAAAGTGTGATATTTTTCTTATTTCCGCTCCAAATATAGATTGTGGGTACACGTTAGAAGCGCCTCCATGAGGCGGTTCTAACGAGTACCCACAATCTGTATTTTAGAGCCGAAATAAGAAAATAGAACCGCCTCCATGTGGCGGTTCTAACGAGCTCCCACAATCTATATTTTAGAGCAGAAATAAGAAAAAAATAAGGTTTACACCTGTTAACCCCAAATTTTACTGTATAAAGTGGAGTTCAATGGGGTCAGAATTATATAGGCTTGTTTTTGTGATGATCTCTATATACAACAAGATATAATGGTGTCAGTGTGTGTGTGTGTGAATTCGGGTTTAACGTCGCTTTCAACAATTTTTCAGTCATATCACGACGGTGTCTGGTTGCGACAGGGAGCTCAATGCTCACGTTTATAGTGCTGCCTCACTGAAGTATCATGTCCCAGACACATTACATGATACCACACCCAGTCACATTATCCTGACACTGGATCGACCAGTCCTAGCTCTACCCCGTAAATCTGAGTGCCAAACGAGGAGCAGCTAGTACCATTTTTAACGACTTTGGTATGTCGCGGCCCGGGGTCGAACCCCAGACCTCCCGTTCCCCGGAGCGGACACTCTACCAACTGAGCTATCGGGGCCGGTATATAATGGTGTCAGATTAAGCTATTTTTAGAATTCTAATCAGAACATGATTGATTTGCAAACAGTGATGATTTGCAAACAGTGGGGTTTGCTGTTCACCTAATTCCCTGTATCATTACAAAAACATGCTCCTGCCGGAGTCGGCAACATTCTTTCGTGGAGATTGATCATGAAATCTTTTCTACGATCATTCTCTTCCTTCCGCTGATTCAAGAGGGGCAATTGTCAGTTTCTGGCGCAAGAATACGCCATGTACTGGTTAACCGCTTATAAGCCTGGGCTGGAGCCGAGCGTTGGTCTCCCTATTCACCGACAACGGGGAATAGGGGTACCACCGAACGGCTACGGTGTAGTGCCAGCATGGATTCGTTCCCTGGGACCCCACCAACTGACGACCCGCGACACGGGGAAACTGGAAAACAACAACATATAAGCCTGTCCTGAAAAAGTGTGGATAGGTAAACTGACCGGCTCAGAAATAACCCAAATAGTGTTGACTTGGCCGTTAAACTCCCATACAAACAAACAAACGAAAACATGCCTATATGATTCTAACCCCCTTGAACCCCGTTTTTATATAGTAAAACTGGGCTTCACAGGGGTAAACGTTATGTTTCTTATTTCGGCTCTAAAATATATATATAATCTCTATGTTTTTCGGCAATAATGGTTTCAAGGTATTTGTATACTAGCCGTGTTTTCATAATGTTACGGTTTACGACTCCGCAAATACGTCGCCATAAAACGAAATTGATTTCCGACTTTGAAACAGACTATTTACCTCCCCTTGCCCAAATAATAAATAGACGTCTGATATTTATCTAATTATGAAAAGGAACGTATTCACAGGTTTCATTTACTTTGAATATGACCTAATGTTGTCCCTACTTGGATAAAGTATTTTGAGATCTTTTCATTACGCAAACACGCCTATACAAATACATTGTCAGCTTTATAGCCGAAAAAATGAACATTAAATGCTGAAAAATTGTGATTTTTTTTCTTATTTCTGCTCCAAATATAGATTGTGGGCACTCGTTAGAACCGCCTCATCGAGGCGGTTCTAACGAGTCCCCACAATCTATATTTTAGAGCAGAAATAAGAAAAATAAGGTATACCCCCGGAAACCCCAGTTTTACTATATAAAAGTGGGGTTCAAGGGGGTGAAAATTATATAGGTGTGTTTTCGTGATGTAATTTTAATTTATCTTTGGAACTATGGACTGTATGTACTTGTTAGAGCCGCCTCATTGCGGTAGCTCTAACAAGCTGGCAAAGTCTGTGGTTTGAGCTCAGTAAGAACAATAATACGCATTTGTTGCCCTTGTGTGATTGAAACCAGGTTTCAGCCTTCCTGGCCTTCAAATTATTTTTTTTTTTTCTTTTTTTTTTTTGGGGGGGAGGGGGGGGGTTACGGCCCTTTCAAGATTATTTCACTCATATCGAGCCGATCGTTAATCAGAGGTGGGCGAAAACCGGAGTACCCGGAGAAAAACCACATGACCTTCCGTTTCAAATTACTTGAGCTGAACTAAGGTCGAGGGTTGTACTCCTGTCAAGTCGAGTTAAGTACCCCTGACCGTTGCAAAGGCTGTGTGTTTGTTGTGGTTTATAATTATTGTCATTGTTTGTCTTTGCATATATGTTCTATTGTTTTTAGAATTTGGATAGCCGTTCGGAAACTATTCTTTTGGTCCTTTACTAATTATGCCTTATATATGATAGCATTGTTTCACCTGGGTCCTTCTTTCCCTTTGGTGCCTGGTATCGGTTCTTAATTATTTCGTTCACTTCTGTTTTGAAGATCGTCACGAAAACAGGCCTATATAGTTTTGACCACCTTGAACCCCACTTTTATATAGTAAAACTGGGGTTTCTGGGGGGGGGGATACCTTTATTTTTCTTATTTATGCTCTAAAATAAAGATTGTGGGTACTCGTTAGAACCGCCTCAATGAGGCGGTTCTAACGAGTGCCCACAATCTATATTTTGAGCAGAAATAAGAAACATATCACAATTTTTCATCATAAAATTTTCATTTTTTCGGCGATAAAGGTGGAATTGTAATTGTATAGGCGTGTTTCCGTAATGACGACAGTTTGTTTAGATTGATTCCTATCCTTTATTACTGGCCAAATCATGTAAAATTTCGCATTTAGGTTCCTTGAAAAAAAAAATAAATGAAAAGTCCTGGGAGGGCCATAATCACAAGGCGTTGCCAACCCTTGGCACCAGGAAGACGATTGGGCGTGAAAACTGAGTCACACATCACGTGAACAAGTCCGTGAAATAAAGACCCCCCTAAACCCCACTTTATATAAAGAAACCTGGGGTTTACGGGGGTAAACATTATTTTCCTTAATTCTGCTCGAAGACATAGGTTGTGGATACTCGATAGAACCGCCTCAATGAGGCGGTTCTAACGAGTACCCACAACCTATGTTTTGAGTATAAATAAGAAAAATATCACAAATTTTCTTCAGAAAATTGACCCTTTTTGGGGATGTAAAAATGCACTGTGACGCACGGGTGTGTTATCGTAATGCAGTTCTTGAGTTTCTGTTTAGTTTGAATGAACCATATGGTAGTGTGTCCAACTAATTTTCGTACACGGGATTAACCATTTTTGTACTAAATTACGAAAACACGCCTATACAAATACATTGCTACCTTTATCGCCGAAAAAATGAAAATTTTATGATGAAAAATTACGATATTTTTCTTATTTCTGCTCAAAATATAGATTGTGGGTACACGTTAGAACCGCCTCATCGAGGCGGTTTTAACGAGTACCCACAATCTATATTTTAGAGCAGAAATAAGAAAAATAAGGTTTACCCCTGGTAACCCCAGTTTTACTATATAAACGTGGGGTTCAAGGGGGTCAGAATCATATAGGCGTGTTTTCGTGATGAAACATTTTTGTACCAAATGGATTCTTCCTCCTTATACATAGCACAAGTCCAAAATTTAAGGAGGTCAGTTTGTGTTTTCTTCCAAATTGCTTTGGAAAATGGCTTAACCGTTTGCAAACAGTGGAGGCCCTGATCAGACACCGTTTTCTGTGGCGTCTGATCTGTGCCTGCACTGTTTGCCAATTACCCATTATGGGAGTTCTGGTACTCAATGGGCTAAATTCGTATCATTTTTCTTCTAGAAGGTTTAAGTGAAATCCAGGATATATTTCAAAGAACCTGTCTAAGTGATCGTTTTCTGAAGAAAAATGCCTTTATGACTGCCTTATTGTAAGATGAAACCATAAAAGTAAACTGTTACTAAAATTCGTTTCTCAGTTATGAAAAAAAAAATCATTGAAAGAATTAAACATCCGTTAAGCATGATATACATATCACGTGACTAAGTTCGTGAAATAAAGACCCTGCTAAACCCCACTTTATATAGAGAAAACTGGGGTTTAAGGGGGTATACATTATTTTCCTTATTTCTGCTCCAAGACATAGGTTGTGGGTACTCGTTAGTACCGCCTCAATGAGGCGGTTCTAACGAGCACCCACACCCTATGTTTGCAGTATAAATAAGAAAAATGTCACGGATTTTCATCAGAAAAGTAGCCATTTTGGAGATGCGGAAAATACACTTTGTCACACGGGTGTGTTATCGTAATGAGCAATTTGATGTAATAAAGATCATGAAAGCATGCCATATTAGTGTGAAATCATTAGGAAAACACACCTATACAAATCGATTGTAAACTTTATCGCCGAAAAATGAACATTTTAAGAAGAAAATATAGATTGTGGGCACTCTTTAAAACCGGCGGTTCTAACGAGTACCCACAATCTATACATTACGCAAACACGCCTATACAAATGCATTGCCACCTTTATCGCCGAAAAAATGAAACTTTTATGATGAAAAATTGTAAAACGTTCTTATTTCTGCTCCAAATATAGATTGTGGGCACTCGTTAGAACCGCCTCATCGAGGCGGTTCTAACGAATACCCACAATCTATATTTTAGAGCAGAAATAAGAAAAATAAGGTGTACCCCCGGAAATCCCAGTTTTACTGTATAAAAGTGTGGTTCAAGTGGGGGGGGGGGGCAAAATTATATAGGCGTGTTTTCGTGATGTTTTAGAGCAGAAATAAGAAAGATACGCTTCACCCGTGTAACCCCAGTCTTACTATATAAAAATTGGGTTCAAGGGAGTAAAAATTATATAGGCGTGTTTTCGTGATGAATCGTCATTTAAAGTTGACCCCTACCGTGAGCTGTCGTATATTCTAAAAGTATATTCAAATCTCGTAGAAATTTTGTAGTGTCATTGCCATTTCAGAAAATCGAAGAAATCTGGTGCCGATCCAAAGATGTCCGAGGTTTATTCGGATGCTGCGGACTCTATTGTGATAAGACGCGTCAGTGGTATAGGAGATAAAAACACTGAATACGCAACTCCTGAGGATGCTGTTACGATACAGAAAGCTCGTGCAAGATCTTCGGTCACGAGTAACGAGTATGACGTTCTAAGTGAATTACCAAAACATAAACAGGATAAACCTGAATCAGAACAAACTATTAATGCCTACAGCCATGTTCAGATGGTGCCATCCGGTGGCACTGGTGTTGAAGAAAATGCATACGATGTGACATCTCATACTTGGAATAAGGCACATACTCTCCAGTCTTCTGATCATCTTGAAACTTACGGAGCAGTGGGAATAAAGATCACTTGATATACGTGTAATAGAGGATCTTACATGAATGTTCAGGTATTATTGAATTTATTAAGCGAGTTGAGGAAAAGGGATAAAATGCGAGTCTTTGCCGAGTATTTTATCCCTTTTCTTCAACGAGTTTAATAAATTCAGTAATACATGAGCACGAATGCAAGATTCTATTTATCATATGGCATTTAAAACGTATTTTATTCACGATTGTATAACAAAAATGCCAATATTCCGCCATTAGTAAATGCGACGTCGTTAAGGACGTCGTACACCTAACGCTATTGGGCGTATCTAACTAATTTGCATATTTAATCTACTAGTGGAATATTGAATTTATTACATGACGTTATTACACTCTCAGACGCGACGTCATATGATACTTGATGTCTTTGGATATCAAGTTTATCAGGCAAATCCAGAAAACACAGAAAAAGCTGTTAGTGTCTTTTGTTACCAAGTTTATCTGTTAAAGTTATAAAAAGCAGAATAGTTATACGTCACTTTCAGAATCAAGTTTATCGGTTTGAGACAAAATCCAGAAAACGCGGAATAGCTATTAGTATGTGTCGATATCAGGTGTACCAGGCAAACTAGAAAACACGGAATAATTTCTTTGTGTGTGTCTTTTGATATGAAGTTTATTGAGTAAAACAAGAAAACGCGAAATAGCGTTAAGTGTATTTTGATATGAAACTTTTCAGGCTCAGCCAGACAATGCATAATAGCTGTCAGCGTTTTAATCATGTTTATCAGGCAAATTTTGTC
Organism: Lucinisca nassula; assembly: GCA_963580285.1. Classification (NCBI taxonomy): domain Eukaryota; kingdom Metazoa; phylum Mollusca; class Bivalvia; order Lucinida; family Lucinidae; genus Lucinisca; species Lucinisca nassula. Next base: position 7,982,524 of record OY757019.1, on the reverse strand, counting down.
TAGGTTCCCCAAAATCATTGCAAAATGAGATATTGCTAAACAGAGTGGACCAAAAGCTGACACCACCGAACGCGGCGACCAATCAAGGTCTACACTGATTGCTTCAAAGTACAGGTATTTATGGGTATAAGTCCCGGTTCAGGACTACATGTATTTTACGGACCAGCCTGCCGTAGTTCAATTGTTTGATTTCTTTTGCTCCACCATTTTAGTTAATTCATGCTGTCGATTCCTCATCGTTGTTTCATCATGATTTTTTTCCGTTGTCATGTATATATTTGTATATATGTTGCTTTGCAGAGGGCGTTGAGGAAGATTGTTTCGACAATTGAATCACCCTCTTTAAATAAAGTCTTTACTTACTTACTTACTTACTTACTTACTTACTTATTAACATCTCTGTATTTGTTTGATTTTTATGTTCTCGAAGAGTTTGCACCGATGAGGTTGAAATCCCATCACGTGAACAAGTCCGTGAAACGAACACCCCCTTACACCCCACTTTGTATAGAGAAAACTGGAGTTTATGGGGGTAAACATTATTTTTCTTATTTTTACTCCAAGACATAGGTTGTGGGTACTCGTTAGAACCGCCTCACTGAGGCGGTTCTAACGAGCACACTCAACCTATGTTTAGAGCATTTATAAGAAAAATATCAAGGATTTTTATCAGAAAAGGACCCATTTAGGAGATGTGAAAAATGCACTATGTTGCACGGGTGAGTTATCGTAATGCTCTGTTCGGACTGAAAAAAAAAACAATAATGTGTCTAAACCACGACAGACCCAAGGACGAAGATTGTGGTCATGTAAAATCAATTAAAGTCCCCAACTAAAACAACTGTTTACTGACCGTTCCAAGGCGTTTCTTCTGTTGGGCATTAGAAGCCTCCGTGGTGCAGTGGTTACGCTACTCGCCTTGTAAACCAGGGATAGCAGGATCGATCCCGGGCTTCTACAGACTTTCGGATGAGTCTTTAAACTGAGGTCCCGTCTCCGTATGACCTAAGCTGTTGGTGGGTCGTAAAACTCGAACACGCACTCACTCACTCTGTTGGGCATTATTCTTATTCATTACGAAAACGCGCCTATACACATACATTGTATCCTTTATCGCTGAAAAAAAAATGAAAATTTTAAGATGAAAAATTGTGATATTTTTCTTATTTCTACTCAAATTATAGATTGTGGGTACTTGTTAGAACCGCCTCATCATACATTGTAACCTTTATCGCCGAAAAAAATGAAAATTTTAAGATGAAAAATTGTGATAGTTTTCTTATTTCTGATCAAAATATAGATTGTGGGTACTTGTTAGAACCGCCTCGATGAGAAAAGAAAAGTAAGTATCACAAATAAGAAAAGTATCACAATTTTTCATCTTATTTTTTTTTTCGGCGATAAAGTTTACAATGTATTTGTATAGGCGTGTTTTGGTAATGTGTTGGGGATTATTGTTGTTATAGTTCGTCTTTGCATGTATGTATTGCCAATATATTTGTTTTATTTTGGATAGTCGTTATGCCATTTTGTGGGAAAGTAACTGTCCTTTTGGCTTTCCGCTTGTTAAGTATTCATTATAGTGAAGTTATTTTATGTTTGTGTTTCTTTCCTTGTGGTGTCTTCGATGGCAGGTTTGAGGTAATTGTATCAATTTCTGATCATTGTCTTCACTTCTTTGTGAATTAAACTATGGATTATAGAAGAGCTATCCGTGAGAATGAAAAGAATACACTACAAAATGTAACCAATGATTTAAAACGACTGAAAACATAAACTGCCATATGATGAAGGGCAAGGCTACATTTTACGGCTGATACACATTCCCTTAACTCCAGCTGTAGTGGTGTTTATTGTTATTTAAAGGAATCTTTTGGAAGCCGGGAATATCCCGACAGACTAAAAAGTAGGGAGTGCACAAACTTCTCAGGACCTGGGTACATGTAACTAGTTTCGGCCAATTAAACCTTACCGGTTATGGGGGGTAACCTTCCAATATTTTCATAATTGCTATTGCAACTCCATACGCCAAGGAGTTGCACGGGCAAAAATAAGTCTACGATTCGACCGATGTCGTTTTTGCATATGGCTGGTCAACAATACAGACGCTAATATGAGGTCTCCCGAATATGTTCTGCAGAATGATATGGGCTGTCCGATTTTCCAACGGCATCCGGCCTCACCATGTCAGCACTTGCTGTAAGATACGGGTTCTCTGAAAAGTAACAATAGATTATGATGAACCATAGGTTTGTGGTGTTGGCCCTCTGAAAAATAACAATAGATCATAAATAGTCATAAGTTTGTGGTATTGGTCCTCTGAAAAATAACTACAGATCATAAAGAGTCATAGGTTTGTGGTGTTGGTCCTCTGAAAAATAACAACAGGTCATAAATAGTCATAGGTTTGTGGTATTGGTCCTCAGAAAAATTAACAATAGATCATAAAGAGTCATAGGTTTGTGGTGTTGGTCCTCTGAAAAAATAACAATAGATCATAAAGAGTCAAGGTTTGGGGTATTGGTCCTCTGAAAAAATAACAATAGATCATAAAGAGTCAAGGTTTGGGGTATTGGTCCTCTGAAAAAATAACAATAGATCATAAAGAGTCAAGGTTTGGGGTATTGGTCCTCTGAAAAAATAACAATAGATCATAAATAGTCATAGGCTTGTGGTGTTGATCCTCTAAAAATAACAATAGATCATAAAAATTCATAGGCTTGTGGTGTTGGTCCGCTGAAAAATAACAATAGATCATAAAGGGTCATAGGTTTGTGGTGTTGATCCTCGAAAAATAACACTATATCATAATGAATCATGGGCTTGTGGTGTTTGCATGTTTAGGGTTATAAACGCTCAATTAAAGACTATTTAGGTCATATCGAGCCGTCAGTTTTTTAATAGCCACACTTTTCCTGAATAGGCCTATACATTAACGGTTAATCAGTGCAGTGAACACCCTTTTGCTAGACTGATAATAGCCCTTCTTAAATCAGCGAAATGGAGATGATAACGGTAGAAAACATTTTACGACCAATCTCTATGAACGGAAGTTGCTGATCAGGTATGTATGGAACCTGCGACCTCCTCAGCATCATTCGGCTCGAGGTGTAAATATCGAATATGTAAACATTTGAAGAGCATCCACATAGTTAAGACATTACGATAACACATCCGTGCGACATAGTGCATTTTTCACATCTGAAAGTGGCTACTTTTCTGATGCAAATCCCTAATATTTTTCTTATTTTTAATGCAAACATAGGTCGTGGGTGCTAGTTAAAACCGCCTCAGTGAGTTAGTTTAATCATGTCATCTAGTCATTACTAGCAATCTAACCACCAAAGAACAAGGTTCCAGCTTTAACTGTTTTAGAGGCATTATGATGAAAAGGCTAAAAAGTCCAAAATTTACAAAGGGCCATAACTCATGATTTATTCAAAATTTAATCAGGTCCTCTACTCATCACTAGCAATTTAATCATTACATACCAAAGCTCTAGCTCCAATGATTTTTGAGATATTTGGCTGACAAGGTACAAATGCCCAAGTTAACAAAGAGCCATAACTAATGAAGTAATTGTCAGAATTTATTCCAACTTGATTCAGGGCATATACTCATCACTAGCAATCTAATCAACACCAAATACCAAGGCTATAGCTTTAATGTTTTTTTAGATATTTTGCTGTCAAGGTGAAGTTTCAAGGGTCTAGCTGCAACAGTTATGACATATTTTGCTGAAAATTAAAACTGAAAAATTTATAAAGAGCAATAACTCATGTACTGTGTTTCAAACTTTATTCAAAATTAAATCAGGTCATCTACACCACATTACCAATCCATTTACCTGATTTCAAGGCTCTAGCTAATATACTTTTTGAGATATCTTGCTGACAAGATTTCTTACCTTTTTGTAAAGGGCAATAATTCACGACAGGGGCATAATCCTGATGATAAAAACTATGTATAATATAAGAATCTTATATGGGTGTGAGCGGTGGATGGAAAAATCCGTCCCGAGGGTCACTATCCGGCATCACGAGGCTTGCCGAGTGATGCCGGACAGTGATCCCGAGGGACGGATTTTTCTATCCACCCCTCACACCCATATAGGATTCTTTTTCTTGCATACCTTCCATTTCTATTGCGTATTTTTAATGCTGCTGTCACTTCGGTTGCCGACGTCCGCCATTTTGTGATGACACAACAGGAATGTTTAGTGACGTCACGCATGACAACGCCGCGCATGAGGTTGTAATCAACCAGTGCATTTATCAAACACGCGATTATATTCGATTTGGGGTCGGAACACCAGGGTCAGAACATAAATTTCTGTGCCAGGGTAAAATCACGGACTTCCTTGTCTGGTGTGCAAGAAACTACTTTCTCATAAGGAATCCACTTATAAAATTTCTTCACAGAAACTGGGATTACTGCGGCCGCGAAAAATCAATTTAAGCCCCCCCCCCCCCCCCCCTCCACCCCACCCCCATCCCCTCAGTGAAGAAAGTTTTCACTGACCGTTCCAAGATGGTTCTACTGATGTGGATTTTCTTCTTTTACTTCGTCTGCATGTGTGTGTTGCTGGTTTCTTTCTGTTTTTGTATAGCCGATTGGCCTTCTTCCAGAGGCCAACTGGAGTCCGTCTGTTGGTTTATATTTACGGAAGTAAGGGTGAGGATTGCAGTCGTGTGAAATCGACTTAAGCACCCCAGCCACACACACCCAGTGAAGTTCTTTTCACTGACCGTTCCAAGGCGGTTCTTTTGCCGCGGTTTATTTTTGTTGTGTTTGTCTTTGAGTGTGTCTATCGCTTATATTTTTTTTGTTTTGGTTAGCCAATTGACCATTTTGTGGGAAAGTAATTGTCCTTTTGGCTTTCTGTTGTTGATGTTTCCATTAGGTTCTAGTTATTTCATGTTTGTGTTTCTTTTTCTTTGTTGTCTCCGTTTATTGTATCAATTCCTGATCATTGCTTTCATTTCTATTATGAAGATTGTCCAGTTTGCATTGTCCAATAATCTTGCTAGACATTACGATAACATTCACGTGCGACATAGTGCATTCTTTCGCAGCTCCAAAATGGCTACTTTTCCGATGAAAATTTGTGATAATTTTCTTATTTTAACGCGCAACATAGGTTGTGGGTGCTCGTTAGAACCGCCTCATTGAGGCGGTTCTAACGCGTAACCGCAACCTATGTCTTGGAGCAGAAATAAGAAAAATAATGTATAACCCCTTACACCCCAGTTTCTCCATGTAAAATGTGGTTTAGGGGGTGTTTATTTCACGGACTTGGTCATGTGATGAGAAGCACATACACTTCTTATTTATGTGCTGCAATAAGCGAAAATGTGTTTTTGGATAAGTTTGCTCAACAACTTCACACAGAAGCCACCGTGGTCATGATAGGACTTAGCTACTTGCCTCATAACCTGGGATTCAATCCCGGGCCTCTCCAGACTTTCGGATGAGTCTTTACATCGAGGTCCCATCTACATTTGACCTTTGTAATTGATAGGACGTAAAACTCAAAGCCACCCAAGCATTCGCATATGCAGTCTAATCAGAGTCTGTAAGATGCACACTGACCCCAAGCTTCTGTATGCAGACATGGATGAAAAGAATCAAGCATCCATATCCGACGAAGATAAAGAGTTCCGAGCCCGAGGAAACATTAACAAAGCGGGAAATGGTTTTACTGATTTTCAAATTTTATCCGTTGACTCGAGATTTAGGATTTCTACGGGTGCACCGGAGATTGCCGTTTGAATACTTTCTTTTTACCCACAGCATAAAAATTACTTTTTGATCATTTGTTGTTCTTTGATTCGACGAACCATAACGATCTTCTCCGAATGAAGCACTGGTTGAAGTCATTCAATAAAGTACCGCAGGTATTTGAATTCATTCTTAATGCCAGTATATGCTGTCTCAGCCAATTCGCAAAACATAATTTCCCTGCACATGTAATTTAGAAAAAGGTCTGTCTCATGAGTAGGAATATAAGATATGAAAACCCGTCCCCAAGGTCACTTCGATGAGGCGATTCTAATGAGCACACACAACGTATCTGTATCCTTCAATAATCCCACTTTTCCATCATTATGCACATTTTGAGTGATTTGATTGGTTGAAATAAAGGTTTTATACTTTGATAAATTCCATAAGCAAGAATCTCAGAGTTAATTCATACATACATGTATAACGTTACGTCAAAAAGCAAGTTTAGAACCCGCGTATTACGTCATTGTACATACATGAGTTGACGTCAACAGCGTTCGATTAAAAGTTTGAAAAACTATTGAATACGTTAATGTTAAAAGATAAATAAACTGATTTAAAAGAACTGACTTTTTTTGGGAGGGGGGGGGGGGGGTTCCTTTCAATAATGGCAACTTCTAATTGAATAATCATTTCGCTGTGGCCGTTGGTAAGTTCAGTCTGACACTTTCGAAAGAATTACAGAAATTTACAATTTTGGTTGGAATGAAGTACCATATTTGTGGACTTTGTTCACGTAGATTATTTGTGTTCACGGAGATGTTGCACTGATGAGTTAGGAGGCCTTCATGCTGACTGAACAAATTATTTGTCTAAATCGCGACGGAGGTAAGGGCGAGGATGTGGCCACGTAAAATCGATTTCAGCCCCCCAGTGGAATTCGTTTCCGCTGACCGTTCCAAGGCGGTTCTTCTGTCGCGATTTATTTTTGTTATGGTTTGTCTTTGGGCGTTTGTGACGCTTATATTATTTTATTTTGGATAGCCTTTTGGCCATTTTGTAGGAAAGTAACTGTCCTTTTGGCTTTCCGCTGTTGGTGTTTCCGTTGGGATCTGTTGCTTCATGTTTGTGTTTCTTTCCCTTTGGTGTCTCTGATGGGAGCTGTGGGTTGACTGTATCGATTCCTGATCATTGCCTCCGCTTCTATTTTTTCTATCGACGTGTGGATCACTCACAAACTTAGCATAAGGCCTTCTAGGGGTTTCTTGCAGTTTGTGAGTGATTCGCTGGAGTTTACACATCAATAAAGTCCACAAAAATGAAATTCATTCCTATAGTACATTGAACAGATATAACCACATTATTCCCATAAAGCCTCCTGGCCGGACCCTATCAGTAACCCTCGGTTGCTCGAATTGTCTCTGACCGGAGCAAATGTTCATGTTCTTAAAAGTATCAAGTTGAGCCATTAACCCATGTTGTACCAGAAACCCCAAAACGGGTACCCGGGCAAACAGTGCAGGCCCAGATCAGACACTGTTTGCAAAAGGATAAGCCATTTTCCAAATACATTTTGAAGAAAACACAACATGACACCAATAAATTTTGTAATGCACTCCTGCTATATATAAGGAGGAAGATTCCATTTGGTACAAAAAGGGTTAAAAGTCGACCCCGAACTTACCTTTATTTTTCCATCTTTCATAAACGAGTAGACAGGCCAAAGCTATTACTCCGATAATAAGTACTCCTACAAGAGCCCCAAGAACGACCATGCCAGCAGCGTTTGTTGATTCTGGTCTGCAAAACAAAAAAAAGTGTATTGTATGGCCGGGTGTTTGTAAATCGATCCAAGATCAATAATACTACAGGATTTCAATGCTTTCATCCAAGTGATTAGCACTGACCAATGATGTTAAAGCACGCAGAACAAATATTTTGTACTGTTAAATATACAGCACATAATAAACATTAAGGACCAGCAAGCATCGCAATATCTTTTTCATAGATGATCTTACCTAAGTGTTCTTGTATTTTTTTATTTATTTATTTATTAAACTCGTTGAGGAAAAGGGATAAAATGCGAGGCAAATCCTCGCATTTTATCCCTTTTCCTCAACGGATTTAATAAATCCAATAAAACATGAGCACGAATGCAAGATTCTATTTATCATATGACATTTAAAACGCATTTTATTCACGATTGTTATACAAAAGTATGTCAATATTTCGCCAATATTTCAATATGTCAATATTGACAGTAAGTCAATATATTAACTGTAACGTTGCAGAGCATATCTAACTTAAGTGCATAATTATCCACTAGTGGATTCTCGAATTTATTACATGGCATTATTTCATTCTCAGACTCGATGTCATATGACAAAATGTTATATTTAACAGTTTAAAGGAAAGTTAAGAACCATTTCCCCTGATTACACACTGAGACAACCAAAGCTCTAGACTGAGTGTCTTCAGTGCGTTGATTTCTTTTCACACCGTACATACGAGTAGAATTAAGCCACAATTGAAGGGGTTAGTGCAAGAAGGGGCCTAAGTCACATTTTTATAATTATGAGAAAAACGCGAAAAACAAAATATTTTGCAAAATTTTCATATTTTTCATACTTGAATTTAAATAAATTCTTCTGATGTGTTATCGTGTCATCTGAAATGGTGCAAAAACCGCATAAATAGTTCTGAGTATATCGCAGATATTCATTTGTTACAATAATGGTTTAGTGCAAGAAGGGGCCTAAGTCCAGGATTTATTGGACTTAGGCACCTTCTTGCACTAAACAAATACAACAAAGTTTTCTCTATTAAAAGCAAAAACCTATGTCATTTAGTTGAACATGTACATTTTATCATATCAGGACTCTTTATTAGTTTATTATAACAAAAACCTGAAACAAATGAACAATACATACAATGGAAACTCAAAGCTTTTTGTGGTAAAACGGACTTAGACCCCTTCTTGCACCAACAATATGACATTGGACTTAGTACCCTACCAAAATTTTTATTAACCGTCATTTTTTATGCCAGTAAAGAAATAAGGTATAACAAACTATATATCAGATTGTAGGTCTTGATATGATGTATCTGAAAATGATAATATCCCAGATTTTTCCAAAAATGGACTTGGGCCCCTTCTTGCACTAACCCCTTCAATTGGAAATCTGGTACAGACGCCTCGGCAATTATTACGAGCTTCAGCCCAAATACAAGTAAATAATGCGATAACGACTCTTTTTCTAAGTAATAAATTCCTTGGTATAGATCTAGTTCATTTTATTTTGACAAATACCAAATATGTTTCATCCCATATATTGAAAATATCAGAATGTTCACCAATGCGAAGCACGAGTGAATATTCTGGTGTTCTCAACACACAAATGGAAATAATTTTGGTATTCACCTAGAATACCATCTCTATAGAATAATAATCGAGAAAGGTTAACCAGATTTGTTTTATACTTATCAAGGAAATCAATGCACATCTGCAACAAATAAAAATCACATTTACACATTGCGAAAAGATATCATATTTTTACATGTTGATAAAAATAACAACCATTTCGTTTTCACAGTAGCAGCCCGGAATATTTTTTGGTAAAAATCACGAAAAGAATAAAAAGAAAATGTACTTGTTTTTCGATAAATATATCACCTAACATCATGTTAACAAGCCCGTTTAAAGAACCCTCTTCCCCCAACCAACTTTATATAGAAAAAAACTTGGGTTTATGGGGGTATACATTATTTTTCTTATTTCTGCTCCAAGACATAGATTGTGGGTACTCGTTAGAACCGCCTCAAGTTTGTAGTACAAATAAGAAAAATAGTATAAATTTTCATAAGAAAGTAGTCTTTTGGAGATGTGAAAAATGCACTATGTCGGACGGGTGTGTTATCGTAATAACAAGCAGAAGAGACACAGATCAGATTGCTTTTTTAGAAACCATCTGATCTACATCTTTACTGTTTGCAAAGGTTGAGCATACCCTGGCTCAGCAGGACAAAGGATAAAATGATAAATAATACAGTATTATATTCGTACAACATGAAAAGTAGAAGTAAAACAAAGATCAGGAATTGATACAATTAACTTACTCCACCCATAAATGACACCAAAGGGAAAGAAATACAAACATTAAGCGACCAGACCATAATGGAAACCTAAACAAAGGAAGGCCATAAGGACAGTTACTTTCCCACAAAATGGCCATATGGCCATCCAAAACCAAAAGACACAAGTGATACACACAGTAAGTAACAAACAACAACATAAATAAATCGCCACAGAAGAGCCGCCTTGGAACGGTCAGTGGAAGATTTCCACTGGGGGGCTTAAATCGATTTTACGTGGCCACAATCCTCGCCCTTACTTCCGTCGCGATTTAGAAAGTCGTAACAAAGGATCGAACCACAGCTGATGGAATTCGAGTGGAATATTGAAGTAGAGGCAATGATCAGGAATCGATACAATTAACCCACAGCCCATCAGAGACGCCAAAGGGAAAGAAACACAAACATGAAGCAGCAGACCCCAACGGAAACATCAACAGCGGGAAGCCAAAAGGATAAAAGGAAGTCTGATACACTAACGTCAACTGTCTGAAACAGTTGTCGGAAACTGGTAACAAACCAACAAGATATTTTGATCTTAATCTACTAAAGTAGAGAACCAAAGTTAGGAGTTGCTAGCTTTAACACTCCCGGGGCTGTCTCAGTGGTTAGGTTAGAGCACAAGACATTTACACGGACCAAACAAATATTTGTTGGAACCATAGCAAAAGTGAGGGTTGGGATCCCGTAGAGTTAACTTAATAGAAGTGGCGGCAATGATCAGGAATCGATACAATTAACTCACAGCTCCCATCAGAGACACCAAAGGGAAAGAAACACAAACATGAAACAACAGACCCTAATGGAAACATCAATAGTGGAAAGCCAAAAGGACAGCTACTTTCCCACAAAATGGCCAATTGGCTATCCAAAAAACAAAATAATAAAAACCTACTTGTAATTTTTCTGACCGTTCCAGTTCGGTGCTTTTGCTGTGGTTCCTTCATGTTTTGTGTTCATGATTCTTCCCCCTTTTTGGTTGTTCATTTTTAGTTACATTTGAGCTTCCAGTTTAGTGCTTGTCTTATTGGTGATTCAGATTATTTCCCTCATTATTTTTATTGCTTCTTTTTAGTTAGGTTTGGATATTCTGAGTCACCACCTGTTTGGGAAAGAGCTGATGGCTCGGATTACCTGTTGTCTGTTTTGTTTATTGTCGTCACTTAATGTTTCGATTTTCCCTAGTGATATTGTGGGAAGAATTTAGGTTCTGACTGTATCAGTTCCTGATACTTTCTCTTTTCAATTTTCTGTTGAGCGACCCGGTTTCGAATGCAATCGTCCAACTATGCTTCGCTCCGTTAATATGACTTTCATGTCGTAAGAGCATAAAATCATCATGTCGTAAGAGCATAAAATTATCTGTAAATTATCATAATTCGAGTATAATATACTCGTATTCAAAGATTGCCAACTTACTCTGGCTGTATTTCTTCAGGTTCCTTGTCGGAACAGCCCTGACATGCCTGATCATTCGGACAGGACGAGATCAAAGGTTCCGCCGTCGGGAAGACCACGTTTTCGGCGTGAATGTCCAGACCAGTCTTTATGCTATACCGACCAACCTTGATAAAATACACGAAAAAGTCACAATATAAGCTATTTAAGGGGAATACACGCATCATCAAGGGATATGTCTCTTACAAGAAAGGGTTGACTCCATACAAATAGGGGTCTACTTTAAAGGAAAGAATTTGCTCCTTTAGGAGTAAACCCATATTTCAAAGAGAAATAGTTTATACGAAAACCTACAGGAACTCCCAAAAGTTGTACCACTTGTAAAAGTGGCGGATAAACGAACATTTTCAGATGAAAAATTGTGATAGTTTTCTTATTTCTGCTCAAAATATAGATTGTTGGTACACGTTACAACCGCCTTATCGATGCGGTTATAACGAGTACCCCCAATCTATATTTCAGAGCAGAAATAAGAAAAATTGTTTACCCCTGGAAACCCCAGATTAACTATATAAAAGTGGGTGGGGTTTAAGGGGGTGAGAATGATATAGGTGTGTTTTGTGATGCGTTCAATTCACAAACTGCATGACAAACAGTGTGGGTCCTGATCTGATGGCTTCCTCAGAAGCATCATCTACACTGTTTGCAAAAATATACCGTGACAGAAGAACCGCCTTGGAACGGTCAGTGAAACGAATTACACTGTGGGCTTAAATCGATATGACGCGGCAGCCATCCTCGCCCTTACTTCCGTCGCGATTTAGACAAATAATCTGTTCAGTCCGCATGAAGGCCTCCTAATTCATCAGTGCAACATCTCCGAGAACACAAAAATCAAACAACCACAGAGATGAAACAACGGTGAGTACTCGACATCAAGAAACCACATAAATGCAGAAGCAAAAGAAAAACAATAGTTAGACTCCGATGGGCCCGACCAGAGACAGAGTATCAGACACCAACCTACATTACATAAATTAAATTCGCTCTAATTCTCAGTAAGCTACGCTGGAATCGTCATAGAATCGGGGACCTGACCCACCGGCGTGCAGTAAAAGAGGGAAGCAAAGTTGTCAACCGTGATTTGGGTAACTACCATGCATGCAGTATGTCGTATAACATTTATGTTGTACCAAATCTTTTTATATCGAAGAATAATTTTACGAAATTGGGTGCTGAAGTCATTGCAAATATATACTTTTCTGAATTTATATACAAAGACACCATATAATCGGGTTCCGATAGACCTTGTTGCAGAATAGATTTAAGTCCAACATTGAATTTTGACACTCTGGCAAATCGACTTAATTGCGAAATACAAACCCATAGGATGTCGCACGAGGAACATTAACATCCAAGAAAGGAAAATTTACAATTTTCAAATCAAAATCATCGCGTTCATAATAAATTTTGCAGGAAACAAACCCATCCACAATAGACAGATGTAAATCCAAAATCGGGGCCACGGTATCAAAAGAATTCGCTTTTTTTTAACTGAAGTTCTGGGGGGGGCGCGTAAATTGGACTGATCAAACCATCGAAATAGTTATTATCAACATTTAATAAACCATCCAAATATCTATAAGTCGAGCTAAAGGCTTCAATGGTTTCAGATTGGTATTCAACGGAAAGGAACATCATGAAGTCTCTTTCATAGCAAAACAAAAACAGACCAACCACAATGGGGTGCGCAATTTGTACCCATCGGAATACCCACAATGTGTCGAAACAGCTTAATACCAAATCTTATGTATATATTGTCAAGTAGAAAGGCGAGAGCTTCACACACTGTCGGACATGACAATATAGTATAATTTTTATGCTCTTCAAAAGTGAAAAAAAGCATTTCTTACATTGCATGCAAGAAAGAGGTAATTTTCCATATGAATAGTCCTTTCAATTAAATCATTAAGTTTTTCTTTTATAAGATTATGAGGAAGTGTAGTGTAAAGGCTGGAAAAATCACGAGTAGACAGATTTGAAACGTATAAAAATCTTATGTCTTCATACACAAACCTTTTTGCATGATTTCCATAAGCATGCGAGTTGACTGATTGGGTGATTGTTTTGGGTTTAACGACACGTCAACCCTTATGGGTCATACGCGTACGAGTCAGCGCATGACAAGACAACGTTACGGCTAGTGTGGTCAGGATATACTCAAATCAGCCTGTGGATTCGCTAAGTCTGATCAGAGTCTACACTGATAGCGTAAGCCTTCTACAGCCTCTGGGACCCCGCCCATTGGGCTTCGGAGAAATAGATTGGGTTATATGGAACGTCCACGCAGAGATGACTACGACAGCATCTGAGTAACGCAGAGCTGAAAACGACTGCATATGAGTGCTGGTAAACCGCTAAAAAGGTCGAAACCTGTCCAAGTAAAGTGGTATGAGTCCCTGCATATAAACCCTATCGCTTAGTCTGGGCGGTAGGGCTTGAGATGCCATTTCATCTTCATGTCGGGTTGTACAAGTCCCACGAAATTTGAAGCAACGTCTCCAAAATGACCTAAATAATGTTGTTTGGGTGTAAAACCTCAATTGAAACAAACAATCTGCAACATCTTATCTGTTCGATTCTGGGCTTCTCCAGACTTTCGGATCAGTCTTATAACCGAGATCCCGTTATTCGTATGAACACAACTGTTGGTGGGTCGTAAAACTCAAAACACAGACACATACACTCAAGCGCGCGCGAGCGCGCCTGTGAAGTCTTTGCTGCCCGCACAAGTCTTATTATATTGAAAATTGTTATTTTTGGGAGGTACGAATTACCACCGGAAATTTTGTTTTACGGAATTTGCGACCGTAAAACAGACGATTTACCTCCACAAATATATTCTTCAACACAGTTTTCTCCATCCATTCTAATGCATTTATTCGGTTGTATAGTTAAAACGTGTGCTATTTCGCACCAAGGCGGCAATCGCTGTGAGATTCGTAAAGCCAAAATGCCAGCCAATGAAACGCGACGTTATGTGATGACGTCGGGGTTTCGACAGTATATCGCAGAATAAACTTCGCAATTTTTTTACGTTATTTAATCAGACGTTGCGTTACAGACCTAAGTACATTAGAATGTGGTGTAGTGTGTGCTGGCTCATCATTTTCAGAGGATACTCCTGTTCAACCCTATTTAACATAGAACAACATTTTATATCACATTGACCTGATTCAGTCTTCGTTGAAGAAATCGGTCTATAGCAAGTGTAACTTCAAAATGTCGAGTGCGACTGATGCACATGTCCCTGTAGAAATTGCGTCGCTCATATCGAGCCGTCTCATCTGGATCAACACTGTTTGATACATTGTTTAAGATTTTGATTAAATGCCTTATTTACAAAAAAAGACGTGTCCATGTTCAGAGGTTGGAGAATCCATGTCATAAATTCAGTGGTACAGTGGCATCGAGTTTCTATAAGTAACCAATTTTGGTAGAACTTGGAACCCAACCCCTTTGCTTCAAAGATGCAATAAAATATGTTAAATTTAAAAGGTATAAAAGTATGAAACATTATGAAGGTGTTTACATTACCTTTGAATAGATTAAAATATTCTTGTTGGAGTCGTCCTCCTTGACGTTATAAAGCTGAAACCCCATGTTACCATCCCCTACACTGTCAAAGAGCTGGAAGTAAAATCACACTGAAACATCAATGACTATAGCGCCGTTGACTCGTTTAACCTTCATCATTCTCTAAGTTAATTCAGCAGACGACACATTGTTGATATTTTTCTTATTTTTACCTTAAAACAGGACTCGGCATGTCATGCAAATCGTCTCCATAGGAGACAATTTGCGTGAAATGGCAAATGCTGTTTTTTTTCATAGGAGACAATTTGCATGAAATGTCAAATCCTATTTTCCAAGAGAGACAGTTTGTATGAAATGCTAAATCCTGTTTTCCGAAGAAGACAATTTATATGAAATGTCAAATCCTGTTTTCTGCTAAAAACAAGAAAAACACATGTATTTCAAACTGTCGTCTGCTCAAAAACACCAAGCATGCAGAGTGTTAAAACGGTTGGTTCGAGTCTCTATGAAATTCTTAAAGAAAATATTGAGGGCTAATTCAGGACTGGAAGTATTCCGTGGCCTAGTGAATAATAGTGCTGACTCTTAATAACAGGTCTCTGCGGACGGTTTCAGCTCTTTGTGGAAGCACCATGCAGCAAAATCCATTTCTCTAAGCCCCGATGGACGGGAACCAATTACATTATTGTAATGTTTATGTTAGAATCGTGTATGCTATTGTTTGTAGAATGATGCTTTGTTTGACTGACTGAGGTTAAACGACGACAAAGTCAGCATTATTTAAGTCGTATTACTACACTTTTCCTGGTCAGATTAACATAAGCGTGCATGTTTACAAATTACCCGTAGACTGATTGAAGGAGAGCAGATACAAATGTCATATAAACAAAGTTCGGCATTTCACGCCTCTTTGTCTGTAAATAGTTTTACAGAAATATTGCTCTTAAAAATCTTTTATCCACGTGCTTTCCAGGCATCAGTACATTGTGGGCGCAGCTTGGATATAACAGTACCTCTGGATTCGATATCTGAATTTCATGATTCTGGCAAAAGTGTGTCGCTGAGCTCGCCTGATAGTAGTTTACATGGGGTCAGTTGTTCAAAGCTAACAACATCGTTAATAAACGAATCGCTAAACGTTTGATTATCTAATATGATTTATATATTAAAACTTTTGCTGCAAACATGTGAGCACAAAGCTGCTCACGTTTTTTTTTCAGTAAAAAGACCAAAAAGAAAGACATTGTAGTTGCTTGAACAGTAAACAATATGACCACAAAGAGGCCTTGAAAAACTGGGCCATGGTCGCAAATCCAGAAGCCCATAAGTTTTTTTACACTTCCAAAATGAATAATGTTCTGATGAAAATCCGTGAATATTTTCCTTGTTTATATTGCAAATATATGTTTTGTGTGCTCGTTAGAACCGCCTCATTGGGGTGGTTTTAATGAGTACCCCCAATCTATGTCTTGGAGCAGGCATAACAAAAATATTGCATATTCCCGTAAACGCCTATTTTTCTCTGTGAAAAGTGGGATTTGTGAGGACTTGTTCACGTAGTGAGGTTTTCTCTTGGCATTGCTAACATTGCTCACCTTTATTGTTCCTGTTCCTGAAATATCCATAGAGATTTTCTTCATTTCATCGTACAGGCCAGACGGGTGGCGAGTATATTCTGTACACAGTTTCTGAGAACTACTACCACATGTTTTCTTAAAGAACTCTGCCGAGCCCATCAATAAGGCCAACAGAGCGTTAGTGGCAAAGGGACACCAGGAATCAGGCTGAAAGAATCCATCTGCAGCCGGCGGAAGAATGTCGTCTGTACATTGTCGGCTGTAGGTCTTGTCGTGACTCCAGTCAAAGTAGCAATCTTGTCGTTTCTGGAGATATTGCTCTAGCCACGGGTCATACTGATGTCTCGTTGGTATTTTCTCTTGTATGTATGACCTCAGACCAGTATCCTCATCCAACTACATTGTAACACAAAGTGCGCCTTTCACTATGTCATACTGCAATAGATCGCTATTTCCTCCCCAAGCTTCAGATCCAAGAAACTGGAATTCACCTTTTTGCATATGTTCATTAAGATCTCTCATAAAATCATTTAAAATATGAGGACTTAAGAAAATGATAACTAATTTTGCATGAGGCTTTCTGCGTAGAATTTCATAGTATTCAAAATAAGTATCTCTATTCTTGACTTCGATGTATTGCGCCACGCAAATGCCGTGCTTCTTTGCCTTAGCTTCAATCGATCTTTTTCGGGCACTTCCACAGGAGCACTCGTTGTACACAACCTGAATGTACTCTCCTTTTACAGCTTTCACTACCTCCATCATAGCCGCAGCCTCTACACCGTCAGAGCTGACTATACGCAGAAAGTAGGGGAACAATTCTCTGTCGCTGAGTGTGGGGTAGGTGGACCCATAACTTACGAGAACGTGCCTGGTTGTGGTCAGCTGCGTAGCTGCAGAGATACTTGCCCAAGAAGCTAAACCACCAACATAGCCTATGAAACACAGATTTCATGAAAAAGGATAAATTCATAACACATATGTATCGTTATGCTAGTTTTGCCTCATATTTCATTTTAACACGTACATGTAGCTCGTGTGTTAAAAACATTGGTTGTGTGCTGCTATAACCCAGACGGTGTATTGAAAACATCAGAATTTTCAACATACTCGATGAAAGCTGTTCGATATTCGTCTCAAAAAGTAAATATACTCTATTCATTTTATACCTAGCAGTAAAATCAATGCAAGTCTGAAACAAATTAAACTGATATTTTCACACCGTGAAAAATAGCATGACTTTTTTACTTTCACAGTTGCAGTACGGACGTCTTTTTGGTTTGTTTTTCACATAAAATAAAATAAAAACTTACTATTTTTTCTAAATACTAACATTTCATCGAATGTGTTGAAAATATATTTCTTGGAGTGTGTAAAAAATACAAGCAATTTTCACGAGTGCAAAGCATGTGACGAACAACTGTTCGGTTACAGTAAATCACCAAAAGTCACGTATAAAATAAAAAAGAAAATTTACTTTTTTCAATAAACACCAAAAATATTTCATCTCGTGCAACGAAAACATCTGAAATTTCACTCGTGCTTCGGAGTCGTGAAAATACTAATGTTTTCAACACACTCGATGAAATATTTTTGGTATTCACCTAAAAAAGTAAATATCCTCTACCACTCAACGTCACTCTCATTTTGTGAAAAATCATTTGACCACATTTGTAACAATATATGGTTACTGGCAAGTAACGTCACGACGCCGTTCGTGGCAATTCTTTGTTTTCTCTTGGAATTCTTTTGAAAATCTACGGCAATAAATTTCCACCTAAAAGCGTTACATGATACTTATGGTCATTTTATAATACATGTGATTTATGAAATTGGCCGAAAACTCGTTTAGTAGATTTCGTAAATTTCATTTGAAATTACCAGCCGTGTACGATCTTATATGTGCAACATTAACTCCAATTCAGTAAAAATAGCAGAAATGGTAAAGAAAATATTCGGTAAAGACTGCTCTGCTCAAAAGAGTAAAGTAAAGACATACAAAATCATCATTAAAACAAGACTTTATAATTTTGTCCCCTTTAACCCCACTTTTATATAGTGAAACTGGGGTTTTAACAGGAATTACATTATTTTTCTTATGTCTCCTCAAAAACATAGAATGTGGGTTGTGAATTCTAATGAGTGCACTCAATCTATGTGTTGAACAGAAATATAGAAAATATCAGGGTTTTTATCCGAAAATTTTATTTTTTTTGGGGGGGGGGGGTCTAAAAGTATCAATATATTTGCATAGGAGCAGTTATTCCAAGCCTCTATGAAAAGGTAAAGGGTTAATGACATAAAGTACACGAAACAAAAAAAAAACAGAAGAAAACGTGCAAAAACACAAAAATCCCACAAGCTATAATATGCAAAGGAGCATCGCATTGGGATTGTCAGCAGAACGATTATAGGGATTTCAACACCAGAGTTTACGAATATTCAACTCTGGCCCTCTATTTCAGTGCTTAACTAATTCAGACAAGACATGATGTTAAATAGGGCTTACTTCCGCCCCCGCCCAGCGAGGCATGGAGAAAAAAGATTGGGCTGATTGATGCTTGCACGCAGAACTGGAACCGACCGCACATGCGTACTGGTAAACCGCTTAGATGCTCCAAAGTGGTGCGAGTCGGACCGCACATGCATAAAAATCCCGTTGGTTCATTGGGCAGCAGGTACTGAAATATCCTTTTATCTCAATGGCAGATAGAAGTCCCACAAAATTGGAATCCATGTCTCCAAAATTACCTAAAAGTGTAGGCCGTGACGTTAAACCTCAAATCAAACAAAACTAGGGCTTATTTAAACACCCAGAAAAATACTTTTCACGGACCGTTGTTCTAAGGCAGTTCTTCTGTTGTGGTTTCTTTTTGTTATAGTGTGTATCGCTTATATATTTTTGTTTTGAATAGCCAATTGGCCATTTTTTGGGAAATTGAATTAAATTTTCCTTTTGGCTTTCCGCTAAGGTCTTGCATTAGGGTCTTGATACTAAGGGGATAGCTGTATTCAGTTTGTCATTTGGGGAGGTAAATCGGAGGTTTTACGGTCGGAAATTTCGTTTTACGGCGACGCGCCAGCGGAGCCGTAAAACGTAATTTGCGACCGTAAAACAGACGATTTACCTCCACAAATGACAATTTTCAATAAAGATATCCCCATTCTAATGCACTTATTTGTGTGTTTTGTTTAAAAAAATTGTAATATTTTGCACAAAGCGGCAAGCGCTGTGATCTGCGTAAAAACCAAACGCGAGCCAATAAAAAGCGACGTTACGTGATGACGCCGTGTTTCCGAAAGTATATCGCAGAATATACTGTCGCAAAGTTTTGACGTTATCCAATCAGACGTCGCGTTAAATACACAAGTGCATTAGAATTCCTGTTTATGTTTCTTTCCCGTTGGCGTCTCTGGTGGGAGGTGTGGGTTAATTGTATCGATTCCCGATCATTGCCTTTACTTCTATTTTACTTAAAACACTGTAGAGGTTATGAGCAAGAACCATAACTCCATTCCATTAATACTACATTTTAAGCCCACGCATCGGAAATGATGTTATTGAAAACTGTATCTTAAATTAAAGCAAATTCTTATATTCTTATCTAGCCACTTTCTTAACATTTTTTATTTTATTAGAATAACTCAAAGGCTCCATTGAGACCATTCGAATAAGTAAGATCGAAAATATACTGTCAGTCGTGATTTACCGCATTTTCTAACACAGCGCGCCTATATAGGCAATGGAAAACGGCTGTGTTTTATTCTGCAACAAATCACAGCTCGGAAGAGCGTGACGAGTGACGTCATTTAAAACTGCTAATTTATGACGTCACTAGTCGATTTCCTTGACGTTAGACGGTGTAACGTCATTTTCTCGTATCGAAAACGTTAGAAAAGGCTATAAATGCATGTGTTTCAGTCGATAATTTTAGCGGGATTTCTTCTAACAATGGCGAAAAGTTGTGATATTTTGAAGGAATCAACAACATTATTGCCGATTTTCAGCGTGTTAGAATCGAAATAGATCAGCTCTAGTCTGTGATTTGTTGAGTAATAAATCACAGTTTGGCGGTCAGTTGTAAGTATTCAAATCACGCGCGCTACGCGCTCGTGATTTGTTTACTTTACAACTGACCTCCAAACTGTGATTTATTACACAACAAATCACAGTTAGAGCTGATCTATTTCTTAAACATGTCAAACATTTTTGTGTATACAGTAACTTCATGCATAATGTAAATCAGGTAAACCCATGTACATGTAACTCATGCTGTTTGCGGTTTACCGAAAAAATGCTAGGCATAATGAGTGAGTTTGCATGCGGGAAACCCCTAAAAGAGTACCATGGCAAACAGTGCAGGCCCAGATCAGACGGCGTCTGATCAGGGCCTACACTATATGCTAACGGAATTTTCCTTTAAAAAAAGAATAAAAACGAAAAAATGGGCCTGACACCTCTTATATGACAAATGGACCTTGTCCAACATATAGCAATGGAAGAGTCCACTAGTATACAATGGGTTATGTGTGTGTGTGTGAATTCGGGTTTAACGTCGCTTTCAACAATTTTTCAGTCATATCACGACGGTGTCTGGTTGCGACAGGGAGCTCAATGCTCACTTTTATAGTGCTGCCTCACTGAAGTATCATGTCCCAGACACATTGCATGATACCACACCCAGTCACATTATCCTGACACTGGGTCGACCAGTCCTAGCTCTTCCCCGTAAATCTGAGTGCCAAGCGAGAAACAGCTAGTACCATTCTTAACTACTTTGGTATGTTGCGGCCCGAGATCCAACCCGTGACCTCCCGTTCCCATACAATGGGTTAACCTACCTAGTATCCTGTCTGTCAGGTCTAGATGTTCACCATTCTCCAAAGTCATCCCATTTACTTGTAGCTCCAAGATTTTCCTGGCAATGGTGAAATTGTTATAACAACTGTTCAGTACGATAAGCCCGATTTTGTTACCACCAAACTTGCTGAGGGAGCTAAAGTAACCGATACTTGTGCTGAACTTTTCTATCCCATACTGAAAACAAACACAGCCAGGTCTGACAACACGAATTCCAGTGCACTTCGGTTTGTAACGCGACGTTTGATTAGATAACGTCAAAGAATTTGCGAAAGTATATCCTGCGATATACTGTCGGAAACCCGACGTCATGATGTAACGTCGCTTTTCATTGGCTAGTATTTGGTTTTACGCAGCTCACAGAGCCGGCCGCTTTGTGCAAAATAGTACATTTTTTAACAAAACAACCGAATAAGTGCATTAGAATGGTAATAACTGTATTGAAAATTGTCATTTGGGGAGGTAAATTGGTTGTTTTACGGTCGCACATTCCGTTTTACGGCTCCGCTAACGCGTCACCCTAAAACGAAATTTCCGACCGTAAACCACAGATCTCCGCTAGCGCGTCGCCGTAAAACGAAATTTCCTACCGTAAAACCACCGATTTACCTCCCCAAATGACACCTTTTAATACAGTTATCCCCAAAGTGACAATTGACAAATAACTGGTAATAGCGTTTTTACGTAAAACTGGTTATTGCCAGTTAAATGATAATAGCCGCTTCAACGTAAAAATCGCTATTGCCAGTTGACTATTAATAGTCATTTTTATGTAAATTTGCTATTGCCGGTTAAATGGTTTTAGCAAAAATATCATACGACGATATCTTATTCAGCAGTTACACATGCAAATGTCTTCAATGCTAAATCACGTGTGAATGCTTTCCAGTTTATTTGCTTGGCGCACGAGACCCAGTTCATATATCACATGTACAGACCTTAATATTCTCTAGCACTTTTGATGGAAATTCATAAAACTATAAAAATAGCCATCGGAAGAGATGGCAAATCCCCCGACCAAAAGCCAATATGGCATTCAGAAGATTGTTCACCAATAGAAAGTGCAACAGAATTAAACCAGCAATATATTTTGATCTGATATTTTCTAATAATTCGAACACCAGGATCAGAATTATTTTTTTACTGTTCGAATTAATTGGTCATTTACCGGTAGGTGACTAATTAGTTCGAACACCCTAGCAGTTCGAACACCCAAAAGTATTGCAGTTATGGCCATCACAAGATTATACTGTCAGGGGAGATAACTAAACAAGAGGCCCATGAGCCACGATGCTCACCAGAGCTCAGGCGGGCTCTGCCCACTGGCAGCCATGTATGGTTTTAATTTATTGATTGATTATAAAGTCTCCCAAATGAACCCCAATTCCATGTGGACTCTGTATCTGAAATATTAGGCCTTTTATGAAGTGGAGGGTAGGGAGATGACCCAACAGAGCCCAATTTGATATCATTGAATGCATCTTATCATAAGGAACAAGAAAATATATGGTTTATGCATGAGGTCTTAACGGTTTCTGAGATATTGGGCCTTTTATGAAGTGGAGGGGGTGGGGAATGGCCCGGGCACATCCCAAGAGACCCCCAGGTTGGTGTCTGTGAATGCGTTTTGTCATAAGAAACAAGAATATATATGGTTTAGGGGTGGGAATCTGATAGGTTTTTGAGATTTATCGCCTTTTATGAAGTGGCAGACCCCTGAAGACCCCTAGGTTGGAATCACTGAATGCGTCTTATCATAAAGAACAAGAATATATATGGATAAGGGGTGGGGATCTGAACGGTTTCTGAGAATTTGGGCCTTTTATGGAGTGGAGGGGGTGGGACACGGCCCGGGCACGTCCCAGAAGACCCCCAGGTTGGCATCACTGAATGCGTCTTATCATAAGAAACAAGAATATATATGATTTTGGGGTGGGGATCTGAAAGGTTTCTGAGATATATCCCCTTTAATGAAGTGGAGGAGTGGGGCAATGGCCCATCCCTTGAGACCCCTTGGTTGGTATCACTGAATGCGTGTTATCATTAGAAACAAGAATATATATGGTTTAGGGGTGGGAATCTGAACCGTTTCTGAGAAATTGGGCCTTTTTTGAAGTGGAGGGGTGGGGCTTGGCCCGGGCACTTCCAAGTGGACCCCAAGGTTGGTGTCACTGAATGCGTCTTATCATAAGAAACAAGAATATATATGGTTTTGGGGTGGAGATCTGAATGGTTTCTGAGATATATGGCCTTTTATGAAGTGGAGGGGGTGGGGCAGGGCCCTGGCTCACACAGGGGGCCCCAGGTTGGTGTCATTGAATGTGCCTTATCATAAGCAACAATAATATATATGGTTTAGGGGTGGGAATCTGTAAGGTTTCCGAGATATTGGGCCTTTTATGAAGTGGAGGGGGTGGGACAAGGCCCCGGCGCATCCCAGGGCCCAATAGGTTGGTGTCAATGAATGCATCTTATCATAAAGAACAAGAATATATATGGTTTAGGGGTGGGGGTCAAAACGGTTTCTGAGATATATGGCCTTTTATGTAGTGGAGGGGGTGGGGCATAGCCCCGGCGCATCCCGGGGCCCCCAGGTTAGTGTAACTGAATGTGTCTTATCATAAGGAACAAGAATATATATGGTTTAGGGGTGGGGATCTGTAAGGTTTCCGAAATATGGGGCCTTTTATGAAGTGGAGGGGATGGGGCAAGGCCCTAGTGCATCCGGGGGGCCCCAGGTTGGTGTCAATGAATGTTTTATCATAAGGAACAATCATATATATGGTTTAGGGGTGAGGATCTGAAAGGTTTTGAAGTTATGGCCATCACAAGGTGATATTGTTAGGGGAGATAATTAAAAAACCAGGGCACCCAGAGTCGTGGTTCTTGGACGTGACACACCTGCTTAACCTCATGTACAACTGTACCAAGTACCATCAATATATCGTAAAGAGTATTGGAGATGTGGCCATCACAAGGTAGTGATTCTATATTATTGGAAGGGGAGATAACTCAAGACCCATGGCACCCAGAGTTGTGGTTCTTGTGCATGACACACCGTCTCGGCCTTGTGAACAACTGTGCCAGGTATCACCAATATCTTAAAGGGTATTGGAGTTATGGCCATCACAAGGTAGTCACTCTATTTTATTGGAAGGGGAGATAACTCAAAAACCAAGACAACCAGAGTTGTGGTTCTTGTGCATGACACGCTGTCTCAGCCTTGTGAACAACTGTGCCAGGTACCATCAACATATCTCAAAGGGTATTGAAGTTATGGCCATCACAAAGTTGTCACTCTATTTTATTAAAAGGGGAGATAACTAAAAAAGTATGGCATCCAGAGTTCTGTGTCTTGCGCATGACACGCCGTCTCAGCCTTGCTAACAATTGTGCCAAGAACCATCAATGAATCTCAAAGGGTATAGGAGTTATGGCCATCACAAGGTTGCGTCTACGGACGGACGGACGGACAGACGGACGGGCGCCAGGCTGATCGCTATATCCCCCGAACCTATTCGGTCGGGGGATAAAAATACCAAAACTAATTGTTCTTTTTGCGCCTTGATCCTCATACATGTAACTTCATTACTTGAATGTTTTCTAGAAATATGGTTTGATTTTTGGCCCTTTTCAAGATTTTACTTCTTGTTTCATCAAATAAAATGTTGACAAAAATATAAAAACGATTTTTC
Source organism: Lucinisca nassula (assembly GCA_963580285.1). NCBI lineage: Eukaryota > Metazoa > Mollusca > Bivalvia > Lucinida > Lucinidae > Lucinisca > Lucinisca nassula. The sequence goes on along the minus strand of OY757019.1, from coordinate 7,957,541 downwards.
GACCTACCGTCGCAATTTTTTCGGCATATTCCTTATTTTGAACTGCTTAACTTCTTATTTAAGGGATAACTGTACTGAAAATTGTCATTTGGGGAGGTAAATCGGAGGTTTTACGGTCGGAAATTTCGTTTTACGGCGACGCGTTAGCGGAGCCGTAAAACGTAATTTGCGACCGTAAAACCGACGATTTACCTCCCCAAATGACATTTTTCAATACAGTTATCCCCATTCTAATGCACTTATTCAGTTGTTAAGTTAAAAACTGTACTGTTTTGCACAAGGCGGCAAGCGCGGTGAGCTGCGTAAAACCAAATGACAACCAATGGAAAGTGATGTTACATGATGACGTCGGATTTCCGACAGTATATCGCAGAATATACTGTCGCAAATTTTTGACGTTATCCAATCAGACGTCGCGTTACATACGCAAGTGCATTAGAATCAGGGTTATCGGTATCATAAACTAGGCAAAGCTTTTTTTTCTAAATTTCACAGACGTCATTCCGATTTAAATTCAATATTCAATGTTAAATAAAATCTCTTTTCCAACAAGGTCTATCGGGACCCGAATTGTATAGTGACTTAGAATATAAATCAAGAAAAATATATATATGCAATGACTTCAGGACCCAATTTCGTAAAATCATTCTTCGATTTTAAAAGATTGGGCACAACATAAATGTTATATGAAAGACTGCGTGTATGGTAGTTATCCCAATCACGGTTGACAACTTTGCTTCCCTCTTTAATTGCACGCCGGTGGGTCAGGCCTCAGATTCTGTGACTGTTCTAGCGTAAAGGCTTACTGGGAATTAGAATTTAATTTTATGTAATGTTAGCTGGTGCCTGATGCTCTGTCTCTGGTTGGGCCCATCGGAGTCTAACTGTTGGTTTTCTTTTGCTCCAGCTTTTCAGTGGTTTCTTGCTGTCGAGGCCTCAGCGTTGTTTCATCTCTGTGGCTGCTTGATTTCTGTATTCTCGGAGATGTTGCACTGATAAGTTAGGCGGCCTTTAAATGACGTGGACAAATTATTCGTCTAAATCGCGACAGAAGTAAGGGCGAGGACTGCAGCCGCGTAAAATCGAGTGAAGCCCCCAAATGAACTTCTTTTCACTAACCGTTCCAAGGTGGTTCTAATGCCGTGGTTTATTTTTTTATGGTTTGTCTTTGAGTGTGTGTGTGTCGCTTATATATTTTCTGTTTTGGATAGCCAATTGGCCCTTTTGCGGGACAGTAGCTGTCATTTTTGGATTTCCGCTACATATGTTTCAATTATGGTCTAGTTATTTCGTGTTTGTGTTTCTTTTCTTTTGGTGTCTCTGATGGGCGCTGTGGGTTAATTGTATCGATTCCTGATCATTTCAGCACTCTTTATACCGACTTTTGATATAACACTTATATTTTTTCTGTTTTGGATAGCCAATTGGCCCTTTTGCGGGACAGTAGCTGTCTTTTTTGGATTTCCGCTACATATGTTTCCATTATGGTCTAGTTATTTCATGTTTGCGTTTCTTTCCCTTTGGTGTCTCTGATGGGCGCTGTGGGTTAATTGTATCGATTCCTGATCATTTCAGCACTCTTTATACCGACTTTTGATATAACAACACGTTTCAACAGTAATTTTAATCGATTATATCTTAAGCTCGATATGAACGATTCATGATATTTACACTTAATACACAAAGAAACAAATGTTTTGCTTATTTCTTAGAATCTCCTTGTTATCCATCCTTAGACCCCACATCCGCAGAATATATATGTTACATCTCTGTGACTTATGATAACCAAATATGATAATGTCTAACCTGTAAAGCTAGTGCCAGCTGAAAACCATCCCTAGACCTCACAGATCCACAACCCAAAGCTCCCGACGAAGCAATGTTATTAACTGGCACTATACCTGTTCAATACAAGAGAACGAAAAGATCAGAAAAGAAGTTGAGCACAAACCATACACATATGCAACGACAGCCATTAACAATAAAAAATAAAAATAACAATAACAACAACAACAAAAACTAAGCAATAGTTTAGAAGTAGGCATGTTTATACTGGAGGTTCACTGATATGATACGGTCTCACTGTTTTTTTTTTTTTGTTTTTGGTTTTTGTTTTTTTGATGGTTTGTTTGTTTGTTTTTTGTTTTTTATGCTTTTGTTTTTGTTTTAAAAGCGAAATCTTGCCTTTATATAAATATTATGTCCAGTCCTTCGCTTTTCTTTAATTAACATGTACAGAAGAATTTGATTTAAGCGTTTGCCTCCACTTCTATTTTGAAAACATTCTAATGGGTATGAATTGTGCACCACTTGTCACAGGGTATAATACAGTACAGAGTACAATACGGTACCATATATGTATAGACCATCGGTTATAGGAGAATCGTGCGTCCAGGAAATCGTCTGATGACACTTTGAGGATGCGCAGGTCGGTAACGAGACTTCGGTGGTCGCATATGTGTTTCTTATATCCTGATTTGTTTGATTTGAGGTTTAACATCCCCGTCAACACTGTAATGGTCATTTTGGAGACGTTGCTTCCAATTTTGTGGGACTTTAACCCGACGTTTACCCATTCTGAAATGACATCTCAAGCCCAGTCGCCCAATGAAACCAATAGGGTTTATAAGCATGGACAAAGGGACTCGCACCGCTTTGCCTGGGCAGGCTTTAAGTCTGTCTACTTATGATTTTCCATCCTTTACACTACACTTCCTCATAATCTTATAAAAGAACAACTTAATGATTTAATTCAATGGACATTTCATAGGGAAGACTCCCTCTATCTTGCATGTAATATAAGAAATGCGTTTTTCGCGTTTTTAACTTCTGAAGAGCATAAAACTATACTTTATGGTCATGTCAGAAGGTGTGTGAACCTTCCACCTTTCTACTTAACAATATATACAGAAGATTTGGTACTAGGTTATTTAGACAAGTTGTGGATATTCCGATGGGTACTAATTGCGCACCACTTGTGGCTGATCTGTTTTTTGTTTTGTTATGAGAGAGACTTCATGATGTTCCTGTCTGCTGATAACCAGTCTGAAATCATTGAAGCTTTTAGCTCCACTTCTTGATATTTATATGATTTATTAATTATTGATAATACCTATTTCGATGGTTTGATCAGACAAATTTACCCCCCCCCCCAGAACTTCAGTTAAATAAAGCAAATTCTTCTGGTACCGAGGCTCCGTTTTTGCATTTACATCTATCTATTGTGGATGGGTTTGTTTCTTGCAAACTTTATGAAAAACGCGATGATTTTGATTTTGAGATTGTAAACGTTCCTTTTTGGATGGTGATGTTCCACGTGCGCCATCCTAAAGCGTTTATATTTCACAATTAATTCGATTTGCCAGAGCGTGTAGTCATGTAACTGACTTCAACACTCGTAATAAATTGTTAACGGCTATCACTACCATAAACTATGCAAAGCCTTTTCAAAATTTTATGGACGTCATTCTGATTTAATTTCAAAATTCAATACTGGACTTAAAACTCTCCTGCAACAAGGTCTATCAGAACCCAAATTTTATGGTGACTTAGTATATAAATTTAGAAAAATTTATAACCGCAATGACTTCAGCACCCAATTTCGTAAAATCATTCTTCGACATAAAATGATTGGGTACAAAAAATGTTATGTTGTTAGAAACACAGTTGACATGTTTGCTTCCCTCTTTTTTGTCAATCACGGTTGACAACTTTGCTTCCCTCTTTAATTGCACGCCGGTGAGTCAGGCCTCAGATTCTATGACGGTTCCAACGAAAAGGCTTATTTTGGTTGGTACCTGATGCTCCTGTCTCTGGTCGGCCCATTGGAGTCTAACTGTTGGGTTTCGTTTGCTCCAGCATTTCTATTGCTTCCTGCCGTCGAGTCCTCACCGTTGTTTCATCTCTGTGGTTGTTTGATTTTTTTGTTCAAGGAGATGTTGCACTGATGAGTTAGGAGGCCTTCATGCGGACTGAACAAATTATATGTCTTAATCGCGACGGAAGTAAGGGCGAGGATTGTGGCCACGTAAAATCGATGTAAGCCCCCCCCCCCCCCCCCCAACACAGTGAAATTCGTTTCCGCTGACCGTTCCAAGGCGGTTCTTCTGTCGCGGTTTATTTTTGTTATGGTTTGTCTTTGGGTGTTTGTGTGCCTTAAATAATTTTATTTTGGATAGCCTTTTGGCCATTTTGTGGGAAAGTAACTGTCCTTTTTTCCGCTGTTGGTGTTTCCGTTGGGGTCTGTTGCTTCATGTTTGTGTTTCTTTCCCTTTGGTGTCTCTGATGGGAGCTGTGGGTTAATTGTGTCGATTACTGATCATTGCCTCTGCTTCTATTTTTAGATCATCTAAACGGTTTACCAGTACTCGTGTGCGGGTCGGATTTAGCTCGCGTGGAAGCATCGTGCAGTCTTTTTATATCGTGATGAATATGAATATCAACCGAGGCGCAGCCAAGGTTGATATTCATATTCGGAAGGGTGGCATTTGTTTCTATCACCATGTTAAGAATATAATATTTATTTTATTATACCGGAAAAAACCACTAATACCCGTTTGCTGGTTTTAAACAATTAATAAGATAATAATGGTCTTTTATAAATAAAAAAAAACTTGAGTGTGGATAAGCGTCATAAGAAACATTTTGGTACTAACATCTTTTAACTTTGTGGTTTAGACTCTTTTCCTCTAGCTTCCTTGAAGAACCGAACTGTACGCGCACCCAATTCCGCGCCAGTGATAGTCGAAATTGTTGCAGGGCGATATTAAAAAAAAATATCGGCAGTATTCGTTTGTGGAGATTGATCATGAATCGGTCACCGTTGATTCAGAAAGTGCAGTTACAAATGCGCAATGTAATGTTTGTCCGCTTATCTATATGCCTAGGCTAGGTAAACTGACGCGTTCAATATGACCCAAATAGTATTGGCAGGGCGGTAAATCTCCTCACAATCAAACAAAACACCCTAGGACAGTTTACTTGTCAATTAGGCGACCTTTCAATTTACCTGTCATTAGAATAGTCTCAATGAGGCGAGTCTAATGAGTACACACAACATACCTTTATTAAAAAGAAGTTCTAAAAGTAATCTTAAGGCATGTTTCCATCAGAGCTCATAAAACTTGCCATATGAATATTCTCAGTAGTTCGAACTGCCCCTATCTCGCTGAATAAAGTTTCATCATTCCAAGAGTATTTTAGATTTTGATGTTTAATTGTAGGAAACAAATGCATGTAGTAGTCTTGCGAACACATACCAATAACATATAAATCCCCTGGCACGTGTATAAAAAGGTCGGATATGTTTTGTTTTATACACTCTGAACATTTCTGCTGCTTTGGACACTGGCCTCTGCGTAAGTTTGGGAACCTGATTTCTGTCCCATCTGAAGCGTAGTCCCGAACAGCGTCAAGATCTATATGTAGTTTGTTGTCGTCAGTAAGATATCCTACCTAAAATGATCCAATAAACGAGATATGAAAAACAGAAGTGAAAACAATGAGCAGGAATCGATAAAATACCTCACACGTAAGTTATAAAATGAGTATCATTGTTAAACATCACCGCCACCTCACAATCAACAATAAAAATGCATTCTAAATTACTTCGAAACAATGACTAAGAATGTGATTATGCACTGTAATTTTAGAGTACATTTCATAATTACTAATAGTGGGATTATGTAAAACTATAATTTTACATTATATTGCGACATATAGCGTGACTATGTACTGTTATTTTACATAACAGTGCAACTCATAGTGGTTGACGCGTTGTAATTGTCGTTACCTATTGCCAAATTGATTGAGTGTTTTGGGGGTTTTAACGACACGTCAACCCGTCTGGGCCCTTTTGTGTCGTCTCTCAGGGAAAGGGAGAAAAGAGATAGAAGAGATAGAAGAGATAGTAGAAAGATGATGGTGGGAGACTGAGGCGAAAGAGGAAAATGAACGGAAGTGTAGAAACGGAAAATATAACAACATTTCCCCTCTACCCTTACCTGCTGCAAGGACAGCAAGCCTTGTCCAGCTGTAAGCCAATATCAGTTGGACACCCCAGTGACCCAAGATACATATCAATTTTTCCTCACCCAACCACGCCCACATACTGACTAATAGGGGGTTTATGCATTTTTAATTTACATTACATTGTGATAAACAGAGGGATTTATATTAATTTGCGATACATAGCGGGACTATGCACTGTTATTGTACCTAGTGGTGTTATGGCCCAGAAAACATGTACACTTCATATTTTCCAGTTCTGTGGTGTATTCCTTGCTTCCAAAGGAGAACCCTTTTATAGAACATATTATGGTAACAATGCGATTAATGGTGGAATTATGCAATGTTATTTTACATTACATTGTGACTTATAGCAGGATTATACATTGCGATTTTACATTAAAGGTAATGTACAAAGATATAGACATCCTGCATTGATTTAAGGAACCAAATCTAAATTATCTTTACAAGTCGTAGATTTTATCAAAAGTTTGAGTCTACGCATAGCACGCATTAATTTGTGTAGTCATATGAATTATTGGAAAGTAAAATGACAAAACTGTTTATGTGTACGTTGTGCTGGTGTGCCAGTAAATATGAGAGTGTATAACAGCCAAAGATTCGTAATGTTCACTTAAGTCTCACATTTAAAAAAAAAATACCAATCTGTTACTATGACAAATGTACAAATGGACTTCCTTCTGAATCCCATTTGTATTGATACATTGCTTGTAATCTCTTTGCATGTTACATATGTTGTGATACAAATAAAATATTGTTTAAACGAAATGTACTAACGAAACCAAAAAACAGTAAAACAGGTACATCTATCTACAGTAGAACTTCGATGGCTCGAACACCGATGGCTCGTTTACCATGGATGTGTCGAACCCATCTTTGAGCCCCTAGCGAAATCCTCTACATAAGAAATAGTTGGAGATAATTAAGGAGATTTTAGTCTTTTATCTGGCAAATGTATGCTGTGTGTACTCATTAGAATCGCCTCGATGAGGCGATTCTATTGAGTACACACAGCATACATTTTCATTATAGAACACCGAAAGGATGTCTAAAAGTGTCTCGTTATGCCTCCTGACAGTAACCCTCAATGGCTCGAACTACCCCTGTCTCGAACAGATTTTCGAGGTCCCAAAGGTGTTCGAGCCATTGAAGCTCGACTGTAGTTTTCTTTCATTTCACATTGTAGGTTAACCTTATGAAAAAAATCGCCATCCAAGCTAGCCATCTGACATTTTTCAAAAAGTGAAAACACAGAGGAAAATTGATATACTGTATTATGGAATGGAAGTCAACATCGTGTACATGTATATTAAAAAGAGAAACGATCAGGAACTGATACAATCGGATCCCAAATTCACAACATCACCAGGGAAACAAGTCGAACACCTGTTTGTTTTGAAAGCATGAGAGCGTGTGGAAAACTTAAGGAAATTTTCCAGTCAATCCCGGGTTTGCCCATTTTAGGTGTAAATGGGTAGCAGTGATGTAAAAGCCACTGTCTCTCTCTCTCGCGCGCGTGAAAACACCCGGAATGAGTGTTCGAGAGCGATTCAATAAGCTTGAAGCTTTCATCGCAATCGAACTAAAATAAATTAGTATAAACTAATCCCGGGTTTTAATCATTAATCATTGTGACGTATAATACAGCTGACGTGTCAATAGAAAATAACATTACCAGGCATGACCTTTTCTTAGATGATTCCGGAGCAAAAATACCCCCTATATAATCTACGCCATGGGCGGAGACAATTAGTCATGGAGATATTACAATTTGAGGTTTGAAATGTTTCATGAAAATAGGGCAACATCACACTGCCTCATTAATAGTCATGCAGTATTCTATGATGTCAAAAATGCCCATTAAATTTTCTAAACCGTTTAAATATGTACTCACCAAACATATGAATTAAAGAAACTTATCTCAACTGATATTCAAAACCAGTTTCCTCCTATTTTCAGTCGCAAGCCTTTGCTTCCCTCTTTAATTGCACGCCGGTGGGTCAGGCCTCAGATTCTATGACGGCTCCAACGTAAAGGCTTATTGTGAATTAGAGAGATCTAATTCAAGGTAATGTTGGTTGGTGCCTGATGCTCTGTCTCTGGTCGGGCCCATCGGAGTCTAACTATTGGTTTTCTTTTGCTCCAGCATTTCAGTGGTTTCTTGCTGTCGAGTCCTCACCGTTGTCTCACCTCTGTGGTTCTTTGCTTTTTGTGTTCACGGAGATGTTGCACTGATGAGTTAGGAGGCCTTCATGCGGACTGAACAAATTATTTGTCTAAATCGCGACGGAAGTAAGGGCGAGGATTGTGGCCACGTAAAATCGATTTAAGCCCCCCAGTGGAAATCATTCCACTGACCGTTCCAAGGCGGTTCTTCTGTGGCGGTTTATTTATGGTGTTGTTTGTTACTTACTGTGTGTATCACTTGTGTCTTTTTATTTTGGATGACCATATGGTCATTTTGTGGGAAAGTAACTGTCCTTATTGCCTTCCTTTGTTTAGGATTCCATTATGGTCTGGTCGCTTAATGTTTGTGTTTCTTTCCCTTTGGTGTCTTTGATGGGTGGAGTAAGTAAATTGTATCGATTCCAGATCTTTGTTTTACTTCTACTTTAATTCCAATTTAATTTGAATAATTTATTGAAATTATCTAATTTTCAGTTTCCGTGTTTGTAAGTAGATGAAATAACATAATAACATACAGAACTTACTGATCTGTTTAAAAAAAGGCATGTGAAACACTTACCTCAAGTTATCTAAATGAAATTTTAAATTAAGTGGTAGTTATAACATTTGGTGCCTCTGGGAGGAGTGGGTTAATTGTATCGATTCCTGATCATTGCATCATTCACTTCTATTAAACATTAAAAATACATAAAACTTTCATTTAGGTTTGAATTTCGAAATTATACTTCTCGATCATATCCTAAATTGTGAACACCATACACAGTAATTAGACGGCATGAGAATAAAATATATTATGCAGCTGCATAATGGAATGCATTGTAGTTTGCAATTATTTTACAAAGTTTTAAAACACCATGACACCACATGATATCGCATTGTGGATGTAAACAAAGAAACTCTTTGAAACAAAAAGTGTGCCAGAGATAAAAATTAGCATAACTTTAGAACGAATGGGGTTTTATTCATGTGTTTTTAATAAATTGACTCTGTGTCTGCTTTATCCCTGTTTAATACCAAGAATATTTAAAATTTCCTCTCAACTGCTCTTTCAATTGCCACATAAATTGGGATTATGCATGGTAATTTTACAAGAAATTTCGATTTACAGTGGGATTTAATGTGCTGTAATTTTACATACCATTGTGACTAAAAGTTTGATTATTCCCTGTAATTTAACGTAACATTGTGGATTTACTGCACTGCAATTTTGCATCATATAGTGATTAAATAGTGAAGATTCGCACTGTAATTTGACATAACATTGTTGCATTTAGTGAGATTGTGCACTGTAATTGTACATTACATGTGACATACCGTGAGATTATGCATTGTAATTTCATATTACTTTTGTGACTCAAAGTGGGATAACGCACTGTTATTCTGCATAAAAAATGTTACATATAGTGGGAATGTGCACTGCAAAATGGAAGTGAAGGCAATGATCAGGACTCGATACAATTAACCCACAGCTCCCATCAGAGACACCAAAGGAAAAGAAGCACAAACATGTTACATCAAGACCCTAATGGAAACAGCAATAGCGGAAAGTCAATGGACAGTTACTTTCCCACAAAATGGCAAATTGGCTATCCAAAACAAAATAATATAAGCGATACACACACTCAAAGACAAACTATAACAGAAATAAACCGCGACAGAAGAACCGCCTTGGAACGGTCAGTGAAACGAGTTCCAGTGGGGGGCTTAAATCGATTTTACATGGCGGCAATCCTCGTCCTTATTTCCGTCGCGATTTGGACAAATAATTTGTCCGCATGAAGGCCTCCTAACTCATCAGTACAACATCTCCGCGACATAAAAATAAAAAAAAACACACGATATGGTGAGGACTCGACAGCAAGAAACCACTGAAATGCTGGAGCAAAAGGAGACCAACAGTTAGACTCTGATTGGCACGACAAGAGAGAAAGCATCATGCACCAACCAGCATTGCATAAAATAAGATTCTCTCTAATTCTCAGTAAGCCTTTACGCTGGAACCGTTATAGAATCTGAGGCCTGACCCACCGGCGTGCAATTAAAGAGGGAAGCAAAATTGTCAACCCTGATTGGGTTAACACCCATGCATGCAGTCTGTCGTATAACAAGTATGTTGTAACCTATCTTTTTATATCGAAGAATGATTTTACGAAATTGGGTGCCGAAATAATTGCATTTATATAGTTTTCTCAATTTATATACTAAGTCTCCATAAAATTCAGGTTCCGATAGACCTTGTTGCAGAAGAGATTTTAGTCCAACATTTAATTTTGAAATTAAATCGGAATGACGTCTATAAAATTTTGAAAAGACTTTACGTAGTTTATGATACCGATAACCCTGAATAAGAAGTTTAGCAGTTAACAATTTATTACGAGTGTTGAAGTCAGTTACATGATTAGACACTCTGGCAAATCGAATTAATTGCGAAATCTAACCAAATCAAAATCATCGCGTTTATCATAAATTTTTGCAAGACACAAACCCATCTACAATAGATAGATGTAAATCCAAAAACGGGGCCTCGGTATCAGAAGAATTTGCTTTAATTAACTGAAGTTCTGGGGGGGGGGGGTAATTTGGCTGATCAAATCTTCAAAAAGGTATTGTCAATATTTAATAAATCATCCAAGTATCTAGAAGTTGAGCTAAAGGCGGCAATGCTTTCAGATTGGTTGTCAACGGAAAGGATCAATTCTACATTACATTTTGGCATGTAGTGAGTCTATGCACTGTAATTTTGCATTATATTGTAATTTCGGCTCACCCGCTGCAAGCATGTGCGCTCGAGGAAGATTCTTCCAGACTGTTTTCACACCCAAAGTCTTTCAATGTGCATGAAAAAATCTAATTTTGACTTACGCTCATCCTTGTAGCAAACTTGTAGGTTCTGACCAGATTTGGCGCATGCGCGATCTGACCAGAGTTCAGGTTCTTCGCTGGGCGCACGTGTTCAAAGGTATTTATAAATTGACCAGGCTCATATTATAAGAATCTGATATGGGGTTCTGTTGTAGATGGGCGTTTCCAACCCGAGGGATCACCGTGCTGAGCGGAACCGAGGCTATGCCGAAGTTCCGCTCAGCACGGGCATTCCGATAGTTGGAAAGTAACTGTCCTTTCGGCTTTCTGCTATTGATGTTTCCATTAGAGTCTAGTCATTTCATGTTTGTGCTTCTTTCCCTTTGGTGTCTCTGGTGAGAGCTGTGGGTTAATTGTATCGATTCCTGATCATTGCCTTCACTTCTATTTTGGAAACGCCCATTTACAACAAAACACCATATTAGATTCTCTCTCTTGCACAACATCGCTGATTTTTTCTTTTTATTTTATTAGACGTTTTATTTTTCGCGCACTATACTTATGTAGTTTGCCTGAGTAAGAACGCCAGGGTAAGGTCAAAATTTATATCCCAGGCGAAAACCATGGCGAGGCTAAAATCACCGTGCGTTTAGCCAACAAGAAATAAAATAAGTAGACTAATGATCTTAATCCTCAAAAGCATATAAAATCCAATTCAACAAGGACAGTTGTCAGTTTCTGGCACTATCGTGGGGCGCTGTGGTAAAGCATCGGATTTGAGATCGAGAGGTAGTCGGTTCGATCCTCGCAAGCGCCATGTGTTGTTTCCTTGAGCCAAGAAACTTTATTCACATTGCTTAGTACTGGTTCCTACTCGGGAAAAGAGGGCCACATGGAAGATTAGTACTAGTACTAAATGTGTTACCCTCTTTAAATAAGGTCGATTATTATAATTATTTTATTATTATTATCATAGCTGTTTTGAAAATCATTTCGGGAGATAAATCGTGGGTTTTACGGTCGCAAATTCCTTTTTTTGGCACCGTAAAACCGCCGATTTACCTCAGCAATTTTGTGTCAATTTTGTACACATATATCCCCTAAATAAACATTACCTTGAACAGCAGAAAATCTCCATTACCACTACCGGCAGGCGTTTGGCGGTAATTGTACACCTGGTAGACTTCATTATCCGAAACTGACACCGGACCCGCCAGATTTCCAAATGTCATTTTGTATTGGGAACTCGTAAGCGGTTCTACAGAAACTCCAGGGAAATCTGTGCTAAAATCTACGGAAAGATCTTGCATTTCATCAATCAGCATGTTTGGCTTGAAATTCTTCTTGAAATCTGCTAAACAGTCCAGTGAATTTTCGGAGCAAAGTTTATTGTACAACTGAAGCGTGGCTTTGGCCATTGTGTGAGCGGCCAGAATACCATATCTTAGATAAACTGGCTGAATTGGAAATTTTGTCTTAGCTTCTTCCAATGACAAACCTTGACAAGACGGCGACAAGGCTGGATCGCAATTTGAAATAGACACAAACAATTCATTCAGCCAGGGGTTCAATATCACTTTTTCTTTGAGCAGAGTAATATTTGTCATCAGTGATAACCAGTAGTCGGTAAACGTTGTGATCTCTGTATATGGCGCTGAAACACTCATAGAACCTTTCGTTTTCGGCATAACTACACCGGTTGACATGAAGACGTCACTCTGCACCCCAACTGACTCGGAGAGAATAAAGATGGGTACATCAGCTACTCCTTTACTGTCAACAGCGTACAGAACCTTGTTAGCAACTTCTCTGCTGGCAAACAGAATCACACCACCGATCACAGGAGACTGAAGCATGATCTCTTGCAGATAAGTGTTGATTTCTTCTACCGACACGTCACCGTCTTCTGACACACTGATTGCAAGTTCCTTAGAGACGCAGATTAGGTTTTGCCGCGCGTTCTCTGCCAAGGATTGTATACATGTTTTACAATATAAATTGTCCTCGTACATAATGGCAATCCTGTTCCAGTTCAGCTCCTTCATCAGTAAAATCATCGTCTGAAAAGAGGAAAGACTGTAATGGTTCTTATATAGCTTCTGCAACTTAAACAAGGGGTAAAACTCGTAAAAAAGATTTGAAAGACATCTCCAGACACAGGGGCTAGTCGCTAGCTATTATACTATCCAGTATGATAAAATACAGTATTTAACAGCAGCCTTTTTGAGAGGTAAGCTATAATAAAATATAGTATTTTACAGTATAGGAAAGTATATCTTTCCTCTCAAACAGTTTGCTGCTAGCCCCCGTTTCTCCAGCTGGACCAGTAGAACGGTTTTAAAATAATTTCACAGGAAAGTTCATCTCGTGTTCCTTTACCAGAAAATGCTAAAATGGTTCCACCCTATTGTTTGTACGAGATAGGCATCGGTGCCAAAAACAGAAATATTTTTAAACGACATTACTCCTAGACCAGTTATCCAATTTGAAATTAAAATAAAGAAATGTTTCTTATGCCAATTTACGAAAATGATTAAAATGGTTCTGTTACATTAAACAAGATAAATGCCAGATCTAAAGATAGAAACATTTTTAACTCTTATCATGCTGTTCACGACAACCCCTATCTTTGGAAACAGTGTAGATCCAGATCAGATGGCTTCGGAAGATCTACACTGTTTTACATTAAGTTTATGGCTTTGTAAAAATAAATTACATCAAGTAATCTGATTGGTTCAGAGTCAGAAATGGGTGTGGCTAAACTGAATATTCAGCAGGATAAGGGTTTACAATATGTCATGAAATCTTAAGCCACTGATCCTATTTTGTATCACTAGCACAAGTTATGACTTATCTTGAACTCAGGTGAGCGATCTAGGATTAGTATGGCATTGTTGTTGTTATTTACTGTTGTTGTACTTAATGCTGTTGTTTCTGTTGTTGTTTGTGGTTGTGGTATTGATGATAATGTTGTTGTTGTTGCTGCTGCTGCTGCTGCTACACTAGAGGTCAAATTGAGCAATTCTTCTTCTGAGACGCAGTTTGCAGAGCCAGTCGTGAAGTGAATGAATGCCAGGATAGTTTTCTTTAGTTTGCCAGGGCAATATCGTGACATGCATGTATACTGATAGTTTCAGTCTCTTAATGGGGGTGGTTGGGTGAGGCAAAGGTGACATGTAGCTTGCGACACTGGGGCGTTCAAATGATATTAGCTTGTATTTGGGCAGTGCCTTCTGTCCTTGCAGCATGGAAGGGTAGAGGGGAGTTTTGTTATTTCTTCTGTTTCACTTCCATTCATTTTCCTTTCTCATCTGTCCATCACTTTCACCTCATCTACTATATCTTCTATCGCTTTTCTCCCTTTCTTTGGAAGATGACACATAATGACCCACCAGGGTTGACGTGTCGTTAAATCAAAGTCAATCAATCAATCAATCAATCAATTAATCAGTCCGTCATTCAGTTCATCTCTTAATCTCGTTTTCGACACTCTGCATTTTCCGCCAACCCGCAGCAGAAGAAAATCCACTAATATTATAATGTTATTAATCAAGTAATTTCGTATTGGCCCAGGTACAGGTCCGAGGTCTGCTGTATTGGCACGAGGCCGAAGGCCGAGGCCAATACAGCTGACCGAGGACCTGTAACTGGGCCAATACGAAATTACTTGAATAATGACAATTTTATTAATTGACGCAATTAAAAACATGATCTATGATTTTTGAATATTGGTTGACCTTGTGTAATATAGGATAATCAATTAATAATATTATATAAAGACCACCTTGTGGACTGTTCAAAGGGGTTCCTGCCCAACTGAAAACCGATATCAGTTCGACGCCCCAGTGACGCAAAATACACAACACCTTCGCCACCCCCACCCCCACCCCACACAACTCCGCCACCCCTCCATTACAAAAACACACCTGTTCAAAAATTTTGAAATATTGAAAATTTTACCACCAAAAACCAAAATTTTCAGATAAAGAATTCTGATATTTTTCGTATTTCTGCTCTATACATAGATTCCGGTACTCGTCAGATCCGCATCGGCGAGGTGGTTCTGACTATGTTTTGGAGCAGAAATATGAAATATAATATACACCCCTGTAAACCCCAGTTTGACTGTATAAAAGTGGGGTTTATGGGAGTCAAAACTATATACTAGGCGTGTTTTCTTGATTCCATGAGCTTAAGGTAAAGTATTTTTTAAATACTTACAAAAACAACATGTACGGTATTGGAATTTGTCCCGAGCTAATGCAGGAATACGAGGACTGTTCAAATATGAATGCAAATAGAACGTTTTCTCATGCACTAATGCGAAAATCACCTGGAAATAAATATCACAGCGTAGAAAAACATTTTACCTATACATTGATACCAAACCTGTTAAAATCCGTCCACTTTAACCATGTATATCGTTCGATAAACACTGTCTACTCTTGTATACTAATACAAAACATGGTTGGAAGAAGGTCAGAGTACGCCGTTGAAATACGGTCCTATATTAAGAATCGTTGTATTCTTGGTATACGGTGCAAAGACATTTTTGATGAAATATGTTCGGTTTATGGGCATAATGAAATGTCTTTTCCGACAGTTTTTCGTTGGTGTAAGAAATTCAGCTGTGGGGTAGGCTCAACAGAAGATGCACCACATGATCGTCGGCCGAAAAGAGCAACATCTGCCAAGATGGTTGCTAGAGTGAAAAATAGTTGCTACCGATGCACGATACACCACTAGGCAAATAGCTAGTATGGTTGTCATCTCATTAGGAGCAGCTCATACAATTCTGAAACGGGATTTGAAAATGAGAAAGATCTGTGCTAGATGGATTCCCCATCTGTTGACAGATGAGCAGAAAAAGACACGCGTTCAGTGCGCCAAGAAGTTGCTTAAAAAGTTTCCAAATTACAATGCACGGTCTTTCGCTAATGTCGTCACAGGTGACGAGACATGGGTTCACTTTTTTTAGCCAAAACGAAAGATTCAGAACAAAATATTGGCAACAAAGTATTGCAAAAGATCACGCATTGCAAAGCGGACCATGAGCGTCAAGAAGGTAATGTATGCCATATTCTTTTCAAATCAGGGCCCTGCTATTTAGGTTGCTGTGCCTAAAGGCAAATCTGTAAATGCGAAGTTTTACAAGAATAAAGTTCTTCGAAAATCGAAGAAATATTTCAAAGAACGAAGACCCGCAACTGGTTTGGCCAATGTCAGATTGCTACATGACAATGCGTCATCGCACAAGGCGTTCATTATGCAAGACTATCTGAATCAGGAAAAGGTTGGTGAAATCCCTCAACCCCCGTATTCCCCTGACCTTGCCCTGTGTGACTTTTTTTTGTTCCCGCGGCTGAAAAAATACCTTTCTGGTCGAAAATTTGTACAGCGCAAACACCTCGGTTCTGCAATATTCCAGTGCCTTCATAGTATACCTCGAAAAGACTACCAAAATGCATTCAATGATTGGATCAGAAGACTGAAAGTTTGTATATCTGTTAAAGGGGAATACTTTGAGGGGACAAAATAAATTTTTCATCGATATCTATCACGGAATCATTTTTATGTGCTTAGTTGCATTCATATTTGAACAGTCCTCGTATTCGCTGAATTTAAAATAATTGTATACAACGAATGATTCAGGTATTTACCTCAATTTGTTTGGAATCATCAGGAATTACTCTGTAAAAGTTGGGGTAAGAGTTCCTGTTCCCCAGGGGCGTAGCTGTAGCAGACACAGATATCTGTAGAAAGCTGTTTTCCTTCTCCCCAAGATTCAGTGCTTCCGCTACTTGCCCACTTTCCTCGCTCCTGGAAGGACCAATGATTCCTGGAGAAACGTACACAGTACAGTAAAACATGGCCCTGAGTCACTCACCTGAGCCATATTATCACGAAAACCTGCCTGTATAATTCTGACCCCTTTCAACCCCACTTTTATATAGTAAAACTGGGGTTTATAGGGGTAAACCTTATTTCTCTTATTTTTGCTCTAACATATAGACTGTGGGTACTCGTTAGAACCGCCTTGATGAGGCGGTTCTAACGAGTACCTACAGTCTATATTTTGAGCAGAAATAAGAAAAATATCACAATTTTTCATTTTAAAATTTTAGTATTTTCGGCGGTAATGTTTACAATGTATTTGTATAGGCGTGTTTTCGTGACGTTGTGCAAAAGAAAGGAAGGTAATATAAGGTGGAGTGGAGAGTTTGGCGGTGACACAAGGAACACTTCTGTGAAATTATTTTAAAATCAGTCTAGCTGTTTAGAAGCAGAAGTCATTTTAAGGTTGTTGTTTTATGCTCTGGTGGTCGCCATGTCCAGCTAGAGGGTAACCCATGGAACATTCTTATGAAGGTGTTTTCTTTTAGAGGAAGAGGTCTTCTAAAAAGTTTTTTTTTCTATTTTTATGTTCTTGCGACCATCTTTTTCAAGAGAGTGGAACAATTTGAGCAATGCTGACAGATGGGTGCACAAAAGACATTCGTGTGAAATCATTTATTAAAAATTCCCTTGTTTAGGAGGTGGTCATATAAAGTTTTGTTTTCTATTTTCAAGAACTGACAGCATCCTTGTTTAGCAGAGTGGAACCGTTTGAGCATTATTGAAAGAAGGTCACCGAAGAAAGATTCTTATGAAATTACATTTCAAAGTATTTCAATCTGTTAATGAGAAGAAGCCATTAGGGCAAGAGGTTGGTTCAAGTTTCTTTCTAATTTAAGCTCTGATGGCCATATTGTTCATCGGTGCTTAACAATTTGAGCAATTTTGCTAATTCATCACCCAAGGAACATTTCAAAAGCTATCGATAGGTTTAGGAACAGAGGTCGTTTAAATGGGTTATCTATTTTTATCTCTGGCGGCCATCTTTTTCATTCGAGCAGAACAGTTTGATCAACTTTGGTAGAGAGTCACCAAGGAAGCATTCTTCTGAAATTATTTCAAAACCCATCCACTAGTTAGGAACAGAGGTCGTTTGGACGTTTTATCTGTTTTAGATCTGGTGACCATCTTGTTAATCGGAGCGAAATGGTTTGAACTATTATGGTAAATTCTAATGCATTTGCGTATGTAACGCGACTTCTGATTGGATAACGTCAAAAATTTGCGACAGTATATTCTGCGATATACTGTCGGAAACCCGACGTCATCACGTAACGTCGTTTTTCATTGGCTGGCATTTGGTTTTATGCAGCTCACAGCGCTTGCCGCTTTGAGCAAAAAAGTACACTTTTTTAAGAAAACAACCGAATAAACGCATTAGAATGGGGATAACTGTATTGAAAATTGTCATTTGGGGAGGTAAATCGTCGGTTTTACGGTCGCAAATTCCGTTTTACGGCTCCGCTGACGCGTCGCCGTAAAACGAAATTTCCGACCGTAAAACCGCCGATTTACCTCCCCAAATGACAATTTTCAATACAGTTATCCCCTAAGTAGCTCCCAAGGAACATCCATGTGAAATTATTTCAATATCCATCCGCCAGTTTAGGAGAAGAAGTCATTTAAAATCCATTTGTAGCTCTGGTGGCAATCTCGTTTATCTCAGCAGAACAGCATGGGCGATTTTGGTAGAGGGTCACTGCAGAAACATTCATGTTAAAATATTTCAAAATCCGTCCACTGGTTAAGTAGGACACGTTTCAAGTCTTTATTATTCTTAGTTCTGGTGGCCATCTTATTCATCGAAACAGAATAGTTGTACAATTGTGGTAAAGGGTCAACCAAGAAAAATATTTAAAAATCCATACACTGGTTAAAGAATAGAAGTCGTTAAAGGTTTACCTGTTTTAGCTCCGATGGCCAGCTGAACAGTTTGGGCAACTTTGGTAAAGCGTCACTCAAGGGACATTTCTGTGAAATTATACTAGCTGAGGTGGAGAAGTCGTTTAAAGGTTTTTCTTTTTTAGCTCTTGTGACCAACTTGTTTATGTAAGCTAAACAGTTTGATCAATTTTGCAAGGAACAATCCTGTGAAATTATTTCACAATTCACCCACTGGGTAAGGAAAAGAAGTCATTCATCTGTTCTATTTAAGCTCAGGTGGTCATCCGAACAGACGGTTTGTACAATTTTGGTAGAGGGTCATCGAAGGAGTGTTTGAGTTTACATCCCAACAACAACTAAGGTCATACGGAGATGGGACCTCGGTTTAAAGACTCATCCGAAAGTCTGGAGAAGCCCGGGATCGATCCTGCGACCCCTGGTTTACAAGGCGAGTAGCGTAATCACTACACCACGGAGGCTTCTAGGGGTCACCGAAGGAACCTTCTGGTGGCATCATTGTAAAATCCTTCTGCTTGTTAAAGAGGCGAAGTCGTTTAGAGGTGTGTTTTTTATTTTATTTTATTTAAGCTCCAGTGGCCATCTTGTTCATCAGAGCAGAACGGTTTGATAAAATTTTGTAAAAAGCCAGCCCAATGAAATAGCTACGATTGTAAATTTCTGTCTTTTTTCATACAAAGAGTGTTAACCCTTGTCCTGCTGAACCCGAATATGCCTTTTCTTTGAAACAATGTAGATCCAGATCAGATGGCTTCTGAAGAAGCCATCTGATCAGGATCTACATTGTTTGTCATTCAGGTTGTGTATTTGTTGTTATAATTTGCATCAAGTAATCTGATTGGTTGATAATCAGTAGTGGGTGTGGCATATATGAATATTCAGCAGGACAAGGGTTAATCGAATTTTATTGCCAAAGACGTCCAAATAAAATTCGATTAACCCTTGTCCTGCTGAATATTCATATATGCAACCACTGGGCGTAAAATTTGATCTACGTAACTCTGGCCAGTCAAGTTACCTTGAACGATCATGGTAACTTGACTGGCAAGCGTTACGTAGACCAAATTCCAAGACGACAACGCACGCCCACATCGGGCCCGTGTTGCCGTCGAATTTCTGAGACAACAAGGAGTTATGACACTGCCTTGGCCAGCCAAATCCCCCGATATGTCGCACAATACGGATCCTTAGTATTTTCATATTAATATTCTAATACCAATTAGTAGGACCAGACACGAAGCTATCTCACTGTGTCCTCTACAGGTTTTCGAGCAGCGTGGGCACTGGCGAGACCGCGTTTGATCTCAGGTTGGCCTGGGCCATTGCTGGCCGCTTTTGCGGCGAGTACCATTTTCTTATAAGCTAGCTAAAATACCTACCCGCAGGCAAACGTCGCTAGGACAACGTCAAATCAACGTCGGTGCAACGCAACGACGTTGCATCGACGTAGATGTGACGTTGAACAAACGTCATGACGTACCGACGTTGATGTGACGTCACAATTACGTCATGTGTCTGCTGGGCTGTCGTGTAAAACTTACCGAGAAATAAATCGCCACTATCCCCTGTGTGGTTGAAGCTCTTGTAGCTGTAAGTTATGTCTAGTGTTCTCTCCACTGCAACTCTTGGTAACCCGCAGGTTTCGTAGCCTTTGAACCCTGAAATCATAACACATGTGTGGTCTAAGAAAATTATACTTTTTTCATCCCACTCCCCTCCCCGTCCCTGTGTGGGCCAACCCCCAACCCCGCCACACACGCACATATGCATTTATTTATTTATTTATTTATTTATTTATTTATTTATACAATATTTTAAGAGGATACACTTTTAGCTAAAATAGCCAGTCTACCAAGTGGCCCTCTATAAAACATATCAACCAGTAATACAAATATTTACAAATATATACATATGCATTTCTAAAACAATCTAAATCTTATGGATGCAATAAAACATGAGGTATACATGATTGTTAAAATCTAACATGATACTAGAATAAGTTAATTCAGTTCATTTAAAAGTATGTTTGTACAGCATTTTAAAATAGTATTGTTCTCGTTATAACCAACAGATAGTAAAAATGTGTGCCCGCAAATTTACATATCTGCTATTTTAAAAGCACTTTAGTTAAATGATATTGCACATTTTATTCTGGTTAAAATCAACAGTAAAATTCAAACCTGCACATTTATAAAGCTAGTAACCTGTGTAGATTCAACAAATGACCTTTGGTAATTCCAAATAAAAGTACTAATATAATATCTGAATTAAAATATCTTAAATTACCGACTTTCCTTTAAGATCGTTACAAGTACATAAAGTTTTTTAAGCCTGCTTTGAATTCCGTTAGGGATTTAGATGTTCTTAAAGACTCTGGTAAAGAGTTCCATAATTTTGAAGCGGAATATGAAAACGAGCGATCAAATAGCGCAGTACGTGACCTTGGTACAGATAAAAGGCCATTATTAGTTGACCTTAAAATGACAGTATGTGTTTCTGACATAGGTTTTAATAGGTTAGAAATATACGTGGGTGATAAATTATTTAGCGCTTTAAATGTCAATATCGCTTTGTTATACATCAGTCGTTTTGGTACTGAAAGCCATCCAAGCTGTTCAAACATTTGGGCGGACGGGGTCAGATAATCAGATTGCAAGATGATCCGAGCAGCTCGTTTTTGTAACTTGCATAGTCTTTCGATGTTTGTTTGCGATGTTGTGCCCCATGTATTACAGCCATAATCCAGTAACGGCAGAATGTAACTTTGATAAAACAGTTTTTGAATGTCTTGTGGAACATACATTGATATTTGTTTGAGGAGTGATATTTTAGTAGAAAGGGTCGAGCAAAGATTATCTATTTGGGGTGTCCATGAGAGGTGATCGTCAATGATTATACCCAAGAGTTTTTGTTTAGATGCTTTATGGATAGTATTACCATCTATCATTAAAGGCATTTATTCTGTAACAGTAAAGCACACCGTGTGTTCATAATTGTTTTATTGCCCCCTGTGATATACTGACTATAGCAGATCAAAGGCGGCCCTAAATAGGGTGATTAGTAGCTCTTGTTGTATCTCCTGACTGAGGCACTTAAAGGGAAAATCAATAATGTATACCAGTCAACAGTAAGTAATTTATTGATTTTCCCCAAGGAAGCCCCTTACCTGTTGAAGACAGAGGACTTCTCTACAGTCAGCTATGAGGGCTACATAATATTATGTAATGAAATGATAGTCCTCAATAATCAAGAATAAATGCCTTTAAGTTTAGGTCACAAGTATCATGTACGCGATGTTTTGGACCCAGTAGCATATATGTCGTTTTATCAAAATTAATGGGCAAATTATTTCGTTTACTCCAGTGTACAGTATTGAGAAAGTCATCAAGTATCTCAGTATTTATTGTGGCTATACTAGAACTGCTTGTATGGATTGTGGCGTCATCAGCAAACAGATCGGAAGAGCATTGTTTCAGAAACAGGGGTAAATCATTAATGAATAAAAGAAACAATGTTGGTCCCAATATCCACGCCTACGGAACGATACAATGCGTAACCATTGGTTAAGAACGTGGAGCAATTAGAGCGACATCCGGTTAGGAATTAGATCGCTAAAAAAGGTAAAGAAACTGTGCAGTTTCTGTGTTTCATAAGTTATATAATTTTTACGAGGAAGTTATTTAAAAAACGGGGAATTACATTCAGGAGCCCATTGATATCGGCATCTTTGGAGTAAATACCAAATCCCGTACTTCACACATTTTGGCTAGATTCAGTTTCTCCTGCTGAAGGCGAACTCAAGCCTTCGAAAACGAGTGGTTTTTCGAGGTGTTTGTTGCCTTTTATTTATTACTGCGCTTTGCTACAAGTTCAGCGTATTAACATGCACACACAGCAAACATATATGGTTAAATGTGTTGTGGATATTTTGCTTGTCAATGCAGCACCAGCGAGAAATCACCACGGAAAAGGTCGAAAATGGTTGGTTACGCATTAGATCTATAGAAATGATAACAAAACTTGCATCTATAAAGCGGATCTGTTTTCATCTCCACGGCCCCAGAATCACCCGCACCTTGTTCTACGGAACCATTTTTAGCCAACCTGATAAGCAGTGCGCTATTGATTCGATAATGACATAGTATTTTATGGAAACATTTTCAGTCTCCAGAATCATAGTACCGAATGATTTTCACTGACTTTTACGCTGTGTTTGTTTTATCAATGGTCCGGTAATTGACTGAAATGAAATAAACAGGTTTTGGAGTTTTAATTTCTGCGAAGAACTCCTCATCTGCCAAAATTTGCTGGTTAAGCATTAGATCGTCTGGTTGAGCATTCGATAACCAGAGGAGAAAATCAAACCAGTTGCTGCCTAATTAAATGCCAGCAGCTTACTACAATAAAAGGTGGTCGACATATGATTTCTGAATTGTGTTAAAATCACCAGAGAAAGCAAGCTATGATGAAAAATACTTTTCTGGACAAGACCATTAAATGTCTGGGTATCATGCTTATCTGACCGAATGACGCGCCGATTCATAAATAAGAGGTCATTACTTGCTTTTGTAGAAAACAAAATGGCCAGCTTACGCTTTGTAATGGCGATTAAATCTATATCCGGATGGGACGGCCATTAATGAACCGTCTCATCCGAGAATCAATGAGATCTTAATAAGGCGTAAAGCCTTCTTGTATAATTAGTTTTTGTAAAAAGAGTGTACAAAGTAAGCGTTTCAATGTAATATTTTATATTAACATATATTTTAATGGTTGATATGAGGGGCAGGGTATGAAGAAATTTTGACATCGTGTTGTGTGAAAAACGTTGAGCCGATGTCGGTGCGACGTCATCGCGCTGCATGATGATATATTTGCGGCGTCTTGACGTCGCATCGATTTGATGCTTTGCACTGACGGAGTGTATTTACTTGTGTCTTAATAGACATGAAAGAATTTTAAAAAGTCTCTCATAATTCTTTTAAGAATGGTTCTGTATATGTATACATATGTGATTTTTTATGTCTTTTACTTTGTATATACGGAAGACTCTAATAAAATATCGTATCGTATCAAAGCTGTTCGCCATCCTGTAAATGAATTTGACTAAATCCCCTATTAACAAGAATTGCCCAAAATAAAAAAAAATGGAGAGAACCCGTTTAAGAAACTCAGGCGTGAAAGGCTAAGGGTAAGATCGTTAACACTGCAGATACGAAAGCCTATTTGGCTTATGTAGGAGAAAATAAAATACCGTAAAGGCGTAGTAACGTGACACAAAAGACGTAATAACGCAACAAAGGCGTAGAAACGCAAAACAAAAGACGCGGTAACGCCAATCAGAAGGCGAAGCTACGCAAAAAAGGCGTAGTAACGCAAAAACAAGGCGTAGTAACGCGAAAAAGTGCATACTAATGCAAAAGAAAGACGTAGTATCGCAAAAGAAAGGCGCAGTGATGCGAATCAAAGGCGTTTTTACGCGAATCAAAAGGCGTAGTAATGCGAAAAAAGGCATAGTAACGCAAAAGAAAGGCGTATTTGTTTTAGCTCGCCTCTGCAAGGCAAATAGGTAGCCGGAATATCCTACTCCTGGGACTGCGCATGCCCCCAAAATATATGTCTGTATCATGATCGATAACCCAGATCGGAGATCCCGTGAGTTCTATGCTAACTGTCAAAACGATAAGATAAAGATATTGTCTAAAACCAACTTCTTATTAATACAAACAGCGCAAGAATGACACACCATGTATTCTTAATCATGTTAATCAAGACGAACTAGAATCCATTTGTAAAATTTATAAATTTTGAGTAAACAGGAGGACAGGTGCGTTCATTAAATAAATTGAGAGAAGTAAGTAAGTAAGTCAGTCAGTCAGTCAATAAGTAAGTAAGGACTTTATTTAGTGAGGGTAGCAACATTTAGCACATACAAAAATACATGTAATAGCTAATCTTCCACGAGGCCCTCAGCTAATCTTCCATGATCTAATCTTCCTTCTTAATAAAACATACACGCTATAACATTTTGTTTCATCGGCAGTGTCATTTTTAGATATGAGGAAAAAATATAGATATAATAAATTGATAGAACATACAAGTTATAATATTTTCTTCCATCTGCAGTATCATGTTTAGATATGAGGAACTTTTGAAATCGTTTTGAATATGGAGCAATATTTTCTCACGGATGTATCTAGGCAGTGATTAGGCAGTTTACATTAAGCCAAAAGTCCAGTTTTTTGTTCACTATCGACCGACTATTGATAATATTGTATTTAGTACTAAAAAGGTTGTAGACATTTGTTTTCTCCACATCATTTTGTTTCTTTGAATAATCATTACGAAAACACGCCTATACAAATACAATGTAACCTTTATCGCAAAAAAAAAACGAAAATTTTAAGATGAAAAATTGTGATATTTTTCTCATTTCTGCACAAAGTATAATGTGATTTAAAAAAAAAACAACAACAAAGGACTGGTGGGTCTATTGCCTCCGAGTGTAGGTAGGAGAAATAGTCTTAAACTGTTTCATTAATCTCTTAATTTCCAGTGTCCAATCAAATAGTGTACATCTTCACCAGACGCCGGGTTCTGCAGCGTCTGATCAGGGTCTACACTCTTTGCCAAGCCCATCCTATGTTTCCAAGATAACCATCTTTAGTTTTTCACAACAGTCTGACCTCACTGCGACTATTTTCATTCTAATAGTTTTCCCGACAAGTCAGTGATATTCACGTGCACTTAAGCATAGAACAGCTTTTCTTCTGAGCACCTTTGGGTCGATTGACAAACAATTCCCAGTGGAATTCTTTTCACTGACTGTTACAAGGCGGTTCTTCTTTGGTGGTTTATTTATGTTATTGTTTGTCACTGATTGTATGTATCGCATTTTGGATAGCCAGCTGGTATTGATTCCTGATCATTGCTTTACTTCTATTTTTTATAAGCACCAAGTTTATAATCATTGGTGTCTTATGCTCAACCTGGCTCTCTAATGCTTGACCATAGAAACACGATATAGATTAATCGCCATTAAAAAGCGTAAGCTGGCCATTTTGTTTTCTACAAAAGCAAGTAATGACCTCTTATTTATGAATCTGTGCGTCATTCGGTCAGATAAGCATGATACCCAGACATTTAATGGTCTTGTCCAGAAAAGTATTTTTCATCACGGCTTTCTTTCTCTGGTGATTTTAACATAATTTAGAAATCATATGTAGACCACCTTTTATTGTAGTAAGCTGCTGGCATTTACGTAGGTAGCAACTGGTTTGATTTTCTCCTCTGGCTATCGAATGCTCAACCAGACGATCTAATGCTTAACCAGCAAATTTTGGCAGATGAGGAGTTCTTCGCAGAAATTAAAACTCCAAAACCTGTTTAATTTCATTTCAGTCAATTACCGGACCATTGATAAAACAAACACAGCGTAAAAGTCAGTGAAAATCAGTCGGTACTATGATTCTGGAGACTGAAAATGTTTCCATAAAATACTATGTTATTATCGAATCAATAGCGCACTGCTTATCAGGTTGGCTAAAAATGGTTCCGTAGAACAAGGTGCGGGTGATTCTGGGGCCGTGGAGATGAAAACAGATCCGCTTTATAGATGCAAGTTTTGTTATCATTTCTATAGATCTAATGCGTAACCAACCATTTTCGACCTTTTCCGTGGTGATTTCTCGCTAGTGCTGCATTGACAAGCAAAATATCCACAACACATATAACCATGTATGTTTATTGTGTGTGCATGTTAATACGCTGAACTTGTAGCAAAGCGCAGTAATAAATAAAAGGCAACAAACACCTCGAAAAACCACTCGTTTTCGAAGGCTTGAGTTCACCTTCAGCAGGAGAAACTAAATTTAGCCAAAATGTGTGAAGTACGGGATTTGGTATTTACTCCAAAGATGCCGATATCAATGGGCTCCTGAATGTAATTCCCCGTTTTTTAAATAACTTCCTCGTAAAAATTATATAACTTAAGAAACACAGAAACTCCACAGTTTCTTTACCTTTTTTAGCGATCTAATTCCTAACCGGATGTCGCTCTAATTGCTTCACGTTCTTAACCAATGGTTACGCATTCTATCGTTCCGTAGGCGTGAATATCGACCCTTGTGGAACACCTGAACGAATGAATGAAAATGATGACAATCCTTTACCACTACTTTTTTTTTTTTTGGTTTGGGTTTTACGGCCCTTTCAAGATTATTTCACTCATATCGAGCCGATCGTTAATCAGAGGTGGGCGAAAACCGGAGTACCCGGAGAAAAACCACCTGACCTTCCGTTGCAGAACTTGGCGTCTCACACGTGGCCCGAGCGAGGCTCGAACCTACGGCGGTGAGAGACCTAATGACTAAGAGTCAGCGCTCTTATCCACTAGGCCACGGAGGCCCGTCTTACCACTACTTACTGTTTGTTGGCGGGAATCGAGGTAGGATATAAACCACTGTAAAGAGGAGCTACTAAATTTATAAGATGACAGTTTTTGAATCAGTAATTTGTGGTCAACTAAGTCAAATTCTTTTCGGAAGTCAATAAACATTGATCCTATAGTATCTCCTTTATCGATATGTGCCATCCACTGGTCAATTAGTTTTACAAGTGCTGTTTGGCAGCTGTGTTTTTGTCTAAATCCGGACTGTGTTTCGTGAATTAGACTGTATTTATTCATGTAGGCCATCAAATGTTTATTAACATGCCTTTCAAATATCTTCGAGAGAGTAGGTAATATAGATATTGGTCTGTAATTGCTAGGATCTGATTTGCTGCCACTTTTAAAAATCGGAAATATCTTAGCAAGTTTAAGTTGATCAGGAAACCTTCCTGTAATCAAGCTTTTATTTATGAGAGCCGCTATGCTCGGCGACAATATCTGACCCACCGATTTTATTAATCTGGGACCAAGGCCATCTAATCCTGTTGCTTTTGTCGTATCTAATGCAGAAATAAATGCTGATACTTGTTGCGGGGTAATGGCCGGAATTTTGAAATAAACATGGCTTGGAACTTTTTTATTAACCAACGTTTCTAACTCATTTAGGTCAGCGTCTAATGCTACAGTTTGGTTTCCTAACATTTCAGAAATGTTGGTGAAATATTCATTCATTTTACTGGCAATATCTTCTGAAGATGTATAACGTTCGTCATCAATAACGATCTCTTCCGGTAAGTTTCGATCGGAGCCTTTATCCTTATTATTTACTCTACGTAAATGTTGCCAAATTGTTTTGGTATCTTTAGCATTAATGACTGCATTCGAAAACTGTTTGCGCTTTGCATGCCTTATTAAATGTTTTGTCTTGTTCCGATATTTTTTATAATCGACCCAAAGTTTTTTACGCTTACATTCGTCTCGTTTTTTACGTGCGAATGCGATTTCTTCATTATACCAGTCTGGAAGTTTTTTAGTTTTTACCCGCTTTGTTCTGTATGGTGCATGGCGGTCAATATGCTTTAGGAGGATAGTGTACCAGATAGAAATATCATCGTTTATATCTTACTGGCTTAGAGCGAAATTACACATGTCCTGTGATAGACCTTCTAGGAAAGCTTCTTCATTGAATTTTTTATAACATCTATACGTGGTTGTAATATGATCTGTTTTGTGAATTTTGCTATTTATTTTCCTAGTTAAACACACGGGGAAGTGGTCGCTTATAGCATAATAAGAGATAGAGCTTTCTGTAATATTTTCTTGATGGGAGGTATAAATGTGGTCGATGATAGTAGAACTTGTCGCCGTGACGCGGGTTGGTTCAGTAATAAGCTGAGTCAAATCAAACAGTTCAATCAAATTTTGCCACTTCTTTTGCGGGGTAGAACTTATATCAATGTTGAAATCACCCATCACTATAATTTCTAGGCCCGTTGTCTGCGCTATTGATAATTCATTTTCAAACAAATCTATCCACTCAGAACTTGAGCTAGGAGGGCGATAGAGGGTGCAAGTAAGAAAAGGTTTAGAGTTCGGAAGTGCTATTTCAGCCCACAATGACTCAATGTTTGAGACTTCGATTTCGCTTCTGCGCTTACAGTTTATGGACTTGCGATAATATAAAATTAAACCCCCTCCAGGCTTATTCTGTGTGTCCGATCTGTCTTTGCGAAGGATACCGAACCCATCAATGGCTACTTGATCATCAGAGACAGAGTTTGTCAGAAAGGTTTCACACATGCCAAAGACATCTGGACAATTGTCATGTGCCATTATAATACGTAATTCGTCTATTTTTGGGACAATATGTCGAATATTTAAATTGCAAATGTGAAGACCTTTAGATTGGAAAATTAGATTGTTGGACTGACTAAGATCACCATTATATGATGCAGTGGTTTCCATTTCTGAGCTATCATCATGGCTATCTAAACTGGTATCGTTATCAAGGTATATGCTGTGGTCTGTGTCAGAAACACCGCTCTGAATGGACTCGGTAAATGAGTTTTCAATGTCATCATGATGTGAAAGAAGAGAATATCTGTTGTCTGTCGGTATCAGACATTTTTGTTCTAAAAACGGTTTTGGAATTTGTTTTAGGATTTGTTTCATGCACCCATCTCCATCCTAACGGGAAGCACATCCATTCAGACCAGTGTTTCTGGCATTATACCAACAGTCTTGCGTACTATGACCCCTTATTTGGCAAATATGACAATATTTTGGTCGATTTGGAAGGCGTATATCCCTCTTTTGAAAGCCGTTGCGTCCAGAAAAAGAATGAAATCGTCTTCCTGGACCAACAGCCTTTGCTGCAGTTTCAGATCTTGTAACAGAATGAACATTGTCAATATTTCGTAACAATTTCTTAATGCCAAAATGGTTAGGGTGCAGCTTATCTTTGTAGAAATAAGAGTCGGCTATGTCACCAGAAGCAAGTAAGAAACTGTTGTAATTGTCAATAAAGTCTATTTCCATTGCTTCACATAAGATTTTTAGACGCTCATTATATGGGTCAAGATTGACACTGCCTCTGGGTAATAGGCCAGATACAATTAGTCTACGATTTTCAGAGTATAAATTATTCAGCAGGGCAGAATAGCTGTCACGAAAAGTGTTCAAATCGACACCTTGATCCGCATCATTTCCTCCGAGGTTGACTATGATCGTTTCACATTTGTCTATGTTGTACTCGTTTAATCGACTTTGTAAAGTATCTATAGTTGCCCCTGGAAACGATCTTACGGTTGTGTTTTTATTTAGCACATTCACCTTCACACTTTTCAGTATTGAACTGCCAACTAGCAGGGTAGATTGATGTATAACTTTTCTAGGCTTT
This sequence comes from Lucinisca nassula, assembly GCA_963580285.1. Classification (NCBI taxonomy): domain Eukaryota; kingdom Metazoa; phylum Mollusca; class Bivalvia; order Lucinida; family Lucinidae; genus Lucinisca; species Lucinisca nassula. The sequence continues at coordinate 7,927,440 of OY757019.1, read as the reverse complement.
TTTAGAACTTGTGAGATCGATAACATCAGTATCTCTCATTTGTGGAGTTATTTGCTCACTTTGCTTCTGATATGAATTTGGCTCTTTCTGGCTGTTTTGGGTTTTCGGTTTTCCAACCTTTGATGGTAAATTGCTACTTTGGTTTATGGTGTTTTCCATATTTGAACTGATATTGGTGCTGGGTGTTTTAACACTGGGTTTATTTCCCGACGTTTGTTTTCCACTGGCATTTGTTTCAGATAGGCTTAGTGAATCACTATTACTATGCTGATTGAGCTTATCAATAATATTTGTTGTTTTGTTGAGTATCTGACACGTTTTCTGGTCTAAATCGGTTTTGATTTTAACTGTTGCAATATTTAATGATTCTAGGGTTCCAGATGTATTTCTATCGTTGCAATTTATTTGATTGCTTAAGGCACACAGTCTATCAGAAATGCCTTCTATACATGTTGCGACTCGATTTGAAAGTTTGTCTATAACTGAGATAATGCTTTTTGTAGAATCTTTTAGGTGTTCGACATCTGCTTGTATTTTAAGCACATTGCTGTTCAACTCAGATGGAACTTGGCGACAAGTCAGACATAACCATATTCCAACTGGCTCACCTTTGTCTAAACCTACACACTGGTCATGATACCATGACATACATACTGAGCATCGTGTCATGGGAAACGATTTCCGTGCATTTGGTTTTACGCTACATGTTTCACAACATTTCGATCCCTGGTTGGCTTTGGTATTTCGGTCTGCTTTGCTTTCTGCAGTTGCCTTTTGTTTCAAAAGAATGATGCTGTCATCTAGCGGACAACTATTTTCATCGTCGTCATCACTCTGGTCGTCCCCATTCCCATTACTTCGATCGTCTAGAATTTCACAATCAATCGCCTGTGAATTGTCCAATCGCATAGTAGTGTCGAAGTCTTTTATTGCGGACTCAGATAAGAGATCAGAGGCTTTCTTCATGTTTGCTGACGCCTCTCTCGACCTTATAGGTACTAAATTCTGAACCTCGTTATTGAGAGCATTTGACACGTAATGCGCAGTCTCGCCTAACTGAGTTTTGTCGAAGTCGGGTAGAAGCAACATCATATCACTCAGGACCAGCTTTTTGTAATCAGATTTTTTAAACTTCTTAAGTTCTTTGAGAGGCAAATTTTCCACTATTTCGAGGTATTTCCGCTTTGTGGTTTCCTCCGCTTTCATTAACTCTGGGTCCATCGCCAAATTCGACATACCCTCAATATATCAACTTTTGACAGTCTTAACAGAGTTAGCTCCCTTGTCTCGCTCGCCGTCGGGCGTGACCCGTCTTAAGAAATAGTGCTCAGTTCATATATTAACATGAATAAAGGCCTCAGGGCGTGTTAGTATGGCCGATTCAAAATATGTCTATTGTTATCAGAGAAATAAAAATGTCGTTGAAAATATGAAATATATATTCTTCACTCACTGCTGAGAAAGAAGTTTATTATAGTCCAACTGTATGAGAACACATCCACAAAATATCAGTTTTTTAAGTGTCCTATATGATTAGTTTTTCTGAATATTTGTGACCGCACATGAAACAACGCTTTTACATTAGCTGGTTCCCGTCCTTTGTCCTTTCGTGAACAAAAACTGTACATCTATTACGAGTCGCAATTTTCCAAAAAGAAATCAGGCATTTGGAAATTACATGTACTGTACATGCGTTTTCTTTTCGTTTTATGTTTCCTTATGCTTTTTCCATGACTTTATAGATGACCATGTTTCTGATGCTAATTCTGACTTTGCATTATTAGCTCGGCTGTTTTCGAAGAAAACGACGAGGTATTGTCATAGCTCTGGCGTCGTCGTCCGCGTCGTCGTCCGCGTCGTCGTGCAAAAACTTTTTGTAATATCTCTGTCATTACTGAACATATTTACTTTAAACTCGGTTGGGGCTTGAAGAAATAGATGGGCTGCATTATGCTTCCACGCAGAGCTGAAACCGACCCGCACACGAGTACTGGTAAACCGCTTAGAGGATCTAAGCCTGCCCTGGCAAAGTTGTGTGAGTCGGCACACACGGGGTATTCGACTACCTGGAACGCAGACGGATACCAAAAACGCCGACGGAAAAAACCAACAAACATTCGTGGTGAGTTGAACAAATCGCATTTTACGGGCATATATTAAATAGATGCCCACAGATGTTGATAGTAATCTGTTTCGCAGTGTCTCGGAATACTTTCCACGAACTGTGGATGCAAATCCTTCTGTCAATGGCGAATTATGACCTATTTTATTCGGCAAAATATAGATGCTTGATGCAAGTCGACAGTTTTTTTAGTTTTACAGCAATAATTCGTATATAATTTTCAGTGTTGCCTGAATAGCATAAAATACTAATGTATTGAGTACCTGCCGTGCGTTATTAGAATTAGCAAAAAGCAGGATTTTAGAATTATAGATTTGAATTTCTTGATGAGGGTGTTCGAATAAGGATACCAATGACGACTCGCACAGATACCACGCAATGCAGACGGCACAAAGTTATGGTTACCATTGACGTGAAAACCACAAGCGTGGAAAAATAAAAAAAGGAGTAAAATACATTCTGTTTTCGTTTAATTGGAAAGTTAATCCAGACACTGAGTCTTACCACAGTGTACCTTGACCAAAGAGGGTATTCTCGATGTAGAAGGGAAGGCAATGACCAGAAATCGATACGATTGCCTTTCGCTTTTCGCCAAAAGACACCAAACGTGACGGTTTGTCTTAATACCACATGTGGGCCATATTCGCACATATGACTTTATATAGCGCACATGACCCGTCAATTCTTATTAGGTGTCATAATCTGTGGTTTCATAATGTTAGATACTTTTACGATCAAATAGGCACGATTTGTAAATTTCCTTAGGTATATTAATAGCGTAGTCCCACAAAACAACCACGGACATGAATTCAGTCCTTCTCGCTACCTTTTGTCCACGCAGAGTAATTTTAAATTCATTATTTTGACAGATAAATATGAATATACAGTCGAACTTCAATGGCTCGAACACTTTTGGGAACAAGAAAATTTGTTCGAGACCACGGTGGTTCGAGCCACAGGGGGTTGATCTTGGAGCTAGGGGAGGAGGCCGAATATGGACATATTTTCAGTTTTCTTAAAAAAAAAATGCATGTTGTGTGTACTCATTACAATCGCCTCATCGAGGCGATTCTAGCGAGTACACAAAACATACATTTTAAAGATCAAATTAGACAATTACACAAACTGTATTTATATCTGCAGTTATGGAATTTTCTTTCTAGGGACTCAAGAAAGAGTTCGACTCGGCCGAAGTAAATGGGCTATCAGTGTTTGAGTCATCGAAGTTTCACTGTACATTAAATTTCAAAACAGATGGGCTTTTTTTTTTCTTGGTTTTGGTTTTACGGCCCTTTCAAGATTATTTCACTCATGTCGAGCCGATCGTTAATCAGAGGTGGGCGAAAACCGGAGAAAAACTACATGACCTTCCGTTGCAGAACTTTGCGTCTCATACGTGACCCGAGCCAGGCTCAAACTCAAAACAGATCGTATTAGAACTGTACGAGTTTGTTTCATTATTTTGTCAGATAAATATGATTATACATTATTGCAATGCCCATAGGGGCTTGAAGAAATATATGGGCTGCATGATGCTTTCACGCAGAGCTGAATCCGGTCCGCACACGAGTACTGGTAAACTGCTCAGTGGATCTAAGCCTGCCAAGGCAAAGCGGTGCGAGTCGGACCGTCCATGCTTCTAAACCCTATTGGTTTCATTGGGCGACAGGGCTTGAGATGTCATTTCATCTCAATGTCGGGTAGAAGTCCCACAAAATTGGAAGCAACGTCTCCAAAATGACCTTTACAGTGTTGACGTGGACGTTAAACCTCAAATCAAACAAACATTATTGCAACGACGTTGATATGGCGTTGTTCCAGTGTGTGGTACGTGTTGGTAGGGTCGGGTCCTACGAAATTACGAATCGGTCTTATTAAATAAACAATGTGAAATTTATAGAAAATTTTCGGAAAAGAATGACGCACCTGAACGAATGGCAATATAATTAACCCATATATGCCCTCTTCTGGGAAATTAGCAAACAGTGCCGATCCAGATCAGACACGGCGTCTGATCTGGGTCTACATTGTTTGATCAAAGAAAATTCATTTTTGTAAAAATTGCCACAAACAAAAACAAACCTGACACCCTAATAATATGAAGTGACAACTCCATACTTACTAGGTGGAAGACTCTATGTCACATATGTGTTAAAACATACGAAGAATAGTTTGTTTCCCTCACCCCACCCCCTTTAGCAGAAAAGAATGAATGGCCAAACAGTTGTCCAAAACTAAATATTGCCAGGATATTTGTTTGTTTGAAATGAGGTTTAACGTTCCCGTCAACACTGTTTAGGTCATTTTAGAGATGCTGCTTCCTATGTATTGGTACTTTTACCCGACATTGAGATGAAATGGCAACTCAAGCCCTGTCGACCAATGAAACCAAAATGCTTGTATGCATTGGACGCTCTGAATAACACCACTTTGCCCGGGCAGGCTTAGTCCTTCTAAACGGTTTACCAGTTCTCATATGTGTTGAGTTTTAGGTCTGCGTGGAAGCATCATGCAGCCCAATCCATTTATCCAAGCACTGACGGGCGGGGCGATATTGCCATGATAGACATGCAAAGACATACAACGAAAATCATAAACCAAAAGGGGAAGCACCGTCTTGGAGGGGTCAGTAAGTGTTTTTTGTGGTTAGCAATCGAATTGACTGCATATTCAAAATCTACGTTTTAAGATTAAAGTAATGCAAGACAATCAATGCTGCAGTTGAACTGTAGGCGTGTACCGTGGATACTATAGCTGAACATAACAGTGAAACTTAGGACTGGGCTCCAGTTTTGTCATTAATTGTAAATCCGTCATTGGTATCCATCGTCTGCGTTTCATGGTAACATCAAAGAAATCCGTTTGTCGTAAATATTATCTTCTTTCAGCATGGTGCACTCAAGTCCATGCTTATTGCTGCCCGAGCAACGTATGGCACAAGTATATAGGAGTTTATTTTTGAACAAGAACTATTTCTCTTTCAAGCTACAATGACATCTTTGGATAAATCGGTTTCATTTCTGGTAATTACACTAATTCTTTTAGAAATTGTGCATGTTTTGCATTTAAGTTGTCTGTAAAGACGCTTTCATGTAATCTATCGAAGCTAAAAGCACCATTACGAAACAGCTGTGACAGTTCCAGAAGAATACAGCAAAAAATCAAAACTGATTTTTTTGGTAGGGTCGCAAAAAAACATGATTTTATCGACTCACCCTCTTTCAAATCCAAGGTAAACAGTCGGCGTTTTTGCTATCCGTCTGCGTTCCAAGTAGTCGAATACCCCGTGTGCGGCATGTCCATGCTTATAAGCTGTATTGGTTTCATTGGACGGCAGGGCTTGAGATGTCATTTCATCTCAGTGTCGGGTAAAAGTCCGACAAAATTGGAAGCAACGTCCCGTCAAGCGATTTTGGTACTTATCGCCTATGCGAGCAGCGAAGGTTCAGGCGAGCCTGCGCATCCGCGCAGTCTCGCCAGAACCTTCGCTGCTCGCTCATACAAGCAGTGAATCAAGAGGAACCTTCAGACAGAAAGCCATATCCCTGGCCCCTCTGAATGGCTGGGCATGCGCAGTTAAAATTTGTCATGACGGAATGCTCGAAGACACAAATTCTCATGGCGGGGCTCAATTAAAATCCCTGCAATTATTACATGTACCCTTGTCCTAAGACACATTTTCTATGTCGTGGCTCATTATTCTTCTAAAATGATTGGTAAACCAGGGGTCGCAGGATCGATCATGGGCTTCTCCAGACTTTCGGATGAGTCTTTAAAACGAGGTCTCGCCTCCGTATGACCTTAGCTGTTGGTGAGACGTAAAAACTCATTGAGTAATTTGTAGAAAATCTAGTTAAGGGTCATTTACAAAACAAAACCCGCGTTATTCTTGTTCATTTGAGGTCAGAGGGTTGCGTAAGAGGTTAGCTGTACATTCTTTACTTGACTCATGTGTTGGGTTTGGCAAACAATGTAAACCCAGGTCAGACACCGCATTCTAGAATGCGGTGTCTGACCAGGGTCTACACTGTTTGTTTAAAACTGTAATCTAAGGGTTAAACGAAGCAGTCTAAGTCTCAATTTAGCCGAGACGTAGAGACAATCGAGCAGTCAGCGCCATCAGTGCTTTGAATCACCCTCACACCAATGTAAAATTCGTATACTTCGAAGATTCAGGAAGAACTGTTTACGATTATGCTAATTTTGCTTCAGTTGACTGTTCTGACCCTAGACGATTTCGCCAGACTAGGAAGTAAGCAAATGTATTGAAAACATAAATATTATAATTGCATAACTAGTTTTGACTTAATTTAAGGGCCTGAGCGCACGAAAAGCTACAACTCAACGTGTTTAACCAGCGAAGATTGAAATCAACCTGCGCAGCCGTGAAGGCATATAACCTGCTTTGAATGACTCGATCTACCAGTGAAGAATCTGCTCAGCCTGCTCGAATACGCCTTCACTCGTTGCTGACACCAACTTGCGCATTTGTGCTGCCTTTGGTCTGCTGGCAACAAATATTAAAATCAGATAAAGTTGCACACAAAAGCACATAATGTGCATCAAAAATGTTGAAAACAGTGACAAACAGTGACACACATTTTTGTCGCACGATCCGGACTCGTGCTGCAAATTGCAAATAAAGGTAAATTTAAACTGGGTTCCTGTAATTTTTTCCGCATGTTTTGCGCATGTAAACTCAGCCAGTACAAAACAGCGGGCCAGTCGTGTCGGCATTGATGTGACCATTTAATCCCGACGTAATTACGTCGTATTTATGTAAGCCAGAAGTTACCATGTCGTATCAGCTCAGCATTTTTCCGGCCTTCTTTGCTGACTATGAGTTTAACCATTTTTCTTCCCTGCAAAATTAGCTCCTCCAACAAAGTAATGGAGCAAATCATTTCATTCTTTCGTTTATAGTTAAATGAGCATTTTGTGATCACCAGTCAATACCAAGAATATGTACAGTAAAATCTCTATATTAAGACCACCTTTGGGACTGTTCAAAAGTGGTCTTAAAGACCACTTTTGAACAGTCCCAAAGGTGGTCCCTGACCCGAGAACATTGTAGGCAGAATACCCAAAGAAAAATTTAGTGTACCCTGCAAAATAAGCTTTTTATAGCAGAATGAGTCCTAATTTTAGATGGTCTTTATAGCGCCATTTCACTGTACTATATTGAAAAGATTATCAAAGGTGTTCAGTCTTTTACAGTCGTTGCCTTTCATTTTTTGGGATTTTACCCTACATTGAGATGAAGGATCGTCCCATTAAACAGCTGAAGCCTATGCGTATGGTCAGTCCGACTTGCACCACTTTGCCTAGGCCGGATAAGGCGTCATGTACGCAAGTGTTCGGCCACTTTCCAGCTCTGCGCGGTGGTACTGCGTGAAGCCCATCGTACTTCTCTAAGCCCCGGTCGGAGGCTATAGGAATTGTTGTAACCCGTCTCATACAGTAAAACTAAGGCATTATACGGTGCGTATGTAGAAATCGCCGAGGTATCAGTTTTCCACAAACTTGTGTAGTAAATAGAAATAATCAGTCTGCATTTTAATTGCAGCTATCTGAATTTCAGCTTAATAAGAGATGTTTGTAATGGAAATATGCAGACAGCTCTAATTATTTTTGAGCGCAAATAAAGATATGCATGTTTCAATTATAGGTATCTGCAGTTTAATTAGAGATATCTGAATTTTTGTGCCGACCCTGCAATTTTTATTGTCATCCAGAAAAAAAGGCCCATGGGCTACTATGCTCACCAAAGCTCAGGGGGCCTGCTCACTTTAATTAACCATGGAAACCCTGCGCCAAAGGATGCTACAGATAAAATTTGAACCCACTTCAGAGTTCTGATGTCGCTTAAATGTGTTGTTGCAGAAAAACAGATGACAATTTCCCATCTGTGGCAACCAATAGGCCTGAAAGAACATTATTTAAGAGACATTTCTATGAAAGTTTGACAAAATATATTGAAAGCATAAATGTCATAAAAAACAAAAACTTTCAATCCTCCAGCCCAAGAATGCTACACATGAAATTTGGACTCAATTGGCCCAGCGGTTTCAGAAGAGATGTCGTTTGAAAGTGTTGACGTCAGACAGAAGACAGAGGGCGACAACGACGACGGACAACTGCATATCCTATAAGCTCCCCCGGAGCCTTCGGCTCTGGTGAGCTAAAATAAAACACAAAACCTGGTAAGGCAAATATGGTGAATGTTTCCATAAAGTCTCAGCCTCATAGAGCATATGGTTTCTGAGACGATCATTTTTAAGTGTTTTTTTTTAGGGATAGGTGCATTCTGGTTTCAATGGCAACCAGCAAAATTGAACGGTTTGCCTAAAATCAAATGGCAGATAGATTATTGTTTTATTTTTTATTTTTTATTTATACATTATTTTAAGAGGGTAATGCTCTTAGCTATACTAGCTAGTCTACCTTGCAGCCCTCTACGAACATATTTACATATATACAAAGCAATAGTAAAAACAAATAATAACATATATAACCTAAAATGGAAGCCAGTTTCAGTCTGTAAAATAGCATATTGGTTTGAAAAAATAATATAGTTAGCTAATTAAGACATACAGTATACGAGCGCATAAAAGTCACCAGTTATTAAAACAAGAGTTAATTGAGTTTAAAATAGTTACAATCATTAAGAGAAGTACAATTTCATTAAGATATCGATACCCACTCACAATATAAAACTTGATGAATATGGCACAACGGTTATCCAACTTTTCAGTAACACATATAGTTCGAACAAACTGACCTGCGACCGGTGAACCCCACCAACACAACCTCACATCCGACTGAACGCACGCACCCATCCCCGCCGCCTCCCGAAAATGGCGACACCGCCACCCACCACAAAGAGGCCGGCAAATGGCCCGCAAGCCGACGCACCAGGTGAAAACTCTGACAAATCCATTCCAAGCACAAAGGTTAGTCCCAGGTCAAATTGTTCGAACTATATTAGATTGTGAATGGCATAGTACACTTGTTACCCCAGTTATGTTTCAAGATAATGGGTTAGGCTTGCAGTCAACATATAAAGATACCAGTGATCATGATAAGAGATGTTGTTTTGCTTACCGCTTAAAACTTTCAAGTGAAGTAGCTGATCTCGTATCCTTAGGGAGCGAATTCCATAATTTTGGTGCTGAGCTTGAAAATGATCCGTCAAAGAGAGATATTCTTGACCTAGGAACTGATAAGGAGCCATTTGTTGCCGACCGTAAATTTCTATTATGTATTTCTGATATTGGTTTCAGCAAATCTGTAATGTATTCCGGTGTTAGACCGTTTAAGGCTTTGTAAGTTAGCACTGCCTTATTATACATGTGACGTTTTGGGACAGATGTCCATTTCAATTCATGGAACATTTGTATAGAAGGTGTATCTGCGTTCAAAATGATGCGCGCAGCACGTTTCTGCAATTTAACAAGACGTTCAATATTATGTCGTGAAGTTAATCCCCAGGTATTTGAACCATAGTCAATCAAAGGTAAGATATATCCTTGATAAAATAGTTTTTGGATTTCATCAGGAATGTAGGAAGACAACTGTCTTAGCAGTGAAATTTTGGTTGAGATATTAGCGCAAAGGTAGTCAATATGTGCTGCCCACGATAGATTTTCGTCGATGACGACGCCTAAGAGCTTTTGCTTATCGACTTGTATGGAACAGGATTTAGGTAAAAACTCAATTATGCAACATTGAGATTGCAATATGCAATTTTGATATTCTGTTATGCTATATTCAGTTACAATTGTGCAACACTGCATTATGATATTCATTTTTGTAGTCTGCTTTTGGAATTTGTGTAGTTTTCTTTCTGTTGCTCGTCCTATTTTGCAACTTGAAATTCCGCTTCTGCTTCTTCTAGTTCCCATTATTCTCGTTAAGTGGCGCTGTGATCGTTTTTCCGTAAACGTCCCCCTGTATTCGGCAGATACCAAAAAAAATCTGCAAGCGTATTAGTGACACGGAGGAGTGAAAGAAACGAGAGAACAATATTTTTGGCATAAAACGGACAATTTGGGGACACTACATCCTTCCCGATAAAATCATTTACACATAACTTTTATTTTATATGTCAGACCAGGAATCAGCTTTGCTGTGTTTGTTTTGTGTCCAAGTTTTATCTAAATATCGAGTCGCAAATGTGTTCAGGCCATTGCACCTCTAAAATATAAATTTGTTGTAAATACTTATAATAATTTTGTATAGCACAGAAAGGCTCCTGTCCAATGTCATGTAGACCTTTGCGAGACTGCTCCTAGACTGATCACCTAGAAGCAAACATAGTTGCAACTCTCTTTTATGAAAATGCTTTCAGATGAGAAACGACTTACGTTCCCTCTAACATGTATTTCTGATTTAGGGCATATCCGACGTAATTCTAAAACTAGGCATTTTGGTTCTGTTGTTTGATTTGATGTTTAACGTCACCGTCAACACAGTATAGGTCATTTTGGAGACGTTGCTTCCACTTTTGTGGGACTTTTACCCGGCACTGAGATGAAATGACATCTCAAAGCCCTGTCGCCCAATGAATCCAATAGGGCTTGTAAGCACCGCTTTGGCTCGGTGGAAAACCCGCACCTGCTACAATGTAACATATCAAGCGCTGGAAGCCTCTGTGGTGTAGTGGTTATGCCACTCGCCTTATTAACTAGGGATCGCAGGATCGACCCCGGCTTCTCCAGAATTTCGGATGAGTCTTTAAACCCAGGCCCCATCTCCGTATGACCTTAACTGTTATCGAGACGTAAAACTAAAAACGCACTCACATACCAAGCACATCCCACCATAAAAACACATCTTTATAATTCTTACCCCCCCCCCCCCCCCCACAACACACACACACTTGATCCCCACTTTTATAGGGTAAAACTGGGATTTACAGGAGTAAACATTATTTTTCTCATTTCTACTCCAAAATATAGATTGTGGGTACTCGTTAAAACTGCATCGAAGAGGCGCTTCTAACGTGTACCCAAAATGTATATTTTAAGCAACAGTCAGAAAAATATCATCACGACTTTTCATCTTACAATTTTTGTTGTTGTATTTTTCGGCGGTAAAATGTACAAATCTTATGCATCAAAAACAAAAAAAAATAAAGGTTCCTTTTAAAAGGAAATGCTTGCCTGGTTTTAAGGGTACTGTTCCTGGTGTAAATGTAGCCATATTGCCGCCACATGGATGTACGAGGTGATGTAGATGAAAGTACTGGTGAGGAAGCAAGTTGCACTGTTCTTGTTAATGGGACATAGACTTTTGATGCAGTGTACTCAAAGGCAATATATGGTTTATCTACACATTGGAATGGACAAACCCATGAGGTGTCAATTTTCTATGTGGCACTACCCTGACATTTATTGGGAGAAATATCTCAATGTTAAGGTAACTGAAGCATTGACATGTGACCCAATGATCACATTCTCACTTTTGACCATTCGTATGATAGTAAGGGATCATTGTGATGACCCTGTTTAATTGAAATTTGCTCAGTAGTATCTGAATAGTAGTTGGAAGAAGACATTGTTAACAGACAGACTGGAGGAATAATGGACTTATGGAGCACGGACGATATGCGATTTGGCAAGTAGAAATGGACAAACAAAACAAAATAAATGTCCCTAACAGATTTATGAGAGACAAAAATGTGGTAGAACACAACATACATACTGTTTGTTTTGCTATGTTTTACGCCCGTTCAACAATCTTACAGTCATATACAGGCGGGTAGTTTCCTAACCATCGTTCCTGGAAAGTACCAGTACTAGACTCCGATCCTCCGACACAAACTACCAAATGTTCTCACATAAACGATCATGGCCGGTAGCGGGGCATCGAACCCATGCGCCTGCAGTGATTACAAGTCAGCGACCTTAATCACTGGACTGGACCACGGAGGCGGTCTTCCATACATACTGAGTATACATTCATGTCATGTGGCCAGTAAACATGTAATTGTTATATGACGACACAAATATACATACAAGGGAGTATAAGATTCTAAAATCAATCCAGGAATAAGAAAGATATTGTTCGGACACGATAAAAAGACGTTTTATTTTACCTTTCACCTCTAAGTATGACCTTGACCTTTGAGGTACGGACCTGGGTCTTGCGCGTGACACACTGTCACATTATGGTTAATATTTCTGCTAAGTAATATTTAAATCCATCCTGGTATAAGAAAGTAATAGATTGGACACAATAAAAAGACGCTTTTTTACCTTTTATCTCTAAGTATGACCTTGACCTTTGAGGTACGGCTGTGGGTCTTGCGCGAGACACTCCATCACCTTATGGTTAACATTTCTGCCAAGTAATATTTAAATCCATCCACGAATAACAAAGTTATTGTTTGGACACGACAAAGACCCTTTTTTGACCTTTAACCTCTAAGTATGACCTTGACCTTTAAGGTACGGATCTGAGTCTTGCGCCCAACACTCCATCACATTATGGTTAACATTTCTGCCAAGTATATATTTAAATCCATCCAGGAATAAGAAAGTTGTGCACGATAAAAAATTGTGGACGGATAGACAGACGAACGGACAGAGTGATTAGTATAGAGCACCCACACTTTCAGTGCGGGGCCCTAATAAGTTTGTACATATACATTATGATTCAATGGAGGTTTCAGGCAGGTAAATCATAATTTTCAGTAAATGCTATTATTCTAATTTCTCACATGAAATTATTCAATTTCATTCGTGCAGGTAACTGAAAATGAGGAAAGTATAATATTCACCTTTATGTCCAATATGTACTCGCACATGTTATTGAAGGTAAACTGTATTGACGGTAGTGCTGAGTGGACCGTGGCCTAGTGGATAAATTCGCTTCGGTGTTTAGTTAAACTTTCGCACCGAAACGATAGCTATGTCACTAGACCATCTCTCACTAAACTGGTACCCTATATTGTATTAAAATATACGAAAGCTATTGAGCTGTAGGGTGAGGGAACCAGAACACCGGAAACAGCTGACTGTATCTCTTATTTTTGTTTTCAAAAAACACCTGAGGATCCAAAATAACACAGAAGGAGAAGTCTAAAACCGGAACCACTTTTCCAATCTAACTGGCAAGCCAAAAAAAATTTTTTTTTTTTTTTTTTTTTTGGTTTTTCTAGATTCTGTAAACTTAAATAATAAGTAAATAAATAAATAAATAAATAAATAAATAAATAATGTCGTTAAGTTCCGCCAGGTAAACCTGGGTACGCTGTACGCGGTCTAACTGTAATAAAACAAGAAGAAGAAAAAATCTTTGGTGTAGACCTAATACATGGAAATACATGTAAGTACAAAATGGTTTGGATTCAGCCACTCCTTGACTTGATAGATTTTGTAAGGTAACCGGGCGCTAAAAGCACATAGGGGCTACCCCTTCAGCCACTCCATTTGCCAAATCGTTACATGTAGAACTTGAAGAAATATGTAGTAGGCTGGTTAAGACAGTCGCGACATTAGCTCAGCAAGGTTTTGCTGGCTGAAGACAGACGGACGGACGGACGGACGAACTGACAGACGACCAGCTAATATTTTCGCGTTGTGATTCTGTTGGATGAAAGCTATCCTGCCCCAGTCTAACTTATGAAGACAGACAGACGGACATATGAATATGACAGCTTTCATTGTGACCACAGGTGCGTTTCTATGGTTGTGGGTCGGGGCTGAGAATGAATAAGTAATGTTCATATTAGTGACGATGAAGTATACTACTCAAAGTTTGATAGGGATCACTTTTTAATGCAAAATAATTTTTGGATGAATTAATCAGCTGAATCCAAATTTGATAAATAATGATAGGAAACGTATCCTTCACAAAACCTAGTGATTAATTTTGTCAACTGGTACTGCATTCAAGCATGACAACAGCAACCGTCTTGGCACCCCCAAAATTTGCCGTAACACGAAGGGATTTGGACAACTGATTTTTCACAAATTTCCAAATTTGTTTAGACAAACGTGCCTAATATCGTGTATGACATCCACGGGCATCAATTACACTACGACATCGCCTGCGCATGCTCGTAATCCGAGTTTGTATCCGGTTTGGGGGAATCGGCTGTCATTCAACAACCAGTGCATCTTTGAGCTCCTGTAAAGTCCTCGGATGCACAGGTCGGACTGAAACAGCACGCTGTAGCATATCCTGCGCATGCTCCCGGTGACCGAGCAGGCCAGTCCAAACGAACGATTGTCTCACGTTCCAGATTGGAATCAATGACGTTGGCACGGTTGGGACGGCATTATCGTTCATCAGAATAAAGTCCGGGTCGATAGCATTTGCATATGGTCTCACAAACTCATCAAGAATATCATTACAGTACCTCACTGCCATTAACGTTCCGTTTTCAACGACGTACAAATCAGTTTTATCGTTCACGCTTATCCCAGCCCAAACCATGACTGACCCCTTTCCATAGCGATCGTGTTCTGCAACATTCAAGTCATCGAATCACTCTTTAGACATTCGCCACACTAATTGACGTTTATAAGTGAAGTCTAGACAGAATCTGAATTCCTCAGTAAACAGGACTGGGGTCAAGTCACGAACCGTCCACATGACGTGAGTTCTGGAAAAGTCCAACCGGTCTAGCACGTGCTGTCTCGTCAACCGAACACGTACAGCAGGCCTCATGTCATTACGTCCGAACTCGTGGAGCCCGTTTCTGACAGTTTGTGTAGAAATTCGTTCTCCAGTTCCGTTCCTAAGCTCGTTATGCAAACGCGTAGCGTTTAGGAGCCGTTGACGTCGAGACTGAATCAAACAGAAACGGCCCTGACGTTGAGTTGTAGCCCTTTCTTGACCCCGCCGTGTATGAGTGAAGGATTTCCGTGGGTAAGATGCCGACTCCACATTCGGGAAACCACGCTCTGAGACACAATCAGAATCCCAGCAACATGACGTTGAGAGACGCCATATTCCAACATTCCGACGCCACGATGCATTTCTTTGGGGCGGAGACAGTTTCTTAAGTCCCCTAGGCATTTTAGTGTTTCACAAATCAAATGAAGTCCTTTTTACGCTTGGTAAAGGAACACTGAAAAGTTTGATTGGTCTGTTGGAAAGCAGTGCTACGCAAGATTTTGTGGGTGCATGCATTCATTTGCGAAGTGTGAGAAGTGTGCACTTTTATGAGTACTGCTCGCACATGAGTTTCTGCTTAAGATATTCATCAATATACCGAGTACAAATTCTGTCAAGAAATTTTAAATGTTCAGTGCAAATTTTGGTATAAATAAAGTGATCCCTATCAAACTTTGAGTAGTATATTTACATCAGAATTACAATAGGAATTGGGGAACTAGTTGTTGTTTTCCAATTTCACCGTGTGGTCAGCTGGTGAGATCCCAGGGAACGAATCCATGCCGGCACTACACCGTAGCAATTCAGAGATAACCCTATTCCCCGTTGCCGGTGAACAGAGAGATAATCGGAGGGCCACTGGCTGTGCGGAAGTATACATACTTGTATAATATCCAAACATTTGAGTTTTGAGTGAGGTTGCAATTAGTAAATAATATCTTTATAAGTAACACCTAAGAAGGATCAGATTAATGAAAATTATATGAATTAATCAATTTTAACAATAATTGCTCATTTCAAATCCACGGATTCGGCACAAACTAATCCCTCTTTGTAATTTATTTTAGTAAATGATCAACGATAGAGTATTTTCCCCTTTGACAAACAAGTATTAACTTTTAAATAAAAATCCTGTTTCTCATAAATATATAAATAAGGAACCGCGCTGTAAAATTTATTTTAAAGATGCAAACGTACACATTATTTTAAATATCCGAATTATTAAATAGCTGGATAAAATTTATCGCTGCTGGCTTGAATTTGGCCCCTGGAAAAGCGAATGCGATCTTCTCAAACGGACGCTTGTCATCGGAAAAAAATACGGCAAATCCACGGACATTACCGGACATTACCGAACGTTACCGTCACCTTAATGACTGGTACCCCGTCTAACCACAGCAGAATCGAAACTGAATAATGCAAAATAGCACGTCCAAATGCCATATTTAAATACAAAGGTCTCAAGTTAGAATGTGCATGTTGCATATTCGAATAAAGTAGTAAGATATGGGACGGTTCATAATGCAAAGTGCGGTTTCAACAATTCATATTGTAATTGCACATTGCATAATTGAATTTTTACCTTAATACTGTTCCACAGACTTGCTCGATCTTATTGTTATCGATAAAAACTGTTAATTTGGATGCCTCTTGAGTTTTATGCTTTGTGCCAATGGCCATACAAGTTGTTTTATCAAAGTTGATTTGCATTTTATGTTGCCTTGTCCATTGTTTGGATTTGTAATTTGTGTTCAATTTCAATTGAAGAATATTTCTTTGGAAGTTTTTTTTTTCTTTGCAAAATAACTGCAAAGGCTTTGCAGTTAATACAATTTTGCAATTGTCCCCAGTATTTGTTTTTCTCTTTTTTTTTTTTTTTTGCATTTAGGTTTCCATGGCAACCAATTAAAATGAACAGTAGGCCTAAAAGCATATGGTAGATAGAAGATTGCTTAAGGTACAGTTCTATGAAAGTTTTGTCAAACTATCAGCAAAGGCTTGGCAGTTGATACCATTTTTCAATTTCCCCCATTATAAGTCAATGGAAACTGTAAGATTGCTGAAGGAACATTTCTATGAAAGTTTTGACAAAATATCTGCAAAGGCTTGGCAGTTAATGCCGTTTTTTTAATTTTCCCCATAATAAATCAATGGACATCTAAGATGCCATTGCAACCAAACTAAAGAGCGGAACTTCATAGAAAACATAAAAACTGTTGAGGCAAATACGGTGAATATTTTTAAAAACTCTCAGCCTCATAGAGCATATGGTTTCTAAGAAGATGATTTTTTAAATATTTTTTTTTTCTATTTTTTGTATTTTGGTTTCGATGGCAACCAATAAAAATGAAGAGTGGGCCTAAAACCATATGGCAGATAATAGATTGCTTACATTAGGGAACATTTCTATGAAAGTGTGGTCAAAATACTTGCCACGGCTAGGCAGTTAATGCCTTTTCAATTTCCCCATTATTAGGCTATGGAAACTCTAAGTTGCCATAGCAACCAAACTAAAGAGCCAAATTTCATAAAACAAACAAACAAACGTTCAATCCCCCAGCCCAAGCGCCCAGTGGCTTCTGGGGAGATGCCGTTTGAAAGTGTTGACGGACGGGGGACAACGACAGACGATAACGAAGCACGACGACGACGACGACAACGACGACGGACAACTGCTTATCCTATAAGCTCCCCGGAGCCTTCGGCTCTGCTGAGCTAAAAATAAAAAGATTTTCATACCTACCGACCGTAATATTTTCTCGCTTCTGATAAAAAAAAACATAAAACTGTCAAAATAGCTAAACTAATACTTGAAACCCTGTTCTTTTGCTTCCTATATGCTTTTAACCTCATTAATTGAATATTTTCATGTAATATACGTAGTTAAAATTTAGCTTTAACCCTTATCTTGCTGAATATTCATTTAAGCTACACCCATTTCTGTCTATCAACCAATCAAATTACTTGATGTAATCTATTGCTACAAATTCATAAACTGAATGCCAAACAGTGTAGATCCTGATCAGATGGCTTCTTCAGAAGCCATCTGATCTGGATCTACACTGTTTCCAAAGATAGGTGTTGTCGTGAACAGCAAGATAAGGGTTAAGTTTTGTTTTGTTTTGTTTTTTGCCTTTTTCCATCGAATAAAATTTTGACAGAAACTAAAAAAGTTTTTGCGACCTACCGACCCATACCCGTTTTCGGTATGTCCGTGGAGACACAGCCATTTTTAGGCCTGGTTATTTTCTCGCTGGTTGGAAAAATATGAGTTCTTAAAAATTTAACATAAAAAATTTCTAAGTCTGTGTCCTTGACCTTTAAGTAATGATTGTGGGTATTACTGAATATAAGTCTTGGCCTTAATCTATTGAACCAAATCCATCCTATGGTTTGGAAATATAACCTATTAAAAAACTTTAACATAAAACTTTCGAAAACAAAAATACTTAAACATAAAAATTCTAGTTCCATGACCTTGACCAATGGTCCATGGGATTGGGCGCGATCAGTTACATGTATTTCTGAATTAAACTTAAGACCTATATTTATCATCATACCAGGCAATGGGTAAACCAGGTGTTTGTTTGTTAGATTTGAGGCTTAACGTCCTCGTCAACAATATAAAGGAGAAATGACATCTCAAGCCCTGCTGCCAAATGAAACCAACATAGTTTATATACATGGACGGCGTAACTTGCACAAGTTTGCCTGGGCAGGCTTAGACCTTCTGTGCAGTTTGCCAGTACTTCAGTATGTGTGCGCGCAGTCTTTTTCAGCTATGTGTGAAAGCACCATGCAATCCAATCTACTTCTACAAGCCATATGGGCGTGGGCGCGGTCAACCTGGTAAATTCACCAGGATTACCGTGTGAGACGCCTGTCTTTACTCACACCCCTCAGCATTTTGTAATCTGAATCCCTATAGATGAAATACAGTTTTCTGCCCAGAAACAAAAGTCTTAACTGTAACAGCAGCAGCCAAGCAACAAAACCCACTTCCTTACTGTAACAGCAGAACGCAAATCTTTACTGTAACAGCAGTACACAAAGTATTTCGGGAACAGCAGAACCCATGTCTGTGCTGTAACGGCATGATAAATACTTTTGAAAGAGTTGCTTACGTTTAAGATGTACTAATTCTCCTTCAAGGGAGACAAATCCTGAAAAAAAGTAATTTTGTCTCATATGTCTATTTGGGTCTACTATAGGGGTTTACTCGTAAAGGAAAAAAATTGCTCCAGAGGAGGGAGCAAATGCTTTCCATTAAGAGTATACCCGATTTTCAGTAGGGCTGAAATAAAGAAACTCGACTCGATCTGCAAGTCCCTTTGAAAAACCGCGGGAAAGTTACTATCGTTTAAAAACAGCTCAATTTGTTTGTTTGTTTGTTTGTACTGGAGTTTTACGGCCCAGTCAACTCTATTTAGGTCATTCTTAAGCCGATCGGGTTACCTACCCTTTTCTGGGCAGGCTTATAAGTACATGTAAGTGGTTAACCAGTACACTGCACATTCTTTCGCCAGAAGCTGACAACTGCCCTTCATAAATCGTTTAATGGTTAAGATTTTATTTTTGTCTCCTCCTTCATACTACTATGTACAGCTTATGTTTGTGTTGATTTCAACACTATTTAGGTCATTTTGGAGACGTTGCTTCCGATTTGTGGGATTCTTACCATACATTGAGATAAAATGACATCTCATGCCCTACCGCTAATAGAACCTAAAGAACTTACAGAAACCGCTAGGGTTTAAAAAGGGTCCGGATCGCGCCACTTTTCCTGGGCGCGTGATTAGGCCTGAGCGGTTTACCAGTACTCAGGTTCGGTCAGTTTCAGCTCTGCGCGGAAGCACCGTGAAGCCTAAACTACTACAGTGTAACTTCGATGGCTCGAACCCCGATGGCTCGTTTACCATGTATGGGTCGAACCCGTTCTTGAGTCCGCAGGGAATTCCTCCAAATACCATATAGGGATAATGTAGGGAGATTTTCTTCTTTTATCTGGCAAATGTATGCTGTGTGTACTCATTAGAATCGCCTCGATGAGGCGATTCTAATGAGTACACACAGCATACACCTATAATATACAACACTGAAAACATATCTCACAATTATCTCCATTATGCCTCCTGGTATGGCACTGATAGTAACCCTCTGTGGCTCGAACTACCGCTGTTTCGAACCAATTTTCATGGTCCCAAAGGGGTTCGAGCCATCGAAGTTCGACTGTACTATAGTTCGAACAAATAGACCCGAGACTGGAGAACTCTATTAACATAATTTCACACACGACTGAATGCATATACTCTCGAAAATGGTAATATTGTTATTCAATACACAGAGGTCGATATCAAATTGTTCGACTTTTATTTATCTTTTTTTTTTTTTTTTTTTTTTTTTGGTTTTACGGCCCTTTCAAGATTATTTCACTCATATCGAGCCGATCGTTAATCAGAGGTGGGCGAAAACCAGAGTACCCGGGGAAAGACCACCTGACCTTCCGTTGCAGCCCTAGCGAGGCTCGAATCACAGTGGGGAGAGACCTAATGATCAAGAGTCACCGCTCTTAACCACTAGGCCACGGAGGCCCTATTGTTCGAACTATACGACTACTTAATAATTTTCTGGCGAAAGAATGTGCACTGTACTGGTTAACCGCTTACGTATAAGCCTGCCCAGGAAAGTGTTGATAGGTGAACTGACCGGCTCAAAAATAACCTAAATAGTGTTGACTGGGCCGTTAAACTCCAAAACAAACAAACAAAACAAAACTTAATAATAATAATAATAATAATAATAAATAAGAATAAATCGGAAGTAACGTCTCCAAAATGACCTAATAATAAATAAATAATGAAGATAAATACATGAATGTAAACTAGAGCTGTCAGAGGATCTGACTATAGCCCCGCTTCAGCGCTGTCAGAGAAGAAAGTTATTTAAGCTGCAGAGAAAACAGTTATGAACAAGAAATAACTGTTGAAAATTTTACATTATCTGGAAAAACTCTAAGAGTTGTGAGCCCTTGTCCCTCATTTCAATGAGCATGATACATTACCAGAATGTCCATGTTTATACTAAATTTCATCTTCCATTTTTCAATGTTCAAAGGGTAATAACTCCTAAAGTAGGCAAATCAGAGTCAGGGTTCCTGCGCTCTGCACATTGTCTCATGGTGCTTTACACTTGTGTGAAGTGTCATGAAAATATCTCAAATGGTTTGTGAGTTATGGAGCCGACACAGTCAAAATTGCCTTTTTAAATGTTCAAAGGGCAATAACTCCTAAAGTAGGCAAACCAGAGTTATGGTTCCTGCACTCTGCACATCATCTCAAGGTGCTTTTCATTTATTTGAAGTTTCATGAAAATATCAGAAACGGTTATGGAGCGGACATAGTTAAAATTGCCATTTTTTAATATTCAAAAGCCTATAACTGAAAAAGTAGACAATCCAGAGTTTGGGTTCCTGCGCTCTGCACACGTAATATGGTGCTTTACATTTGTGTGAAGTTTCATAAAATTATCTCAAACGGTTTTTGAGTTATCGAGCAAAGACGGCTAAAATTGATATTTTTCAATATTCAAAGGGAAATAACTCAAAAATTAGGCAATCCAGAGTTATGGTTCCTGCACTCTGCACACCATCTCATGGTGTTTAATGTTTGTGTGAAGTTTCATGAAAATATGTGAATGGGTTTTAAAGTTATGGAGCGGACACGAAAATTGTTAACAGACACAGACAGACACACAGACAGACACACAGAAAATACGAAAACCAGAGTTATGGTTCTTGCGCTCTGCACATTGTCTCATAGTGCTTAACATTTGTGTGAAGTTTCATGAAATTATCTCAAACGGTTTTCGAGTTATGAAGCGGACACTGTTAAAATTGCCATTTTTCAATGTTCAAAGGGCAATAACTCCAAAAATAAGCAATGCAGAGTTATGGTTCCTGCGCTCTGCACATCGTCTCATAGTGCTTAACATTTGTGTGAAGTTTCCTAAAAATATCTCAAACGGTTTTCGAGTTATGAAGCGGACACAATTAAAATT
This sequence comes from Lucinisca nassula, assembly GCA_963580285.1. Classification (NCBI taxonomy): domain Eukaryota; kingdom Metazoa; phylum Mollusca; class Bivalvia; order Lucinida; family Lucinidae; genus Lucinisca; species Lucinisca nassula. The sequence goes on along the minus strand of OY757019.1, from coordinate 7,905,635 downwards.
GCCATTTTTCAATGTTCAAAGGGCAATAACTCCAAAAGTAGGCAATCCACAGTTATAATTCCTTCGCTCTGCACATTGTCTTATGGTGTTTAACATTTGTGTGAAGTTTCATGAAAATATGTTAAGCAGATACAAAGTTATGGAGCCAACACAAATTAACGGAATCACGGAATTACGGAATTACGGAAAATGTTCAAAGGGCAATAACTCCAAAAGTAGGCAATCCTAAGTTATAATTCCTTCGCTCTGCACATTGTCTTATGGTGTTTAACATTTGTGTGAAGTTTCAAGAAAATATGTTAAGCAGATACAAAGTTATGGAGCCAACACAAATTAACGGAATCACGGAATGACAGAAGGACATGGCAAATCCAATATAGCCCCACTTTTTCAAAGCGGGGCTATAATAAGTATTTTTTTCTCACAATTATAGTTTTCTAAAGATTCATGTATAAATTTCTGATCAAAGTGCACTTAAGTATGATGCATCTACCTACCTAATCTGAATGGCAAGGAATTATTTTCATTAAGTCGATCTATGTACCATCTAGTTGCCTCTAGAACCATAACAGAGTCAGTATTTATTGCTCCACATTTCTCTCCTTTCTTTGTATGAATTTCGAACAGTCCAGCAATACTGACGTCTCCTTCAACCACGGCGACGTCTTCAGGCGTCGTTGACGTCAAATGAATGAAAGTCGCGAGACTCCAAAGTATAAGAGCTTGTTTTCGCCGCATTGTATGTTATTTTCTCTATCTCTGTCAGTTAGGACGCAAATATCCACCTTTCATCATATGGGTTCCGTCAAACGATTTTGGTACTTATCGCCTATGCGAGCAGCGAAGGTTCAGGCGAGCCTGCGCAGTCTCGCCAGAACCTTCGCTGCTCGCTCATACAAGCAGTGAATCAAGAGGAACCTTCAGACAGAAAGCCATATCCATGGCCCCTCTGAATGGCTGGGCATGCGCAGTTAAAATTTGTCATGATGGAATGCTCGAAGACACAAATTCGCTTGGCGGGGCTCATATTAAAAAGTCAAGTCATCGAAATGCAAGTCTGTATTAGGAGAATGGGTACACCGTCAAGGAATTCAACTCTCCGAAAACACGCCTATACAAATACATTGTAATCGTAACAGCCGAAAAATTGAAACTTTCAAGAGGAAAAATTACGATATTTTTTCTTATTTCTGCTCAAAATATAGATTGTGGGTACTCTTTAGAACCGCCTCGGTGAGGCGGTTCTAAAGAGTACCTACAATCTATATTTCAAAGCAGAAATAAGATAAGAAAAATAAGGTATACCCCTGCAAACCCCAGTTTTACTATATAAAAGTGGGGTTCGATGATGATGATGATGATGATGATGATGATTTCGTGTTTAACGACGCGTCAACCCTCTTGGTGGGTCATAAGCGTCAGTCGGTTAATGGTTAAACGGCATGAATAATTATGATGATATTAAAAGTAACAAGTCAGAATGATAATGTATAAAAATCTGAAACAGTTAAATAAGTGGGGTTCGAGGGGGTCAACATTATATAGGCGTGTTTTCGTGATGATGGCGGATTTAGAGGATTCTATCGAATCCGGTTGGTGTCGGATTTTGTATATTTTAACCCTTTCGATCTTGAAGACTACTTCAGATGCCCATGCAAACGATGCAGATCCAGATGAGCTACATTGTTTCCCATCGAGCTAATAATTTTGATTAAACCTCCTATAAACAAGAATGGAAGAGTCCAAATTGAAAGACTTAAGTGTCTTCGACATATACTCAGGATGGAGAGGTTAGAAAACGTTTTGACTACACTGAGCGATTCGAATCCCCTTCAGCAACGTTGAACCCTTTGTCAAAATTCCTGCATACGTCCACAACTCATTTAAATTATTTTTGTTCCAAACAACTTCAAATCCTCTATGCGAAACCGCTTAGAACGGTGCCACGAAGGTTATTCCCTTGCATTACGTGTCCTCTAAATATTACCAACACAATATTATGTAGTGACGATACTGGCGCACCAATTTACTATAATAAAATGATTCAGCGCACGTCAAAACCTACAATAAGACATGTGCGCCCATCGAAGACTCAGATCAGCCTGCGCATCCATATAGTCTAACCAGAGACTTCTCTGGCTGCATGAAGGAGCATTGGGCCCTTAGCTATCCTTAGAGCGCACAACGAAGACTCTGATCAGCCGTTGCGGATGCGCACGCTGATCTGAGTCTTCGTTGGGCGCACATGCCTTATTGTAGGTTTTGTCATGCGCTGGCTCAAATGTGTTATTTCCATGAATATACTTATTTTTTATTTTTTTATTTATTTATTTATTTTTTTTTTTTTTGGCTAGAATGGCTTCATTTAGGCGGTTGTGTGCGGAACCCGGGAAGGGACATGATTTTTTTTATTTTATAAGTTGTGCGCACAAGATAATATCTTGTGCGCACAAGATAATATCTTGTGCGGAGAACATATTATATTGTGCGGACAAGATATTATCTTGTGCGGACAAGATAATATCTTGTCCGCAAAACATAATATCTTGTCCGCACAAGATAATATGTTGTCTGCACAACATCCCAAGATCTATGTTGTGCAAACAAGATAATATGTTGTGCGAACAAGATAATATCTTGTGCGCACAAGATATTATGTTGTGCGAACAAGATCATATCTTGTCTGCACAAGATAATATCTTGTCCGCACAAGATAATATGTTGTCCGAACAAGATAATATCTTGTCCGCTCAAGATATTATCTTGTTCGCACAACATAATACAAATAAAAAATCATGTCCCTTCCCGGGTTCCGTAGTTGTGGGAAGAATTTGGGATTTCATTGTCTCAGTTTCTGATCGTTTCTCTTTTTAATTTTCCAACAAACCGCCATCTTTAATAAATTTTTAGAAACAGAAATAAGGATTTAGATATCAAAAGAGTTATTTCCATGGGTGCACATTTTTCATTTCTACTACAACATTCGCTAGACCGATTTCATTACGGCGGTTCCAACAAACATCTAGAATCTGTTTTTAGGAATAGAAATAAGGATTAAAATAATATATATTTTTTCCATACATAAACTTTCTTTCTTTTTTTCCATTTCAAAGTTCGATATAACGAATTCAATTAGGCAGTTCCAACAAACACCTAGAATCTATTTTTAGAAACAGACTGATTTGAGGATAACTTCATGTTACATGTGATCGTGAACCCGTTGCAGGCGGGAAACCCTTAAAGACGTACCTTGGCAAGCAGTGCAGGCCCAGATCGGACGTCACAGGGCCTGTACTTTTTGCAAACAGAATTTTCCGTCAAAAATAGAATAAAAGCGAAAAAATAGGCCTGCCACCCCTTATATTACGAATGGGATTGACCAACGTATAGAAATGGAAGAGTCCACTAGTATATACAATGGGTTAATTAATTATGTTTAATCCCTTTTGTCTTGAATAGAATATTTCCTGGTATATATCACAGAGTTCCCTTTCGAAATTCAGGTGTGGCGACATATTTTTTTGTTTTTCTTTAGAAATTTATTAATGAAAATGTTTGAGCTTTTTGTAAACAGCGAAGAACCTGATCAGACGCGGCAGTCTGCCGCAGACTGCCGCGTCTGATCAGGTTCTGCACTGTTTGTCCATTTCTATCATGAATAAACGTGTTGCACTAGGAATGTGTGTACGTTTCCATGCCAACAAATGTTGGTAACGACAGCAAGCAAACGGAAAAGCATGGGCTCAGCGATGACAAAGCGAAAAGTTGTACCTTGCGGAACGGTTTTGAAACGTGACAAAATTGGAGAAACTATTTTCTTCTTTCAAATACAAAGTTGCTCTAGTCAATAAATAATAACAGTCCGGAGCAGTGAAGTCGTCTGCTTTATATGCGGGTGTATGTATTGAATTTCATAATCGCATGGCTGATCATAATATATATTAGGAAATAAATAGGCGTCAAATTGTTACATCTTTAGGTGTCACAAATCTTGAAGGAATGGGTACACCTTCAAGGGAGGCAGCTCCTGCAAAAGAATTTTTGTCTCCCATGTCAACAGGCGTCCTGGTGATTAAGAGTAGACCCCTTTTCAGTGGGACAGGGCCTACAGAAAAGCGAACAGGAAGTCCCGAACGTTGTCTCCCTTTGAAAAATGGCGAAAAAATTTGCAAGGTGTTCTCGTTAGATGTTTTATACCAAGTACAATTTCTATTACTCTGGTATTCTTGCTGATAAAATGTGAGTCACTTTTGCGTGTGCAAAATATCTGCATTTGTAATTTAAATACAGATATTTGTATTCGAAATGCAGATTCAAATACAGATATCTGTATTCCCAATATAGATATCTCAGTTCTAAAGAATATCTCTAACCTTAATGCAGATATCTGTATCTGAATACAGATATCTTTAATAAGTATTAAGTTGAAATTCGGATATCTGTATTAAATAACCAAAATATAGATATCTACATTTTAAATACAGATATCTGTATTTGAAGTGAAGCTATCTGTATTTAAATATAGATATGTGTATTTAAATGTAGACATTTTAAATGTAGATATCTGTATCTGAATGCAGATATATGTAATCTCTATTAAGGTGAAATTCGGATATATCTATTAAATAACCAAATATAGATATCTACATTTTAAATACAGGTATCTGTTTTTCAAGTGAATATATCTGTATTTAAATATGTATATATGTGTATTTAAATGTAGATATATTAAATGCAGATATCTGTATCTGAATTCAGATATCTGTAATATATATTAAGGTGAAATTCGGATATCTCTATTAAATAACCAAATATAGATATCTACATTTTAAATACAGATATGTATTTATATATAGATATGTGTATTTAAATATAGACATTTTAGATGGAGATATCTGTATTAAATGGGTATAAACCCAAACGGGACGCCCTCGGCGTGCGGATATAGCAAAGAGTTTATTTATTTATTTATTTATTTATTTATTTATTTATTTATTTATTTATTTATTTATTTACCTCCTGTGATACGTGATGTTCTGTAACGGAAGGTCAGGTGGTTTTTCTCTGGGTACTCCAGTTTTCGCCCACTTCTGATTATCGATCAGCAATGACTACGGCCTTGAAAGGGCCGTAAACCCAAAACCACAAAAAAAAACAGATATTTAATTACATATTAATGAAAAACGTGTTCTAATCAGGCCTTATCAATACGTTTTATTTCAATCTGAAGCACTAATTGAATACAGTTATTTAGATTGATTGATTTGTTTATTTACATGTTTTTATTTAATACAAATCTTTCAAAAATAAACTTGTACCTCGTTAAAACAGTTCTACTCTCAAAGATAAGAGTTTGCGCCTCGTTTGTCTTTTTTCTACTACGAGAACCCAATTAGTGATGCCTTGCTGTGTACAGAAACGAACAGAAAGTCACGAACTTTGACTCCCGTGCAAGACAAAATAGTGGGTCACGTATACCCCCGGCCAGCGCCACCCTCTGATATATCTTTCGAGCTTGTATGTAATATGAATGAAGACGTCATGAAGCTATAAGAATCTATAAATGTGCTTGTCAAATTTCGTCAAAGTCCGTGACCTTGAGGTCAATGTCATAGGGGGCGGGGGAAGGGACATACATCGCTAAATCTTTGGACTGGTATGCAAAATTGAAGCAAGCATCAACTGAATTTGTCTTAGAGTTTAGAACATACAGGCATCTATAAACTTTGTCGTAAAACTTTAACCAAATGTAAAATTTCTAAGTCTGTGACCTTGACCTCAAGGTCATTGTGGGGGAAATCTTTAGACCAGTATGTAACTTCAGTGTAAGTATCAACTAAAGCAATTGAAGGGTTCAGAAGATACGATCTCTTAGACACTTTGATGCAAAAACTTTAACCAAAATGTTAACGGACAGACGGAATTACGGACACGCGGACGGACGGACGGACGAACGGCAGGACGAAAACAATATACCCCCATAGAATACTTCGTATGTCTGGGGTATAAAGAAATAAATAAATAAGGTAGATAGTGCGCCAAGTGTATCATATAACCTTAAGAAGTTATCGTCTACGTTCGCGGGTAGTTTTGCTAGTCCACATTGCAAGTTTGCTAAAAGTACAGATGAACTAATGATATACGTCTTTTTCAAAATATTAGTATACCAAGTTAATATAGCTTATCAACGACCTTTGAGAGTTCAACGATCAAGCGTGACAAGGCTATTCCATGTTTTAGGGGAAGTAGATTTCGGATTTCTTTTTTCACAGGATTTTAAAATTATAAATAGGGTTTTTTGATAATGTCATAATGTAGAAGTCATGGCCAAGTGGTAAATATGATGCAGCACGATCCTCAGTAAAACAATATCGCCCAACATAAAATCCCAACTGCAGACGATTTACCTAAAACGCGGACTAGTCCAAAACTGTAGTCATGTCTCACTGCGTTTTGAAAGACTATAGGAATCTACACTCTTAACCCAGCTAGCACGCAACAGCGGACCAGCGTCCGGGGCCGACTACATACGGCGTGCTTTGCTAACTGGTTCCTTTCGCTGACTACAGTTCCGATTTTAGGGATCCGTGAATGGCTATATACAGAAACAAACCATATCTACAAACCGTGAAAACGACGTCCGAGCCCGATTGCGCAAACATTAACGTCATCAATACGATCAATACTATAATGTTATTAATCAAGTATATTTCGTATTGGCCAAGTTACAGGTCCGAGGTCTGCTGTATTGGCCGGAGGCCGAAGGCCGAGGCCAATACAGCTGACCGAGGACCTGTAACTTGGCCAATACAAAATTACTTGATTGATGACAATTTTATTAATTGACACAGTTAAAAAGCATGATTATTGATATTTGACCTGGTGTTAATACTGATGACCTCCGATCAATATAAGATAGTCAATTAATAAAGGTCTATAATACAATAATATTTTTCCTATAACAAATGAGTACGGCCCCCGCCCATCGGGGCTTGAAGAAATAGATGGGCTGCATGATGCTTCCACGCAGAGCTGAAACCGACCGCACACGAGTACTGGTAAACCCCTTAGGGGATCTAAGACTGCCCAGGTAAAGCGGTGATATAGTCGGTCCGTCCATGCTTATAAACCCTATTGGTTTCATTGGGTGACAGGGCTTGAGATGTCATTTCATCTCAATGTCGGGTAAAAGTCCCATAAGATTGGAAGCAACGTCTCCAAAATGACCTATACAGTATTGACGGGGACGTTAAACCTCAAATCAATCAAACAAACAAACAATTACAAATGAGTAGCTCATCATATAATTTTGACCCCCTTGAACCCCACTTTACATAAAAAACTGGGGCTTCCGGGGGTAAACCTTTTTTTTCTTATTTCTGCTCTAAAATATATATTGTGGGTACTCGTTAGAACCGCCTCGATGAGGCGGTTCTAACGAGTGCCCACAATCTATTTTTGGAGCAGAAATAAGAAAAATATCACAATTTTTCATCTTAAAATTTTCATATTTTCGGCGATAAAGGTGGCAATGTATTTGTATAGGCGTGTTTGCGTAATGTTTTGCAAATGCAAATGCAAAAGCACAAAAATAAGAGTATATTTGGAATAGTTAAAACTATAAGAGCCATGTCACAACATTTCCTACAATTTACATGTGCGCCCAGAGAAGACTCAGATCAGCCCGCGCATCCGCGCAGTCTGATCAGAGTCTTCGTAGTGCGCTCTACGGATAGCTAAGGGCCCAATGCCGCTTCTTCATGCAGCGAGAGAAGTCTCTGGTCTGACTATATGGATGCACAGGCTGATCTGATTCTTCGAAGGGCGCACATGTAATTGTAAGAAATGCTGTGTCCCGGCACATATGTTAACAGCGAGCAATGGCGGTCAGTTACTGGGTGTGGCATTCTGCATTCTTTCGTACGGCCAAAAACAAAAAACTATTTCTCTGATGAAAATTGGTGATATTTTAGCTCACCTGAGCACAAAATGCTTGGGGTGAGCCACTGTGATCGCCCTGTGCCCGGCGTCCGTCGTGCGTCTTTGCGTCGTCAACAATTTACTTAAATGACACCTTCTCCTAAACCAGTGTATGGTTTTAAGATAATTTCAGAGAAAGGTACCTTTGGTAACCCTCGACCAAAATTGCTAAAATGTTCCGCTCCGTTGAACAATTTGGCCACCAGAGCTAAAAATAAAATTAAAAAAAAAAAAAAAAAAAAACCTTTAAACGAAATTTCCTCCTAGCCACTGGCCCGACTTCAAACTAATTTCAAAGAAATGTTCCTTCAGTGACCCTCTACCGAAATTGCCAAAACGGTTCTACTCCACTAAACAAAATGGCCGCCAGAGATAAAAATAGAAAAAAAAAACATTTAAATGACATCTCCTCCTAGCCCACTCACCCTATTTTAAAACAAAATTCACAGAAATGTTCCTGGGGTGACCCTCCACCAAAATTGCTAAACTTGATCCGCTGCACTGAACAAAATTGTCGACTGCGATAAATAAATAAAAAAAAAACTTTAAACGACATCTCCTCCAAGGCAAAATAATTTCACAGAAATGTTTCTCTTGTGACAGTTTACGACAGTTGCTAACATCAATTCGCTCTGCTAAACAAAATGGCCAACAGAGCTAAAAATAGGAAAAAAAATCAACATTTAATGGACAACTCAACCTAGGCTAATGGCCCAAATGCAACATAATTCCACAGAAATGTTCCTTACATGACATTTTACAGGATGTTCCAAAATTGCTAAAATTGTTCTGCCAGAGCTGAAAACAGGTAAATCTTTAAACAACATCTTGGCAAATGGCTCTTTTTCAAAATAATTTCACAGAAATGTTCCTCTAACGTTGCTAAAAGGGTTCCACTCCAATGAAAAAGATAGCCTCTAAAGCTAAAACTGGAAAAAATCTTTGGCCCACATGTCCTTTAACTAGTTACTCTTTTACTTCCATATTAAGCTATTAAACGTCTTGGTCTCTGTTGAGCGATCCAGAGCCATCATGGCCTTCCTATTACTTATTTATACCCAAAACATAGGTTGTAGGTCCTGGTTAGAACCGACTCATTGGGGCGTTTCTAACGAGAACTCACAAATTATGTCTTGGAGCTGACATAAGAAAATTAAAGAATAATCCTGAAACCCCAGTTTTCTTTATATATGATGGGGTTTCCGGGTTGCTTGTTTCAGGGACTTGTTAAAGTGATAAGAACTCAACACCAGACTGACGTTAAGGGGAATGGGTACACCTTCGGGGGAGCAAACTCTGGAAAAGTGTTTTTTGTCCCCCAAGTCAATAGGGGTCAACTCTTAAAGGAAAGAATTCGCTACTGATGAGCAAATTCTTTCCTTTAAGAGTATACCCCTTTGTCGGCGGGACTGACCCCTAGAAAAGTGAACAGAATGTCTCGAAAGTTGTCCCCCTTTGAAAAATGGCGGAACAAAATGTGCCAGGTGTTCCCATTCCCCTTAAATCAGAAGAAAACCACCTGGGCCAAGTTATTCAAAGTATCGTTAGCTTAACGAACTCGTTAATGATAAAATTGGTAAGGGTTCTAGCACTCTTGATATTTTTGTCGGATTTTTTTTTGCCATATTCAATGATCAAAGTGTTAACCATAACGAAAAACAGGCATAAACAAATACATTGTTAATTTTACAGATGAAAAAAAAAAGAAAATTTAAACATAAAAAATTGTGATATTTTTCTTATTTCTGGTCAAAATATAGATTGTGGGCACTCGTTAGACCCGCCTCATCGAGGCGTTTCTAACGAGTACCCACAATTTATATTTTGAGCAGCAATAAGAAAAATACGGTTAACCCCTATTAACTCCAGTTTTACCGTATAAAAGTTGGGTTCAAAGGGGTCAAACTTATATAGGCGTGTTTTCGTGATGGGGTTGTGACTAACGACGTTGTTAGGTTTGAACAACTGATTCCAGAAACCCAATTTGTTTGATTTGAGGTTTAACGTCCCCGTCAACACTGTAAATGTCATTTTGGAGACGTTGCTCCCAATTTTGTGGGACTTTTACCAGACATCGAGATGAAATGACATCTCAAGCCCTGCCGCCCAAAGAAACCAATAGGGTTTATAAGCATGGACGGTCCGACTCGCAGCGCTTTGCCTGGGCAGGCTTAGATCCTCTAAGCGGTTTACCAGTACTCGTGTGCGGGTCGGATTCAGCTCTGCGTGGAAGCATCATGCAGCCCATATATTTCTTCAAGCCCCGATGGGCGGAAACCCAATCATTAGGGGTTTGGGCGAATATAGTGTACCATAACGAAAACACGTCTATTCAAATGTATTGACAATTTTACCACCATAAAATGAAGATTTTATTTTCAGAAAAATCTGATATTTTTTCTTATTTCTGATCCAAACATTGATTGTGGGTACTCGTAAGAACCGCCTTTGCGAGGCGGTTCTAACGAGTAACCATAATCCATGTTTTTGAGCAGAAATAAGAAAAGTAATGTATACCCCTGAAAACCCCAGTTTTAGTGTATAAAGTGTGGTTTAAAAGGGTCAAGTTTATATAGTCGCATTTTCGTGATGGTAAAGAAAATCAGTAACAGTACTGTTGAGCTCTGGCTGTCGGTGATTAGGGGTGGTTACATGAACCACCATCTTTCATTTTATCACAGTTTACTTGTATTATTTGATGAGTTCAGAGAGCTCTATGTGAGCTGTGATGTCTAACTGATTGAGTTGAGATATCTCTTTGTGAGCTGCAACTTATGTGTGTTATGAACAATATCTGAACCAAGGGTGATGTTAGAGCCCTGTAAATTCAAATAAATTTATCTGTGATTGTCTTGCCAGTTGGGACGAAAATTTGAATAATTGGCCCATCGCAATTGAAAAATACCGCAAACCATCACGAAAACACGCCTATATACTTTTGACCCCCTTGAACCCCACTTTTATATAGTAAAACTGGGGTTTACAGGGGTAAACTTTATTTTTCTTATTTCACACCGGTTACCGCAGTACAACGAACGCGACAGAGTACAACGAACGCTACAGAAATCATGACGTCACAGCAGTATTTTCGTTAAGAAAAAGGTTTATTTTAGCCCAGATCCTAATCTTTTTGGGTGGTTATTTTGCATAGCTGCAGAATAATGGTATTACCATTTACTGATACAGTTGCAGAGAATTCTGTCCATTATAAACGAAACCGCAAACATTTTTCTTTCGTCTTGTGTGTTTTCACCAACCCCAGCATACTTCTGTCAATGTTTTGTGACAGTAACACATCTTTTGTGCACATGATTTTGTGATGTACATGTTATTGCGATTTCAGAGCTTCCATTGATGCATTTGCTTGAGCCCCAGTTCATGTCAATACCCACTGAATCCGTGGATGGTTCAATGGTTGATTTTTTGTTAGGGTACACCTTACCACGGGTTATGATACACCATAACGCGGTTAGTCAGCACAATTTGGGTACAACAAACACGGATTATAATCTTTATAAATTAAAATATTTGTTTGAATTGGGGTTTAACGTCCCCGTCAACACTATTTAGGTCATTATGGAGACGTTGCTTCCAATTTTGTGGGATTTTTACCCGACATTGAGATGCAATGACATCTCAAGCCAATGAAACCAGCAGGCTAAATGCATTGGACGATCTGGCTCACATCGCTTTGCCTGGGCAGGCTTAGTCCTTCTAAGCGGTTTACCAGTACTCGTTTGTGGTCAGATTCAGCTCTGCGTGGAAGCACCATGCAGCCCAATTTATTTCCCCAAGCCCCGATGGGCGGGGACGAAATAAATTCAAATAAAACTCTTTAATCCGCCAACGAAGGCATGATACATGCTGCTGTTTTTAATTTAAAACGATCCATTTTGCTGTAACATACTCTTTAATGCCTTTTTGATTCTCATTATGATCTCCGAACTTATACACGTACGAATTTAAAGGGCTGGGTAAAAGTCTTGGACAAAGGGGACGGGTGAACAAATTTATTCTGGCTTTCCAGAACGTTTTACCACATTCCCAACTTATGAACAACTGAAACCCAACTTATTTAGTTTCGGCATTGGTGGGGAGGGGAGACACTTGAATTTATAGATTCCTTTCTTTGCTACCGAAAATATTAAGTTTTTGTAAATGGCATGGACCCAATATGAGTTAATGGCGAGTTTATGGAGTGTGTTCCAGTTTTGGGTCCCGAATGGGACTGTTCTTATTCAACCGTTATACTCCCTGTATATTAATCATATTTCCACCGACATTGACTCAGAAATTAGACTGTTCGCAGACGACTGGGTGTGCTGCCGGGAAATTAGAGTGATAGAGGACTAACATACGGAAAGACTAGGATGTTGGGCATGAAAATGTGGCATGACATCATGCGAACAAGTCCGTGAAATGAACACCCCTTACTTTATATAGAGAAAACTGGGATTTAAGGGGATATACATACTTTTTATTATATCTGCTATAAGCCATAGGTTGTGGGTACACGTTAGAACCGCCTCCTTGATACGGTTCTAACGAGCAACCACAACCGATGTGAAAAAATACACTAGCTCGCACTGGTGTGTTACCGGAATGAGTTTTCAGGTCGTTTAATGCAATACATTAAGCAGATAACTAGGCAGAGAACCAATAAAATTGAGGGTTCGTGCATTAGAACTCCTTGAATATCATTTCACATGATTCTCGAACTCCCAGAAATTCGAGGGCGAATTTCAATGTGGAGGGGGAGAATGTCATAGGCTATAGGTATATAGCACACTTGCACTGCCTTTCGGTACAAGCCGGCTTTTATAGCTTTGTGGTAAATTTGCTTATCAATCCGGCGGCCCGGGTTCGTACCCCGGCCGGGCAAAAGTTGTGTAGCATTATATGTCACCTGTTACACAATGTCAGTAAAATGCAATTAATGTCCATGAAGAACAAAACTGGACCGAAAACGGCACCTTGTGAGACACCAGACAAAACTTGAGCCCAATCATAAGTTTCACTGTTAGGTTCGGCAATAGTATACATGGTGTTGGGGTCATCTGGATGATCAGCATCGCTAAACTCAAACTCAGCCATAATGTATCTTTCTGAAATAAAGAATATAAGACTCTTACTTGGGTATTCTTACGACATGAATGTCGTAACAATGGAGAAAAGCATAGTTGTAAAAAAGGGAAAAAATCGCCTATGGTGAGATTCGAACCTGGGACGATCGGGTAAAATCAACTGCTCAAAACACTAAGCCAACTGTCTTCCTCAGTTGTCTTCCGCATAATCAACCAAGGCAGGCATAATGTAGGTTAGGTACTGCGGGCCGTAACACCTGACCCCCTTTCTTCAAGTCCGTATGTTGACGCGAGGTCAATTTTGCGAAGAAAGTCAAATCCCGGGCTAGCCACCATCTTCCAATATGACAGCCATAATGAAGGAATCGAACATAGCTGAAAAATAAGTAATCGACTCTGTGCCAAAGAGTCGTACCCATGACACAGTTGTCATTGATTAAAAACCTGTAGGCCAAGGAAGATAATTCAGGATTAGAAGTTGTGGGCCGTAACAGTACCAGGGACGTAGCTGAAAGAAAATCATTTGTGCGCAAAAAAAGAAAATACTAAAAATAATAACTCCGTTTGCCAAATGGGGACCACTCATACAGGAAAGTATTTGCTCCGGGAGCAAATTCTTTCCTGTAAGTGCGGTCCCTGTGGCAGAGGAGGAAACTATGCTAGCTAATAAATAGTGTTGCGTATATCCTAGACAAATACAGTTTTTTTTTCTTCTTTTTCTTTTTCTTCTTCTTCTTATTTTTCTTCTTCTCTCTGCTTCTTTTTTTCTTCCTCTTCTTCTTCTTTTTCTACTTTTTAGCTCACCTGAGCACAAAGTGCTCATGGTGAGCAATTGTGATCGGTCAATGTCCGTCGTCCGTCGTCCGTCGTCAACAATTGCTTTAAAAGACTACTCCTCCCAAACCCTTGGGCCAATTTAATTTAAACTTCACAGGAATGTTGCCTAGATTAATCTCTACCAAAATAGCTAAAATGGTACCGCTCTGATGAACAAGATGGCTGCCAGAGCTAAAAATAGAAAAATCTTTAAACTCCTTGGCCAATTTCATTCAAACTTCATAGGAAAATTGCCTAGGTGACCCTCTACCAAAATAGCTAAAATCGTTCTGCTCCGATGAAGAAGATGGCCGCCGAAGCTAAAAATAGAAAAATCTTTAAACGGCTACTCCTCCCATACCCCTGGGCCAATTTTATTCAAACTTTAAAATAATGATGCTTAGGTGACCCTCTACCAAAATAGCTAAAATTGTTCTGGTCTGATGAACGATATGGCCACCAGAGCTAAAAAGATAGAAACGTCGCTTGCTTCAAAAACGAACTCCTCCTAAACCCTTAAGCCAATTTGATTCAAGCTTCACAGGAATGTTGCCCAGGTGACGCACTACCAAACAAGCTAAAATCGTTATGCTCTGTCAAACAAGATGGCCACCAGAGCTAAAAATAGAAAAAAAATATCTTTAACCGACAACTACTCTTGTACCCTTGGGTCAATTTCATTCAAAATTCATAGGAATGTTGTTAAGGTGACGATCTAGCAAAATAGCTAAAACGGTTCTGCTCTGATGAGCAAAATGGCTGTCATAGCTAAAAAACATTGTAAATTTGCTTCAAACGAAAATTCCTTCTGAACCCTTGGGCCAGTTTCATTCAAACTTCATAGGAATGTTGCTTAGATGACTGAAATGCTAAAATAGTTAAAACGATCCCGCTCTGATGAACAAAATGGCCACCAAAGCTAATAATAGAAAAACGTTAATTTGCTTCAAATGTGAAATTCTCCAAAACTGATTCAAACTTCACAGGAATGTTGCCCAGGTGACTGCCTACCAAGTAGCTAAAATCATTCCGCTCTGATGAACAACATGGCCGCCAGAGCTAAAAATGAAAAAAATTCTTCAAACGACAACTCCCCCTGTACCGTTGGGCCAATTTCATTCAAACTTATAGCAATGTTCTTTAGATGACCCTCTACCAAAATAGCTAAAATGATCCCGCTCCGATTAACAATATGGTCGCCTGAGAGTTAAAAATAGAAAAGCATTGTAAATTTTCTTCAAATGCGAACACTTTATTAACCCTAG
Source organism: Lucinisca nassula (assembly GCA_963580285.1). Classification (NCBI taxonomy): domain Eukaryota; kingdom Metazoa; phylum Mollusca; class Bivalvia; order Lucinida; family Lucinidae; genus Lucinisca; species Lucinisca nassula. The sequence goes on along the minus strand of OY757019.1, from coordinate 7,890,490 downwards.
TGTCAGTTTGATCCGAACTTGGCTGCGTGAAATACTTCCAAAATAGCTAATATTGTTCCACTCTGACAAACACGATGTCCACCAGAGCTAAAAATAGAATGTACTAGAGACAGTGACATTCAGGTGAGCGAATCAGGGGCCCTCTTGTTTCTTCTTCTTTTTCTTCTTCTCCTTTCTCTTCTTTTTCTTCTTCTTTTTTCTTCTACGTCTATTTTTACGTGTGTGATGTGTGCGTATCTGCGTACAGGTAGCTACGCCCCTGAGTGTGATGGACAAACTTTCCTATCTATCCCTCACACCGATTTCTTTGTCTGGCTTGTTTCTTCGCTTGGTTGGGAGTTTAACAGCCCAGCAAACACTATTTAGGTCACATCGAGCCAGTTAGTTTACCTTGAAGGCTTATAAAACCAGCACAGTGCATATTCTTTCGCCAGAATTTGACAACCGCCCTTCTTGAGCCAGTGAAAGGGAGAGAATGACCGTGTGTGTATTTTGAGTTATACGTCCCAGCAATCCACTAAGGTTATACATAGAGGGGACCTCAGTTTATCGACCCGCCAGAAAGTTTGGAGAAGCCAAAAATCGAACCCAGGACCCCTGGTTTATGAGGTGAGTAAAACAGAATGATTACCAAAGAGAACAATTCATGGCACAACCATTTCAGATTATTTTTCTTGCATTACTTAAATCTTAAAAGGTAGATTTTGAATATGCGGTCACTTCGACTGCTGACGTCTATTGTGACGTTTAGTGACGTCGCATTACGGGTAGCATACACGACTTTCTATACAAGTAGCGCACATCAGACACCCTTTGAGTTTAACACCTCAGAATTCTCGACTTTCTGCACTAACAAATTATTTTGCAGAGTCTTGTGGTTGCACTGTGAGTGTTGTCTCATTAAAGTTGGATTTGCTCAGTATACTAGCTCACTGTTGGCTATTTGAACGGTTCCTCTGTAGTTTTATATTGTTTACATGTTTATGTACAAGTTATTCTTGGGCCCCATCCACCGCTGCTTGGGGAAATAAATGGGCTACATGATACTTCCACACAGAGCTGAAACCTGTCGCACAGGACTACTGGTTAACCACTTAGAATGTCTTAGTCTTCCCAGGCAAAGTGGCGCGAGTCCGACCGTTCCTTCATATACATGTGAACCCTATTATTCCCCTTGGGCGGTAGGTTTGAGATGTCGTTAAAACTCAATGACGGATAGAAAGACTTGCAAAATTGGAAACAATTCCAAAATGACCTTAATAGCGTTGACGGGGACGTAAAAGCTCAATTCAAACAAACAAACAGGTTATTGTTTATGTGACATTTTTTGACGGATTAAAGCGACTGTTCATTGTGCATCTGTTGTAAAAAGTTGTCTCCATGTCATAAACACACATACAACCCAAAACACTGTTCTGTTTTAGGAATGGCCAAGCGCATAGTGTACATATTGTAATTGTTCACCTTAAGGGCAAATATGTATCGTTCATCTTGGCTATTTATTGAAAAAATGGCGCTTATAATGGGTAAAAACGTCCAGAGTCGGTTTTCCATATCCGTGTTTGTTGTTTCATTTGTTCCGTGTTTAGTGTACTCAAACACAACACATGATCCGTGGTAAGGTGTACCCGTGTTTCAAGGTAGTGGGCCAAGAAAAATCGGTACGATTCTGATTTAAAATAATTCTATGAATTATTAAAAATAGTATACTTACTTCGATGCCTAGAGACATGAAAAACCAGAGAATGCTCGTGTATATGTCATTTGCTTTTGATTGATAGACCCTTAAACTTGAAGTTTTGTTTTTCTACCTATTTTGGCCTAATTTATGTCTTTGATTTCCCTTCTCTGGCCGTGTCATAACTTAAAATTTGGACAAAACAACAAAAACACAATCTGTTGTCATCGCAAAAACAACAGAAAAACGCAAATCGCGATATGTTCGACAAAATAAAGGAAACATTGTACTTACACTTTTGTCCCGTCAAAAACAACCGGTAGCGTTTGTTGTACTCTGTCGCGTCACGTTGTACCGCGGTAACCGGTGTGTATTTGTGCTCTAAAATATAGATTGTGGGTACTCGTTAGAACCGCCTCGATGTTTCGGTTCTAACGAGTGCCCACAATCTATATTTGGAGCAGAAATAAGAAAAATATTACAATTTTTCATCTAAAAATTTTCATTTTTTCTGCAATAAAGGTTACAATGTATTTATATAGGCGTGTTTTCGTAATGTAAACTTTTGCCGCGCTTTTAATTCTTTTGGCAATGACCTGTCTTTCTTGGTCTTTTCACAGCCACTGCTTGTTATTATTGCGTCTCTGCGGCTCAAAATAATAGACCCAGGCTTCATCACCTGTAAACAGCTCCGAAATTCTATGTTTGTCATATTTGTACTTTTTCAAAAGCTTTTCCGCCATTTTTACAAGGTCGGTCGTCTGTTCGTTGGTAAAGAGAGGTGGGACCCATCATGCATCAACCTTTCTAAGTTTCAACTCCTGAATCTAAGAGCTTATGAATTGTCCCCGATGTCACCGTGAACCTTGGTTCTTGATTGGCCATATCTGCCACAGCAGCAACATTAGCTTTTGTAGTAGCTTTTTCTGGCTGGCCGGGATATGGGGCTCATCTTTCAGTTCAGTTTTATTACCGTTAAAGTTTTTTATGCCACACGAAAAACAACAGATGTCCCAAGTATTTGACACAGTTCACTATATATCTATGAAACTGAAACGCGACCTTTAATGTAGACCCTAATTTCAAAGCTCGTTTTATTTTTCATTTTGCATACAGTAAGGGTTGAAGAAATTTGAACTTTCAATAACTTTTGAAAGAGAGAACGGACTAAAACCGAAATTTCATCCGATTAAAGAACACCACTCCCCCGTGAAATCAAAGCATGGTGGGCCACTAGTGGCACAATTAAATGAACACGACTCTAACGCTCAAACATGAAATAGACCATGAGCATGTCACTTCAAGCTTTCAGTCTACCAATTATTATCAGAGGTATGCATCCGATAGAATATCTGTAAACATTTCATTTCCGGCTAATTCCTCCTACAGTTCATATCCAACGACCTGAAATATATGGGGTGACGTTTTACTATTTAATCCGTATTTATAGATATCCACAATTATTTATGGATATCCATAATTCGAATTATGGATATCCATAATTCGAATTATGGACATCCATTATTATTTATGGATATCCATAATTATTTATGGATATCCATAATTCGAATTATGGATATCCATAATTCGATCGAACTGAATTATGGATATCCATAAATCGAATAATGGATATCCATTATTCGATCTATGAATATCCATAAATCGAATCATGGATATCCATTTTTCGGCTGATTTATGGATATCCTTAAATCAAATTATGGATATCCATAAATCTAATTATGGATACCCATAACTCGATTGATGGATATCCTTAATTCGAATTATGGATATCCATTATTCGGCTGATATATGGATATCCATAAATCGAATTATGGATATCCATAATTCTCCTCTGCAAATAAACCTAATGAATAATGACTGCTCCCTTTGCAAAAAAAAAGAAGAAGAAAAAAAAAAAAAAAAAAAAAAACTCGACTAATCGCGTCAGATTTCGGATTTAGGTGTGTAATAAAAGCCGGGATGGAGGTGGAAGTAATGTAGGGTAGGCTTAGTGGTGGCCTATGGTGTGGGAGAGAGATGTTTCGTTTGATTTGAGGTTTAACGTCCCCTTCAATACCATTTAGGTCATTTTGGAGCAATTGCTTCCCATTATGTTGGGCATTAAGCCTTCATTGAGATGAAATGACATCTCATTCCCGCCGGCCTCGGTAGTTCAGTCGGATGCGCGTCTGACTGGTGATCAGGAGGACGCGGGTTCGATACCTGCCAGTGTCGGCAACATTCTTCCATGGAGATTGATCATGAAATCTTTTCTACGGTAAATCTCTCCCTTCCGTTGACTCAAGAAGGGCTGTTGTCCGTTTCCGGCGAAAGAATGTGCACTGTACTGGTTAACTGCTTACGCATATGCCTGCCCAGGAAAAGTGTGGATAGGTATACTGACCGGCTCAAAAATGACCTAAATTAGTTTTGACTTGGTCGTTAAATTCAAATACAAACAAACAAACAAACATCTCAATCCCTGTCGCCCATTGACGCGCACGACTTTGTTAGGACAGGCTTAGACCTTCTAAACGGTTTACCAGTACTCTCAGCTCACGCTGCCAAATCTATTTCTCCAAGCCCCAGTGGGCAGGGGCCAGGAGATATATCTGAATCTGCCTGGTACTCCATACATATCAAGTAGAGTATTATATGGATATATGTTTGTTTCTTTGATTTGAGGTTTAACGCCCCATTCAACACTGTATAGGTCATTTTGGAGACGTTGCTTCCAACAAAGTTGTTTGTGGGACTTTTGTCCGACATTGAGATGAAATGACATATTAAGCCCTGTCTCCCAATGAGCCGAATAGGGTTTATAAGCATGGACGGTCCGATTCGCACCGCTTTGCCTTTGGCAGGGTTAGATTATCTAAGCGGTTTACCAGTACCCATGTGCGGTCGGTTTCAGCTCTGCGTGGAAGCATCATGCAGCCCATCTATTTCTCCAAGCCCCGATAGGCGGGGGCCGATGGATATATGTTAAAACTACATATAACGACCATGTGCTGTTTTTCTCCAGAAAACATCCGCGGATTGCCTGTTTACGTCATTATAATCGGACGTCCGACTTTCAGTGTCCTTAGGTGCGCAGTCCTCATAGAGGTGATTCCAGAGGGTCGGAATTTCCAGATCTTACGGCTGGTTCCGATATTTAACTGGCCGGCGTTCAGCGTATGGCGTACGTCCGTTGCTTTGGAAGCCTTACGTGATGACCAGGCTGCACGACAAAGATGTCCCTTTGACTGGCCATCATCTTCCAGCGATGATGAAGACCTTGAAGATTTTGAAGATTTTTACATTAAACAATCACGTGTCTTAGGGAGAAATCATTAAACCAAAAGCTTTGGCGGTGATTTATGGATATCCATAATTCGAATTATGGATATCCATAAATCGATCTGAATTATGGATATCCATAAATCGAATTATGGATATCCATTATTCGAATTATGGATATCCATAACTCAGAGGAATAATGGATATCCATAAATCGAATTATGGATATCCATAATTCGAATTATGGATATCCATAAGTCTAATTTTCGATATCCATAAATCGATCTGAATAAATGATATCCATTAATCGAATTATGGATATCCATAATTCGATTTATGGATATCCATAATTCGAATTATGGATATCCATTATTCGGCTGATTTATGGCTATCCATAAATCGAATTATGGATATCCATAATTCGATTTTTGGATATCTATAAATACGGATTAAAAAGTAAAACGGCGCCCCATAGAAATAGGTCACGATGTGAAGCAGCGTATTTTTTCGAGGTTACAGTCCAACAAATATTAACCCTTTTTGTACCGATGGTATCTTCCTCCTTATATATGACAGGAGTCCATTTTAAAATTTAGGGGTGTCAGGTTGTGTTTTCTTCCAAATTTATTTGGAAAATGGCTGAACTTTCTGCAAACAGTGTAGCCCTGATCAGACGCCGCGTTCTGTGGCGTCTTGTCTGGGCCTGAACTGTTTGCCAGAGTACCCGTTTTGGCGTTTCTGGTACAAAATGGGTTAACAGAGTTAGGCCTATGTCTGTCCATCCACAAATCGTTTTCTTTTTGTGGCTAATTCCTCCTACTGTTTGTTTTTGTGTGCACCCTCTTATTACTTGTCGCTAGCGTCTGGCGCTCCACTTGCAGAACTCTTGTTACTGTGAGCACATGTTCCCCCATTTGAGGAAAAACCTATCCGTCTTTAAAATATAGGCTACATGAGACTCGTAAAGACAAAATGTGCATAAATGTACGCAGAGGACCGACTCGGACCAACCTGCGCGTCCGCCGTATCTGATCATGATCAGACTGTTCGGTGGCATCAAAGACTTCAACATGTTTAAAATGAACTATAAAAAGGCTATTCTTTCGAAACAATGAATGTACCACACCTGAAAATTGTGCCCAAACTTTTTCTAGGCCTTTCCAGACAGTCCAAACCAATCAGAAGGTAAGAAAACAACTAGTGTAGCGTGGTGGTTGTGGCTAGTGCACTCGCCTATGATGCTTGAGGCCCCCGGTTCGATTCCCGGCAGCGGTAATAAATTTTAAAACTGCGGTGTCCGAACATGCACCACTGACATCATTTGCGCACCGTCCTTCGGATGGTGACATTAACTGGAAGCCCCCTGTGCAGGGAGAATCATCCCCTATGCATGTTAAAGATCCCTACCAAAGTTACTTGATTACTGTACAGGCTTTCATCCTGCAAGCCTGGAGTGTATGTAATGTACATAACACTAGATAGAAACTATTTGGGTATGATCACACTATTTCGGACAGTATTTGGCCTTTCCGGTTTTATATTAACCGGTGTTGATAAACAAATTCCATCGGCAAAATATTATACGAAGAGTAGGGACAAGCGACAGTAAGGCAGTCTGTAAGGTATATAGGAGTGTTGTTTATATTTCAGAAGATGTATTCATCGCGAAATCTTACTTATTTTCCAAGCAACGCCTTTGACAGAGGCGTATTCAAAGAAGAACTTAATTAACAAAAAGTAGCTACCAAAAGACCGCAATGTATAGGATTAAAGGAAATGTGTCGGTGACTCAGCTTCGGGATCGGGGAGTCGCGGGTTCGATCCCCGGCCGTGCCATACCAAAGGCGTGTAAAATGATACTAGATGCTCCATTGGCTGACCTCGCATCATCAGGGGCAAAGGGGGCCGGTGTGTGCAGGGTTATTTTTGCCAAAAATGACAAAAAAATTGGATAGGCTTGATATATACTGTATCTATTTTGGCAAAATTAACTCTGTATGTGTTCAGAATCAGAATCAGAATTGTTACTGGTGACACGTCAAATGACATTCATACACCAGGACCTGTGATATGGGAAGTTAGTCCCTAGCTCTAACCAAAGATGTAAACTTAGCTACACAATCCTCAGCACCTTCAGCCGTCAAAAAAATAGAATCGGGAAGGGCATTCCAATCTCTAATGGTTCGGGGAAAAAACGATTCTTTATAAATATCCGTTCTTGCAATAAGGGTCTGAAACGTCATTGAATGGTGTTTTCTACAGTGCCTAGCCGGGGGAACAAGGTCATCTGTTGGAATGCTGGCAGCACCCTTTAGACCTTTGTATAAGAGTATGAGCCTACTGTCTCTTCTCCTTTTCTTGAGAGACTCCCATCTTAATTTTCCTAGAATTCCAGTCATGCTCCCAGTTTCAAAGCAATAATTTCCAGTTACAAATCTAGCAGCTCTATTCTGAACTTTTTCAATTTCTTCATTAAGGACCACTCCCAGATGCAACTACCATATTCCAAGATTGGGCGAACAAGTCCCCTGTATGCTGTCTCTTTCACATCCTGAGGACACGGATGAAGATTTCGCCTCAGGAAACCAAGTGTTCTATTCGCCTTTGTACACATATTGCTAATGTGTGTATTCCATCTCAAATCGTGAGTGATTGTCACACCAAGGTATTTAATGGAATTCACATTTTCGAGGACCGTTCCCTCTAAGGTGTAAGAAGCCTCAACTTTATTAGATCTCTTCCTTGTTATCTGCATAATATTGCATTTAACTGGTTGAAATCTCATGCCCCATTTTCTGGCCCAACATCCTAATCTATCTATGTCAGCCTGAAGTTTCAGTGAGTCATCTGTATCTCTAATTTCCCGGTAACAAACACAGTCATCTGCGAACAGTCTTATTTCTGAGTCAATGTCAGTGGAAATATCATTGATGTACAGGGAGAACAATAGAGGACCAAGAACAGTCCCTTGTGGGACTCCAGACAAAACTGGCGCCCATACTGAAGATTCACCATTGACAAGAACACGCTGTTTCCTGTAGCAAAGGACGGAATCTATCCATTTAAGAGTCTTCCCACCAATTCCATAACCAAATAATTTGGATTTAAGTAGTTCATGAGGAGGGGTGTCAAAAGCCTTCTCAAAGTCCAGAATAAATGTGTCCACCTGCCCCCCTTTGTCCAGGATTTTTGCCCAATCATTAATAACTGTGCTCAACTGAGTTTCGCAACCATGCCTTTTCCTAAATGCATGTTGTCTGTCTGACAAAAGTTTATGTTCATCCAAGTGGGCCATGATGTTTGAGCAGACTATGTGTTCAAGCAATTTACATAGAACACAGGTCAGTGACACCGGGCGATAATTACGAGCAAGAGCCCTGTCCCCTTTTTTGAGAAGTGGACAGATGTTCGCTAGGAGCCATTCTTTGGGAATTTCACCCGTATCGAGAGATTGTTGGAAAAGATGAGCAAAAACTGGACCTAACTCGTTTGCTAGTTCCTTCAGGACTCTAGGATGAAGCTCATCAGGCCCTAAAGCTTTAGAAGGGTTCAAGCCTTTAAGTAACTTGATCACTCCCGCAGAGGATACAACAATATTTTCCATGAAAGGGGCCGATCTTCCAGTCAATGGAACCTCGTTGAACTCAGTTTTATTAAATGCATCATTGAATTGACCAACCAATTCCTCTGCCCTTTCAGAGTCCGATTCAGCGACCCCGTTCCCTCCTCTTTTATTAAGGGGTGGGATACCTTGCCTATCTTTCTTCTGGCTATTGATATATCTGTAGAAGTCTCTGGGATTCGCCTTTACATCACCTACCAAGTTATTTACATACTGATCATGCTGATTTTTGATGTCATTTTTAATTTCTTGTCTCAAGTTTTCATGTGTTGGCCTTTTTAGACCAGTTTTAAGAGATCAAGACTCAGTACTATATCTTTCCCTATTTCCTTGAGACCCACAAGTGTTGACGTGTGGGTAAACCCAGACCTATTTCACTTTGTCAATCCAGTCATACTCCTAGTTTCAAAGCAGTATACGTTAATTCCTCAGTACGAAGCTATCTATCTATTTTCTATCTTCACACCGTCTTCACACTAACACACCATGCACAACTACATTCAAATACTGTTCCCTCTAAAGTGTTTTGTTTGTTTGATTTGAGGTTTAACGTCCCCGTCAACACTGTAAAGGTCATTTTGGAGACGTTGCTTCCAATTGCGTGGGACTTTTACCCGACATTGAGATGAAATGACATCTCAAGCCCTGTCGCCCAATGAAACCAATACGGTTTATTAGCAGGGACGGTCCGCCTCGCACCGGGGTTCCTGGACAGGCTCCCTCTAAAGTGTATGTCCGCAGGGCGTGTACGTGGCAATATCGAGATAAGATCTTTAACTTCAAACATAGGACGTGTCGGGCCTTCCTAACACAAATGTATACACAGTCGCCACATTTTTGCATCAAGTTCAGCAGTCTTAGATCAGTATGTCTAGTCCTAACTCCATGCAGCTAGCAATATCATGACAATTTTCAGGATCTTCAAAGCCACACACTTACCGTTTTTAAAACCGTTCAGAATAAAGTGGCGAACTGATATTCGAAATAGCAATTAGGCCTTCGGTATTTTGATTTGTTTGAATTGGGATTTTAGTTTTACGTCCCCGTCAAAACTATTTAGGTCATTTTGCCTGATTTTGGAGAGGTCGCTTCCATTTTGTTTTTGGACTTTTACCCGACATTTAGATGAAATGACTTCTCAAGCCCAAACAAGACAAAAGGGTTTATATGAGAGAGAGAGAGAGAGAGAGAGAGAGAGAGAGAGAGAGAGAGAGAGAGAGAGAGAGAGAGAGTGTGTGTGTGTGTTCTTTAGCCTAGTATGCTGTTGCAGTATTCTTCATATACTTAATTATTGTTACAGAATGGAAGAGACCCCTTTCCCTGACCTCAAAATTGATGCGACAGATTTTCTGGAAAGACTTCCTGGTCGCAGCAAATGTCCACAATGTAGGAAATCCAGGAAATATTATTGTTACTCTTGCTATGTTCCCGTCGCTGAAATAGCCGACAAAGTTCCCAGACTAAAGGTTAGTTCACTTGCTAGCTGTAATAAATACACCCGTGAACTTTTTTTGTTCGTGTTATGATTTTGTTTGTTTGACTTTGGGTTTAACGGCCCCTTCAACACTATTTAGGTCATTTTGTAGACTTTGCTTCCAATTTTGTGGGACTTTTACCCGACATTGAGATGAAATGACATCTCAAGCCCTGCTGCCCAATGAAACAAAATGCTTACATGCACTGGATGGTCTGACTCAAACCACTTTGCTTGGGCAGTCTTACGGAGTCGGGACCTCGGTTTTCAGAGTCTGGAAAGTCTGGAGAAGTTCTGGATCGAACCCATGGTCCGTGGTTTATGAGGCGAGTAGCATAACTACTACGCGACGGAGGTTCTATAGATTGTAGGGCAACCAACCCGCGATATTTGTGACACGATACGATACGTATCGCGATACACTTTCTTGCATGAAAAAGAATGTTTAAGCAAAGAAATTCCGTAAAATCAGCTGTAAGCAATACTCAAATACAATTCTTTGTTAGGAATTCACTGTAATATACATGAACAATGGCAATAACAGTGCAAATAGTAACATATTTGCAATGTGCTGTCACAAATTATATTAAACCAGCAAAAGTTTACATCTCATCTCTATCAAATTACTCTGTTTGCTTAGATCGTATCGTCAAACGGCTTCACGATAAGATATGCGTATCGACAGTAGATGTATCGCGATTGTGATATGATTAAGTGAATCGTTGCACCTCTAATAGATGGTGGGTACTCTTTAGAATTGCATCGATGAGGCTGTTCTAACGTGTACAAACAATCTATATTTTGAGCAGAAACAAGAAAAATGATTTTACGAAATTGGGTACTGACATCATTGCAAACATATATTTTTTTTCTGAATTTATAGATACTATGTCATCATAAAGTTCGGATTCAGAAACTCTCCCTTAAGGGGAATGGGAACACCTTCAGGGGAGGCAACTCCTGCAAAAGTAGTTTTGTCTCCCATGTCAATAGGGTCAACTCTTTACAGGGGTCAACTCTTTCCTTTAGGAGTTGACCCCTTTTTCAGTGGGACAAAGCTTATAGAAAAGCGAACTGGAAGTCCCGAAAGCTGTCTCTCTTTGAAAAATGGCAGAAAATCTGCCAGGTGTTCCCATTCCCTTTAAATGTGCCAAAGTTCTTACAACAGTAACTGAATATTATCTTTCCTGTATTTTACTACAGCTGCCAATCAAAGTGGACATAATTAAACACCCCAGTGAATGTGATGGAAAAAGTACTGCCGTTCATGCAGGAGTTATCTGTCCAGATGATGTGACTATATTTACCTACCCTTGTATCCCAGAATATTGTAAAGAAAAGGTATGCTTATTCAATCTTAAGTTGAAGTCAATCTTAGAATTTTATGTAGTTGATAAATTACACATCAGTAGGCCCATATTATTGAAATTATCATTTAGTCATTATTTCATCACGAAAACATGCCTATATAATTCTGACCCCCTTGATCCCCACTTTTATATGGTAATACTTGGGTTTACAAGGGTATACATTATTTTTCTTATTTCTGCTCAAAAACATAGATTGTGGGTACTCGTCAGAACCGCCTCGCCGGTTTTGAGCAGAAATAAGAAAAATATCACAATTTTTCATCAGAAATTTTTCATTTTTGGTGGTAAAATTGTCAATATATTTAAATAGGCGTGTTTTCATAATGTAGAGCATAAAAACACATATGGTGGGTATGATGTTGATGTTTATTTATTCTCCATAACATTACGATAACACATCCGTGTGATAATATGCATTTTTCATATCTCAAAAAAGTAAATTTCTGATGAAAATGTGTTCTATTTTTCTTATTTATACTCCAAACATAGGTTTTTGGTGCCCGTAAGAACAGCCTCATTGAGGCGGTTCTAACGAGTACCCACAAACTATGTATTGGAGCAGATATAAGGAAAATAATGTTTACCCCCGTAAACCCCAGTTTTCTCTAATTGGCCGAAACTAGCTAGTCTGGCCCAGAAAACATGTACACTCCATATTTTTCAGTTATGTGGTGTATTCCTTGTTTCCAAAGGATAACCCTTTTATAGAACATATTTAACTTCACTACAGCTGGTGTGTGGGAATGTGTGGCGGCGGTAAAACGTCTCCCTGCCCTACATCATAGTGTAGATTATATTTTCTTGTCCTTTGGGATCATTGATTCCATTGTGGAATTTTGAAAATATCTGAGGGTCACTGATGAGGCCTAATTGGCCAAAACTAGCTAGTCTGGCAGAGAAAACATGTACACTCCATATTTTTCAGTTCTGTGGTGTATTCCTTGTTTTCAAAGGATAACCCTTTTATAGAACATATTTAGGGGGTCTTAATTTCACGGACTTGTTTACATGATGAAAACCTAGGTTATTGGCATTCATTGGAACATCCTCAAACAAATATACCAACAACAAAGGTTGCTGCGGAGAAGAAGGGAAAATCACCAAATATACACCTTTATGATAATGCTGAAATTAGCCATTTCCAGACTCATTACGATAACACACCCGTGCGACATAGTGCATTTTTTCACATCTCCAAAATGGCTACATTTCTGATGAATATCCGTGATATTTTTCTTATTTATACTGCAAACATAGGTTGTGGGTACTCGTTAGAACCGCCTCATTGAAGCGGTTCTAAGGAGTACCCACAACCTATGTCTATGACCAGAAATAAGGAAAATAAGTTATACCCCCATAAACCACAGTTTTCGCTATATAAAGTGGGGTGTATGGGGGTGTTCATATCACGGACTTGTTCACGTGATGTCATGGCATTGCATCCATGAGACCTCACACGAGTTCTATTATCGTCAAAAGCCGACGCATATCAAGGGAGTTATGGCTCTTTGTTCTTCAAATAATGCTGAAACAAGCTGTTTGTGGACTCTACAGTCTGTGTTTACCTACCGACGATGGCTTTGCACCCATGAGACCTCGCACGAGTTCGACCATCGTCAAAATCAGACGCGTATCACAGGTTTTACGGCATAGGTTACATTTTTGTATTTGTTGAATTAATTCTCCATGTCTGGTTTGATGGTCGAAGTTTTGTATTTGTTTTATAGTTTTATCTTTATTTTTTTTCACATTTAGGATTTTTCACATCTCATTTGTGAAATTCCCTGTTTCTTGTTTGCTTTTCAGATGTTTTTATGTTTTTGTTTTATAAAATTCGTTTTCTTTGTTTGTTTTTCACATGTGAAAAACAGACAAAGAAAACGTATTTTATAAAACAAAAACATCTGTTTTTGGAACTTTATGTTTCAGACTGTTTTAGTGTTCCCCGGTGACAAAGCTATTACATTAGAACAGTTAGCAGCGCAGTCTCCCCTGAATGGATGCCGTGCTGGAGATACTAAGGAACACACAGCAAAAACGGCAAATACTGAAGGATATACACCTGTAGACACGGACACAAAACTTGACGGCGATACTAGGATAAGGGAGTGTAAGGACATTGATGAAGATATTAAAAATGGAGACAAAGAACCACTTGTGTCTAATGAGATCAGTGATTGTGACATGCAAGCATCTCAGAGGTCATTAACAAAATGTCAGTCACAGACCAAGAAACTTGATAGCGGCACTAGAATGAGGGAACATAAAGACATTGATGGAGATATTAAAGTTGAAATCCAAGAATTAGTTTCTAACGACAACAGTGGAACTTGCATGCAAATGGTTGGGCAGTTATTGCAAGAATCTCAAACACAGAGTGTAGCTAAGCAACAGAACATAGATGTAGACAAACTCAGCAGTCACACTGTATATGATGAAAGGGACAGTAGCAATGGGACGCTAACAGGGTGCGGTAACTCTGTTGCACCCTTCGATAGAGTTGTTTTTGTAGATAGCACATGGAATCAAACAAGATCTATATGCAATGACGAAAGATTGAAAGGTAAGTATAGACGCAGATAGGGAGTAATGAGAATAATTAAATACATAAAGAGGATCTTAAATGAGTGTTCATGTATTATTGAATTTATTAAACGAGTTGAGGAAAAGGGATAAAATGCGAGGCCATGCCGAGCATTTTATCCCTGTTCTTCAACGAGTTTAATAAATTCAATAATACATGAGCACGAATGCAAGATTCTATTTATCATATGATATTTAAAATGCATTTTTAGCTCACCTGAGCCGAAGGCTCATGTGAGGTATTAGTATACCACGAGCCGGCGTCCGTCGTCCGTCGTCGTCCGTCGTCGTCGTCCGTCGTCGTCGTCCACACTTTCAAAGAAGTATATCTCTGGAACCAGTGGGCCAATCTTGATCAAATTTCATGTGAAGCATTATCAGGTAGGGGGAAAGGCTGCATACTGTTTTCGGGCAGATCGGATTGGAACTCTGGTTGCCATGGCAACAAATAGCTCCCATAGACTTAACATAGGAAAAAGTTTGTCATCACTCTAGCTCCGTCAATTTTTTTCTGATCGACTTCATTCTTGCAGATAACGAGGACAGGCATGAAATCTCGATCAAGTTCGATTTTGGGCTGAATCGGATTATTCACTCAGGAGTTACATGCCCTTGAGCGTTAGGAAAAAGCTTGTCATCACTCTAGCTCCGTCAATTTTTTTCTGATCGACTTCATTCTTGCAGATAACGAGGACAGGCATGAAATCTCGATCAAGTTCGATTTTGGGCTGAATCGGATTATTCACTCAGGAGTTACGTGCCCTTGAGCGTTGAAAAAATTGCCTATTGACTTAACATGGGGAGAATGTTGTCATCACCGTAGCTGCTTCAATTATTTTCAGATTGGCTTTATTCTTGCAGATAACCAGCACAGCCATGAAATCTCGGTCAAGTTCGATAACTGGCAGAATCGGATCATTCACTTAGGAGTTACCTGCCCTTGTGTGTTTTTGCATTGGGGTTAATGGGAATTTCAAAAATGTATATCTTAAAGACTACTTGGCCAACTTTGATCAAATTTCATGTGTCTCATTATTGGGCAAGTGGAAAGGCTTCATTAGGTTTTCAGGCAGATCTGAGTGGAACTCTGGTTGCCATGGCAACATCTAGCTCCCATAGACTTCACATAGGAAAAAGCTTGTCATCACTCTAGCTCCGTCAATTTTTTTCTAATCGACTTCATTCTTGCAGATAACCAGTACAGGCATAAAATCTCGGTCAAGTTCGATTTTGGGCCGAATCAGATAATTCACTCAAGAGTTACGTCCCCTTGAGCGCCCAAAAAATTGCCTATCGACTTAGCATGGGGAAAATGTTGTCATCACTGTAGCTAGTAACGAGGACAGGCATAAAATCTCGGTTAAGTTCGATTTTGGGCAGAATCGGAATATTGACCTCGGAGTTACGTGACCTTGAGCGACAAAAAATTTGCCCATAGACTTAACATAGGGAAAATGTTGTGACTACGATAGCGACTTGAATTTTTTTCAGATCAGCTTCAAACTTGCAGGTAACGAGAGCAGACATAAAATCTCGGTTAAGTTAGATTTTGGGCCGAATCGGATTATTTGCCTTGGAGTTACCTGCCCTTGAGCATAAAAAAATATGTTGTGACCACGATAGCAACTTTATTTTTATTCAGATCAGCTTCAAACTTGCAGGTAACGAGGACAGGCATAAAATCCCGGTTAAGTTCGATTTTGGGCCGAATCGGAATATTGACCTCGGAGTTACGTGACCTTGAGCGACAAAAAATTTGCCCATAGACTTAACATAGGGAAAATGTTGTGACTACGATAGCGACTTGAATTTTTTTCAGATCAGCTTCAAACTTGCAGGTAACGAGGACAGACATAAAATCTCGGTTAAGTTAGATTTTGGGCCGAATCGGATTATTTGCCTTGGAGTTACCTGCCCTTGAGCATAAAAAAATACGTTGTGACCACGATAGCAACTTTATTTTTATTAATATCAGCTTCAAACTTGCAGGTAACGAGGACAGGCATAAAATCTCAGTTAAGTTCGAATCGGAATATTGACCTCGGAGTTACATGACCTTGAGCGACAAAAAATTTGTCCATAGACTTTACATAGGGAAAATGTTGTGACT
The DNA here is from genome assembly GCA_963580285.1 of Lucinisca nassula. Lineage (NCBI taxonomy): Eukaryota > Metazoa > Mollusca > Bivalvia > Lucinida > Lucinidae > Lucinisca > Lucinisca nassula. The sequence continues at coordinate 7,874,371 of OY757019.1, read as the reverse complement.
ACGATAGCGACTTGAATTTTTTTTCAGATCAGCTTCAAACTTGCAGGTAACAAGGACAGACATAAAATCTCGGTTAAGTTCGATTTTGGGCCGAATCGGATTATTTGCCTTGGAGTTACCTGTCCTTGAGCATAAAAAAATACGTTGTGACCACGATAGCAACTTTATTTTTATTAATATCAGCTTCAAACTTGCAGGTAACGAGGACAGGCATAAAATCTCGGTTAAGTTCAATTTTGGGCCGAATCGGAATATTGACCTCGGAGTTACGTGACCTTGAGCGACAAAAAATTTGCCCATAGACTTAATTAGGGAAAATGTTGCGACTACGATAGCGACTTGAATTTTTTTCAGATCAGCTTCAAACTTGCAGGTAACGAGGACAGACATAAAATCTCGGTTAAGTTTGATTTTGGGCCGAATCGGAATATTTGCCTTGGAGTTACCTGCCCTTGAGCATAAAAAAATGCGTTGTGACCACGATAGCAACTTTATTTTTATTCATATCAGCTTCAAACTTGCAGGTAACGAGGACAGGCATAAAATCTCGGTTAAGTTCGATTTTGGGCCGAATCGGAATATTGACCTCGGAGTTACGTGACCTTGAGCGACAAAAAATTTGCCCATAGACTTAACATCTACTATAGAGAAAATGTTGTGACTTTGATAGCGACTTGAATTTTTTTCAGATCAGCTTCAAACTTGCAGGTAACGAGGACAGAAATAAAATCACGGTTAAGTTCGATTTTGGGACCGAATCGGATTATTTGCCTTGGAGTTACCTGCCCTTGAGCATGAAAAAATACGTTGTGACCACGATAGCAACTTTATTTTTATTCAGATCAGCTTCAAACTTGCAGGTAACGAGGACAGGCATAAAATCCCGGTTAAGTTCGATTTTGGGCCGAATCGGAATATTGACCTCGGAGTTACGTGACCTTGAGCGACAAAAAATTTGCCCATAGACTTAACATAGGGAAAATGTTGTGACTACGATAGCGACTTGAATTTTTTTCAGATCAGCTTCAAACTTGCAGGTAACGAGGACAGACATAAAATCTCGGTTAAGTTAGATTTTGGGCCGAATCGGATTATTTGCCTTGGAGTTACCTGCCCTTGAGCATAAAAAAATATGTTGTGACCACGATAGCAACTTTATTTTTATTCAGATCAGCTTCAAACTTGTAGGTAACGTGGACAGGCATAAAATCTCAGTTAAGTTCGAATCGGAATATTGACCTCGGAGTTACATGACCTTGAGCGACAAAAAATTTGCCCATAGACTTTACATAGGGAAAATGTTGTGACTACGATAGCGACTTGAATTTTTTTCAGATCAGCTTCAAACTTGCAGGTAACAAGGACAGACATAAAATCTCGGTTAAGTTCGATTTTGGGCCGAATCGGATTATTTGCCTTGGAGTTACCTGTCCTTGAGCATAAAAAAATACGTTGTGACCACGATAGCAACTTTATTTTTATTAATATCAGCTTCAAACTTGCAGGTAACGAGGACAGGCATAAAATCTCGGTTAAGTTCAATTTTGGGCCGAATCGGAATATTGACCTCGGAGTTACGTGACCTTGAGCGACAAAAAATTTGCCCATAGACTTAATTAGGGAAAATGTTGCGACTACGATAGCGACTTGAATTTTTTTCAGATCAGCTTCAAACTTGCAGGTAACGAGGACAGACATAAAATCTCGGTTAAGTTTGATTTTGGGCCGAATCGGAATATTTGCCTTGGAGTTACCTGCCCTTGAGCATAAAAAAATACGTTGTGACCACGATAGCAACTTTATTTTTATTCATATCAGCTTCAAACTTGCAGGTAACGAGGACAGGCATAAAATCTCGGTTAAGTTCGATTTTGGGCCGAATCGGAATATTGACCTCGGAGTTACGTGACCTTGAGAGACAAAAAAATTTGCCCATAGACTTAACGTAGGGAAAATGTTGTGACAGAAATAGCGACTTGAATTTTTAGCTCACCTGAGCCAAAGGCTCCAGTGAGCTGATAGTATACCAAGGCTCCGGAGTCCGTCGTCTGTCGTCCGTCCATCCGTTGTCCACACTTTCAATGAAGCATATCTCAGAAGGCAGTCGACCAGTCTTGTTTTAATTTTATGTGTAGCACCATTGGGCAAGGGGAAAGGCTGCATTAGGTTTTGGAGCTAGTCTGGTTCATTTGTTCCTTCATTCTTCTTTCTCTCCATATAGAGATAATAGACCAATGTTAAATTTTTAATCAAAGATTTCTCAGGAACTATAAAAGCTAGAAGCATCAAATTTGGTATTCAATAGAATAATGATGACTTATTTTGTGTAAGAGACATTGGGCTTTCTCAGCTTATTTGTTAATCTGTTCTTTCATTCTTCTTTCTCTCCATTTTGACCAAAGATCAAAGATTTCTCAAGAACTATAGAAGCTAGAAGTCTCAAACTTGGAATGCAATGCAATAATCATGACTTATATCCTGTAAGGGTCAATGGGCTGGATTCTATTAGCAGATTTAGTGGTCAAGTCTGTGAATTGTTAAAACTTAAGTTCCTCAGGTGAGCGGTTTAGGCTCATTGAGCCTCTTGTATTCACGACTGTTTAACAAAAATGTCAATATTCCGCCATTAGTAAACGCGACGCCATTAAGGACGTCGCACATTCAACGTTACGGGGCGTTTCTAACTTATTTGCATATTTAATCCACTAGTGGATTATCTAATTTATTACATGACGTTATTACACTCTCAGATGCGGCGTCATATGATAAAAATCTTTAAGAAATGAAGTTGAAAGCATGCAACCAGAACCGGGCTCGAACCGGAGACCCCTTACTTACAAGGCTAGTGCCGACTGAGGTATCCGGGCGCTGATAACATTTCTTAACTTCGAAGTTTTATAAACTAAGTAAATAGACAGCACTATTGATGAAGTATTGGGAACCCTTTTACAGGCTCCACAACTTAAGCGATATATTTCTTACCAGGTTTACACGTCCAAGTATTGACTAGCCTTTAAACCTCACTATATAGAAAGAAAAGTGGAGCTCGTGCCGTATTGATTATTTTCCTTATTTTTTTAATAAACATAGATTTAGGGTACTCGTCGAAACGGCATAGAACCGCTTCATGGAGGTGGTTAATCATTATTTGAAGCTGATAAAAGAAAAATGAATTAATATAACCTTTTTTTTCTCATGAAAAAATTAACCATTTTGGATTTAGAATGCATGCACTGTGTCATAAAAAAAATGTATTTGTATAGGCATGTTTTCGTAATGTTATTTTTAGAATATAGTGTGGGTACTCCTCATCGAGGCGATTCTAGCATGTGCACACAGCATATGTTTTAATAGATATAAAAACTCTGAATGGATGATACTGAAGATACTGGCGTGGAAGTTGTTATTTATGATGTCACAGAAGGTTGTATTTTTGTTTGCATTACTATCATTTTTTTAAAAAATCTGTTGAAGAGCTCACTCACACTAAGTTAAAGCCAGGATGCCGAACCGACTTTCTCTTAACACAAAGCACATTACTATAAAGTACAATTTTATAATCTAGTTTAATTTTTTGAACTTGATCTAGCTCGTGATAAAAAAGATACCACAAAAATGAAGTCAAAGACTGGTGATCCTGCGCATGCGGGCAGTCTTGCCAGAGTGTTTGCTGCTCACAGATCTTGATATAGGTTCATCAAGGTAGCCATACTTGTAGCCCTGTTTGTCGAGTGCGCTTGCAAATTTAAAGAACATATGGGCCGGGGCACAGCCTTCCCTACAATTTGCATGTGCGCCCAGCGAAGAATTAGATCAGCCAGCGCATCCAGTTAGTCTGACAAGAGACTTCTCTTGCTGCATGAAGGATCATTGGGCCCTTAGCTATTCTTAGAGCGCACAATGAAGACTGGTCAGACTGTGTGGACGTGCAGACTGATCTGAGTCTTCGGTGGGTGCAAATGTAAATTGTAGGAAATGCTGTGTCCCTGCTCATATATCAGTGAATGTTTATGGAGATTTTCTCATGTGTTTTGCAGGACTCACTTGTATAGAGCTAAAAACCAGGACAACTAAATTTTGGAGGCACCAGGACGATGTTCCGGACACCTATTTGTCAACAGTGGAAGCTATTTATTATTTCCTGCGAGATTACCATGAACATTTTATCCCGACTGCTTATAAGGGAGATTATGATAACCTGTTGTTTTTCTTCACATTCATGTACAGAAAAATAAGAACAATTTATGATGGCGGAGAGGAACTAAGGGCTTACAAGAAGAGGAAAGTAACACACGATAAAGCCTAGTGGTTTAGAGTGCTGACTTTTAAACATAAGATTGTGATCGCTGTATGTTCACGGCTTGCCGGGGCCACATGCGACTGGGCCCATGACGTCTAAGCAACGTCGCATCATCGTCGATGCAACGTCGTTGCATCGACGTCGATTCGACGTTGCTGTGTGTCTGCTGGGATGTGAGCTGCCAAGTTCTATAGTGGTAGGTCGGGTGTTTTCTCTGTCTATTTCCGTTTTCATCCATCTCTGATAATTTCACTCGAGATAAGAATTATCTTGAAAGGATCATGAAATCGAAATAAAAATGCAAATTGAACCATAACCCTTAAAGTTCCAATCGTGTCTAGCAGGTGACAGTTTCAGAGGTTTGTATGCCCCCGGCATCAAAGATTCAGGGGCATATAGTACATGTATTTGGTATGTCTGTTTGTCTGTCTGTTAGTCTGTTTGTTTGCTCTCAAAAACTTTAACATTGGGCATAACGTTTGAAAGGTAACTGGTAGGGCTTTCATTTTTCACATGTGTATAACTTCTCAAAAGACCTTTCCAGAGGTACCATAATTTTTGACCTTATGACCTTAACCATGACATTTGGCCTACTTTTAACAAACTTTAACTTTGTCAATAAATTTCGCTTTGTAAGACGTGATATAGCTTTCATATTACACATGTGCATTCCTTGTCACAAGATCTTTCCAGTGAAATTCATCTGACAGTCGGCCTCCCATTGCGCTATGCTATCTCGGTTATCTTGTAAACTAAGATTGTCAATTCAGCAAACAGTGTGTGTTTGGGTTTAACGTCGCTTTCAACAATTTTTCAGTCATATCATGACGGTGTCTGGTTGCGACAGGAAGCTCAATGCTCACTTTTATAGTGCTGCCTCACTGAAGTATCATGCCCCAGACACATTACATGACACCACACCCAGTCACATTATCCTGACACTGGGTCGCCCAGTCCTAGCTCTACCCCCTAAATCTGAGTGCCAAGCGAAGAGCAGTTAGTACCATTTTTAACGACTTTGGTATGTCGCGGCCCGGGATCGAACCCGTGACCTCCCATTCCCCGGAGCGGACACTCTATCAACTGAGCTATAGGGGCCGGTAATTCAGCAAACAGACGGACAGACAACCTGGGACCAGTTGTTCAAAACTAACGGCATCATTAGTTAACAAATCGTTAAAACTTTGAACATTTTATATGGCAAATATACTAATATTTTTGCTGAAAAAATGTGAGCAGCTTTCGCAAAAGCTGCTCACATTTTATCAGCAAAAATCACAGAATTTTAGGTATTAAACTTGCTGGAATAGTTAATAATTTGACCACTAACGAGCCCGTTAAGCTAACGGGGCTTCGAACAACTGGGCCTCGATATTATAGTGGACTTCAATGACGAAAACTAAGTCACTGAAGTGATTCCAAACCAGCACCCAAATCTGCTGGGCACATGCGTAACAAAAATACCAAAACTTACTCATAAGATATAGTGACAAAGTTAGAATTTCATCACTGAGACTATTCTAAGTAACACCCAAAATCTATGTTGGGTAAAGAGGTAACAATTACAAAAACAAGCCTATTCAAATATATTGGTAAAATTTTGCCACCAGAAATGGAATTTTTGCTGATTAAAATTCTGATCTTTTTCATATTTCTGCTCAAAACATAGATTGTGGGAACTCGATAGAGGCGGTTCTGACGAGTACCAACAATCTGTGTTTTTGAACAGAAATAAGAAAAATAATGTATACCCCTGTTAAGTGAGTGTTCGAGTTTTACGTCCCACCAACAGCTAAGGTCATACAGAGACGGGACCTCGGTTTAAAGACTCATCCGAAAGTCTGGAGAAGCCCTGGATCGATCCTGCGATCCCTGGTTTACAAGGCGAGTAGCATAACCACTACACCACGCAGGCTTCTGTATACCCCTGTTTACCCCCGTTTTACTATATAAAAGTATCTGTCTCTGGTTGGGCCCATCGGTGTCTAACTGTTGGTTTTCTTTTGCTCCAGCATTTCAGTGGTTTCTTGCTGTCGAGTCCTCACCGTTGTCTCACCTCTGTGGTTCTTTGATTTTTTGTGTTCACGGAGATGTTGCACTGATGAGTTAGGAGGCCTTCATGTGGACTGAACAAATTATTTAACTAAATCGCGACGGAAGTAAGGGCGAGGATTGTGGCCACGTAAAATCGATTTAAGCCCCCCAGTGGAAATCTTTCCAATGACCGTTCCAAGGCGGTTCTTTTGTGGCGATTTATTTATGTTGTTTGTTACTTACCGTGTGTATCACTTGTGTCTTTTAATTTTGGATGGCCATATGGCCATTTAGTGGGAAAGTAACTGTCCTTATGGCCTTCCTTTGTTTAGGTTTCCATTATGGTCTGGTCGCTTAATGTTTGTATTTCTTTCCCTTTGGTGTCTTTGATGGGTGGAGTAAGTTAATTGTATCGATTCCTGATCTTTGTTTTACTTCTACTTTATGGGGGTGAAAATTATATACCGTAGATGGAAAATGTCATAAAACCCCGTCTAAAATACATGTACATTTGATTTTTTCAATGGCTTGAACACCTAATTTGTTAGAGTCAATGGTAACTCGAGCCACTGAGGTTTACTGTCAACTTATTGAGAGCACCACACACTCGGATGCGCGTCTGATTTGTGATCAGGAGGATGCGGGTTCAGTACCTGCTTGGGTCGGCAACAGTCTTTCGTGGAGGTTTATCATGAAGTCCTTTCTATGCTTATTCTCTCCCTTCCGCTGATTCAAGGGTTGCATTTGTCAATTTCCGGCGAAAGAATGTGCACTGAACTGGTTAAAGTATGTATAGGTAAACTGACCGGCTCAAAAATGGACTAAATTGTGTTGACTAGGCCGTTGAACTCCAATACAAACAAACAAAAAATTGATAGCGCCAGGCCAGGAAACACAAAGGAGATGATTTAGGTGTGCTATATCTTTTATAAAATAAAGGATTGTTGTGCGCACTCATTGGAATTTTCTCAATGGTCACACACAAAATATTTTTCAAGATAAGAAAGTGTCCCTAATTTATCCCTCAATATTCCCTTTTAGTTAAAGAACGAGTTCGACTCAGCTATGTGGGGTTTTTGAGGCCACGGGCCCAAAGACCCCCTGGCACAACCACCCCACTGGCCCAACCATCCAACTGGCCCCAAACACACCACATAGCGGAGTCTAAACAGTTGGGTGAGGCAAAGGTGACGTGTATCTTGTGTCACTGGGGCGTCAGGCTGATATTGGCCTGCTGTCCTTACAGCAGGTAAGTGTAGAGGAGGGAGTTTTATTACGTCTTCTGTTACTTTTTCTCTTTCTGCCCTGCACCTCACATTCGTCTCCTCTGCTATCTCTTCTATCGCCTCTACCTTTCTCTAGGAGACGACACAAAATGACCACAAGGGTTGACGTGTTGTTAAAACACATAACAACCAATCGATCAGTCGACCCAACCATGGTAAACGCTCCAATGATGTTGGAGCCATTTGTATCACTGCAAGCCGGTCCTAGAGTCATGCACTGTAGCATCCTAAGCAACACAATTAATTTTAAAAAAGTTCTTGTGCTTATCATTCTTATTCCATTTATATTTGTGGGACTGTGTTTGCTACAGGGAAATTAGAGCTACAGAGCCTTAGAGGGAACGGTCCTCGAGAATATGGATTCCATTAAATACCTTGATGTGTCAATCACACACAATTTGAGATGGATTACACATATTAGCATTAAGGCAAATAGAAAGCTTGGTTTCCTGGGGCGAAATCTCCATCAGTGTCCTCAAGATGTATAAAAGATTAGTTCGCCCAATTTTGAATATGGTTGTTGTATCTGGAACCCCAATGGAGTGGTCCTTAATGAAGAAATTGAAAAGTTCAGAATAAAGCTGCTAGATTTGTAACAAGCAATTACTGCTTTGAAACTCGGGGCATGACTGGAATACTAATGTCATAGGGTATAGGTATATAGCACACTTGCAGTACAAGCCGGCTTTTATAGCCACGCAGTAGAATGTTGGCCTGTCACTTCGGCGGCCCGGGTTCGATCCCCGACCGGGTCAAAGGTGTTTGGCATTTTTCATCTGTTACATTTGGCGCCCACCGTAGGAAAATTAAGATGCAAGTCTCTCAAGAAAAGGAGAAAAGACAGTAGGCTCATACTATAATACATGCACAAAGGCCTAAAGAGCGCTGCCAGCATTCCAATTCCAGATGACATTGTTTCCCCATTGTTCTCATGCTACAATAAGCAAGTCACCGTTTGTGGCTATTTTCCCAGCCTACACTCGGAGACAATCGACCCACCAGTGCTGTCGGTGCTTTGAATTTGTTCATTTAACTCAGTTACTTCGCCTATAACTGATTTCATTGAGCGACAGGGCTTGCGATTCATTTCATCTCAATGTCGGGTAAAAGTCCCACAAAATTGGTAGCAACGTCTCAAAAATGACCTTTACAGTGTTGACGGGGGCGTTAAACCTCAAACAAAAACAAACATCGCCAATAACTGAACCGTTCAATTGATATATACTACTCAAAGTTTGATAGGGATCAGTTTTTATATACCAATTTTGCATTTTTGTTTTCTTTGATTTGAGGTTTAACGTTCCCGTCATGGCCCCCGCCCATCGGGGCTTGTGTAAATATATGGGCTGCATGATGCTCCAACGCAGAGCTGAAACCGACCCGCACACGAGTACTGGTAAACCACTTAGAGGATCTAAGCCTGCCCAGGCAAAGCGGTGCGAGTCGGCCCGTCAATGCTTATAAACCCTATTAGTTTCATTGGGCGGCAGGGCTTGAGATGTCATTTCATCTCAATGCCATGTACAAGTCCCACAAAATTGGAAGCAACGTCTCCAAAATGACCTTTACAGTGTTGACGGGGACGTTAAACCTCAAATCAAACAAACGTTCCCGTCAACACTGTAAAGGTCATTTTGGAGACGCTGCTTCCAATTTTTGGGACTTTTACCCGACACTGAGATGGTCAATGCCCTGCGGCGCAATGAAACTAATAGGGTTTATAAGCATGGACGATTCCGACTCACACCGCTTTGCCTTGGCAGGCTTAGATCTTCTAAGCGGTTTACCAGTACTCGTATTTTGCACTGAAAATTTAAAATTTCATGACAGAAATTGATAAATATCTTAAGCAGAAACTCGTGTGCAATTCAGTACTCATGAACGTGCACACTTTTCACATTAAGCAAATGAATTCATGCATCCCATAAATTTTGCGTACCACTGCATTCCAACAGAAAAATCAAACTTGTCAGTGTTCCTTTACTGAGCGTAAAAAGGGTTTCGTATGATTTGTGTAACCAAAAATGCCTAGGGGACAGTTAAGAAACCGTCTTAGCCCCGAAGAAATGAACCGCGGCTTCGGAATGTTGGAATCTGGCGTCTCTCAACGTCGTGTTGCTGGGATTCTGAATGTGTCTCAGAGAGTGGTTTCCAGAATGTGGAGTCGACATCTTACCCAAGATAATCCTTCACACAGACACGGCGGGGTCGAGAAAGGGCTACAACTCGACGTCAGGACCATCCCAGCCAACAATATATATGGGACACATCTGGGCCCCATATGAGTCCTATATGGGTATTCCATTATGGCGCCAAGACGGGATTCGCATATGGTTTCTATGTAGGTTATCTCATTTATATTCTAGAAAGTGCTATTATACAAATAATTATTAATTGATTATCCTGTATTACACCAAGTCAACCAAAATTCAAAAATCATAAATCATGTTTTTAATTGCATCAATTAATAAAATTGTCATTAATCAAGTAATTTCGTATTGGCCCAGTTACAGGTCCTCGGTCAGCTGTATTGGCCTCGGCCTTCGGCCTCGTGCCAATACAGCAGACCTCGGACCTGTAACTGGGCCAATACGAAATTATTTGATTAATAACATTATATTATAAATAAGTTCCGGATACTGAAGTTGGATCCTTTTGAAGCAAAGAAAACACCAAATGAACGAAAATAGCAGACTCGGTTTTAATGAGTGTGCATGACCAGTAATGCCGGCCTTGTTAGGTCAGTCGGGTGCGCATTTTACTGGTGATCAGGAGGACGCGGGTTCGATACCTGCCGGGATCGGCAACATTCTTTCGTGGAGATTGATAATAAAATCTTTTAACGGTCATTCTCTCCCTTCTGCTGATTCAAGAAGGGCCTGGTTAATCCCTTACGTATGAGCCTGGCCAGAAAAAGTGGGGATAGGTAAACTGACCGGCTCAAAATTGACCTAAATAGTCTTGACTGGCCGTTAAGCTCCAATACAAACAAACAAACAAACATGACCAGTACTGAAATGTGCACACCGTTCACGCCCTCCAGCACCGGCTTAAGCAGAACTCTATTTTCAAAATGATTCTTAATGAACTCAATGATCCCAAAGGGCCAGAAAATGTAATCAGTTCACTACGATATGTACGGGGAGACTTTACGGCTGCCACACGGCACAACACCAGCTGCAGTGAAGATACATAAGTTCTGAATAGTTGGATCCTTTGGGAGCAAAGAAATCATTGCCAAAGCGAAATGGACTGGTTAAGGTCCCAACAGACCCATACATGCAACTTATTGCACATTCATACAGTCAAGAAGACATTCTTTTTGATAATTGGAATTGGTAAATTCTTGCGTATAGCCCTCAATTTTAAAAGTAATTGGGACATACGATGAGTTCGAATAGAAATATGACTATGAAACCATGCCCATGTCGCGAAAATATTTACATTGAATTTAACAGATATATTTATTTTGTAATGAATAAACCATTTATTTTATTTTATTGACTGACAATCCTCTATTATTTGGAGGTCATCCGTATTAACACTGAGGTCAAAAATCAATAATCATGTTTTTAATGGTGTCAATTAATAAAATTGTCATTAATCAAGTAATTTCGTATTGATTGTCCCAGTTACAGGTCCTCGGTCAGCTGTATTGGCCTCGGCCTCCGGCCAATACAACAGACCTCGGACCTGGAACTGGGCCAGTACGAATTTATTTGATTAATAACATTATATTATTATTGTCGTTATTATCTGCATGACCTCGGACCTTGAACTGGGCCAGTACGAAATTATTTGATTAATAACATTATATTATTATTGTCGTTATTATCTGCATTGACTTTTTATGTTAAGCTTAATCAATGGACATGTGTTCCCATTAATACCCGCGTCGTAGAAGGCGGTTATCATAGGAACCATTGGGGCACAATATCCGTACCATATGGGAACCGTTTGAGTCCCTTTTATGTATTGTGAAATTGTCAATTATCCGGGATTATTTCAATTTCCCAGCAGGCACTCAACGTTGAACTAACGTTGAAACAATGTTGAAAACGTTGTTTCAACGTTAGTTCAACGTTGAGTCAACGTTTTGTGCCTGCAGGGTTTATATCTCACGGTCCAACATAATAGCATATGTTTTGATAGGCATCGAATTTCACGTATATGCGGGACCAATATGAGTCTGATATGGGCAAAAAATCCTATATGGAGCCCATGTAGTACCCGAATGGGCAAAATGCCCAGAATCTGCAAATATGTGTCCCGGATATACATGTTGTAGGGATAGGTACCTCGGTGTTGGAGAAATGAAGCTATAAACGCAAAAACTTTAACATTGTTCGGCAAAGTGAAAAGTAAGCCGAGATCGGTAAAGATTGATGCAATGGACAGGATGTGTCGATAATCAGTAGTATTTGAAGCTTCTTTGACCTGAGAAACCGGACTTAACGCACCGACAAACCATTGCTGAGTCAGCTGTGAAAAGTAGGTCAAGGTCGGTAACGGCCAATCGATGGACATACGATGAGTCCAGATAAAAATATGCCTATGAAATCATGCCCATGTCGCGAAAATATTTACATTGAATTTAACAGATATTTTTAGCTCACCTGTCACGTAGTGACAAGGTGAGCTTTTGTGATCACATTTTGTCCGTCGTCCGTGCGTCCGTCCGTAAACAATTTGTTGTCCGCACGATAGCATCTTCATTTATGATTTGATTTTAACCAGATTTGCACACAACTTGTACCCCCATGAGATCTAGGTTCCTTTCTTGAACCAGCCATATCCCATCATGTGTTACTGAGTTATGGCCCCTGAAAGGGCAAAAATTGCCTATTTTGGTCTTGTCCGCAGGATTGCATCTTCATTTATGATTAGGTTTTAACTAGACTTGCACACAACTTGTACCACCATGAGATCTGGGTTCCTTTCTTGAACCAGCCATATCCCATCATGTGCTACAGAGTTACGGCCCCTGAAAGGGCAAACATTGTCTATTTTGGTCTTGTCCGCACGATAGCATCTTCATTTATGATTTGATTTTAACCAGACTTGCACACAACTTGTACCCCCATGAGATCTAGGTTCCTTTCTTGAACCAGCCATATCCCATCATGTGTTACTGAGTTACGGCCCCTGAAAGGGCAAAAATTGCCTATTTTGGTCTTGTCTGCATGATAGCATCTTCATTTATGATTTGATTTTAACCAGACTTGCACACAACTTGTACCCCCATGAGATCTGGGTTCCTTTCTTGAATCAGCCATATCCCATCATGTGCTTCGGAGTTACGGCCCCTGAAAGGGCAAAAATTGCCTATTTTGGTCTTGTCCGCACGATAGCATCTTCATTAATGCCTGGATTTTAACCAGAATTGCACACAACTTGTACCACCATGGGATCTGGGTTCCTTTCTGGAATCAGCCATATCCCATCATGTGCTTTGGAGTTATGGCCCCTGAAAGGGCAAAAATTGCCTATTTTGGTCTTGTCCGCATGATAGCATCTTCATTTATGATTTGATTTTAACCAGACTTGCACACAACTTGTACCATCATGGGATCTGGGTTCCTTTCTTGAACCAACCATACCCCATTATGTGTTACGGAGTTACGGCCCCTGAAAGGGCAAAAATTGTCTATTTTGGTCTTGTCTGCATGATAGCTGTTTCATTTATGATTTGATTTTAACTTAACTTGCACACATTTTGTACCACCACAAAATATCTTGGTCAAGATCGAATATTGGTCATGTTGGGTCAAAAAGTAGGTCAGTAGGTCAAATCAGAAAAAAAACCTTGTGAAGACTCTAGAGGCCACAGTTTTGGTCCAATCATCATCAAACTAGCCCAGAATGATCATCTTGAGAATATCACAGTCAAGTTCGAATATAGGTGTTGTCGGGTCAAAAAGTAGGTCATTAGGTCAAATCATAGAAAAACCTTCTGAACACACTAGAGGCCACAATTTATGTCCAATCATCATCAAACTTGCTCAGAATGATCATCTTGATAATATCATAGTCACGTTCGAATATGAGTCATGTTGGTTCAAAAAGTAGGTCAGTAGGTCAAATCATAGAAAAACCTTGTGAACACACTAGAGGCCACATTTTTGGTCCAATCATCATCAAACTTGCTCGGAATGATAGTCTTGACAATATCTTGGTCAAGTTTGAATATGGGTCATTTCAGGTCAAGATGTAGGTCAGTAGGTCAAATAATAGAAAAACCTTGTGAACAGACTAGAGGCCACAGATTAGGTCCGATCATCACCAAACATGCCCAGAATGATCATCTTGACAATATCTGAGTCATGTTCAAATATTGGTCATGTCGGTCCAAAAAGTAGGTCAGTAGATAAAATCATAGAAAAACCCTCTGAACACACTAGAGGCCACAGTTTTGGTCTGATCATCATCAAACTTGCTAAAAATGATCATTTGACAATATCTCAGTTAATTTTGAATGTGGGTCATATCTGGCCAGTAAGTAGGTCAGTAGGTCAGATTGCTGAAAAACCTTGTGTTCACACTAGAGACCCCAGTTTTGGTCCGATCATCATCAAACTTGCTCAGAATGATCATCTTGACAATATCTGGGTCAAGTTTGAATATGGGTCATGTCGGGTCAAAAAGTAGGTCAGCAGGTCAAATCATAGAAAAAGTTTTGAACACTCTTAGAGGCCACAGTTTTAATCAAATCATCATAAAACTTGCTCAGAATGATCATCTGGACAATATCTCAGTTCAGTTCGAATATGGGTCATGTCAAATCAAAAAGTAGATCAGTAGGTTATTTTGTCATAACTTTTGAACTGTTTGAGATAGAGCCTTCATATTTGGCATGTAGGTTCCTTGTGACAAGGGCTTCCCACTCATATAAAGATTTGACCTGTGACTTTGACCTGTGACCTACTTTATCATAACTTTTGAACCATATGAGATAGAGCCTTCATATTTGGCATGTATGTTCCCTGTGACAAAGTTTTCCCAATCATTCAATTTTTTTTAGCCATGACCTTGACCTTTGACCTACTTTGTCATAACTTTTGGAGCATTTAAGATACTGCCTTCATATTTGGCATAAAGGTTCCTTCATAGGAGTGAGTGTTTGAGTTGAAGTCTCACCGAAAGCTAAGGTCATACAGTGATGGGACCTCTGTTTAAAAACCAATCTGAAAGTCTGGAGAAGCTTGGGATCGATACTGCTACCCCTGGTTTACAAGGCAAGTAACATGACCACAGTACCATGAAGGCTTCTAAACTTCATTGGAATGTTGTGTAGATGACCCTCTAGGAAAATAGCATAACGATTAACAAATGGTCACAAGAGCTAAAAATAGAAAAAACATTGTGAATTTGCTTCAAATGCAAACTCCTTCTAAACCTTTGGGCCAATTGGATTTTAAACTTCACAGGAATGTTGCCTAGGTGACTCCCTACCAAAATAGTTAAACCTTATTCCACTCCAATGAACAAGATGGCTGCCAGAGCTAAAAATAAAAAAAAAAATCTTCAAATGACAATTCCTACTGTACTCTTGGGCCAATTTCATTCAAACTTTGAAGTAATGTTGCTTAGATGACCCTCTACCAAAAAGGCTAAAACAATCCCGCTCTGATGAAAAAAATGGCCACCGGAACTAAAAATAGAAAAATATTGTAAATCTGACTCAAACGTGAACCCCTCCTAAACCCTAAGGCCAATTTGATTCAAACTTCACAGGAATGTTACCTAGGTTACTCCCTACCAAATAAGCTAAAATCACTGCTGATGGCCACCATAGCTAAAAATAGAATGTACTCGAGACAGTGACAGACAGGTGAGCGAACCAGGGCCCTGTGGGCCCTCTTGTTATTTTGTAATGAATAAACCATTTATTTTATCAACTGACAATCCTGTATTATTCGGAGGTCATCCGTATTAACACTGAGGTCAAAAATCAATAATCATGTTTTTAATGGTGTCAATTAATAAAATTGTCATCAATCAAGTAATTTCGTATTAATTGTCCCAGTTACAGGTCAGCTGTATTGGCCTCGGCCTCCGGCCAATACAACAGACCTCGGACCTGGAACTGGGCCAATGCGAAACTATTTGATTAATAGAGGATCTTACATGAGTGTTCATGTATTGTTGAATTTATTTAACGAGTTGAGGAAAAGGGATCAATTGCGAGGCTTTGCCGAGCATTTTATCCCTTTTCCTCAACGAGTTTAATAAATTCAATAATACATGAGCACGAATGCAAGATTCTATTTATCATATGACATTTAAAACGCATTGTATTCACGATTGTTTATGAAAATGTCAATATTCCGCCATTAGTAAACAAGACGTCGTTAAGGACGTCGAACATGTAACGTTACGGGATGTATCTAGCTAATTTGCATATTTAATCCACTAGTGGATTATCGAAAATATTACATGGCGTTATTATACTCTCAGACGCGACGTCATATGATAAATAACATTATATTATTAATATATTATCTGCATTGACTTTTTATATTAAGCTTAATCAATGGACATGTGTTCCCATTAATACCCGCGTCGTAGAAGGCGGTTATCATAGGAACCTGCGTACCATATTGGAACCGTTTGAGTCCCTTTTATGTATCGTGAAATTGTCCTTTATCCGGGATTATTTCAATTTCCCAGCAGGCACTCAACCTTGAACTAACGTTGAAACAACGTTTTAAAACGTTGTTTCAACGTTAGTTCAACGTTGAGTCAACGTTTTGTGCCTGCAGGGTTTATATCTCATTGTCCAACATAATAGCATCTATTTTGATAGGCATCTAATTTCACGTATATACGGGACCCATATGAGTCTGATATGGGCAAAAAATCCTATATGGGGCCCATGTAGGACCCGAATGGGCAAACTGCCCAGAATCTGCAAATATGTGTCCCGGATATACATGTTGTTGGGATAGGTGCCTCGGCGTTGGAGAAATGGAACTATAAACGCAAAAACTTTAACATTGTTTGGCAAAGTGAAAAGTCAGCCGATATCGGTAAAGATTGATGCAGTGGACAGGATGTGTCGATAATCAGTAGTATTTGAAGCTTCTTTGGCCTGAGAAACGGGACTTAACGCACCGACAGAACATTGCTCAGTCAGCTGTGAAAAGCAGGTCAAGGTCGGTAACGGCCAATCGCGGTGGACAAGGAGCATCGTAGTTAATCTGTGTATAAAGTTTCAGTAGACTCTGTCTTCGAGATTCATAGCTAAACGCACAGACACCGACAAAGATAATGACGGAAACTGTGATTTCAATGTTGCTCCAACTTTCTACATCAGTCACGACAAGAATTGATACTGTTGATACGTCAAATGACATCCGCGGTCACTCTCTCCCTTCCGCTGATTCAAGAAGGGCAATTGTCAGTTTCTGGCGAAAGAATGCTTACTGTACTGGATAACCGCTTACGCATAAGCTTGCACAGGAAAAGTATGGATAGGTAAACTAACCAGCTCAAAAATGACATAATATAGTGTTGACTGGGCCGTTTAACTCCAAAACAAACAAACAAACAAATGACATCCATTCATCAGGACCTGTGATATGGCAAGTAAGTCATTTTTCCTAAAAAACGCTTTCTCTCCTCATGTTCTGATTTAGATAACAGTCAATTGTTAGAAATTGAATCTTAAGCTGGAACTTGGTATTGCAAAGACTGCAAAGCTGACTCTGGCCTATAACAGTGGTGCTGTCCTTAATGGCCACAAAGCAGTTTAATGTGATCAGTGTGAAATGTGGATACACACTGAATGTTCTTTCATTTCTGATGCGGACTATGGAACTTTAGTAAACTCAAAGTTATTTGGTTATGGAATTGGGTGGGGGTGGGGGGACTCTCAAATGGATAGATTCATTTCTTAGCTACAGAAAACAGTGTGCTGTTGTTAATGGTGAATCTTCGGAGTGGGCTCCATTTTTTGTTTGGAGTCCCACAAGGGACTGTTCTTGGTCCACTGTTGTTCTCCCTGTACATCAATGATATTCCACTGACATAGACTCAAAAATAAGACTGTTAGCAGCCGACTGTGTTTACTATCGGATAATTAGAGATACAGAGGACTCACTGAAAGTTCAGAATGATATAGTTAGATAAGGGCGTTGGGCGCGAAAATGGGGCATGAGATTTCAGTCCGTTAAATGCAATATTATGCAGATAACTAGGAAGAGAAGTAAAAACCGAGGCTTCTTACACATTAGAAGGAACGATTCTCGACCATGTGGATTCTATTAAATACCTTCATGTGACAGTCACACACGATTTGAGATGGAATACACATATTAGCGACATGTGTAAAGATAAAGAAACTTTATTTAACGTCGCATATCCGAAACAAATTTAATATAAGCTCTGCAGAGCTTTTATTGCGACAAACCAAATATTTACCTGCCTTCATTTATCTTCCTAGGACTACCCCTAATAATGCGAGCGTCAGCCAAGGGAGCGCCTAGTACCATTTTTTCACGTCTTTGTTGGGGATCGAACCCGCGACCTCCCATTCCCGAAGCGGACGCTCTACCACTGAGCTATCGGGACCGGTGTACTAAGGCAAATAGAACGCTTAGTTTCCTGGTGCGAAATCTTCATCAGTGTCCTCAGAATGTAAAAGAGGCAGCATATAAAGGACTTGTTCGCCCAATCTTGGAATATATGGTAGTTGTATCTTGGACACCAGTGGAGTGGTCCTTAATGAAGAAATTGAAAAAGTTCAGAATAGAGCTGCTAGATTTGTAACAAGCAATTACAGCTTTGAAACTGGGAGCAAGACTGGAATACTAGGAAAATAAAGATGGGAGTATCTCAAGAAAAGGATTAAAGACAGTAGGCTCATACTTTTACACAAAAGTCTAAAGGGTACTGCCAGCATTCCAACACATGCCCTTGTTCCCCCAGCTAGGCACTGTAGAAATCAACATTCATTGGTGTTTCAGACCCTTATAGCAAGAACTGACATAAAGAATTGTTCTTCCCCCGAGCATTTCTTTTCTTTCTTCGTATACTGCCTACGCCCTCACGGGTATTTTTTGGCAGGTGTACATTACATACACTCAGATTTGCAAGATCAAAACCTACACAGTAATAACCACACGTGGGGGGGGGGGGGGCTCCAGTTAACGTCCCGATCCGAAGGACGTTGTACTTTGTGGCAGTTATCCCTGCAAATGATGTCACTGGAGCATGTTCGGGCACAGCAATTTTATTATCGCCGCCAGGAATAGAACCGGGGGTCTTTAGCATCAGAGGCAAGTGCACTAACGAATGAGCTACCACACTCCACTATTAGAAGCATTAGAGATTGGAATGCCCTTCCCCAATTCGATTATTTCGACAGCCGAAGGTGCTGAGGATTGTGTAGCAAAGTTTACCTCTTTGGTTAGAGCAAGGGGCTAACTTCCCATATCACAGGTCCTGGTGTATGAATGTCGGTCTTTCTTTCTACTGATATTTGTGGTCAGATATCACTTCTGCACTAGAAAGATTTACATCTGAGTGCATCCCCACTAAAATAATCAGAGGGAAATCTTCTCTACCCTGGATCACCCAAGAAATCAGAAGGCTGATCAGAAAACGTGATCACCTTTATAGACAATTCAGAAAAACTGGAGACCAGACAAAACGCTTTCAATTTTTATCCATGCGAAAACTGGTTAAATGTAAGACTAAGCTGGCCTACACATCTTACCTTGAAGGTCTCCTTGGATTATACGAAAATGACCCTTCCCCATCTTGTGACAGCAAGAAGCTGTTCTCCTTTCTCAAAATCATTGGCAAGATCAGGTTGGCTCCCCGCCACTTAAGCATGACAACAACTGATCACTGAACCCCCCCCCCCCCCCCAAAGTCTAATGTTCATAATAACCAGTTCCAATCAGTATTCACCCCTAAGGAACCACTTTCCCTGTCTAGACTTAGTAAAATGGAAATCCAGGACATGGTTGATGAAGGATAACTGAATCCAGATTCTATACCTGCTGGAGTCCTTAGCAATACCCCACCTATGGATAATTTTAATATCTCGGTGGAAGGCATCACAAAACTCTTAAAAAAGCTCAAACCTGGTAAAGCAGCTGGTCCGGACAAACTGAAACCCCTTGTGCTGAAGGAGCTTGCAGAGGAGATAGCACCAATAATACAAATATTATTTGAGCGATCTCTTCAGACAGGCAAGCTTCCAGCAGATTGGTGTCTTGCTTTTGTCACACCAATCTTCAAAAAGGGGGACAAATAATCGGCTGCAAACTATAGATCGATCTCCCTCACATGCATACTAAGTAAGGCCCTCTAACATATCATGGCATCTCAGTTGGTTGAGCACATGAATTCACATGATCTACTGTATAATCTACAGCATGGATTCAGGGAAAAGCGATCATGGGAAACACAGCTCACCATGTTGATCGAGGAGCTTGCCCGGAATGCACGTGTGGGTAAGCAAACTGACCTGGTACTGCTGGATTTTTCGAAGGCGTTTGATAAAGTAAATCATGCCAAGCTCCTTTGGAAGCTCCATCAGTACGGGATCAGAGGAAAAGCACTCAGCTGGATAGGGGCCTTCTTGGGTAACCGGTCGCAATCAGTTGTCTTGGATGGTGAGTAGTCAGACTCGGTTCCAGTCACATCAGGATTACCTCAGGGCTCTGTTCTGGGACCGATTCTGTTCCTCATCTACATAAATGACCTCCCAGACATTGTCACATCCAAAGCCCGACTTTTCGCGGACGACACGGCCGTTTACTTTACTGTTGAAGGTCCAAATGATGGTAGAGTGCTACAAAATGATCTCGACAACCTGGCTATGTGGGAGTCCAGATGGGACATGGAGTTTAACCCTTCCAAGTGCCAGGTGGTGAGGGTGACAGCCTCCAGGAAACCAATCAATACTTTGTACCACTTACATGGCCAGGTCCTGGAGGCTGTGAGTTGTGCTAGGTACTTGGGGGTTGATATTTCGTCGTCCCTGTCTTGGAATTCCCACATTGACAGAAATACAGGGAACGCTAACCGCACACTGGGCTTCTTGAAAAGAAACATTAAGACCAAACTTCCCAAAGTGAGGGAGACTGCCTACAACACGCTGGTCCGCCCCAAACTCGAATATGCTTCCCAGATATGGGATCCACACACTAAAGACAAAACAACTCAAATCGAGAAAATACAGCGCCGAGCCGCTAGATGGATCACTAACAAATACAGCGCCGAGCCGCTAGATGGACCACTAACAATTGAAGGGGTTAGTGCAAGAAGGTACCTAAGTCACATTTTCATTATTTTGAGAAACACGCGAAAAACAAAGTATTTTGCGAAAATTTCATATTTTGTGTTTCTTATTTTAAATAAATAGTTCTGTTGATATATTCTATGATATGAAATGGTGTAAAGATCGCATAAATAGTCCGAAGTATATTGCAGATATTCATTAATTTCAATAATGTGTTTATGCAAGAAGGGGCCTAAGTCCATGGTTGTTTATGCAAGAAGGGGCCTAAGTCCATTGTTTAAAGGACATAGTTTTCTCTATTAAGAGCAGAAACCTATTACATTTTATTGAATATGTATATTTTATCTTTTGTAGACTCTTTATAAGTTTCTTAAAACAAAGAGCTGAAACAAATGAACAACACATACACCGATAACTCGAAGTTGTTTGTGGTAAAAAATGGACTTAGGTCCCTTCTTGCACCAAAGATACGACCTTGGACTTAGGACCCTTCCAAAGATTCAATGGAACTGTCATTTTAATGCCAATAAAGAAATAAAGCATATCAAACTATATATCATATTGTAGGTCTTGGTATGATATATCTGAAAATAACAATATCTCAGATTTTTCCAAAAAATGGACTTTGGTACCTTCTTGCACTAACCCCTTCAA
This sequence comes from Lucinisca nassula, assembly GCA_963580285.1. Taxonomy (NCBI): domain Eukaryota; kingdom Metazoa; phylum Mollusca; class Bivalvia; order Lucinida; family Lucinidae; genus Lucinisca; species Lucinisca nassula. Next base: position 7,852,842 of record OY757019.1, on the reverse strand, counting down.
TTATGATTCAAGGTCCAATGTTACAACGATGCTTGAAGGCCTAGGCTGGCGGACCCTCCAACAAAGAAGGTCAGACGCTCGCCTATGTCTATTCTACCAAATTGTCTACAGGCTAGTGGCAATACCCATGCCAGATTACAAACAACCTAAAACTTTGATTTCTAAAAATTGCCACTCAATGACCTTTCGCCAGGTCCACACGTACAAGAACTTTTACAAATATCCTTTCTTCCCCCTGGCTATTGTCCAATGGAATGCCCTCCCAGAATCAGTTGTATGTTTGCCAACCCTTGAGGCTTTCAAGGGTGAAGTTGGTAAACTGCACCACTCCCGCCCCTAGTTCCCGAAAGTGATGTTTTTAATTTTGATTTTAAACTTCTCTACCTCACCAACTTTTTAAACCCTATCATCTTTTATCCTCTCACTATCCCCTCTTAACTTTTGTCTATATTTTCTATCTTACTTCAGCACGACAGCGCACACCTGCCAGAATGCCCGCTAGGGCGTAGGGAAGTATATAGAGATAGATAGCTACTGCGATCGGTCACATTTGACCGTTGCTCGCATACACTCCAGGTTTTTGCAGGATGAAAGCCTACACAGTACGTGTAATCATGAAATTACGGTAGGGTTCTTTAACCTGCACAGGGGATGGTTCTCCCTGCACAGGAGGGCTCAATTTAACGTCCCGATCTGAAGGACGGTGCACTTTATGACATTCATCCCTTCAAATGATGCCAATGGAGGGTGTTCGGACATCGACATTTTATCGCCGCAGCCGGGGATCGAACTCGGCGGGACCTCTAGCATTAGAGACAAGTGCACTAACCACTGAGCTATCACGCTCATTTGACGTGTCACTAGTAACACCTCTGATCTGATGTGATCTGGTCCTTTTTATGTCTTTACGATACATTGCGCATCATTGGTGTTCAAACCTTTCCGTTGTGTTTCAATTCTCGGTGTTGGCATGCGTATGCTCCCGGTGGAAAATATCCGGTTGGTCATGACAAAGGTTACGCAATGATTTACTGACTGTAAAATTGTTAGTATCGTCGTGAAAGAGAGCTTCAAACCAAACAACGCCTAAGTCTTAGTGAAATGCCTATCCGAACTTTGTTGCGGTAGGTGCATAGTGAAAGTAAAATGAGTTTGAAGCTGAATCAAGCTTTTACAAAGGTCACATTTTGCTTGTTTGTCAATGTGTGAATTCAGAATTGAGGTTTAATGTGCCCATCAACACTATTTAGGTCATTTTGGAGACGCTGCTTCAAATTTTATGTGTTTTTTTTACCAAAAACTGAGATGAAATGGAGCGTGATAGCTCAGTGGTTAGTGCACTTGCCTCTGATGCCAGAGGTCCTGGGTTCGACCGATAAAATTTCGGTGTCCTAACATGCTCCATTAAAGTGTCATAAAGTGCACCATCCTTCGGATCGGGACTTTAACTGGAGGCCCCCTGTGCAGGGAGAACCATCCCCTGTGCAGGTTGAAGATCTGTATTTGGAAGAAGAAGATCCCTACCGTAATTACATGATTTCTGTGCAGGCTTTCAGAATCAGAATTGTTACATGTGACACGTCAAATGACATTCATACACCAGGACCTGTGATGTGGGAAGTTAGTCCCTAACTCTAACTAAAGTGTATATAATGTACACCTGCGGTAATGGTCAAATGTGACCGACACAGTATCAGTAGAAAGAAAGAAATGACTTCTCAAGCAATGGTCAAGCCGTGCCGCCCGCCCATTGGGGCCTCCTGTCCACCTACTCAGTATAGTGACTGACTCAGTATATGAATGAAGATAGAAAGAAAAATGTTACATGCAAATGGACGGACAGGTTCACACCACATTGCCTGGGCAGGCATAGTCCTAAGCGGTTTACCAGTATACCAGTACTTGTGGAGTCCATTTCAGCTCTGCGTGGAAGCACCACCCAATCTATTTCTCCAACCTTTATCACATTGTTAGTGTTAAAGCTTGGCGAAATAGTACTCAGTCATATTGTTTGAGTTCTACATCCCACTAACAACTTTGGTCTGGAAGCCTCCGTGGTGTAGTGTTTATGCTACTCGCATTGTAAACCAGGGATGGCAGGATCAATCCAGGGCTTCTCCAGACTTTCGGATGAGTCTTTAAACCGAGGTCCAGTCTCCATATGACCTAAGCTGTTGGTGAGACGTAAAACTCAATAACTCACTCACAACTTTGGTCATATAGAGAAGGGACCTCATTTCAAGACTTCTCTGAAAGTCTGGAGAAGCCCAGAATAATAGATCCCATGACTGCTAGTTTGTGATGTGAGTAGCTTTTCCATCACACCAGCGTGGCTTTGAAGATGTTTTGCTTCTAAACTGGGGATAAATTTTTGTTTTCCTCTTTGAAATGCATTATCTTGTGGGTACTTGTTAGAATTGCCTCACAGAGTCGATTCTAACAGTACTTGTTAGAATTGCCTCACAGAGGAGATTCTAACAAATACCCGCAACATACAACTTTGACAAATATCTGACAAAAAATGTACATGTGTGAATAAATAAAAAAAAACGCCCAAGTTTTCATTAACATTAACCTCTTCTTTAATTTGGCCAGGGGAGGATAAATCCATCTCACACAGTGTTTAACCTTGGTTTATATGACTCTAAAATTACATTCCTGAAGAAAATTTGAAATTTTTATCAATTGTGCTCGAATTATATTTATAAATGTGGTTGCCTGTTTAATTTTACAGTTAGAATCCACTTTTGTCGCACCTGCTTTCAGCATGGCGCAATACAGGAGTCCAAATTTTTGTCCGTCTATTCGTCAAACCGTCAACATTTGCGACCACCCTAGCGTTCACCCAAATGCCAATGGTCAAGTTTATTTCTCAAAACTATTAGTGCTTCATTAGCAATACTTGGTGCAAACTTATATCTAGGAATGTCATCTTCAATGCAAGCATCCATACTTGGCTTTGACCTACATTTCATGGTTCACTGACTTTGTGAAAATTTGCAACCACTCTAGCGTTCACCCGAGTAGTCAAGTTTATTTCTCAAGAACTTTGTGAACTTGATTAATGTTACTTGGACAAACTTGTATCGGTATCTAGGGATGGCAAGTTTAATGGGAGCATCCTTGACCTACATTTCATGGTTAATTGACTTTGTCTGGCCCCCGCCCATAGGGGCTTGAAGAAATATATGGGCGGCATGATGCTTCCACGCAGAGCTGAAACCGACCCGCACACGAGTACTGGTAAACCTCTTACAGGATCCAAGCCTGTCCAGGCAAAACGGTGCGAGTCGGCCCGTCCATGCTTATAAACCCTACTGGTTTCATTGGGCGACAGGGCTTGAGAAGTTATTTCATCTCAATGTCGGGTAAAAGTCCCAGAAAATTGGAAGCAAAGTCTCCAAAATGACCTTTACAGTGTTGACGGGGACGTTAAACCTCAAATCAAACAAACAAACATAATTGACTTTGTGAAATTTTGCAACCACCCTAGCGTTCACCCAAATGGTCAAGTTTATTTCTCAAGAACTACTAGAGCTCGATTAATGTTACTTGTTACGGTACTTACTTGAAACTATAGATCATAAGTTTAATGCAAGCATCGGTATTTGACCTTGACCTACATTTCATTGTTCACAGACTATGTGAGCCGGCTTCGGTAGCTCAGTTGGATGCGTGTCTGACTGGTGATCAGGAGGATGCGGGTTCGAATCCTGTCTGGGTCGGCAACATTCTTTCGTGGAGATTGATCATAAACTCTTTTCTACAGTCATTCTCTCCCTTCCACTGATTCAAGAAGGACAGTTGTCAGTTTCTGGTGAAAGAATGTGTTCTGTACTGGTTAACCGCTTACATATAAGCTTGCCCAGGAAAGTGTGGGTAGGTAAACTGCCCGGCTAAAAGTGACCTAAGTAGTGTTGACTGGGCCTTTGACTCCAATACAAACAAAAACTGACTATGTAAAAGTTTGCGACCACCTTAGGGTACACCCAAATGGTCAAGTTTATTTCTCAAAAACTATTAGAGCTTGATTAATGTCACTTGGTACAAACTTGTATCTGGGGATTGTAAGTTTAATGCAAGCATCCATATTTGACCTTGACCTTCATTTCATTGTTCACTGACTTCGTGAAAATTTGCGATCACCCTAGCATGCACCCAAATGGTCAAGTTCATTTTTCAAGATTTTAAGAGCTTCGGTAATGATATTTGGTACAAACTTGTATTGAAGGATGGCAATTTACATTGTAAATGCACACATCCATTTTTGACCTTGACCTACTTTTTGTGATTCACTGACTCTGTTATTTATTGACATAATTGTGTCAAACCTAGCGTTCACCAAAATGGTCAGGTTCATTTCGCAAGTACCATAAGAGCTTCATTAATGATAATTGATACAAACTTGCATCTAGGATTGACAATGATGATGCAAGCATCCAAAATTGACCTTGACCTATATTTCATGGTTCAGTCTTTTGATCTATTGGGTCAACCCTAGCGTTTACACCAATGTTTTAAGTTCATTTCTCAAGAGCTGCAGGGTTCGACATTAACCCAAGACTGATGGACATTGTCTAGTGGAAACCTGGTCATGCCACCAAAGTAATTAAAATCCCTGTTTTAAACATTTATCATAAAATTAGTTTGTGCTTTCAGTTTGTTGCAGAAGATTTACCATCTGTGTAGATAAATAATAATAGAAATAATCTGATTGCTGCAGAACTAATGTACATTTATCATTTCAGTATGATTTTCATCATTTCTTCGGTCCAGCTGAACTTAGATCAGGTCCAGTGTATCCCAAGAGTACACGACCACCTTGTCCACTTATTAAAAACGTTTATGTTGAGCCCTGAGCTGTTTCATTAATGATACTTGGTACTAGCTTGCATCTAGACTACAAATGGCTTTTATGCAACCATCTGATGTTTGACCTTGACCTTTATTTCATGGTTTGGTGACTTTGCAACCCCCAGGCACGACATAGCCTTTGGCAGAATTCTTGTTTATATAGTGGGGTCAACCCAGGTATTTACCATAGACTTGTTAACCCTTGTCCTGCTAATCCCGGATATGCCTTATCTTTGAAACAATGTAGATCCAGATCAGATGGCTTCTGAAGAAGACATCTGATCAGGATCTACATTGTTTGCCAGTCAGATTGTGAATTTGTTGCAATAATTTGCATCAAGTAATCTGATTGGTTGATAATCGGTAGTGGGTGTGGCATATATGAATATGAATATTCAGCAGGACAAGGGTTAACCTCTGATAAAACAAGGTTTTACTTTTATTTTCAGATATCTCATGAATAATGAACAAGTTATCCAAAAGGTGAGTGGCACCCAGTTTTTTCAGTGACTTTGCCATTAAACCTTTTTGTACCAAATGAAATTTTCCTCCTTACATGGGAAGCCTCAGTGGTGTAGTGGTTATGCTACTCGCCTTGTAAACCAGGGATCCCAGGATCGATCTCGGGCTTCTCCAGACTTTCGGATGAGTCTTTAAACCGTGGTCCCGCCTTCGTATGACCTTAGCTGTTGGTGGGACGTAAAACTCAAACACTCACTCACTCATCTCCTTACATGGCAGGAGTCCATTTCAGATTTAGGGGTGTCAGGTTGTGTTTTCTTAAAATTTATTTGAAAAACAGCTGAACTTTTTGTAAACAGCATAGGCCCTGATCAGACGATGACATTAGATCTGGGCCTGCACTGTTTATCAATTACCTGTTTTGGGTTTTCCGGTACAAAATGGATTAATGTCATTATCCTTCATTTGGGAGCGAGCCAGCCACGGTTGCTCAGTAGGATGCGCATCTGACTGTTTAGTGTTAATCAGAAGGCGGCATGTTCGATACCTGTTGGGCCAGCAACATTCTTTTCTGGAGATTGATAATGAAATCTTTTCTATGCATCACAATATCCTTGTTTGCCTTGTCAATACACCACACCCTCGTTATAACACAATTTATTATAACACGGTTCTGGGTATAACACGGTTTCAAGATGGATCCCAAAAAAAGTATATATTATATAGAAAAATGACCAAATATGGTAATTTTTCTATATACAGTCAAACCTGTCATAGTGGCCACCTCTTTTAAGCAAGCAACCTGTCTTAAGCAAGCAAGCATTTAGTTCCCGAAAAAGGCAAATACATTAATAATTAATATCGCCTGCATTAAGCAAGCCCCTGTCTTAAACTAGCACATTTTGATCATCCCTGAGGTGCTTATTTAACACAGGTTGGACTTTAAACTATACATGTTTAAACTATACATTTTTGTTTGGATATAACACAGTTGTTTGACTATCACGTTTTCTGCTTTGGACCCCATCAATAGTGTTATAAAGAGGTTGTGTGGTGTATAGACCTACCCAGGTCCTTACAGGAAAAGAATTTGTCCTATGGAGCAAATTCTTTCCTTTAAGTGTAGTTAGGGACATGTGTACTTAGTGGACCCCATTTTAAGAGGGACTCAGTCAAAACGAAAGCATACAGGAAGTCAAAAGCCAAAAGTCTCCTTTGTAAAGAGTAGTGCAAAATACTGCATTTGCTGTATGTGTTCAGAAGGCAGGCCATTAAAGTAAACAGTGTAGAACCAGATGAGACAGGGAATAATGCAGCATCTTGTCAGGATCTACACTGCCACTAATCCTGCTATTCTTAGATGCAACATCGGGTAGCAAATGGTACACATTTTTGGGTTCGATCCCGGGCCGCGACATACCAAAGTCGTTAAGAATGGTACTAGCTGCTCCTCACTTGGCACTCAGATCTACGGGGTAGAGCTAGGACTGGGCGACCCAGTGTCAGGATAATGTGACTGGGTGTGGTATCATGTAATGTGTCTGGGACATGATGCTTCAGTGAGGCAGCACTATAAAAGACACACACACACACACACACACACACATGGTACACATTTAAGACCAAGTATGGTAAGGAATTGAGGTGTCTGAATATTTAGGATTAATACAGTTTACCCTGTGTCTCCATTCTCCTTAACCCTTGTCCTGCTGAATATTCATATATGCCACACCCACTACCGATTATCAACCAATCAGATTACTTGATGCAAATTATTGCAACAAATTCACAATCAGAATGGCAAACAATGTAGATCCTGATCAGATGGCTTCGTCAGAAGCCATCTGATCTGGATCTTCATTGTTTGAAAAATAAGGCATATCTGGGCTCAGCAGGACAAGGGTGAATAATTTCTGAGCCCCCAGGGCCGAGTTCTTCAAAGTATCATTAACTTAACCCATTGCAGGATGGGGTACCTTGGCAAACAGTGCAGGCCAGGGCCTGCACTGCACTATTTGCTAATAGAACTTTCCATCCAAAATAGAATAAAAATGAAAAATGAAAAAAAAATAGGCCTACCACCCTTTATATGACAAATGGACTTGTCCAACGTATATCAATGGAAGAATCCACCAGTATACAGTGGGTTAATTGTGAACAGACACCTATGTTTATAGTGTATTTTTCAGTTAGCAGACAGTTATCCTATTAAACGTGCAGCACAGCTGACAGCATACCTGGCACACAAAGGAAAACAGATTGGTGAGTATACAGTTTGGCAAACATTTCAGAAGTACCAGTAGTAATATCCGAACATTTCTATAAATGTCTCTCGTCACTTATCATCCATAACATAGGGACATTTTTCAGTGACTGATGCTCTTATCATTGAGTGGATATTTTATCATGATAAGCAGGATTCAGCAGGACATTCTGTCATTGTTTAATCACATGTCCTGGTGGGGAGCAGCTATGTCCTGCAGCGCTTATGGTGACAGGGTATAAGTGGCTTTGTAAACATGTCAGATCGAATAGCTTATATTGACATCAGAATTTTTAATTTAGTATTAAAACTACATTCTGGCATGCCAGATAAGGAAATCCTGAAACTAACCCTGGGATAGAAATTCTTATCCTACCCAGGAATAGGATAAAAACAGGGATTTTCACTTTTGATATGCACTGGTTGAATAGGACATCATGACATCATCATTAAGTTCGACCTTAATGCAACATGCATTGACAGAAAAATGTCACATTATTGCCATGAAAATATGGTGGATGTCAGCAATCAAAGTGTCTGCATTGTAAAAATATCAACACTGAGAAATGAAAGGAATGCAACGAAAAGAATCTGGGTGCCAGGGGTAGATAGAAAAATCTGCCCCTTAAGATCAGTGTGACATTGTCCGGCATCACTCACCTGACAGTGACCCTTGGGATGGATTTTTCTATCCACCCCTCACACCCATGTAACATTCTTATAGAGTGATACAAGAAAGAATGACTGCACTTAAGAAACCTGAATAAACCTTGAGGGATAGCAAGTCTTTCAGATGTTTTTGAAAGGATAGGGTATCACGAGAGATCTACTGTTAAAGATAAGAATTTGCTCCCAACAGTTGTTTCCCTTGTAAAATAATTGAAAATATGTCAGATTTATAGATGCTTTAACCCTTTTTGTACCAAAGGAATCCTCCTTCTTATATATAGCAGGAGTTCATTTCAAAATTTAGGGGTGTCAGGTTGTGTTTTCTTCAAAATAATTTGGAAATTGGCCAAAAATTTTGCAAATAGTGCAGGCCCTGATCATACCCCACATTATGCGGCGTCTGATCTGGGCCTGTACTGTTTGCCAACTACCCGTTTTGGGGTTTCCGGTACAAAATGGGTTAAAGACCTTTTTATCATAGGAAATACTTCATTGTAGATTAAGAAGGCCTTTACGAGATACTGCAGACTGTCTGTTACATGGAACGGATACACCAACCGGAGAGAAAACTTGTTCAAAAATATTTTGGGTCAGTCTTATCACTAGATGTCTGCTCTGAAGAAAAGAATTTGCTCCTTTATTTTTAGAGCAAACCTCTTTTTTAGGGGAGATCAGTTTATGAGGAAGCAAACAGGAAGTCCTGAAGGTTGTCTCCCTCTGTTTAAATCCAGGTGTTTACATTGCCCTTCACCCTTATCCTGCTGCATTAATTAATTATACCCCCGGCATACGAAGTATGCTATGGGGGTATATAGTTTTCGTCCTGCCGGTCGTCCATTCGTCTGTCCGCACCAACAAATGTATAGTTAGGTGGCTATGTAAATGGACAGAATCAATGTAAGTCTATGGGATTTATTCCGTTAGACACCGAAAATACTTCTTTTCAGTGGCTAAAAGTAGCCACTTAAATATCAATCCTGCCAAAAATAGCCACAAAAGTATACATCTGTGAGAACGTCCGGACGTGTTTCCATCCGTTCATCATTCCGTCCATCCGTTAACATTTTGGTTAAAGTTTTGCGTTAAAGTTTCTAAGAGGTTGTATCTTCTGAATCCTTTGATAGATTTAGTTGATACTTACACCGAAGTTACATACTGTTCTAGAGATTTCATTGATGCATGTCCCACCCCCACAGTGACCTTGAGGTCAAGGTCACAGACTTAGAAATTTTTCATTTTGGTTAAAGTTTTGCGTTAAAGTTTCTAAGAGATTGTATCTTCTGAAGCCTTTGATAGATTTAGTTGATACTTACACTGAAGTTACATACTGGTCTAAAGATTTCATTGATGCATGTCCCCCCCCCCCCCCTCCCCCCACAGTGACCATGAGGTCAAGGTCACAGACTTAGAAATTTTACATTTTGGTTAAAGTTTTGCGTTAAAGTTTCTAAGAGATTGTATCTTCTGAACCCTTTGATAGATTTAGTTGATACTTACACTGAAATTACATACTGGTCTAAAGATTTCATTGATGCATGTCCCACCCCCCACAATGACCTTGAGGTCAAGGTCAAAGACTTAAGAAATTTTACGTTTGGTTAAAGTTTTATGACAAAGTTTATAGATGCCTGTATGTTCTAAACTCTTAAGACAAATTCAGTTGATACTTGCATCAATGTTGCATATCAGTCCAAAGATTTTGAGATGCATGTCGCTTCCCCACCCACAGAGACCTAGACCTCAGTTTACATTTGGTTAAAGTTTTGTGACAAAGTTTATAGATGCCTGTTACATAATGTTCTAAACTCTAAGACAAATTCAATTGATACTTGCATCAATGTTGCATACCAGTTCAAAGATTTCATTGATGTATACCCCACCTGCTGCTTCAGTAACACTGATGCACTCACTCCCTTGGTCCATTTAGAAAGGTTATGTTTGGTTTAGATTTTATAAGCACGTTATAGATTCTTATAGCTTCTTGACTTCTTCATTCATGTTACATAACAAGCTCGAAAGATATATCAGAGGGTGGCACTGGCCGGGGTATGCGTGACCCACTGGTCACTTTCTCTAGTTTATTAAGCCGTGCCCATCAATTTACATGTACTTGACATAATAATTCAATCACAAACTGCAGGTGAGCGTCGATCCTGATCACAGAAGCAGTCTGATCTGGATCTACACTGTTTGCAAAGGTAGGGGTTGTCACAAGGGTAAAGACTCTTTGGGTGGGTTAGTTTAAAATTGTGATGTATGGGTGAGTGGCTGTGTTTATCTCTTGGTTAACCTGTTTTGAAAAAGGCATTCATAATACCGTTAGGTATTGTTTTTTTTATCAAGGAAATCACGTTTTTTTTTTGTAGGTGAAGAAGGAATAGATAAGATACAGCAGTCTGACCCTTTGAAGAAGATACAGGATGAGGCATCAAATACAGCAGGAAGAGTGACTGCATTTAAAGACACTTTTATGAAGGAAATGAAAGAAGGAATGAAGGAAATAAAAGGAAAAGACAAGGAGAGATGACGAGAGAGAAAACTGTTGCTAGTCGTGCTGTGATTTTGACTGAATATGTATAGCTCCAGATAGGTCTGGCTCATCGTAGTGAAAAGATAATCGATTATCAGTCCTGTCATTGCGATCGATAATCGATTAGTAATCGCTAAGAATTTTGTCATAATTTTACCTGTCTGGCTTTCTATCTGAGCAAGACTCTTACCATATGTTGCACTTTATCATATGTATATTTGAACTGGCATGACTGAGCAAGCAGTGTAGACCCAGATGAGACGCCGCAGAATGCGGCGTCTCATCAGGGTCTGCACTGTTTGCCACTCATCCAGCTATTTTAGGCATAACTTTGGGTAGTAAATTGTACCTAACAAGTAACCGATTATCATCAAATCAGAAATGATAATCATTTCTGTGGAATTTATCGATCGATTAATCGATTATACGATTAATTGTGTCAGCCTTAGCTCCAGATGAGAAAGATGATCAAGGATGATTTTTATGTCCCCTGAATCAAAGAATTGCGGGCATATAGTTTTTGGTCTGTCTGTCTGCCAAATGGTAGCTGATAGGGCTTTCATATTTCACATGTGCCTTCCTTGTCACAAGACCTTTCCAGTGGTACCATAATTCTTGACCTCGTGACCTTGATGTTTGACCTACTTTTTAAAAAATTTAACTTTCTATATTTCACATGCGCTGTCCGGGGGCATCAGTGTTCCACAAACACATCTTGTTGAGATTTTTTTTTTCTATTTATCAATTAAAAATATATTGTTGGTACTTCTTGAAATCGCCTCAATGAGGCGATTCTAACAAGTACTCACAACATTTGCTTCTTACGAGAAATAAGAAAAATTATCTGGAGTTTTTCGTATAACAGTTATCAGATGGCAAAATATACATACCATAATGGTCCTAAATACTGAGACAGATAGACCAAGATCAGACTACTCCTGAACAACTGCTGAAGGTGCAGTATCAGGAGCAGTCCAGAGCTCTCGGAAACGCAGGATTTTGCGTATTTTACGCCAACTTTTGCCGTTGTACGCGTAAAATTCACAACCGGCGATTCTTGTGTACGCATGTTTTTATTGCGACACGCGTCCAAAATTACAGAAGCGGTAAATTCAGAAGCTAATTTAGGCCGCTTATGCAATACCGATAAAAGATCAAATGCGGCGCCGCTTTTTATGTTGAAAACGCACCTGCCACAAACAAGTAGGCGTGACCTATATTGACAGGTATTTTTGCACCTGTCAATGGGAGAGACGATATTGGAAAGTGGTCGGTTTGCGGCACGTGTTAAAAATGATTGTGCCTGTTTAATCTCGCCGCGCTAATTCCCTTGTTATTACGGATTACAATTAATTAGTTTACTAATTTACTAATTGATGTAAGCTCATATCATCAACGGATTAGCACGAGTCGTTAAAATATCACATTTAGTTAAACCAGGGTTACGGCGAAGACGATATAATGGACGAATTACCAATGTCATGTATTTTCGCGACTACACGATCGTACTTTTTATCGCTCGGTCAAAGTGTGTTTCGACGTTTACTTGTGACACAAATGTATGTAATTCTTCAAGTCAGACATGGTTAGGATGCTTCCCCTACGTATTTGTTGTCACCAATTAAAATAATTTAGCTACTGTCACCTACATATACGTCCGAATTTGAAAGCACAAATATAGCTAAATAGAATGCTGCTTTTCTGATCTGGGTTTACAATATATCTGCTGTTATCCTAATACTACCTTATTTTTATGTGGCATTATTTGACTAGAAGTGTGAGAATAAATCTGAGCAACTGCATGGGGGGGGGGGATAGACACATCAGTGAAATATTTCTAACTAGTACCCACAATCTACATGTTTGGAACGAAGTTATTAAATGCATTTATCAGAAAAAAAGAGTTTTGGAGCCATGAAAGTATACAGTTTTTCATATGGACGTGTAGCCTGATAATAAGAAGTTTTTATCTATGTTCTATGCGCGATCAAGATCAGAACTCCAACTTTTTTATGTGGGAATCCAACTTTTTATCTGTGAATCCAAGTTTTTACAAGGAAGGATTCCTGGAATCCTGTTTTCAAAATCCTAGTGAGAGCTCTGCAGTCTGATCAGGGTCTACACTGTTTGCCATTCTGTCTGCATCTTTCGGACTCATTGCTGGATCATGTAACAAATTTGTTAAAATTAAAGGAGAATTACAGCAAGTCCTCAAGGCTTCCTAATTTTTAGCTCGGCTGTTTCGAAGCTCAATCCGCTCAATGTCATAGCTCTGGCTGTGTCGTCGTCATGCAAAAACTTGGACATTTTGTAACATCTCTGTTGTCATTACTGAACATATTTACTTGAAACTCGGACTTGTTCTTCATTATGATAAGGGGAACTCATACTAATAGGTGAGGTAACCCTCAAAATATTTTTGGCACATTTATGCCCCTTTTTTGACTTAGAATTTTGCAAAAACTTGGACATTTTGTAATATCTCTGTCATTACCGAGCATATTAACTTCAAACTCGGACTAGTTGTTCATTATGAAAAGGGGAACTCATACCAATAGGTGCGGTAACCCTCAAAATACTTTTGGCACAGTTATGTCCCCCTTTTGACTTAGAATTTTGCCAAAACTTGGACATGTTGTAATATCTCTGTCATTGCTGAACATATTTACTTGAGGAACCCTCAAAATATTTTTGGCACAGTTATGCCCCTTTTTTGATTTAGAATTTTTGTTTTCTAAAAGAAACTGCAGTCCAGCGTTGTCACCCGCATGTGGTGCTCTTGTTAGGTTTTTACGGCAACACCAGAGAATTATTCAGCACAGCTCCAGATAAAGAGAACTGAAGACAATTCAATCTTAATTTTTGTTGTTTATTTATAAAATCCTGTGCTGTGGGTTCTTGTTAGTCTCTGCTTGATAAGGCAAATCTAACAAGTACCCAATTTTGTTTTTGAAAAAAAAAAAGTCTCTGTATTATCTTTATTCCTCTTTCATACCTGGAGGTTCACCACAACCTCTTTATAACACGGTTCATTATAGCACGGTTTTGGATATAACACGGTTTCAAGATGTATCCCAAAAATGTAAAGATTATATAGAAAAATGACCATAAATGGTCATTTTTCTATATAATCTATACATTTTTGTTTGGATATAACACGGTTGTTTAACTAACACGGTTTCTCCTGTGGACCCCATTAATAGTGTTATAAAGAGGTTGGGGTGTACTTCATAATAACATTACGATAACAGATCTGTCTGACATGGTGAATTCTTTCATATCCTGAAAACTAATTTTTCTGGTGAAATTTTGTCGTATTTTAACAAACATAGGTTTTGGGTGCTTGTTAAAACCACCTCAATCAGGCGGTTCTAACAAGTACCCACAACCTATGTCTTGGAGCAGAAATAAGCAAAACTAGAGCTGTCAGTGAAACTGACTAGGGCCCCGGCAGCGCTATCAGAGGAGTAGGAAAATTTGTGGACGGACAGACAGACAGATGGACGGACAGAGTGATTACTATAGGGCACCCACACTTTCAGTGCGGGGCCCTAATAATGTTTACCCCCATAACCCCCAGTTTTGTCTATATGATGTGGAGTTTAGAGAGATGTTCATTACACAGACTTGTTATCATGGTGAGTGGCCAGGGACAGAGGAACAAGATAACATCTTGAGAGACTTTTTTTTTTTTTTTTTTTTTGGTTTGGGTTTTACGGCCCTTTCAAGATTATTTCACTCATATCGAGCCGATCGTTAATCATAGGTGGGCGAAAACCGGAGTACCCGGAGAAAAACCACCTGACCTTCCGTTACAGAACTTGGCGTCTCACACGTGACCCGAGCGAGGCTCGAACCCACGGCGGTGAGAGACCTAATGACTAAGAGTCAGCGCTCTTATCCATTAGGCCACGGAGGCCCGTTCTTGAGAGACTTAGCTTCACATACAACTCCACACAGCTGAATTAGTCATATCATTGTTTGCTGTTTGTTTGTGTTATAGGGTGGGTATTTTGTGATAATTGAAGGATAATTTTTGTCAATTCTCCATAAAAACCTATGTTGTGCGTATTCATAAGAACCTCCTCGGCGAGGCAGTTCTAATGATTTGTTTGTTTGATTTGATGTTTAACGTCCCCACAACACTATATTTTGGAGACACTGCTTCCAATTTTGTGCGACATGCGGTTTACCAGTACTCGTGTGCGGTTGGTTCAGCTCTGAGTGGAAGCATCATGCAGCCCATTTATTTCTAAAAGACCCGATGGGTAGGGGCCGCGGTTCTAATATCTGCAACAAATGTTTATATGGAGAAAAAAATTATCATTCAATTATCACAAAATGCCCACCTTATCTGTTGCGATGGTTAAATAACCCTGTCAACACTATTTAGGTCATTTTGGAGATGTTGTTTCAGATCTTTTGGGACTTTAATCAAGTTACCAACATTAAAGATGAAATGACATCTCAAGCCCTACAGCCCAAAGAAACTGCTAGCATTTACGAGAAGGGCAGGAACAAATCCTATTCTTAAGAATAGACCTAACCCTTACCCTTTAGACGGGAGATGCAAGTATTTTTTTTAAAGATTTGCCTCCCCTGAAGGTGTAGCTCACATTTTGAGTGACAACACCTGGCAGTTACAGCAGATATTTAGTGAGTTTTGCCACGTAAAATCGATTTAAGCCCCCCCAGTGGAAATCTTCCACTGACCGTTCCAAGGCGGCTCTTCTGTGGCGATTTATTTATGTTGTTGATTGTTACTTACTGTGTGTATCACTTGTGTCTTTTAATTTTGGATGGCCATATGGCCATTTTGTGGGAAAGTAACTGTCCTTATGGCCTTCGTTTGTTTAGGTTTCCATTATGGTCTGGTCGCTTAATGTTTGTATTTCTTTCCCTTTGGTGTCTTTTATGGGTGGAGTAAGTTAATTGTATCAATTCCTGATCTTTGTTTTACTTCTACTTTGCTCATTTTCAAGTGGCTCATAGAATATTGCAGAGCTGGGCTATTTTGCAGTTAATCCATGTCCAGCTAAGAGCGACAATCCCTGCCTTTGCAAACAGTGTAGATCCAGCCAGATCAGATAGCCATCCAATGAGGATCTACACTGTTCATCGTTCAGTTTATGAGTTCAATGAATATACTTTATAATGAGTACAGTCGGACTTCAATGGCTCGAACACCTTTGGGACCTCGAAAATCTGTTCGAGACTGGGGTAGTTTGAGCCACTGAGAATACTGTCAGAAGGCATACCGAGATACTTTTGGTAATCTTTTCGGTGTTCATGAAAATGTATGCTGTGTGTACTCATTAGAATCGCCTCATCGAGGTGATTCTAATGAGTACACACAGCATACATTTGCAAGATAAAAGACTAAAATCTCCTTAATTATGCCCCACTATTTCATATGTAGAGGATTAAGCTAGGGGCTCAAGAATGGTTTCGACACATCCATGGTAAACCAGCCATCGGTGTTCGAGCCATCGAAGTTCTACTGTAATTTGATTGGTAGATAGTCCAAAATGGATGTGTAAAATTAATTCATTCAGCAGGACAAGGATTAAACTAAATCAGGTTTCGAGTTACATGGCAAATGGTAAATGTTCTTGATTCATTACGCAAACACGCCTATACAAATACATTGCCACCTTAATCGCCGAAAAAATGAAAATTTTAAGATGAAAAATTGTGATATTTTTCTTATTTTTGCTCAGAATATAGATTGTGGGCACTCGTTAGAACCGCCTCATCGAGGCGGTTCTAACAAGTACCCACAATCTATATTTTAGAGCAGAAATAAGAAAAATAAGGTTTACCCCCGGAAACCCGAGTTTTACTATATAAAAGTGGGGTTCTAGGGGTCAAAATTATATAGGCGTGTTTTCGTGATGTGGACGAGTGTATATCTGTTTAACATTCAAGAATATTTAAAGTATTTAAAACATTTGCATGTCACAAGTTACTAATTGTTTCGAAAAACATATATTGTTAAATCTTTATGTGTCTTTGTTTTCATTTAAGACAATAATGGTGGTACAAGTTATCACATGAGAAGGTCTGTTTTTGCCATTTGCAGAGTAGATAGGAAGGGAGTTTTTGTTTGTGTCTGCCTGAGGTTTCTTTTGGACTTTTACCTGACAGTGAGATGAAATGACATCACATGCCATACTGCCCAAAGAAACAGCTAGGGTTTATGTAGCAACTTTTCCTGGGCAGGCTTCGACCTAAGTGGTTTACCTGTGGTAGATTTCAGCTCTGTCCATAAGCACCATGCAGCTAGACTATTTCTCCTAGCCCAGATGGGCAGTGGCACTACTAGTGTGCAAGAACAATGACTCTAAATCATTAGGTGCCGCACCACTGTAGGTTCCAGTCTGGCTTTGTTCATATGAGTTCTGCAAGGGAATGTTAGGTGTTTTTTTCTCCAAGTACACCAGTTTTTCGCCCATTTGGATTAACAATCAGCTTGAAATAAGAGAAATAATCTTGAAAAGGCTGTAAAACCAAAACAAAAAAGTACTGCCTTAGGAACATTCTATTAACGAAAAGGTAAACCAAATCACCAGATTGTGTGAATTAATTTTCTTATGAACTTGGAGAATATGACATAGTGACAACACCCGAACTGCCCCATCTTATCTGCAACTACTGTAACAACAAATGTGCAGATTGGCCTATGCATGCACGAAGTGCGATCTGCACCTTTCTTTACAGGTCTCCATGGCCTAGTGGAGAAGAGCGCCAACTCTTAATCAATGCTGTAGGTTCGAGCCTAGCTCAGGTAACGTGAGATGCCAAGTTCTGCAAAGGAAGGTCAGATGTTTTTTCTGTGGGTATTCTGGATTTTGGTCACCTGATTAATGATCGGCTGATATGTTTGAAATAATCCAACCAAAAAAATAAATACATAAATTACAATATTTTCTATATATTTTTCTGAGCAAGTAAAACTAGAAAATGTGTTTGTGAAACACATGTCCCCAACCATATGCTTGCCACTAACAGACACATAATAAAACCAGGTTTCCCCATAGCCACAATGCGCAAGTCCGAAAAAGAGCGTAACTTCATTAAATATTTTCGGAATTTCATCAAAAGTTAATCAGGTCATCTATACCTTAGACCCAAACTGTCTACTAAATATCATGAGCCTAGCTGAAGCAGTTCTCCAGATATTTTGCTCACAAGATTTCCCTATTGCCACAATGCATAAGTCCGAAAAGGGGCGTTACTCTATTAAATATTTTTGGAATTTCAACACAAGTTAATCAGGTCATTTACACATTAGACCCAAACTCTCTACTAAATATCATGAGTCTAGCTCAAGGGGTTCTTCAGATATTTTGTTCTCAAGGTTTCCCCATAGCGGCAATGCATAAGTCCGAAAGGGGCGTAACTCCGTTAAATATTTTCAGAATTTCGTCAAAAGTTAATCAGGTCATCTACACATTAGACCCAAACTGTATCTACACCTTAGACCCAAACTGTTTGCTAAATATCATGAGCCTAGCTCAAGAGCTTCTCCAGATATCTTGCTCACAAGGTTTCCCCACAGCCACAATGCATAAGTCCGAAAAGGGGCGTAACTCTGCAACTTTAGACAAGTCCGACGAAAAAAAAAAACAAATACCTGTCCGCTTATTTTTCATTGCACATTCCATATATGAAATTTCGAGATCCTAGTTCAAACCATTCTTGAGTTTCCTTAAGGGTGAAAGCGTAACGGACAGACAGACTAGGATAAGTTTTTTGTGATTTTTAGCCCGGCTGTGTTCAAAGAAAATGACGAGTATTTGTCATAGCTCTGACATCGGCTGCGTCGTGCAAAAACTTGCGACATTTTGTAATATCTCTGTCATTACTGAACAGATTTACTTGTACTCGGACTAGTTCATTATGAAAAGGGGAACTCATACCAATAGGTGAGGTAACCCTCAAAATATTTTTGGCACAGTTATGCCCCTTTTTTGACTTAAAATTTTTTCAGCCGAGCGTTGGCACCCACATGCGGTGCTCTTGTTCTTATTTTATCTTCAAATTGTATATTTTCTGTACTCACTAGAATTTTCTTATGGACCCAGAATTGCCTAGAAGTGAAATTGTAAAGTAAAATAAATCAAGGCACTGACAGGACTGGTGTGTCAATGGTCTCCGAGTGTTAGCTGGGAAAATGGTCCTGAACCAGGGCTTTGAGAGTTTTGTTTAACCCATTAAGCAGTGTTTGTTTTTTGTTTGGTTTTGAATTTACGACCCTTTCAAGATTCAACATATCTAGTCCATCAACTTTAAGCAGTGTAAACCCTGAACCCTGATCAGCTGTGTTCTGTGGCATCTGTTCTTGATCTACACTATTTGCCAAACCCAAAGCAGAATCCCAGTCCAGGTTCTACAGATAACCTTCTTACACAGTACTGACTTAACAGTGATAACCTCAAACAAAAGCTATATTCTATAAATAATCATGGATTTCCTGCAGGTCAGTGTTACGTGGACATGGAGAATGAAAAGTTATTGTTTAGTAATTTGGGTCTACCCAAAAAGTTAAAAGCAGTTGCAGTTCAAAGATAGATCAGCAAATGTGGGTCATTTTTGTCGGGCCTGCTTTAAGCATTGCACGATATAGGAGTCTGTCTATCAAGCCTTTAACATTTGGGACCACCCTTTTACCCTAATATAAGAGTCCATTTCTCATGAACTGTAAGAGATTCATCAAAGATACTTTGTATAAACTTGCATCTAGGAATCCATAGACCTTGTCCTACATTTTATGGTTCACTGACTGTGAATTACATGCATTGTGACCACTATAATATTCACCCTGATGTAAGAGTCCAGAGTCTGGAGAACTATAAGAGCTTCATCAATGGCACTTGATACAAACTTGCATCTAGGAATGGCGGCTTTCATATCTGACCTTGACCTACATTTTATGGTTCACTGACTTTGTTAATTATTGTGACCACCCTTTAACCCTAATGTAAGAGTCAATTCTCGAGAACTATAGAAAGCGTCCTTAATGATGTACTTGGTACCAACATTCAGCTAGGAATGGCAACTTCAGTGCAAGCATGCATACCTCACTTGAGCTAGATTTCATGGTTCACTGACTGAAATATTGCGACCACCCTAACTTACACCATAATGTAAGAGTCCATTCTCACTAGGTTATGCTACTCGCCTTATAAACCAGGGATCGCAGGATCGATCCCGGGCTTCTCCAGACTTTCGGATGAGTCTTTAAACCGAGGTCCCGTCTCCGTATGACCTTAGCTGTTGGTGGGACGTAAAACTAAAACTCACACTCACTCCATTCTCACTAACTTTTACTACAAGAGATTCATTAATGATACTTTGTACAAGCTTGCATCCATGCATGACGACTTTAATGCAGGCATCCGTTGTTTGTCCTTGACCTAGATTTCATGGTTCAGTGATTTTGTGCCCACAGAGCCATGACACAGCCTTTGGCAGAATTCATGTTATTTCCCAAAGATAAAGCGCAAGGTGGAATAGGTCAGAAGAGGAAATAGAGAACAAGGCCTCATGCTGAATTCCTACCTGGTAAGTGTATTATTGGACAAGGCCTGCCAGGTCCACTGCATTCCTTTGTTTCTCCACATATATTCCCATATCCCTTCACATATTTTTCTGGCTTGCTCTCTCCCCCCCCCCCCCCATTTCGTTTTTGCCCTCTGACGACAGAACATGCTATTGTTTTACGTCCCAATTTGTATTCTCACATAAAGAGTAGAGATTTCGAAGTCCATAGAAACCTTTAACCCATGACAACCGGTGTAGCTTAACAACATCTTGACAGTTTCTAACCTCTCTAAGACCACACAAAGTATCCCCAACAGTTAATGTGTGGGGACATGGCATGACGCTGATTCCCAAGACAAAGTAACTTGAAAACTGGGATTGAAAAACAATGCAACAAGGTTTATATGATTTTTTTTTTCAAATATGCAACATGGAAAAAATGGTAACATGGCACACCACAGCCTTGTTATAACACAGTTGGAAGATGTGTTTGATTTTACGTCCCACCAACAGCTAAGGTCATACAGAGATTGGACCTCGGTTTAAAGACTCATCCGAAAATCTGAGCCTGGGATAGAACCCACAACCCCCTGGTTTATGAGGTGAGTAGCGTATCCACTACATCATGGAGGCTTCGGTTAGAAGATGGATCCCAAAAATGCATAGATTATATACAAAAATACCATAAGCCTATATTATCTACACATTTTTGTTTGGATATATCATGGTTGTAACTAATACAGTTTCTGCTTTGGACCCCAACAGTGTTATAACGAGGCTGTGGTGTATGAGCTCTAAGCCTCTGTCACTTACGGCATAAGCAACCAGACGAGGTTCAGCCATGCCTAAGCAGGCTTGAAGCTCCTTCAAGACTGCAAGCAGCAAAAGCTGGTCTATGCTATAGTGACAAGGCTCACTGATTTTTTTTTTAAATATGCAACATGGAAAAATGGTAACATGTGTTTCCCCATAATTATTGCATTTATTTATAGTTTAACCCATTGTATGCTAGTGGACTCTTCCATTGCTATATGTTGGACAAGTCCATTTGTCATTTAAGGGGGTCCAGGCGTATTTTCTGTTTTTATTCTATATTTGACGGAAAATTCTGTTAGCAAATAGTGCAGGCCCTGATCAGACGCCGCGTTCTGCGGCGTCTGATCTGGGCCTGCACTGTTTGCCAAAGTACCTCCTTTGGGGGTTCCCCGCATACAACTGGTTAAAGTAAAGACAAAACAAATTACACTAAGAATTGATATTACAAGGTGAATAATAAATACCATAACCTTGTCCTGCTAAACCAGAATATGCACTACATCTTGCAAACAGTGTAGATACTGATCAGATTGCTTCTGAAGAGCAGTCAGATCAGTATATGCATTGACATTTTGTTTGTGAATTTGCAGGAATAAATTAAAATTATATCCAGCTACCTGCAATCTGATTGGTTGAAAGTCAGAAATGGCTGGGGGATGGGTTGACAGTCAGAAATGGGTGTGGCTAAATTAATCTATTCAGCCAGACAAAATCAACAATTAGACAGAAGCTGCTCCCCATATATCTTCTTTTTTTGTTTCAGTTGGTTTTAATTGGTTTGTTTGTTCTGAATTTAACAGTCCAGTACAGTAGAAAGTAAATTCGTTCCTTTCAAAGATATCAAAAAATCTCTGAAAGGTGTGAATATCCTCCATTACAAAGAGAAGCCTCCTTGGTGTAGTGGATAGGCCACTTGCCTCATAAAGCAGGGGCCGTGGGTTTGATCCTGGGCTTCTCCAGACTTTCGGATGAGTCTTTAAACCGAGGTCCCATCTCCATATGACCTCAGCTGTTGGTGGGACATAAGCCTCAAACACTCTCACTCACAAAGAATTGCTTTTAACTCTCATCCTATTGAATAAATTTCTGACTTTCAACCAACAAAATTTCTTGATTTATTCCTACCGATTCAGGAACAGGACATCTGATCTGTATCTACACTGTTTGCAAAAGGTGGTGTATGGAATTATACAAATACGTAACCAATATGCTGTTTCAGTACATACTGATTATACCCCCGGCGTATGCCATGGGGGTATATAGTTTTTGTCTTTTCCGTCTGTCTGTCCGTAAACAATTATTTTGTGTCAAAGATATCTCAGGAACTGCTTCACATAGAAACTTGAAATTTTGCACACATGATCAGTATGACTACTTGTATTGTGGGAAAGAAAATAAGGGCCAAGGGGTCAGGCCTTTTAGAGTTATTTCCCTTTGTAGTTCGGCACTGGCCGGGGGTATACGTGCCCCACTGGGCACTTTTGTCTAGTTTTGTATGTCATATGGAAAGCAGTGGTTAGTGCATTTGCCTCTGATGCTAGATGCCCAAAGTTTGATCCCAGGCAGTGGTGATAATGTTTCGGCATCCTAAGCCACTCCACTGGCATCATTTGCAGGGATGAATGTCATAAAGTGCACTGTCCTTCAAATTGGGACATCAGCTGGAGGACCCTTTTGTAAGGAGATTCATCCCCTAAGCAGGTTAAAGACTTCTACTGCAATGACATGATTACTGTGCAGGCTTTCATCCTGCAAATCTGGAGTGTATATAATGTACACCATCTGTGTCCCCTTCTGGGGTTACGGGGAAACTGGAAGAAGAAGGTACACAGTCAAGGGAGGTTACTTTAAATGAAACTAGAGCTATCACTAAAGGTGATGAATACCCCCACAAAAACTGCCTTGATAGTACAACAGCGGCATTATGCAATTTTTTCACTTGAAAGGGGCCATAACTATGTTGAAAATTGACGAATTGTAGTGGAAATCGAACTTGACATGTATTTTATGATGTTACATCAGTGTACCAAAAATTATAAAAATCGGTGAAGCGCTTTTTGAGTTATCGTCTGGAAACCAAGTCAATAGACCGACCGACCGACCGACAAGCTCACTCCTATATACCCCCCCAAATTTCATTTGTGGGGGTATAAAAATAGTTTAATCTCTTTTATCAACAGGGGTAAGTCTCTCTTGCCAGCAGTCTTCGCTTAAATTCTTTGTTCTAAGAGTAGATCCCTACTGAAAGAGGAGACAAGTAAGGCTGACACGATTAATCGTATAATCGATTAATCGATCGATAAATTCCACAAAAATGATTATCATTTCTGATTTGCTTTTAATCGATTACTTGATAGGTACAATTTACTACCCAAAGTTATGCCTAAAATAGCTGGATGAGTGGCAAACAGTGCAGACCCTGATGAGACGCCGCAGAATGCGGCGTCTCATCTGGGTCTACACTGTTTGCTCAGGTCTGCCTGTTCAAATATGCATATGGAAAAGTGCAACATATGATAAGAGTCATGCTCAGACAGAAAGCCTGACAGGTAAAATTATGATAAAAACCTCAGCGATTACTAATCGATTATCGATCGCAATGATAGGACTGATAATCGATTATCTTTCCAGCTCCAATTAGCCAGCCCTAGAGACAAGTGTGTTTGAAATGAAAGATTTGACTCAGCTGGAGGTGTCTCCATTCACCTGAAGTGAAATTATAGAAAATTACTAAGAATATGGCCATATTATGTATTTTGTCAATTTGCAAGTCAAATACTACAGAGCTGTTAAGATCTTATTGCTAAAACTCTGCTCATTTAATAATGCAAATATGCTAAGATTTTTTATGAAAAAATGTGAGCAGCTTTTGCATCTAATTTTTTTTCAGCAAAAATGACACTACATTACATATTGTACTTGCTAGAACAGTTAACAATATGACCATTAACAAGCTCATTAAGCAAACAATGATTTGAACAACATATCGGTGATACTTCCCTCACATCAGTGATACCTCCCTCATCAGGAGGGAGACTCCCTCATTTTGATGCTAAATTATGCCCAATTTATGCTAAATTTTAGTAAAATTGTGGAGTCTCCCTCCTAATCATTTGAACGGAGAATTTCCCAATATATTCATCTCCCTCATCACAATGGCAAATCTCCCTCATACAGTTCAAAAATTATCACAAGTATGGAACAATTGGCCTGTGATCTTTAGGACAAATTGATTTTTTTCATGGACACATGTATGATATTTAATAAATACTGAATTTAGGTTGGTTATTCATGGAAACCTGAGTTGAATTAGATTATGATGAGTTTAATGGTGCAATTTGATAAAATATTGGCATGCAAACATGCCAAATGTGTTACCATATCTATATTTGAGCATATCATGTCTTCATTACAACAAACAAACCAAGAACACTTTGTGGTAACAGAGCAACATGATTTGAAAAAATCATGAAAATTTGAGCCCCACCCCTACCCTGTTCCTCATAGGGAGAGCAAAAAATAACTGTTGCACAATCAAGCAATGATGGTTAATTATTTTTCCAATTTCTGCTAGCACACACATGAGCACCTTCATTAGATAACCTTGTTTTTTTGCCATTTGCAAACATAATGGTGTAGATCATCAGTCTGCACATCTGTACTCTGATGAGCTCTTTATGTTCACTGCTTCAATATTTAGTTTCTATAAAATTAAACTTCAATACTCATGCTAATCTGTGTAGCTGAGTATGCTCGATTGTGTCTTATCTGGTAGCAAATCCAGGCTTCCCAGTGACAGTGCTCATGTAACATTCGACTTCGATGGTTGAGTGAGGGGATGATGGTGTATAACTTGCTTCATTTTGGCTTCCAGCTGATATTGACTTACAGTTGAACAAGGCCTGCTGCAAGGACAGCAGGCAAGGGTAGAAGCGGAATACCTGTTTTTTTCTTCTAGTTCATGCACACTTTCATCTCCTCTACTTGTCTATCTCTTTTCTCCCTTTGGGAGATGAGAAGTCTCCGTGGCATAGTGGTTATGCTATTCGTCTTGTAAACCAGGGATCGCAGGATCGATCCCGGGCTTCTCCAGACTTTCGAATGAGTCATTAAACCGAGGTCCCATCTCCTTATAACCTTAGTTGTTGGTGAGACGTAAAACTCAAACATTCACTCTTCTCTGGGAGATGACACAAAATGACCCACAACGGTTGATATGTCATTAAACCCCAACACAGGCAATCAAAATCTTAAGAATCATCTGCTTTTGTTTTCATCTTTCCGCAACTGAGTGACCACACACAGCTGACGACAGAAAACTCCTTGAACACAAAAACTGTGGTAAATGAGCAACAATCATGATAACAAGTCTGTCAGTTGAACATCCTTGTAAACCCCACTTTATATTGTAAATCCCACTTTATATTGTAAACCCCACTTTATACAAGAATCAAAGCGCTGAGAGCACTGGTGGGTCGACTGTCTCTTTCTGCGGGCTTAAAAAAATGGTCCTGAATGGGAACAGACTGCTCTGTTTAAACCTTGTTTTCCTGTACTGTAAACAAACAGTGTAGACCCTGATCAGATGCCGCATTCTGCGGCATCTGATTTGGGTCTACACTGTTTGCTAAACCCAATGCATGATTCCAGTCCAGATTCTATAGATAACCCTCTTATGCAACACTCTGACCTCACAGTGATAAGTTTATACTAACTTATTTTAGTTTGATTGCGATGAAAAATTCAAGCTTATTGAATCACTCTCAAACACTCATTCTGGGTGTTTTCATGCCCGCGCGCGCAAGAGAGGCAGTGCCTTTTACACCACTGCTACCCATTTACACCTGGGTGGAGTGAGGCAGTATCAGTACGTGTCCTGCCCAAAGATCTCGACCATAAGTCAAACACGTTAACCACTGCGATATCGAGGCTGACTCACAGTGATAAGAAAAGCACAGCTGTTTTCTATAAATAACTGTTACCTGGATTCATATAAATCAGTGGGTCACATGGACATAAGCACCGAACAGCTACTTGTGCTTAGTAACTTTGGGTCGATTGACAAACAATCTACCCCAAAAAATGTTTCTTTTTTTCTTATTTCTACTCCCAAGACATGAGGCAGTTCCACACAGCATGCATAATCTTTGTTTGAAACAAATTCTATTACATGTATTAAGAATAGGAAAAAATATCACAAATTTTCATCTGAGGAATGATAACACAGAACCATGACTGACAAAAATTCTATCTTGAACAGATATGTTTTCCTATTAAAGTAAACTCCAGACATTTTATTGTGGAAACGGACATCATCTTCGTCTTGACCTTTTTACAGCTGCTTGACCACTGGAAGCTTTTCTTTTCTTTGGTGTGTCTGACATTCTGGAAATAGGTAACAAAATAAGCAAAATGAGCCAGAGCATGAAAAAATCTACAAGAAGGCTTGAGCGACCAGCGAAGACTCAGATCAGCCTGTGCATTCGCACAGTCTGATCAGGGTCTTTGCTGATCGCATGTACCTACTATAGGCTAGTGTGTGTCTGTGAATTTGGGTTTAACGTCGCTTTCAACAATTTTTCAGTCATATCACGACGTTGTCTGGTTGTGACAGGGAGCTCAATGCTCACTTTTATAATGCTGCCTTACTGAAGTATCATGTCCAAGACACATTACTTGATACCACACCCAGTCACATTATCCTGACACCGGGTCGACCAGTCCTAGCTCTACCCCGTAAATCTGAGTGCCAAGCAAGGAGCAGCTAGTACCATTTTTAACGACTTTGGTATGTCCCGGCCCGGGATCGAACCCGTGACCTCCCGTTCCCGGAGCATACACTCTACCAACTGAGCTATTGCGGCCGGTACTATAGGCTAGTATCTATGCTATGAGACATGAGCAATAGGTCTTGTCATAGTGGATGGATGGGTGGGTTGATCTCAGTCTCTGCTGGTCACACTGGTCTTACTGTAGGTTTTGTCATGCGCCGGCTCATATGTGAGTGAGTTTTACGTTTCACCAACAGCTAAGGTCATACGGAGACGGGGCTTCGGTGTAAAGACTCATCCTAAAGTTTTTAACCCATTTAGTACCAGAAACCCCTAAATGGGTACCTTGGCAAACAGTGCAGGCCCAGATCAGACGCCACAAAATGCGGCGTCTGATCAGGGCCTCCACTCTTTGCTAAAAGTCCAGTCATTTTCCAAATAAATTTTGATGAAAACACAACCTAAAACCCCTAAATTTTGAAATATATATAAGGGGGAAGATTCCATATGGTACAAAAAGGGTTAACAGCTTTGCTTCTATCAACTTCCATTCTATTATCAGGAAGCAACTAAAATCACCTCACATGCTTATGCAATAACTGTCTGTCCAGCAGAACAGTTGGCATAGTAAGAGGTGCTTAATTTCAAGCAAAGAAAATATTTTTTTTTAAATGTGATCGTGAATGTAACATAACTTATGTCAAGTTTAATAGCCCAGTCAGCACTATTTTTGTTATGTCATGCCAGTCAGATTGAGAGTCAGTTCGCATAACCACACGTTTCCCGGGCAGGCTTATACATAAGTGGTTAACCAGTACAGTGCACATTCTTTAGTCAAAACTGACAACTGCCCTTCATTAAATTAGCAGAAGGACAGGAGAAAGTTTCACGATTACTCTCCACAAAAGGATGTTGCCAACCCAGCCGGTACTGAGCCCCAGACCTCCTTATCACCAGTCAGACACGCACCCAAATGAGCTTACGAACCCAGCAGATAACATCTTTAATATAAGTACAGTAAAACCTGTCTTAGTGGCCACCTCTATTAAGCAAGCAATCTGTCTTAAGCAAGCAGGCATTCATATCCCAGAAGAGGCAAAAGTGTTAAATTTCACCTGTATTAAGCAAGCACCTGCCTTAAGCAATCACATTTTGGTCATCCCTTAGGAGCTTGTTTAACACAGGTTGGACTGTACATATTTAAATCACGTTACAACATCATCATCATCATTGGATTTTTTATTTACATGAAGGTGCAGGGGCAACATCCTTTCAGTGGGCTTCATTCCAGGTAGCTGGCTTGCTGCACGCATGGCAGACACCCGTTTTTTTTTACAACTAAGTACAATTATTTCCCAGGGTCAACATTACAAGCTAAATCTTTGCGAGAAACTTACACAACTTTTAAAGCAACTATCTCCTGAGGACAATAGTCTTCTACATTGGACTCTGGGTCTGACAGGTGAGCACTGATGAAGTCTGGACGTAAACATAGACAGCCACTGGACAGTAGAGCCTCAAAGTCCTCCTGTAGTTAGTACAGAACAAGAAGTTATCACTGACAGAGGATCTTATCTTCGTGGTCATTTCATATGTAATTTATGAAACTCGCCATACTACGGCGAGTTTCATAAATTTCATATGAAATGTCCATGAGATTCTGCTTATCATATAACAATTTGAACCCATTGCATGCGGGAAACCCCTTTAGGGGTACTTGGCAAACAGAACGCGGCATCTGATCAGGGCCTGCACTTTTTGCTAACAGAATTTTCCGTCAAAAATTGAATAAAAATGAAAAACAGCCTACTACACATTATATGACAAATGGACTTGTCCAACATACAGTGATGGACGAGTCCACTAGTGTATAATGGGATAAATCAGATTTTATTGCCCAAGCAGATCAGTAGAAAACGCAGGTTTGACAATGACTGCATCATGATATGTGCCAGTAACTGTGTGTTATGGAAAGTGAGGTCATAACATTTTATGACATGAAGTTTCGAACTTAATAACATTGGTGTTATATGATTAAGAAATTTTCTGAGGCTTGCAAAGCGAAAATGTGTTTTTAGACATGCAATTTTAACAAATAGACACAATAAAATATAGTGAGGCAATTCCAATACACAGCCACAATACATGAAGATAAGAAATTCTAATGAATGTATAGTTTCAAGCTCAATCTGGCTTACGATTTTGAACAATATGTCATTTCAAGAATTTCAAGATGGCCACCATAGCAGATATGGAGTGAGGCAATTCTAATGAACAGCAAAAATATATGTAGTAAGACAATTTTAGCGAACAGCCACAGTATATGTAGTGAGGTGCTTCTAACTAACAACCAAAATATATGTGGTGAGGCAATTCTAATGAACAGCCACAATATATGTACTGAGGCGATACTAACAGCCGCAATATATGCAGTGAGTTAATTCTAATGAACAGACACAATATATGCACTGAGGCAATTCTAACTAATACCCACAACATATGTAGTGAGGCAATTCTTACTAACTGCCACAATATATGCAGTGAGGCAATTCTTACAAACAGCCAAAATATATGTAGTTAGGCAAGTCTAATGAACAGACACAATTTATTTAGTGAGGTAAGCCTAACGAACAGCCATAATATATACAGTGAGGTGATTCTAATGAACAGCCATATTATATGCAGTGAGGCAATTCTAATGCCACAATATATGTAGTGAGGCAATTCTAATGAACAGCCACAATATATGTATTGAAGCAATTTTAATGAACAGCCACAATATATGTATTGAAGCAATTTTAATGAACAGCCACAATAACAATATACACTGTAGAGTCGTTATAACTCTGATGCTTATAACGCGGAAATCGTTATAACGCTGTTGGTCTGTGGCT
This sequence comes from Lucinisca nassula, assembly GCA_963580285.1. Lineage (NCBI taxonomy): Eukaryota > Metazoa > Mollusca > Bivalvia > Lucinida > Lucinidae > Lucinisca > Lucinisca nassula. The sequence goes on along the minus strand of OY757019.1, from coordinate 7,823,037 downwards.
CCCGTTTTTTTTTACGTTTATCCCTGTTTTGAAAGTTTGGTTGAAAATTTTGCCCTTTTTTTGCGGAACTCGGCAGTCAAAACATTGTCGGCCATGATAAGACGTGTATACTCGCCGATTTACTCAAGCTGTCAACACTTATCAAACTGTGAATATTCGCCTAAGGCATTAAAAATAAGCTGGACAAGGTGTGAAATTAAATTGACACCTGTATATGCTAAACATTTTTCCCGCCAAAACAGAGCAATGCAGACGCTGTTTTCACCTGTGCATCTGCATGCGGTAAATCCTTGGGGGCGTTTGTTGGGGGGAAATCGTTATAACGCTGTTGGTCTGTCGCTCCATTTTTTTGCTTTTGTCCGCCAGTTTTGAAAATTGTCAATTTTTTTTCCCATTTTTCCGCCGAACTCGGCAGTCAAAATACCATCAGCCAAGGCAATACCTGTATTCTCGCTTATTTACTCAAGTTGTCAACACTATTAAAGTGTGAATACTCCCCTATGGCTTATTGATAAGACGGCAATTAACTGTGTGGTAAGGTGTGAAAACTAGGTAATCAAGGTATTTGTAACTGTTTGTCTCAATTAATCCCTTTGTAATTGTCACTTGCACACGCTAAATATTTTTCCCGCCAAAACAGAGCATAGCAGACGGGTTTGTTTTTTTTTATATTTATTTATTATTCACTAGATAAAAACAAAGAAACGGAAATCAAGCAAGGTACAACAATAAACATTCATAATCCCCATGTTAAACTTGGTTCGCTTACATTAATAGCCCCTCTTTCAAGCTAACCTTTCAGAATTGTCAAGTTGCATTTTACTTCACTATTTAGTGACACCTTCTTGAGACCGGAGGAGGTGAATAAAAATGGCGGCCAGAGATACAGAAACGAAAGTACAGTAATAAATAAATTCAGCAATGGTTTGAATGAAAAGCTAAATGACCATTAGAAGTATAGAATCAGATTATTATTTAATCTTGTAACTATATAATTTATAAAATACATGCAGTATGTAATATTCATAATAAACTGGCAGAAACAGTAGCCATGCATGCAGAAAAAGTGGGTGGGGTAACAATATAACGCTATATTTTCGGGATCAATATAGTGCTGGATCACATATAACGCGGTCGACGTCGATGGATCCCGATGACAGCGTTATAACGACGCTACAGTGTATGTAGTGAGGCAATTCTTATGAACAGCCACAATTAATGAAGAGGCAATTCTAATGAACAACCAATATATATGTAGTTAGGCAACTTTAATGAACAATCTACATATATTGAACCGGCCTTGGTAGCTCAGTCAGATGCGTGTCTGACTGGTGATCAGGAGGACACCGGTTCAATACCTTCTGGGGTCGGCAACATTCTTTCATGGAGATTGATCATGAAATCTTTTCTACAGTCATTCTCCCCCTAAGGGCACTTGTCAGTTTCTGGCGAGAGAATGTGCACTGTACTGGTTAACCACATACGTATAAGCCTGCGTAGGAAAAGTGTGGATAGGTAAACTGACTGGCTCAAAAATTACCTAATATTGTGTTGACTGGGGCATTAAACTCTTAATAGAAACAAACAAAACATGTATATTGAACTTATTTGATTGGTTCTCAACCTACCTGTGCAAGAGGAACTTTGTGTGGTTCCATAAGGACATGGGTGGCATCCATTTCTGAACTAAATGGTGGCCTGTAACAGAAAATATTTAAGATTTTTTTTTTTTTTTGGAAGGTTTATTGAAGTATGAACACCAATGGGTCATTAAATGAAATGGTATGTGACATAAAACAAAAACAAGAATTCCGCCAAAGGCTATGTCGTGCCTGTGGGGGCGCAAAGTCAGCGAACCATGATATCTAGGCCAAGGTCAAACATAGACCTCTATGCTTGCAAAAAAGTTGCCATTCTTAAATGCAAGCATGTACTAAGTATCATTAATTAAGCTGTAATAATTCTTGAGAAATGAACTTAACCATTAAGTATCATTAATTAAGCTGTAATAATTCTTGAGAAATGAACTTAACCATTAGGGTGAACCCTAGTGTGGTTGCAATATTTTACAAAGTCAGTGAACTATTAAATGTAAGTCAAGGTCAAATATGGATGCTTGCATTTAAGTTTCCATCTCCAGATACAAGTTTGTGCAAAGTCATGAAGCTCTTATAGTTCTTGAGAAATTAACTTGACCATTTGGGTGAACGCTAGGGTGGTCGCAATATTTTACAAAGTCAGTGAACAATGAAATGTAGGTCAGGGTCAAATATGGATGCTTGCATTTAAGTTGCCATACCCAGATACAAGTTTGTACCAAGTATCATAGTTCTTGAGAAATAAACTTGACCATTAGGGCGAATGCTAGGGTGGTCGCAATATTTCACATGAAAATTGGATCAAGCTCAAATATGGATGCTTGCATGTAAGTTGCCATCCCCAGATTCAAGTTTATAACAAATATCATTTATGAAGCTCTTATAGTTCTTGAGAAATAAACTTGACATTAGGGTGAACACTAGGGTGGTTGCAATATTTTACAGTCAGTGAACCATAAAATGTAGGTCAAGGTCAAATACGGAGGCTTGCATTTAAGTTGCTCTCCCCAGATACCAGTTTGTACCAAGTATCATTAATGAAGCTCTTATAGTTCTTTAGAAATAAACTTGAATATTAAGGTGACCGCTACGGTGGTCGCAAATGTTGACGCCTTGACAAACGGACGAATGAACGGACAAACGAATGCATGAATGAACAGACAGAAAACCGGGCGCCTATATCGCACTATGCTTATAGCAGGCGCGACAACAAATCAAAGCAGACAGCTCTTGTGGGTCAAATGTCTTGAGTGTATGCTTGGAAAATGGTCCTTGGGAAATGACCATTCCGATCTGGATCACAAAGGTATATTAACGGAGTCCGATCACAAGAACCTGTGTCTGTTCAGCATGTAAGTGTCTTCTTGCAATTTTAAATATAGAAACTAGAGGTATTGAACAATCCTAACTACTAAGGTGCAGGCCATGTTGGGGGAATGTACAGAATGATCGGCATCTTCGTTGTTTGCAAATGGCAAAAATCATGTTTTCCCAACTCGTAATTAACCCTTTTTGTACCAAATGAGCCCCGCCAAGCAAATTTGTGTCTTCGAGCATTCCGTCATGACAAAGTTTAACTGCGCATGCCCAGCCATTCACAGGGGCCAGGGATATGGCTTTCTGTCTGAAGGATCCTCTTGATTCACTGCTCGCATAGGCGATAAGTACCAAAATTGCTTGACGGGGCCCAAATGGAATCTTACTCCTTATAAATATCAGGAGTTCATTTCAAAATTTAGGGGTGTCAGGTTGTGTTTTCATGAAAATTTATTTGGAAAATGACTGAACTGCGGCGTCTGATCTGGGTCTGCACTGTTTGCCAGGGTACCCGTTTTGGGGTTTCCAGTTATGTCTAAAACCAGTCTTTTTTTATACTTTTGACAGTTCCTGATGTCTGTAAAGGCAATCATTTCAGAGTATACAAAAGAACTGTATAATTCTGCTGTAAAGACTATGCTTCTAAGCACTGAATGTTCAATACCCAACAGGTCTAACAACATTTTTTTTTTGTGAAGATTGATAAAAATATATTGTCTATGGTCATTCATTCTCATCTGTTGTCAGATTCCCAAGTCCTCTTACCTTTGACAGAAGCCTCCGTGGTCGAGTGGTTATGCTACTCGCCTTGTAAACCAGGGATCGCAGGTTCGATCCCGGGCTTCTCCAAACTTTCGGATGAGTCTTTAAACCGAGGTCCCATCTCTGTATGACCTTAGCTGTTGGTGGGAAGTAAAACTGAAACACTCACTCCCTCTTACCTTTGAGAAGCTACTTTTGCTCCACCAGCTTCTAGCAACCTTTTATAGTTAGCTTCTTTGTTTTTATCACAGCATAGAATCACATTCCAGGTACAGAAAGCACCAAATCTATCAGGAGATTTCTGAAAAAAGAAAGATTACAATTTACAAGTATACAAACAACTGGGCCCAGAGGGCCCTGAATCGCTCACCTGAGAATTAGTGTCTCTAGTACATTCTAGGCCCAAGGGCTATAATTTGAACAAACTTGGTAATGGTCCACTAGATGAAGCTTAATACCAAATATGAAATATCTGGGCCTTCGGGTTTCAAACAAGAAGATTTTTAAAGGTTTTCTCTAAATAAGACTATGAAAAACCAAAGGGTCCCGGGTGGGGGCATTTTTGGCCCCAGAGCTATAATTTGAACAATCTTGAAAGAGGTCCACTAGATGAAGCTTCACACCAAATATCAAAGATCTGGGCCTTGCGGATTCAGAGAAGAAGATTTTTAAAGATTTTCCATGTATAAGCCTATGTAAAACCAAAGGCCCCAGGAATTGGGGAATTTTTGGCCCCAGGGCTATAATTTGAACAATCTTGGTAGAGGTCCACTAGGTGCAGCTTCATATCAAATAGCATAGACCAGGGCCTTGTGGTATTAGAGAAGAAGAATTTTAAATATTTTCCCTACATAATAAAAATCTAAAATGAGATCCTTTAAGAGCAATGAAAACATTCATAAGAAAGAAGATGGGTCATACTACGTATCAAAGATCTGGGCCTTGCGGATTCAGAGAAGAAGATTTTTAAAGATTTTCCAATTATAAGCCTATGTAAAACCAAAGGCCCCAGGAATTGGGGCATTTTTGGCCCCAGGGCTATAATTTGAACAATCTTGATAGAGGTCCAATAGATGAAGCTTCACACCAAATATCTAAGACCTTGGCCTTGCAGTCTCTGAGAAGAAGATTTTTTAAAGATTTTCCCTACATAATAAAAATCTAAAATGAGATCCTTTAAGAGCAATGAAAACATTCATAAGAAAGAAGATGGGTCATACTACGTAGTTTCGGCTAATAAAGCCTCATCAGTGACCCTGTAATGATCTGGTAAAGAAAGCCAGAGGAAACATACTGCAATTTTAGGCCTATGTAAAACCAAAGGCCCCTGCGGCGGGGTCATTTTTGGTCCCAGGGCTATAATTTGAAAAATCTTGGTGGAGGTCCATTAGATTAAGCTTCACACCAAATATCAATGACCTGGGCCTTGCGGTTTCAGAGAAGAAAAGTTTTAAAGATTTCCCCTATATAAGCTTAAGTAAAACCAAAGGTCCCCTGGGCGGGGGCATTTTTGCCCCCAGGGCTATAATTTGAATAATCTTATTAGAGGTCCACCAGGTGAAGCTTCATACCAAATATCAAAGGCCTGGCCCTTGTGGTTTCAGAGAAGAAGATTTTTAAAGGATTTCCCTATATAAGCCTATGAAAAACCAAAGGGTGCGGGGGTGGGGGCATTTTTGGCCCCAGGGCTATAATTTGTATAATCTTGAAAGAGGTCCACTAGATGAAGCTTCACACCAAATATCAAAGATCTGGGCCTTGCGGTTTCAGAGAAGAAGATTTTTAAAGATTTTCCCTGTATCAGCCTATGTAAAACCAAAGGCCCCCGGGGCGGGGGCATTTTTGGCCCCAGGGCTATAATTTGAACAATCTTAGTAGAGGTCCACTAGATGAAGCTTCACAACAAATATCAAAGATCTGGGCCTTGCGGATTCAGAGAAGAAGATTTTTAAAGATTTTCCATGTATAAGCCTATGTAAAACCAAAGGCCCCAGGAATTGGGGAATTTTTGGCCCCAGGGCTATAATTTGAACAATCTTGGTAGAGGTCCACTAGGTGCAGCTTCATATCAAATAGCATAGACCAGGGCCTTGTGGTATTAGAGAAGAAGAATTTTAAATATTTTCCCTACATAATAAAAATCTAAAATGAGATCCTTTAAGAGCAATGAAAACATTCATAAGAAAGAAGATGGGTCATACTACGTATCAAAGATCTGGGCCTTGCGGATTCAGAGAAGAAGATTTTTAAAGATTTTCCAATTATAAGCCTATGTAAAACCAAAGGCCCCAGGAATTGGGGCATTTTTGGCCCCAGGGCTATAATTTGAACAATCTTGATAGAGGTCCAATAGATGAAGCTTCACACCAAATATCTAAGACCTTGGCCTTGCAGTCTCTGAGAAGAAGATTTTTTAAAGATTTTCCCTACATAATAAAAATCTAAAATGAGATCCTTTAAGAGCAATGAAAACATTCATAAGAAAGAAGATGGGTCATACTACGTAGTTTCGGCTAATAAAGCCTCATCAGTGACCCTGTAATGATCTGGTAAAGAAAGCCAGAGGAAACATACTGCAATTTTAGGCCTATGTAAAACCAAAGGCCCCTGGGGCGGGGTCATTTTTGGTCCCAGGGCTATAATTTGAAAAATCTTGGTGGAGGTCCATTAGATTAAGCTTCACACCAAATATCAATGACCTGGGCCTTGCGGTTTCAGAGAAGAAAAGTTTTAAAGATTTCCCCTATATAAGCTTAAGTAAAACCAAAGGTCCCCTGGGCGGGGGCATTTTTGCCCCCAGGGCTATAATTTGAATAATCTTATTAGAGGTCCACCAGGTGAAGCTTCATACCAAATATCAAAGGCCTGGCCCTTGTGGTTTCAGAGAAGAAGATTTTTAAAGGATTTCCCTATATAAGCCTATGAAAAACCAAAGGGTGCGGGGGTGGGGGCATTTTTGGCCCCAGGGCTATAATTTGTATAATCTTGAAAGAGGTCCACTAGATGAAGCTTCACACCAAATATCAAAGATCTGGGCCTTGCGGTTTCAGAGAAGAAGATTTTTAAAGATTTTCCCTGTATCAGCCTATGTAAAACCAAAGGCCCCCGGGGCGGGGGCATTTTGGCCCCCAGGGCTATAATTTGAACAATCTTAGTAGAGGTCCACTAGATGAAGCTTCACAACAAATATCAAAGATCTGGGCCTTGCTGTTTCAGAGAAGAAGATTTTTAAAGATTTTCCCTGTATAAGCCTATGTAAAAGCAAAAGGCCCCCGGGGCGAGCGCATTTTGGCCCCCAGGCCTATAATTTGAACAATCTTAGTAGAGGTCCACCAGGTAAAGCTTCACATCAAATATTAAAGACCTGGGCCTTGTGGTTTCAGAGAAGAAGATTTTTTAATGATTTTCCCTATATAAGCCTATGTAAAACTAAAGGCCCCCGGGCCGGGGGTATTTTGGCCCCCAAGGGTATAATTTGAACAATCTTGGTAAAGGTCCACAAGATCAAGCTTTACACCAAATATCAAAGATCTGGGCCTTGCGGTTTCAGAGAAGAAGATTTTTAAAGATTTTCCCTGTATAAGCCTATGTAAAACCAAAGGCCCCCGGGGCGGGGGCATTTTGGCCCCAAGGGCTATAATTTGAACAATCTTGGTAGAGGTCCACTAGATGAAGCTTTACACCAAATATCGAAGACCTGGGCCTTGCGGTTTCAGAGAAGAAGATTTTTAAAGTTTTCGTTTAAAAAATCTATTTTTAGCTCCTGTGACCTAGATGTGCAATGGACCGGAACCATTTGAACACGGTCAAATTCCATTCAGTGGTTTAGGAGGAGATGTCATTTGAAGAAAAAGTTTACGCACACACGCATGCACGCACACACGCACGCACGACGGACAAAAAGTGATCCCAAAAGCTTTTGTTTTTGTTTGATTTGAGGTTTAACGTCCCCGTCAACACTGTAAAGGCAGGCTTTCAAGTGACTCCTTGTGAAAAAGTAGGAGAAAAGTAGGAGCCGGAGATATTAAAAAGTAGGAGAAAAGTAGGAAAAAAGTAGGAACTTGATGTAAAAAGTAGGAGCTAATGAACACAAACATACCACCATATGACTGACATTTTATCAGTTTTTTTCATTTTGGGCAGTTTTGTTTGTACATTTGAGTCTAATGTTTTTACATCCAAAATATCTGGCACCTGTAAAATATTAGTGGCTAACCCATCTAGTACAGTTATTCATGCCAGCAGCTTGAACTTCTAATGCTTTTGTCAAGATTTCGTCACTGGCATAGATATGTACCTAGATACTGACATATGTCAAAATATAAATTCAAATGAATTGACGAATTTTGAAAATTTACATTTAAGTGAGAAGCATCAGCTACAAGATGTCCAGGTGAAGCATCATAGCACTGCTACAATGAATTCCTGTCATGCTAAACAAGACAGCATTTTAGTTGCTCACTGAAGTCAAGGCATTAAAGTATTGCTGCAATGAATTTAAGTCATGCTAGACAAGAAAGATATCAGGTTGGTCAATCACTGCAGTTAAGGCATTGCATTACTGCTGCTTTGAATTCCTGTCATCCTCCATAAGACAGATCTCAAGTTTGTTGCTGCAAACATGCAATATCATGTTGGCCATGCTCAACAAGACAGAACTCTAGTAGGTCAATTCAGTGCAACACAGCACTGCTGCAACATTGAATTCATCTCATGCTCAACAAGACAGAATGCTAAATGATCATTGCAGTTAAGGCATTAAAGCATGGCAACAATGAATTACTTTCATACTTAACAAGACAAGAATTCTAGTTGACCAATGCATTTAAGGCAAATTTAAGCTGCACTGCTGCAATGAATTTCCGCCATGCTCAAAAAGTCAAAGCTCTAGTTGGTCACTGCAGTAAAGGCATCACAGAAGTGCTGCAATGAATTCCTGCCATGCTCAACAAGACAGAAGTTAAGGCTCCACAGTACTGCTGCAGTGTATCCCTTTCATGCTCAAGACAGAACTCTATTTGATCACTGCAGTCAAGGCATCACAGCATTGCTGCAATGAATGTCTGTCTTGCTCAACAAGACTGAGCTCCAGTGGGTCAAGTGCTACAGTTTAGTCATCAAACCACTGCTGCAATATATTTCTGTCATGCTCAACAAGACTCAGCTCTAGATGATCACCGCAGTTAAGTCGTCACAGCACAGCTGCTACAATGAATTTCTATCAAGCTAAACAAGACAGAACTCTTAGTTTGTCACTGCAGTGAAGGCATCACAGCATTCCTCTTGTGCTAAACACAGATCTAGTTGGCCACTGCAGTTAAGGTGTCAAAGCATTGCTGCAATGAACTCCTGTCATGCTAAACAAGACATAGCTCTAGTAAGGCGTCAAAGGTATGGTATCAAAGAATTGCTGCTATGAATTGCTGGTCAGTTAAGACCTCAAAAAATTGATGCAATGAATTCCTGGCATGCTTAAAAACATAGCTTTAGCTGATCACTGCAGTTAAGAAATCAAAGCACTGCTGCTATGAACTCCTGCCATGCTTAACAAGACAGAGCTCTAGCTGGGCAATGCAGCTGAGGCATCAAAGCATTGCTGCAATCATGGATTTTTGTTAAGCTAAACAAGACCAAGCTCAAGATGTTTACTGCAGTTAAGGCATCCCTGCACAGCTGAAGTGAATCTTGTCATGCTAAAAAGAGCAGACAGAGCTATAGCTGGTCACCACAGTTAAGGCATCACTGCACTGCTGAAGTGAATTTTTGTCATGCTAAATAAAACAGAGCTATAGTTGGTCACTGTAGTTGAGGCAACACTGGACTGCTGCAATGAATTTCTGTAATGCTCAACAAGAGAGAACAGTTTGTCACTGCAGTTAGGGCACGAAAGCATTGCTGTTGTGAACTTTCTACCATTCTCAACAAGACAGAGCTCCAGTTGGTCTCTAAGTTAAAGCATCACTACACTTCTGCAAAAATTCTTGTCATGCTCAACAAAACAAAACTGTAGATGGTCATTGCAGTTTTGCGTTACAACACCATATTCCAGTTAGTGGTACAGCTAAAAACAAACAGTAGCCAGTCTTTGAAATTATACTTTGAAAATCTTGAGTGTGGTTACTGCAACTTGTACCTATTGAACTGTGACTGCACTGTTTTTGATTGAACAAAATGATAAAAATACAATCTGAAATGTTTGTAGAAAGTCAATCCAATACAGAAAGAACCTTAAAATATTTCAGTTGTATTGTGAACAATTACATACATATGGATACCCAAACCCAAATAAGTCTATTGTATCTGTTAAATAATTACTTATCCCTGTAAAAACAAAGAGTTCTACAGAGCTCTACAACCATACCTAGTAGCTGACACCTGTTGTTTTATCCATTGTGAGCCAACATTGAAGCAAACTTTGCATTAAACTCAGTAGTGATAACCAGTGAACAGCTTCTACTCATAAGAGGTCGACAGCTGAATGTCGAGGCTCATCAGTCCATATATCATGTAACAAGATGCATTCTACATTTAGGCTGAGATATATGTTATACTTTTAATTGCTTTATTTGTTTATTTATTTATTTGGGATCTTAGTTTTTGAACAAATCAAAAAAGTAGGAGAAGTAGGAGTTTTTCTGGAAAAAGTAGGAACAAAGTAGGAAGAGAACAAAAAAGTAGGAAAAGTAGGAAAAAGTAGGACTACTTGAAAGCCTGTTAAAAGGTCATTTTGGAGACGTTGCTTCCAATTTTGTGGGACTTTTACCCAACATTGAGATGAAATGACATCTCAAGCCCTGTCGCCCAATGAAACCAATAGGGTTGATTAGCATGGACGGTCCGCCTCGCACCGCGGTTCCTGGACAGGCTTAGATCCTCTAAGCTGTTTACCAGTACTAGTGTGCGGGCCGGATTCAGCTCTGCGTGGAAGCATCGTGCAGCCCATATATTTCTTCAAGCCCCTATGGGCGGGGGCGGGATCCCAAAAGCTCACCTCGTCACTACTTGACAGGTGAGATAAAAAGTGTTTCAAAATGGGTGGCAAGCAAGGTTCAGATCAGACTGTGTATCTGCATCCTCTCAGAGCCTTAGATGTCTGCTTGAAGCTTCAATGGATCACAGTCTTTTCTTCAATGGGAACACAATCTATTCTTCAACCGACCATATCGTCGGCCTCAGTAGCTCAGTCGGATGCGCATATGACTGGTGATCAGGAGGACGGGGGTTTGATACCTGCTGGGATTGGCAGCATTCTTTTGTGGAGATTGATCATGAAATCTTTTCTACGGTCATTCTCTCCCTTCCGCGGATTAAAGAAGGGCAGCTGTCTTTATTCTCTTATCTCGCTAAGCTGACAATTTTGATCTTTTGAGTATATTGTGTTAATCGTGTGTCAAGGTAAATGAGTTTATATAACTATCAGTAACTTTAATTGCTAATTATACAAGCTGTTATAACATGTCTCCAATTAACTTGAACTCGAAAAAGTACCGTTATTGACCGTGACAATTACAGTATTATCTACCGTATTTCCGCACTTAAAAGTCGGAGGGAAATAAAGCTGTTGTGCTTGAAACTTGATAGATTTATAAATGTTGGGTGGGGAACATTTGAGGTCCAAAGCAAAACCGTGCTATATCCCAATTTGTGCAGTAATGAATCGTGCTTTAACGAGGTCGGGATGTTGGTGTACTGGTATTTTATTCTCCACATCATTGTTTACATTAACAGTGGTTTTTTTATTAATCTATTTGCTGAAAAAAAAAAAAAAAAAATTCGGACACCTTGAGACTTGATGTAATTATCCTAAAATATTAGCAAATTTGTTTCGCAATCAAGCAAGGAGTCCAACAATAATTCCGCCGAAGGCTATGTCGTGCGTGTGAGGGGGCACAAAGTCACCGATCTATGACATCGAGGCCAAGGTCAAACATAGATGCTTGCATTAAAGTTGCCATTCTTAAATGCAAGCTTGTACTAATGCTTGCTCTAATAATTCTTGAGAAATGAACAAAGTTAGCGAACCATAAAATGTAGGTCAAGTAAAAAATGGATGCTTGCATTTAAGTTGCTACCCCTAGATACAAGTTTGTACCAAGTATTATTAATGAAGCTTAATAGTTCTTGAGAAATTAATTTGACCATTAGGGTAAAAGCTAGGGTGGTCGCAATATTATACCAAGTCAGTGAAACATAAAATGTAGGTCAAGGTCAAATATGGATGCTTGCATTTAAGTTGCTATCCCCAGATACAAGTTTGTACCAAGTAACATTAATGAAGCTCTTATAGTTCTTGAGAAATAAACTTGACCATTAGGGTGATCACTAGGGTGGTCGCAAATGATGACGCCTTGACAAATGGACGGATGGATGAATGAACGAATGGACAAACGAATGAACAGTCAAATGAACGCCTATATCACACCATGCTAATAGTAGGCTCGACAAAAAGTGCAGATGGAATGGCAAACAGTGTAGACCCTGATCAGGAGCAGTCTGATCTGGGTTTACACATTGTTTACTTAGGCCTGTCTGTCCCAATACTTAGGATCATTATGGTACTTGATAATTATTCATTAATGAGAAGCTAACTGATCTTAGTTATTCTATGATCAAATAAACTTTTGTTTGTTTTTTAGAGGTTTAACATCCCAGTCAATAGTATTTAGGTCATTTTGGAGATGTTGCTTCCATTTTTGTGGGACTTTCACCCGATAATGTGATGAAATGACATCTCAATCCCGGCCGCCAAACAATAGGATTTATATGCATGGACTGTGCAACTTACTCCTCTTTGCCATCATAGTGCAGTTTATATTTTCTTGTCCTTTGGGATCATTGATTCCATTGTTGAATTTTGAAAATATATGAGGGTCACTGATGAGGCCTAATTGGCCGAAATTAGCAAGTCTGGCCCGGAAAACATGTACACTCCATATTTCCAGTTCTGTAGTGTATTCCTTGCTTATAAAGAATAACCCTTTCTGGAACAAATTAGACCTCCAGTACTTATGTGGGGTCGATTTCAGCTCTGCCTGGAAGCCTTATGCAGCCCAATCTTCATGTATTTCTTCAAGCCCCGAATGGGGGCCACAAACTTTTATTTCTATATACAAAACAAGCTTTGTTCGGTAAGGATTTGGAGAAAATTGTGTTCATTGAACAATCTTTAATTATTGCCAGTTCAAAATATACAAATCACATTGAAAAATTTCCATTTTTAGGATTAAATTTATATACAATCTATGCATTTTGTCAAAAGGCTTCCAGGTCCATTAACTCTTTGCATACTGGGTAATTTTGCATGTTTTTTTTTTTTTGTTTGTTTGTTGTGTGTGGATTTTTTTTTTAAATAAAACCAGTCTGGATTACCATGAAAGTGTCTATAAATAATTGGACCCAAATTAAAATTGAGGCGGCTCTAACGTGCGACCGCAGCACGCATTTTCGGCGGGGATAGGAAGAATATCACAATTTTTAATCTTAAAGTTTTTGACTTTCAGCATTAAAATTTATAATGTATTTGTGTAGGCGTGTTTTCGTGGTGTCACTCAACCTCGACTCTATGTCAAATCTATGATGAAACAAAGATATTGCCTCAACATTGATTAGAATTTGTGCACATTTATGTTACTATTCCTTTATGTTCAACAGTTATGTACAGTAAAAATCCTATATTAAGACCACCTTTGGGACTGTTCAAAAGTGGTCTTCAAAACCACTTTTGAACAGTCCCAAGGGTGGTCTCTGACCAGAGGAGATTGTATGCAGAACATATAAAGAAAAAATAACTGCAGCCTATAAGCTTTTTAAAGCAGGATTAGTCTTAATTTTAGGTGGTCTTAATAGCGGAATTTCACTGTATATCTTGTATGTGTACCAGTGGGCACCTATATGTTGGTTTTTTAAACACAAATCCTGTATCTTGTAATAGGGGCTTGGAGTAATTGATTGAGCTGCACGCTGCTTCCTATGCAGAGCTGATATCGACTACACATGAGTACTGGTAATCCGCTTAGAACGTCTAAGCCTGCCCAGGAAAATTGCCGCAAGTCAGCCCATCCATGCTTATAAACCCTATTGGTTTCATTGGGCGGCAGGGATTGAGATGTCATTTCATCTCAATGTCGGGTAAAAGTCCCTAAAAAATTGGAAGCAACGTCTCCATAATGATCTAAATAGTGTTGACGGGGGCGTTAAACCTCAAACAAACAAACAAAATGTATCTTGTAATAATCACTTGCATAAGCAGATGATGGACCATAACATTTTACAGGATTTTCATTTGTTTTCCATATCCAAAAATTTTAGCCTATTTCAATCACTAGATTATCAGGCCTCATACTGACCACGATTTTCCATGCCTGAAAAGCCCGTTTTTGCAGCTTCAACCCTTATCCTGCTGAACAAGACACAACTTTTACCTTTGCAAACAGTGTAGATCCAGATCAGATGGCTTCTGAAGAAGCCATCTGATCAGGATCTACACTGTTTGTAATGCAGTTTGTAAAAATATAAAGTAATTTGGTTGACTTATAGTCAGAAATTGGTGTGGGTAAATAAATTCACTCAGCAGGATAAGGGTTAAATAGTTTTTTAAACAGACAAAAGGAACAAAAATCAAAATCTAAAAGCCTGAAATCAAGAAAAATATCAAGCTCTAAAAGCCTGAAATCCTGCAAATGCCTGAAAAATACGAGGCCTGGATTATACTCCGACACATAATAATTGAAGGATAATTCTCCTTATTTCTCCATATAAACCCATGTTGTAGGTATTCATTAGAACCGCCTCAGTCACAAACAATCACAGCCCCCACCCATCGGCGCTTGAAGAAATAGATGGGCTGCATGATGCTTCCACGCAGAGCTGAAACCGACCCGCACACGAGTACTGGTAAAGGGCTTACAGGATCTAAGCCTGCCCAGGCAAAGCGGTGCAAGTCGGCCTGTTCATGCTTATAAACCCTATTGGTTTCATTGGGCGGCAGGGTTTGAGATGTCATTTCACCTCAATGTCGGGTAAAAGTCCCACAAAATTGGAAGCAACGTCTCCAAAATGACCTTTACAGTATTGACGGGGACGTTAAACCTCAAATCAAACCAACTAAACTATAAAATTTTACAGGATTTTCCAAAAATTTTAGCCTATTTCAATCACTAGATTACACTCAGACATAATAATTGAAGGATATTTTCCTTATTTCTCCATATAAACCCATGTTGTAGGTATTCATTAGAACCGCCTTAGTCAGGCGGTTCTATTAACCCTTCTCTTGCTGAATATTCAGTTAAGCCACACCCATTTCTGACTTTTTGACCAATCAGATTACTTGAAGTAATTTATTTCCACAAATTCATAAATTGAATGTCAAACAGTGTAGATCCTGATCAGATGGCTTCTTCAGAAGCCATCTGATCTGGATCTAAACTGTTTGCAAATATAGGGGTTGTCGTGAACAGCAGGATAAAAGTTATCAATATTGGTTTTTATGGAAAATTTACAAAAACTACACGTCATCATAATCTGTTCTTACCTTTTTCTCTTCTTGTATTTGTATTCTCCACTGCCTGGCCGCGGCTGCCAGTAGACGAACATTGGAATCCATATTCTTGATGAGACTTAGAGTGCCCTCACTGCCCCATTCATATACATCTTCCTAAAATGTTACAGAATACATTTTGGGGCTATCTCCTGACTGTGTCATACAATATGGGACAAACATTCACAAATACAGTAAAACTTCGAGGACTGGTTTACCATGGATGAGTCGAACCCGTTCTTGAGTCTGCAGGGAGTTCCTCCAAATACGATATAGGGGTAATTTAGAAAGATTTTTTTCATTTATCTTGCAAATGTATCGTGTGTGTACTCATTAGAATCGCCTCGATGAGTCGATTCTAATGAGTACACACAACGTACATCTATAATACAATGTACATTTATAATACAGAACACCCAAAAGATATCCACAATTATCTACATTATCCCTCTGTGGCTCGAACTACCGCTGTCTCCCAAAGTGGTTCGAGCCATCGAAGTTCGACAGTAATATAACTTACTGTTGTTCACAACCTAAATATCTATATTGTTACTGCAATAATGTGATCTGTTTTTGTATAAATTTGTTACAGCCTCTCCAATCTGGTCAAGCCTCACAGATTCGTAGGGACTTCCTTCTGAGTCGCAAAAGCTTACTGTTTGTAATGATATTCAGTTTGTTGATTTGTAGGAATAAATTCTGTTAGATAATCTGATTGGTTGATTGTCAGAAATGGACGTGACAGTTTAATCTATTCAGCAGGACAAGGCTTAGATGAAATATTTTTCAGTTTATACACAAAACAATTCCTATATGCAAAGCTTGTTTAAGTTCTTAACTCTTATCTTGCTGTTCATGACAACCTCTATCTTTGTAAACAGTGTAGATCCAGATCAGATGGCTTCTGAGCCATCTGATCAGGATCTACACTGTTTGGCATTCAGTTTATGAATTTGTAGCAATAAATTACATCAAGTAATTTGATTGGTTGATAGACAGAAATGGGTGTGGCTTAAATGAATCTTCAGCAAGATTAGGGTTAAGATTATACTCCTGACCACCATCAAGATGTGGTGATATCCAATAGCATATATTACCTGTACAAAACAATTTTCTTGCCGACATGCCTCAAAATATGACTTGTGTAGAACCCATTTTCCTGATGCCACACTGGCTAAAAACTTCTCATTTCTGGTTACATTGCCTGCAAAAATAGTTTTAATACAAAATAACAAACAAGAATTCCGCCGAAGGCTATGTCGCGCCTGTGGGGGTGCAAAGTCATCGAACCATGACATCTAGGCCAAGGTCAAACATAGATGCTTGCATAAAAGTTGCCATTCTTAAATGTAAGCTTGTACTAAGTATCATTAATGAAGCTCTAATAATTTTTGAGAAATGAACTTAACCATTAGGGTGAATGCTAGGGTGGTTGCAATATATAACAAAATCAGTGAACCATAAAATGTAGTCAAGGTCAAATATGGATGCTTGCATTTAAGTTTCCATCTCCAGATTCAAGTTTGTACCAAGTATCATTAATGAAGCTCTTATAGTTTTTGAGAAATTAACTTGACCATATGAGTGAACGCTAAGGTGGTCACATTACTTCACAAAGTCGGTGAACCATGAAATGTAGGTCAAGGTCAAATATGGATGCTTGCATTTAACTTGCCATCCCAAGATACAAGTTGGTACCAAGTATCATTAATGAAGGTCTTATAGTTTTTGAGAAATTAACTTGACCATTAGGGTGAATGCCTAAGGGTGGTCGCAATATTTTACAAAAGTAGTGAACCATGAAATCTAGGTCAAGGTCAAATATGGATGCTTGCATTTAAGCTGCCATCCCCAGATTCAAGTTTGTACCAAGTATCATTAATGAAGCTCTTATAGTTCTTGAGAAATAAACATGACCATTAGGGTGAACGCTAGGGTGCTCGCAATATTTTACAAAGTCAGTGAACCAAAAAAATGTAGGTCAAGGTCAAATATGGATGCTTGCATTTAAGTTGCCATCCCCAGATACAAGTTTGTACCAAGTATAATTAGTGAAGCTCTAATAGTTCTTGAGAAATAAACTTGAACATAAGGGTGAACGCTAGGGTGGTTGCAAAATGTTGATGCCTTGACAAACGGATGGACCAACGAACGGACGAACAGACGTAAAACCGAGCACCTATATCGCACCATGCTAATAGCAGGCTCGACAATAAAATGGTTCAAGACAATTAATACCATCACCCATTTTGGGAATGGAAAGCAGGAATCCATTCTGAAATTAAAGGTGTCAGATTAAGTTATTTTTAGAAATTCATTCAGGAAAATGGCTGAGCTGTTTTGCACCTGCACGGTTTGCCAGTGTCCCATTTTCGGGTTTCCACATGCAAAATGGAATACAGTATGACAATTGCTCCTGGGTATAACATAAAACTGCATCCAGCTGTGACACTCTATATGTGTGTGGGAATGTGAGGATGGCCCTTATCACAGTTGTCTCCCCACTTAGGGTTACGAGGCTGCCACAACCTGGGTGGCACAGCTAGGCAGCAACCATCAACAGACCGATGGCTCTAGCTATCTAGCGGTGGTTTGGCAGATGAGGACAATGGCAAAGCACACCCGAGTAAGGGAACGGCAGCAAGCTCAGATGCCATAAAAGAGTTGGGGCATCAGCTAGGACAGGTGGTCGTATAAAAAAGACTGACTCCAAACCATCATGGCAGTTTCAAATACAGGATCTTTATCCGGTGTGAGATCTGCCATGTGTGCAGCAAGCCAGCTACCTGGTAAGGGGCCCACTTATGTGGATATTGCCCCTGGCATGTTAATCAACAAACCGATGATGATGAACCACTCATGCTGTTAATTCCCGTAAAAATCCTAAAAATTCGGACACATCGACAACTTGCTGTAATTCTCCTAAAATTTGTTTCATGATCTAATCAAATTTGTGTCATGATCCTGTAAGGAGTCCAAAAGATGCAGATGGAATGGCAAATGACATAGACCCTGATCAGACTGCTCCTTCAGGAGCAATCTGATCTGTATCTGCACTGTTTGCTTAGGCTGTCTGTCCCAATACTTTCTTCCTCCTTATATATAACAGGAGTTCATTTCGAAATTTAGGGTGTCAGGTTGTGTTTTCATCAAAATTTATTTGGAAAATGACTGAACTTTTAGCAAACAATGGAGGCCCTGATCTGACGCCGCATTTTGCGGCGTCTGATCTGGGCCTGCACTGTTTGCCAGGCTACCCGTTTGCCAGGCTACCCGTTTAGGGGTTTCCGGTACCAAATGGGTTAAGCATGCATATTTTTTATTATCCCTCGGTTGTTTGCTTGATACAGGTCTGACTTTATCATAACATATCATAAACTGATCTTTTTTTTTATATATCTATTCCTCTCCTGTGAATGCAAGACGTCATACAAATTCACTTCATCTATTTATTTTCTAATACATGTACATGGATTACAGGCCAAGTTGGTTTGGATTTAAGAAGCCCAGTCAACCACATTTAGCAGAGCTAGTCAGCTTACCTAGCCCCATTTTTCCTGGGCAGGCTTAACTGTTGGTTTTGTTTTGCTCCAGCATTTCAGAGTCCTCACCGTTGTATCATCTCTGTCGTTGTTTGATTTTTGTGTTCACGGAGATGTTGCAATGATGAGTTAGGAGGCCTTCATGTGGACTGAACAAATTATTTGTCTTAATCACGACGGAAGTAAGGGGCGAGGATTGTGGCCACGTAAAATCGATTTAAGCCCCCAAGTTGAATTCGTTTCCGCTGACCGTTCCAAGGCGGTTCTTTTGTCGCGGTTTATTTTTGTTATGGTTTGTCTTTGGGTGTTTGTGTTGCTTATATTATTTTATTTTGGATAGCCTATTGGCCATTTTGTGGGAAAGTAACTGTCCTTTTGGCTTTCCGCTGTTGGTGTTTCCATTAGGGTCTGTTGTTTCATGTTTGTGTTTCTTTCCATTTTGTATCCCTGATGGGAGCTGTGGGTTAATTTGATCGATTCCTGATCGTTGACTCCACTTCTACTTTAAACATGAGTGATTCAGGACACACTCTTTTGCCAGAAACTGACAACTGCAGATCTTGAATCAGCTGAAGGGATAGAATGACCACTGAATATATTTCATGATCAATCTCTACAACAAAAGAATGTCGCCAGGCTCATAGAGGAATGAACCAGTGACCTGTCACCATTCCAGCATAAGAGTCATCCATCACCATCTACAATCTACATAGAGGATCTTACGTGAGTGTTTGTGTATTATTGAATTTATTAAACAAGTTGAAGAATAGGAATAATTTTATCCCTTTTCCTCAATAAGTTTAATAAATTTAATAATACATGAGCACGAATGCATGGTTCTATTTATCATATAGCATTTAAAATGCATTTTATTTAGGATTTTCTAATAAAACTGTCAATATTTCTCCATTAGTAAACAGGACGTCATTTACGCAATCTTACTAATTTGCATATTTAATCCACTAGTGCCACTAGTAGATTATCAAATTTATTACATGGCGTTATTACATTCTCAGATGCGACGTCTTATGATAAACATGTATACTGTTGCTTGACGTTGGTTTTATGGCCCTATCAAGATTATTTCACTTATTTTGAGCTGATTGTTAATACTGCTCAGACCCATAGTGGTGAGTACTAATGTTTAAGAGCAGCACACCTAATGATTAAGAGCAGCGCTAGTATCCACTAGTCCATGGAGGCCTGTATACTGACTGATGTAAAACAAATTATACTCACTGATCACCAGATGTGTACATCTACTGTCAAACATTTGTGATTCCAACAGTTTCCCTCCCAGCTGTTTTATATAGATAAGAACAGTCCATGGAGGCCTGTAAACTGACTGATGTAACAAATTATACTCACTAATCACAAGATGTGTACATCTACTGTCAAACATTTGTGATTCCAACAGCTTCCCTCCCAGCTGTTCTATTAGAGCACCATAATCATCTTTCTCCTAGAAAATTTTAAACATAGGTCACCACAAAGTCTTGCCTAAAAGCTTTTAAGTACACCAAAATCTATAGCTCCAGATCAGGGGGCATAACAAAGATAATTAAGGCATAATTTTGCTTATTTCTTGTCAGTCAGAAGTATATGTTGCAGGTACTTATTAGTTGAGTCAATATCCAACAAGTACCCATAACATGTTGTTTGGCTTTTTTTCTTATGAAAAAAAATATCCCTTAAGGGGAATGGGAACACCTTGAGGGGAGGCAACTCCTACTAAAGCATTTTTGTCTCCCATGTCAATAGGTGTCAACTCTTAAAAGAAAGAATTTGTTCCTCAGGGGCAAATTCTTTCCTTTAAGAGAAGACCCCTTTTTTAGTGTGACAGGGCTTATAGAAAAGCAAACAGGGCCCCAAAAGTTGTCTCCCTTTGAAAAATGGCAGAAACATTTGTCAGGTGTTCCCATTCCCCTTAATTATCTTCGTGACACCACCTTATTAGGAGTAATGACAACTTCGTTAGTTCAAAAACAGTGTTTCATCCGATTAAATTAGATTACATGTATAAAGAAAAATGACCAGTTATAGAATCCATCTTTAAGCATAATATATCCAAAACCATCTTATAATGAACAGTGTTATATAAAGATGTAGGTGTATATGCAGCATTAACCTATCAATCATGTCAATCTTGCAAATTACATTACTGCTTAAGGGGATGGGAACACCTTCAGGGGAGGCAACTCCTGCAGAAGTATTTTTGTCTCCCTTGTCAATAGGGGTCAACTCTTAAAGGAAAGAATTGGCTCCTGAGGAGGAGGATTCTTTCCTTTAAGAGTAGACCCCTTTTTCAGCGGGACAGAGTTTATAGAAAAGCAAACAGGAAGTACCGAAAATTGTCTCCCTTTGAAAAATGGTGGAAAAATCTGCCAGAAGTTCCCATTCCCCTTAAGAAGTCTCAGCTAAAAAGACATTCTTATTTTCTTCCTATAATATGTACAGTTAAACTTCAACTCTAACATGGATACCTCGTTTACCAAGGCTAATTCAAACTCGCTCTTGGAGTCCCTAAAGAATTCCTCCAATAGCTCTAGTTATCCATATATACATCTATTGGGATGATTTATGGATTTTTTTCTGATTCTATCTGTTAAGGAATGTTGTGTGTTCTCATTAGAATCACCTCAACGAGGCAATTCTAATGAGTACACACAACATTCCTACAGAAGGTCAAAAGATATTCTTATATCTTCCACATTACGCCCCATGGTCTGACACAATGATTTGTTTAACCTATTTAGTACCGGAAACCCCAAAATGGGTAGCAGGGCAAACAGTGCAGGCCCAGATCAGACGCCGCAGAATGCGGCGTCTGATCAGGGCCTACACTGTTTGCGAAAAGTTAAGCCATTTTCTGAATAAATTTTGAAGAAAACACTACCTGACACCCCTAAATTTTGAAATGGACTCCTGCTATATATATGGAGGAAGATTCCATTTGGTACAAAAAGGGTTAAACTACGCCTATCGGGAACTTATGTTTATTGTCCCAAAGGTGTCTGAGTTATTAAAATTTGACTGCACTTGTTTCCTATTGCCCCCACCCATCTGGTCTTGATGAAATAGATTGGGTTGCATGATGCTCCACGCAGAGCTAAAACTGACTGCACATGAGAACTGGCAAACCGCTTAGAAGGTCTAAAGCCTGCCCAGGCAAAGGGGTGCAAGTCGGACCGTCCAATGCATATAAACCCTGTTGGTTTCATTGGGCGGCAGGGATTGTGAAGTCCTTTCATATCAATGTTTGGTAAAAAGCCCACAAAATTGGTAGCAACATCTCCAAAATGACTGAAATAGTATTGACGGGGACACTAAACCTCAAATCAAACAAACAAAACTTGTTTCCAAAGATAACCTTTTTACTATATTGCTCAAACTTTTGCAATGTACCTATGCATAACATACAATTTTTACCATTACGAAAACACACCTATACCAATACATTGTAAGCTTTATCGCTGAAAAATGAAAAATTTAAGACGAAAAATTGTGATATTTTTCTTATTTCTGCTCAAAATATAGATTGTGTGTACTCGTTAGAACCACCTCATTGAGGCGGTTCTAACGAGTACCCACAATCTATATTTTAGAGCAGAAGTAAGACAAATAAATTTTACCCCTGCAAACCCTAGTTTTACTATATAAAAGTGGGGTTCAATGGGGTCAAAACTATATACAGTAGAAATTCGATGGCTCGAACACCGATGGCTCGTTTACCATGGATGAGTCGAACCCATTCTTGAGCCCCTATCAAAATCCTCTACATAAGAACTAGTGGGGGATAATTAAGAAGATTTTAGTCTTTTATCTTACAAATGTATGCTGTGTGTACTCATTAGAATCGCCTCGATGAGGCGATTCTAATGAGTACACACAGCATACATATTCATTATAGAACACCGAGAAGATGTCAAAAAGTATCTCCTTATGCCTCCTGGCAGTCACCTCAGTGGCTCGAACTACCCCTGTCTCGAACAGATTTTCGAGGTCCCAAAGGTGTTCGAGCCATTGAAGTTCGACTGTAGGTATGTTTTCGTGATCCAAACTGGTCCAGATATTCCAGTTAGCTACAGGTTCAAAGGTGGGTATTTTAATGCAATTATTCTACTATACTTACAGCTTGTGACATCCCTGATAATATGAACACAGGCGGTTCTCGTTGTGGGGGTGGGGGTTGTTCCTCTATCAATTCTACTGGCCTGGGTGGGGTAATCTTCTTAGACTTCGCAGTGGGGAATGCTGAAATATACAGGTGCTGCACTGAGCAGAAGTAAATCTTGTGACAAAAGGGTCTCTGAGGTCTAGTGGTTTACCCATCTTGTTATGAAAGGAATCTTCTGTCTTATATAAAGAAATACAGTAAAGTTCCTATATTAAGGCCACCTTTGGGACTGTTCAAAAGTGGTCTTAAAGACCACTTTTGAACAGTCCCAAATGTGGTCCCTGACTAGAGGACATTGTATGCAGACAACATGAAGAAAGAACAACTGTACCCTTCTAATTATCCTTTTTAAAGCAGAATTAGTCTTAATTTTAGGTGGTCTTAATAGTGTAATTTCACTGTATATTAAGAAATTTGGGAGTGTCAAAATGTGTTATTTTCAGAGTTATTTAGAAAATGGCTAAACTTTTTGCAAACAGTGAAAGACCTGATCAGATGCCACATTTTTCAGTGCCTGTTCAAGGCCTGCACTGTCTACCAGTCCCCTTCTTAATGGGCTAAGAGAGTAAACCTTTACCCTTGAGTGTACCAGTCCCAATCTTAATGGGCTAAGAGAGTAAACCTTTAACCTTGAGTCTACCAGTCCCCTTCTTAATGGGCTAAGAAAGTAAACCTTTACCCTTGAGTCTATCAGTCCCCTTCTTAATGGGCTAAGAGAGTAAACCTTTATCCTTGAGTATCTTACCATTATTGTTTTACACTTCAGTGAAAGGGTTAATACAGTCCTCAATTCAAACAAACCAAGAATAAATTCTAAAAGGAACAAACCTAATGGTGGACCTTCAGGTGTTGGGGTTCTGTCAGAGTTCTGTCTCGTAACTTTTGGGGTTAATCTGGTTGATTCTGAAGCCTGAAATAAGAATAAAATTGTCATGTCAAGCAGTTGTAGAGCTGGGGCAATTTACTGGGCCGTTAGTTCATACACTTTTAGAATTTTTGAACATTTAATCTGGCAAGTATACTACTCATAATATTTTTGCCAGAAAATATGAGCAGCTTTTGCAAAATGCTTATATTTTTTTGTTTTCAGGAAAAATACCATAGTATTAAATATCGAATTTACTAGAGCAGTTAACAATATTCTTTTGTGGAGATTGATAATGAAATCTTTTCTACGGTCATTCTCTTCCTTTCGCTGATTCAAGAAGGGCAGTTGTCAGCTTCTGGTGAAAGAATGTGCACTGTACTGGTTAACGGCTTACATATAAGCCTGCCCAGGAAAAGTGTGGATAAGTAAACTGACCGGCTCAAAAATGACCTAAATAGTGTCGACTGGGCCATTAAACCCCAATACAAACAAACAAACAAAGAAGGGCAGTTAACATTTGACGAGTAACTAGACAAAAGTGCCCAGTGGGGCACGTATACCCCCGGCCAGTGCCATCACCTCAGCTGAAACAAGAACTACAAAAGGAAATAACTCTAAAAGGCCTGACCCCTTGGCCCTTATTTTCTTTCCCACAATACAACTAGTCATACTGATCATGTGTGCAAAATTTCAAGTTTCTATGTGAAGCAGTTCCTGAGATATCTTTGACACAAAATAATTGTTTACGGACAGACAGACGGAAAAGACAAAAACTATATACCCCCATTGCATACTTCGTATGCCGGGGGTATAACAAGCTTGTTATGCCCCAGTTACAAAGACAGTGGGTCCCAAATCGGTCATTTTATATTAAATTTCGCGCTATTTTGATCTGTTGCCATGCGTGATTTTATTTCTGGTTTTCTGTGTAAACAGCCATCGGTGATGGACAAGTGTTTAATATCGGTTAACCAAACATTTCATGGGTTGCTGGTAGGTGACCGAAAGCAACTCAAATGGGGTTGGATCAGTGATAAGGATGTTTTCATCGATAAAATACTGAAATACTAACCATTTTTATCGTTTATAAATCGGACCTAAATCGGGCGTATTGCTGATTAATCAGTATTTGATAGATAGTCATCGGTGGTTAAACACTTTCCGTCAGATATTGTCGGTGATACATATTTGGTTATCTTTGTCTGGTCGGCGATATCGGTGATTAAGAGCTTGCATATCTCGTGCTATAGGTTGCTGTCCATTCTTTTATTAAAACCCACCGAAGACACGATGGCGGCAACCGATTGATCACAGATTGGGTCCCTATTAACCACCGATCAAAACCGACGAAATCCGACATTTTAATTCTCATCTTTTTTCTATCGGTGGTAAGTATTAGTTGATCGGTTGCTTATTGGTGGCCCATAGGTGATATCAGTTGTAGACAGCTTGTCTATCGGTTATTCCTAAAATATTTTCACCGATCGAGAATTTTAAACATGTTTAAAAATCCCAATCGGTAATTTTTCACCAATAGAACTTATCTTTCCCCAATAGCAGTTGATAGGTAGAAAACACGTGACCAATAGGTGATATCGGTGTTAAATAGGCTGTCATCGGTTCACACTAAAAAAAACTACCGATCAGTCACCGCTGGCTCTGTGTAACTGGGGTGTTAAGCTAATGATTCTTTGAACAACTAGGCCCTAAAATTTGGACACCCTGAGGACTTGCTATGGTTCTCCTAAAATTTAAACAAATTTATTTCACGATCAAGCGAGGAGTCCAAAAAATGCAGACGTAATGGCAAACAGTGTAGGCCCACCACACCACCAGGAATAGTCTGATCTGGGTCTGCACTGTTTGCTTAGGCCTATCTGTCCCAATACTTTAAGGATTATTAAGGTAACTCCAATTTTCTTGGGCAGAAGAAGTTCTTCTAAGTGGTTAACAAGTACAGTGTACATTCCTTTGCCAGTAACTGACATTTGTCCTCCTTGAATAAGGAGATATGGGTTACATGTACAGTCAAACCTGTCTTAGTGGCCGCCTCTATTAAGCAAGCAACCTGTCTTAAGCAAGCGGGCATTTAGTTCCTGAAAAATGCAAATGCATCAAAATGCACCTGTATTAAGCAAGCACCTGTCTTAAGCAAGCATATTTTCATTATCCCTGAGGTGCTTGCTTGACACAGTTGGATATATTGACAATATTTGTTCATTATGAAAACATGCCTATCCAAATACATTGTTAACTTTACCTACGAAAAACGAAAATTTTAAGATGAGAAATTGCGATATTCTTATTTCTGCTCTAAAATATAGATTGTGGGTACTCATTAGAACCGCCTTGATGAGGCGGTTTTAAAAACTGCCTGGATGAGGCAGTTTTAATGGGTACCTGGAATCTATATTTTGAGCAGAAATAAGGTTTGATGCGGTAATCCTCAGTTTTACTATATAGGGGGTAAAAATTATATAGGCTTGTTTTCGTGATGTATTCTTCAACCTTCATAGCTGAAGATTTGTGTTTGTTTGTGTTGAGGTTTTACATTGCAGCTAACACTATTTAGGTCATTTTGGAGATGTTGCTTTCAATTTTGTGAGACTTTTGCCTGACACTGAGATGAAATGACATTTCAAGCTCTGCCACCCAAAGAATCTGCTCAGGTTTTAGGGACGGTCCTACCGCTCAAAGGAACTGCCAGGGTTTTAAGGCAGTCTGACTTGCACCACTTTTCCAGGGCAGGCTTAGACCTTCTAAGCAGTTTACAAGTACTCAAAAGTTTGGTCGATTTCAGCTCTTTTATTTTCATGAAGGGGCTCTTATACTGAACTGATCTCTTGAACTGTTAAAAATGCTATTAATTTTGGGCATTAGGTCAGTTGCAAATGGGAAATTATGAATTTAACCCTTGTCCTGCTGAGCCCGGATATGTCTTATCTTTCAAATAATGTAGATCCAGATCAGATGTGAAGAAGCCATCTGATCAGGATCTACATTGTCATTCAGATTATAAATATGTTGCAATAATGTGAATCTAGTAATCTGATTGGTTGATAATCAGTAGTGGGTGTGGCATATTTAAATGTTCAGCAGGACAAGGGTTAAACCTGATTAGAAAATGGTGGATTCTCCGGTTCAGGCTCTGGGTCAGTGTCAGAATACTGAGCATCTGCTGGTATCTCTAAATCAATATGGCCACCACTGTCAACATCCTGCGTGGGACTGCACGCACGCTCTAATTTCTCAGCTAGTTTTTCTTGCTCCAACCTGTAAAATAGATACAAATTATTTCAGTCAGCCTGTGATAGGAAGGACCTATATTCAGTTCACATGAAAGCCAAGATGTTTGCACAGATGATAATCAAAAGTGAAAATTAGACTCGATATTTAAAGGGTTCAAATACTGGTTTGATAATGGGACAAAATCATTCAGAGTACTGTACCCTTTGCAGCTGAAGATAATGGTTTAAGCTGTTATTTTTTGGACAGAACCCTATCTACCCATTTGCAGAGTTTTTCAGTGAACCCAGTAAGAAAATTCCAATGGACAAAGTGACATTTTGTTTTTAGTCTGTATGTTTTAAGGTCCAAAGTTTGAGGGAGTGAACTTGCATGATATATGACAGTGCCTGACAGGCCATCTTCTTTTTTCTAATTTTTTGACATATAGTAGATCTGTGTGGGTTCAGAGGAAGAAAAGTTTCAAACCAATTAGGCAGAGGAAATTGCAAAATGTGATCAACAGTGTGGATTGTGTATGTAACTTTTATTTATTGAATCTATGTTTTACCAGCACTTTTCTTTCTCAAGCATGATAACTTTTTATCTAAATGTGTTACCAGCGCAAGATAAAACTGAATACAGTCGAACTTCAATGGCTCGAACACCTTTGGGACCATGAAATTCTGTTCGAGGCAGGGGTAGTTCAAGCCACTGAGGGTTATTGCCAGGAGGCGTAAAGGGGATAGTTTGGGACTTCTTTTCAGAGTTCTATTATATATATGTATGATGCGTGTACTCATTAGAATCGCCTCGTTGAGGCGATTCTAATGAGTACACACAGCATACATATACAAGATAAGATAATAGCCTTAATTTTCCCATTACTATTTCTTATGTAGCGAAATTCCCTAGGGACTCAAGAAAGGGTTCGACCCAGCCATGGTAACCGAACCAGCGGTGTTCGAGCCATCGAAGTTCTACTGTATATCACAAAAACTTTTTCATAATACTCTTCATTATAACATGGTTTTGAAAATAACATGGTTGAAAGATGGATCCCAAAAATATATACATTATACATGTATTAATATAACCATAAATTGTCATTTTCCTACATAATCTTTAAGTTTTGTTTGGATATAATATCGATGTTTAACCCTTGTCCTACTGAACATATTATCCCCTGCCATTGCAAACACTGTAGATCCAGATCAGACGGCTTCTGAAGAAGCTATTTGGTATGAATCTACACAGTTTTTCTGACAGTCTGGGAATTTGAATGAATACTACATTATATCAAGTATAGTGAAATTCCGCCATTAACCCTTATCTTGCTGAATATTCATTTAAGCCACACCCATTTCTGTCTATCAACCAATCAAATTACTTGATGTAATTTATTGCTACAAATTCATAAACTGAATGTCAAACAGTGTAGATCCTGATCAGATGGCTTCTTCAGAAGCCATCTGATCTGGATCTACACTGTTTGCAAAGATAGGGGTTGTCGTGAACAGCAAGAGAAGGGTTAAGACCGCCTAAAATTAAGACCAATTCTCCTTTAAAAAGCTTATTTTTAGGGATGCAGTTTTTCGTTCTTCCTGTTTTCTGCATAGAACTTCCTCTGGTCAGCGACCACCTTTTGGACTGTTCAAAAATGGTCTTTAAGTCCACTTTTGAACAGTCCCATAGGTGGTCTTAATATAGGAATTTTACTGTAAACTAATTGCTAATGGTCAGAAATTGGTGTGCCAAAATTAATGTATTCAGCAGGACAAGGGTTAGTGATAATATTGACTCATAATAACATGGGAGAAAATATCTCATTCAGTCAGAAATGAAATCCTTGAGCAAAATTGTCACCTAAATTACGTTTTGCTGTGAGATTTTTCTCCCATTTTGGGCAAAAAAAATGAAAACAAAATAACAAATCTCAAAATATCACCTAAAAATTATCCTGTGGTTAAATAACACAGTTTTTGCTCTGCTTTGGACCCAAGAACAATGTTATGAAGAGGATATGGTGCATTTTTATCCCATTTTGCACCGGAAACCCCCAAGAAGGTAATTGGCAAACAAAGCAGGCCCAGATCAGATAGCACAGAACACGGCATCTGAACAGGGCCTACACTGTTTGCAAAAAGTACAGCTAATTTCCAAATAAATTCCGACACCCTTAAATTTTAAAATGGACTCCTGCTAAATAAGGAGGAAGACACCGTTTGGTACAAAATGAGTTAACATAATTATATAAAACTGATACATAAGAGCCTGAATGTTTGTTACCTGCCGATGGGATCTCCCCAGACAACCTGTACTGACTGGGACTGAGGTATATCTCCTGATAATTTCTCATCACTCTTCCCTGCAATACAAACATTTGTTAGTGTGAGTTTTACATCGTAATGACCCTTCTCTTGCTAAATATTCAGTTTTGTAAGCCTCGATAGCGCAGTGGTTAACGTGTTCGACTTATGATCGAGAGGTTGTGCGTTCGAATCGGCCACAGGTATCGAGGTGTGTCCTTGGGCAAGACACGTAATGACACTGCTCCACTCCACCCAGGTGTAAATGGGTATCAGTGGTGTAAAAGCCACTGCCTCTCTCTCTCTCTCTGTCTCTCTCTAATTGATAAATTGAATGTCAAACAGTGTAGATCCTGATCAGATGGCTTCTTCAGAAGCCATCTGATCTGGATCTACACTGTTTCCAAAGATAGGGGTTGTTGTGAACAGCAGGATAAGAGTTGAGAAAGGGAATGGGAACACCTGGCAGATTTTTCTGCTTTTTTCAAAGGGAGATAACTTTTGGGACTTCCTGTTCTCTTTTCTATAAGCCCTGTCCCACTGAAAATGGGGTCTACTCTTAAAGGAAAGAATTTGCTCCTGAGGAGTAATATGGTAGGTCACCTTTGCAACATTCCTGTGAAGGCCCAAGGGTAAAGGAGGTGCTGTTTAAAGATTTTCTATTTTTATCTCTTGGGGCCATTTTGTTTGCTGCAGGAGAACAGTTTTAGCTATTTTGGAAGAGGGTCACCGAAGCAACAACAATGTGAAGTCTGAATGAAGTTTGCCCAACGCCACAGGAGGAGTTATCATTTAAAGCAAACTGTTGATGATGCATGACAGATCATGAGCACATTGTGCTCAGGTGAGCTAACATGTGACATCTACACTTACCTGTAGCCCCTCTGGATGTTCTTCCACTGGTGTTGTCTACCGATCCCCCTCTCGCTGCTCTACCACTGCTATTTTTTAAATTATCATCTGAAATATGTACAGTCCAACCTGTATTAAGCAAGCACCTGTGGGATATTTAAAAAGTGCTTGCTCAAGACAGGTGCATGCTTAACAGTTAACGCAGGTGAATTTTAATGCATTTTCCTTTTTCTGGAACTGAATGCCTGCATGCTTAAGACAGGTTGCTTGCTTAATAGAGGTGGCCACTTAGGCAGGTTTTACTGTATGACAATAAATCAGAGGACTGATACTGCATACAACAGACATACAATAATGATCCAGTCAATACTTTTTTAGGTCATTTTTGAGCCGGTCAGTTTACCAATCCACACTTTCCTGGGCAGGCCTATACGTAAGCAGTTAACCAGTACAGTGCACATTCTTTCGTCAGAAACTGACAACAGCCCTTCTTGATTCAGCGGAAGGGAGAGAATGACAGTAGAAAAAATCCTTAGTATTGGGACAGAAAGGCCTAAGCAAACAGTGCAGACCCAGATCAGACTGCTCCTGAAGGAGCAGTCTGATCAGGGTCTACACTGTTTGCCATTCCATCTGCACCTTTTGGAGTCCTTGCTGGATCATGAAACAATTTTGTTAAAATTTTAGAAGAATTACAGCAAGTCCTTAAGTAGTCCCAAATTTTAGGATTTTTATGGTATTTCCCACCAAGACAACTTTTACAACCTTCTATTTGCATTCCTGTACATTCTGCCCCGTAGAAAAAAGGGTCCATCTTTAGTCTATACTAATTTATTTTTGTTCGATTGAAATGAAAGCTTCAAGCTTATTTGAATCCCTCTCAAACACTCATTTCAGATGTTAGCACGCGCAACAGAGGCAGTGATTTTTACACTACTGCTACCCATTTACAGCTGGGTGGAGTGGGGCAGTGGCATTATGTGGCTTGCACAAGGACACACCTCGCCTCCAGTCGCTGGATTGGAACCCACAACCACTAGATCACAAGTTGAACGCTCTAACCATTGAGCTATCCAGGCTGCCTATCTTTGAGGGTAGACCCATATTAAAAAGAAAGACAAAACATTTTTTTTTTGACAAAAGAGTTGCATTTTCCAAATTTTCTCCTATGGAGTGAATTCTTCCATTCTATGAAGAGGAAGCCAAAATGTTTTTGAATTTGAGTTATCCATAATATGTGGCTACCTGTCTTATCTGGGGCCATGGTTGGGCCTGTGAGCCTGTGCATAAGTTTGCTCTCACCAGAGCCTTTCTTGTTAGCAGACATGTAGAAGCTTAATGAAAGAAGTCCTGAGTCTAGCTCTATTACTTGGCTGCTCAAACGCATTTGAAGAATATACTTCTGAGACTACTGGGGCCTTTTTCTTATGGGTCAGCCCAACTATTTAAATCTTGGTATTAACTGAGTGTACGTGTGCAGACTGTTATATCTAATATATGTCTACCATGTGCACATATGTACGAGGACATGTTTTTGCTTTGTGTGACTCATCTGAAAGTCAAAGAAAACTACGCCACTGTACCTTGTGTTCTTCTACCCTGCCGAGAGACATCTTCTGGGGTACTAACTTGACCACTATCTGAAATATGGACATTAGAAAATTAACCTTTCAAGTGTTGCAGAAAATTCTGCAACAGTGGGCAATTTAATTTTTATACCTGCTTTTTTCAAAGAAAAATCAGGTATATTGTTTTCGTACCAGAGTTGAGTGGTCATCAGTCTGTGTGTGAGTGTGTCTGTCTGTCTGAATGTCTGTCTTGTTTCTTGTTTCTCTGCAACCAGTAAAGTTGCACTTTTGAAACTTTGTATGCGGATAGTACATGGGATGTAGATGGCACTGGGCTACTTTTCGTGACCCCAAGGTCAAAGATGAAAAAGTATGACTTTGCCATATCTTCTATTGGAGTAACACTTCTGAAACTTGGGTTTTTGGATGGCCCTTGAAATATAGAATAAACTAGGCTACTTTTGGTGTGACCTCGACCTCAACATGACACCAAGGTCAAAGGTATAAAAGTATGACTTTTTTATTTATTGCCCTATGGTCACCCAACTTGGTACATATATTGCTTAGGAACTGCAGATGTGCATAAGGGTATCCAAATTTGTTCTGAACCCCTGGTGGGGTCATGGGGTGAGGTCAAAGGTCAAATTTACAAGAAAATACTTGTGAATGCAACTACTTTATTTCTTCACGTATGGTTGCTACGTATGGTTGTGAAACTTGCTACACAAATTGCTTAGGGACTGCAGATGTGCATGAGGGTATATAAATTTTGATGTGCACCCCTGGAGTGATGGGCTGAGGTCAAGGTCAAATTTTCAAGAAAATGCTTGTGAATTAATGCAACTAATTCTTTATTTCATCACCTATGGTGGCCAAACTTGTTAAGGATTGCAGGTGTGCATTCGGGTTTCCAAATTTTGATCTGACCCCCTGTGGTCATTGGATGAGGTCAAAAGTAATATTTTCAAGAAAACTCGTGTGAATGCAACTACTTCTATAATACTCAAAGTTTGACAGGGATCACTTTTTTAATGCAAAATAATTTTTGGATGAATTAATCACTTGAATCCAAATTTGGTACATAATGATAGAAAATGTATCCTTCACAAAACCTAGTGATTAATTTTGTCAACTGGCAGTGCATTCAAGCGTGACAACAGCAACCGTCTTGGCAACCCCAAAATTTGGCGTAACACGAAGGGATTTGGACAACTGATTTTTCACAAATTTCCAAATTTGTTTAGACAAACGTGCCTAATAACGTGCATGACGTCCACGGGCATCAATTACAGTACGACACCACCTGTGCATGCTCGTAATCCGAGTCTGTATCCGGTTTTGTGGAATCAGCTTTCATTCAGCAACCAATGCATCTTTGAGCTCCTGTAAAGTCCTCGGATGCACAGGTCGGGCTGAAACAGCACGCTGTAGCATGTCCCGCGCATGCGCAATCGGATATAAGTCCGGTGACCGAGCAGGCAAGTCCATACGAACGATTGTCTCGCGTTCCAGATAGGAATCAGAGACGTTGGCACGGTTGGGACGGGCATTATCGTCCATCAGAATAAAGTCGGGCCAATAGCATCTGCATATGGTCTAACAAACTCATCAAGAATATCATTACAGTACCTCACTGCCATTAACGTTCCGTTTTCAACGACGTACAAGTCAGTTTTACTGTTCACGCTTATCACAGCCCAAACCATGACTGACCCCTTTCCATAGCGATCATGCTCTGCCACATTCAAGTCATCGAATCGCTCTTTAGACATTTGCCGCACTAATTGACGGTTTTAAGTGAAGTCTAGATCGAATCTGGACTCCTCAGTAAACAGTACTGGCGTCAAGTCACGAACCGTCCGCCTGACATGAGTTCTGGTAAAGTTCAATCGGTCTAGCACGTGCTGTCTCGTCAAAGGAACATGTACAGCAGGCCTCGTGGCATTAAAGTGAATGATCACCTTTATAACATAATTACTTCATTTGCAAGAAAAAGTTACTGTAATGATTAATCTCTGACGTTTATTACCAATTGAAACCTGCTAAGGTAATTAAATCAACATTTAATGGTTTCATTGAAGTATTCTGGCAGCGGCCATATTTTCCCCAAGGTAATCCAAATCTTTCCCAGGGTTCAACATGTTTGCTTAAATCCTGATCTCATGGAGACTGTAGAAGCTCTATGTCTCTCTATGCAGCTACTAAAGGAGAAGTGATTAGGCTCTCTAATCAGGTTGAATTCTCAAAAATCCTTTGAATAGGCTGTCAGTTCAGCATCTTACATAAGGCCTCATTATGTCTTTGGACAAAAATAAAGACTTTGAAGACAGTTTTCCTGAGTTTGGTACTCAGGGCTATCAGTATGAGCCCCCGAGTTCACAGATGACGAGTTTTTGTAGGTAAAATGGGGATTTAAAAGGACATATGTATATATTTTGATAATTTCTCAAAAACATAAATTATGGGTGCTCAAAGGAATCGCCTCATTGAGACATTTCTAACGAGTACCCACAATCTATGCTTTAAAAATATCACAAAATACCATGAGAAATGCAATGAAATATTACCTAAACTTGTCAAGGCGTGTTAATGTAATGATTGGTTAAATGATAATGATATGCATTAATTTACCCTTTTTGTACCAAATGGAATCTTCCTCTTTATATATAGCAGGAGTTCAAGTCAAAATTTAGGGTTGTCAGGTTGTGTTTTCATCAAAATTTATTTGGAAAATGACTGGACTTTTAGCAAACAGTGGAGGCCCTGATCAGATGCCGCATTCTGTGGCATCTGATCTGGGCATGCAATGTTTGCCAGGGTACCCGTTTTGGGGTTTCTGGTACTAAATGGGTTATTGAAGAAAAGAAAAGAAACAAGTAATCAAGAAACCTTCAAGTCAACTTGAAAACAGCTATCTTCAAAATGTTTAGCACAAACAATGTTATGCTTTGCATAAACAAATGCCTTGATGTTGAGATTCTCTGTTCCAAGATTATGAATCCATTTTTCACATAAATCTCTATGTTTCTTAGGGTCAGGGATAGCAAAACAGCTGATTCCTTGTCCTCTTTTCACTGGGCAGTATTTGGCCTTCCAAGAAGGCATATTTATTTTAATGTTAACTTTCTTCTCTAAAATCCTCAGCTGCTAAAATACCAA
Source organism: Lucinisca nassula (assembly GCA_963580285.1). Classification (NCBI taxonomy): domain Eukaryota; kingdom Metazoa; phylum Mollusca; class Bivalvia; order Lucinida; family Lucinidae; genus Lucinisca; species Lucinisca nassula. Next base: position 7,788,121 of record OY757019.1, on the reverse strand, counting down.
GGTTTGTTAGCTGCATGCAGTTGTCGTGAGGTCACCCCAGGAGATATAATCTGTAAACATGTCTGACACCCTATCAGCAACTTTAATGAGCCATTACAGTTAATTAGAAAAACAGTTTAGATGAAGAATGGGATTTTATCATTCCTCAATGGTGTTACTATAAAATGTATCTGAGAAAAAAAAATGGTGGTCATTCACTTTAAGTCCGAACTCGTGGAGCCCGTTTCTGACAGTTTGTGTAGAAATTCTTGCTCCAGTTCCGTTCCTAAGCTCGATATGCAAACGCGTAGCGTTCAGGAACCTTTGACGTTCAGGCTGAATCAACAAGAAACGGCCACGATGTTAAGTTGTAGCCCTTTCTCGACTCCGCCGTGTCTGTGTTGAGGATTTCCGTGGGTAAGATGCCGACTCCACATTCGGGAAACCACGCTCTGAGACACATTCAGATTGCCAGCAATACGCCGTTGAGAGACGCCAGATTCCAACATTCCGACGCCACTATTCATTTCTTCGGGGCTCAGACGGTTTCTTAATTGTCCCCTAGGCATGTTAGTGTTTCACAAATCAAATGAAGTCCTTTTTACGCTTGGTAAAGGAACACTGACAAGTTTGATTGGTCTGTTGGAAAGGAGTGCTACGCAAGATTTTGGGGGTGCATGAATTCATTTGCGAAGTGTGAGAAGTGTGCACTTTTATGAGTACTGAACAGCACACGAGTTTCTGCTTAAGATATTTATCAATATACCGAGTACAAATTCTGTAAAGAAATTTTAAATTTTCAGTACAAAATTTTGTATATAAAAAGTGATCCCTATCAAACTTTGAGTAGTATATATTTCTTGGCCTATGATATACATACTGCTTAGGGACTGGAGACTTGCATGAAGGTATCCAAATTTTGATCTATGGGGTCATGGAGTTATGAGTTAGTGTTTGAATTTTACGTCCCACCAACAGCTAAGGACATACGGAGACGGGACCTCGGTTTAAAGACTCATCTGAAAGTCTGGAGAAGCCCGGGATCAATCCTGCGATCCCTGGTTTACAGGGCAAGTAGCGTAACCACTGCACCACGGAGGCATGGGGTTATGTCAAAGGTAAAATTTAGAAAAAGCGCGTATTTGCTATGGTGCACCATCGACTTGCTCTAGTTTTTCTTTTTTTTTTCTCAGCAAAAATAAGGCTTGACATTGCATGTGAATTGTCTGCTGGACCATAAATGGTCATTTTTTTTCTATATAATTTAAACATTGTTGTTTGGATATACAACAGTTATTTAACTAACACAGTTTCTGCATTTGACCCCATTAACAGTGTTTATTAAGCGGTTGTGGTGTAATGTTGTTTAAGTCGTTATAACATTTATATTCCTTAAATCCTTTTCACTCTTAGCACTAAAAAAACATAATACATGTATATTGAACTTACTATTTAAGCGTTTGCTCTTTCTTCTTTTTCTTTCCCTGCAAAACAAAATATGATCAACAAGGTTGACACTAAATGGAGGATGTTGCATGAGTGTTCATGTATTATTGAATTTATTAAACGAGTTGGGGAAAAGGGATAAAAATCAAAGGCTTTGCTAAGCATTTTATCCATTTTCCTCAACAAGTCTAATAAATTCAATAATACATGAGCATGAATACAAGATTCTATTTACCATATGACATTTAAAACCCATTTTATTCACGATTTTTTTAACGAAAATGTTAATATTCCGTCATAAGTAAACGTGACATCATTAATGACCTGTACATGTAACATTATGCGATCTATCTTTCTAATTTGCATATTTAATCCACAAGTGGATTATCGAATTTATTACACTCTCAGACACGACGTCATATGATAGACTTTTCATAGGCCGGCAACATTTCTATTATGATTTATTATTTAAGCAGGGCAAAAACCTCAATGGAGTGATTTTAGATAGGGCCACAACTCTGACATGAACATATGACCCCCATATTGAGAAAACTTGCCTTAGTGGTTTGCGACCAGGTAAGAAACACAGCTACACAGACCAACATGAAATATTACACTCTCAGACACAACCTCATATGATAGACTTTTCATAGGCCGACAACATTTCTATTATGATTTATTGTTCAAGCAGGGCAAAAACCTCAATGGAGTGATTTTAGATAGGGCCACAACTCTGACATGAACATATGACCCCCATATTGAGAAAACTTGCCTTAGTGGTTTGCGACCAGGTAAGAAACACAGCTACACAGACCAACATGAAATATTACACTCTCAGACACATATTTATTGTTCAGGGCAAAAACCTCAATGGAGTGATTTTAGATAGGGCCACAACTCTGACATGAACATATGACCCCCATATTGAGAAAACTTGCCTTAGTGGTTTGCAACCAGGTAATGAACACAGCTACACAGACCAACATGAAATTTTACATCACGAAAACACACCTCTATAAGTTTGACCCCCTTTAACCCCACTTTTATACAGTAAAACTGGGGTTTACAGGGGTAAACCTTATTTTTCTTATTTCTGCTCAAAAATATGGATTGTGGGTACTTGTTAGAACCGCCTCGATTAGCCGGTTCTTACGTCTACCCACAATCTATATTTTGAGCAAAAATAAGAAAAATATCACAAATTTTCATGTGAAAATGTTCGATTTTTCGGCGGTAAAATTTACAATGTATTTGTATAGGTATGTTTTCAAAATGGATAAAAACAATCTGGAGGTATTTCACTTTCCAAGCAATGAACATGATCAGACGGCACTTTCGTTGTTCACAAACAGCATTAAACAGGTTTACTGTTGATGTGGCTCAATTTTACCTCACCTTATCATTACACAACTCTTCTCATAAAATTCTAAAAAATTGGACACCTTCAGGACTTGATATAATGCTCCAAAAATTTTAATAAATAAGTTTTATGATCCAGCAAGATATCCAAAGGTGTAGAGGGATTGGCAAATAGTGTAGACCCTGATCAAACTGGTCTGATCTGGGTCTGCACTGCTTGATCAGGCCTGCAATACTAAGATCATAACCATGTACTTGTATTCCAGGAAAGTCGGCCCCCGCCCATCGGGGCTGAAGAAATAGATGGGCTGCATGATGTTTCCACGCAGAGCTGAAACCAACCCGCACATGAGTACTGGTAAACGGCTTAGAGAGGATCTAAGTTGCTTCTAAAACTTAGATCATTTAGTACACTAAGATAACTGATACATGTATCTTGGCTGAAAAAATATGAGTGCAAAAGCTACTCACTTTTTTCCAGCAAAATGTCTACATCTAATATTTCCATCACTAACAAGATTCCTAAGCTAAGAATGCTTTGAACAACTGACAGGAGCAGATAAATTTCTGATGTAATGTTTTGAGACAAGTCTGTAAAAACTTACGGTTCAGCCATGACATTTTCAAGCTGTTTAGACAGGACTTCTCTCATCTCTAGAGATCCTACTTCACAGTTTGGATCAGGAACCTGTAATATACAATCCACACTACTAAAGAAATTTGGTACAAAGTGACTTTATTCAGGTTGTTCTAGAGTTTAATGGCCTTGTCAATGGCATTAACCCTAAAGCCAACACTGGAAAACAGTGCAACCCAAGATGGGATCTGCAGAACACCTTCAGCGTTTGCAAAAATTCACCTTTTTTGCTAAAATATATAATATTTGCTTTGTTTATGAACTTATAGCCTAGTAAATCCTATGCCTATTAACCCATTTTAAATGGGAAAACCTAAAAGTGACACTATCAGTGCAGGTAAAGCCGCAGAATGTGGCATCTGATCATGGCCTTCACTGTTTGTATAAGTCCAGCTTTTTCTATATAAATTTCTAGAAACAATAAGGCTGAAGATTCCATTCCAAAAACAGATCAAGACCCACTGCTGGCCCAGAATATACTAAATAATGAGACCGCATATACAAATCTAAGGCCACACAATATACTTTTGTCAAATTCAACAATGTTTGATTGTGTGGACAAGTAATTCAACATTTATTTGTCAAATCTAATAAGTGTTTGATTCAATAGTGTGTTGTATTCAATGATGTTGAATTCAACAATCATGACAGAATCAGGGGCGAGGATTGGAGCCATGTAAAATCTATTTAAGCTCCCCCAGTGAAATTCTTTTCACTGACTATTCCAAGGCAGTTCTTTTGTTGCAGTTTATTTTTGTTATGGTTTGTCTTTGAGCTTATATCTTTTTTGCATAGCCAATTGGCCATTCTGTGGGAAAGTAACTGTCCTTTTGGTTTTCTGCTATGTATGTTTCCATTAGGATCTAGTTATTTCATGTTTGTGTTTCTTTCCCTTTGGTGTCTCTGATGGGAGCTGTGGGTTAATTGTATTGATTCCTGATCATTGCCTTCACTTCTATTCTTGCCTGTGATTTTGTTTTTTGTTTAGATATGTTTGTCCCTCTTCCTTTTCATGTTTTGGATAGGCTTTGGGTATGATTTGATCAGTTCCTGAAGTATCTTTACACATTTAATTTTACCTTGTGGACTGCTTAACATATGCTCAAGTCATTTTCTGCCTGCCTGTCATGAACACTATAACATGTTGTCAACTACAATTTTTAATGATGCAGGCAGATTTTTTATTTTATTTTAAATTGCTCATCTATTAGAGAACCAATTTTCTGTCAGCAAAAGTTTTCTCCATCTGAAAAAAGAAGACACAAACATACATCATAACTAGAATTTGTTTTTCTACAAAAACACAGATGTCTCCCCCGTTTTTGACTGATAAGTATAACCTTGACATTGGAGGTATTGAGCTGGGTCTTGTGTGCAACACATCATATAATGAAGATGAACATTTCTGCATAGTAACTTTAAAAATGTTCATAAAAAATAACAAAGTTATTGGCCGTAAACAAAAAAAAGCACTTTTTTACCTTTGACCTCTAAGTATGGCCTTGACCTTTGCGGTACAACACATCGTCTCATGATGGTTAACATTTCTGCCAAGTAATTTCATAATCCATCAAAGAATAAGGAAGTTATTGACTGTCCTTTTTTTTACCTTTGACCTCTAGGTATGACCTTGACATTGGAGGTATGGACCTAGGTCTTGCACATGACTCATGGTCAAACTTTCAAGCCTCTAGCTCCAATAGTTTTTGAGATATCTTGCTGACAAGATTTTATTAAAAAAAAATTCAAAGGGCAATAACTCTTGAAAGGGGCATAATCAAGACGAAAAAAAAAATACGCGTCAGCTTATTTTCCATCAGGAATGCATATATGAAATTTCAAAACCATAGCATACACAGTTCTAAAGTTCTGCTATGCATCACTTTTAGCATTCATTACAATGGGCACAAATTACCAAAATGACAAAGGGCCATAACTCGCAAAGTATTTTTCGGAATTTTGTCAAAAGTTAATCAGTTCATATACTCATCACCACCAATATACTCAACAACTTTCAAGGGTCTAGCTCCAATAGTGTTTGAGATATTTTGCTGACAAGATTTTATTAAAAAAAATTCAAAGGGCAATAACTCTTGAAAGGGGCATAATCCGGACGAGAAAAAAAATACGCGTCAGCTAATTTTTCATGAGGAATCCATATATGAAATTTCAAAACCCTAGCATACACGGTTCTAAAGTTATGCTATGCATCACTTTTAGCATACATTACAATGGGCACAAATTACCAAAATGACAAAGGGCCATAACTCACAAAGTATTTTTCGGAATTTTGTCAAAAGTTAATCAGTTCATCTACTCATCGCCACCAATATATTCACCAACTTTGGAGGCTCTAGCTCCAATAGTTTTTGAGATAACTTGCTGACAAGATTTTATTAAAAAAATTTCAATGGGCAATAACTCTTGAAAGGGGCATAATCCGGACGAGAAAAAAAATACGCGTCAGCTTATTTTCCATCAGAAATGCATATATGAAATTTCAAAACTATAGCATACATGGTTCTAAAGTTATGCTATGCATCACTTTTAGCATACATTACAATGGGCACAAATTACCAAAATGACAAAGGGCCATAACTCACTAAGTATTTTTCGGAATTTTGTCATAAGTTAATCAGTTCATCTACTCATCACCAACAATCTATTCACCAACTTTGGAGGCTCTAGCTCCAATAGTTTTTGAGATATCTTGCTGACAAGATTTTATTAAAAAAATTTCAAAGGGCAATAACTCTTGAAAGGGGAATATTCCGGACGAGAAAAAAAATACGCGTCAGCTAATTTTCCATGAGGAATCCATATATGAAATTTCAAAACCCTAGCATACACGGTTCTAAAGTTATGCTATGCATCACTTTTAGCATTCATAACAATGGGCACAAATTACCAAAATGACAAAGGGCCATAACTCACAAAGTATTTTTCGGAATTTTGTCAAAAGTTACACAGTTCATGTACTCATCACCATCAATATATTCACTAACTTTCAAGGCTCTAGCTCCAATATATTTGAGATATCTTGATGACAAGATTTTATTAAAAAAAAAATTCAAAGGGCAATAACTCTTGAAGGGGGCATAATCCGGACGAGAAAAAAATATGCATAAGCTAATTTTCCATAAGGAATCCATATATGAAATTTCAAAACCCTAGTATACACGGTTCTTTAGTTATTCTATGCATCAAAAGCGTAACTGACGGACGAACGAACAAGAACCAATATGCCCCTCCAACTTTTTCAAAGTTGGGGGCATAATAAGAAAGTTATTGACAGAACACAAAAAAGGCCCTTTTTTTACCTTTAACCTCAATGTATGACCTTGACCTTTCAGGTATTAAACTGGGTCATGCGTGCAACACATCATCTCATGGTGGTTAACATTTCTGTCTAGCAATTTCAAAATCCATCTAAAAATAAGAAAGTTATTGACCAAACACGAAAAAAGGCCCCTTTTTTTACCTTTGAGCTCTATGTATGACCTTGACATTTTAGGTACCAAACTGAATCATGCATGCAACACATCGTCCCATGATAGTTAACATGTTTGCCAAGTAACTTCAAATTCTATTTAAAAAAAGGCAAGTTATTGACAAAACCCGAAAAAAGGCCCCTTTTTTACCTTTGACCTCTAAGTATGACCTTGACCTTTGAGGTACCAACCTGGGTCATGCGCGCAACACATCGCCTTATATTGGTTCACATTTCTGCCATGTGATTTCAAAATCCATCTCAAAATAAGAAAGTTATTGACCAAATGCGAAAAAAAGGCCCACTTTTTGACCTTTGACCTCTAAGTATGACCTTGACCTTTGAGGTATCGACCTGCCTCATGTGCACCACACATCGTCTCATGATTGTTAATAATTATGCCAAGTAATTTTAAAATCCATCTCAAAATTAGAAAGTTATTGACCAAATACGAAAAAAATGCCCCTTTTTTTACCTTTGACCTCTAAGTATGACCTTGACCTTTGAGGAACCGACCTGCCTCATGCGCACCACACATTGTCTTATGGTTGTTAATAATTATGCCAAGTAATTTTAAAATCCATCTCAGAATAAGAAAAGTTATTGACCAAATACGAAAAAAAGGCCCCTTTTTTGACCTTTGACCTCTAAGTATGACCTTGACCTTTGAGGTACCGACCTGCCTCATGTGCACCACACATCGTCTTATGGTTGTTAATATTTCTGCCGAGTAATTTTAAACTCCATCAAAAAATAAGAAAGTTATTGACCGGACAGGATTTGCCCATACATATATACATACCAACAAACTTCCAAGGGAGATAATTCAAAAAGTATAAATGCGAGAGTTATGGTTCTTGCACACTGCACGTCGTCTAATGATGATTAATATTTATACAAAGTTTCGTGAAGATAGCTCTAACGGTTTTCAAGTTACAGAGCGGACACGAATGTGTGACAGACAGACGGACAGACAGACAGACGGACAGATGGACAGACAGACAGACGCCCGGGGGAAAAACAATATGTCTCTCCGAAAAAAAAAATTTTCGGGGGAGACATAATGATAACACCTGTGTGACGTAGTGCAATCTTTCATATCTCCAAAATGGTTATTTTCTGATGAAAAGTTGTGACACTTTTCTTATTCTTAATCCAAACATAGGTAGAGGGTGGTTGTTAGAACCGCCATATTGAGGCGGTTCTAACAAATACCCACAACCTATGTCTTGAAGCAACAAGAGCACCGCATGCGGGTGCCAACGCTTGGCTGCAAAAATTCTAAGTCTATAAAGGGGCATAACTGTGCCAAACATATTTTGAGGATTACCTCACCTATTGGTATGAGTTCCCATTTTCATAATGAACAACTAGTCCGAGTTTCAAGTAAATATGTTCAGTAATGACAGTGATATTACAAAATGTCCAAGTTTTTGCAAGACGACGCTGACGATGCCGACGATGACACCAACGCAGACGATGCCAGAGCTATGACAATACCTCGTCATTTTCTTCGAAACAGCCAAGCTAAAAATAAAAAAATAATATATACCCCTGAAAAAAACAGTTTTCTCTATATAAAGAGGGTTTTTTGTTTGTTTGTTTGATTTGAAGTTTAATGTCCCCGCCAAAACTGTATAGGTCATTTTTGAGATGTTGCTTCCAATTTTGTGGGACTTTTACCCAACATTGAGATGAAATGACATATCAAGCCCTGTCCCCCAATGAAGCCAATAGGATTTATAGCATGAACGGTCCGACGGTAGATGTTGTTTCCAATTTTGTGGGACTTTTACCTGACATTGAGATGAAATGACATCTCAAGCCCTGTCGCCCAATGAAACCAATAGGGTTTATTATAAGCATGGACGGTCCAACTTGCACCGCTTTACCTGGGCAGACTTAGATCCTCAAAGTGGTTTACCAGAACTCGTGTGCGGTCGGTTTCATCTCTGCCTGGAAGAATCATACAGCCCATCTATTTCTTCAAGCACCGATGGGCGGGTGCTGGGGCCTAAAGAGATGTTTAGAGGGGTGCTCATCTAAACACACTTGTTATCGGACAAAAAACTTACCCTTTTCTCCTCTTCTGATTCACTTTTATCAGAATCTCTTAACTCTTTTCTGTTTCCATCAGGTAAACTATTGCCTCCATCCAATTGATTATCTCCCTTAGAATGAGTCTTATCAGAGTTGTCTGTATGTGGCTGGGCCAGTCTATCTGAAGCTTGATTAGATTCTTCATTTTGATCCACGTTAATCACTTCTTTATTAGAATTGTTAGAATTGATACGATCACGTAATCTTCTTGTGGATCTAACCGGTGTCCTTAAAGCAGTTCTTTTAGATGAAACCACTGACTGAAAGATACAGAATAATTACCTGCACCTTTGCCAATGGCAAAAAGAGATTTTCTCATGAGGATGCTCATAATTCTGGAATAGTAAACATGGTTTTCTTGCATAAATGTCTATGCGCATGGCTGTTTGAAGCCATTGTCAAATGGACCAAAAGTCGTGCTCAAACAGCAAAAACCATGTTCAAATCATGAAATTCCCGTACTGTTTGAACATGGATTTTGAGCTTTTGATATCACAAGACGGGCCTTGCTTTGTTTAAGTTACGTTGAGCGACGTAACGTTATTGCCCTGAACGTAGCGTTTTAGCGTTCTATGATGACGTCCAAGGGTGACTACATGCCAACGTCATTGTAAACAACGTTCTGAACTGGTCGCCATTTTGGTTTGCTTGTCACATGTGAAGAGTTTATATGAAATTTATATGGAGCTTTTGGGCGTTTTCATCATAATTTGCAGTCGGAATCGTAAGTTATGCAAGAACAACGATCATCCATGGGTTATTTCATTGCATTAACATTTGCCAGATCCCTCAGAAGATATTTGAACATTCAGTCTAGAGGCCTCATGTTCAAACAGCTTCCTCGGGACCCGGCGAATGTTAATGCATGTAAAACCATGGCTGATCCCTATATTATCATATGATGTCGTGTCTGAGAGTGTAATAACGCCATGTAATAAATTTGATAATCCACAAGTGGATCAAATATGCAAATTAGTTAGATACACCCAGTTACGTTACATGTAGGACGTCCTTAACAACGTCACGTTTACTAATGGCGCAATATTGACATTTTTGTAAAACAATCGTGAATAAAATGCATTTTAAATGTCATATGATAAATAAAATCTTGCATTCGTGCTCATGTATTATTGAATTTATTAAACTTGTTGCAGAAAAGGGATAAAATGCCATCAACATTTAACTCAACCCTAGCATCTCAGATCTATTAACTCTTATATCATCCAATACTTAACCCATTGTGTATCGGAAACACTGAAATGGGATACTGGCAAATAGAGCAGGCCTAGAACAGACTGTGCACAACATGGCATCTGATCAGGGCCTACACTGTTTGTAAAAATTCAGCAATTTTCCATATAATTTTTTAAGATAACACAACCTGTCACCCTTAAATTTTGAAATGGACTCCTACTATATATATACATGATGAGATCAAGCAAGGTGGACAAAAAGACTCAATGGCATTAAAATGTGTTGACTGCAGTCTTACATGTGTCTTTGCTGTTTACCAATGTCTAGCCCCGTGGTGCTCACATGTTTAATAGGGAAAACCAGAGTTATGGTTCATGTGCTCTGCACATCCTCTCATGGTGCTTTACATTTGTGTGAAGTTTCATGAAAATATCTTTGCGTTATGGAGCGCGGACAAGGTTAAAATTGTCATATGTCAATGTTCAAAGGGCAATAACTCCAAAAGTAGGCAATCCAGAGTTATGCTTCATTCGCTCTGCACATCGTCTTATAGTGCTTTACATTTGTGTGAAGTTTCATGAAAATACCTCAAACAGTTTTTGAGTTCTGGAGCGGACAAGGTTAAAATTGCCATTTTTCAATGTTCAAAGGGCAATAACTCCAAAAGTAGGCAATCCAGAGCTATGGTTATTGCGCTCTGCACATCGTCTCATAGTGCTTTACATTTGTGTGGAGTTTCATGAAAATACCTCAAACGTTTTTGAGTTATCATGAATAACGGAATTTTTTCAATGTTCAAAAGGCAATCAAAAGGCAATAAATCCAAAAGTAGGCAATCCAGAGTTATGGTTCTTGCGCTCTGCACATCGTTTCATAGTGCTTTACATGTGTGTGAAGTTTCATGAAAATACCTCAAACGGTTTTTGAGTTACAATGAATAACAGAATTACAGAAGTACAGAATCACAGGACATAGCCCCCACTTTTTCTATTTTTCAAAGCGGGGCTATTACAAAATCTTTGAGATATATAGCAAACATTCTTGTCCTAGCAAACAATATCAATCCATGTTTGAGTGTGGTCATGTCTGATACTGCCAACAGCAAGAGATGGCATTCACTAGAATACTATTAAATATGAAGGGTAAACAATTATGCCAAAGGCTTTGTCATGCCTTGGGACCAAATCTGGCTTGAGCATTTGGGTCGATTCAAATGTATATGGCTGGCTAACAGATGAGCTGGATCCCTACATTGTGTCATGTTTTAATAGTTATGAGTATTACAAATGTCGTGCTCAACTGTAAGTGAGTTGAGAATGTATGAAGCTTTATACCCACATGGTCAGAGTGACCAGAAAAAGACTCAGATCAGCCTGCATATTTGCACAGTGTGATCAGGGTCTTTGTTGTTCATCGAAGCCATTCATAGTCTTGGCCATCCAAAGAACATTAACCCTTGTCCTGCTGAGCCCGGATATGTCTTATCTTTCAAACAATGAAGATCCAGATCAGATGGCTTCTGAAGAAGCCATCTGATCAGGATCTACATTGTTTGCCATTCAGATTGTGAATTTGTTGCAATAATTTGTATCAAGTAATCTGATTGGTTGATATTTGGTAGTGGGTGTGGCATATATGAATATTCAGCAGGACAAGGTTTAAGTGTTGGTTCTAGCCAGAGAGATTGATCTAAGCGCTTGTTAACCCTTATCCCACTGATTAAGACACACCCATTAAGCCACACCCATTTCTGCCTTTGAACCAATCAGATTACTTCATGTAATGTATTCCTGCAAATTCATAAATTGAATGTAAAACAGTGTAAATACTGATCAGATGGCTTCTTCAGAAGCCATCTGATCTGGATTTACACTGTTTGCAAAAGTAGGGGTTGTCGTAAACAACAGGATAAGGCTTCTTCAGAAGCCATCTGATCTGGATTTACACTGTTTGCAAAGGTAGGGGTTGTCGTAAACAACAGAATAAGGCTTCTTCAGATGCCATCAGATCTGGATTTACACTGTTTGCAAAGGTAGGGGTTGTCGTAAACAACAGAATAAGGCTTCTTCAGAAGCCATCTGATCTGGATTTACACTGTTTGCAAAGGTAGGGGTTGTCGTAAACAACAGAATAAGGCTTCTTCAGAAGCCATCTGATCTGGATTTACACTGTTTGCAAAGGTAGGGGTTGTCGTAAACAACAGAATAAGGCTTCTTCAGAAGCCATCTGATCTGGATTTACACTGTTTGCAAAGGTAGGGTTTGTCGTAAACAACAGGATAAGGCTTCTTCAGAAGCCATCTGATCTGGATTTACACTGTTTGCAAAGGTAGGGGTTGTCGTAAACAACAGAATAAGGCTTCTTCAGAAGCCATCTGATCTGGATCTACACTGTTTGCAAAGGTAGGGGTTGTCGTAAACAACAGGATAAGGCTTCTTCAGAAGCCATCTGATCTGGATTTACACTGTTTACAAAGGTAGGGGTGGTTGTGAACAGCAGGATAAGGCTTCTTCAGAAGCCATCTGATCTGGATTTACACTGTTTGCAAAGGTAGGGGTGGTTGTGAACAGCAGGATAAGGGTTAATTGCACAGATGTTTCTTTGCAGTGCCCCGGCTAAAATATTTAGGAGATCAGTTACTGTCAAAAGCAGGAATGCGATTGGTCCACTTCTCCAGCGAAGGAAAATCTGTAGAAAACAGGAAAACCCTTTACCGCCTCTAGAAAATGCAGTTCTGAGCATTTCAGATCAAATCCAAAACACTGTTTTTGAAAAAAAAATGGGAGTCAGAAGGAAAATTCCTCTGAAACAAGGAAGCATCACATCCCTGCAACAGGCTACTTTCCTGCTGCAAAAGTCTACTTACCAGAGACAAATTTGGGTTGAACGTGTGTGGAAATAAGGATTCGTCAAGTCTTTCATTCTGTTCTTTACACTGTCAAATAATGATACAAGAAATTCACTGCAAGTGCATATACCAGAAACAGATCATGAAACATTGCATCTGAAAATGTTGTCTGCTTATATCGTCTGCTGGATCTTCTTGCAAACTTTTTAAAAATACTTTTGCATATGGGCAAACAGTGTGGACCCAGACCAGACTAGAGGATCTGGGTCCACACTGTATCTAGGAGCAGTCTGAGCTGGATCCACATGACTTTGAAAGTACAGTAGAACTTCGATGGCTCGAACACCGATGGCTCGTTTACCATGGCTGAGTCGAACCCATTTTTCAGTCCCTGGGGAATTCCTCTGCATGAGTAGTAGTGCGTGATGATAAAAGAGATTTTAAGCTTTTATCTTGCAAATGTATGCTGTGTGTATTCATTAGAATCGCCTCGATGAGGCGATTCTAATGAGTACACACAGCATACATTTTTATCATAGAACATCGAAATCATTAAAATTAACCCTGTTATGCCTCCTGACAGTAACCATCAGTGGCTCGAACTACCCCTGTCTCGAAGAGATGTTCGTGGTCCGAAAGGGTTCGAGCCATTGGTGTTCGACTGAAACTTGCAGATAACAAAGCTGACAACAACTGTCGTGATTGGCGTTTTATGGGTTAAGATCATAGCCGACACTTTGTAAGCAAACCACAGCTGGGGTCCGGCACAACAAAGTTTAAGTGGTATGTCCCTCAACTGTCACCACTGCAGCCCGAGTGCGATTCCCTGCAACAACATGTGACAGGGTAGTGGTCTCCTATCCATCAGTATTTTTCGATGGGTATTCCTGTTTCTTGAACAACAAATAAAATGTTAAATCATTTGGCAACATTTTAAACATTATAATATCATCTGTGACACCATTTTTTTGTAGCAGCTATTAGCAATCTTCTTTGAATAAACTTACAAAAAATAACAGATGACAGGAGTCATTTGATAAAAAAAATCTCACACTGGAAGTCCAGTTGGAAATCAGTTCATGAATAGTTGGAAGTTACTACATGTACAGTTGGAAGTCATTTCATATACAATTGGAAGTTGCTGCATGTACAGTTGGAAGTCATTTCATGTACAGTTAGAAGTCACTACATGTACAGTTAGAAGTCATTTCATGTACAATTGGAAGTCACTATATGTACAGTTGGAAGTTGCTGCATGTACTGTTGGAAGTCATTTCATGTACAGTTGGATGTCACTACATGTACAGTTGGCGGTCATTTCATGTACAATTGGAAGTCACTACATGTACAGTTGGAAGTCAAGTCATGTACAGTTGGAAGTCCCTACATGTACATTTGGAAGTCATTTCATGTACAGTTGGGAGTCACATGTACAGTTGGAAGTCATTTCATGTACAATTAGAAGTCACTACATGTACAGTTGGAAGTCATTTCATGTACAATTGGAAGTCACTACATGTACAGTTTGAAGTCAATTCATGTACAGTTAGAAATCAGTTCATATACAGTTGGAAGTCACTACATGTACAGTTGGAAGTCATTTCATGTAAAGTTAGAAGTCACTACATGTACAGTTGGAAGTCAATTCATGTACAGTTAGAAATCAGTTCATGGACAGATGGAAGTCACTACATGAACGGTTGGAAGTCAATTCATGTAAAGTTAGAAGTCACCACATGTACAGTTGGAAGTCAATTCATGTAGTTAGAAATCAGTTCATGTACAGTTGGAAGTCACTACATGTACAGTTGGAAGTCATTTCATGTAAAGTTAGAAGTCATTTCATTTCCAGCTGGAAGTCATTTCATATGTAATTTAATGGATGGCTACAGTGAACTTATACAAGATCCTCTCTCAACCAATTGCAAATCAGCCTGACAATTTGTCTCAACTGTGATTCCTACCACAAAGACTGATAAACAACAATGCCTAAACAGGCTCTTGGAAATCAGCCAAGATCAGACCAGACATCACAGAGTGTGGCATCAGATCACAATGTGATACAGTAGAACTTCGATGGCTCGAACACCGATGGCTCGTTTACCATGGCTGAGTCGAACCCGTTATTGAGCCCCTAGAGAAATCCTGTACATAAGAAATAGTGGGGATCATTTAAGTGATTTTCACTTTTCTTTACTTGCAAATGTATGCTGTGTGTACTCATTAGAATCGCCTCGATGAGGCGATTCTACTGAGTACACACAACATACATTTTCATTATAGAACACCGAAAGGATGTTTAAAAGTATCAGGTTATGCCTCCTGGCAGTAATCCTCAGTGGCTCGAACTACCCCAGTCTCGAACAGATTTTCAAGGTCCCAAAGGTGTTCGAGCCATTGAAGTTCGACTGTACATAATAGAAGTAGACACCCTTTGAATTGATTTTTTATGTTCTCCATTAAGTTTCTTGAAAGATGTACATTTTCTTTGTTTGCATTGGAGTTTATCAGCCATTCAACACAGTTATCATATCGAGCTGGTCAGTTTACCTATCCACACTTTACCTGGATAGGCTTATACGTAAGCTGTTCACCAAGGTAGTGCACATTCTTTCACCAGAAACTTACAACTGCTTTTCTTGATTCAGCTGGACAAAAAGACCATAGAAAAGAATGATGCAGAATTGTTTGATTTGAGGTTTAACGTCCCCATCAACACTGTAAAGGTCATTTTGGAGACATTGCTTCCAATTTTGTGGGACTTTTACCCGACACTGAGATGAAATGACATCTCAAGCCCTGTTGCCCAATGAAACCAATAGGGTTTATTAGCATGGACAGTCTGCCTCCCACCACGGTTCCTGGACAGGCTTAGATTCTCTAAGCGGTTTACCAGTACTAGTGTGCGGGCCGGATTCAGCTCTGCGTGGAAGCATCATGCAGCCCATATATTTCTTCAAGCCCCTATGGGCGGGGGCCGATATAATTATGTTTGTGGAGAAATGGATAAATAAGAACCATATTAGCCAGGTAATGACAAAAGGGTACTTATCACAGGCTACCAGCATAGGCTCTGGCATGCCTGCGCTTATGCGTAGTCTTTCCAGAGCCTTAATTGCTCACAGACAATGTCATATAGAAAAGACCTCGATATAGCTTCATGCAAAAAAAATCACGTCTACCTCTATCAGTAGCTGCTCATTAACCCTTATCCTGCTGTTCACGACAACCCCTACCTTTGCAAACAGTGTAGATCCCTGAAGAATTCTTATCTTGCTGAACATGACAACCTCTACCTTTGCAAACAGTGTAGATCCAGATCAGATGGCTTCTGAAGAAGCCATCTGATCAGGATCTACCCTGTTTAGTGTAGATCAAGAAACTATCTGATCAGAATCTACAGTTTAGTGTAGATCCATACAGATGGCATCTGATCAGGATCTACAATGTTTGTCAATTAATTTGCAAATTTGAATGAAACATTATATCAAGTATTTTGATAGTTGATAGTGAGAGGAATTAATTTATTCAGCAGGTTAAGGGTTAACCCTTGTCCTGCTGAGCCCGGATATGCCTTACCTTTCAAACAATGTAGATCCAGATCAGATGGCTTCTGGAGAAGCCATCTGATCAGGATCTACATTGTCATTAAGATTGTGAATTTGTTGCAATAATTTGCATCAAGTAATCTGATTGGTTGATAATCGGTAGTGGGTGTGGCATATTTGAATATTCAGCAGGTTAAGGGTTAAAAAAACATAAAACTGGAGACTGCTAAGGGCCCCTTTTCTCATAGTTTGGCTAAAAAAATCCTTGGACTTCTAGCCTACCTTATAAAGCCAGTGTGGGGAAACAATCTTCAAATTTTTCTGATTTCTGGCCATTCGAAACTCTTTCGATGTGTCATTAGCACGACCCTGCAAGGATAGATACAATGAAATTAGAAGATGCAAAACAGATAATATACTTGACAAGACCAAGAACAAGTACATCAATGCATTTTGTTGTATTTCATCTGTTTTTTTTTTTTTTTTTTTGTTTTTTACACAATTCTATCCTGTCAAACTAATATTGACTGTTCAAAGCCTGAACAGCTTCATGAATAGCAATATGTAATAGTGATTTTTCTATCCAAAATATCTTCAGTGAAAGTTTTTGTTCGAGTAGTTCACAGTTTTAATGTGGTGTTAACTACTATATTTACTCTACCTCACTTCAACACCATATTTGTTTTTGCTTTGGAATTAAACGATCATGCCCAACTGGTCTGTTTACCCAACCACTTTTCCTGGGCAGGCTTGTATATAAGCAGTTAGCCAGTACATTGCACATTCTTTTGCCAGAAACTGACAACTAGTTATCTTGATCTGCAGAAGGGAGAGAATGACCCTAGAAAAGATTCCATAACTGTTTGTTAGTTTGTTTGATTTGAGGTTTAACGTCCCCGTCAACACTGTCAAGGTCATTTTGGAGACGCTGCTTCCAATTTTGTGGGACTTTTACCCGACACTGAGATGAAATGACATCTCAAGCCCTGTCGGCCAATGAAACCAATAGGGTTTATTAGCATGGACGGTCCAACTCGCACCGCCGTTCCTGGACAGGCTTAGATCCTCTAAGCGTTTACCAGTACTAGTGTGCGGGTTGGATTCAGCTCTGCGTGGAAGCATCATGCAGCCCATATATTTCTTCAAGCCCCTATGGGCGGGGGTGATAAAAGAAAAGATTCCATAATCAATCTCCATGAAATTTTATTACATTAATTTTATAGGTCAGTAGGTATATTACAGATATGAGAATACAGTAAAATTCCTATATCAAGACCACCTTTGGGACTGTTAAAAAGTGGTCTTCTAGACCACTTTTGAACAATCCCAAAGGTGGTCCCTGACCAGTGGACATTGTGTGCAGAAAACACGAAGGCAGAGTAATTGCACTATTCTTAAGAAGCTTTTTAAGCAGAATTATTCTTAATTTTGGGTAGTCTTAATAGCAGAATTTCACTGCAGTATGATGTATTTATTTTAATTCCTAGCAGCACAGTCACTGATAAAAAGTGTGGCTGCAGCCTCTTGTTAGTTGCATTTTCAGCAAGATATAGGTCATATTTTACCTGGAAGATAAAGTGTGTACATGAGCTGTCGTAGTTCCATCTGTAATCTCCACCCATACTGGACACAAGATCATTCAGTTCTGATTGGTCCTTACCCAACTTCTTACTCACTGATATCACTACGCCTCGGAGAATGTTAGATGTCACATCCTGGAAGAAAAATAAGGAAAACTGAGAAATTCTAGCTACAGCATCACGTGAACAAGTCCGTGAAATGAAGACCCCCCTAAACCCCACTTTATATGGAGAAAACTGGGGTTTACGGGGGTATATATTATTTGTCTTATTTCTACTCCAAGACATAGGTTGTGGGTACTCGTTAGAATGAGAACCCTCAACCTATGTTTTGACCATTTATAAGAAAAATATGAAGGATTTTCATCAGAAAAGTAGCCATTTTGGAGATGTGAAAAATGCACTATATCGTACGGGTGAGTTATCGTAATGGTGAGATCAACACAAACAATATGATTGGTAAACCTTTACCATTTTCTAGGCTATTAAATTTATCAAATGCCAAATTGATACATTTCTTATTTATTTCTCAGAAAACAGGATTTGACATTTCATGCAAAAAGAGACAATTTGCATGAAATTCAAGAAAACAGGATTTGACATTGCATGCAAATTGTCTCCTATGCATGAAATGTCAAATACTGCTTTCTCAAGAAAATAAGCAAATATTTCAAAATGTTGTCTGCTGAAAAAGAAAATACCCAGCATGCACAGCATTAATATCTAGGCCCAGTTGTTCCCATTGAATTGTTAGCTCAATAAATTCTTTGATAAACACAAGGCAACCATTTGCCTCTCTTTATCACATTATCACTACTCCTAAGTAATTGCGCAAAGTTTCTACTTCAACAGGCTTTAAAATCTTATGCTCTAATTTGGTTTCAAATACAGTTACCATACAAAAACCTACAAATTTGGACCCTTGAGGACTAGCTGTAATTCCCTGAAATTTTAACAAGGTTGTTCTCAAGAAAGGAGTCCAAGAAGTGCAGATGGAATGGTAAACAATGTAGACCCTGATCAGACTGCTCCTGAAGGATCTGCAATTTGCTTAGGCCTGTCTGTCCCAATACTTGGGATTGATACAGTGTGGAAGAAGTATTGGTATGCACTTTAAACAGATCATTTCAGATAATATGGTATACTGTCACAGAAGTATTTCTGTTGTGAAAACGGCAGGCATACCTGCCAACTTTCACCCATTAGGAGTGAGTTTCACGATTTGTCCATGCATTTTGACCTCATGATCGTGTTGCCAAAATAAGGTAAAAATCATGATTTTTCCACCTCCTCATGCTTGGTATTTTTAACAGCCATATTGTTTGTGGATTGTCATTTAGAATATCTTGGATTTCGTCACTATCTATTTTGGAGATGGAAAAACCCTGAGCATATTTTTAGCTGTATTGACTATTTTTAAGCAAATGATAGATTACCCAGTACCCACAAACAAATGCAAGTTGCCAACAGTTTTCTATCTGTATGAGCATGAACAGGGATGCCCTTTGCTGATCTTTTCATGTAGGTATGTTTGAACAATTATTTAATCTCTCCCAGATGTAATGAAAGTAAATATTTACCTATGAATGAACAATGTCACGTATTTTCGTGACTACGAAAATCGTAGTTTTATCTCTCAAACTCAGAATTGTATCATTATTTGGTAATGAGTGTTCTAATACTTCAGAAACAATTGTTTTGCAAAATAAAGGCTCTTATAGTCAGACATTAAGCACTCCATGCAATTGCATGAAAACTGTTTCTGAGCAAAAGAGACTCATGAATTTCAGACAGATCATATATTCAGACAATCTTTAGTTATTGCAAATACTGTTAATTATTGAAGCTTAAGTATTATACCAGTGATTTATTGGATAATACATAAATGTAAACATGCAATTTCTCTGATTGTACTAGTGGACTGGAGTGTGTCTACTAGTTTGAAAAAAAATCTCCGCCATGGAAATTTTGGGGAAAATATTCACCGCGCTTTATTCCATCGAAAAATGCCGTGACACGCAGAATCTCCCCCATGAAAAATTTGAAAAGTTGGCAGGTATGACGGCAGGTAACATATCAAAAGTATGCACTTCACTGGATACATTGCCACTCAGATTAAAAAAATAAAAATCTCTGTCTACAGTGGGATTTAAACCTGGGCCACTTGAGCTCTAACCACTGAGCCAAAGCATCAACTCCCTAATGCAGTTGTCAGAGATTGGTCATAAACCTATAAACTATGCATAATCTACTATGGGAAATAATTGAAGGTAAGAGTTGTGGGCCATAACAACCACCTACCATTTCAGCATCACCATCTATCTCATCACTCTGTGACAGCGCCTGTGTCTGTTGTTGTCTCTTTAGCTCCGAGTCTCGTGCTATCTTCTGCCGGGCTTCCTCAATCTTCAGGGAAAATAGTTCCTCCAGGGGCTGCAAGAAAATCGAGACCACCCATAAGACATAAGGACCCTTGTGTGATCAGACAGTGTAAATCAGTTTATTTTCTCTTGATCTTTATTTTATGATTGTCATCAGTTGCCCATTATGTGGACAATGTTTCTTAAGTCAATATTATATATTCTGAAACCTCATGGATGTCAAATTAAATTTCAGAAAAGGGCAGCAAGAATTATTCTAGATAAAGATATGGAAACCCCATCCTCAGAACTATTTTCAGAGCTTAGATGGATGAGGTTTCCAGACAGAGTTACCTATCAAAAAGCAATACTAATGTATAAAACATTAAATGACCAAGCACCACCCTATCTCAAAGAAATTCATCATTACACATCTGAGATCCACCAAAGGCCACTCAGGTCAACAACGGCAAATTTGCTTTATGTGCCAAAACCGAACATAGAACTCTTTAGAAATTCAATAGCATATTCTGGATCTAAGATATGGAATGATATACCTGAAGATGTTAAACAGAGTCCATCTCTGCCACAATTCAAGTCACGGTATATTCAGTGGTTTCATTCACAAAACGGAACTTAACATTTACTATAGGAGCCTTCTACCAGCATTTATTTATTTGAGTGAAAGTGTAATGTACATATGCATGAACGAGTGTGCTTTGAGTGTGTGATATCTGTCTATTTTTCATGTAATCTGTGTATATTGTTAATTTGTATGTTGTGTAAAAGAGGACCCCAGGGAAGATTGGAGCAAATCCAACTGGGCTTTCTCTATAAATAAAGACATTATTATTATTATTATTATTATTATTATAACCTGAAAGAAACCAGGGTTTTGGAAATAACCATCAATTCAGCGTTAGTAAGCACTAACTGCAAATACAAGTCAGTAGCATCAAGGAGCACTGAAATACATAGGAACACAAGTAAGTTAAATATGCAGGGAGACGGGGGTTCAACCCATTCTATATGGGAAATACAAAATACTGTCATTCGTGAATAGTGCAGGCCCAGATAAGACGTCACATTCTTGCACACCAGACAAGGAAATCCGTGATTTTACCCTGGGATAGAAATTTATGTTCTGACCCTGGTGTTCCGACCCAGGTAACTAACATAAATGCGCTTCAATTCTATTCAAATGCCGGAACTACTTCCGCACTACTTTTATTTTGAAAACAATATACATGTGCGAGCTGTCAAAGGTTGTGCAAGAAAAAGAATCCAATATGGGGTTTTGTTGTAGATGGGCGTTTCCAACCCGAGGGATGACCGTGCTGAGCGGAACCGAGGCTACTACGACGAGGTTCCGCTCAGCACGGTCATCCCGAGGGTTGGAAACGCTCATCTACAACAGAACCCCATATCAATTCTTACATTCTGTGACGACTAGAATGCGAGGACTGTTCAGGGCCTTCACTGTATGCAGAAAGTTAAACCATTTTAAATCAATATCTAAAATCAACTCAGGGTAGCACCCCTAAATTTTCAAATGGGCTCCTCCTATATATAAGGTGGAAGATTCCATTCAGCAGAAAAAGGGTTAATAAAGTAGAAGTAAAACAAAGATCAGGAATTGATACAATTAACTTACTCCACCCATAAAAGACACCAAAGGGAAAGAAATACAAACATTAAGCAACCAGACCATAATGGAAACCTAAACAAAGGAAGGCCATAAGGACAGTTACTTTCCCACAAAATGGCCATATGGCCATCCAAAAGCTGGAAAGACTGCATGTATACACCGTCTTCCTCAGCTATCATATACGCCCCGCCAAGCGAATTTGTGTCTTCGAGCATTCCGTCAGGACAAATTAACTGCGCATGCCCAGCCATTCAGAGGGGCCAGGGATATGGCTTTCTGTCTGAAGGTTCCTCTTGATTCACTGCTTGTATGAGCGAGCAGCGAAGGTTCAGGCGAGACTGCACGGATGCGCAGGCTCGCCTGAACCTTCGCTACTCGCATAGGCAATAAGTACCAAAATCGCTTGACGGGGCCCATATAAGAACATACCAGACTGTCTTTTCTCTTTGACTTCTTAGCTCGGATGGCCTCGGGTGTATGAATCTCAGCTAACAGTTCCTAAAATGGACACATATTAGGTGCCAGTTGCTTAAAGCTTATGAAGGTGTCAGCTAATGTTACACTAACGGTGTCTTCTGTCATTTACTAGTAACCCTTCTCTTGCTGAATATTCAGTTTAGCCACACCCATTTCTGCCTTTGAACCAATCAGATTACTTCATGTGATATATTCTTACAAATTCATGAACTGAATGTCAAACAGTGTAGATACTGATCAGATGGCTTCTTCAGAAGCAATCTGATCTGGATCTACATTGTTTGCAAAGATAGGGGTTGTCGTGAACAGCATGATAAGAGTGAATACAGCAAAAACACAAGATATATTTGCATTAAAACTTACATTTTTCAGCCAAGATGACATTGTATTTGATGTTGTACACTCACAAAACAGCAAAAAAAACACATAGTCACACAAAAATGACTGCTGAGAAAAACAGTTATATTTTTCAGCCAAAATGCCACTGTATCAGATATTCTACTTCTTGGTCCAGTTAATGTTTTCACACGATATGGATACAGCTTGAGGGGAGGCAACTCTTGCAAAATTGTTTTTTTGTTTCCCATGTCAATAGGTGATACTCTTTGTTTGTACTGGAGTTTAACGGTCCAGTCAACACTATTTTAGGTCATTTTTGAGCCGGTCAGTTTACCTATCCACATTTTTTCTGGGCAGGCTTATACGTAAGCGGGTAACCTGTCCAGTGTACATTCTTTCGCCTAAAACTGACAACTGCCCTTCTTGAATCAGCGGAAGGGAGAGCATGACTGTAGAAAAGATTTCATGATCAATTTCCACGAAAGAATGTTGCTGTCCCGGCAGGTATTGAACCCGCATCCTACTGATCACCAGTCTGAAGAGCATCCGACTGAGCTACCGAGACCGGCTTGGTGATACTCTTAACCCTTATCTTGCTGAATATTCATTTAAGCCACACCCATTTCTGTCTATCAACCAATCAAATTACTTGATGTAATTTATTGCTACAAATTCATAAACAGAATGCCAAACAGTGTAGATCCTGATCAGGTGGCTTCTTCAGAAGCCACCTGATCTGGATCTACACTGTTTGCAAATATAGGGGTTGTCGTGAACAGCAAGATAAGGGTTAAAGTAAAGAATTTGCTCCTCTCCCATGTCAATAGACATCTATTCTTAAAGATAACAATTTGCTCCTGAGGATCAAATTCTTTCCTTTACGGGTCGACCCCTTTTTCAAAGGGGCTGAGCTTATAGGAAAGCAAACAGGCAGTCACAAAAGTTGTCTCCCTTTGAAAAATGGAGTACGATTCCCCTTAAACAACTGGGGCCAGTTGTTCAAAGCATTGTTAGCTTAACGAGCTTGTTAGCAGTCATATTGTTAACTGTTCTAGCAATTTAATATTTAATTGTTTTGGTATTTTTGCTGAAAAAATGTGAGCAGCTTTTGCATCTGCAAAAGCTGCTCACATTTTTTCAACAAAAATATTAGGATATTTGCCGTAATAAATGATCAAAGTTTTAACGATATGTTAACTAATGACATTGTTAGTTTTGAACAACTGGACCCCGATTTTGTTTTTCTTGAATTGAACTGTGTTTCTTCTGACGAGCTCACTGAGATCAAAACCACTCCCTGCCACTTCTGAGGCATATACACAACCACTTGTGTGACCTTCAACTTCTGACTGGACGGACAGGTACAAAACAAAGAGCCCCACCCATAGGGGCTTGAAGAAATATATGGGCTGCATGATGCTTCCACGCAGAGCTGAATCCAGCCCGCACACTAGTACTGGTAAACCGCTTAGAGGATCTAAGCCTGTCCTGGAACCGCAGTGTGAGGCGGGCCGTCCATGCTAATAAACCCTTTCGGTTTCATTGGGCGAAAGGGCTTGAGATGTCATTTCATCTCAATGTCGGGTAAAAGTCCCACAAAAATGGAAGCAACGTCTCCAAAATGACCTTTACAGTGTTGACGGGGACGTTAAACCTCAAATCAAACAAAACAAAACAAAGAGGGCTCTAAACACATGCACTTACTTCAATATTAAACCTAGGATTAAACCGTTTATTGGGATTCAGGAATTTACTAGGGGTGACTTTCTCCTCTATAGTTCCTTCTGTCTGCTGTAATTCCTACAAGGAAACAGATGAAAAAAATATTATCAAACCTGGGCTTACTAACCTGTTAAACATTGCATTAACCCTTGTCCTGCTGAACCCGGATATGCCTTTTCTTTGAAACATTGTAGATCCAGATCAGATGGCTTCTGAAGATCAGGATCTACAATGTTTGACATTCAGTTTATGAATTTGTTAAAATAAATTGCACCAAGTATCTGATTGGTTCAAAGTCAGAAATGGGTGTGGCTTAATTGAATATTCAGCAGGTTAAAGGTTAAACAACTAGAGAAAGTGACCAGTGGGTCACGTATACCCCCGGCCAGCATCACCGTCTGATATATCTTTCAAGCTTATATGTAATATGAATGGAGTCAAGAAGCTATAAGAATCTAAAAATATGCTTGTAAAAGCTAAACCAAACATAAAATTTCTAAATGGACTAAGGGAGTGAGGGCATCAAATAGAACATACAGGCATCTATAAACTTCGACATAAAACTTTAACCAAATGTAAAATTTCTAAGTCTGTGCCCTTGAGGTCAAGGTCACCATGGGTGGGGGAAGGGACAGGCATCAGGAAATCATTTATCAAACATGAAGAGAATCCAACATGTGGTTACAGAGATATCAACCATGAAAAAGGTTTAACACAAAACTTTGACGTAAAAGTAGATGAACAGACAGACAGACAGCCCACCCAGGGGCTTGACCCAGAGGCTTGACCCAGAGACTTAGATATTCCATATGAAAGGTAATGCTATAGAGATATCCTTTACCAAGCATGAAGAGAATTTAACATGTGGATACAGATATATCAGCAATGAAAAAGGTTTAACACAAAACTTTGACGTAAAATTAGATGAACAGACAGACAGACAGACAGCCCACCCAGGGGCTTGACCCAGGGGCTTAGATATTCCATATGAAAGGTAATGCTATAGAGATATCCTTTACCAAACATGAAGAGAATCTAACATGTGGTTACAGAGATATCAGCAATGAAAAAGGTTTAACACAAAACTTGGACGTAAAAGTAGATGAACAGACAGACGGACAGACAGACAACCCACCAAGGGGCTTGACCCAGGGGCTTAGATATTCCATATGAAAGGTTATGCTATAGAGGTATCCTGTACCAAATATGAAGAGAATCCAACCTGTGGTTACAGAGATATGAGCAATCAACAAGAGGGCCCAATGGCCCTATATCTCTCACCTGTGTACCAGAAAATCATTAGTGTAGGAGACCACTTCACATTGTTACATACTAAATATATAAGCTCAGGCAAAGCGGTGTCCATGCTTATAAACCCTACTGGTTTCATTGGGCGACAGGGCTTGAGATGTAATTTCATCTCAATGTCTGGTAAAAGTCCCACAAAACTGGAAGAGGCATCTCCAAAATGACCTATACAGTGTTGACGGGGATGTAAAACCTCAAATCAAACAAAATCTGTGCCTTATGGTTTTGGAGAAAAAGATTTTTTTTTAAGTTTTTTCCAGTATAAGTCTATAGGAGCTAATGAGCCCTGGGGCTTGGCCAATTTTGACCCAAAGGGCACGGTTGGCAGGATTTATGTAGGCGACCATTTTGTGTTGCTATATAGTAAATATCTAAGGTCTGTACTTCATGATTTCAAAGAAGATGTTTGAAGCTTTTTCCATTATAAGTTTGTTGGAGTTTAGGGGCCACAGGAGTTGGACCCCAGGGGCATGATTGGCAGGATTGATGTAGGCGACCACTTGACATTGCTACATGCTAAATACCTAAGCTCTGGAACTTATGGTTTCAGAGAAGAAGATTTTTGAAGTTTTTTTTTTTAGATTTTTTTCCCCATTTTAAGTTGCTTTTTTTTCATTTTAAGGGCCCTGTGGTTTCAGAGAAGAAGATTTTTGAAGTTTCTCCAATTGTAAGTCTATGGAAGCTAAAGAGCCCTGGGGTGGGGCCAATTTGGAGCCCAGGGGCATAACTGGCAGGATTTATGTAGGTGGCCACTTGACGTTGCAAAAATACAAAAAATCTAAGCTCTGGGCCTTATGATATCATAGAAGAAGATTTTTTAAGTTTTTTTTCCATTATAAGTCTATTGGAGGTGATGAGCTCGGGCGAGGCCAATTTTGACCCCAGGGGCAGGGTTAGCAGGATTTATGTAGCTGGCTATTTTATGTTGCTAGATACTAAATATCTAAGTTCTGTGCTTCACTGTTTCTGAGAAGAAGATTTTTGAAGCTTTTTTCCATTATGAGTCTATGGGAGCTAAGGGGCCCCGGGGCATGGCTCATTTGGACCCTAGGGGCATGATTTGCAGGAAATATGAAGGTGACCACTTGCCGTTGCTACATGCTAAATATCTAAGCTCTTGGTGCTGTAGTTTCAGAGAAGAAGATTTTTGAAGTTTTTTTCCATTATGAGTCTATGGGAGCTAAGGGGGTCCCAGGGTGTGGCCCATTTGGACCCCAGGGGCATGATTGGCAGGATTTATGTAGGTGACCACTTGTCATTGCTACATGCTAAATATCTAAGCTCTGGGCACTGTGGTTTCAGAGAAGAAGATTTTTGAAGCTTTTTTCCGTAATGAGTCTATGGGAGTAAAGGGGCCCCGGCACATGGCCCATTTGACACCCAGGAGCATGATTGGCAGGAATTATGTAGGTGACCAATTGTCGTTGCTACATGCTAAATATCTAAACTCTGGGCCCTGTGGTTTCAGAGAAGAAGATTTTTGAAGCTTTTTTTCCATTATGAGTCTATGGGAGTTAAGGGGCCCTGGGGCGTGGCCCATTTGGTCCCTAGGGGCATGCTTGGCAGGATTTATAAAGGGTACAAATTGCCGTTGCTACATGCCAAATACCTCAGCTCTGGGCCCTGTGGTTTCAGAGAAAAAGATTTTTGAAGCTTTTTTCCATTATGAGTCTATAGGAGCTAAAGGGCCCCGGGGCGTGGCCCGTTTGGATCCAAGGGGCATGATTGGCAAGAATTATGTAGGTGACCACTTGCCATTGCTACATGCTAAATATCTAAGCTCTTGGCCCTGTGGTTTCCGAGAAGAAGATTTTTAAAGCTTTTTGTTCACTTATGAGTCTATGGGAGCGAAGGGGCCCCGGGGCGTGGCCAATTTGGATCCCAGGGGCATGATTGGCAGGAATAATGTAGGTGACCACTGGCCAGTGCTACATGCTAAATATCCATTATCTGGGCCCTGTGGTTTCAGAGAAGAAGATATTTGAAGCTCTTTTTCCATTATGAGTCTATGGGAGCTAAGGGGCCCCGGGGTGTGGGCAATTTGGACCCCAGGGGCATGATTGGCAGGAATTATGTAGGTGACCACTTGCCGTTGCTACATGCCAAATATCTCAGCTCTGGGCCCTGTGGTTTCAGAGAAGAAGAGTTTTGAAGCTTTTTTCCATTATGAGTCTATAGGAGCTAAAGGGCCTCGGGGCGTGGCCCGTTTGGACCCAAGGGGCATGATTGGCAGGAATTATGTAGGTGACCACTTGCCGTTGCAACATGCTAAATATCTAAGCTCTCGGCCCTGTGGTTTCCGAGAAGAAGATTTTTGAAGCTTTTTTTTCCATTATGAGTCTATGGGAGCGAAGGGGCCCCGGGGCATCCCCAATTTGGAACCCAGGGTCATGATTGGCAGGAATTATGTAGGTGACCACTGGCCGTTGCTACATGCTAAATATCTAAGCTCTGGGCCCTGTGGTTTCAGAGAAGAAGATTTTTGAAGCTTTTTTCCATTATGAGTCTATGGGAACTCAGGGGCCCCAGGGCGTGGCCCTTTTGGAACCCAGGGGTATAATTGGCAGGAATTATGTAGGTGACCAATTGCCGTTGCTACATGCTAAATATCTAAATTCTGGGCCCTGTGGTTTCAGAGAAGAAGATTTTTGAAGCTTTTTTTTTTCTATTATGAGTCTATGGGAGCTAAGGGGCCCCGGGGCATGGCCCATTTTGACCCTAGGGGTATGATTGGCAGGATTTATGTAGGTGACCACTTGCCGTTGCTACATGCCAAATACCTCAGCTCTGGGCCCTGTTGTTTCAGAGAAGAAGATTTTTGAAGCTTTTTTCCATTATAAGTCTATAGGAGCTAAAGGGCCCCGGGACGTGGCCCGTTTGGACCCCAGCGGCATGATTGGCAGGAATTATGTAGGTGACCACTTGCTGTTGCTACATGCTAAATAGCTTAGCTCTGGGCACTGTGGTTTCTGAGAAGAAAATTTTTGAAGCTTTTTGTTCCATTATGAGTCTATGGGAGCGAAGGGGCCCCGTGGCATCGCCAATATGGAACCAAGGGGCATGATTGGCAGGAATTATGTGGGTGACCACTGGCCTTTGCTACATGCTAAATATCTAAGCTCTGGGCCCTGTGGTTTCAGAGAAGAAGATTTTTGAAGCTTTTTTTCCATTATGAGTCTATGGGAGCTAAGGGGCCCCGGGGTGTGGCCAATTTGGATCCCGGGGGCATGATTGGCAGGAATTATGTAGGTGACCACTTGCCGTTGCTACATGCCAAATATCTCAGCTCTTGGCCCTGTGGTTTCAGAGAAGAAGATTTTTGAAGCTTTTTTCCATTATGAGTCTATAGGAGCTATAGGGCCCCGGGGCGTGGCCCGTTTGGACCCCAGGGGCATGATTGGCAGGAATTATGTAGGTGACCACTTGCCGTTGCTACATGCTAAATATCTAAGCTCTGGGCCCTGTGGTTTCTGAGAAGAAGATTTTTGAAGCTTTTTGTTCCATTATGAGTCTATGGGAGCGAAGGGGCCCCCGGGCGTGGCCAATTCGGATTCCAGGGGCATGATTGGCAGGAATTATGTAGGTGACCACTGGCTGTTAATACATGCTAAATATCTAAGCTCTGGGCCCTGTGGTTTCAGAGAAGAAGATATTTTAATTTTTTCCCATTGAAAGTCTATGGGAGCTATATGTTGCCATGGCAACCAGAATTCCAATCTGATCAGCCCAAAAACCTTATGCAGCCTTTCCCCCTACCTGATGATGCTTCACATGAAATTTGATCAAGATTGGCCATGGGGTATTAGAGATATACTTATTTGAAATTGTTTACGGACGCACGCACGCACGGACGGATGGACGGACGCACGCACGCACGACGGACAAAAAGTGATCCCAAAAGCTCACCTCGTCACTACGTGACAGGTGAGCTAAAAAGGTTTAACGCAAAACTTTGACGTAAAGGTTGACGTACGAACAAACGAACGAACAAACAAACGAACATACGAACCAACCAACGAACGGATGGAAAGACGAAAACTATATACCCCCTGACGTACTTCGTATGCCGGGGGTATAATGACATACTTCATATGCCGGGGGTATAAATATGAAAAGAATGTAGCGTGTGGTTACAGAGATATGAGAATGAAAAAGGTTTAACACAAAACTTTAACGTAAAAGTTGACAAACGGACGGACAGCCTATCGAGGGGCTTGACCGAGGGACTTAGATATTCCATATGAAAGGTAATGGTATAGAGATATCCTTTACCAAATATGAAGAGAATGTAACATGTGATTACAGAGATATCAGCAATGAAAAAGGTTTAACACAAAACTTTGACGTAAAAGTAGATGAACAGACAGACGGACAGACAGACAACCCACCCAGGGGCTGGACCCAGGGGCTTAGATATTCCATATGAAAATAATGGTATAGAGATATCCTTTACCAAATATGAAGAGAATGTAACATGTGGTTACAGAGATATCAGCAATGAAAAAGGTTTAACACAAAACTTTGAAGTAAAAGTAGATGAACAGACAGACAGACGGACAGACAGACAACCCACCCAGGGGCTTAGATATTCCATATGAAAGATAATGGTATAGAGATATCCTTTACCAAATATGAAGAGAATCTAACATGTGGTTACAGAGATATCAGCAATGACAAAGGTTTAACACAAAACTTTGACGTAAAAGTAGATGAACAGACAGACAGACGGACAGACAGACAACCCACCCAGGGGCTTGACCCAGGGGCTTAGATATTCCATATGAAAGTTAATGGTATAGAGATATCCTGTACCAAATATGAAGAGAATCCAACCTGTGGTTACAGAGATATTAGCAATCAAAAAGGTTTAACACAAAACTTTGACGTAAAGATTGACGAACGAACGTACGAACTAACGAACGAACGAACGAACAAACAAACGAACATACGAACGAACCAACAAACGGACAGAAAGACGAAAACTATATACCCCCTGACATACTTCGTATGCCGGGGGTATAATAAATACCAACTATTACCAAGAGACTATGATGATTTTCTGAACATTGGATGTTAAATTATTTTTGTTTGTATTGGAGTTTCCTAGTGCAAATTCGGGGTCGGTAATCGGCCCCTAGTTTTCCCAATTTAGAGACAGATATTCCCAAATTTTACAACAAATTTCCCAATTTCTGATTTTGTGCTACATTTTGATGAAATTTTCATGAAAATCGAACAGAAATTGACAAAGTTACAGCTGATTTAAATTCCCAACTTTAAATACAAACAAGTTTTTTTTTCCAAACCAAGTGGCCCCTGGACCCTGATTATGCAACACTATTTTAGGTCATTTTTGAGCTGGTCAGTTTACCTATCTACACTTTTACTGGGCAGGCCTAAACGTAAGCGGTTAACCAGTACAGTGCATATTCTTTTGCCAGAAACTGACAACTGCTCTTCTTGAATCAGCAGAAGGGAGAGAATGACCGTCCAAAAGATTTCATGATCAATCTCCACAAAAGAATGTTGCCGACCCTGGCAGGTATCAAACCCGCGTCCGGATCACCAGTCAGACTCGCATCCTACCAAGCCTCCAAGCCTGCTGGATGTCAATTACTATGAGGTTTAATAAATGGCTGGCAAACTGCCAGTTATTCTGGTCCTAAAACATGCCTGTTTTTCTCTTTTTTCCTAACAATCAGCAAAATTTGCACATATCACAGTTTCTAAACAGTATGGCTATACACTATCTGTAGTTAAGCCTTATCCTGCTGTTCAAGACAACCCCTACCTTTGCAAACAGTGTAGTTCCAGATCAGATGGCTTCTTCAGAAGCCATCTGATCTGGAACTACACTGTTTATCATTCAGTTTGTGAATTTAAATCAAACTAGTGGCAAGGTGTGTGGTGTGTGAATATTAAAGAAATCGGTCAAAGAATAAGGAAGTTATGAGCAATGTTAAAGTTTTTTGTAACGGACCGACGACGACAGACGACGACAAGCTGACTCCTATATACCCCCTTCAAACTTCGTTTGCGGGGGTATAAAAATTACATCAAGTAATTTGATTGGCGGAAATGTAAATGGGCGTGGCTAAATTCCTTTATGCAGCTTGATAAGGCCAAAACAAAATATATGTGTGGTTCCGGTTACCCGACCGTGCCTAGCTTTTTCCCGCCGACCCTAATTATTTTTTCTATCATGAATATTCCAAACATTTTATGTGCAAAAACGGTCTTTGAATTTTTCATGGTTAAAGTATTTAAGTACATATTCATTAAAAAGCGCTTTCATTAAAGGACAATCTGGTCGTATTTACGCATGAAAATGGTGTGCGTCTGCCAAAAAAAAAAAAAAAAAAAAAAACATCAAAAACATCCGTGTTTGTCTCTAAATAACTGTGAGCCTAGAAATACAATGCATATCGTAAGCATCGCTATTTAAAAACTGTTTTTTTTATCAAATGCCGCGAGCTGCCAGTTAACGGTAAGTGGCCCGTGCTAATCAATAACAATTAGCCAGTTACAGTTCAAATGGGTCAGGGATATGGCACGTGGCTACTTCTGAAGAAGCCGACGCTTTGAACTAACCCATAATTATAATCCAAAATCTCCAGTACTTAGCACATTCAAGACCGTTCATGCAAGCCAATAGAACCACCACCGGAAACAAAATAAATAAGAAAAAAAAACTACTACCAGAGGGTAAAACGTCTGTTGTCTCCTGTGATCAACAGGTATTTTCCATGGACCGGTAAGAGAGGCAAAATTAGGAAGCGGTCGGAACCCACAAATTTTGAATGCAATTTGTTTTCGGAAGCGCAAGATGCATAAACCCATGTCTCGGACGCATAAAAAAGGACAATGGCGCACATTTATTGCGGTATGCAGACCGTGACGGTATGATCCCTCGCAATAATCAGATTACTTTTGTGACAATAAAAATTATCCAAATTATGTTTTACCACCTGTAGCGATAATCAGACAAGTGTGCACGCTTCAACAAACATAAATAATGCAGACGGCTTGTGTAAATCTCTCAAGTACTTTCACGTTCTCCATGAACAGAAAGCTAAGCCTCCACAGATGCGCAGGCTGATCGTAGTCTTCACTGGTCACACATATATAGTTTTTGTCATGCCGCGCTTAATTTCCCGCCGTCATTTTGAACGTGCATTTGTTGCAGTCTGAATTTTTCCCACGTTTTTCAATAACACGTCATCGATAGTTTGCACACACGGTCTTCGCATCCAATTTTTGGAAAACACGACAGTAAACTGTGCGACAGGTGAAGTCACAGATCAGCCTGCGCAGTCTTATCAGTCTTTGCTCTTTGTTCAAACCTGTTGTAGTATGGCTTCTGCGATATGCAGAGAGCAGCAAACGAAAAGCTCGATGTGCAGGCTGATCTTACGTTAAAAGATTTTTTTTTCGTGAGTGCAGGAAACAGTTTAACCTGTTGTAATATATGTCCGATAAAGACGGTAGTTAATGGGTGGTGACATCAGAAATGCTTTCCGCGAAATGCACTGAATGCGTATGCGCACACAGAAAAGACTCAGATCAGCTTGAAGTTCTGCACAGTCTGATCTGAGTTTATTGTTCACAAGGTTTCATTTCTCGGAAAGTTTAGACACTCGCCGATCAGACTGGCCGCATATGCACATGATATTACTGGTCAGGTAAATTTTCACACCTAATCGTTTAATTGGTATCACTTACATGTACACTGGTCATCAAATCTTAAAGTGCGATAATTTGGAACAATAAACAGCGGGATTAGCGGTTAACCATCAAACAGGCAACAATCTATTGCTAAAAAAGTGTCTAAAATATCCATTTTCTCCATTCTTTAAACAGGCATGACTTTGTTATATTTTGGTCATTTGATTTGAGGTTTAACGTTCCCGTCAACACTGTAAAGGTCATTTTGGAGACATTGCTTCCAATGTTGTAGGGCTTTTACCCGACATTGAGATGAACAGACTCAATAAAATGGAGTCTACTATTTTCGTTTATTTGGTGTATTCTTTGCTTCCGGAGGATCTAACTATTCACAACTTATTTATCCCTGCTCACCCTTGCATGCCCTAGTTAAAGGGGAAAGCAGACTTCATACTTCAGACTTCAGACTACATCATAGTGTAGATTATATTTTCTTGTCCTTTGGGATCATTGACTCCATTGTGGAATTTTGAAAATATCTGAGGGACACTGATGAGGCCTAATTGGCCGAAAATAGCTAGTCTGGCCCAGAAAATATGTACACTCCATATTTTTCACTTCTGTGGTGTATTCCTTGCTTCCAAAGGATAACCCTTTTATAGAACATATTTAACTGGGGATATATTTTTCCCAATCTCAGCTCCAGAACATACATGTAAGTTGTGGTTTCTTATTACAACCACCGCAATGGCATGGTTCTATTGAGTTTCCACACTGTACAAGTTTGGATGAGAGTCATGAAAGAGGCAGTTAGGGAAACATGCAACTATGATGTAGTGTACACTTGTGTAGAAATGTTGTTTATGTTTTTTGTACAATCAAGATCAGGAACTTAACTTTTCAAAATGAAGGATTTTGGACTCCTGTTATCAGAATCATTGTGAGATCTATCTATCTATCTATCTATCTATCTATCTATCTATCTATCTATCTATCTATCTATCTATCTATCTATCTATCTATCTATCTCTCTCTCTCTCTCTCTCTCTCTCTCTATCTATCATGTTCAGCTTTAAGACCAAGTAAGACAGATACAAATGGCACAAGGACTACGATTTGAAAAGACTATAAATAAAATAGTTTCTGCTGGTGCTAATTGGTGGATGTTTAATTTGCAGCATTAAGCCGTTATAAGAAACTTTCTGATATCCGTTTACTCTGTCATTTCATCTTGATCTTTTGAACTTTTACATTTATCTTCAATGTATATATGGTACAATAACAGTTACAACACTATTCAAGATAAAGCAACCTTCACTAGAACAGCAAGTCCCAAAGGCTGACCTTTTGTAAAAGGCGAACACATACACAGGATGTCCAATCAAAATACTTCGTTCTGACTGAAGAAAACCCTTATTTTTGTAACAATTAGGACAATATGGATGAAAACTAAGCAATATTTATTATACTTTTATTTGTTTACAATGTTTTCAAGTACAATTATACAACAGAAGCAAAACAATATAACAAAAATAAGTGCAGTGTGTAGCATAGTATAGAAGGTGAGAAAAAAAAATAAAAATAAAAAATAAAATAATTTTCCTACCTACCTACCCTATTTTTGAAAACCATGTAATAGGAACCACACATATAGTTTGTTTTGGCCTAAGGGTTAAGCTAAGATATATAAAACACTAGAGACTAAACTGTTGCTATTGACAACCCGGTTTACAGAAAATCCTTCAACTTCTTCCAGATCATAGGAAATAAGACATATTTTGATTGTATATATGTATTGATCAGCTCTGCATGCCCAGGGCATTTTCTGCCTGTTCAGCAGGGCCGAAATTCGGCCCCATTCCCAATGCCAAATAGCCTAAATTTTTCCCAATTTCACAATATTTTTCCCCAGAAAAAATGAAAAAATCAAAGCCACAAAAGGAACAGAGAAAACAATTCTTTACATCAGAGGTTAACACTGGATAGTCAAGTTGAAAATTCACCACAGTGAAGCTAGAGCTGTATTGCACTGCTTCACTATCAAATTCATAAGACTATCATGAGCAAAATTGATAGTCCTGGCATTTCTCTGATGAAATTGTGTTTCCCAATTGGTATTATGTCGGTATTTTTTTCCCAATTTTGCCCAGGGGCCTTTTCCCAAAATACCTGGATAAAGCCCTGATGCCAGTAGCATCTTTAGATATATTTATTGATGAAGGGACCATTTTTTTTCCAACAGACAACATGGTCAACCCAATGCTTGCTGGAAACCCCTTAAGGGGTACCTTGGCAAACAGTGCAGCCCAGATCAGACGCCGCAGAACGTGGTGCCTGATCAAGGCCTGCACTATTTGCTAGCAGAATTTTCCATCAAAAAAAATAGAGTAAAAAAGAAACAAGAGGGCCATGATGGCCCTGGATCGCTCACCTGATCCATAGTGTAACAAGTGGGCCCCAGAGAGGGCCATTAATGGCCCCAGGGCTTTAATGTACATAATGTTGAGGGAGGTCTTAAAGGTGAAGCTTCATACCAAACATCAACAAAGGCTAAAATTTGAACAATCTTGTCAAAGGTCCACTAGATGAAGCTACACATCAAATATCAAAGACCTGGGCCTAGCGGTTTCAGAGAAGAAGATTTTTAAAGATTTTCCCTATATAAGCCTATGTAAAATCAAAGGGCCCCGGGACAGGGGCATTTTTTGCCCCAGCACTATAGTTTGAACAATCTTGGTAGGGGTCCACTAGATGAAGCTTCATACCAAATATCAAAGTTCTGGGCCTTGTGGTTTCAGAGAAGAAGATTTTTAAAGATTTTCCCTATATAAGCCTATGTAAAACCAAAGGGCCCCGTGGCAGGGGGGGATTTTTTGTCCCAGCACTATAATTTGAACAATCTTGGTAGGGGTCCACTAGACGAAGCTTCATACCAAATATCAAAGTCCTGGGCCTTGTGGTTTCAGAGAAGAAGATTTTTAAAGATTTTCCCTATATAAGCCTATGTAAAATCAAAGGGCCCCGGGACAGGGGCATTTTTTGCCCCAGCACTATAGTTTGAACAATCTTGGTAGGGGTCCACTAGATGAAGCTTCATACCAAATATCAAAGTTCTGGGCCTTGTGGTTTCAGAGAAGAAGATTTTTAAAGATTTTCCCTATATAAGCCTATGTAAAACCAAAGGGCCCCGTGGCAGGGGGGGATTTTTTGTCCCAGCACTATAATTTGAACAATCTTGGTAGGGGTCCACTAGACGAAGCTTCATACCAAATATCAAAGTCCTGGGCCTTGTGGTTTCAGAGAAGAAGATTTTTAAAGATTTTCCCTATATAAGCCTATGTAAAACCAAAGGGCCCCGGGGCAGGGGCATTTTTGGCCCCAGCACTAAAATTGGAACAATCTTGGTAGGGGTCCACTAGATGAAGCTTCATACCAAATATCAAAGTCCTGGGCCTTGTGGTTTTAGAGAAGAAAATTTTTAAAGATTTTCCCTATATAAGCCTATGTAAAACCAAAGGGCCCCGTGGCGGGGGCATTTTTGGCCCCAGCACTATAATTTGAACAATCTTGGTAGGGGTCCACTAGATGAAGCTTCATACCAAATATATAAGACCTGGGCCTTGTGGTTTCAGAGAAGAAGATTTTTAAAAATTTTCCCTATATAAGCCAATGTAAAAGCAAAGGGCCCCGTGGCGGGGGCATTTTTGTCCCAGCACTAAAATTTGAACAATCTTGGTAGGGGTCCACTAGATGAAGCTTCATACCAAATATCAAAGTCCTGGGCCTTGTGGTTTCAGAAAAGAAAATTTTTAAAGATTTTCCCTATATAAGCCCATGTAAAACCAAAGGGCCCCGTGGCGGGGGCATTTTTTGTCCCAGCACTAAAATTTGAACAATCTTGGTAGGGGTCCACTAGATGAAGCTTCATACCAAATATCAAAGACCTGGGCCTTGTGGTTTCAGAGAAGAAGATTTTTTAAGATTTTCCCTATATAAGCCTATGTAAAACCAAAGGGCCCCGGGGCGGGGGCATTTTTGGCCCCAGCACTGTAATTTGAACAATCTTGGTAGGGGTCAACTAGATGAAGCTTCATACCAAATATCAAAGACCTGGGCCTTGTGGTTTCAGAGAAGAAGATTTTTAAAGATTTTCCCTATATAAGCCAATGTAAAACCAAAGGGCCCTGTGGCGGGGGCATTTTTTGTCCCAGCACTATAATTTGAACAATCTTGGTAGGGGTCCACTAGATGAAGCTTCATACCAAATATCAAAGTCCTGGGCCTTGTGGTTTCAGAGTAGAAGATTTTTGAAGATTTTCCCTATATAAGCCTATGTAAAACCAAAGGGCCCTGGGGCGGGGGCATTTTTGGCCCCAGCACTATAATTTGAACAATCTTGGTAGGGGTCCACTAGATGAAGCTTCATACCAAATATCAAAGACCTGGGCCTTGTGGTTTCAGAGAAGAAGATTTTTAAAGATTTTCCCTATATAAGCCAATGTAAAACCAAAGGGCCCCGTGGCGGGGGCATTTTTCGTCCCAGCACTCAAATTTGAACAATCTTGGTAGGGGTCCACTAGATGAAGCTTCATACCAAATATCAAAGTCCTGGGCCTTGTGGTTTCAGAGAAGAAGATTTTTAAAGATTTTCCCTATATAAGCCTATGTAAAACCAAAGGGCCCCCGTGCGGGGGCATTTTTGGCCCCAGCACTATAATTTGAACAATCTTGGTAGGGGTCCACTAGATGAAGCTTCATACCAAATAACAAAGACCTGGGCCTTGTGGTTTCAGAGAAGAAGATTTTTTAAGTTTTTGGTGAAAAAAATCTGTTTTTGGCTCCTGTGACCTAGATGTGCAACGGACCGGAACCATTTGACCCATATTCAAACTTGACCGAGATATTGTCATGATGATCATTCTGAGCAAGTTTGATTAAGATTGGACCAAAATTGTGGCCCCTAGGGTGTTCACAAGGTTTTTATATGATTTGACCCGCTGACCTACTTTTTAACCCGATATGACCCATATTCGAACTGGACTGAAATATTGTCACAATGGTCATTCTGAGCAAGTTTCATGATAATTGGACCAAAACAGTGGCCTTCAGAGTGTTCACAAGGTTTTTCTATGATTTGACCTACTGACCTACTTTTTGACCGGACATGACCCATATTCGAACTTGACCAAGATATTGTCATGATGATCATTCTGAGCAAGTTTGATTATGATTGGACCAAAATTGTGGCCTCTAGGGTGTTCACAAGGTTTTTCTATGATTTGACCCGCTGACCTACTTTTTAAGCCGACATGATCCATATTCAAACTTCACTAAAATATTGTCACAATGATCATTCTGAGCAAGTTTGATGATGATTGGACCAAAATTGTGGCCTCTCGAGTGTTCACAAGGTTTTTCTATGATTTGACCTACTGACCTACTTTTTTACCCGACATGACCCAAATTCGAACTTGACCGAGATATTGTCATGATTATCATTCTGAGCAAGTTTGATGATAATTGGACCAAAACTGTGGCCTCTAGTGTGTTCACAAGAAAAAGTTTACGCACGACGGACGACGGACGACGGACGACGCACGACGACGCCGGACATCTTACTGTCACAAAAGCTCACCATGACCTTCGGTCAGGTGAGCTAAAAAAAAAAGGCCTGACACCCCTTGTATGCCAAATGGACTTGTCCAACATATAGCAGTCGAAGAGGCCACTAGTATACAATGGTCTCATAAACAGAAAATATCAAGTTGATCTGTTCACGGGTATCTCATTGTTATAAATTTTTATCAGTTACTCCCTGTATATATTGCATTGTAACACATTGACCTGATAAAGATATGCTATCTCAGGACATGTGGGCTTTATCACGTCAACGTGACATTGCACTTTTATGAATGAAGTGGAGTACTGGAAAAATGGCATATATGTTATCATTACTGGAAAAAAAATAGCCATCGGAAGAGATGGCAAATCCCCCGACCAAAAGCCAATATGGCCTTCAGAAGATTGTTCACCAATAGAAAGTGCACCAGAATTAAACCAGCAATATATCACAAAAGTATTGCAGTTATGGCCATCACAAGATTATACTGTCAGGGGAGATAACTAAACAAGAGGGCCCAGAGGGCCCTGAATCGCTCACCTGAAAATTAGTGTCTCCAGTACATTCTAGGCCCAAGGGCTATACTTTGAACAAACTATGTAATGGTCCACTAGATGAAGCTTCATACCAAATATCAAAGATCTGGGCCTTCTGGTTTCAGACAAGAAGATTTTTAAAGGTTTTCCCTATATAAGCCTATGAAAAACCAAAGGGTCCCGGGGTGGGGGCATTTTTGGCCCAAGGGCTATAATTTGAACAATCTTGAAAGAGGTCCACTGGATGAAGCTTCATACCAAATATCAAAGACCTGGGCCTTCTGGTTTCAGACATGAAGATCTTCAAAGGTTTTCCCTATTTAAGCCTATGAAAAACCAAAGGGTCCCGGGTTGGGGGCATTTTTGGCCCAAGGGCTATAATTTGAACAATCTTGAAAGAGGTCCACTAGATGAAGCTTCACACCAAATACAGTCAAACCTGTATAAGAGAGCCACTTTTGGGAATGGAGGAATTGGCTGTTATACACAGGTGGTTGTCTTATGGAGGTTCAGCCAGAAATGTAATTCTTAATGAAATATGTCGCCGCACTATTATTTGCGGAAGGGAGCAGTCCGATCTGGGTTCACACTGTTTGCTTGTTACGAGTGTTGACTACACAGGTCGTAAACAAATAGCAATTGGTTATTTTTAATTGTTTTGACTTTGGGCCGTCTTGGCGCAATCAAGGCCGAAATACATGGGGGCGAAACGCCTAGACTTGATTCTCGAAATCACAAATATGAGCTATGAAAAATTAGTGTAATCCTCAATAGAAACAAGTATTAATGTTAAAAATCATGTATTTTATGTAAGATCTAGCCAACAACACGAAGTAAGGCAGTTTGATGTGTTTTCCATTGAAACGTTTTTTCGGCCCGCTGACCGTCCGACAACTTCGGCTTTCGGCCTTATTACGATCAAGGAACTTTTATACCAAAAACACCATTAGAAGGTCAATTCTTTATGAATTAGAGATTTATAATACATACCGATTATTTTTTCTCTCTTTTCACAAAACTGTCAAACTTTTCTTGTAAAATCGCCCGAGACCATGCGAGAAATAACGTGAGTTCGCGAGAATGAGTAAACACAGGTAAAATTTCCTTTCAAATCACGCGTGACTATGCGAGAAATAACGCGAGTTCGCGAGAGTGAGTTAACTGCAGACCGTTTTCCCTGAAGGCATATCTACCTGTATCCAACTTTCACACATTTTGTTGACATAATTGGATTCATTGTCAACACCAAGCAATTATCTGACTAGATAATTGGATTATCGAATTCAACAGGTATGGGGTGGCCGTCTTTTGAAGAACAATTAGCGTTTTGGGAATTGATTTACTGGCCGATGGCGCATTTAAAGAGGTGGCGCTTTTATGCAGTTAAATTATATAGTGAAAATCATCGGGAATGTTTCATACCGGCGCTTTTACACAGGAGGCGCTCTTATAAAGGTGGCCGATTCGGCGATTTTGACTGTACCAAAGATCTGGGCCTTGCGGTTTCAGAGAAAAGGATTTTTAAAGATTTTCCCTGTACAAACCTATGTAAAACCAAAGGCCCGCAGGGCGGGGGCATTTTTGGCCCCAAGGCTATAATTTGAACAATCTTAGTAAAGGTCCACCAGGTAAAGCTTCACACCAAATATTAAAGACCTGGGCCTTGTGATTTCAGAGAAGAAGATTTTTTAATGATTTTCCCTATATAAGCCTATGTAAAACCATAGGC
Source organism: Lucinisca nassula (assembly GCA_963580285.1). NCBI lineage: Eukaryota > Metazoa > Mollusca > Bivalvia > Lucinida > Lucinidae > Lucinisca > Lucinisca nassula. The sequence continues at coordinate 7,746,536 of OY757019.1, read as the reverse complement.
CCCCACGGCGGGGGCATTTTGGCCCCCAGGGCTATAATTTGAACAATCTTGAAAGAGGTCCATTAGATGAAGCTTCACGCCAAATATCAAAGATCTGGGCCTTGCGGTTTCAGAGAAGAAGATTTTTAAAGATTTTCCCTGTATTCCCTATGTAAAACCAAAGGCCCCCAGGGCGGGGGCATTTTTGGCCCAAAGCTATAATTTGAACAATCTTAGTAGAGGTCCACCGGGTAAAGCTTCACACAAAATATTAAAGACCTGGGCCTTGTGTTTTCAGAGAAGAAGTTTTTTTAATGACTTTCCCTATATAAGCCTATGTAAAACCAAAGGCCCCCGCCCCGGGGGCATTTTGGCCCCCAGGGCTTTAATTTGAACAATTTTGAAAGAGGTCCAATAGATAAAGCTTCATACCAAATATCAAAGAACTGGGCCTTGCCGTTTGAGAGAAGAAGATTTTTAAAGATTTTCCCTGTATAAGCCTATGTAAAACCAAAAGCCCCCGGGGCGGGGGCATTTTTGGCCCCAAGGCTATAATTTGAACAATCTTGAAAGAGGTCCACTAGATGAAGCTTCATACCAAATATCAAAGATCTGGGCCTTGCGGTTTGAGAGAAGAAGATTTTTAAAGATTTTCCCTGTATAAGCCTATGTAAAACCAAAGGCCCCCGGGGCGGGGGCATTTTTGGCCCCAAGGCTATAATTTGAACAATCTTAGTAGAGGTCCACCAGGTCGAGCTTCACACCAAATATTAAAGACCTGGGCCTTGTGGTTTCAGAGAAGAAAATTTTTTAATGATTTTCCCTGTATAAGCCCATGTAAAACCAAAGGCCCCCGGGGCGGGGGCATTTTGGCCCCCAGGGCTATAATTTGAACAATCTTGGTAGAGGTCCACTAGATGAAGCTTCATACCAAATATTGAAGACCTGGGCCTTGCGGTTTCAGAGAAGAAGATTTTTAAAGATTTTCCCTGTATAAGTCTATGTAAAACCAAAGGCCCCCGGGGCGGGGGCATTTTTGGCCCCAGGGCTATAATTTGAACAATCTTAGTAGAGGTCCACCAGGTCGAGCTTCACACCAAATATTAAAGACCTGGACCTTGTGGTTTCAGAGAAGAAGATTTTTTAATGATTTTCCCTATATAAGCCTATGTAAAACCAAAGGCCCCCGGGGCGGGGGCATTTTGGCCCCCAGGGCTATAATTTGAACAATCTTGGTAGAAGTCCACTAGATGAAGCTTCATACCAAATATCGATGACCTGGGCCTTGCGGTTTCAGAGAAGAAGATTTTTAAAATTTTGTTTTAAAAAATCTATTTTTAGCTCCTGTGACCCAGATGTGCAATGGACCGGAACCATTTGAACAATTTTGAAAGGGGACCACCTAAGGATCATTGCTGTGAAGTTTGGTCAAAATCCGATCAGCGGTTTAGGAGGAGATGTCATTTGAAGAAAAAGTTTACGCACACACACACACACACACACATGCACGCACGCACTGATGACGGACGACGGACGAAAAGTGATCCCAAAAGCTCACCTTGTCACTACGTGACAGGTGAGCTAAAAACCAGGGCACTCAGAAATGTGCTTCTTGCGCATGACATGCCTGCTTAGCTCATGTATTTCTGTACAAAGTACCATCAATATGTCTCAAAAGGTATTGGAGATATGGTGATCACAAGCTGGTCATACTGTTGTATTGGAAGGATAGATAACTCAAATAACACAGCACCAACAGTTGTGGTTCTTGCACATGACATCCCTTCTGTACCTTGTATACAATTGTGCCAAGTTCCTTCAATATATCTCAAAGGGTGTTAGAGTTATGGCCATCACAAGGTTATATTGCCAGGGGAGATAACTAAACAAGAGGCCCATGGGCCACTATGCTCACCAGAGATCAGGAGGCACTGCCCATTGGCAGCAATGTATTTTAATTATCCATGGAAGCCCTGCGCCCAAGGATACTACAGATAGAATTTGGACCCAATCAGCCTCGTGGCTTCAGAGGTCTGATGTCGCTTGAATGTGTTGTTGCAGGACAACAGATGATAATTGACAATTTCCCATCTGTGGCAACTAACAGGCCTAAAAGAACATTATTAAAGGAACATTTCTATGTAAGTTTGACAAAATATCTTGAAAGGCATAAATGTCATTTTTCAATTTTCCCCATTTATAAGTCAATGAAAATTCTTAACTTGCCATAGCAAACAAACCAAAGAGCCAAATTTCATAAACCAGAGCTCAGGTGGGCACTGCCCATGACATTGCATTCTAACAGGATATGATTTTAATCTACCAATTACAAAGTCTCCCAAACAAACCCCATACCCAAATGAGCACTCATGTGGACTGTATCTGAAATATTAGGTGTTTTATAAAGTAGAGAGGGTGGGGCCTGAACCCAATGGAGCCCTGGTTGGTGTCACTAAATGCATCTTATCAAAAGGAACAGAGACATTATGGTTTAGCGGTGGGGATATGTATGGCTCCTGAGATGTAAGGCTTTTTAAGCAGTGGAGGGATTCGGGCATGGTGGATCCCAGAAAAGCCCAAGATTGCTGACACTGAATGCTGAACTGTTTCTGAGATATGAGGCCCTTTTATGAAGTGGATGGGAGAGAAATGGCCCCTGCAGACCCCCCAAGATGGGGGTGACTGAATGTGTCTAATAACAATGAACAAGAATATATGTGATTATGGGGTGGGGATTTGAATGGTTTCTGAGATATATGGCCTATTATGAAGGAAGAAGAATATATATGGTTAAGGGGTGGGTATCTGAGAGATATATGGCTTTTAATGAAGTAAAGGGGTGGGACATGGCCGGTGGCACCCCGGGAGTCCCCCATGCTGGTGTCACTAATTGCGTTTTATCATAAGGAACAAGAATATATTATGGTTTAGGGGTAGGGCTTTGAACAGTTTCTCAGATATATGGTCTTTTGTGAAGTTGAGGGTGGAGCATGGCCCGGGCATGCCCTGGGTGACTCCTAGGTTGGTGTCACTGAATGTATCTTATCTTAAGGAACAAGAATATATATGGTTTAGGGGTGGGGATCTGAAATGTTTCTGGAATATTTGGCCTTTTATGAAGTGGAGGGGATGGGGCATGGCCCCGGCACATTCTTGGGGACCCCCAGGTTGGTGTCACTAAGTGCGTCTTATCATAAGGAACAAGAATATATATGGTTAAGGGGTGGGGATCTGAATGGTTTCTGTGATAAATGGCATTTTATGAAGTGGAGGGGGTGGGGCATGTCCCCGGCACATCTGGGGGAACCCCCAAGTTGGTGTCACTTAATGCATCATATCATAAGGAACAAGAATATATATGGTTATGGGGTGGGGATTTGTAAGCTTTCTTGAATATTTGACCTTTTATGAAGTGGAGGGGGTTGGGCATGGCCCCGGCACATCCTGGGTGTCCCCCAGGTTGGTGTCACTGAATGCGAATTATCATAAGGAACAAGAATAAATATGGTTTAGGGGTGGGGATCTGTAGGGTTTCTGGGATATTGGGCCATTTATGAAATGGAGGGGGTGGGGCATGGCCCAGACACATCCTGAGGGACCCCCAGGTTGCTGTCATTGAGTGCGTCTTATCATAAGTAACAAGAAAATATATGGTTTAGGGGTGGGGATCTGAATGGTTTCTGAGATAAACGGCATTTAATGAAGTGGAGGGGGTGGGGCATGTCCCCGGCACACCCGGGGGAACCCCCAGGTTGGTGTCACTTAATGTGTCTTATCATAAGGAACAAGAATATATATGGGGTGGGGATCTGTAAGGTTTCTGAGATATAAGGCATTTTATGAAGTGGAGGGGGCGGGGCATGGCCCTGGCACAACTGTCGGGACCCACAGGTTGACATAAAAGCATATGGCTGATAGAAGTTTACTCAAGGAACGTTTCTATGAAAATTTTGCCAAAATATCTGCAAAGGCTTGGTAGTTAATGCCATTTTTCAATTTTCCCCATTATAAGTCTAAGTTGCCATAGCAACCAAACTAAAGAGCCGAATTTCATAAAAAACACAAAACCTGTAAAGGCAAATATGGTGAATATTTCCATAAACTCTCAGCCTCATAGAGCATACGGTTTCTGAGGAGATGATTTTTTAAGTATTTTTTTTTTTCTATTTTTTTCATTTTGGTTTCCATGGCAACCAATACAAATGAGCAGTAGGCCTAAAATCTTATGGCAGATAGTAGATTGCCTAAGGAATATTTCTATGAAAGTTTTGTCAAAATATCTGCAGCGGCTTGGCAGTGAATGCCATTTTTCAATTTTCCCCATTATAAGTCTATGGAAACTCTAAGTTGCCATAGCAACCAAACTAAAGAGCCGAATTTCATAAAAAACACAAACTTTCAATCCCCCAACCCAAGGATGCTACAGATGAAATTTGGGCCCAATGGGCCTAGCGGCTTCAGAGGAGATGTCGTTTAAAAGTGTTGACGTCACACGACGACGCAGACGCAGACGCAGACGACACAGACGCAGACGCCGACGGACAACTGCCTATCCTATAAGCTCCCCTGGAGCCTTCGGCTCTGGTGAGCTAAAAACCAAAGCACCCAGAGTTGTAATTCTTGAGCATGACACCTGCTTAACCTCATGTACATCTGCATCAAGTACCACCAATATGTCTCAAAGGGTATTGGAGGTACGATAATCACAAGGTTGCCATACTGTTATATTGGAAGGGGAGATATCTCTAATATCAGAGCACCCAGAGTTGTGGTTCTTAGGCATAAGCGCCGTCTCATCATTGTATACAATTGTGCCAAGTACCATCAATATATCTCAAAGGGTATTTGAGTTATGGCCATCACAAGGTTATATTGTCAGGGGAGATAATTAAAAAGCCAGGGCACCCAGAGTTGTGGTTCTTGCATGTGACACACCTGCTTAACCTCATGTACAACTGTACCAAGTATCATCAACATATCTCAAAGGGTGTTGGAGATGTGGCCATCACAAGGTAGTTGTTCTATATTATTGGAAGGGGAGATAACTAAAATACCATGGCACCCAGAGTTGTGGTTCTTGTGCATGACACAGCGTCTCGGCTTTGTGAACAACTATGCCAGGTATCATCAATATATCTTAAAGGATATTGGAATTATGGCCATCACAAGGTTGTCACTCTATTTTATTGGAAGGGGAGATAACTCCAAAACCATGGCAACCAGAGTTGTGGTTCTTGTGCTTGACACACCGTCTCAGCCTTGTGAACAACTGTGCCAGGTACCGTCAATATATCTCAAAGGGTATTGGAGTTATGGCCTTCACAAAGTAGTCATTCTATTTTATTAAAAGGGGAGATAACTAAAAAGTAAGGCATCCAGAGTTCTGGTTCTTGCGCATGACACGCCGTCTCAGCCTTGTGAACAATTGTGCCAAGAACCATCAATGAATCTCAAAGGGTATAGAAATTATGGCCATCACAAGGTTGTCACTCTATTTTATTGGAAGGGGAGATAACTCCAAAACCATGGCAACCAGAGTTGTGGTTCTTGTGCATGACACGCCGTCTCAGCCTTGTCAACAACTGTGCCAGGTACCATCAACATATCTCAAAGGGTATTGGAGTTATGGCCATCACAAAGTAGTCATTCTATTTTATTAAAAGGGGAGATAACTAAAAAATTATGGCATCCAGAGTTCTGTTTTTGCGCATGACACGCCGTCTGGGCCTTGTGAACAATTGTGCCAAGAACCATCAATGAATCTCAAAGGGTATAGGAGTTATGGCCATCACAAGGTTGCGTCTACGGACGGATGGACGCACGGACAGACATCCAGACAGACGGACGCCAGGCTGATCGCTATATCCCCCGAACCTATTCGGTCGGGGGATAAAAATGGAAACAAGAGGGCCCAGAGGGCCCTGGTTCGCTCACCTGTGTGTCACTGTCTCGAGTACATTCTATTTTTAGCTCTTGTGGCCATCTTGTTCATCAGCAGAGTGATTTTAGCTTATTTGGTAGGGAGTAACCTAGGCAACATTCCTGGGAACTTTGAATCAAATTGGCCTTAGGGGTTTAGGGGGAGTTTCCGTTTGAATCAAATTTACAATATTTTTCCATTTTTACCTCCGGTGGCCATTTTGTTCATCCGAGTGGGATTGTTTTAGTCTTTTTGGTAATGGATAATCTAAGCAACATTGTCGCAAGGAACCTACATGCTAAATATGAAGGCTGTATCTCAAATGCTTTAAAAGTTATGACAAAGTAGGTCAAAGGTCAAGGTCATGGGTCAAAAGTTTTGAATGGCTGAGAAAACCTTGTCACAAGGAACATGCATGCCAAATATGAAGGCTCTATCTCATATGGTTCAAAAGGTATGATAAAGTAGGTCACAGGTCAAGGTCACAGGTCAAATCTTTATGAGTGAGAAGCCCTTGTCAGAAGGAACCTACATGCCAAATATGAAGGCTCTATCTCAAACGGTTCAAAAGTTATGACAAAATAACCTACTGATCTACTTTTTGATTTGACATGACCCATATTCGAACCTAACTGAGATATTGTCCAGCTGATCATTCTGAGCAAGTTTTATGATGATTTGACTGAAACTGTGGCCTCTTAGTGTTCAAAACGTTTTTCTATGATTTAACCTGCTGACCTACTTTTTGATCCGACATGACCCATATTCAAACTTGACACAGATATTGTCAAGATGATCATTCTGAGTAAGTTTGATGATGATTGGACCAAAACTTGGGCCTCTAGTGTGTTCACAAGGTTTTTCAACAATCTGACCTACTGACCTACATATTGACAAGACATGACCCATATTGGAAATTAACCGAGATATTGTCAAATGATCATTTTGAGCAAGTTTGATGATGATCAGACCAAAACTGTAGCCGCTAGTGTGTTCAGAGGGTTTTTCTATGATTTGACCTACTGACCTACTTTTTGACCCAACATGACCCATATTTAAACCTGACCAAGATATTGTCAAGATGATCATTCTGGGCAAGTTTGATGATGATCTGACCCAAACTGTGGCCTCTAGTGTGTTCACAAGGTTTTTCTCTGATTTGACCGACTGACCTACTTTTTGATCCTACATGACCCATATTCGAACTTGTCCGAGAAATTGTCAAGATAATCATTTTGAGCAAGTTTCATGATGATCAGACAAAAACTGTGGCCTCTAGTGTATTCACAAGGTTTTTCTATGATTTGACCTACTGACCTACTTTGTGACCCGACATAACCCATATTTGAACTTGACCGAGATATTGTCAAAATGATCACTCTGGGCAAGTCTGATAATGATCGGACTAAAACTGTGGTCTCTAGTGTGTTCACAAGGTTTTTATATGATTTGACCTACTGACCTACTTTTTGACCCGACATGACCAGTATTCAAACTTGACCGAGATATTGTCAAGATGAACATTCTGGGCATGTTTGATAATGATTGGACCAAAACTGGGGCCTCTAGTGTATTCACAAGGTTTTTCTATGATTTGACCTACTGACCTACTTTTTGACCCGGCATGACTCATATTCGAATGTGACCAAGATATTATCAAGATGATCATTCTGAGCAAGTTTGATGATGATTGGACATAAATTGTGGCCTCTAGTGTGTTCAGAAGGTTTTTCTATGATTTGACCTACTGACCTACTTTTTGACCCGACAACACCCATATTCGAACTTGACTGAGATATTGTCAAGATGATCATTCTGGGCAAGTTTGATGATGATCGGACCAAAACTGTGGCCTCTCGTGTCTTCAAAAGGTTTTTTTTCTGATTTGAACTACTGACCTACTTTTTGACCCGACATGACCCACATTCGAACTTGACCAAGATTTTGTGGTGGTACAAATTGTGTGCAAGTTTAGTTAAAATCAAATCATAAATGAAACATCTATCATGCAGACAAGACCAAAATAGGCAATTTTTGCCCTTTCAGGGGCCGTAACTCCGTAACACATGATGGGATATGGCTGGTTCAAGAAAGGAACCCAGATCTCATGGTGGTACAATTTGTGTGCAAGTCTGGTTAAAATCAAATCATAAATGAAGATGCTATGGTGCGGACAAGACCAAAATAGGCAATTTTTGCCCTTTCAGGTGCCGTAACTCCGTAACACATGATGGGATATGGCTGGTTCAAGAAAGGAACCTAGATCTCATGGTGGTACAAGTTGTGTGCAAGTCTGGTTAAAGTCAAATCATAAATGAAGATGCTATCCTGCGGACCAGAAATTGTTTACGCAAGGACGGACGCACGGACGACGGACAAAATGTGATCACAAAAGCTCACCTTCGTCACTACGTGACAGGTGAGCTAAAAAAATACTTTAAGAAATATAATAGGAAAAATTGAGGTCAACTGATACTGATAAATCACCGCCAGAATATTGGGACGCACTGATGACCATCGGTAACTGATCGTTAATTGCTTATTTAAGAGTGTACAAGGGGATAAACTGATAAATAGAATACCAGATTCGTGTCATTTGATATCAAGTTTATCAGACTCGGCTTCGAGAACCCATGTAGAAGATTCTACAAGCGTTCTCGAAGCCTTGCCTGATAAACTTGATATCAAAAGACACTCACCTGGTATTCTCTATGTATTTACATCAAACTTGTTTTTAATTCTGACAGCATAAAATGGAACCAAGAGCAGTAATTGTGAGAATGGTCCACAGTAATGGAGGTCCACAGTAATAGATTTTTTGTTTGTTTTTGTTTTATATTTATTTTATTTATTTTTTTTTTACACCACAACCTCATTATAACACTGTTTGTTATAACATGGTTTTGGATATAACACGGTTTCAAGATGGAACCCAAAAATGTATAGCTTATATAGAAAAATGACCATAAATGGTCATTTTTCTATGTAATCTATACATTTTTGTTTGGATATAACACGGCTGTTTAACTAACATGGTTTCTACTTTGGATCCCTTTTATAGTGTTATAAAGAGGTTGTGTTGTGTATTTTGAACTTACTCTGAGTCTGTTCTGTACTGGTGTAGACCTCCCTGATGTTGCTACATTTTCTTTCTGACTAGCACTTTGTTTCTCAATAATCTGTTTTCTACCCAGAGATTGTCTACTTTTCACTGTGACAGTTGGAGTCCCTGTATCCATGTCTGTAACATGTCTATCAGTACTGTAAGAATCAGTATCTGTCACTGTTTTATTCCTGTCTTTATCACAGTTTTCTTTTGCACCGTCTTTACCATGTTCTACTGTACTTATTTCCTGCATCATTGCCTCTGTGTCACCCATCTCTGAAAATTCCTGATCGTCATTTTTAGCTGTTACAGTGTCATTATTGGCAGGTACTTGTCCTTGGTTTCCATCAGCAGTGCCCATCTGTAGCATCAAGGCATCTGTGTCACCCATGGTAGAAAACTCTTCAAAGTCATTCACATCTGCATTGTTCTTATCTGTCCTATCATTTTGATTGCTTTTTCTAGAAATACTATCATTATTTTTATCCTTATCCTGATCTGTTTGCATTTTTTCACTTTCTTTAAGTGCTGCATCATTTGATTGGTTCTCATTTTCTATGGAATGATTTGATTGGTCAGTTTGCACTTTAGCCTGGTTCTGCTGGTTTTCAGCCTCATCAGCCTTGTCTGATGTGTCAACCAGTCTACTTTCACTTTGATTGCTGTTTACAGTAAGGTATTTATCCTCATCCTCCTTATTTCCTGTCCTAGCACATTTCAATAACCAGCTGAAAGTTCAGAAAAAATCCATTACTACAGTTTTCTTAGAAATATACACAAATAACAGGGATACAGATTAACAGGCACCAAGTCACCCAAGATGCCTAAATTTTTGCCTGGGTACCTAAGTTTTGAACAAAGATGCCCATTAACTTAATGTAAAATTTGGACTTATGGCAGTCTGGACACCTAAAGCAAAATGCTTAATCTGTATCTCTGAATAATGTTCATGGCTCTTAATCTGTTCATATTTCTTTTGAACCCTTATCCTGCTGTTCATGACAACCCCTACCTTTGCAAACAGTGTAGATTCAGATCAGAGGAGCCATCTGATCAGAATCTACACTGTTTGTCATGCAGTTTGCTAATTCCGAGAACACATAATATTAAGTAATTTGATCAGCTAATAGTCAGAACCAGGTATGGCTGAAATATTTATTCGGCAGGTTAAGGGTTAATTTAAGTCAGTGCAAGGGAGAACTGCAAGTCTGAGTGTGCGACAAAGAAAACTCAGATCAGACTGCCCATTTGTGCAGCCTGATCTGTCTGTACAAACTCTGGTGAATTCACAGTGAGGAAAATAAAGACACTAAGACGGCTACATTTACAAGAATGGGCATGTTAAAAAAACAATGCTGGAACAATCTACAGTCGAACTTCGATGGCTCGAACCCCTTCGGGACCATAGAAATTTGTTCGAAACAGCGGTAGTTCAAGCTGTAGTTTAGTTTCAAGAAAACATAACGGGGTATTTTTGGACTTCTTTTCGGTGTTCTGTAACATAAATGTATGCTGTGTGTACTCATTAGAATCGCCTCATTGAGGCGATTCTAATGAGTACACACAGCATACATTTGCAAGATAAAAGTCGAAAATCTCCTTAATTATCCCACATTTTTTCTTATGTAGAAGATCTCGCTAGGGGCTCAAGAATGGGTTCGACACATCCATGGTGAATGAGCCATCGGTGTTTGAGCCATTGAAGTTCTACTGTACTCCATTAAATCAGTGGCAAAAGGGTTAAAATGTTTGAACTTCAGACAACTGAGGTGCCTTTAACGATGTGGGCACTCGCAGAGTGCTCACTTTGTTGCCTATGTTCTGTAGGCAACAAAGTGAGCACTCGACGGGTACCAGCTTTGTTGAATGCACCTCTGGTCTTCAATACAAAGAATTACAATCAATCTTCTATACTAACTTTTTAGTGACAGCTGGTATTCCCCACTTCACGGCAGCTTCGTACTTGGAACCCTCAGGGGCATTTACAATCAGGTGGGTGCTAGGCAGTAGACCTTTCTTGGCAGTTCTCACAAAATACTCCTGGGTCCTGTTTGGAAGAGAAGATTTTGGTGATTCAACACGAAACAGCACAATACTTTCAATCATATGCATACAGAATAATTGTTCAAGCATCCAAGTCGTAAGAGCAAGGTAGTACCTCCACAAATGTAAACACATGGAAATGTTACTTTCCTCTCACAGGCAAGATGCACTCTTAAAGGAAAGACTTGGATATTCACTGACAATTTGTATTTTTGTTTGATTTGAGATTTACATCTCCCTCTCAACACTATATAGGTCATTTTGAACACATTGCTTCCAATTTTGTGGGACTTTTACCCGACACCGAGATCAACTGGCATCTCAAAACCATTCCACCCTATAAAACCAATAGGGTTTATATGCATGGACAGTCCGACTTGCACCACTTAGATCTTCTAAGCAGCTTACCAGTACTCATGTGCCGCTGATTTCAGGTCTGTATGGAAGCACCATGCAGTCCAATCTATTTCTCCAAGCCACAGTCGGAAGAGGCAGATACTGATAATGAGCATAAGCAGATAGTATAAAATGTTGCAAGCAGTCAAAACTGCCATTCCAAGTGAGTTGCAATGAAACCTGTAAAGGGTTTGGATGACCATCACAAATGAGCATGATGGAAAACCATTTGTCTCCAGACTGATAGATGGCGACAGAATACAGTCGAACTTCAATGGCTCAAACACCTTTGGGACCTCGAAAATCTGTTCGAGACAGGGGTAGTTCGAGCCACTCAAGATTACTGCCAGGAGGCATAACGTGATACTTTTAAACATCCTTTCGGTGTTCTATAATGAAAATGTATGCTGTGTGTACTCATTAGAATCGCCTCATCGAGGCTATTCTAATGAGTACACACAGCATACATTTGCAAGATAAAAGACTAAAATCTCCTTAACTACCCCCCACTATTTCCTATGTATAGGATTTCGCTAGAAACTCAAGAATGAGTTCGACTCATCCATGGTAAACAAGCCATCGGTGTTCTAGCCATCGAAGTTCTACTGTAACAAACAAAGACAAGAATTCTGCCAAAGGCTATGTGGTGCCTGTAACTATGGCTCTCAACAATGGGTTGATACTAGAATTGACACAAATGTTGATAGACTGAAGAACAGATGAACAAATGAATGGATGAACAGAAGGAAAACAGGACTCCTTTATAAAGACATGCTTAAGCAGCCGCGATAAAAACATTTATCAGACTACTTTTCACAGTACACCACAACCTCCTTATAACAATATTCCTTATACTGTCCAACTTTGACGGCTCGAACATCTTTCGGACAGCGAAAATCTGTTCGAGACAGGGGCAGTTCGAGCCACTGAGGGTAACCACCAGGAGGCATAAAGGGATTAATTTTGGGACATCTTTTCGGTGTTCTAAAATAAAATGTATGTTGTGTGTACTCATTAGAATCACCTCATTGAGGCGATTATAATGAGTACACACAGCATACATTTTCCAGTTTAAAGTAGAAAATCTCCTTACTCATCCCACACTACTTCTTATGTGAAGTAATTCCCTTGGGACGCAAAAACGGATTCGGCTCATCCATGGTAAACGAGCCATCGGTGTTCGAGCCATCGAAGTTCCACTGTAACTTGGTTTTGGACATAACACTGTTTCAAGATGGTGAGTGAGTGATTTTAGTTTTACGTCCCACCAACAGCTAAGGTCATACGGAGACGGGACCTTGGTTTAAAGACTCATCCGAAAGTCTGGAGAAGCCCGGGATCGATCCTGCGATCCCCTGGGATCGATCCTGCGATCCCTGGTTTAGAAGACGAGTAGCTTAACCACTGCGCCACAGGGGCTTCTCTGTTTCAAGATGGATCTCAAAAATGTTTAGAATAAATGGTCATTTTTCTATATAATCTATACATTTTTGTATGAATATAACATGGTTCCTAACATTGTTTCTGCTTTGGCTCCCAACAATAGTGTTATAAAGAGGCTGGGGTGTGGTATTTGATCTAGGTCTGCACTGTCTGCTCAGGCTTTAAAATCTCTATATTTACTTTCTAGACTGCTGCAGGTTCATCAGACAGTCCTTGTTTTTCTTTAGGGATGATGAGTGTTTGTGATAATTCTAGTAAACTTACCGTGCACCTAGTATACCAGCTATATGCATAAGACAGTCTCTCTCAACTCCGATATAACCACTGCAAATGAAACAGAGTATATATGCCTATTAAGGGGAAAGGAAACACCTTCAGGGCAGATAAGTCTTGCAAAAGTATTTTTGTCTCCCATGTCAAAAGGGGTCAACTCTTAAAGGAAAGAATTTGCTTCTGAGGAGCAAATTCTTTCCTTTACTAGTAGACCCCTTTTTCAGTGGGACAGGGATTATAGAAAAGCAGACAGGAAGTCCCGAAAGTTGTTTACCTTTGAAAACTTTCAGAAAAATCTGCCAGGTGTTCCCATTCCACTTAAACAACTTGTAAATTTGCAACAACAATTTTGTCTAGGGCTATGTCACACCTATGGTTGTAGTTCTTGAGAAATGGACATAACACATTCTCCTCAACCACCCACCCATAGCATGGAATTTAAAGTGTCCATATACATTTACATTCAAATAACAACAAATAAGGATTTTTTTTTCATATTGAAGTCAGCAGACAATAATGTTGTCATGTTCAAAACAGTTCTTTCAGCAGTACAAGACAGTTACTATATGGGCCCCGTCAAGCGATTTTGGTAACTTATCGCCTATGCGAGCAGTGAAGGTTCAGGCGAGCCTGCGCATCCGCGCAGTCTCGCCAGAACCTTCGCTGCTCGCTCATACAAGAAATGAATCAAGAGGAACCTTCAGACAGAAAGCCATATCCCTGGCCCCTCTGAATGGCTGGGCATGCACAGTTAAAATTTGTCATGACGGAATGCTCGAAGACACAAATTCGCTTGGCGGGGCTCATATAATAGATTTTATGTGATCAGGATCTATACTATTATTCAGTTTGCAAATCTGAATGAATACACTACACATGTATCAAGCAATATCATCATCATGAGTTTTGATTAACACGCAGATACAGGGGCAACATCCACATAAATGGGCACCCTTCCAGGTAGCTGGTTTGCTGCATGCATGGCAGATCTCACACCAGATCTCCAGGTTTCACTGACCGTTCCAAGGGGTTATTCTGTCGTGGTTTATTTTTCAATTATGTTATGGCTTGTCTTTGAGTGTGTGTATCGTTTATATTATTTTGCTTTGGATAGCTAATTGGCCACTTTATGGGAAAGTAATTGTCCTTTTGGCTTTCCACTATTGATGTTTCCATTAGGGTCTAGTTGTTTCATGTTTGTGTTTCTTTCCCTTGGTGTCTCTGATGGGAGCTCTGGGTTAATTGTATTGATTCCTGATCATTGCCTCCACTTCTTTCTTGTCTATCATGCGGGTCGATAGCAGAGAGCTTCCACTTTCTGCAATCTCTTTCTGTCAGCTGCTTCCAGGTCATCTTGGGCCCCCCCAGGCCCACAACTTCCATCTACCTGTATGTCACAGGCAGTCTTGACTGCACTGTTGGGCGTTCCACATGTCCATACCAGCGGAAGCTTCTCTCCAGGATGAGGTACAGGTCCTCAATCCCAAGCCATGCAAGTAGCTCACTGGACCTGATGGTGATCTGTGGCTTGACATTTGTTTGTTTTGTTTGATTTGAGGTTTAACGTCCCCGTCAACACTGTAAAGGTCATTTTGGAGACGTTGCTTCCAATTTTGTGGGACTTTTACCCGACAATGAGATGAAATGACATCTCAAGCCCTGTCGCCCAATGAAACCAATAGGGTGTATTAGCATGGACGGTCTGCCTCGCACTGCAGTTCCTGGACAGGCTTAGATCCTCCCAGCGGTTTACCAGTACTAGTGTGCGGGCCGGATTCAGCTCTGCGTGGAAGCATCATGCAGCCCATATATTTCTTCAAGCCCCTATGGGCGGGGGCCGCTGTGGCTTGACATTGCAGATCTGTCTGGTCATTGCAATATCACAGGCTAATAGTCAGAAATTGGTGTGGCAAAATAAATTTATTCAGCAGGCAAGGGAAAATGCCCCACCAACAATCACGGTCATATGGAGATGGGACCTCGGTTTAAAGACTCATCCAAAAGTTTGGAAAATAACTGCAATCAAATCTTTGACACCTGGTTTATAACCATGAACACCACAGAGGTTAAATTGCACTTTCTTGTGTACACATGCTAATACAGTAAACTTCCTATATAAAGACCACCTTTGGAACTGTCCAAAAGTGGTCTTAAAGACCACTTTTGAATGGTCCCAAAGGTGGTCACTTACTAGAGGACAATGACTGTAGAATACACAAAGAAAGAAAAATTGAAACTTTCCAATTTTTAAAAGAATAAATACAGTCGACTCTCATTATCTCAAACTACATGGGACTGGAATATTTCATTTGAGATAACATTAGTTTGAGATAAGAGGAGTTGAAATCTGAGTAACATATAGCAAAACTAACATTACACGAAATTTAGCTTGACTTAAGCCATTGTTTGAGATATCAGATATTGAGATAACAAGTCTAATGTAGCCTTAATTTTAGATGGTCTTAATACCGAGTTGTACTGTACATACTAGACTGCAGATTATGGTCGCCATTTTACCATAATCAAATTAGCAGTCTGATGTGGATCTGCATAACTTCCTAGGACACCATGAATGAATGGTTTTATCTCCAACTTGACTGAGAGAACTCAGTCTGAGGCATGTGCACCTCAGGAACAGAACAGAATGTACTACCCATTTACAACCAGCTGTAACATCCTCTGCATTCACCTAAAAAAATATTTCCTGGTTGTCATATCAAAAGGTTTTGATTTACCTCTATGTCTTTGATGGCAAGTTTGTGCACCGGTTGTCACAAATCAGCACCGGTTGTCACAAATCAGCACTGGTTGTCACAAATCAGACAATCATGTTGACAGTCAAGTGTGACAACTTTGCACCTGCGACCTCAAAACAGTACAGTGCCTGATAGGCATTGTACTATTTTGAGGTCCTAGGTGCAAAGTGCCCTGATGTAAATTTCAATAATTATCATCATGACACAATATTTTTCAGGCCTCATACTGACCAAGCTTTTCCATGCCTGAAAGACCCGATTTCGCAGCCTCAACCCTCATCCTGCTGAACATGACAACCACTACCTTCACAAACAGTGTAGATCCAGATCAGATGGCTTCTGAAGAAGCCATCTGATCAGTATCTACACTGTTTGTAATGCAATTTGTAAATTGAACAAATACATTACATCAAGTAATTTGATTGGTGAATAGTCTGAAATGGGTGTAGCTAAAGAATTTTATTCAGAGAATAAGCCTTAAACAGTCATTTTAAACAAAATATAGGAAGAAAAATCAAAATCTAAAAAGCCTGAAATCAAGGAAAAATCAAGCTCTAAAAGCCTGAAATCCTGCATATGCCTGAAAAATATGAGGCCTGATTTTTACTGTTGTTGGAGGTATACTGACCATCAATGGTCAATCCCTGACAAGTAAGTGGGTATGTTGTTGATCTAGTACAGTGAATCTTTTGATGGTCAAAATATTTCAGACAGAAGAAACTCTATTGCTGTTAATATCTTTGATATTTACATAGAAGAGAAAAATTTGACAGCAGTGCCAATAATGGAATGTTGCAGCTGATTGTAATTGGATTGTAACCCACACTCTTGCACATCAGACAAGGAAATCCGTGATTGTACCCTGGGATAGAAATTTATGTTCTGACCCTGGTGTTCCGACGCAATATCGAATATTCCCGCCTGTTTGATAAATGTACTGGTTGAATACGACCTCGTATGCGTCGTCGTTAAGGTTGACGTCATGCACTTTACGTGACGTCACTAACATTCCTGTAGTGTCATCACAATATGGCGGACGTTGGTAACCCAAGTGACTAGAGCATTAAAAATCCGCGCTAAGAAATGCAAGGTATGCAAGAAAAAGAATCCTATATGGGTGCGAGGGGTGGATAGAAAAATCCGTCCCTCGGGATCACTGTCGGGCATCATTCGGCAAGCCTTGTGATGCCGGACAGTGACCCTTGGGACGGATTTTTCTATCCACCCCTCGCACCCATATAAGATTCTTATAATACACAAGTTTACCTGACTGAGAGAACACAGTCTGTTAGAGGCACTTTATCCACTTGTATCTCGAGGGGCGTGAAGAGTGCATTACTTCGTTCTGGAAGCAGCCAATTCTGCTCAATACACATTTGCTAAAAATAATTCAGAACTAATCAATTTCTAAGGGGAATGGGAACACCTTCAGGGGAGGCAACTCCTACAAAATATTTTTGTCTCCCATGCCAATAGGGGCCAACTCTTAAAGGAAAGAATTTGCTCCTAAGGAGCAAATTCTTTCCTTTAAGAGTAGACCCCTTTTTCGGTGAGACTGAGCCTATAGAAAAGCGAACAGGAAGTTCCAATAGTTATCTCCCTTTGAAAAATGGCGTTAAAATCTGCCAGGTGTTCTTATTCCCCTTAAGTAATGTGACATGAAGGCTTGTATGCAGAGCTAACCTTGGCAGCATTGTTTGCTGTTTGAACACACAATGAAGAGACCTGGAGTAAGCTGGTTTTGCTTAACATTAAGGCTGACACCATTAACCGGATAATTGATTAATTGATCGGTAAATTTTACAAAAATGATTATCGCTACTGATTTGTTAGTAATCGATTATTCAATAAGTATAGTTAACTTCACAACATACTGCCTAAAATAGCTGGAAGAATGGCAAAAAGTGCATACCCTGATGGGTCTACACTGTTTGCCCAGGCCTTTTTTTTTTTTTTTTTTGGTTTGGGTTTTACGGCCCTTTCAAGATTATTTCACTCATATCGAGCTGATCGTTAATCATAGGTGGGCGAAAACCGGAGTACCCGGAGAAAAACCACCTGACCTTCCTTTTCAGAACTTGGCGTCTCACACGTGACCCGAGCGAGGCTTGAACCCACGGCGGTGAGAGACCTAATGACTAAGAGTCAGCGCTCTTATCCATTAGGCCACGGAGGCCCGTTTTGCCCAGGCCTGTATGTCCTCATACATAGGTTAGATATAGCAAGAACCATGCTCAGAAGAAAGCCAGGCTAGTTAAATTATGATAAAATATGCAGTGATTACTAATCGGTTATCGAGCACAATGCCAGGACTGATAATCGATCATCTTTTCAGCTCCGATTAGCCAGCCCTACTTAACAGACATTTGTTGAAACTAATTCAGACTAGTTTTATGAGTATCTTTGCAGGACTGACACATCAAAAACCTTTCTCGTTTGCATACACAACAAAGTAAACCAGAGTTTTTTTTGTTGTTTTTTTTTGTTCGATTTTGGAGTCTACCAGCCCAGTCAATGTTATGGAGGTTAAGTCAAGCAAGTCAGTTTACCTAACCACACCCATTCCTTGGTAAGCTTACATATAAGTGGTTTACCAGAACAGTGCACATTCTTTTGCCAGAAACGGACAACTGCCCTTCTTGAATCAACCAAAGGGTATGTGATTGTAGAAAATAATTCATGTTCAATCTCCACAATAGAATGTTGCTGGCCTTGCAAGGATTGACCGGTTGCCTCCTGATTACAGTCAGATCTGCACTGCACACAATGGTTCATATGAGTTTGGCAGATTGTTTCCTGTTTGCACATTTAACTTAGAGTCCCAGACTAAGCTGTTCTGCTCAATACATATAACTGCTGAAACTAATTCAGGATTACTCCTGTTCTGCTGAATGAATTAATTTTGCCAAACCAGTTTCTGACTATCAACTAATCCAATTACCTCATATAATGTGCAGCTTGGCACACACAGATACAGTTCATAGTCATCTGATCTGGATCTACCCTGTTTGCTAAGGTAGTTGTTGTCAAATTCAGCTGGACAAGGGTTAAATTTAAGGCAAAGTTGTCTGGGTGTGATATATGACTGGCATTTGTGTCAATTTCGCCTGTATTTATAGCATGTTTCATTGACAGATACATGTACAATTAGTTCAAAATTCTAAACAGCGCATGGATATCCTGAGAATCACCACAACTAAATTTGGGGAAATATACATTAATAAATCACTGCTGCTGGTGTTAAATGATGTTTGGTGGTGGTAAAATGTCTTCCCAAACTTCATCATAGTACAACTAATATTTCTAATTACAGTAGCTCCAAATAAAGGGGGGGGGGGGGGGGGTAACAAGTATCATTTTCAGATATTTTTTTCTTAATCCTCCATAAACATGTTTCTTTTCCCTCGTTTGTTTCTCATTTCAATAACACACATGCATTCTTTCATATCTCCAGAATGGCTACTGTTCTGCTGAAAATTTATGAAATTTTTCTTATTTATACTTCAAACATAGGTTGTGGGTGCTTGTTAGAACCGCCTCAATTGAGGCGGTTCTAAAGAGTACCCACAACCTATGTCTTGCAACAGAAATAAGAAAAACAAGAATTCGGCAGAAGGCGGCGTCGCACCTGCTGGGGGCAAAAAGTCATAGAAGCCACAATCAGAATGTTGTTATTAATTAATTAAGTAAATTTCATAGCCGTTGATAGTTGATGTAAAATGTGTGTCAAAGTCAATGGACCAAAAAATACAGGCCATGGTCACCAGGTCAAGGTACGTGCCAAATCAGTACAATGAGGATAAGTACTATGCAAAGTTTGGTGGCTGTAGGCCAATTATTTTAGGACATATTGAACATTGACGTAAAAGTCGCTTGAGTGTATAATATAGGTTAAGGTCACCAGGTCAAGGTACCCACAGAAAAAGTAAATGTAGGAGAAGCACTATGCAAGGTTTGGTGGTTGTAGGCCTTATAGTTAAGAAGATATGGAATGTCAACCTAAAATGTATTCAAGTCAATGGAGTGCAAAAAATAGGTCAAGGTCACCAAGTCAAGGTACCTGCAGAATCAGTACATTCAGGAGCAGCATTATGCAAGATTTGATGGTTGTAGGCTTTTTATTTGCAGAGATCTGGAACTTCGACATAAAAATTTGTCAAAGTCGCTGGAGCATAAAAAATAGCCATCGGAAGAGATGGCAAATCCCCCGACCAAAAGCCAATATGGCCTTCAGAAGATTGTTCACCAATAGAAAGTGCACCAGAATTAAACCACATATCACAAAAGTATTGCAGTTATGGCCATCGCAAGATTATACTGTCAGGGGAGATAACTAAAAAACCAGGGCACTCAGAAATGTGGTTCTTGCACATGACATGCCTGCTTAAGCTCATGTAATTCTGCACAAAGTACCATCAATATGTCTCAAAAGGTATTGGAGATATATTGATCACAAGCTGGTCATACTGTTATATTGGAAGGGTAGATAACTCAAATACCACAGCAACAACAGTTGTGGTTCTTGCACATGACATCCCTTCTGTACCTTGTATACAATTGTGCTAAGTTCCTTCAATATATCTCAAAGGGAGTTGGAGTTATGGCCATCACAAGGTTATATTGCCAGGGGAGATAACTAAAAAACCAGAGCACCCAGAGTTGTAATTCTTGAGCATGACACACTTGCTTAACCTCATGTTCATCTGCATCCAGTACCACCAATATGTCTCAAAGGGTATTGGAGGTACGGTGGTCACAAGGTTGTCATACTGTTATATTGGAAGGGGAGATAACTCAAATATCATAGCACCCAGAGTTGTGGTTCTTAGGCATGAAGCGCCATCTCAACGTTGTATACAATTGTGCCAAGTACCATCAATATATCTCAAAGGGTATTTGAGTTATGGCCATCACAAGGTTATATTGTCAGGGGAGATAATTAAAAAACCAGGGCACCCAGAGTTGTGGTTCTTGCACGTGACACACCTGCTTAACCTCATGTACAACTGTACCAAGTATCATCAATATATCTCAAAGAGTGTTGGAGATGTGGCCATCACAAGGTAGTGATTCTATATTACTGGAAGGGGAGATAACTAAAAAATCATGGCAGGCAGAGTTGTGGTTCTTGTGCATGACACACTGTCTCGGCCTTGTGAACAACTGTGCTAGGTATCATCAATATATCTTAAAGGGTATTGGAATTATGGCCATCACAAGGTTGTCACTCTATTTTATTGGAAAGGGAGATAACTCCAAAACCATGGCAACCAGAGTTGTGGTTCTTGTGCATTACACGTCGTCTCAGCCTTGTGAACAACTGTGCCAGGTACCATCAATATATCTCAAAGGGTATTGGAGTTATGGCCATCACAAAGTAGTCATTCTATTTTATTAAAAGGGGAGATAACTAAAAAAGTATGGCATCCAGAGTTCTGGTTCTTGCGCATGACACGCCGTCTCAGCCTTGTGAACAATTGTGCCAAGAACCATCAATGAATCTCAAAGGGTATAGGAGTTATGGCCATCACAAGGTTGTCACTCTACTTTATTGGAAGGGGAGATAACTCCAAAACCGTGGCAACCAGAGTTGTGGTTCTTGTGCATGACACGCCGTCTCAGCCTTGTGAACAACTGTGCCAGGTACCATCAATATATCTCAAAGGGTATTGGAGTTATGGCCATCACAAAGTAGTCATTCTATTTTATTAAAAGGGGAGATAACTAAAAAAGTATGGCATCCAGAGTTCTGGTTCTTGCGCATGACACGCCGTCTCCGCCTTGTGAACAATTGTGCCAAGAACCATCAATGAATCTCAAAGGGTATAGGAGTTATGGCCATCACAAGGTTGCGTCTACGGACGGACGGACGGACGGACGGACGGACGGACGGACGCCAGGCTGATCGCTATATCCCCCGAACCTATTCGGTCGGGGGATAAAAATAGGTCAAGGTCACCGGGTCAAGGTACCTGCAGAGTCAGTACATCTAGGAGAAGCACTATGCAAGATTTGATGGTTGTGGGCCTTTTATTTGAGGAGATCTGGAACTTCGACATAAAATGTGTCAAAGTCAGTGAAGCATAAAATATTGGTCAAGGTCACCATGTCAAGGTACCTGCAGAGTCAATACATCTAGGAGAAACACTATTCAAGATTTTATTGTTGTAGGCCTTTATTTTAGAAGATCTGGAACATTGACTTAATTTGTGTCAAACTCACTGAAATGTAAAATATAGGTCAAGGTCACCAGATCAAGGTGCTTGCCTAGTCAGGAGCTCAGGGTGATGTTTCATGGAAGGTTTGATGGTTGTTTAGTCTTATAGTTGATTACAATACAAACTTCGACGTAAATGTCCAACTTCGACGTAATGGTAAAAGTCACTGGAGGACAAAATATAGGTCAAATTCACCAGGTCAAGGTGCTTACAAAGTGAGAAGGTCTATGAGATGTTTTATGTAAGGTTTAATGGTAGCTGAGGTTTGTAAAATAACAAGAGGCCCATGGGCCACTATGCTCACCAGAGCTGATGGACACAGCCCACTGGCAGCCATATACTTTATTAAATCATGGCAGTCCAAAGCCAATGGATGCTACAAATGAAATGGGGCACAATCACCCAGGTATCTTCTTAGGACACAAAGCAAAGGTGCCACTGCTTGTAAAACTACATAAAGGTTGAGGTAAAGCTGTCACCTTTAGAGGGCGTACAAGGTAAATGTTAATGATGCATGACACATGTTCGATGAACGCAGGGTGATCACAATGGCTTTAGAACCTTGTGCACAAATGCACTTTATGCAAGGATTAGTCAAAGAGCTGTACCGATGGGCCTTCGTGGCCTAGTGGATAAGAGTGCTGACTCGTAATCATAAGGTCTCTCACTGCTGTAGTTCAAGTCCAGGTACTCTGGTTTTAACCCACCTTTGATTAATGATATGCTCGATATTAGTGAAAAAATCTTGAAAGGGCTGTAAAACCAAAACCAAAAACAACAACAACAACAAAAAAAAACAGACCCTTACCTCTTTTACCTCTTGCAAGCCAAAATGTTAGGGGCCCAGGTAGCGTAAGAACATGACTCTTCCCCTCACACAGCCTCTCCAGCATCAAATTATCAAAACTTGTTGCCAGACAGGGAAGCTTGTCTGACTCAGACCTTGCCAAGATATATATGTTTTTAGCAAAAGTGCAATTTTGTGCGCACATTCATGGCTATCGACTCCACCCTGGAGTAGCTCTTGCCATATAAGTTTATAAAACTTCAATTTACTGGTAACCAGTATTATCATTTGTTTGGCAACAACTAAGTATTTTGCAGTGCTGATACACACTTTGAAGTGAACAAAATTAAATAAAATGCTATATATATATTGTATTCTATTCCATATCATGTTGCATATTTTTCCTATGTTATGCCGTTTGTCTTTTCCATGATCATTTTTCCCCTCTGTTTTCCATCCATTGACATATCTACCAGTCTGAAACATTTCTGTCTTGCTCTTTGATAGATAAGGCCATCAACTCCTACAGCTTTTGGATAAAACTACTGGCACATTTCTGGCAACCTTTTTAGCATATTTTCAGTGAACTTCTGGCACAATTCTTGTAACCTCCTGACATACTTCTTGTAAACACCTGGCATATTTCTAATAAGCTTCTGGTACATTTCTTGCAAACTCCTGGCATATTCCTTATAAACTCCTCGCACACTTCTTGTAAACCCCTGGCACATTTCTGGCAATTCCTGGCAATTTTTTAAGTAAATTCCTGGCACATTTCTTGTAAACGCCCGACAAAATTCTTGTTACCTCCTGCCATATTACTTGTAATCTCCTGGCACTTTTCTTGTAATCTCTTAGCATATTTCTTGTAAGCTCCTTGCACAGTTCTTGTAAACTCCTAGCACATTTCTGGCAAACTTCCAAGCATATTTTTAGTAAATTTCTGGCACATTTCTTGAAAACTCCTGGTAAAATTCTTGAAACCTCATGACATATTTCTTGTAACCTCCTGGCATATTTCTTGTAATCTGCTGGCACATTTCTTGTAAACTCCTGGCATATTTCTGACAAACTCCTGGTACATTTCTTGTAAACTCCTGGCATATTGCTTGTAAACTCCTCACAAACTTGCGTATTTTCAGTAAACTTTTGGCACATTTCTTGTTCACTACTGGTACAATTCTTGTTAACTCCTGACATATTTCTTGTAATCTCCTGACATGTTTCTAGAAAACTCCTGGTACAATGTAAATTCCTGGCATATTTCTTTTAAACTCCTAGCACACTTCTTGTAAGCTCCTGACATATTTAACTCCTGGCATTTTTCTGATATAACTACAGGCATACACCTCAACCTCGTTATAACACGGAACTCCGCGTCCAACCAACGGACCGTGTTAGTTAACCGAATCGTGTTATAAACGCCGACCGTTTTTTGTCACAGATCAACCATTGACACAATGGTGATCAAAAGTTTCCCAAACATGATGATGTGCGGTCCGGTAAATGACCGTATTTCCCGACTAAAATGTGTTTAGAACTAATCAAGGGCAGTAAATACCATAGCCCATCAAGTCAAACAAGTCAGTTTAATCGAAACCAGCTGGTAAACCATGTTTTATATCCAGAAATCGTCCGATCTGACAGCGAGTATGACGCCATTTTGATAGCTGGTTCCCGGCTAACTTTGTTGTAACTGAGCGTCCGGAACCGTACCGAACTACTGTACCGTTAATGCATTTCAATGGTGAAATTACCGGATTAGGGTTCGGAACAGAACAATGATCAACGCTTACAAGAAATTTGAATTACTTCCCTTGAAATGTCTTACCCTTAATATTTTAGCCATTTGAAACGATTTTTAATGGCGCACGTTGGCTTTGAATGATTTTTTTTACCGCGAAAATCGATCTTGAATATGTTTTATCATTTGCTTTTAAGCTGGAATAAATTTGACTTTCTTTTACATGCAGCTCTAGAATTTGAGTTTTATTGCAGTTGCCCGATCACATCATCTGCATCGATGTTTAAAATTTCTGCTGAGCAGTGATCCTTAACAGAGCGTGATAAATATTTTTTTCCGGTTGCGTCACTGAATTCTTAAATCTCTTTATCTCACTAAGCCAACACTTTTGATTTTGCCGATGGCAGTTCATGTTTATCATGCGTGTCAAGCTAAACAAGTTTATATACTGTATATTCAACTCTGCGGGAGGCCTGCAATAAATATTAAACAAGAGGGCCCACAGGGCCCTGGTTCGCTCACACTTCAAAGTTTGAATGAAATTGGCCCAAGGGTACAGAAGGAATTATCGTTTGAAGAATTTTTTATTTTTAGCTCTGGAAGCCATCTTGTTCATTGGAGTGGAATGAGTATTAACTATTTTGGTAGGGAGTCACCTAGGCAACATTCCTGTGAAGTTTTAAATCCAATTGGCCCAAAGGTTTAGAAGGCGTTCGCATTTGAAGCAAATTTACAATGTTTTCTATTTTTAGCTCTTGTGACCATTTGTTAATCGTTATGCTATTTTCCTAGAGGGTCATCTACACAACATTCCAATGAAGTTTAGAAGCCTTCATGGTGAAGTGGTCATGCTACTTGCCTTGTAAACCAGGGTAGCAGGATTGATGCCAGGATTCTCCAGACTTTCAGATTAGTCTTTAAACAGAGGTCCAATAACTGTATGACCTTAGCTGTTGGTGAGACTTCAAACTCAAACACTCACTCTTATGAAGGAACCTATATGCCAAATATGAAGGCTGTATCTTAAATGCTCCAAAAGTTATGACAAAGTAGGTCAAAGGTCAAGGTCTTGGCTCAAAATTTTTGAATGGTTGAGAAAACCTTGTCACAAGGAACATACATGCCAAATATGAAGGCTCTCATATGGTTCAAAAGTTATGATAAAGTAGGTCACAGGTCAACGTCACAGGTCAAATCTTTATATGAGTGGGAAGCCCTTGTCACAAGGAACCTACATGCTAAATATGAAGGCTCTATCTCAAACAGTTCAAAAGTTATGACAAAATAACCTACTGATCTACTTTTTGATTTGACATGACCCATATTCGAACTTAACTGCGATATTGTCCAAATGATCATTCTGAGCAAGTTTTATGATGATTTGACTAAAACTGTGGCCTCTTAGAGTGTTCAAAACGTTTTTTCTATAATTTGACCTGCTGACCTACTTTTTGACCTGACATGACCCATATTCAAACTTGACCCAGATATTGTCAAGATGATCATTCTGAGCAAGTTTGATGATGATCAGACCAAAACTGGGGTCTCTAGTGTGTCCACAAGGTTTTTCAACAATCTGACCTACTGACCTACTTACTGGCCAGATATGACCCATATTCGAAATTAATTGAGATATTGTCAAATGATCATTTTTTAGCAAGTTTGATGATGATCAGACCAAAACTGTGGCCTCTAGTGTGTTCAGAGGGTTTTTCTATGATTTTATCTACTGACCTACTTTTTGGACCGACATGACCCATATTCAAACTTGACTTAAACTTGACTCAGATATTGTCAAGATGATCTTTCTGGGCATGTTTGATGATGATCGGACCTAATCTGTGGCCTCTAGTGTGTTCACAAGGTTTTTATATGATTTGAGCTACTGACCTACTTTTTGACCTGAAATTACCCATATTCGAACTTGACCGAGAAATTGTCAAGACTATCATTCTGAGCAAGTTTGATGATGATTGGACCAAAAATGTGGCCTCTAGTGTGTTCACAAGGTTTTTCTCTGATTTGACCTACTGACCTACTTTCTGACCTGCCATGACCCATATTCGCAGGTGACTAAGATATTATCAAGATGATCATTCTGAGCAAGTTTGATGATGATCGGACCAGAAATGTGGCCTCTAGTGTGTACACAAGGTTTTTCTCTGATTTGAACTACTGACCTACTTTTTGAACTGACATGACCCATATTCAAACTTGACTCAGATATTGTCAAGATGATCATTCTGGGCAAGTTTGATGATGATTGGACCAAAACTGTGGCCTCTAGTGTGTTCACAAGGTTTTTCTGTGATTTGACCTACTGACCTACTTTTTGAACCGACATGACCCATATTCAAATGTGACCAAGATATTATCAAGATGATCATTCTGAGCAAGTTTGATGATGATTGGACATAAATTGTGGCCTTTTGTGTGTTCAGAAGGTTTTTCTATGATTTGACCTACTTTTTGACCCGACAACACCCATATTCGAACTTGACTGAGATATTGTCAAGATGATCATTCTGGGCTAGTTTGATGATGATCGGACCAAAACTGTGGCCTCTAGTGTCTTCACAAGGTTTTTTTTCTGATTTGACCTACTGACCTACTTTTTGACCCAACATGAACCATATTCGAACTTGACCGAGATATTCTGTGGTGGTACAAAATGTGTGCAAGTTTAGTTAAAATCAAATGAGGCAATTTTTGCCGTTTCAGGGGCCATAACTCCGCAACACATGATGGGATATGGCTGGTTCAAGAAAGGAACCCAGAACTCATGGTGGTACAAGTTGTGTGCAAGTCTGGTTAAAATCAAATCATAAATGAAGATGCTATCGTGCGGACAAGACCAAAAAGGGCAATTTTTGCCGTTTCAGGGGCCGTAACTCCGTAACACATGATGGGATATGGCTGGTTCAAGAAAGGAACCTAGATCGCATGGTGGTACAAGTTGTGTGCAAGTCTGGTTAAAATCAAATCATAAATGAAGATGCTATCGTGCGGACAAGACCAAAATAGGCAATTTTTGCCGTTTCAGGGGCCGTAACTCCGTAACACATGATGGGATATGGCCGGTTCAATAAAGGAACCCAGACCTCATGGTGGTACAAGTTGTGTGCAAGTCTGGTTAAAATCAAATCATAAATGAAGATGCTATCGGGCGGACAAGACCAAAATAGGCAATTCTTGCCATTTCAGGGGCCGTAACTCCGTAACACATGATGGGATATGGCTGGTTCAAGAAAGGAACCTAGACCTCATGGTGGTACAAGTTGTGTGCAAGTCTGGTTAAAATCAAATCATAAATGAAGATGCTATCGTGCGGACAAGACCAAAATAGGCAATTTTTGCCCTTTCAGGGGCCGTAACTCCGTAACACATGATGGGATATGGCCGGTTCAAGAAAGGAACCCAGACCTCATGGTGGTACAAGTTGTGTGCAAGTCTGTTTAAAATCAAATCATAAATGAAGATGCTATCGTGCGGACAAGACCAAAATAGGCAATTTTTGCCCTTTCAGGGGCCGTAACTCCGTAACACATGATGGGATATGGCTGGTTCAAGAAAGGAACCCAGATCTCATGGTGGTACAAGTTGTGTGCAAGTCTGGTTAAAATCAAATCATAAATGAAGATGCTATCGGGCGGACAAGACCAAAATAGGCAATTCTTGCCATTTCAGGGGCCGTAACTCCGTAACACATGATGGGATATGGCTGGTTCAAGAAAGGAACCTAGACCTCATGGTGGTACAAGTTGTGTGCAAGTCTGTTTAAAATCAAATCATAAATGAAGATGCTATCGTGCGGACAAGACCAAAATAGGCAATTTTTGCCCTTTCAGGGGCCGTAACTCTGTAACACATGATGGGATATGGCCGGTTCAAGAAAGGAACCCAGACCTCATGGTGGTACAAGTTGTGTGCAAGTCTGGTTAAAATCAAATCATAAATGAAGATGCTATCGGGCGGACAAGACCAAAATAGGCAATTTTTGCCCTTTCAGGGGCTGTAACTCCGTAACACATGATGGGATATGGCTGGTTCAAGAAAGAACCCAGATCTCATGGTGGTACAAGTTGTGTGGAAGTCTGGTTAAAATCAAATCAAAAATGAAGATGCTATTGTGCGGACAAGACCAAAAAGGGCAATTTTTGCCGTTTCAGGGGCCGTAACTCCGTAACACATGATGGGATATGGCTGGTTCAAGAAAGGAACCTAGATCGCATGGTGGTACAAGTTGTGTGCAAGTCTGGTTAAAATCAAATCATAAATGAAGATGCTATCGGGCGGACAAGACCAAAATAGGCAATTCTTGCCATTTCAGGGGCCGTAACTCCGTAACACATGATGGGATATGGCTGGTTCAAGAAAGGAACCCAGAACTCATGGTGGTACAAGTTGTGTGCAAGTCTGGTTAAAATCAAATCATAAATGAAGATGCTATCGTGCGGACAAGACCAAAAAGGGCAATTTTTGCCGTTTCAGGGGCCGTAACTCCGTAACACATGATGGGATATGGCTGGTTCAAGAAAGGAACCTAGATCGCATGGTGGTACAAGTTGTGTGCAAGTCTGGTTAAAATCAAATCATAAATGAAGATGCTATCGTGCGGACAAGACCAAAAAGGGCAATTTTTGCCGTTTCAGGGGCCGTAACTCCGTAACACATGATGGGATATGGCTGGTTCAAGAAAGGAACCTAGATCGCATGGTGGTACAAGTTGTGTGCAAGTCTGGTTAAAATCAAATCATAAATGAAGATGCTATCGTGCGGACAAGACCAAAATAGGCAATTTTTGCCGTTTCAGGGGCCGTAACTCCGTAACACATGATGGGATATGGCCGGTTCAATAAAGGAACCCAGACCTCATGGTGGTACAAGTTGTGTGCAAGTCTGGTTAAAATCAAATCATAAATGAAGATGCTATCGGGCGGACAAGACCAAAATAGGCAATTCTTGCCATTTCAGGGGCCGTAACTCCGTAACACATGATGGGATATGGCTGGTTCAAGAAAGGAACCTAGACCTCATGGTGGTACAAGTTGTGTGCAAGTCTGTTTAAAATCAAATCATAAATGAAGATGCTATCGTGCGGACAAGACCAAAATAGGCAATTTTTGCCCTTTCAGGGGCCGTAACTCCGTAACACATGATGGGATATGGCCGGTTCAAGAAAGGAACCCAGACCTCATGGTGGTACAAAATGTGTGCAAGTTTAGTTAAAATCAAATGAGGCAATTTTTGCCGTTTCAGGGGCCATAACTCCGCAACACATGATGGGATATGGCTGGTTCAAGAAAGGAACCCAGAACTCATGGTGGTACAAGTTGTGTGCAAGTCTGGTTAAAATCAAATCATAAATGAAGATGCTATCGTGCGGACAAGACCAAAAAGGGCAATTTTTGCCGTTTCAGGGGCCGTAACTCCGTAACACATGATGGGATATGGCTGGTTCAAGAAAGGAACCTAGATCGCATGGTGGTACAAGTTGTGTGCAAGTCTGGTTAAAATCAAATCATAAATGAAGATGCTATCGTGCGGACAAGACCAAAATAGGCAATTTTTGCCGTTTCAGGGGCCGTAACTCCGTAACACATGATGGGATATGGCCGGTTCAATAAAGGAACCCAGACCTCATGGTGGTACAAGTTGTGTGCAAGTCTGGTTAAAATCAAATCATAAATGAAGATGCTATCGGGCGGACAAGACCAAAATAGGCAATTCTTGCCATTTCAGGGGCCGTAACTCCGTAACACATGATGGGATATGGCTGGTTCAAGAAAGGAACCTAGACCTCATGGTGGTACAAGTTGTGTGCAAGTCTGTTTAAAATCAAATCATAAATGAAGATGCTATCGTGCGGACAAGACCAAAATAGGCAATTTTTGCCCTTTCAGGGGCCGTAACTCCGTAACACATGATGGGATATGGCCGGTTCAAGAAAGGAACCCAGACCTCATGGTGGTACAAGTTGTGTGCAAGTCTGTTTAAAATCAAATCATAAATGAAGATGCTATCGTGCGGACAAGACCAAAATAGGCAATTTTTGCCCTTTCAGGGGCCGTAACTCCGTAACACATGATGGGATATGGCTGGTTCAAGAAAGGAACCCAGATCTCATGGTGGTACAAGTTGTGTGCAAGTCTGGTTAAAATCAAATCATAAATGAAGATGCTATCGGGCGGACAAGACCAAAATAGGCAATTCTTGCCATTTCAGGGGCCGTAACTCCGTAACACATGATGGGATATGGCTGGTTCAAGAAAGGAACCTAGACCTCATGGTGGTACAAGTTGTGTGCAAGTCTGTTTAAAATCAAATCATAAATGAAGATGCTATCGTGCGGACAAGACCAAAATAGGCAATTTTTGCCCTTTCAGGGGCCGTAACTCCGTAACACATGATGGGATATGGCCGGTTCAAGAAAGGAACCCAGACCTCATGGTGGTACAAGTTGTGTGCAAGTCTGGTTAAAATCAAATCATAAATGAAGATGCTATCGGGCGGACAAGACCAAAATAGGCAATTTTTGCCCTTTCAGGGGCTGTAACTCCGTAACACATGATGGGATATGGCTGGTTCAAGAAAGAACCCAGATCTCATGGTGGTACAAGTTGTGTGGAAGTCTGGTTAAAATCAAATCAAAAATGAAGATGCTATTGTGCGGACAAGACCAAAAAGGGCAATTTTTGCCGTTTCAGGGGCCGTAACTCCGTAACACATGATGGGATATGGCTGGTTCAAGAAAGGAACCTAGATCGCATGGTGGTACAAGTTGTGTGCAAGTCTGGTTAAAATCAAATCATAAATGAAGATGCTATCGTGCGGACAAGACCAAAAAAGGCAATTTTTGCCATTTCAGGGGCCGTAACTCCGTAACACATGATGAGATATGGCTGGTTCAAGAAAGGAACCCAGACCTCATGGTGGTACAAGTTGTGTGCAAGTCTGTTTAAAATCAAATCGTAAATGAAGATGCTATCGTGCGGACAAGAAATTGTTTACGCACGCACGGACACACGCACGGACGCACGCACGGACGACGGACAAAATGTGATCACAAAAGCTCACCTTGTCACTACGTGACAGGTGAGCTAAAAAGTACCGTTATAAACCGTGTTAGCTACCGTATTACCGCAGTCAAAAGTGAGAGGAAAATAAAGTTGTTGTGCTTAAAACCTGATACAATCCATGGATACTATTTATAAATGTTGGTTGGGGAAAATTTGGGGTCCAAACCAAAACCGTGTTATATCCGAATTCGTGCTGTAACGAATCGTGCTATAACGAGGTCCAGGTGTATTTCTGGTTTGTGTTCAAATTTATGTCTCAAAAGCACCATAGATCAGCTTATGATCAGTCCAGTAAGCTTCAATAACATCACTAGAACATGGGCAATTTGCAAACAACAGATCTAGCAATGACCCAGAATCAGTAGTAGGTTTGCTGATGAGCTGTTCACATCCTAACTGTGTATGCATAAAATCTACAAAAGTCAAAGCGGTCATATTTGCATCCAAGTTGAAATCTCCAAGAATAACTAATTTGGCATTCAAATCTATCAATGGCATCAAATGGCATAACATATTATTTTTCAGAGCAGTTTGCGAGCTTTTGGGATACTTGTAGAAAACCACAACTTGAAAAGAACACTTGTAACCTTTCTTTAAAGTAGCCAGCATGAATTCACATGCACTAGAATGGAATTTGTCTATCTTCTGAATTTCTAGACATTCTCTTACATATAAAGCAAGTCCATGATAAGGTCTATTGGCAGTATATTGTTGTGTTTCATCTAGCCTTATCAGCCTGAACCTATTGAGATTAAACTGAATATTCTCATCTCTTGAGCATAGCCTAGTTTCTGCAAAGCCAACAACATCAGCTGATAACACATTTGGTTCATGCTCAATTTCATGAAAATGCTTGTGCAAGGACCTTGCGTTGTTAAACAGAACCTTTATTTTACCAGGATTAACTTTGTAGAGTGGAGTATAACAGAGTTCAAGAAGACCTTCTGTTTGCAACCGCTGCATCTCTACTTTGACCTTTTCATCAACAGCCAAAGCTTCTTCATTAAGATTCAAAATGAACAAATTTTCCAGCTTTCTTACTCTGCTTAAAGCAACATAGTGAATATGTGGTTGTTTCCTAACTCTTGATTGAGACAAGTCCACAACGATTTCATCAACTGTAGACCCTTGGGCTTTATGGACTGTTTTTCCAGCTGAAGGTTTCAAAGGAAACTGAATTCTCTGATAAGTTTTAAAATTGTATATGAATGATCGTTCTATGTCAAATATTGGTGTCCAGGCCTTATGAATGTTTGAACTGTACAAACCCCTATTAAAAGATTTCTCATGTGTCAAACTGCCAATGCTAGGATCATCAAACAAAACCCAAATTATACTTGGTCGATCAGTTCCTTCCATTTTACGTTCAATGTATTTTGCAACACATGTGGATCCATTTGTCAAACCATCCTCTACATTGATATTTACTGTTATATCATAAACCATTCCAACTGCTATTTTCAAATGTTTTTCTAAATTTGCTGTTTTGTTAGAATCTTCTGGAAGTGACTCAATTAGAGTTTTGCTTTTTTGTGCTGAGATGTTAGCAGCAACAACTGTATCATGACAAGGAATAATGATTTTTTCCTCTGATAATCTGCTCAAAACACTATCATTGTGTCTAGCCACAAACTTGTTTTCGGTAAATAAATGAGGAGCCTGTTTTGGATAAGAATCTACTTCAGGATCAACAGTGTGCCTCTTTAGCTCAATTCTGTCATCTTCTGTCAGCTCATTTTGCCTCAGACGATTCAGCAACTGTGCAAAGTGAATATCATCTTTCTGTCTCATGATATCAACAAGTTCATACATTCTGAAATGATCTTTCCATAAATTAGGAGCTAGTGCTAAAGCACCCTTTGATGGATCACTGAATATCCATTTGTCACAAACAGGCATCAGTTGATACAGATCACCAACAGCAATAATGCTTATTCCACCAAATGTTGTTTTTGTTCCTGTCAATTGTTGCAAGCGTGTGTCTAAGAAGCTTAGTGTGCTTGTTCCTACCAAAGATATTTCATCTATAATGATCAATTTCAAATGCCTGTATTTAACTCTGAATGTGTTTAATTCATCAGCTGACAAAAGTTCATTCACTTGTTTAAACTTTTTCAAAAAAAGCTGAAGCAATTGTTACACCATTGATATTGTAAGCTGCTTTTCCTGTATAAGCACAAAGAAGGATTCTGATGTCATCAGGATTTTCTCCCTCTCTAAGATTCAAGCTTCTGTACAAACTTTGATAAAGAGCTTTAATAAGAACTGATTTGCCAACACCTGCTCCACCTGACAAAAAGGCATATAGTGGTTCTTCTTTGTATTTCAGCCAAAAGATAACATGATTGAAGAATTCCCGTTGCTTTAAATTCAAACTTCTGAGTAAAAGTAAATATTGATCTTCTGGCAGTATAACACTGTTAGTTTCAACAGATGGTACTGAACAAGTGGCCTGTATCTCTATACCAATATCATACTGTCTATGTTCTACTACCCTGTCTGGGTTGAAGTGTATGAAAGGCTCTGCTTCTCTTTCACCTTCCTCTTCAGCTTCCCTATTTTCTTGTTCTGTATTTGGAGCTATTTTATCATATGCATCTTCATCTGCTTCTGCCATTTGCCTTGCGATTTCAAGCTCTTCTACATGATGCTCATACTCATTTTGTTTAGGTTCTATGGTAGCTTTCAATGTAATGTAATGTGCTTTAAAAGTGTCAAATGAACCAATCAAGTCTTTTGCTTCATTCCTCCAGGGCATAAAAAGCATAAGTCTTTCTCTGTAATAATTCTCTGGATCTTTCTTTTTATTGTATCTTACATAGCGTATTATCTTGGGTGTTGCTCTGAGTTTAAATCTGGTACCATTTTTGGTCATGCATAACATGTTTGAAGCACAACTTTCAAATCCATCAACCTCATCATCAGCTTCACAGTCATCACTAGAATCACTTGCCGAAGCATCATCTTCATTTTTGTCTTTAGTTTTCTCTGGCAAACTATTTCCTTTAGGATATATGATGTCAACTTTAGAAACATAATCGGCTAGACAGAACTGCTGAAGCTGCCTAGGCCTTTTAGAATATCTTTGAATCATATTATCTGATTCTATGTCAGTTGATTCAGGAGGTAATTCATCTAGAATAGATTTAGGTTTAAGCAAAAACACTCTTTCTTCTGCAGTAGATGTATTGATGAAAACAACATCCCTTGTAGCTTTTGTTAAAGGAATCTGCAAAGTCAGGTATACAGCTTCTTGTGCACTCACTTCAACACAGTTGGAAAAGACATTTCCAATATGTCTGACTTGTTTCTTCAAATCAGAGTTACCTTTTCTAGCTTCCTTTGCTGCTGCTTCAAGCTGTGCGCTCATACCTCTCTGAGATTTACTGATATAACCAACCACGTATGTTGCACAACCATAAGGTTCAAGGATGATCTGAATGTCAAGATTTGCCTTCCAACCAAGGAGTATTTGCTTGTTAAATAAATTAACTCTCATTTCATTTGGCTTGCGCTTCAAGAACATTTTAGCAGTGTAATCTTCAAAGTCCATTTTGACAATTTTCTCCAAAAATTCATCAAAAAGTATTTCAGAGTTATCTTTATACTCATTCATGGTCTTCTGAAGGTTTGAGTATTTTCTTTTGTAATTATCTACGTCTTCATCCAGTGGATGTAACAGCATTGTTCTTGGAAGAGGAGGCAATGGAAACCCGAATCTGCATATTGCATGTCCTTTCTTTCTACAAGACTTTGAATGTTTATGCCTTTGAAGATCTACAAGATCAGCGATGTCATCATCTTCAATGCTGCAAGTTAGATACTGATCTACAAATTCAATTATTTCCTCATCAGATTTTTTTGCCAATACAGGAGAATTCTCAATCCAAACAAGCATATGGATATGAGGAGAACCACGCTGTTGAAATTCGACTCTATAGAAGAAATCAGTAATTTTTCCAACTGGTTGATATTCATTTTTCAGCACTGTATTGATAAATTCCTGTACCCTGTGATCAAAATATCTTGAACATGTAACTGGGTCTTTCTGAACAAGTTTTGTTTTCTCTTGCCATGTCAGAGCCTTGATTTCCTCATCAGAATAATCAACCGCATCATTCAGTTTCGCTAAAATCTTCAAGAGATCATTCCACCTTGTGTCAGCAGCTGATAATGACATAAACCATGTGGGTAAGGAAAGCTGTCTTATCATTGCAAATATATCTTTCTTTCTAGCTTCTAAATAGGCTGGAGAATTTCTAAGCTGACGAAATATGTAATAACCTTCGTCTAATTTTACAAGCTTATCCATGCATGCTGGATCTCTAGCTTCAGCCGCAGTAATTGTCTTCCCTTTGTTTTTGCATCTTCTCAGAGCTAAATTAACTTTGTCACTTATTTGTTTCATTTGTAGTTTCTTATGTTTGAAGAAGATATTTGGGACTGATTGTGCTGCTCTTCTATCAACACTTCGCAACTCCCATTTTACAATATCACTGTAATGAACTGGCGTTTGTCTTTTATCATTATCAAGTCTTCTCTGACCACAGTAAATAGTTGGAAAGCATAAAAATTCAGCATCTTTATCCTGATACAAGCTGAGTGGATGTTGTCCTTCACCTGGTGCAAATGTAAAGGTCTGATCATATTTGCTTTCAACATTAGCATCGTCCACCAAGGTATCTACATTCCCAACATTTTCACCACTATCTATCTCACTGAAACCATCAGAATCATATCCTTCTGTGACCCTTTCTGAATCTAATGCAGAATCATTATCTTGTTTCAGCCCAAAATCATTGTTTCTTTCATTTTCCTTTGACTGTCTATTGCAATCTTCTAAAAACTCTCTAACAGTATCCTCTGCACTATTAGTAACTTCTTGAAACCATTTGTCATCAATGACAATGTCTGATTTTTTATACAGTTCGCTCTTGTTCACAAGCCAATGTAATGCTGTTAAAACTCTAAGTGGTCTTACATTTTCCTTGAAGTCTACCTTTTTGTATGATAATTTCTTCTTAAGCTGAACAGCAACAGTAAAAGTGTCATCCATAGGCCTTGGAAGTGAGTTTACAGTTGGTTGAATATCTACTGGAACATTGATAACATTTCCCTTTATTGAGTATTGACCTCCACGTGGAAGTTCTCTTATCTGCATGAAAGGAATGCGTAATGCAATTAACCTTTCTTCAAGCTGATACAAATCTAACTCAGGTGGTTTGTCTGGCCATTTCATTCCATTTGCTAAGGAAAGTTTAGGAACTTTACCATCCTTTAATGCTGATAAGCATGTATGACAAATCCATTCTTCATTATTGCCTGATATCATTTTTGTGCAGTAATTGTGTTTAAATGTAGCTGATAAACACGTTTTCTTTAGTACTGAAACACTCTTTTGAAACCAAGTTTGGTGGCAACAAGTACAAACATATATGGGCCCTGCAGCAATATTTCTATGAAAAAGATCAATGGCTTCTTCTATACTTTTATACTGTTTACCTGTCTTTACCTCGAATGCATTTATCATTGATTGATTTTCTTCCAGAATCTTACATCTTTTACGGCACTTATGGCTTTCATTTTCTTGTAATTTTCTTTTTTCCTGCCTTGACTGTTGTCTTTTTATCCTTTCACCCTCTTTAATGATTGGATTTCTTCTATACTCTTGCTTTTTGACACATTCCTTTGCTAGAACACCTGGCTTCTGTCTAGACTCCTGCTTCTGAGCACATTCTTTTGCTAAAACACCTGGTTTCTGTCTAGACACCTGCTTCTGAGCACGTTCTTTTGCTAAAACACCCGGTTTCTGTCTAGACACCTGCTTCTGAGCACGTTCTTTTGCTAAAACACCCGGTTTCTGTCTAGACACCTGCTTCTGAGCACGTTCTTTTGCTAAAACACCCGGTTTCTGTCTAGACACCTGCTTCTGAGCACGTTCTTTTGCTAAAACACCTGGTTTCTGTCTATAATCTTGCATTTGAGCACGTTCTTTGGCTAAAACACCTGGTTTATTTCTACTCTCCTGTTTACGAGCACGTTCCTTTGCTAAAACACCTGGTTTAGTTCTAAACTCCTGTTTAAGAGCACATTCCTTTGCTAAAATACCTGGTTTATTTTTACTCTCCTGTTTACGAGCACGTTCCTTTGCTAAAACACCTGGTTTAGTTCTAAACTCCTGTTTAAGAGCACATTCCTTTGCTAAAATACCTGGTTTATTTCTACTCTCCTGTTTAC
Organism: Lucinisca nassula; assembly: GCA_963580285.1. Taxonomy (NCBI): domain Eukaryota; kingdom Metazoa; phylum Mollusca; class Bivalvia; order Lucinida; family Lucinidae; genus Lucinisca; species Lucinisca nassula. The sequence goes on along the minus strand of OY757019.1, from coordinate 7,708,555 downwards.
GAGCACGTTCCTTTGCTAAAACACCTGGTTTAGTTCTAAACTCCTGTTTAAGAGCACATTCCTTTGCTAAAATACCTGGTTTATTTCTACTCTCCTGTTTACGAGCACGTTCCTTTGCTAAAACACCTGGTTTAGTTCTAAACTCCTGTTTTTGAGCACGTTCTTTAGCTAAAACTCCTGGTTTCTGTCTAGCGTCTCTTTTCTGAGCAATTTCCATTTCTTTGAAAGCAACTGATATTCTCTGTTTTCTCTTGTACATTTGGTGGTATAATTTGCGGGTTTTGGTTTTACTGGCCTTCTGAGAAGCAGTTAGACTACTAGCTTTGTATGATTTTTTTTTGTTGCAATGCTTGCTGTCTTGCATTTTGATCCTTAAAATAAGAAACAAGAAGACTTTCTGAAAGATTCTCTGCAGTATGTGCCTTAAGATTCAATTTTACTGTAACAGGTAAAAAGTCAAACTGTGCATTAAAGTCAATTGATAAGCTATCATAAAATGCATACAGAAAGGCTACAACATCTTCCAGTGATGTGAAAGATATTATCACTGATGTTCCATCACATGTCGATAACCCATTTTTTCCATGTGAATGTGAATCAAAGAAATAGAAAACTTCTCCTTTTTTTGCTAAAGCTGAACAAATGGCACCAGTAGTTAAAAGACCAGCTGTGTTATCAATGAAAGCATTCTCTAAAGCAGAATGAAGTGTAGAAAGGCCAGTGACAATTCCAGCTTCAACAAGAATACCACTTATTATAGGCTGCTTTATGACAATAAAATGACTACCTGCAATGTTGAAGGTATCTGGTACTTCTTCTAAGCTCAATAAAGGTTGCACATACTTTCCTTCAGATTTCAACTTATTTATAATTGAACAATATAAGTCATCACCATCACAAAGGATTTTATCTAATAAAGAGGTACAGTATGTTTCAGTGGTAACTGTGTGGGCCAACATACTAAGTGCATTAGCTGTACATTGAAATCCTCTAGATCCAGGTGAAAATCTTCCATCATTTTGGTGAAAAGAACCAAATACCATTTCACGTGAATTCCAAGACTGACATGAAGATCTACTAATATCAGTGTTCTTATTCGAAGCAACACTTGTTATGTCAAACTCTTTCTCAAAAGTAGACAAAGCACTATCAGTTTGGCTAGAAAAGTCTTCAGTATTTTTCTGTTCATTTAAAGTTTGATGACTCTGAGCAAAAGCTGAATCAGATTCAGACAATGTCACAGAAAATGCAGTAAAACTTGCTGTATTTTCGTAAGCTTCAGAAATAAGTTCAGGCAATATTGATGCAATAACTTCACTTCTAGTTTCTGTGGATGATGAAGTAACACAATTATTTGGCAGCTTACTTGGCAGGTTATTTGGCAAATTTTTAGCAGATTTTGAGCCGACAAGTTTGTTAACTTGTCGTACATGTATGTCACGGTTTTCTGTTTTTAACGTGGCCAGCTCCTCAGTCCTGTCAAGTACGTTGTCATATTTACATTCATTTCTGGACATGGCACTTTTATTCCCCTTCTTAGCCTCTCCTTTCTTCCAACACTTTTTTCTAGGCATCTCTTACCTGTAAATACATAAAACAAAATGTGCGAAACTGCATAGTACAAGGACAAACAGGCTGATTAGGATGTTTGTATGTGCAATGGCAATCAGAGTTCTCCTTTTCTAACGAGGTAAACATTTACTGCATGTCTGCATACCTTAACACTTTATCTCCGAATTCAGAAGCCTTGATTGTCTATTGGATAAGCTACTCGCCTCATAAATCAGGGCTCATAGGTTCGACCCTAGGCTTCTCCAGACTTTCTGAGGAGTCTTTAAACTGAGGTCTTGCTCCATATGACCTTAACTGTTGGTTCGATGTAAAACTTACCATCACCTATCTGAGATACTCAAACTGTATTGATATTTAATTCTTCCCATTTGCATAATCTTTACTTTTTATTGGATCAAGCGTTTATGGTCGATCCAGATTTAGTAAAATGGCAAAATCTGGAAAGTTGCGATTGTCCATGTGACCGTCACTGAATCCGGAAAACCAATATGAGCAGGCGCATGACAAAACCATGACCGATGCAACCAGTAGAGACTTAAATCAGCCAGCACACCCATCCTCTGTGACAAGACCTTTTGCTTATGTCTCTTTGCATAAACCGTAGCATGTAGTAGGTACATGTGACAAGCGAAGACTCTGATCAGAATGAGCTGATGAGCAGGCTGATCTGAGTCTTCGCTGGTCACTCAAGCTTTCTTGTATGTTTTGTCACGCACATACTCACATTATGGTTATTAATAGAAGTAGAACAAGAGCACCGCATGCGGGTGCCAACGCTTAGCTGTACTCTGCTTGTCAGTATGAAGAAGTTATATTAAATCTCTGTTGAAAAATATAGGCGCTACAGCAATAACAAAGTTTTTCTATAAATAGCCATAGTGACCTTGACCTTGAAGTCATGACCTTGAAAGTAAAACTAGCTGGAGATATTATCATAGGCAACATTTGTGTGAAGTTATATTAAAATCCGTTGAAAAATGTAGGCGCTAGAGTGATAATGAAGTTTTTCTAAAAATAGCCACAGTGACCTTGACCTTGTGGCCATGAAGCCCTCGAGATATTATCATAAGCAACATTTGTGTGAAGTTATATTAAAATCTGTTGAAAAATGTAGGCGCTAGAGCGATAACAAAGTTTTTCCAAAAATAGCCACAGTGACCTTGACCTTGAGGCCATGACCCGCTCGAGATATCATAAGCAACATTTGTGTGAAGTTATATTAAAATCCGTTTAAAAAATGTAGGCGCTAGAGCGATAATAAAGTTTTTCTAAAAATAGCCACAGTGACCTTGACCTTGAGGCCATGACCTTGAAAGTCAAACTCGCTCGCGATATGATCATAAGCAATATTTGTGTGTAGTTATATTAAAAGCTGTTGAAAAATGTAGGCGCTAGAGCTATGACAAAGTTTTTCTAAAAATAGCCACAGTGACCTTGACCTTGAGGCCATGACCTTGAAAGATAAAGTCGCTCGAGATATTATCATAAGCAACATTATTGTGAAGTTATATTAAAATCCGTTGAAAAATGTAGGTGCTAGAGCGATAAAGTTTTTCTAAAAATAGCCAGTGACCTTGACCTTGAGGTCATGACCTTGAAACTTGTCACAGTAATGCGGGTTGTCATTATGAAGAAGTGGTGTGAGTTTGAAGGCAATACATGAAGTAATGGTGGAGATATTTAAAATTGTCAGTTTTTGCATGACGCAGACGACGATGACGCAGATGAAGGAGCTATGACAATACCTCTATCTTTCTTGCATTATTTTTATGCAGGTCAGAGCTATCTTTTGTATCTTGGCAGGCTACGTATGTTGAATTTTGCAAACGATCAGAGGCCGTCTGCTCAGCCGGCAATGAAACCAAATAGGCTTGTGACATGGACTCGCACCATTTTGCCTGGGCAGGCTTAGATCCTCTAAGCGGTTTACCAGTACCTGTGTGCGGTCCATTTCAGCTCGGCGTGGAAGCATCAAGCGGTCCGTCCCGATGGGCGGGGGCAGGTGGACTGTGCTCATGCACATGGCCATTGGCAAACAGAATTTTCATAATCAGACGCCACTCAACGAGGTGTCTGATCAGATCTACTGTGCCTACTTAAACGAACAGTCCGATTCTCAGTTCATGACGATCGATCCACCAGTACTCTCAGTACTTTGATTCATTCTGAAACCAAATGTCTCTTGCATGTTGCACAATTCCTTATCATTGCACTGTAAACAAAATTTGAGGCTTCTAGCTTATATAGCATCATTGAAACCCTTTAGGGAAACATCAAAGTATAGATTATTTTTCTAGTCCGTCGTTTGTTTGTATTTGGGTCTAATGGCCAAGTCAACACTATTTTAGTTATGTTTTTGCAGGTCAGTTCACCTATCCAAACTTTGCCTGGGCAAGCTTATTTTCTTTTCTACCGTTTTATGGTCTTCTAAAGAATATTTCACTTATTGCAAATAATCAAATAATGCATTCATCAGTGGTGTGTGACACCCTTGGGGCTTGAAGAAATAGATAGGCTGCATGAATGGATGGGGGCCGTTAAGATTGGAGTATATGGGGAGAAACAAAAATGAAAGAACAAAAACAAGCAAGAAAAAACGTCCATTAAGACATAAAGTTATCAAAATTACATAGAACACCAACACGGCTGCAAGAATATCGGGCAACCAGCGGCTATGCACTCAAAATCCTTATGTGAACTTCAGGCCATGGCTTATGAGGCCTAAAAGATGTCAACAAATAGGTGAGTGTTCCTGATTAATGATTTTTAGTCAACTTTGTAAACGTATTTTGAAAAATCCGACAATGCTATTCTCAACCAATTTCATTTCTGCATCAGAAAAAAGGGGTGTGGCCATGAAAAGGCATGTGGTCATTTTTTTTTACTTATTTCTGCCGGAGGAAGGGTGCCAGATATTTCTGTTTTTACCTGTTATCTAGTGCAATTTTCAGCTACTGGGGCTATGCAAAACTTTACTATCATGTCAAATTAGACATCATGAAATACATAGGCAAAACTTTCACAGTTTGAACCCAGGGACTTTAATATTTGTGCCGATTATGACTTACGAGGCTGATTACCCCTTACGAAAATATTACCCCTTACTGGCACAGGAAAAGCCTGCTAATGGGTGTCTGAATACAGTCCGCTTCTTCATTCAGCAACTGGAACAAATCTTGCAAAAATTCTGCAGCTAATGCATTTCTACATTGAAATAATTCAAATAACGTCTTATTTGACATGATAGCTAAGTTTTGCATAGCCCGGTAGCTGAAAATTGCACTAGAAAACAAGTAAAAACCGAAATATATGACATCCTTCCTCCAGCAGAAATTAAATTAAAAATCCACAACTTGCTTTTTCATATCCAAACCTATCTTTTCTGATGCAGAAATAAAAGTTGTTGAGAATAACGCTGCCCGATTTTTCAAAATATGTCAACAAAGGTGACTGAAATTCATCAATAGGGAACACTCACCAATTTGTTGACATTTTTAAGCCTTGTAAATCATAGCCGGGAGTTCTCGTAAGGATTTTGAGTGCATAATGGCCGGCTACCCCTTACGAGTCTACCAGACGTGACCAAAGTTGAGGCTTCTAGTTTTAATTGTTTCTGTAAAAATGTTTATTTAGCAATAAAAATGTATTAAAAGAAATTATGATTAAAAAAGACAACAATTACCAAGGATGTTCAACAAGATATTTCCGATCACTTGCAAGGAATAGCCACCTCTTCTACTAAATGTCAATTATTGATCTCCTAAAGTCTTCACTACTCCACAATCATTAAACACAAAGTTCATATAAAAACACAATTGAAGTAAAGTTAAATAAACGTCCAACAAATTGAATCTTGTACACTTTTTACCTAAAACAGAAAAACATAGAAGTATACACAGCCAATATGTATTAACTCTTTCCCTGATGATGGAACAGTTGATGCTTTTACAGCACACCCATACTGAAAACAGTGAGAACAGCATGAGCAACTTCATATTTTCTCAATGTTTTCAATCCTTTTCCAGAATTTATCAGGAAAAGAGCCAATACATGCTAAATTGTAGATTTGCTGATTAAGGAAAAATATCAAGCTTACTGAAGACAAAAAAAAATCACAAAGGCTTTCCTGACAAGCTCTTTTGTCAGTTTGCTGGAATTGCGGTGAAGTTTGAATACTCATTAACTCCAGGTTTAAGCTCCCAGTAGGGATTGCTGACCATTCCAAAGTGGATTTCCTTTGCAATCTTTTGTATGGTAATTGGCATTATATGTTGGTATTATAATATTTAGTATTGTGTTTGCCTTCATGTTACTTAGTCTTCTGCTTCTATCAGTGGCACACTACTGTGGTGTGTTTTTTCGGTTATTTTCAGAGATATTTTTTATTGATTTGAGCACCCTAAATATCTAATTCACATTGTTAACAAATTAAAGAAATAAATGAATCTGTACATAAAATACTTTCCATAGTGATCAAGAAGGCGGTTACATCCCAGAAAGAGACCCATTTACCAAATAGGTGAAGACAGACTGCTACAACTATTTAGCCATTATAAATGTATAAATGAATAAATTCATTTTGCTAGCTTATTTGGAAAATACCCTAGCAAATAATGTCATCATGTCAGATGATCATTTTGAATTTATCATTATTAAAACAGGTTTTCAAAGTTCTTATTTTAAAAACATACAGAAAATGCTAATCTTCACCCATGGCATATTACCTGGTACATATATAAATATCTCTTCCATGAAGACACTTCATGGTCTGTTATAAGAAAACATGTACTAAATTGTTGATAAAATAAGTATTGCAATTCAGATACTCTTAACTGTGCATCCAATTATAGATATTTGTTACAAATCTTAACTTTTGAAGCGACAGTGAATTAGTTGATATAAAAAAAAATGGAAGAGATATTTTAGGGTTGATGTGGATTTCACTCGGGTACGACATTTTTTGACATGGTTCTGATGTTCATATAGAAGCCTCTGTGGTTTTGTGGTTAAGCTTCGACTAGCCTGATAAACCAGGGGTGCTGGGTTTGATTCTTGGTTTCTAGACTTTCTAATGTTCATATTCAGTCAGCATTATTTCTTCTTCCATTTCAGACTGAAAAAATGGTCTTCTGTTCATCATCTTCTGTCTTAATCTACCGGCCCCGATAGCTCAGTTGGTAGAGTGTCCGCTCCGGGGAACGGGAGGTCTCGGGTTCGATCCCGGGCCGCGACATACCAAAGTCGTTAAAAATGGTACTAGCTGCTCCTCGTTTGGCACTCAGATTTACGGGGTAGAGCTAGGACTGGTCGATCCAGTGTCAGGATAATGTGACTGGGTGTGGTATCATGTAATGTGTCTGGGACATGATACTTCAGTGAGGCAGCACTATAAACGTGAGCATTGAGCTCCCTGTCGCAACCAGACACCGTCGTGATATGACTGAAAAATTGTTGAAAGCGACGTTAAACCCGAATTCACACACACACACACACACACACACACTGTCTTAATCTGAAACGAGACACAATTTGTTTGATTCCTGTCAACACTCTATAGGTCAATTTGAAGACATTGCTTCCAATTTTGTGGGACTTTTACTCAACACTGAGGTGAAATGTTATCTCAAGCCATGTCAATGAATCCAACACGGATGGTCCAACTTGCACCGCTTTTCATGGGCAGACTTAGATTCTCTTTAAGCTGTTTACCAGTACTCATCTGTGGTTGATTTTAGCTCCGCTTGGAAGCATCATGCAACCCATCTATTTCTTAAAGGCCCAATGGGTGGGGTTGGAAAAGAGACACACTATACTGAACCAAAGATCAAGGCTGAAAATCTTGCCTAGCCCCTGGCAGCCATGTATTTAATGAAGGTTTCTTATCATAAGGACCAAGAATGTATATGGTTTAGGGGTGGGTATCAAAACGGTTTGTGAGTGACAAGGCTATTTTATGAAATAAAGGGGTGAAGAACAGCCCCTTTGAACCCCAAAAGTTGGTGTGCCAGAATGTGTCTAATCATAAGGAACAAGAATATATATGATTGTGGGATGGTGATCTGAATGGCTCTATGATATATGGCATTTAATGAAATGGTGGGGTACACCTGCCCCATAAAAAAAGACCCCAGGGTTGGTGTGACTGAATGGGACTTACCATAAGGAACAAGAAAATATATGGTCAAGGGGTAGGGATCTAAACGATTTCTGTGATATACAGCTTTTTATGACGAGGAGGGGTGGGGCATGACCCGGGACATGACCCCGGGGGCCCAGTGTTGGGGTCACTGAATGAGTCTCATCATAAGGAACATGAATATATATGTTTAAGGGGTGGAGTTCTGAACAGTCTCTCAGTGGAGGGGTGGGGCATGGCCCAAGCGCACCTGAGAGACCTATAGGTTGGTACCATTCAATGTGTCTTATCATAAGGAACAAGAATATATATCATTTAGGGGTTGGGATCTGAACGGTGTCTGAGATATTGGGCCATTTTTGAAATGGAGGGGGTGGGGCATGGCCAAAACACACCTAAGGGACCCACAAGTCGGTGCCACTGAATGCGTCTTACCACAAGGAACAAGAATATATATCGTTTAGGGGTGGGGATGTGAACAGTTTCTGAGATATTGTGCCATTTTTGAAATGGAGGGGGTGGGGCATGGCCCCAGCACACCCAAGGGATCCACAGGTTAGTGTCACTGAATGCGTCTTATCACAAGGAACAAGAATATGTATGGTTTTGGGTGGTGATTTGAATGGTTAGCAAGATATATGGCCTTTTCTGAAATGAAGGGGGTGGGGCATGGCCCCGGCACAACCTGGGGGACCCACAGGTTTGTGTCACTGAATGCGTCTTATTAGAAGTAACAAGAATATATATGGTTTGAGGGTGGGGATCTGAATGGTTTGCAAGATATATGGCCTTTTCTGAAATGAAGAGGATGGGGCATGGCCCCGGCACAACCTGGGGGACCCACAGGTTGGTGTCACTGAATGCGTCTTATCACAAGAAACAAGAATATATATGGTTTGGGGGTGGGAATCTGAATGGTTTGCAAGATATATGGCCTTTTCTGAAATGAAGAGGGTGGGGCATGGCCCCGGCACAACCTGGGGGACCCTCAGGTTGGCATAAAAGCATATGGCTGAAAGAAGTTTACGCAAGGAACATTTCTATAAAAAACTGTCTAAATATTTGCAAAGGCTTGGCAGTTAGTGCCATTTTTCAATTTTCCCCATTAAAAGTCAATGGAAACCCTAAGTTGCCATAGCAACCAAAATCAAAAGCCGAATTTCATAAAAAACACAAATCCTCTTGAGGCTAATATGGAGAATTTTTTCAGTAAGTCTCAGCCTCATAGAGCATATGGTTTCTGAGGAGAAGATTTTTAAGTATTTTTTTCTATTTGTTTGCATTTTGGTTTCCATGGCAACCAATAAAACTGAGCAGTAGGCCTAAAATCATATGGCAGATACAAGATTGCTTAAGGAACATTTCTATGAAAATTTTGTCCCAATATCTGCAAAGGCTTGGCAGTTATTGCCATTTTTCAATTTTCCCATTATAAGTCTATGGGAGCTCTAAGTTGCCATAGCAACCAAATTAAAAAGCTGATTTTCATAAAAAACACAAACTTTCAATCCCCCAGCCCAAGGATGCTACAGATAAAATTTGGGCTGAATCGGTCCAGTGGCTTCAGAGAAGAAGATGTTTGAAAGTGTTGACGACGACGACGACGACGCCGGACAACTGCCTATCCTATAAGCTCCCCCGGAGCCTTCGGCTCTGGTGAGCTAAAAACTTTGACGTAAATGTCAAACTTCGACGTAAATGTCGAACTTCGACATAATGGTCAAAGTCACTGGAGCGCAAAATATAGGTCAAAGTCACCAGGTCAAGGTGCTTACAAAATGAGAAGGTCTATGAGATGTTTCATGTAAGGTTTGATGGTAGCTGAGGTCTATAAATAAAAACTTTGACGTAAATGTCGAACTTCTACGTAAATGTTAACAGACGGATGGATGAACGGATGGATGCACAGACGGAAGATCGGACGCCTATGTCGCACCCTGCTACAAGCAGGTGCGACAAATAATGAACAACCCTGTAAAGCCCAGTTTTCTCTATATCAAGTGGGATTTAGAGGGGTGTTCATTTGATGTACGTGTTAACGTAATGTAACGGGAAATAAGAAATATGATCCCTTGCCTATCCTTGTAACGTCTCTTAAATTGAGTTAGGTGACTTACCAGCCAAATATTGGTAACAATACTGTTTACAGTTTTATCAACAGGGAACCCATCAATTGGAACTACAGCATAATCCGGGATACCTCGGGCATTCAGCTGCAACACTTTACCTACAGAACAGAAGAATAAAACAATTATAATTCAGCAATTTACCAGAATGCCACTTAATAGAATCATTCTCACCACCTGCATAAGTGTCCATTTTGATACTTAGCTGGTTTTCATTTTTTTTTTCTTATTTGGGGGTGGTGGGGGTTAATTGCCCTTTCAAGATTATTTCTGAAAATTAAATCGCCAGAGAAAACCATTTTCTTGCACACCAGAAAAGGAAATCTGTGATTTTACCCTGGGATAGAAATTTGTTCTGACCCTGGTGTTCCGACCCCAAATCGAATAAAATCGCACGCTTGATAAATGCACTGGTTGATTACAACCTCATGCGCGGAGTAGTCATGCCTGACGTCACAAAACATTCTTGTTGTGTCATCACAAAATGGCGGACGTCGGTAACCGAAGTGACAGCAGCATTAAAAATTCGCAATAGAAATGGAAGGTATGCAAGAAAAAGATTCCTATATGGGTGGAAGGGGAGGATAGAAAAACCCGTCCCTCGGGATCACTGTCCTGCATCACTCGGCAAGCCTCGTGATGCCTGACAGTGACCCTTGGCATGGATTTTTCCATCCACCCCTCACACCCATATAAGATTCTTATATTCTTTCCATTGCAGAACTTGGTATCTCACTGTGACAACTTTTATCTAGAAAATAGCTTAATCCTTTTCAAACCAAGGAGGCCAAGATTAGACCCTGCATTTTGACAATATCCAATATTATGGGGTTTCTAGTCAAAAATGGGTCACATTACACAAACACGCCTATACAAATACATTGCCACCTTTATCGCCGAAAAAAATGAAAGTTTAAGATGAAAAATTGTGATATTTTTCTTATTTCTGCTCAAAATATAGATTGTGGGCACTCGTTAAAACCGCCTCGATGCACTTGTTAGAACCGCCTCATCGAGGCGGTTCTAACGAGTACCCACAATCTATATTTTAGAGCAGAAATAAGAAAAATAAGGTATACCCCCGGAAACCCCAGTTTTACTAAATAAAACTGGGGTTCAAGGGGGTCAAAATTATATAGGCGTGTTTTCGTGATGATTAACTGAATTTTTCAAATAAACTCCCAAGTTAATTTAAAGGGTCTCCATTGCCTACTGGGAAAGTGTGCTGTCTTTACTCATTAGGTCTCTCATAGCTGTAGGTTCAAGACTCACTCTGGTCACATGTGAGTTGACAACAGATTCTCAAGGTACTCCAGTTGTGACCCACCTCTGATAAAAGATTGACTTGAAATGAAGGAAATAATCTTGAAAGGACCATAAATTTAAACCCAAAATTCCGGATTATGTCTGCATACCTTCACAAAATTCTTTCCTGTCAATATTTTTGATAATTGTTTCTTTCCTGTGGCAATTTAAAGGTGAAAGAATATCAGCCAAAAAATGTGGGATGTCTTCCTTTTTGGCATGAATAACATGCAATTCTGAAGGGATGAGAACCCTGATAATATTTGAGTTAGATGAACTTATTTCAATACTTAAGCTATTCTAACCCTTCAGATGCCAAGAAAAATTTATGTCCTCTGCTGAACATATAAAGTTCTTTAAAAAAATGCATGCAGGCAATCAGTGTGGACCCCGATCAGACTGCTCCAAGAGGAGTAGTATGATCTGGGTCCATACTGTTTGCAACAATAACTTTTCAAGTAACCAGCAGACAAAAAAGTCGACTGACTTCTAGGAATTAATATTTAGGTCAGATAAACTTTACCAAAACTTTTAAATTTTTAATGAAATCATGACATGTTGACACAGAGCCGTAATGACTTGACTATCTTACCTCCATTTTCTTTAATGAAACTGGCAAGAACAGTCATGCTTTCTTCTTCAAAGCCAAACAACATAAATGATTTCCCACTGAACACTCCACCCTCTATCTGGGTACCTGTTGGAAGAACAACAGCACTGTCAAGTACAGAGAAACTTGGATAGCTCAAACATCGATGGCTGGTTTAACACAGCTGTTTCAAAACCTGTTCTTGAGACCACAGGAAAAATTTCCTTTTGCTGCAGATATTAATATATAAGTAACAATTTTGGAGGAACTTTCTTAATTTACCTTAAAAATGTTTGTTGTGTGTACTCATTAGAATCACCTTAATGCGGCGATTCTAATGAGTACACACAACATACAGTAGAACTTTGATGGCTCGAACACCGATGGCTCGTTTATCATGGATGTGTCAAACCCATTCTTGAGCCCCTAGCGAAATCCTCTGCATAAGAAATAGTGGGGGATAATTCAGGAGATTTTAGTCTTTTATCTTGCAAATGTATGCAAATGTACGCTGCCCCCCACTGCTTATTTCAGAAAGGGACATTTGTCCCCCAGATAGACCCCCCCCCCAAGCTTATTTTTGGTATGGACATCTGCCCCCCAGTGCTTATTTTACAGGTGGACATTTGCCCCCCACTGCTTATTTCAGAAAGGGACATTTGTCCCCCAGATAGACCAGGGCTAACACAAAGGAGGAAAACAATGTATTTATTGGTTTATTATCATCAGAAATACAAAATGTTAAGCAATAAATTACTCCATCTATATAAATATGAATCCCGTAATAACCTGCTGTTATGGACAACCCCTACGTTAGAAAGCAGTATGGATCCCGATCAGATGCCATATCTGATGGGGATCTATACTGTTTGTCATGCAATTTAAGTTAACAAAAATATACCAAGAATGTGATGGTTAATAGTCAACACTGGGAGATTCTTAATTTATTCAGCAGGATAAGGGTTAAGCAAGTCAGCTACAGAACCATATATTGAGTTTGTGCCTCACTGAGGGTCCAGTGTCAGACGTCTATACTCAAGTGGTTTTTACACTGGATACACTGATGGTTAATTCTTGAAAAAATTGAAATGATCTTGAATGGGCTGTAAAACTTTAACCAAAATGTTATCATGTAATTTATGTAGCTATATACAAGTCTGTGTAATGAATATACTTGTCTAGCCAGGTTGGGGGGCAAATGTCCCTTTCTGAAATAAGCAGTGGGGGGCAAATGTCCACCTGTAAAATAAGCACTGGGGGGCAGATATCCATACCAAAAATAAGCTCTGGGGGGGCAAATGTCCGGGTCGCATTTTCAACTGGGGGGGCAAATGTCCATTTTTAGATTAAGTCATTGGGGGGCAAATGTCTTGGGGGGCTAACGTCCGGAGACCAGTATCTCATTATGCCTCCTGACAGTATCTTCAGTGGCCTCGAACTACCCCTGTCTCGAACAGATTTTCGAGGTCCCAAAGAAGTTCGAGCCATTGAAGTTCGACTGTACATGTTTAATGAGTACATTCAACAACTTTTAAATTAAAGAAAATCAAATACATGTGTATATCCCTATTATGCCTCTGATTAACCCTTGACCTGCTGAATATTTAAATATGCCACACCCACTACTGATTATCAACCAATCAGATTACTCGATGCAAATCATTGCAACAAATTCAAGGACTGGATGGCAAACAATGGAGATCCTGATCAGATGGCTTCTTCAGAAGCCATCTGATCTGGACCTTCATTGTTTGAAAGATAAGACATATCCAGGCTCAGCAGGACAAGGGTTAACCCTCAGTGGCTCCAATTACCCCTGTCTTAACCTTTAGCATGCTGTAGGCGCATTCGTGCGCCCGTGAAAATGTAATGGCGCCACGCTGTAGGCGCAATCGTGCGCCGAAATTGACTGGTGTGCTTGGTGCGACTCATAGAAAAGGAGGAACTCTCGTTTTTCGGTGCGGTTTGGCATTTCAGTATCAAATAACATCCGGACATCGATGAAAAAAAAAACTTGCCGTTTCGATGTTTTTGGATGGATTTTCTTCGGGTTTTCTGGGTAAGGATGCAATTTTTTTGAGGAAATCGCTACTTTTTGACGAACTTGATCTAATCGAGCCCAAAATACGCTCTGAAAGGGTGTTTTAAACGATTTTTCGACTCAGTCAGCTGAGTGACAGTAGGCTACTTTCGTTTTCCATATGCTTTGAATGGTGGAGAAATCAAGAAAAATACGGGTTTTTGCGTGTTAAAAGTTGCTGAAAATGGTAGTATTTGATAAAAACAATTCAGTGGGACGGAGTATCGATAAAAAAATTAATTCAGCAGGGTAAAGGTTAAACAAATCTTCAGTCCCAAAGGTGTTTAAGCCTGTTTGACCATATTAGTGACTTCTGCTTTTCTATCTTTTTAAAATCAACAAACCCTCACGATTTCCTGTACTGCTTGCAAAATACTGCCTTTTTCTTTGTTTTGTATGTTAAGCTAGTCAGTTAACCCTTGTCCTGCTGAATCAATTAATTTTGCCAAACCCTATTCTGAATATCAACAAATCAAATCATTCAATATAATGTATTCATCCGAATTTGCAAACTGAAATAAAACAACAGTGTAGAATCTGATCGGATGCTATCTTTACATTTTTCAAGCAAGCCTTGAAATATTTCTTGCCGTTACAATGACTGATGTTTAATAATCACCTCTCACCTGAATTAAACTGAATAAAAATGCATAGATAATATGGAAAAATGATATTTTTAATGTAAAATTAATTTTAATTAATAATATACCTACCCATCACTACAATTATAGCCTTTTCACCAGACGCAGGTCTGGGACAGTCTGACACAAAAAAAATCTAGCCAGAAATGCCACCGGCATGTCCCTTTTCCCGTGACCTCCCCAGCGTCGAGTCCTGATTGGTCGCTGATGTCACATGACCTATCAGACCAATAGGCAGACGATACAGGTCACGTGACCGTGATTTTCGCGCCGAGAAGATCATTATTTCTTTCAGGAAAACAAATATTTCAGGCGGGGCTGGGAGGCGGGACATACCATTGTAGTGATGGGTAGGTATATTATTAATTAAAATTAATTTTACATTAAAAATATCATTTTAATATCAAATATAACTACCCATCACTACAATTATAGCCTGAATTCAAAGCAAGTGGAGGGTTGGATGAAAAATAAAGTTACACATACCTAACTCCTCCAACCTTGGTTGTTTATACCCCTTTTAAAACCATCCAATGATGGTAATGTAAGAGAGTATCCACCATGACTGCAAGGGATCCAAATCCAAAATTCACAAGTGGAGAAGATAAATGGACAGGAACCGGAGTCAAAATAGAAGGTTCACACCTATTCAAACAGGCTAACAAACAACCAAGGAAAATAAAATCCCAAAATAAGTGCTGCTCATAATAGATTGAGAAGCTACTAAACTACCCAAGGAATGAGTACCACTACGAATGGGAACCAAGCACCTTAGGTGAAGGGATGAAAAGTAGCGTTGGAACATCCATTACGCAGTAAGAAAAAACATTCTGAAGAAAAAACGGAGTTCCAATATGCCAAAAATGTAGAAGGTTCTAACCTCATTCTGTATTCTGAATGATAATAGGGCAGAAGTGAAATTAGCATATACTGGTAGAAGCTTTATCACTTTACAAATCCACTTTGCAATCAAGGATGGTTAGAAATATATCCAAAACCCCTTGATTGAAAAGAAAAAATTCTCATGATAATCTCGAAACGTTTTAAAAATTCTAATGTATACAAAAAATTCACATTAGCCTACGATCCACGAATCCTGGAAATGACAGGACAAATAATAGTTTCAGACAAGGTTATTTATAGCCTGAAACAAAAATAGGTTGAATGAGAAGAGAAAAAGAAGTCATTGTTCTTCTCATACCTGAAAACAACCCTCTGTAATTGGCAAAGCATGACTATAACTTCTACGAACTGAAGCAAATGTCAAATGAAATACAGCTTGACTATCAAATGAATAAAAGAAGCTGAATTCACCGGATCATAAGGTGGTTTAGAAAAGACCACAATACTCATGCAAGATTCCATTTGGATACAAAGTCCTGGAAACCTGTCGGCATAGTGAAAAACCCCTTTAATAAGCTGGTGATGGTAGGGTTTAATGAAAAAGTGTGAAGCCGACTAAAATTTTAACATGTTCGAGATTACTGATCTGTACCCTTCTCTTAGATGAAATAGAAATTGAAGGGTAGAGAACAGACAGAAAAAGAAAACCGGTAAAAAAAACCTCCCTAGAGGAATTGTCTGGATTTATTTCCCTTTTTCTACACCAACTAGAAATTATCTTCCATCTTCCAGAGTAAAACTTGAGAGTGGAGATCTTTCTATATTTGAAGATACACTCGGCAGAGAAACCAGAAAAGTGTCTACCTCTGGTTTGATTCCTGACAACATCTGGATATGTAAGTAAAGCATTTCTGGATTGAAATGGAATGCTTGACCCACACCTTTTAGATATTTGATCTGGAACTACTGGAAGACGGGTTGCAAGTCTTGAGACTAGGCTCAGAATGACTAAAAAACCAAGATCTCTGAGGCCATAGGAGGCGTAATCAGAATGGCTCGGCTTTTGGACGCTTGAATTTTTACCTAGAACTAGAGGAATTCAGTTGAATGGTGTAAACGCATATGTAAAAGATTCCCCCAATCTAGAGATTTTAAATCAACTGCATGTTCCAGGTGATCTGAAACTTGAAACACAAAGGAAGTTGATTGGAGAACCCAGATGTTTGGACATTTGATTAAAAAAGGTCCAATAAAGGTTCTCTCCATTTGAGAAAACGCCCTGCAGAGAACGGATGGTGAACTGGTCTATAGGGGCGATCCCAATGACATAATCTGCCTGGAGGTGTCCGACAAGGATAGACACACCTTCCTGAAGACACCAAGTTATAATCTTCCATGTAAAAGCCAACAGGGAAGAGTAAAGAGTCACTCCCTGATAAGTAGAAAAAACTACACTATTCATTTGTCTGGAGTAACAATAATGAAGGTGTTCCTCAGTTTGGAGCTATGAAGAACTGATAAACCAAGGAAATTTGTCTGAAGTTTCAGAAAGTTTATACACATATACATATATACATACATATACGCATACACAATACACACACATATATATATATATAGCCCCGCCTAATATAGGCCCCACGTTCCCTGAACAACTAATCCTTGAGGTTCAAAGTGGGAAACCAACCTGAAAGGCTGGCATGCGAACAAACAAATAGGGAATAGTCTCTAAAAGAGGAGACCCCATTTGATACTGAGGGATTCATAAATCGTAGAGAGCAATCTTGATAATGGAATTTATTGCTCCTATAGACCGTATGGTATTTCCAGTGATAATATTAGCAAAAAAAAACTGGAAAGGTCTAAGATGAGATTGTCCAGGGAAAAACTGGATCCAATTACTAAGTTCTAAAAAAGGGAAACAAACCCCTGACATAAATCGAAAGTTTTTCGGGGCGAGAAAAAAAATTTGGAGAAGTATCTTTGAGGTAGAGTCAATTTCAACTTCTCGATAAAGTGTATTAAATCTAAATTCACAATAACCTGTACACGTTAGGACAAGGTATGATAAACAGTATCTGTAAAAATGATGACAAAACCCATCATCGGAACACTACACGAGATTGGGGCCTAATTCTATGATGAGAGCTGCTTAATTAATTTCCATTAAGTTGGTGAACAGGGAAAAACATTGATCCGTTGACAAATCCAACAAAGGAAAGGCAACGGACTGATACACAAAAATTCCATCCAAGGTGAAACAAAGGTATTTGCGTAATGACCTATGGATGGAGATGTGAAGGCTAGCGACCTTTAAAACTACGGAAATCGTCCCCGAATTTGGGAAATTTGACCTGACTAATCGAGGACGAAGTTTCCATTTTGAGACGATCGACTCGCATCATCTTGTTAAGTGTGAGAAGTCGATGATGAGTCGATTTTCCCATTTTCTTCTTTTCTTTTCATTGATCCGTTGACAAATCCAACAAAGGAAAGGCAACGGACTGATACACAAAATTCCATCCAAGGTGAAACGAAGGAATTTGCGTAATGACCTATGGATGGAGATGTGAAGGTAAGCGTCCTTTAAAACTTCGGAAATCGTCCCCGAATTTGGGAGAATTGACCTGACTAATCGAGGACGAAGTTTCCATTTTGAAATGATCGACTTGCATCATCTGTGTTCAGTGTGAGAAGTCGATGATGAGTCGATTTCCCATTTTCTTCTCGACCAGAAAGATCCGCCTGTAGAAGCCTGGGGAAAGGAGAAATTTTTCTACTTACACGGCTTTCTTTTGGAGAAGAACCCTTCCTCTTCCAATAAAAAGATTTCTTTTCTTGATACTATTTACCAGAAATAGTATTTGCATGTGAGAAAGAGAAAGGATTCCTAACGAACTCAAACCAGTAACCCTTTCTCAAAACTCATAAAACTCAAAATATATTTAATAAAAGAAGCCAAGGCTTGATAGAACTGAAAAAGCTCGGCTCCTACTGGGAGAAGATGAAGAGGAGGGGAAGGAAGAAAGTCATTTGTTAGACTTGTGTCTTCCTCTATTGGGAGATTTCGTTCCAGTCCGACCTCTGGAACGAAAGGACCGTGTACCCTGATCTGAGAATGATCTATTAGTAGACGAGGACTGATTGAGATCTTCTAGTCGAGGGTGATAAGCACTAAAAAGTCATCGGAAGTAGTCGAAGAGCGTCTCTTGGTTGCGGTACCTGTACTTGATACGCTCTCCGAAGACTTCAAAAAAGACGAGTGCCCACGGTCTTGAAGCTTGATTCTGAAAACGTTGGGAAGACATGGTCCGCTTGTAGTTTTAGAATCAAGAGGCGCTGAGGCTCTAAGTTTTCATTTACTATGCTCAGTAAAAACTGAACCAGTTATCAAGAGCAGAGTTGCGCCAAACATGCAACATGGTGGTAGACAGCCATGGCATGTGAAAAAATGACCGGGAAATAAACAAAAGCATTAGAATAGCAGCTATATGGTCGGAATGCTCTTGTTTGAAGGCAAAGTGGGTAGAATCAGAATACCAGACATAATGAGAACCCACTTAATAATAGTCCTGGTAAGAAGCTCCAATGTTAGAGCGTCGAAACAGGAAGTAATGCCAATTTCCCTGACGTCATATATACAGAGACTGAATCTGGGTCGAATTTTGGAATTTCATAAGAACAAAAAATTGATGTTTTTTGTTGTTAGAACCAATGTTCCAAGTTCTTTTCACGGGTGCCCCCGGTCTTGAAGCTTGATTCTGAAAACGTTGGGAAGCCATGGTCCGCTTAAAGTTTTAGAATCAATAGGTGATGAGGCTCTAAATATGTCCTTCTCATAATCGCTAATTAGTAAGGACGAAAAAAGACCAACCTCTGAGTATTGATATATCCCCAGAGGATAATTCACTAGGCCCAGATTCAGCTCTAGGGGCAAAACACTCGAGGCTCAATTAAACTTCCCCAGTGTTAGGCCCTTTATTGTGTAACGTGCACTGAACATGCGAAATTGCCGAATCAAAATTGAGCATTCAAGGAGCCGTGTCAAAAACGATCAAGGCCGAATCGACCCAAGGCCGAACCGACCCACCAAAATAGGCCGAATCGATCCAGGTGCAAATTCGGGTCGAAAACGAACCAGGCCGAAACGACTCTGTACCGAAACGTCCCGGATTCACTGCAATAGTCACGGTATTCCAATAAACGATGCCCAAGTCTGTATGTTTTACAAGGGAAAACAATCCAATTTAGATTATGATAACAAAAATTTATCATAATAAGAGGAAAGAAGCATATGACCAAGGTAAACTAAGTACCGAAGGTCCGGAAAGGTTACCCGATAAAAACCGGGATCGGAACCGTACCAAAATTCGTATGTAACATGGATTCGGAAAAAATTTTTGGGCATAGGTTCCCCGCACCCCGGAGTCCCCGCAATTATGAGCAGGGTCTCTACGGGGCGGTCGACGAACCTATCCTAGTCAACCCAGGCCCAAATGGGAGGAGGGGACATAGACTGGCTCATCTTGATTCGGCAAAGGTGACCCACACGAATTGGATGGATTCTGTTTAGAAGATACTATAGAAAGGCCACAAAGGGACCTGAATATTATCCATCTGCATCGTGGGATTTATAAGTGCTAAACGAAGACGGGTCTTGCACATGTTCAAAACTAAATTAATGCTGAGAATTTTTATTCAGCGATACAACGTCTTCCGATACCGGAAGTGGAAGGAACACGCACAAAAACCGTCCTCTTTTCTGGCAATTTAAGTTTCCACAACGCCGACTTCAATTAAAACATTACCAGGAATAATACGAGTCTATACCCTGGCACATAACATGAAAAGAAGTGTGGTGCTTATCAAAAACCAAAAACGGTTGATCACATGATAAACAAAACTTCCAAGTGAAAATTCAAAATGGCGGACAACCACTACACATGTAATGTCGGCAGAAACACGCGAAATAAAGTCTCTAAGAATTTCGGAATAAACAGTAAGCTTACAAAGCCTAAGTACGTTGTGGAAACTCAAGGTAAGTGCAAAATCAAAAAAGAATAAAACACTTATCCGTTTATTCATTCTTCCATGGAATGTAGTTTGACCATCCTATCCCAAGCAAGTCTGAAAAAATAATGATCTTCTCGGCGCGAAAATCACGGTCACGTGACCTGTATCGTCTGCCTATTGGTCTGATAGGTCATGTGACATCAGCGACCAATCAGGACTCGACGCTGGGGAGGTCACGGGAAAAGGGACATGCCGGTGGCATTTCTGGCTAGATTTTTTTTGTGTCAGACTGTCCCAGACCTGCGTCTGGTGAAAAGGCTATAATTGTAGTGATGGGTAGTTATATTTGATATTAAAATGAACATTAACATTTTTAAGGGGAATGGGATTGCCTCCAGCAAAAGTATTTTTGTCTCCCATGTCAATAGGGGTCAACTCTTAAAGGAAAGAATTTGCTCCTAAGGAGCAAATTCTTTCCTTTAAGAGTAGACCCCTTTTTCATTGCGACAGGGCTTACAGAAAAGCGAACAGGAAGTCCCGAAAGTTGTCTCCCTTTGAAAAAATGGCGGAAAATGTGCCAGGTGTTCCCATTCCCCTTAAATATTTCTTGTGGCCACTTTAATTAACAAATGATTGGCCACAAGCAGACAGTGATTCCTACCTGTAGTAGCATCAGGATCTTGAGTCAGATCGTCATCAACATCCATGGCATTCTGTGGGGCTACTGTCACATCTTCTGTTCTACTGGTTTCTGTAAGACAAAATCAGGTCATGCTTCATACAGAAGTGTGTGCTTTATTTTAACACCCCATCAACACAACTATGGTCATATGTAGACAGGACCTCGATTTAAAGACTCATCTGAAAGTCTGCAGAAGTCTTGAATCCGGTTTATGGGGCGAATAGGATAACCACTACATCACTGAGGCATCCAGATTCATCACTGAGGCATCCAGATTCATACAGGTAAAAATTGGGAAAATGGTCATGGCATTACAATACATACTATTTTTTTAAAATTAGCAACACTATAACTGTCCTCAAGGCTATAAAACTTGCTCACACACATCTCAGTTGAGCACTGAATTAACTGTTTAGTTGTGTTAGGGTTTAAGGACACGTCAACCATTGTGGGTCATGTTTTGTCAACTAAAGAAAGGAAATACAGTAGAACTTCGATGGCTCGAACACCGATGGCTCGTTCACCATGGATGTGTCGAACCCATTCTTGAGCCCCTAGCGAAATCCTCTACATAAGAAACAGTGGGGGATAATTAAGGAGATTTTAGTCTTTTATCTTGCAAATGTATGTTGTGTGTACTCATTAGAATCGCCTCGATGAGGCGATTCTAATGAGTACACACAGCATGCATTTTCTATGTTGTGTGTACTCATTAGAATCGCCTCGATGAGGCGATTCTAATGAGTACACACAGCATGCATTTTCATTATAGAATACCGAAAAGATGTCTAAAAGTATCTTGTTAGGCCTCCTGACAGTAACCCTCAGTGGCTCGAACTACCCCTGTCTTGAACAGATTTTCGAGGTCCCAAAGGTGTTCGAGCCATTGAAGTTCGACTGTAACTAGAAAGTAGAGGTGAAAGACAGGGACATGGGAGAAAGTTGACAGTGACTATACCCTTCTTGACTCAACAAAATGAGCAGAATGATAAAAGCAGGCCATGCCCAACTGTAAGCCAATATCAGACACCCCATGAAAAACACACATCTGTGCTTAACTCAACCATCCTTAGCATGGAATACTTATGGCACAACATATATATGAAGATTTAAATAACAAATAAGGCTTTTTTCACACTTTTACTAGCAGTTTCCATACACAAGAAAGCAGTTTTCAAATCAGCAGTTTTCATTTCAAGTACATGTATTTAAGTCAGCAGTTTTCATACTCAAGTCCACAGTCTTAAAGTCACCAATTTTCAAAGTGGAAGTTTTAATACCCAAGTCAGCAGTTTTAATACTCAGCACTTTTTATACTCAAGCCAGCAGTTTTCATGCTCAAGTTAGCAGTTTCACATTGAAGTCAGCAGTTTTCATATCCTCAAGTCAGCAGTTTTCATACTCAATTAAGAAGTTTATAAGATAGCTGTTTTAAGTTTTCATATTCGAAGTCGGCAGTTAGCATACTCAAATCAGTTTTCATGTCAACATTTTTGAACACTCAAGTCAGCAGTTTTCAAATCAGCAGTTTTTGTACTCAAGTCAGCAGTTTTCATACTCAGGCCAGCAGTTTTCATTCTCAATAAAGCAGTTTTCATACTCAAGACAGCAGTTTTCATACTCAAATTAGCAGCATTCATACTCAAGTCAGCACTTTGGTACTCAAGTCAGCAGTTTTCATATTAAGGTCAGCAGTTTTTCATGCTCATCAGCAGTTTTTCATGCTCATCAGCAGTTTTCATACTCAGGCCAGTAGTTTTTATACTCAAGTCAACAACGAATGATGTATTACCAGTTTGTAAATGTTTTTGTCTGCACTCTATAGACATGAGTGTGAGTCTTACGTCCCACCAACAGCTTAAGTCATATGGAGAGGGGAGACTCATTCCTAAGTCTGGATAAGCCCGGGAACGAGCCCATAACCCCTGGTTTATGAACATTATAGACATGCTGAGCTATTTTGGCTCAATACACTTAAAGTAGGCAACCCATTTTTATAATTATGTTTGCTGCTCTTTATAGGTCATGCTCTGAGAAGCATTTTTTTCTTTAGAAGTAAAGCCGCTTTCAGGCGAACTTTGAGCTGCAAAAAAAAAAGCACTTTGAAACATGAAGTCACATACTGTCTGCCATGTACATAATTGACGTATTTTCTGACAACTATGTAGCACAAGGCAGACTACTTTCAGGACTACCTGTTTGCATTTTTGCACATCAAGCCTGATCTGTAAAGATACATGCACCAGAGCATGACAAAACCTACGCTAAACATCACAAAAACACGCCTATATAATTTGCACCCCCTTGAACCCCACTTTTATACTGTAAAACTGGGGTTTCCGGGGGTATATCTTATTTTTCTTATTTCTGCTCTAAAATATAGATTGTGGGTACTCTTTAGAACCGCCTCGATGAGGCGGTTCTAACGAGTGGCCTCAATCTATATTTGGAGCAGAAATAAGAAAAATATCACAATTTTTCATCATAAAATTTTCATTTTTTCGGCGATAAAGGTGGCAATGTATTTGTATAGGCGTGTTTGCGTAATGACTTGAGTGATAGACAAACTCAGATCAGCCTGCTAAGCCACACAGTCTGAGCAGAATCTTCTCTTTTGCATGAACTTTCTATAGCCTCTGTGCTAAGCAATAGCTCATCATAATGGTGGATGAGCAACCTGATCTGAGTCTTTGCTGGTTGCACCTGCATTATTGTAGGCTTTGTCTTGTGTCGACTTCTTAACCATTGTCCTGCCAAATAAATTAATTTTGCCACACACATTTCTGGCTTGCAACCAATCAAATACCTTGATTTATCATATGATGTCACGTCTGAGAGTGTAATAACCCCATGTAATATTTTCAATAATCCACTAGTGTATTAAATATGCAAATTTGCTAGATACGTCCAGTAACGTCACATGTACGACGTCCTTTACAACGTCGTGTTTACTAACGGCGGAATATTGGCATTTTTGTAAACAATCGTAAATAAAATTAAATGTCATATGATAAATAGAATCTTGCATTCGTGCTTATGTATTATTGAATTTATTAAACTCGTTGAGGAAAAGGGATAAAATGCTCGGTAAAGCCTCGCATTTAATCCCTTTACCCCAACTTGTTTAATAAATTCAATAATACATGAGCACTCATGTAAGATCCTCTAAATAATGTATTCATTCAATTCACAAACAGAATGACAAACAGTGAAGATCCTGATCAAATGGCTTGAAGCCATCTGATCTGGATCTACACTGTTTGTAGAGAATAGGTTGCCATGTTTAGCAGGCCAATGGTTAATATATCATCCAATGACCACTGTTACATGTTCTGCTGTACCTGCATCAGGATTGGTCAGATACTGGCTCATTATTTCATGCATATCATCTTCATTGGCCCCTTCTCTGGTTTCTACAGCTGATGGGGGTGGGGGTTCAGGTTTCTGTGGAATGGCTGATTCTCTTGGGGCTCGAGATTTTCTCAAGGTCCTGCAAAGAAGAAAGATTAGAAAACAAAATATGATTAAAACCTTGTAAACGCATGCCTTTCGATGTCTCAATTCAGGACACTATTCACCGGCTGTATGACTATCTGCCCTTTGGAAAGAAGTACAATCAAGATTCTTGTAGGCCCCCGCCCATAGGGGCATGAAGAAATATATGGGCTGCATGATGCTTCCATGCAGAGCTGAATCCGGCCCGCACACTAGTACTGGTAAACCGCTTAGAGGATCTAAGCCTGTCCAGGAACCGCGGTGCGAGGCGGACCGTCCATGCTAATAAACCCTATTGGTTTCATTGGGCGACAGGGCTTGAGATGTCATTTCATCTCAATGTCGGGTAAAAGTCCCACAAAATTGGAAGCAACGTCTCCAAAATGACCTTTACAGTGTTGACGGGGACGTTAAACCTCAAATCAAACAACCAACCATCAAGATTCTTGTAGACAGCAAAGACTCTGATCAAGATTTGCCGATGTGCAGGCTGATCTGAGCATTTGCTGGTCATCCATACTTTAATCCTAACTTTGTAGCTCGGTACAGTTACCTATGCAAACAGTGTAGATTCAGATGAGAAGGTTCATAATGAGCCATCTCATCAGGACCTACACAAGCCCCCGCCCATAGGGGCTTGAAGAAATATATGGGCTGCATGATGCTTCCACGCAGAGCTGAATCCGGCCCGCACACTAGTACTGGTAAACCGCTTAGAGGATCTAAGCCTGTCCAGGAACCGCGGTATGAGGCGGACCGTCCATGCTAATAAACCCTATTGGTTTCATTGGGCGACAGGGCTTGAGATGTCATTTCATCTCAATTTCGGTTAAAAGTCCCACAAAATTGGAAGCAACGTCTGCAAAATGACCTTTACAGTGTTGACGGGGACGTTAAACCTCAAATCAAACAAACAAATCAAATCAGGACCTACACTATTTGCCATCCTGTTAATGATTATTGGCTAAACCCCCTCACTAGGGCTGGCTAATCGGAGCTGAAAAGATAATCGATTCTCAGTCCTATCATTGCGATCGATAATCGATTAGTAATCGCTAAGGTTTTTGTAATAATTTTACCTGTCTGGCTTACAGTCTGAGCATGACTCTTACCATATTTTGCACTTAACCATTTGTATATTTGAACATACAGGCCTGAGCAAAAAGTGTAGACCTAGATGAGACGCCACATAATGCGGCGTCTCATCAGGGTCTACACTGTTTGCCACTCATCCAGCTATTTTACGCATAACTTTGGGTAGTAAATTGTACCTATCAAGTAATCGATTAAAAGCAAATCAGAAATGATAATCATTTTTGTGGAATTTATCGATCGATTAATAGATTATACGATAAATCGTGTCAGCCTTACCCCTCACCCCCATTTACAAGAATGAGAATTGTCAGAGTTCACAGCTGGAAGAGCTCACTTAAGAAACTGGTGTGAAAGGGATTAAAGCGATCATTGCTATGTAGTCTAAAAGCAACTCTGAGCAAACAATTATCATCCACTTCTCACCAGCAGAATTACCAGCCCTTTCTAAGACACAATTAAGGGGAGACAACTTACTTTTTCAGCTGTGGGGAAGCAGGTTCAGGGGCAGGTAACTCTGAGCTATGGAAGTTGGTTTCGTCTACTCTGTTCTCCTGTTTGTAACACTCTACCAACCAGCTAGCTGCCACTGTGTGGGGTCTAAAGAAATAATGTTTAAATACCATATTAATTATCCTTTTTTTTTTCTTTTCTATTTTTTTTTTTTGGTTTTATGACATTTTCAAGATTTTTTCACTTAGATTGAACTGATCGTTAATCAGCGTTGGGTGAAAACCTGGAGTTCCTGGCATATAACAACCTAGCGTATTGCAAAACATGGCATTTCACATGTGACCTGAGCAAGGCTCAAAACCAGTATTAATGAGTGTGTGCTGTTAACAACTAGGCCATGGAGGACCATGCACAAAATTTGTATTATTTTAACAGCCCCATGAAAGGTCAACCTGACCTGGGCCCAGTTGTTCAAAACTAACGATGTCATTAGTTAATGTATGGTTAAAACTTTGATCATTTATTTTGGCAAATATACAAATATTTTTGCTGAAAAAATGTGAGTAGCTTTTGCAAATCACATTTTTCAGCAAAAATAAAATTTTAGATATTGTACTTGCGAGAAGAGTTAATAATTTGATCACTAACAAACTCACTAACAAGCTCGCTAAGCTAACCATGCATTGAATAACTGGACCCTGGTCATTAACCCTTGTCCTGCTGAATATTCATATATGCCACACCCACTACCGATTATCAACCAATCAGATTACTTGATGCAAATTATTGCAACAAATTCACAATCTGAATAGCAAACAATGTAGATCCTGATCAGATGGCTTCGTCAGAAGCCATCTGATCTGGATCTTCATTGTTTGGAAAATAAGGCATATCCGGGTTCAGCAGGACAAGGGTTAAATTTAACCACATTTATTCTTGTCATTCTTAACTATCATCAAAAACTACCCTTCTTGAATCTTTGGAAGGGTGAGAATGACCACAGAAAATATTTTAGAAACTATCACTGCCCTTCTTGAATCAGTGGTTGGGTGAGAATTACCACAGCAAATATTTAACAAGAGGACCAAGCTAGCTTGGTCCTGTATCGCTCACCTGAGCTATCAGATTCAAAGTTTAAGGAAGTGCCAACCTTTACTGAAGGCTTTATGGGAGGACATGGTGATGACAGGGTAAGCATTTTCTGAAAATCAAGTAGAATTTAACTCTATGATAAACAGGCTGACCTCACCGGTTTTCAAACTCATTCAAGCTTTTATTCCTGACTTGCTAAGAAGATCCGATCTAAACTGAAGTGGCTATGGTGATGACAAGTTCAAAAACAAGAGTTTTCAAACTCCTCCAAGCTTTCTGCCTGACTTCCTTGTTTGTAAGTTTCATGAAGATCTGTTCAAAACTAAAGGGGCAGCAGTGATAACAATGTCGAAAAAAGGCATTTTCAGCAATCAAAGGCACGTCACTCTATGATAAATGTGCCGACTTGGCCGGTATTCGAACTCACCTGAGGTTTTATTCCCAGCCACCTTACATGTAAGTTTCAGAAAGATCCGATCAGACTTGGTCAGTATTCAAACTCATCCAAGATTTTATTCAGTTTCAGAAAGATCTGATCAAAACTGAAGGGGCTACGGTGATGACAAGGTCAAAATTTGGCATTTTTAGCAATCAAAGGGATGTTACTCTAAAATAAATGAGCCGACTTGGCCAGTTTTCGAATTCATCCGAGGTTTCATCCCCAGCCACCTTACATATAAGTTTCAGAAAAATCCGATCAAAACTGAAGGGGCTACGGTAATGACAAGGTCAAAAATCAACATTTTCAGCCATCAAAGGGACAGAACTCTACGATAAATGGGCTGACTTGGCCTGTTTGCGAACTCATCCAAGATTTTATCCCCAGCCACCTTACATATAAGTTTCAGAAAGATCCGATCAAAACTGAAGGGGCTATGGTGATGACAAGGTCAAAAATCGGCATTTTCAGCAATCAAAGGGACGTAAATCAATGATAAATGGGCCAACTTGGCCGGTATTCAAACTCATCCTAGGTTTTATCTCCAGTCACCTTACATATAGGTTTCAGAAAGATTCGATCAAAACTGAAGGGGCTACGGTGATGACAAGTTAAACTAGAGCTGCCGCCTAATGGGCGCCAATTATACCCCCGCTACCGACAAATTTTTACAAGTATTTGACCTTGAGGAAGGTCAACGTAAAGGTCAAGGTCAGGTTTGTGTATATCAATCTTAAGTACTAGTGGCAAGGTGTGTGGTGTGCGAATATTAAAGAAATCGGTCAAAGAATAAGGAAGTTATGAGCAATGTTAAAGTTTTTTGTAACGGACTTTGTAACGGACCGACGACAAATTTTTACAAGTATTTGACCTTGAGGAAGGTCAACGTAAAGGTCAAGGTCAGGTTTGTGTATATCAATCTTAAGTACTAGCGGCAAGGTGTGTGGTGTGTGAATATTAAAGAAATCGGTCAAAGAATAAGGAAGTTATGAGCAATGTTAAAGTTTTTTGTAACGGACCGACGACAGACGATGACGACAGACGACAAGCTGACTCCTATATACCCCCTTCAAACTTCATTTGCGGGGGTATAAAAATCAACATTTTCAGCCATCAAAGGGACATAACTATATAGTTAATGGGGCAACTTGGCCGGTTTTCGAACTCATCTGAGGTTTTATCCCCAGCCACCTTACATATAAGTTTCAGAAATATCCGATCAAAACTGAAGGGGCTACAGTGTTGACAAGGTCAAAAATCAACATTTTCAGCAATCAAAGGGACCTAACTCTATGATAAATAGGCCACCTTTGCTGGTATGCAAACTCATCAGAGGCTTTATCCCCAGCCACCTTGCATATAAGTTTCAGAAAGATCCGATCAAAACTCAAAGGGCTACGGTGATGACAAGATCAAAAATCGGCATTTTCAGCAATCAAAGGGACGTTACTCTGTGATAAATGGACCAACTTGGCTGGTTTTCGAACTCATCCAAGATTTTATCTCCAGCCACTTTACATATAAGTTTCAGAAATATTCGATCAAAACTGAAAGGGCTACAGTGATGACAAGGTCAAAAATCAGCATTTTCAGCAATCAAAGGGACGTTACTCTACGATAAAAGGGCCGACTTGGTCGGTTTGCGAACTCATCCGAGATTTTATCCACAGCCACCTTACATATAAGTTTCAGAAAGATCCGATCAAAACTGAAGGGGCTACGGTGATGACACGGTCAAAATCGGCATTTTCAGCAATCAAAGGGACGTAACTCTATGATAAACCAGCGGACTAGGTCAGTTTTCGAACTCATCCGAGGTTTTATCCCCAGCCACATTACATATCAGTTTCAGAAAGATCCGATCAAAACTGAAGGGGCTACGGTGATGACAAGGTCGAAAATGGGCATTTTCAGCAATCAAAGGGACGTAACTCTATGATAAATGGGCCGACGTGGCCGGTTTTCGAACTCATCCGAGTTTTTATCCCCAGTCACCTTACATATAAGTTTCAGAAAGATCCGATCAAAACTGAAGGCGCTACGGTGATGACAAGCATTTTCCCATAGTAAGTCTATGGGACCTTGTGGTTGCCATAGGAACCAAAGTTTTAGAGCGATTTCAAAAAAAAGTTTATGTCATCAATGCCCCACCAGAGGCATACTACAGGTGAGAAATGATTGAGATCAGCCTGCAGGATACAGAGATATAGCTGCTCAAAAGTGTGGACGGACGGACGACGGACGGACGACGGACGACGGAGGACCCACTATACTATAAGCTCCCCTGGAGCCTTCGGCCCAGGTGAGCTAAAAATCTATCTCCACAAAAGATTTTGCCCGACCTGTTAAGGATCATACCCGTAACCTCTTGGACACTGGTACAATGTGATTCTACTGAACTACAGGCCTCCTAGTGGCCCACTTTGAAAATATAGGTTTTTATATAGGTTCTTTTTACTCAAAATATAGGTTATTTACAGGTTTTTCAATAAAAATACAGGTTAAAAAAAGAGTCTTCCAAACTTACATAAAGATTTAAAACTGAAGAAAAAATATTTGATGAATTTTTGTGCCACAATTACTCAGATAAAGTTGATCTAAATTTTCCAAAGTCCGAGCGAGCGAAGCGAGCGAGGAAAAAAACAACAATTTCTTGACAGTTTTCATCACTTTTTATGGGACTAAAAAGTAAAAAAAATAGTAGTGCATTTTGAAGAAAAGATAGGGTTGAGTCGCAAGAAGGTTCAAAAAGTGAAAAATATAGGTTTTTTCATGAAAATACAGGCTTTTTTATAGGTTTTATGAACAAAATAAAGGTTTTATAGGTTTGGCACAAAATTATAGATTATTATAGGTTTTGTAGGTTTTGCTACGAGGCCTGGAACTATCAGAGCTGGCACACAATGGATAAAGAAAACACACATCTCACAGGGAGGCTATCTCTCTTCTGAACATGGCTGCTCTGGACAGAAAGATGTTTGGGTAACCATTAGGTTGTTACATATAATTAATGAATACACTGCATGCTGTCAAAATGTATGGCAATATTAACATTGTCCTGCTGAATAAATCAATTAAGTAACACCCATTTCTGACTCTCAACCAATCAGATTACTTGAAGTAATATATTCCTACAAAGTGGCAACCAGAATGTCAAACAATGTAGATAATGATCAGATCTGTATCTATATTGTTTGTTATAGCTGGATGAGTGGCAAACAGTGCAGATCCTGATGAGATGCCACGTTCTGTGGCATCACTGTTTGGTCAGGCCTGATCCGAGTATCAAATATGGCAATGCTCAGGCAGAAAGCCACATGGTAAAATTACGCTAAAAATCTTCAGTGGTTACTAATCGATCGTAAAGACATCACCGATAATCAGTTATATTTTCAACTCTGATTAGTCAGCCCTAGTAGATCAGTCTGCAAAGTTTAGATATAGGAACTAGAGTGAACTATCCCGGCAGCCAATTCGTAAGTTGATTTTTCACTAATTACCTTGTGGCTAAAGACTTGATCTGTTCTATATCAGAGTTGATTCTGTCACCAATGACAACATGAGTGACATTGTCTGTGATCTGGTTACACCTGTAGGAAAGAAATTATACATCATATGCATTTTACTCATATCATAATGCCGAATGTTCTACCATCTTTACTTTCATCTACCCATGATCCTGAGTGTATTTTGGTTTAATGCTCTGCATGCTGGGTCTTTACTAGCAGAAAACATTCTGAAATATTTTTCTTATTTTTCCCAGAAAACAGGATTTGACATTTAATGCAAATTGTCTCCAATGTCAAAATAGAAAAAAAAAGACGAAAAAATAGGTCTGACACCCCTTAGATGACAAATGGACTTGTCCAACATATAGGAATTGATGAGTCCACACATATACAATGGGTTAATCAAGCAAATAAACATCTTACGCACTTATGAATCAGAATGTGAAGCGATGTCCAATAGGATAACTTTCAAATATCTGCTACGGCATTTACTGTAATAAATTGTCAAGAACCTAGTGTCATCATGTTACGCTGCTTTTCATTGGCCGATATTCCATTTTTACCCATTGCATGCAGGAAACCCCTAAAGGGCTACCTTGGCAAACAGTTCAGGCCCAGATCAGACGCCCCAGAATGTGGTGTCTGATCTGGGCCTGCACTGTTTGTTAACAGAATTTTCCATCAAAAATAGAACAAGAGAACAGCATGCGGGTGGCAATGCTCGGCTGCAGTTTCTTTTAGAAATATATAGGGCATGTTTGATTATAAGCAACAGAACTACTTAAAAACATTAAACTGGTAGTGCCATAGTTATGTGGGTTAAAATACTTCTCCACAGTTGTGTGTCAGAAAGGCAGAATAAGTAAAATAGAGTTCCATGGTGATCTTGAAAAATTCCTTTCTGGAATGGTGACCCTCCAAATTATGCTAAATACCAAACATGATCAGAATGTATCCATCAGTTCTTGAGAAATCGCAGTGAAACAATTTTTAAACAAAAATTCTAATTAGAAAAGGGGCATAACTTGCCAAAACTAGTGGCAAGGTGTGTGGTGTGTGAATATTAAAGAAATCGGTCAAAGGATAAGGAACTTATGAGCAATGTTAAAGTTTTTTGTAACGGACCGACGACGACAGACGACAAGCTGACTCCTATATACCCCCTTCAAACTTCGTTTGCGGGGGTATAAATATTTTGAGGGTTACCTTACCTATTGGTATGAGTTCCCTTTTTCATAATGAACAACTAGTCCAAGTTTCAAGTAAATATGTTCATTAATGACAGGGATACTAAAAAATGTCCAAGTTTTTGCATGAGGACGACGCAGACGTCGAAAAAAATTCTAAGCCGAAAAATGGGCATAACTGTGCCAATAATATTTTGAGGATTACCTCACTTATTGGTATGAGTTCCCCTTTTCATAATGAACAACTAGTCCGAGTTTCAAGTAAGTATGTTCAGTAATGACAGAGATATTACAAAATGTCCAAGTTTTTGCACGACGACGCAGACGACGCCAGAGCTATGACAATACCTTGTCCTTTTCTTCAAAAACAGCCGAACTTATAAAAAAGGGCCTGACACCCCTTATATGACAAATGGACTTGTCCAACATATAGCTCACTAGCATACAATGCCTTTAATCAGCTGACAGCTCTTACAGCTAGCAAAGTCCTACAATTTTTAAATCCTACAAATGAATAAAAGCATTAAATCAGGAAAACTGCATTGAAAACTGTCATTTGGAAAGGTAAACTATGAGTGTAAAACGAAAATTCCGACTGTTAAACCGCCAAATTACCTCCCAAAACGAAAACTTTGAATACATATATCCTCTAATAAATTTCCTACCTTGTAGCTCCTCCAATATTGATGATCTTGCGAAGTTTGTCTAAGGTAGGCCCTCGGAACCCACTTAAAAACACCTGAAAAGAAAGAGTTGTGTTTCTTTCCCTTTGGTGTCTTTGATGGGTGGAGTAAGTTAATTGTATCGATTCCTGATCTTTGTTTTACTTCTACTTTTCATTCATATTCAACACAAAAACTATGTCACCCTTTGTTCACAGTAAAAACAAAAACATAACCTTTTAACCCGAGTTTCTGTAGCAGGCTATTCCATCTCTGAACTTGGGGACATACATTCTTGCAAATTTAAGGGGAATGGGTATACCTTCAGGGGAGGCAACTCTTGCAAAAGTATTTTTGTCTTCCATGTCAATAGGGGTGACCTGAGGAGCAAATTCTTTCCTTTATGAGTAGACCCCTTTTTCAGTGGGACAGGGCTTATAGAAAAGCAAACAGGAAGTCCTGAAAGTTGTCTCCCTTGGAAAAATGGTGCACAAATATGCCAGGTGTTCCCATTCCCCTTAAAGTGTTTGTCTGTTTGTTTATATTGAGGTTTTTACATCCCCATCAACACTATTTAGGTTATTTTGGAGACACTGATTCCAATTTTTTGGGACTTTTACCCGACTTTGAGATGAAATGACATCTCAATCCCTGCCGCCCAAACACGCCAAAAGGGTTAATATGTAAGGACAGTCTGAATTGCACCAATTTGCCTGGGCAAGCTTAGAACTTCTAAGTGGTTTACCAGCATAGTTCGAACAATTTGACCTGAGACTAACCTTTATGCATGGAATAAATTTGTCAATGTTATTGCCTAATATGTCGGCTTTGTAAACTTCTCGTGCATTTTCGGTATCAGCTCTGCGTGGAAGCATCCTGCAACCCAACCTATTTAACCCATTTTGTACCGGACCCCCCAAAAAACAGTGCTGGCCCAGAACATACATTCTGCTGTATCTGATGAGGGCCTACACTGTCTGCAAAAAAGTTCAGCCATTCCCTATATAAATTCTAAAGAAAACACAACCTGACACCCCTAAATTAAGAAATGGACATGTGCTATATATAAGGTAGAAGAATCCATTCAGTACAAAATAGGTTAAAGACACTGTAGATCTTAATTGAATTTGTTCAAGCATTCTGGTCTCGGTCTACAATGTTTGCTCAAGCTAGTTTGTCTCAACTTGTACAAAAGCTAAAAAGATAGCTCATAAATGAGACTGCACACATACAAATTAAATCTTAGCCATAACCTACCCATAGGGCATTACACCACAACTTCATAATAACGTGGTTCATTATAAAAACAGTTTTGAATATAACATGGTTTCAAGATGGATCCCAAAATGTTAAGATTATATAGAACAAGAATTCCGCCTAAGGCTATGTCTCGCCTGTGGGGACGCAAAGTCAGCGAACCATGACATCTCGGCCAAGGTCAAACATAGATGCTTGCATAAAAGTTGCCATTCTTACATGCAAGCATCTACTAAGTATCATTAATTAAGCTGTAGTAATTCTTGAGAAATGGAATTAACCATAAGGGTGAACGCTAGGGTGGTTGCAATATTTTACAAAGTCAGTGAACCGTAAAATGTAGGTCAAGGTAAAATATGGATGCTTGCATTTAATTTCCATCTCCAGATACAAGCTTGTACCAAGTATCATTAATGAAGCTCATATAGTTCTTGAGAAATAAACTTGACCATCAGGGTGAAGGCTAGGGTGGTCGCAATATTTTACAAAGTCAGTGAACCATGAAATTTATGTCAAGGTCAAATACGGATGCTTGCACTTAAGTTGCCATCCCCAGATTCAAGTTTGTACCAAGTATCATTAACGAAGCTCTTATAAAATTTGAGAAATAAACATTACCATTAGGGTGAACGCTAGGGTGGTTGCAATATTTTTCAAAGTCAGTGAACCATAAAATGTAGATCAAGGTCAAATACGGATACTTGCATTTAAGTTGCCATCCCCAGATACAAGTTTGTACTAAGTATCATTTATGAAGCTCTTGTAGTTCTTGAGAAATAAACTTGGACATTAGGGTGAACGCTAGGGTGGTCGTAAATGTTGACGCCTTGACGAACGAACGGATGCACGGACGGAAAACCGGGCGCCTTATCGCACCATGCTAATAGCAGGCGCGACAAAATGGTCACTTTTCTATGCAATCTTCACATTTTTGTTTGGATATAATGGATTTTGTTTGATGGTTTAACTAACACAGGTTCTGCTTTGGACCCCAACAATAGTGTTATAAAGAGGTTGTGGTGTATTTTTTGTAAGCTTTTTCTGTCATATTACAAAATTATGAGGGAGCTTACCTTACAGCCATCCAGGAACATTTCAGCAGGCATTTTTGACATGTCTAGAGCATCTAATGGGTCAGGTTCTTCCAGTCTCGTAGTTGTTAGGTTTACCATCCTGGACTCCTCTATGTGGTGCATGGAAATAGCAGAGATGTTGCTGAGGTCATTGATACCACCTGCAATATATATTTAAATTCAAAGACTTAAACATGATCGTTTGTTTCAATCTATCCTCCAGGAAAATGGGAAAATGTGAACGTCAAGTTAGAATTAGAGTTTTATATTGGAAAACTATGAAACAAAGTACCTAATTAGATTTTTATTTATTTGTTTATTAGTTAGAAATTATTATGGTGCATGAAACTAGAACTGTCAGAGGATCTGACTATAGCCCCGCTAGAGCGCTATCAGAAAAGAAAAATACAAGAAAATAAAAATGTTTTCAGCTTTCAGCCTCTAATTAAAGGTGGTAAAAAGTTTCAGAGTTATGGAATGGAATGGACACGAATTATTAATGTACTGAGTTTATTCCAAGTGCCAGTTTTCAATGTTCAAAGGGCAATAACTCCAAAAGTAGGCAATCCAGAGTTATGGTTCATGCGCTCTGCACAGTCTTATAGTGCTTTACATTTGTGTGAAGTTTCATGAAAATACCTCAAACATTTTTTTAATTATCATGAATAACGGAATTACCGAATCACAGAAGGACAAGGCAAATCCAATATAGCCCCCATTTTTTCAAAGCAGGGCTATAATTATTTTGGTTATATTTCTTATCAACTGCAGTAAATCCACGGCAGCGGACATCGCAACTCAGCAAAGGCAAGTGCGGGGGTTTATATTTTTGCTGACGGGATATATAGAAAATAATTGACCTTATGCTGTCCAAATGTCTTTGCAGTATAACAAGACAATTTGTTCACTTGAGTAGGTAATACTTCCCTCCAGGTTCACCCTCAGGCAATTTTAACTGCTTGGGTGAACAAATTGTGTTTGATTTGAGGTTTAACTTCCCCGTCAACACAGTATAGGTCATTTTGGAGATGTTGCTTCCAATTTTGTGGGACTTTTACCCGACATTGAGATGAAATGACATCTCAAGCCCTGTCCCCCAATAAAACCAATAGGGTTTATAAGCATGGACGGTACGCCTCGCACCGCGGTTCCTGGACAGGCTTAGATACTCTAAGTGGTTTACCAGTACTAGTGTGTGGACGGTTTCAGCTCTGCGTGGAAGCATCATGCAGCCCAATGAACAAATTGTAATATTCCTTTCAGACAAGGGCAACAAAAGTATATTATGTCTTCTAACCTGCTGTTGTGATTGACATTCAATGGCAAAACTACCCCTATTCTGAACAAACTTCATTGGAAGGTGTACAAGGCATTAAGTGGTATGGGAACACCTGGCAAATTTTTCCGCCATTTTTCAAAGGGAGACAACTTTCAGGACTTCCTGTTCGCCTTTCTATAAGCCTTGTCCCATTGAAAAAGGGTTCTACTCTTAAAGGAAAGAATTTGCTCCTTAGGAGCAAATTCTTTCCTTTAAGAGTTGACCCCTATTGACATGGGAGGCAAAAATACTTTTGGTGTTCCCACTCCCCTTAAGTCTGACAACACATTAACTTTGACTGAACAAAGCCAGCCATGTGATTTGTATGAAGCTAATTTGCCTTCTCTTCAACACAGCCTTCTGCATTTTGATCCTTCT
Organism: Lucinisca nassula; assembly: GCA_963580285.1. NCBI lineage: Eukaryota > Metazoa > Mollusca > Bivalvia > Lucinida > Lucinidae > Lucinisca > Lucinisca nassula. The sequence goes on along the minus strand of OY757019.1, from coordinate 7,671,613 downwards.
GGAATTATTTTCTGCAATCTTCATGCTAGCTGCCTGCTATAAAAGTTTTAGCTGCCTGTTTCTATTAGGCAAAAAAAAAAAAATGTCTTGTTTCCGAAACATCAAAATAATTTTCTGGGTAGGTAGGTAGGCAAACTTTTTTTTTTTTTTAACTTTTTTGTATGGGAAAAGCTTAAATTCTTCGAAAAACACCCTTAAAATCAAACAAAAATTCTCAGAGGTCTCTAAAAAGTTTGGGTAGGCCCCCCAAGAAAGTAGGGTTTACGGAAACAAGACACTTTTTTTTTTTGGCCTTATCAGCAGACAGCCTCTTATTTTATCTAGATAACAGGATTTGACATTTCATGCAAATTGTCTCCAGATTGTCTCCTCTGGAGACAATTTGCATGAGATGTCAAATCCTGTTTTCTGGGGAAAAATAAGAAAACTATCAACAATTTCTTGTCTGCTGAATTAGCCTAAAGCATGGTAAAGGTTAATACATCACCTGCCATACTTTTCCTCTCTGGAGTTGACGTTTTCATCTCTGATTTACCAGCGTTGTCTGTACTGTGTGACTTAACCTCATATTTACTCTCATCCTGGCAGTACCCTTTCTCGATGGAATCATACAACCACTCTGAGCGAACAATCTTCAGAGACCATTTCAGAGCAAATTGATATTTCTGACCTGTACAAGAACAGATGAATGAAACAACATGTCCTGCTTTGCTTTGCAAGAGCTTGTCACAAGCATGAATATGATAAAGTACTTGACCTTTATCCTGCTATTCATGACGACAAGCCCTATTGCGGTCCTCGCCCAGCGGGGCTTGAAGAAATAGATGGGCTGCATGATGCTTCCACGCAGAGCTGAAACCAACCAAACACCAGTACTGGTAAACCGCTTAGAGGATATAAGCCTTCCCAGGCAAAGCGGTGCAAATGGCCCGTCCATGCTTATGAACCCTATTGGTTTCATTGGGCGACAGGGCTTGAGATGTCAATTCATCTCAATGTTGGGTAAAAGTCCCCCAAAATTGGAAGCAACAGCTCCAAAATGACCTTTACAGTGTTGACGGGGATGTTAAACCTCATATCAAACAAACAAACAAACAAACAAGAGTTTCAATCTCATCTGCCCTCAAACATAATACATCTTTTCCCCCAACCTGATAATGCTTCTCATGAAATTTAATCATGATTGGCCAACTGGCTTTAAAGATATACTTAGTTGAAAATGTGAACAGGCGATAGACGACGGACCATTGGCATACTAATACCTCACATGAACCTTTGGCTCAGGTGAGCTAACAAACAATCCCTACCTTTGCACACAGTGTAGTTCCAGATCAGATGGCCATCTGATCAGGATCTATACTGTTTGATAGTTTTCAGTTTGCGAAATTGAAAGAAATATTTAATCATGTATCTAATTTGCTGATAGTCAGAAATGGGTGCGATAAATTAAATTATTCAGCAGGATAATGGTTAAGTATTTTTGTACATTATACAGGAACTGTTATTTACATAACAAATATAATAAACTGTGACTAGAATTGTGTCCATAGAATATGCTCCCACTGTAAGACATGGGACACAGAAATAAGTAGTGTATAGTAGACATTATGTGAATATATCGTCTTTTGTCTTTAACTTCTAAGCGTGACCTTGACCTTGGAGATATACGCCATTTTCCTAGACATGATTAGTCCTTCAGTGCAGTGCTAATTCATTAGCAACTGACAACTGCCCTTCTCGAATCACAGATACAAAGACCATAGAAAATACAGTGAAATTCCACTATTGAGAGCACTTATAATGAAGACTAAGTCTGCTTTAAACCTAGGTTTCAGTTAATCCTTCTGTGTTTCTGCATACAGTGTTCTCTGGTCAGAGGCCACCTTTGGGACTGTTCCAAAAGGTGGTTTAAATATATAAATTTTATTGTATTTCATAATCAATCACCATGAAAGAATGTTTCGAGACCCAGAAGGGATCCAACCCACAACCTCCAAGATGCCAATCAGAGCATTCAGCTGAACCACTCACCCTCAATTTTGTTAAACTATGTCATTTATGACAAGAATCTTGCAAAAGACTATTTCATGCCTGTGGTTGTAGTTCTTGAGAAATGGACTTGTACATTTGGGTTGACGCTAGGGATCACACATAAACCTGACTCCTATATTGTGCGAAGCTTAACCCATCTTGTACCAAATGAAATCTTCCTTCTAATATATAGCTGGAGTCCATTTCAAAGGTTTTGTGGTGTCATGTTGTGTTTTCTTCAAAATTTATCCGGAAAATGGTTGAACTTTTTGCAAACAGTGTTGGCCCTGATCAGACGCCACAGAATATGCGGTGTCTGATCGGAGCCTGCACTGTTTGCCAATTACCCGTTTTGGGGTTTCTTGTACAAAATGGGCTAACTCTTCAGACGTCAGTCACAACAATTGTTGTTTAAAAGGCGCTGTTGCCAGCAGATTGGACCATGATCAGACTGTTCAGGATGAACATGTAAAATGTAAGAAAACATCTTTAAAAAGTTTGCCAGATGCAGCAGATGACATAACAGGTTGACATTGCAAATGCAGTTTTTGAAACTCACCTTTAGGTTCATTGATGATCAAGTGTGTGGTTTCTTTAACTCTCATTTCCCCTGAATATTGACCACCTAGGAATATAAAAAACAAGAGTTGTCACTGTAAGAGACCAATGCCCCCCGTGGGAGCAAATACGGACAGACAGACAAACAAACAAACAGGGCAAACACTATATGACCCCGAGAATCTCTTGGAGGGGGGGGGGGGGGGGGGTTGGGGGCATAAAAAAATTATAAAACACAAGACCAATATCATACTATAAAGTACAAATTAAATCTATATTAACCCTTATTCTGCTGTTCATGACAACTCCTATCTTTGCAAACAGTATAGATCCAGATCAGATGGCTTCTTATCAGATGGCTTCTCTTAACAGGATCTACACTGTTTGACATTCAGTTTGTGAATTTGAAGAAATAAATTACATAAAAAAAAATCCAATTGGTTCAAAGTGAGAAATGAGTGCGACTAAATTAATTATTCAGTGGGATAAGGGTCAATTAGGTCTGATAAAATGAGATCGTAAATGTCAAGGTCAAAAACTTTAACATAAAACTTGTGTATATACCGTATTGTCACATTTTCTTTGGCCTGAGGTGGCTGCATTCACTGTGCCTGGCTTTTCCTGAGAAACTTGTTATTTGTATTTAGTAAATTTTTGCTGCCATTAAACCTGATGGTTGTGCAATACCATAAAATCCTATAACTTTGGACAATAAACTCTGCAATAAGTCTTGACACAGTTGTTTCACGATCCAGCAGGGAGTCCAAAAGGTGCAGATGGACTGGCAAACAGTGTAGATGCTGATCAGACTGCTCCTTCAGGAACAGTCTGATCTGGATCTACACTGTTTGTTTAGGCCTATCTGTCCCAATACTTAGGATCATTACTGAAGCTAATCTTGTACTTCCACACAGGCAAGCTAAAAACCATACGCCCTATTGATTGGTTGTGAAATATTTGGCGCATGCTCATACGGTGGATACACAAGTATGCCTTTGCCATTTGAGCGGGTGCACCCCTGCCCATCAGGGCTTGGAGAAATAGACTAGGTTGCATGGTTCTTCTAAATGGAGGTCGGAAAGTAGTTCTACTATGAAAAAGGATGCTTACCAATGGGCAATACCCACTGATTATGGGCAATATGAAAGAATGTTGCCTGCTGACTTCTTCACAAAGTGAAGGTCTATAAAAATAGCACTACCTACAAAACAAAATATAGAAATTAGAAAGTACCTTCTCTTTCTACCAACTTTTTGACTTCATTTCTTTCTCCCGCACCAATCCCAGACACGGTTACTACACAGCCAACAAACACTGGACATTTGTATTCTTGGAACTGTTCATCCATACCATGGACTGCTCTGTAACAAGATTGTAAGTATTAAGTATGATTGTTTTTCCCTTTCTTTCTTTTTGAGCATCTCACAGCTCTAAATAAGGCGCAATCAAGAGATGAGTTTCCTTATTTTTTGGCAGAAACATACATTGTGGGTATCTATACCAACAACAAAAACGTTTTTATGGAGAAATAAGAAAAAATATCCCAAAATTATCCTCGTATGCTGTGGGTACTTGTTAGAATTGCTTCATTGAGGCAATTCTAACAAGTACCCACAACAGATACATGTACTTATGGCAAAAATTAGAAAATTTATCCTAACCAGAGTTATGCACAATAGAGGGCCGGCTATGAATTAAAGGGCCAAGATGTATAAATGACAAAATATAGAAGGATAAAAATGGTGATTTTTTAAAACAGCTTACACATATTTATTTCACTTTCACTACAAAACCTTATAGGACAAAGAGAAGACTTGTCTAATGTGTGGACACTAGGGAGGATTTTGGTTGTTTGTGGTGGAAACTGGAGAACCTGGAGAAAATCACACACCTTGGACAATGGACCACGACCCTGCCACACGTGGCACTCAGAATCAAACCCAGGCCAGTCATGACAAGCAATAGAAGCACTCCTGCATTAATATCAAGGTGCAAGAAATATAATTCCCGATTTGATACATATTGTTGTCCAAATGCTAGTTCTTTTGTTGTTTTTTAACTGGTATATGTGGTCAATTTTCTGTTTCAGAATTAATTGTTGAGGAGCCTAACTGAATGCTCTTTTGATGAATCAAAAATTATTACAGACCCTCAGCTCTCATAATCTTGATCATTGGCCCCACTGCAGTCTGATGTTCACCAAGTAATAGACAGAAACAAAAAGGGTGAAGAGTGACAGAAGGAGGATAGAGGAAAGTCAGAAATAAGGAATAAAGACAGAAGAATAAGACTGTAGGACAGACAGAAGTAAGACTTGGTGAGACATCTTGACTACCTTGACCTCTGATTGGATTTTCATCATAGGGCCTATAGTAAGCTTACCCTAGTCATAAACACAAGTCTCGATCACATTACTGAAGTACCTATGCTACAATTATTCTGCTGGTTGCATACACCCTGAACCCTTTTAGTACCCCAAAACAGGTAGTTGGCAAACAGTGCAGGCCCAGATCAGACGCCGCAGAATGTGACGTCTGATCAGGACCTACACTTTTTGTAAAACAATCAGCCAGTTTCCAAGTAGATTTGAAGAAAACACAACCTGACACCCCTAAATTATGAAATGGACTCTTGCTACATATAAGGAGGAAGATTCCATTTAGTACAAAAAGGGTTAACATGTTGGGTTAGGGTTTTGAAATGGAGTCCAAAACTCATGTCATAATCTTTATTGACACAAATTGCAAACACTTTTATGGCCCTCAGCTCTCATAATCTTGATCATTGGTCCCACTGCAGTCTGATGTTCACCAAGTAATAGACAGAAACAAGAAGGGAGAAGAGTGACAGAAGGGGGAAAGAGTAAAGTCAGAAATAAGGAATAAAGACAGAAGAATAAGACTATAGAACAGACAGAAGTAAGACTTGGTGAGACATCTTGACTACCTTGACCTCTGATTGGGTTCTCATCATTGGGCCTATGGTAAGCTCACCCTAGCCTTAAAAAGTCTTAATGATCGTTTACAATCGAAATACTTGACAGTTGAGTGTTGGTTTTTGGTTTTTTTGGGGGTGCAAACATCATCAATGGGCCTATAGCTCACCCTATCCACAATCACAGCCTTGATCAGATTACTGAAATGTATATGCTATAGTTATTCTGCTTATTGCATATGCCATTATTTTGATGGTTTTGGGTTTGTTACGGAGTACAAAACTTATGTCATAATCTCTACAAAAATTGCAGACTTTAATGGTGGCCCTCAGCTCTCATAATCTTGATCATTGGTCCCACTGCAGTCTGATGTTCACCAAGTAATAGACAGAAACAAGAAGGGAGAAGAATGACAGAAGGGGGATAGAGGAAAGTCAGAAATAAGGAATAAAGACAGAAGATTAAGACTGTATGGCAGACAGAAGTAAGACTTGGTGAGACATCTTGACTACCTTGACCTCTGATTGGGTTCACATCATTGGACCTACAGCTAGGGGACTATAGTCAAAAACTCAGCCAATAATCAGATCTATGTTTCTTGCACACCAGATAAGGAAATCCATAGTTTTAGCTTGGGATAGAAATTCTGTTCTAACCCTGGTGTTCTTACCCAGAATCAAATATTCTCGTGTGTTTAATAAATGCACTGGTTGAATTCGACCTCATATGCACGTCGTTAAGGTTGACGCCACAGCATGTTACGTGACATCACTAAACACTCCTGTAGTGTCAACACAATATGGCAGATGTTGGTAACCGATGTGACTGCAGCATTAAAATCTGCGCTAAGAAATGGAAGGTATGCAAGAAAAAGAATCCTATATGGGTGTGAGGGGTGGATAGAAAAATCCGTCCCTGGGGATCACTGTCCGGCATCACTCGGCAAGCCTTGTGATGCCGAACAGTGACCCTCGGGACGGATTTTTCCATTCACCCCTCACACCCATATAAGATTCTTATAATATACTACAATAATTATTCTCCTGGTTGCATATATGCCAATACCATACATTGGTTTTGTGTTTGTGTTGTCAGAGTGTATAAATCGTTTCATAATCTTAATTGACACAATTTGTGAACTTTAATGGTGGCCCTCAGCTCTCATAATCTTGATCATTGGTCCCACTGCAGTCTGATGTTCACCAAGTAATAGACAGAAACAAGAAGGATGAAGAGTGACAGAAGGGGGATAGAGGAAAGTCAGAAATAAGGATTAAAGACAGAAGAATAAGACTGTAGGACAGACAGAAGTAAGACTTGGTGAGACATCTTGACTACCTTGACCTCTGATTGGGTTCTCATCACTAGGTCAAACCTTTAGTTCCATTTTCAATCCGACCTAGTTGTCCAAACACTGCTAACCTAACAAACTCTAGTGGTCAAAGTGTTTATTGTTCTAAAATATACAGCATCAAATGCAGTGGTATTTTTACTGAAAAAAAAACAAAAAAAAAACGCGAGTAGCTTTTGCATTTGCTATAAGAAAAAGTGGGTTGATTTTGTATTTATGCTTCAATAGCTACTCACATTTTTTCCAGCAAAACTAGCCTTTAGGCAGTACAGAGTGAATGAAGTTCTAATTTAATGTTAACTAACAACAATATGGGCCCAGATCCTTTCCTTGATAAAACAAAACTTGACAGAACTTTACATGTGTTAAAATGGTGTCTTGCATATCTCTAGGTCTAGCATTGGTCAGATGTAAAATTTAGACATTCTTCTTTTTTTTCTAGTCCAAACATGAGTCACCACAATCTATATTTTGAGCATAAAATATGTATGAAATAATGTATATCACTGTGAACCCCAATTTTGTCAACAAAATAGGGTTTACATGTTATATAGTCATTGCCTCCACTTCTATTTAAAGGGGTATTCAATATAAGTCAATGTAAACCCTTGTGCTGCTGAGCCCGGATATGTCTTAGCTTTCAATTCAAACAATATCTTCATTGTTTGTCATTCAGTTTATGAATTTGTTGAAATAATTTGCATCAAGAAATCTCATTGGTTGATAATCAGTGGTGGGTGTGGCATGTTTGAATATTCAGCAGGTCAAGGGTTAATCTTACAAGATACTTTTAAGGGACAGTTGATTTTCAAATTATTCAGAAAATTACTACAGCCCTCAGTTCGCTCACCAAATTTTCAGCACTAGTCCCAACAAGTCGGATGCTCACCAACTATAGACAGCAACTAGGGGCAGGTAAATCTGACAGGAACAGGAGAATGGAAGTGAAGCCAATGATCAGGCATCAATCAAATTACCTTACACTTTCCATTCAAGATACCAGAGAGAAAGAAGAACAAGCATGAAGCATAAAGCAATGGTATCATAAGTAGAAAGTCAAACGAACAGTTTCTTTCCCCACAAAAGGGTCAAACATCAATCCAAAGTAAGAGATAGTAGCATAACATACATTCAAAGAAAATTACACCAATAAAACAGGAAGTTTGACACAATGAGATACAGGACCACGGTGAGACATCATGACTTGTTGGCTACTTTGACCGTTTGTTTGGTTACTCATCATTGGGCTTAACATACTCTCTATTCCACCAGTATAACACAACCATGTTATATAGCCAGTATTTCAGACTGGAAAAAATAATCGTAAACCTTGACATTTTTTCGTATTTCTTCTTTAAGCATAGATTGTTGGTGCTCGTTAGAACTGCCTCAATGAGGCAGTTCTAATGAGTACCCACCATCTATGTAAAGCAAAATAAGAAAATTATTTATACCCTTGTGGACTCCACTGTTCTTAATGACAAGGGGACCCAGACTTGTTAACTTTATGTACTTTAATCCATTGTATACTAGTAGACTCTTACAATGCTAGATGTTGGATACCATTTGTCATAAAAGGGTTGTCAGGCCTATTTTTTCATTTTTATTCCATTTTTGATGGAAAATTCTCTTAGCAAATAGTGCAGGCCCTGATATCTGGGCTTGCACTGTTTGCCAAGGTACCTCTTTAGGGGGTTTCAATGAGATTGATACACCCCAACCACTTTATAACACTATTGTTGGGGTTCAATTCCGAGTCTGTGTTAGTTAAACAAGTGTGCTATAACCTTGACAAAAATGAACAGATTACATCGCAAAAATGGCACACACCATGTGTGTGTCAAGGGGCATGGTGTAACTTTGGTAAAAGCTGTTACTTACTCAAATTTAGACTTCTCCCAAACAACCTCCACCCATTTTGGTAACATCAGCTGTTTACCCATTTCTGCTGCAACCTGTTTCAAACAACGACACAATCATTACAACATCAAATTATATTCCCTGAAACTTCCATTAAACCTGACTATTTTTTCTGTTTTTATAAGTTTTGAGCTTTTTAGTCCATCAAGACTATTTTCACTAATGTTGTACACAGGTATAGTTCCAGATTATGAGGAGTTATAAGGAAAAATTGGAGATAATTCTACTTTTATTCTCCTTATTTCTCCAAAAAACATGTTGTGGGTACCACAACTATGTTATAAACATAAGGAAAATTGTCACTTTACTATCTTTCTTACTCCAGAGAGGCTGCCATTTTCATCATGTTTTCATTGTTTTGTTGTTTTTTTTGTTTCCCTGGATTATTATCTTTTCAGCAAATAATGGAAAATTCTATTTTCAGCGTTGCAGATGTTTAACTTTTGCAGTGCCTTGCTTCAAAATGTGAGGTATGAAATCATATTACCTGGTATTTCTTACTTCCAGAGACTCCAGCAACTAAATGTGTAACATCTTCTGTGAAGTCTTTCATGGACTTCCCTCCCATCCATTCTACCAGCTTGAGTAACTTTTCCTGTATTATTAAAGTATTTAAAACAAAGAAATCATAACACATTACCGTAAAAATTCGGCTATAAGGCGATTCGGCCATAAGACGGGGTCCCTTTTTCAGTTTTTCTAAGGTGGCATTTTGCTTATACTCTTCATAAGACGGGTAAAATTTTTGCCATATCTGTCGAGACCTATCTGCTACCGCCAGATGCTGTTTAGATGTGAGAAATCAGCTTTTTTTCTCCAGAAAACCCCTCTACTTAGCCCTGACATGGCTTGTTTATGTCTGTTGACATTGTGTCTTCGGTTGTGAGAGCTTCAAAGAGAGACAACTCTTACTGAATCTGAATAGGTGGGTCTATTAAGCGTTGAAAAAAAGGGAAAATTATTTCCATACAAAAATTTTAGAAATATTTGCTGCAGCTTTTCTATAAGTAACTGATCTTTTTTTTTTATCTACAGTCTACAACTGTCAGTCTTCTGAGTCCTTAAATACGATAAAACTAGACCAGTAAGTTCTGCACTGTTGACAATTCAGAGACAAACCGTCTGTGTATTTATTACGGTTCAATTGTCACTATTGTTAATCCCTGTCATATAATTGCCAAATAAACATGATTGGCTTGCAGTGGGTGTCGCTAAGCCAACTTGGACAAGGTGTGAAAATGTGGTAAAGTTATGTCTCTAATTTGCGTTTATCCCCCAATCATAAAATTTAATCCACAATCAATGTGAAATTGATTTATACGCTCCTCAGACAATAAGCTACATCTTACGGTAGATGTATGCATAATAAAAACGGACTATTCTACTATCTCATAAATGGCTAGGTTTTGGTGCCAAATTACAGACGCTTGGCGGGAAAAGTCAAACGCTATTGTTGCTTATTGACACGAAGCTACAGGGATAATTTTGGAGCTGTGCAAAGCCCTATTTTCTATCCACCTCTATTCACAACCGTTTAGCCATCGAGAAAATATTTTTACCGGTTCCAAACATTTTTTTTTTAATGAAAGAGATACACCCCATTAAAATAAAACAATAACATTAAACCCGTGTGGGGTTGCTGTTGTCAGATGACATCATTTACTGATTGTGTGCAGAAAAATGGTAGCCGTGGTTTGTGGGCGGCGATTTACATGAATATCTATTCAAAAATCAATGATCAGCTTTTTCCGTACGTCTGGACCTCGGCTATAAGACGGGGTCATTTTTTTGGCTCATTTTGGAGGGAAAAAATCCTTGTGTTATAGCCGAATTTTTATGGTATATATACCAGTTACGGTAGTCACTTAACCAGGGATGTGATTGGTCTACTTCTCTAGGGGAGGAAAATCTGTAGAAAGCGAGGGATACCCCTATATCCCCTTCAGAAAATTATGTTTCTGAGCATTTCAGATCATATTCTTGACCTCTTTATTTTGGGGAAAATGGAGTCAAAAAGAGGAATTCCTCTGGGAAGAGGAAGAATCGCATTCCTGCTCCTGCATTAAGGGGAATGGATACATCATCAGGGGAGACAACTCCTGCAAAAGTATATTTGTCTCCCATGTCAATAGGGGTCAACTCTTAAAGGATAGAATTAGCTCCCCAGTGGGACATGGCTTATAGAAAAGCTAACAGGAAGTCCCGAAAGTTGTCTCCCTTTGGAAAATGGCCATAAAATCTGGCAGGTGTTCCCATTCCCCTTAAAAGACAAATATGCTCTGACATTATTTGATTCAGATAAAAAAATAATAACAATAATTCCTATGTTCTGCCTATGATTGTAGTTCTTGAGGACAACATAAGCGTTAAAGCAAATGTTGACATACTGATGAACCAACAAATTGATGAATGAATGGGCAAATTATTGGATGAAAAACCGGCTCCTATGTTGTGCCATGCATAAATCCTAGTCAAATATGCATCATGGTTAATGTTACTTAGCTTTTCAACAACTTGACTATGGATTTATGCATGGCACAAAGGCAAATATTGTCATATATTTTTGCTGAAAATAATATCGTATTTTATTTTTGATTTTATGTTTTCATTGTTTTGTTGTTTCTCTGGATTATTATCTTTTCAGCAAATAATGGAAAATTCTATTTTCAGCGTTGTACATGTTTAACATGAAGTACATGAACACTTAAAACCCCATCCATAACCTTGAGTTAACCAAATAAAAATTCCACGGTGTTAACTGTTAGCCTATACACAAGGAGTTCACACTCCCCGCCCATGGGGGCTTGGAGAAATAGATTAGGCGGCACGATGCTTCCAAGCAGAGCTGATACCGACCCAACACGAGTACTGGTAATCCGCTTAGAACGGCTAAGCCTGCCCAGGAAAATTGCTGTGAGTCGGCCTGTCCATGCTTATAAATCCTATTGGTTTCATTGGGCGGCAGGGATTGAGATGTCATTTCATCTCAATGTTGGGTAAAAGTCCCACAAAATTGGATGCAACATCTCCAAAATGACTCAAATAGTGTTGACGGGGACGTTAAACCTCAAATCAAACAAACAAACAAAATCAAACTCATGTAATCAAAATATGAAACTAAAACAAGAAACACATAAAATAATCGAGGACGATACACACCCTTGCCTCTCTCTCAAGATTGGTACAGCAGACCACAACATCTTTCATTGCCATATTATAAAGAGGTGTTGATGTTCTTGGAATGTTCTGAAATAGAAGTAAATACAGCTCAATACAAAATATTACACATGGAACATTCCACACATTATCTTGGGACAGGATCATTTCCAATAACCTGTCTTCAATGTGATCCATCAGTGAAGATACAGACTAGCGGCCAGTTGTTCAAAACATTGTTAGCTTAGCGAGCTCATTAGTAGTCAAATTATTAAATACTCTAGAAAGTCCAGTATCTAAAATTTTGTTATTTTTGCAGTGATTTTTTTACCCCTGCGTCCTGCGTCCAGGACGCACAAATAGGACTGAGGACGCACGATCATAAAATATGTGCGTCCATCGGACGCAAATATTTCATGGGCGAAAAATTCAACTTTCGTTTTCACTGCTGTAAATATCGTCGGAAGTGATAAAATACCGTACTTTTACCGAACCTTCAACTGGCCAATGAGTCACCGATAAATCGATACAGGTACAATTTAATGATCCAACCACAAGACGAGAATCCCCTCCATCCAAAATGAGCCCAAACTTTCATACAAGCAAGTTCAATGCGAACATCAAAGTTTTCCGCCATCCAAATTGCCGCCCACAAACCAACTCTACCATTTTTCTGCATGTGATCGGTAAATGTGACAAATGACGTCATCCGATGCCAGCAACCCCGCACGTGTTTAATGCCATTGTTTTATTTTAATGGGCTGTATCCCGTTCTTAAAAAAATTGTTTGGAACCAGTAAAAAATATTTTCTCGATAGCTAAACGGTTGTGAATGGAGGTGGATAGAAAACAACGCTTTGCACAGCCCTCGAATTATCCCCAGCAGCTCCAACAACATGTTCGACTTTTCCCGCCAAGCCGAGCGTCTGCTATTGGGCGCCAAAACATAACCATTCACGATCCGTTTTTATAATGCATGCATCAACTGTTAGATGTAGCTAATTGTCTGAGGAGCGAGTAAATCATTTTCGCATTGATTGTGGATTAAATTTTATGATTGGGGAATAAACGCAAATTAGAGACATAACTTGACCATATTTTCACACCTCGTTCAATTTGGCTTATCGCCAGAAATGAAAGACACGCACCGCAGGGTAATCATGTTTACTTGGCAATTATATGACAGGGATTAACAATAGTGTCATAATTGAACTGTTATAAATACACAGACGGTTTGTCTCTGAATTGTCGACAAAGCAGGACAGTGCAGCACAATTATTGTGATTTACTTACTCTAGTTTTACTGTATTTAAGGACTCAGAAGACTGACAGCTGTAGACGTTTTTTTTTTCCACTTGCCCGACCGGGCGTCCTAAGATCAAAGTGCACCTGCCAGGCGCGATTTCGGACTTGTTCCGGGCGGCCAGGCAATGGATTTGTCAGCCCCTGAACCTAGATAGCCGGTGTCCCAAACAGGGGGGGGGGGGGGGGGACGTTTGTCTACAATGGTTCGGAATATTATCTCCATTGTGCATGAAGTAAATTTCACGCACATGTTGCGGTACGCAATTATCGAAAACGAAAGTAGAAAACATTACGGAAAATAGACTAAACTAGAAATGTGTCCAGACGACACAGATGCCCCCGCCAAGGACCCCGCCTCACCCCGAAAATCCATGTTGCAACAAACTTTTCTAAGTGTGTGACCTTGTCATCAGGAACATTTGTGAGAAGTTATATTGAAATTGGTGAAAAAAAGTAAGCACTAGAGCAATGACAAAGTTTTTCTAAAAATAGCCATAGTGACCTTGACCTTGAAAGTCGAACTCGCTCGAGGTATTGTCATAAGGAACATTTGTGTGAAGTTATATTGAAATCAGTGAAGAAATGTAGTCGCTAGAGCGATGTCAAAGTTTTTCTAAAAATAGCCACAGTGACCTTGACCTTGAAAGTCGAAATGGCTCGAGATATTGTCATAAGGAACATTTGTGTGAAGTTATATTGAAATCGGTGAAGAAATGTAAGCGCTAGAGCGATGACAAAGTTTTTCTAAAAATAGCAACAGTGACCTTGACCTTGAAAGTGGAACTTGCTAGGGATATTGTCATAAGGAACATTTGTGTGAAGTAATATTGAAATTGGTGAAAAAATGTTAGCGCTAGAGCAATGACAAGGTTTTTTTAAAAATAGCCACAGTGACCTTGACCTTGAAAGTCAAACTCATTTGAGGTATTGTCATAAGGAACATTTGTGTGAAGTTATTTTGAAACCAGTGAAGAAATGCAGGCACTAGAGCGATGACAAAGTTTTTCTAAAAATAGCCACAGTGACCTTGACCTTGAAAGTCGAAATGGCTTGAGATATTGTCATAAGGAACATTTGTGTAAAGTTATATTGAAATTGATGAAGAAATGTAAGCGCTAGAGCGATGACAAAGTTTTTCTAAAAATAGCCACAGTGACCTTGACCTTGAAAGTAAAACTCGCTAGAGATATTGTCATAAGGAACATTCGTGTGAATTTATATTGAAATCGGTGAAGAAATGTAAGCGCTAGAGCGATTACAAAGTTTTTCTAAAAATAGCCACAGTGACCTTGACCTTGAGGTCATGACCTTGAAAGACGAACTCGCTCGAGATATTGTCATAAGGAACATTTGTGTGAAGTTATATTGAAATCAGTGAAGAAAAATAGACGCTAGAGCTATGTTGTGCGAGGGGATAATTAAAAATTTTTAAGTCTGTGACCTTGACCTCATGGGCATGGGTGGGGGTATCACTGAATAAAATGGACAGGTATCTAACACGATACCAAATATCAACTCAATCCATCACACGATTTGGAAAATATCAACTCTTAAAATATCTAATTAAACATTTTTAAGTCTGTGACCTTGACCTTGAAGCCATAGGCATGAGTGGGGGTATTGCCAAATAAACATTTGGACCTGTATCTATTATCATAGCATACATAAGCCAAATCCATAATATAGTTTGGAAAATTTGAGCTCTTTAAAATCTTTCACATTAAAATTCTAAGTCTGTGACCTTGACCTTGAGGTCATAGGCATGGGTGGGGGTATTGCTGAATAAAACAATGTACCTATATCTATCATCATATGAACCAAAGCCATCATAAAAATTCAGGTTCTACCAGGAACAAATACCTTAACTGGAGTCTTTAACATGGAAAATTTCTAAGTCCATGACCTTGACCTTGAGGCCATGGGCATGGGTGGGGGTATCGCTGAATAAAACTTTGGACCTATATCTATAACCATACCAAGTATGAACCAATTCCATCAAATGGTTTGGAAAATATGAGTTCTAAAATGTTCAAGTCTACCTGTTACAAAAACCTTAACCTGAGTCTTTAACATTGAAAATTTCTAAGTCTGTGACCTTGACCTTGAGGTCACAGGCATGGGTGGGGGTATTGCTTAATAAAACTTTGGACCTATATCTATCATCATACCAAAGATGAACCAGTTCCATCAAATGGTTAGGAAAATATGAGTTCTAAAAGTTCAGGCTCTACCTGTTACAAAAACTTTAACCTGAGGTTACAGGATCACGTACGTACGTACGTACGTACGTACGTACGTACGTACACACACACGTACAGACGGACGTACACATGTACGCACGTACGGAAAACCGAAAAACTATATGCCCCCGGCATCATATGATGCGGGGGCATAAAAACGTACACTTTAGCAGCTAGTAATCAACACCCGCTGATTGATTTTGTTCATTGCAAATAAAAGATACTAGACCGCATTATTTTTAACTATGAATAATGGCATTTTATACTGTACCGATCTTTTTTGTACTTCCTTTTTTTCCCTCCAAATATTGGGACTCATACTTTCAGATTTGGGACGCACAGTTTTTTGGTTGAGCGAGTCCCAGGACGCATAGTTGAAAATTTGTAAAAAAAAATCACTGTTTTTGCTGACAAAATGTGAGTGGCTTACGCAAAAGCTACTCACATTTTTTTCAGCAAAAATATTAGTATATTCACCATATTGAATGATCAAAGTTTTAACGATATGTTAACTAACGACGTCGTTGGTTTTGAACAACTGGCCCCAGTAGTAAAATGAGAGACGGAAACAATTTGTTTATGGAACGTTTTGCATCTGTGACGCCTCATTTTTCTTGAAAACGTCTTGATATATCTATTGTTCAACCTACATACCGTAATTCCCTGTGTATACCACGCACTCATCTATAACACGCACCTCAATTCTGAGTCCAAGATATGTGAAAAAAAAAATATTCCAGTCTACAACACGCACATGCTTTTCCCCAGTATCACAGAATGCTTTTCTCAGACGCCATTTTGATTGAAAATGAAAGTACACGAATTTTGATTGGCTACTATCAAAATAGCCTGACTGGTTATAGGTATATTTCCTAGTAGTTATAGAATAGAATAGTGGTTAGTTTCTCTCTTGCAGCATAAGCAGTTCTCCGTTTACCCATAACGGTGGTGTGTGACAAGGTGACATTTTAAGGGTGCGGTTATTCATTTGTTATGAAAGATGACAATGCGTTTTCCCAGTTTTCTTTCACAAGGAAAGATAGAAACAGGTTTCTTTCCAAAGGTAAAATTGTGACAACATGCCTCCAAGGCAGGTGCTCCATAGCGTTATTGACAGAAATTTCTACAGGTAGATTGAGTATTTTGACACCTCTGGTTATTCACACGTTCGCTATGCTAATCCCATAATTAACACCTTCTCAGCGTGAGTCAAACATCTCACTCAATTAAAGAAGCCCATTTTGCATTTACTGTTAATAAAACGGTGATTCATGCCTGACTTCAAGGAACCCGATTTCCTGTGCAATTTGAAACTTTGTTGACATGCATTAACTGTCATAATTAATCAGAGTTCCCACTCACGCAAAATCTTACGTGAATCACGCAAAGAAAATAAAAATCACGTATGATTTTTTTCTGTCCGGCGAGATTCCGTGCGTCCGAAATTGACTGGGGCGAACCGGCCAATTTTTTTTCGAGTGTCCGAAATTGACGGGGCGAATCGGCCGATACGCTGAAATAGATTTGGGACAAGCCGCAGACTTGAATCCGTCGCATAGTAGAGCTTCCGCGCATCCGAAATTTACTGGGGCGAACCGGCCGATTTTTTTCGAGCGTCCGATATTGACGGGGGCGAATCAGCCGATTCGCTGAAATGATCTTTGACAACCCGCAGACTTGAATCCGGCACATAGAACTTCCGCGCATCCGAAATTGACTGGGGCGAATCGGCACGCAATCGGTAAATGACGTCATCGGACCCCAGCAACCCCACACGTGTCTATTGTTTTATCTTAATGGGGCGTATCTCTTTCATAAAAAATTGTTTGGAAACGGTAGCAAAACATCATTCACGAGATAGTAGAATAGTCGTAGCAACTCGTCTTAGGAGCAATTAAATAATTTTCACATTGATTGCGGATTAAATTTTATGATCGGGGAATAAACGCAAATTAGAGACATAACTTGACCATATTTTCACACCTTATCGACATGCACCGCAGGGCGGCAATTATATGACAGGGATTAACAATAGTGTCATAATTGAACTGTTATAAATCATCAAACAGAGTAAATCCAAATCAGATGTCTGCGGCGTCTTTCTGAGGTGTCTGATCTGGGACTGCACTGTTTGCCGATGTCCCAAAAAGGGATGAAAGGTTGATGTCTGAGATAGGAATATTGATTGCATTTTTAATGGTATGAATGGTTCAATGAATTAATATGTCAAACGAACTTTATGAGGGTCTCAAAGTGTCACATTGTATTTGTAATGGGTTTTCGTGACCTGCCGACTTTTCGAGAAAAACAATGTCATTTTATCTATGCCATTGTATTACACGCAGGGGATTTTTTTTACCGTTTTCTGGGTGAAAAAAGTGCGTGGTATACACAGGGAATTACGGTAATTTCAATGAAGTTGTGAAACAATATCTTAATTTCAAAAGGTGTACATGTATATAACAGTACAAGATAATTTACATGACAGGAGATAATTTAACGCTCTGCATGCTGGGTATTTTTTTTTTGCAGCAGATGACATTTTGAAATATTTTTCTATTTTTCCCAGAAAATAGGACTTTACATCTAATGCAAATTGTCTCTTTGAAAACAGGATTTGACATCTCATGCAAATTGTCTCCTCCTAAAGAGACAATTTGCATGAGATGGCAAATCCTGTTTTCTGAGAAAAATACGAAAAATATCAACAATTTGTCCTCTGCCTACAGAATGTTAAAGGTTAAAGTAGCAAGTCATTTTAACCCATTGTATACTAGTGGACTCTTCCATTGCCATATGTTGGACAAGTCCATTTGTCATATACGGGGTGGAAGGCCTATTTTTTCGTTTTTAGTCTATTTTTGATGAAAAATCATGTTAGCAAATAGTGTAGGCCCTGATCAGATGCCGCGTTCTGCGGCATCTGATCTGGGCCTGCACAGTTTGCCAAGGGGAACAGGTACCCCTTTAGTGGTATCCTGCATACAATGGGTTAAAAGTTTATCTTTTGATATTTCTACTCAGAAGATTATATGTTCTTGCACACCAGATAAGGAAATCCGTGATTTTACCCTGGGATAGAAATTCAGGTTCTGACCATGGTGTTCCAACCCAAATCAAAAATAATGCTGTGTGTGATAAATTCACTGCTTGATTACAACCTCGTATGCACCGTCGTTAAGAATGACGTCACAGCATGTGACGTGACGTCACTAAACATTCCTGCAGTGTCATCACAATATGGCGGACGTCGGTAACCGAAGTTACTGCAGCATTAAACAAGATGTGTTTGTGAAACACTGATGCCCCCGGACAGCGCCAATGTTATTTTTAAAAATTTTGAAAAAAAATAGGTCAAAGGTCAAGTTCAAGGTCACGAGATCAAAAATTATGGTACCACTGGAAAGGTCTTGTGATAAGGTATACACATGTGAAATATGAAAGCTCTATCTATTACCATTCAAAAGTTATGCCCAATGTTAAGGTTTTTGTAGACAGACAAACGGAAAAACAGACAGACAGACCAAAAACTATATGCCCCCGAATCTCTTAGATTCCGGGGGCATAAAAAGCCAAGCCAAGAAATGGAAGGAACAATCCAACCTGTATTAAGCAACCACCTATGGGATATTCAACAAAGTGCTTGCTTAAGGCAGGTGCTTTCTTAACACAGGTGAATTTTAATGCATTTTCCCTTTTTGGGAACTGAATGCCTGCTTGCTTAAGACAGGTTGCTTGCTTAATAGAGGTGGCCACTTAGACAGGTTTCACTGCATGCAAGAAAAAGAATCCTATGAGGGTGTGTGGGGTGGATAGAAAAATCCGTCCCTCGGGATCACTGTCCGGCATCACTCGGCAAGCCTCGTGATGCCGGACAGTGACCCGAGGGACAGATTTTTCCATCCACCCCTCACACCCATATAAGATTCTTATTTTCCCTCTGTTTAAACTTACTTTGCTAAGAGCTACTGAGGTCAAGATACTCATTGGTCCCAGAATCCTGAAAATCAACACAACACAGAAATTATTTTATCATTATTATCATTATCTCTTATTCTGCCAGAAAGATTAATTTGCCTCCCACAAAATTGGAAGCAACGTCTCAAAATGACCTATACAGTGTTTGTTTGTTTGTTTTGTTTGATTTGAAGTTTAATGTCCTCGTCAACACTGTAAAGGTCATTTTGGAGACGTTACTTCCACTTTCGTGGGACTTTTACCCGACACTGAGATGAAATGACATTGAGATGAAATGACATCTCAAGCCCTGTCGCCCAATGAAACCAATAGAGTTTATAAGCATGGACGGTCCGACACTCACACCGCTTTGCCTGGGCAGGCTTAGATCCTCTGAGCAGTTTACCAGTACTAGTGTGCGGGCCGGATTCAGCTCTGCGTGGAAGCATCATGCAGCCAATATATTTCTTCAAGCCCTTCAAGATGGGCGGGGGCCTCCTATACAGTGTTGGCAAATAACTTGATATTTTACATTCATTAAAATTTGAAAACTGAATGATAAAGTGTAGATTCTGATCAGATGCCTCTTCAGAAGCCATCTGATCTGGATCTACACTGTTTGCAGAAGTAAGGTTTGCCGTGTTCAGGGGGAAAAGGGTTATTTATTATCACTATTATAATAACTGCCCTTTCAAGAACATTTCAAATACACTGAAGTGTGGGAAAACCCAAGAAACCCTAAAAAAACATGTAACATGACACTAAAATATTCAGTGCAATCGGGTACTGAAGTGTCATAGGGTATAAGTATATAGCACACTTGTACTGCCTTGCGGCACACGCCAGCTTTTATAGCAACGTGGTAGAGTGTTTGCCTATCAATCCGATGACCCAGGTTCAATTCACCGCCACAACAAAAGTGTTTGGCATATTTTTCATCTACTAAAAAACCCACTTGTGCATTAGAACTCCTTGAGTTTCATTTCCTTTTGTGACTTAGCACACTCAGCAGAAGGGAGAGAATAACCATAAAATTATCATCCCCACAAATCATAGAAACAGATGACGGGGGTGTTTTCTGAGAATTGAAGGGTAATTGTTGTCAATTCTCCATAAAAACCGGAGAAATAAGGAAAATTGAGCCAGCGCATGACAAAATCTACAATAAGACCTGTGCGACCAGCTAAGACTCAGATCAGCCTGCGCATCTGCGCAGTCTGATCAGAGTCTTCGTTGTTCGCATGAACATTCTACAGCCTCTGGGTTATTCATAGGGCAACAAGAACATGCTCCGACCAGCTGGCTGAACTGTTTGTTTGTATTGGAGTTTTACGGCCCAGTCAACACTATTTAGGTCATTTTTGAGCCGGTCAGTTTACCTATCAACACTTTCCTGGGCAGGCTTATACGTAAGCGGCAAACCAGTTCAGTGCACATTCTTTTGCCAAAGACTGACAACTGCCCTCCTTGAATCAGCGGAAGGGAGAGAATGACCGTAGAAAAGATTTCATGATCAATCTCCACGAAAGAATGTTGCCGACCCCGCGACCTCCTGATCACCAGTCAGACGCAGGCCTTCCGTTAGGCGGACGTACGGTGTATATTACGTCCTGAAATCGCTTCCGGACGCCCAAAATAAACATCAAAGGCGTCCCGCGGACTTCCGAAAATTTCCCTGTATGGCCAAAAATCATAACCGAGACGTCCCAACCTGCGCATATAAACCCGCCCATTTTAGCGGTTTGTGAAAAGTTTGCTACGCCTTCTTTTCTGAAACCGCTTTCGGCGTTTATTGAGTACTAAGGACGTCCCATTTTCCGCTTGCGCGGTATGATATTGACAGCCAGAATCACGTGCGGCGGCATATGGCCTTTGATCGTCATCGCTGTGTGAAAAACGTGTCCAGGTGTTTACTTGGTGTTTGCATATAATTAAACGGATTAGCAGCTGAGAATAAACTAATTATCTCAGTGACGATAAGTGTATTTTTAATCTTGTAAACTTGGAAAGTTATAAAATTTATACAGGCCGAGCAAATTTTTCTTTCTTGTAAGCACTCTTCTGCTTTGTTTGATTTGAGGTTTATCATCCCCGTTAACACTGTGTAGGTCATTTTGGAAACGTTGCTTCCAATTTTGTGAGACTGTTACCCGACATCTCCCCGGCCCATTGGGGCTTGAAGAAATAGATGGGCTGCATGATGCTTCCACGCAGAGCTGAAACCAACCAGCACACGACTACTGGTAAACCGCTTAGAGGATCTAAGCCTGCCCAGGAAAAGCAGTGCGAGTCGGCCCGTCCATGCTCATAAACCCTACTGTTTTCATTGGGCGACAGGGCTTGAGATGTCATTTCATCTCAAGATCAGGTAAAAGTCCCACAAAATTGGAAGCAACATCTCCAAAATGACCTTTACAGTGTTGACAGGGACGCTAACCCTCAAATCAAACGAACAAAAAGTTACCCAACATTGAGATGAAATGACAACTCAAGCCCTGTCACCCAATGAAACCCATAGGGTTTATAAGCATGGACGGTCAGACTGGCAACGCTTTGCCTGGGCAGGCATATATCTTCTAAGCGGATTACCAGGTTTCTTGTGAGGTCAGTTTCAGCTCTGCGTGGAAGCATCCTGCAGTCCATCTATTTCTTCAAGCCCTGATGGGTGGGGGCCTGCACACTTCTGGAGTGTACTGACCGCATCTACATGTATGTTACAGTTATGTGTAGTTTTAAATTGCTCATACTGGCTGAAAACAGAACTTTACTTGTTTGTTTTGGAGTTTTACGGCCTAGTCAACACTATTTAAGTCATTTTTGAGTTGGTCAGTTTACCTATCGACACTCTATTAGCCATCTTTAAGTATAAATACAGGTGAATAAAAAAGCAAACAAGAGATTCATAGAATAAATAATATTTTTCTTCATCAAAACAATTTAATGATCCGCAAACAGGTTGCTTCAAAACTGGGACTTCCTGAAATATCCAGTGGGACTTCCTGATTTCAAGGGTAGGAAGTCTGGGACTTCCTGAATTTGAGAGTTAATGGAAGCCCTGCAGACGCGCATCAGACTGAGCCACTGAGGCTGAACTGAGTCTTCGACTTTAGCATGGGTCTCAAGGTTTGTTCCACGCTCAATTATCCTTCAATTATCACCAAATGCCCACCTCATCTGTTGTTATGCCACAAAAGAAGATGCCACATCTGGCACATTCACACAGCCAACGAGACATGCATCCAACCTCAGCTCCTAGGTTCTACCCAGAGAATATACACCCCAATCTCTTTATAACACAAATTGTTGGGGTCCAAAGCAAAAACAGTGTTAGTTAAACAACTGTGTTGAGCCCAAACAAAAATGTTTAGATTATATAGAAAAATGACCATTTATGGTCATTTTTCTATATAATCTATACATTTTTAGGGTCCATCTTGAAACCATGTTATATCCAAAACTGTGTTGTAATGAACCATGTTATAATGAGGTTGTGGTGTATATAGCATCATTTTGTGTATATTCAATATGATTGGATACATATTAACAGTGGCACAAGATGTTTAAATACTGCAGAAAAACCAACCTGCATCCCAGTCCTGCAATGTGGTCAAAGGCTTCACCCTCAAACAGATCAAAGATGTAGATAGTGTTCTTTTCTTTCTGGCTGACTGTGAGACACTCATCTTGTGTAAACCAGACTGGATTAAAACTCTGGTCTTTAAATACCTGATTATAAAACAAAAATAAAATACATCTATAAATAATTTTGTTTGTTTGTTTGTATTGGAGTTTAACGACCCAGTCAACACTATTTAGGACATTTTTGAGCCTGTCAGTTTACCAATCAACACTTTTCCTGGGTAAGCTTATACGTAAGCCGTTAACCAGTAGTCTAGTACAGTCACTGAGTGTACATTCTTTCACCAGAAACTGACAACTGCCCTTCTTGAATCAGCGGGAGAGAATGACCGCAGAAAAGATTTCATGATCTATCGCCACGGAAGAATGTTGCCTCTATAAATGGTAAGATTTCTCCTAAAAATAAATAAGATTGTGTTTCCAATCTTGTATCCTTGTGTTTTTGAAGACGACTCTCCTATCTTTCAATTTTGATTACGATTCTTGCTAATATATAGATGAGTCATAATCGTAAGTGTACCGTAAAAAATTCTAAAAATGCAGAGGTTTTCTGGAAAATGCCCATAAATATGCTCATTTTACTATATGATCTTTGCATTTTTGTGTGTATACATCACAGTTTCTTGTTTAACAGTTTCTGTTTTGGACCCCAACAATAGTGTTTATAAAGAGGGCTTCAACGCCCAAAGAAGCTGCTAAGGTTTAAGGGAAGGTCAAGGTCACAGACCAAATTTTTGCATGAATGTAAAGCTTTTGTCACAAGGAACATACATGCTAAATATGAAGGCTGTATCTCATGTGGTTCAAAAGTTATGACCCATGTTATTTTTTTCTTTCAAGATGGTCAAAGGTCAAGGTCACAGGTCAAATTTTTTTGCATGAATGTGAAGGTCTTGTCACAAGGAACCTTCAGGCCAAATATGAAAGCTCTATCTCAAATGGTTCAAAAGTTATGGCCAACGTTAAAGTTGTCCACATACAAACCAACAAACAGACAGGGCAAAAACAATATGTCCCCGCTATCGCTACCAGGGACATAAAAAGTCATAAAAATAAACCTCAGCAAACAATGCTGACTCAGATCAGGAGCAGTCTGATCAGCATCTACACTGTTTGCCAATGAGCAAAAGCCTTTGAGGCCAAAACATCTAATGAGTAATTTATAAATGTCAAGCACTAGAAGATTTTGGAATAAGTTGATTTTCTATTATTATGTTAATTTTGAAAAAAAAAAAGAATAACAACGGGAAATGTGTCATCATAACACATGCCAAGGGCCCTCTTGACCACCCCCCCCCCCCCCCCCCACCTGCCACCACCAAAAAACAGCTTGTTGTGACAACAGCTGTCATTGGACAGCAAAGCTTGCCTGAAAAATGTCCTTGAGGTCATAGGCTTCGGTGGGGAAAGGGGGGGGGGGGGGGTAACCTTAGGACAAATATGTAACATCATACTAAATATGAACCCAATCCATCATATGGTTTTGAGAAGATGAGCGCTTAAACAATTTAACCGTAACCTTGACCTTAAATTCATGGACAGACGGGGGTTATGGCTGAATCATACCCTGGACCTGTATCTATCATCATTCCAAATATGAAGCAAATTCATTGTACAGTTTGGAAAAAAAATGGGGGTTGGGGGTGCTGCAAAAAAAAAAGTATGCAAAATAACCAAGCATGCATAAGTTTACTGTAGTTTTACCGTAAATGCTTGGTTAAGAACATCCTGTACTTCCTTCAGGCTGGAGACCTTGACACAGCGCAACCTTAGATCCCCCATACTTATCAGGCCCTGAAAGAAAAATGCAACTCAATCAAATTCAATGATTTTAGTTTTAACCCTTCTCTTGCTGAATATTCATTTTAGCCACACTCATCTCTGACTTTGAACCAATCAGATTGCTTGATGTAATTTATTCCTACAAATTCAAAAACTGAATGTCAAACAGTGTAGATCCAGATCAGATGGCTTCTTCAGAAGCCATCTGATCTGGATCTACACTGTTTCCAAAGATAGGGGTTGTCGTGAACAGCAAGATAAGGGTTAATCTATAGTATGTCCAGGGGTTGCTCTGATTTTTGCTGAAAATCTCACCAAAATTTGTCAAACAGGCAGAAAAATCACAGGCAAAATGTGAGTACTCGCAAGTCTTCAAAATTTCTCATAGATCTGGCAAAACTAAATCATTTTCTCTAGTAAAATTCTGATCCAGAGTTATCCCTGTATGCCTTGTGTCCAATATTTACTGAATGTGACATCTGAGCAAAGGGTACACTGTTGAGATTACTGGAAACTTTTTATTCTGAACCCTTGTCCTGATGAATAAATTTATTTTGCCACACCCATTTCTGACTATCAACCTATCCAATTACTTGTTGTAATCATCATGAAAGACTCCCTTGAACCCCACTTTTATATAGTAAAACTGGGGTTTACAGGAGTATACCTTATTTTTCTTATTTCTGCTCTAAAATATGCATTGTGGGTACTCGTTAGAACCGCCCCCAAGAGCCGGTTCTAACGCGTACCCACAATCTATATATTGAGCAAAAATAAGAAAAATATCACAATTTTTCATCTTAAAATTTTCGAATTTTTCCAGCTGTAGAGTTTACCGTGTATTTGTATTGGTGTTGTTTTCGTAATGTGTATTCATTCAAATATGCAAACAGAATGACAGAGCAGAGTCTGATCAGATGCATTGCTCCAGATAAGGTGCTTTTTTCATCCAAAAAGTACTGAATTTTTCTTAAGTCTGCACCTTCAGGAGCATTCTGATCTGGGTCCGCACTGTTTGCTTGTGCCTATCTGTCGATGTACTTAGGATTATTACTCGGTACTCAAGTGTAGGCATGACATGAAAATCACAGATCATATAGATGAATGACTACGAAAGGTTGGAGAGGACCTACGGAATTTTTGATTATCACAAATGAAAATCAATCATTATTTTATCCTATCAATAAAATACTTATATCATTATTTTCAAATGATTTCTAGACATGATACAACAATTTGTATGAATCTGGGACATTTCAGCTGTGTCATTTCATCCAAGATCAGAGAAAGTAATTATGAAAGTTATTATATACACAAGTATAAAAATATATATATGCGTAGTTGACAAACAGTGCAGACCCAGATCAGATGCCACGTTCTGCGGCGTCTGATCAGGGCCTACACTGTTTACAAAAAGCTCAGCCATTTTCCAAATAGATTTTGAAGAAAACTCAATTATATACACAAGCTTAAATAAAACTGAAAACCGGTCATGATCAGGGATTGCTACAATCCAGAATTCATGCATTCCAGACTACAAGACTTACTCAAGATGCATGGTTTGGGTCTGGGATGCATTAATTCTGGACCCAGTGGGTCCCAGTACTCATAATGGCAAATTTGTAAAACAATCACTGTATATACAAAGCATATGTCCTTCCATGAATGCTATACGGGCTTGAAGTTATTCATATTAAGACACAACTACAACAAATGGAGAGATACCATCAACGTATTCTATGTCATATACAATCATTACCTTCCCGTACTGCAACTTCGGCAGTTCTTATACTGTTACGAGCACTCCTAACCCATTTTGTACAAGAAACCCCAAAACGCGTAGTTGACAAACAGTGCAGGCCCAGATCAGACGCCGCACAATGTGGCGTCTGATCAGGGCCTACACTGTTTGCAAAAAGCTCAGCCATTTTCAATATAGATTTTGAAGTGAACTCCTGCTATATATAGGGAGGAAGATTCCATTTGGTATGAAAAGGGCTACCGGTAAAAGAAGCTGAAATTCACAAGAGACAACTAAGTTTGCTGCACTCAGTGGTCAAAAGTAACAACAAATGTCTTCAAGATTTGGTACAGTGACAGTTGGCTTGTAGCCTTGACAACGCATACAGCTTCTTTTACTTCATTACCCAAGTGCTAGCGAAATACAATCTGCCTATGTTGAGCTGGCTTTTCAGAGTTCTCACTAGAATTTTGAAAACAGGAGTTTAACCCTTGTCCTCCTGAATATTTATATATGCCACACCCACTACCGATTATCAACCAATCAGATTACTTGATGCAAATGATTGCAACAAATTCATAATCTGAATGGCAAACAATGTAGATCCTGATCAGATGGCTTCGTCAGAAGCCATCTGATCTGGATCTACATTGTTTCAAAGATAAGACGTATCCGGGATTAGCAGGACAAGGGTTCAGGGGTGTAAAATTCCACTTGCCCGCTCGCATTTGCGAGTAAGTTTTAAGCCAGGGTGTTACATGTGGGTTTACGGCGTCCCGCAAACCCCCATGCTGACAAGACAACCGAGCGTGATCTCTGACAGGTGTACGGGCAGCTGTGGGGTAAGGCACAAGAAAGATGTTAAATGAATGACATGAATTATTTACAGTATCTACATACAACACTTACTAACACAAAACATCACAATTTGTTGCTTCTGTAGCCAACTCACGACGTCCGCTCCGAAGGCAAAACACTGTTCTGTGCTCGGAACGGGTGACGTGAATACCTACAGAAGCAAACAACAAAAACAACAACAAAAACAAAAAAAGAAACAACACAAGACGCGACTGGCCAGTTTATAACTTAGGGTGAATCCCCCACTCGCGTGACACTTCCTCTCGCGAACTAGTAGAACTAGTCTATCAACATAGTTGATAATCCTAGGTTTAGCGATCACGTTTGCTGATCAGAGGTTTAGTGATCGTCCAAATAACCTGCAGGTAAGTCGACCTCTTCCATGGTCTCACATTTGTTTACAACGAACAATGATTTATATTCTGCTTCTACCCTGGTAGGCGCTGATTACGGCGGTCTGTCCGCCCTTGCTGGACCCTAACGCCTAGCGTCGTACCAGTACCTGCTGCTATGAAGCAGGGAGCAGCAGGTCACACATTGTTGTGCCTTTCAATATACTTTCTATTTCCCCGTCACAATGTTGTGTTCACTCTTACAACTTGACCTGCTGCTAAAGTGTCTGCTTTTTTCAGGGTTTATATATCTATGAATACTACCAGAAAATCATGCCTACTCGTATTACCTTGCTCAATTCGTGGCGAGGTGGAGATACCGGCCACAAACAAAGCCAGATAGCAAAAATCGAGTAGATAATGGATTTGCGTTCAAATAGTATATTTCCCATAGGAAAAATTGATGAAACGACCCTATAATCAATGACATGACTCCTGTCAAAACGAACACCCACACAACACGTGACGGGAATAAAAATCATATATGGCACAATTTGGCGGTTGGCGATTTTTAGGCAAATTCTATAGGACTCTGCCTTTTAGCGGCCCTCTGTATTGTAAAAACAGCTCTCTATAAACCACTCATGCACACATCGCATGGAGCCGCACAGTTTGCGTACCATATTTCACCTAAAATATTTCACTCGCACCGCCCTACCATATATCTACTAAAATAATTTAGATGTGCATAAGCACCAGAGAGGTTTCCTATTCCATCTCGTAACAAAGGTTTCCCCTTTTGGAGAAAAAACAATCAAAAATGTTTTTTCTTTGTGTATAGAGATGGAATAGGATGAACCTATCTAAACAAGACAGCTATTTACACAACAACCGTGCGAAGAATTACCTACTAAGGTAGTCTGCCCCAAATTTTCTTAAGTTAAATTTAGCTAGTAAGCCAAGGTGGTTTGCCCCAGAATTTTCCTGTTCCCCTGACACTCTGCTGTTTGTTAGAAAACGGATATCGTTTTAATCTCACTGGAGGTGGCCTTTCTGGCTTAACAGATTTGATTGATTTCACAGGTTCTGACATAAATGTGGTACATATAATTTGGTCTGTCTGACATGTCAGTCCTGCAAGGCGCTGTTCTCTCAGCCCTTCTGTCTGCTCACTCTCCTCTGACGTTAGTGTGTGTGGGACGCTAACGTCGCCGTCACTTTCCGGTTGCTCTGCAGTTTCAAAACTGCTGTCTTCAAATGAAGACTCGTCGACGTCATTTCTGTCATGACTGTCTGTCGACATAATAGGTTCAGAGATCAGACAATGAGACGTCACAGTCTGACGCTCAACGTACTGCTTCAGAATGTTAGCGTGATATGTGTTAACATTTCCATTGACGTCAATCTTATAATCCATTCTGTTCACTACCTCAACCACTTCATAAGGACCTTTCCATTGAAGCAATAATTTATTATTGTCTGTCGGTAGTAACAACAGCACTTTATCGCCGACGTCAAATTTACGCGACCTCGCGCCTTTATCATAATAAGCTTTCTGCTTAATCTGAACCTTCTTTAAATAATCATGCGCTAATTTGCATGTCTGCTCTAACCGTTCCCTAAGCTCAATAACGTATTGATACGTCGAAAGAACTTGTTCATCGCGTACATCTTCAGCCCATAATTCTCTTAATATTGCCATTGGACCTCTGACGTTACGTCCATATAACAACTCAAAAGGGGAGTATCCTAAAGACTCTTGTGGGACTTCCCTTACCGCAAATAATAAAGCTGGAAGATATTTATCCCAATCTTTTGGACGTTCAGCACACATGCGACGTAACATCTGCTTTAACGTAGCGTGGAAACGCTCTATCAGTCCGTTGCAAATTGGGTGTCTCGGACTACACGTTAACTGTTGAAGAGAAAGAAGTCTGCTGACTTCCTTCATTACCTCAGCAGTAAACTGTGATCCACAATCAGTCAACATTTCATCAGGAATGCCAACCCTACTAAACATTTCAATAAGCGCTTCCGCGACACGTTCCGTCTCAATACTCGGTAAAGCTATCGCCTCTGGATACCTTGTCGCATAATCTATCATGGTTAAAATATACCGAGATTTCCTATCAGATCGAGGCTCAATTGGACCAACTATGTCCACTGCCACCCTCTTAAATGGCGTATCAATCAATGGCATTTTTCCTAGAGGTACTTTAGTGACCCGACCTTTCTGAATAGTTCTCTGACAAATATCACAAGATTTACAAAATCTAGCGACATCACCGCAAATACCGGGCCAGTAAAACTCAGTTACAACTCTATCCAATGTCTTCCTAATACCCATATGTCCAGACATAAGCGTTTCATGAGCCAGTTTCAACACCTTTCCTCGGAAACTTTGAGGGACCACAAGTTGGAAAGAGACTTTGTTACCCTTGGTGAACTCCCTATATGCCAAACCTTTTTTCTCAATAAACCTAGTTTCACCTCGGTTTAAACCACAACTCACAGTCTTGTTCCCAGATACAACCCTTTTCCTGATGTTTTCCAAAGTTGGATCATCAACCTGAGCTTGCTTGAAAGCCTCCTTGTCATCGTTAATGATCTGATCGGGAACCTTAAGTTTTCTGTAAGGCTTCTCATCCTGCCTAGTTTGAGACCTAGTTACAGCCGCAGCTGAGAAATGAGACATATCAGGAAGTTTTGATCCATCAATGTTACCGATAACCAAATCGTACAACGTATCATCCATACACAAAGCTTCAGTTTTCCCAGTGAAAAAAGGACAATCAATGTCAATCATTGCCAAAGGATACCTTTGTGTGGATTCATCAATCAACGTAACATTTGATTCCTTCCCTATTAACTGACTATCCGAAACCAAACTTCTCCGAACGACACAGCCTGTACACCCAGTATCTCTTAATACAACCACCTTTTTATTATTAACCAATCCTTGTGCCGTCAGTAACCTTGCCTTTAAGAAGTAACAGACACCTTCCCTAGTTTCCTTACTACACTCCTCCCTATCCGAAATCAAAGGATCACCAACCTTATTTTCAAAAATACTTCCAATCTCATCACCTTTCCTAGTTACTTCCGTTTGACAAAAACTAACTTGGTGTGCTGCGCCACGTGGTGTGCTATTATTCTTACCGTGTCCGCGAAAAGACCCTCTAAAATTACCACGACCACGTGTATAACCACGACCTACATTCTGCGTATTCTCATTCTTAACCTGAGAACCTTGAGCCTCTACGCGCGTGTTAAAATTTTCCTTAACACCGCTATCCCCAACTCCAGTTGCTCCTACCTCTGCGCTATACAATTGTTTCCTGTCGGGGTTCTTAAAACATTTAATTGTTAAATGCCCCTTACCGCATATGCTACACTTGATATCCGGTCTACCACTCGGTTTGTTCGAGTCAACTTTGTCCTGTTTCCCCTGCGCTGCGCCTCTATTATCGCGTTGCCCCTTATTAATGCAACTATATACGCCCCCGCGCGCTTCTGCAAACAAATCTGCCTCCCTAGCCATTTCATCTAAATTACCAAACTGTTTTGGTTTCAGATGTACATACAGTTCTCTATTACATGACTCCAGGAACTGATCCCTTGCCATGAAATCACAGACAGCCGGAAAAGATTTTTCTATCTTTGCCATATTAAGCCATTTTTCTAAATAACTTCTCAGTCTACTACTGAACTGTATGAACGTTTCTGATTTCTCGGGCCTACTATAAAGAAACTGTTTCCTAAATCCGCGCTCTGTCATGTCAAAATTCTTTAATAAAGCGTCCTTTAACTTTTCATAATCCGCCGCATCCTCATTTGACAACCGGTCATATACATCAAGTGCGCGCCCTTTGAGCAATGCACTTAAATACGCGGCCCAAACACTCTTATCCCATTTATTAGCCGTAGCATATTTCTCAAACCTAGATAAATAACTATCCATTTTATCTTTACCCTCTTCAAAATAAGGTAACTTAGGATCCCGGGCATGCGCCACCTTCTCAGCTTTTTGCTTTTCAAATTCTAGCTCGAGCTTCGCTCTCTGCATTTCTAACTGATTCCTTAATTCTTGGTGCTGTAGCTCAAACCCATGTTTTATTTGTTCTAAATGGGCCTCACTAATCTCTTTTGCCTCCCTTTCAGTCTTAATGCGTGCCATTTCAAGTTCCTTATTAACATTCAACATAGCTAGTTCATGTGCCCTTTCCTTTTCTTTTTCTGCCCTTTCCTTTTCCTTTTCTTCAGACCTTAACCTTTCTAAATCCCTTTGCTCTTGCCTTTCTGCCCGCTCAATAGCTTGCTGCTCTTTAACAAAACCTTGTAACTCCTTCCCCTCATAACCTAAGTCCTTTCCCATTTGCATTAAACGCTCCATTATTGATAACGTAAATCTCACGTTACTATCAAAACCACTATAAACTGATCAGTTATGATCAGTGATGATTGAATGGGCTTAACTAAAACGTTAAGATATGTGTTATACGCGTTAATCTAACTAAAACGTTAGTTATTAAAGCACACACGATTTGAAATGTCAAATGCTTTTAGCAAAGTATGACGTTGCGTACTGGTAGTCTAATATGACGTCATAAACCGACGACGTTTACAGTAAAATGCTACAATCCGAAGTTTCATCACATTACAAAACTCCGATCATAACAAGTCACCATTACTGTTTCTATTACGTCATACCTAACCTCAAGCCACTGCGTAAATATTAACGCTACCGTTATGTCAACGTCAGTAAATTGTTAACGTCACTACGTCAGAACCATGTGTGGGTAAGATCAATTAGTAGCTCCAATTTAACTTAGTAGAATGTCAGGTAACACAATTAAGTGGGGTCTACTTAAATTTTTCGTTACCAAGAAAAAGTGGGGTTTGCCTTGCCTTCCTGCTCAGAAATTATCGACTTGTCAGTATCCATTCAGTTGAATACATGGGTTTCGCACTTCATCAACGCAGGAAGGAAGATTCAAGTTAATTTCTAAATGTGGCTGTCAATACATTTTTTTTTTAAATTGATGATTCAGAGTATCAATGTGCTGTTCCACAGCCGGGAACACCAGCCAGAGATCAAATCCTCACTTCACTGACACCAAATGTTACATGTGGGTTTACGGCGTCCCGCAAACCCCCATGCTGACAAGACAACCGAGCGTGATCTCTGACAGGTGTACGGGCAGCTGTGGGGTAAGGCACAAGAAAGATGTTAAATGAATGACATGAATTATTTACAGTATCTACATACAACACTTACTAACACAAAACATCACAATTTGTTGCTTCTGTAGCCAACTCACGACGTCCGCTCCGAAGGCAAAACACTGTTCTGTGCTCGGAACGGGTGACGTGAATACCTACAGAAGCAAACAACAAAAACAACAACAAAAACAAAAAAAGAAACAACACAAGACGCGACTGGCCAGTTTATAACTTAGGGTGAATCCCCCACTCGCGTGACACTTCCTCTCGCGAACTAGTAGAACTAGTCTATCAACATAGTTGATAATCCTAGGTTTAGCGATCACGTTTGCTGATCAGAGGTTTAGTGATCGTCCAAATAACCTGCAGGTAAGTCGACCTCTTCCATGGTCTCACATTTGTTTACAACGAACAATGATTTATATTCTGCTTCTACCCTGGTAGGCGCTGATTACGGCGGTCTGTCCGCCCTTGCTGGACCCTAACGCCTAGCGTCGTACCAGTACCTGCTGCTATGAAGCAGGGAGCAGCAGGTCACACATTGTTGTGCCTTTCAATATACTTTCTATTTCCCCGTCACAATGTTGTGTTCACTCTTACAACTTGACCTGCTGCTAAAGTGTCTGCTTTTTTCAGGGTTTATATATCTATGAATACTACCAGAAAATCATGCCTACTCGTATTACCTTGCTCAATTCGTGGCGAGGTGGAGATACCGGCCACAAACAAAGCCAGATAGCAAAAATCGAGTAGATAATGGATTTGCGTTCAAATAGTATATTTCCCATAGGAAAAATTGATGAAACGACCCTATAATCAATGACATGACTCCTGTCAAAACGAACACCCACACAACACGTGACGGGAATAAAAATCATATATGGCACAATTTGGCGGTTGGCGATTTTTAGGCAAATTCTATAGGACTCTGCCTTTTAGCGGCCCCCTGTATTGTAAAAACAGCTCTCTATAAACCACTCATGCACACATCGTATGATATGTGCATGACTTGTTCATGGAGCCGCACAGTTTGCGTACCATATTTCACCTAAAATATTTCACTCGCACCGCCCTACCATATATCTACTAAAATAATTTAGATGTGCATAAGCACCAGAGAGGTTTCCTATTCCATCTCGTAACACAGGGCGTGTAGGATTTTCAAAATTGACCTTACTTTTTCTTCATTTTTAGCACCTAAATGAAAAGTTTAGATGATAAGGGCGAGTAAGTTTGAGGGAAATTTTACACCTCTGGGGTTAAGAATCCATCCATGGAAAAAGTTGGATTCAAATCGGAAAAGTTGGAGTCAAATTTTGAAAAGTTGGAGTTTTACCTAAAAACCGTGTGTCAATTATGACTAAATGCGTACTGCTGTAGAGTGCCTCTGTAAGACTCCAAAAGACTTTGGGGCTTGAACCCTTATCCTGCTTAACATGACAAACCATTTTCTTGCATTGGAGATCCAAATCAGATGGCTTCCATCTAATCAGGATTTACACTGTCACTCAGATTGTGAATTTGAATGGATAAATTACATTAGGTTTTGAAAGTTAAGTGTGGACTGCAGCTAAATTAATTTATTCATCAGGATAAGGGTTTAAGTTGAGTGTGAGCAGTAAACAGTAGAACAGGCTGTAATCAGGCTGCTACAACAGGACAAGTCTGTTCAGATCATGCACTACATCTTAGTACATAAAATGGCATCTGAAACTTTTGGATTCTTACAATATTTCACATAATCACTAAAGACGTAACACTCGCCAAAATTTCCAGTCCAGTCCATTTTGTTTCTTCAAAATAACCAGGATTTAAAGAAATAAGAAATTTTGACTTTCATTAAAAAACTTTTGCTGTTTTTATTTACATCCAGTTTGTCACAAATATTTACAAAAATAAACAAAAAAACAACACCAACAGTGAAGACCCAGATCAGATGCCACAGGTCTCGCGGTTTTTCGACTGCCTGTTGCGTATTGTTGAGTTGATCAAAAACCGCATGTTGCCTGATCAAAATAACTTATAAACATTTTGTTTCATCTGTTTAACTAGTAACAATTCTTGTTTTTATAAACCCAAATCGACGTTTTGTTTACCGGGGATGCGGCCATGTTCGGTACACTTGTGTGCGCCGGGCGGCTTACGCCATATTCGTGTGTGCCGTGCGGCTTACGTTTACGCTAAATACCGGACCGAAATACCGCAATATACCGAGACGGGCGCTATTTATTATACAGTTCTTCTCTTCCAGAAATATTTTTTAGGCATTCATTCTAGATAAAACATGCATTGAGCACTTGAGCAAGACACTTTATGCAAATTGTTTTGTACTGGTTAAATGAGGTAATGAGCAAATGTGACCAACTCAGTATTAGAAGATGGATAGATAAACTAAATAGACTTTGTCTGTGCTGTTAAACTTGTTTTGTGTCCATTTTTATCATGCAGCTAAAACCTTAAGATAAATCCGGTAACGTTATAAAGTATAATTTATGGGCCCCTGAATTTCCAAATGGCCCCCTTTTCCAAGACCTGTGGGCCCAGAGGGCCCCCAAACCCCATATCCTGGATTGAACACTGTAACATGATTCGGTTAACTAACACGGTTGTTGGTTGAAGGAAATTAACCGTTATGATTTACTGTATTTTTTGCACTCCCTAACCCATTTCGTACTGACTGTTTTCATTCTGCAGGTGTGGAACTGTGTTTTAGTCCCCAATAAAACTGGACAGTGCATTAATTATTATCAGTTTTACACTCACAGATTAACTCCGATTCTTCCGCTGGATTTCATACACTAAAAAACAAGCGCAGCTTTTCAAAAATTTGCCCCAAAACGACATTTTTTCCGTGAGTTTTATCCTGAATTTCGTGAGGCATGAGAAAAGCCATTTTTTCAGGAGTCTCCCGTGATTTTCGGGAGACTAAACATGTCTGCAGAACCATTTGCCGCCACTATCGAATGCCTTCAATGATAGGTAAATCGTCAAAAATTATCATGAAAATGAAAATTATTTAAATCACAGGCTTAGACAGACCAACCGTCATCTGGAAATCAGTATCTTTGGCCTCCCAGAACCATTCAATGCAAACTAGAATTTGCTGTCATCATCATTAGGGACTGACAAATCCATGGCCCGGCCACCCAGGACAAGTCCAAAATCGCACTGGGCAGGTGCACTTACGAAGCCCTGTCGGGCAAGTGCAAAAAAATCGTCCACAACTGTCAGTCTTTTGAGTTTTAAAATACGGTAAAACTAGACCAGGAAGTATTTAAATCACAATAACTGTAGCACTATCGTGCTTTGTCGGGAATTAAGAGACACCATCTATGTATTTATAACGGTTCAATTATGACACTACTGTCCATCCCTGTCATATAATTGCCAGTTAAACATGACTGCCCTGCATGTCTCTCATTTCTGGTGTAGTGTGTACCTCCGTCGCTAACGGTAAGCCTATGAGGTTCCTCTTGACAAGGTGTGAAAATAAGTTCACATTGTCTCTAATTTGCGGTTATCCCGCAAATTATAGACGGATCCAATGTTTTGACATGTGACCTTGTTTACATGTCATTGTGCATGCGCAAAATTACTTTTCCTTTTGATAACGATCTTTCATGGTTGGCAAAAAGCCTCTGGTTCCATATAAACACATTGTAAATAGGTTTAATATTACGGGCATATTTTAGTTCACTGTCACGGAAAATCAATAGGAGGTTTTATGAATTCCGCTTATGACGTCATTCTTGCGCATGCGCAAAGTACTGGCCGTCAATTGAAACGGCCATCGCTATTCAAATGTATTGGCGGAACTTAAAATGCTAACAATATTCAGACATTTTGAGAGAAAATATACCCGTTTTCATTGAAATAATGCATCGAGAAGGATAGAATGATATTTTACTTTCATTACCGAAATTCATTTATCCTAAATCCGTTTTTAATTGACGAAAATCTTTTCGCGAATGACCCATGTCAATGGCTTGAGATACCGTTAATCACAAAATAAGTTTTTACGTAACTTTCGTTTTATTCGCTATCTATCTATCTATCTATCTTGAGAAATCTGTCCAACGATTTATCTACATGTGCAATTTAAATGTCCATACTGACAGTCGAAATAAACTAACGAGTGGACTGACAGAGTGGCGTTGAGTCAATGTTGGTCCGACGTCATGCCGTCGACACCCACTCCAACTCCCTTCATTGTCACATGACTGTTGGCCACATGACCGTTGGCATGAGAGAGAGAGAGAGAGAGAGAGAGAGAGAGAGAGAGAGAGAGAGAGAGAGAGAGAGAGAGAGAGAGAGAGAGGAGCTTGACTGACAAACTGACAGTAGACAGACAGACGACACAAAGACAAACTGATTGAATGACTGACTAACAGAAGAACGGACGGACTGTTAGACAGACAAATAAACATACTGGCAGTCGAAAAAAACAAAAACAAAAAACAAAAAAAAAAAAAACAATGAGTGGACTTACAGACGGGCGTCGAGTCAACGTTGGCTCGACGTCATGCCGTCGACAACCACTCCAACTCACTTCAATGGCACGTGACCGTTGAGATGGTTTGACTGATCCCTGTATCCAAGAAGCCCATAACCCTTTTTGTACCTAATGGAATCTTCTTCAAAATTTATTTGGAAAATGGCCGAACTTTTTGCAAACAGTGTTGGGCCTGATCAGACGCCGCGTTCTGCGTCTGATCTGGGTCTGCACTGTTTGTCACTTACCCCTTTGGGGGTTTCCGGTACCAAATGGGTTGGTTTTTTTTTTTTTGGTTTGGGTTTTACGGCCCTTTCAAGATTATTTCACTCATATCGAGCCGATCGTTAATCAGAGGTGGGCGAAAACCGGAGTACCCGGAGAAAAACCACCTGACCTTCCGTTGCAGAACTTGGCGTCTCACACGTGGCCCGAGCGAGGCTCGAACCTACGGCGGTGAGAGACCTAATGACTAAGAGTCAGCACTCATATCCACTAGGCCACGGAGGCCCGTACCAAATGGGTTAATGAAGACCTAAGGGCTGGGCATGTTAAACCAATCTACAAATCTACCAGATTTTACTATAAAATCTATCACTTGCGAAGGAGTGTTTAACATTCTTATGCTCTGAAAGGGTGTTCTACGTTTGTTTTGAATTTAATGTTCCAATTCCACTGAGTCTTGATGGGTCCGAGCACTGGGCAAATGACATTTTATCAAACAACGCTGTATTATCGCCAACGAAACGTTGTGACGTTTCATCGACGTTGCAATGTCAAATTCAATGCATCGCTTTGAAGTTGGTTTGATGTAGAAACGACGTTGTTGACACGCTACATGTCGGTTGACATAGCGTCTTTTAACGACAAACTGTAATTTACATTTGCCCGCTCGCTAATTGTTGTTGCACTAAGAGAGAGATAGAGAGAGAGATCGTATGTACAATATATCATTTTCGATTTGCGAAATTTCATATCGGTGTTTCTCCCGTTATCTTACATTAGAATTCCCCAAACGTTTAAAAGAATTCCACTGTTTTACGCTGTAATTAACACTTTATCTGTCCCACTGCCTTTGAAGCAATACGACAGATGACGGCCAGGGCTTTTCCCGTTCTATTTTTAGAACCGGAAGTACGTCACGAAAAAAGCTCCTATTGAATTATACATTAAATAAGTAGATAAATATATCCTTCATGCATCTTCCGTGTTTATTCATTCGTTTACGCATTTTTATTACAAATAATTAAGACCGTCCAGCCTCGTTATCTGTATAAGTTTAAAAGGCAAATTAATCATCAAAACATCCTCAAATCTTCCAGAAAACAATAATTACCAGCTTAGACATGTCCATTTTAAACGTTTGAAGGTCAATTTCGTCGTTTCCATTCGAAACAAAATACAAGTTAAGAGAAAATAACATCGCATTTACAATGGTGATAAATGGCCAAAGACTTTTTTGCCCACCACCGGTAAGTCCTGGCAAATGGATGTGGAGCGTGATAGCTCAGTGGTTAGTGCACTTGCCTCTGATGCTAGAGGTCCCGGGTTCGATCCCCGGCAGCGGCGATAAAATTTCGGTGTCCGAACACGCTCCATTGGCATCATTTGCAGGGATGAATGTCATTAAGTACACCGTCCTTCGGATCGGGACATTAACTGGAGGCCCCCTGTGCAGGGAGAACCATCCCCTGTGCAGGTTAAAGATCCCTACCGTAATTACATGATTACTGTGTAGGCTTTCATCCTGCAAAACTGGAGTGTATGTAATATACACCTGCGGTAATGGTCAAATGTGACCGACGCAGTATCAGAAGATAGATAATGACTAGGGGCCAAAAATGGAGCTGAAACGACTAAGGGGGAAACGTCTTGGGGCGAAACGTCTTGTTACCGAACCCCAGAACCCATCTATCTATCTTCCAATACATCTTAACCTCCTTGGAGGACTTCAGATGGTGATTCCGGTAAAACCAAGAGCTAAAGGGGGTTAGTCGAACAAAAAAGGGGGGATAGAAAAGTGGGTGAAATGAGTTTGTACAGTGAGAGTGAGAGTGTTAGTATAGTTAAAAGATAAAAACAGTAACTGGCGTTTAAGGTGATGAGTGGAATACCTGGCAAACAGCTGTACTAAACTGTGCCACAGTAGGGAGAACTGGTATGTGGGCTGGTAGGGCGTTCCAGTGGATGATTGTGCGGGGGGAAAAATGTGTACTTATAGTAGTCCTTTAGAGTCGTGATCTGTCTGTATGCTAGAGAATGATTTCTTGCAGAGGAGCGGGTGTTCCGGATCAGGTAGTCAGTAGCAGGTATGGCAACAAGGTCATATGTGACCTTATATAGGAGGACCAGACGGCTGTCTATGCGCCGCTGGTCAAGGGTACGCCATTTGAGGTCATGAAGCATTTTGGTAACGCTAGACTGGTACTGATAGTCTCTGGTTGCCCATCTAGCAGCCCTACGCTGGACTGCTTCTAGTTTATAGATGTCAGAAGCAGTATGGGGGGACCACACAGTAGAAGCATATTCTAACTGTGGGCGGACAAGGGTTTTGTAAGCAGTGGATTTCAGGTCCCTGTTGTGGACCCGAATATTCCGTTTTAAAAATCCTAAAGTCTGATTGGCCTTTTTGCTGATATTGTTAATGTGGTCTGTCCATCTGAGGTCTTCCGAAATGGTGACCCCAAGGTATTTAGATGAGGGTACACTTTCAAGGATACAGCCATGCAGGTGATATATAGTTTCAAAGGGGTCTTTACGTCGGGTCACATGAATGACCTGGCATTTAGAGGGGTTAAAACTCATATCCCAGAGTTTTTCCCATGATTCAAGTGACTTAAGGTCTTTTTGTAGGGTCTCAGAGTCATTTTTGGCATCAAGGGCTAGGTACATGGCTGTGTCATCGGCGAATAACCTTACTCTGGATCTAACCTGATCCGGTAGATCATTAATATAGGGCCTCTCGCATACCGTGCAAACACTCTACAGACTGAGCTACCAAGCCACACAGTCCACCTGTTACATTTATATACATAAATTTTAACAAATGCTGCGGTTCCAGTCTCAGTCTGATAGAAAGAGGGATGATACAGAGAAAAACGTAAGAAAAATTGATTCGGTAATGACGACGGAAATCGAAAATGGGTGGGGTAACCTACAAAAGAGAATTGATTTAACTTTCGTACATTTAAGTTGCTTGCTAAAAGCTGTGTATGATATTCAGGAACTCTTGAAAATCATGACCATAATGACCGCATTTGAGATCTCCATAGATCGTTAGAGTTTAGTAAGTTTGTAACACTTTCCTTCGGTCCGTTTCTCCCCGCCGCAGTCGAACTTGTTTAGCGTTTGCCGTGTTGTGGTGTGACTATCTGCCGAAATGTTTTCTGAAGTCACGCGCGCGTCTAAAGGTCTCCCTATTTGGTGACAGGTGACATGAGCATTTGTATGGTGACAAATTTCTAAAAATAACAATTAAACAATAATATGAACTTAGGCACAGCCTAGATACGGACATGAACATTACCGGTCAGTTAATGTTTAAAAGCAAAGATGATAGTGTTTTAACCTACCTGAACTTGAAGTCCGAGTGAATAATTGCAAGCCCCTTTACCAATATGCTTAAACCCTTATCTTGCTGTTCACGACAACCCCTATATTTTCAAACAGCATAGATCCAGATCAGGTGGCTTCTGAAGAAGCCACCTGATCAGGATCTACACTGTTTGGCATTCAGTTTATGAATTTGTAGCAATAAATTACATCAAGTAATTTGATAGGGTTCGCCGGTCATCCGGGTACTTTCGTTTGTCACGTGATAGCAACGAGCACGCAGGTGAAAACAAACGCCATTTTGAATAAGCAAATAGTGAAAATAAAACCCAAGTCACTAGCAAATTTCTTACAATTTTGATAAAACATGCCAAAACTCTGTAGTGCAGGTGGTTGTACAAATCATCATTTACAACTGGATAAAAAGCTATCGTTCTATCAGTTCCCAAATGGAGAAAAACATCCAGAGAGACGGTCTCGGTGGATAAGGGCCTGCATTCGCCAGAACGCTGATGGTGCAGACTGGATTCCTTCATCAAAATATGTTTACATGTGCAGTGAACATTTTATAACAGGTAATTGATTCACAATACATAATTCTTTGGGCCATGCTTTGTTGACAATGAACTGAAATTGTCCTTTCTATTGGTAAAATTGTCTGTTGATTTCTCTAGCAACACGAATTCGGCACCAACTAGTGCTCGTATTTCTCCCTTTCAACAACATTTCTGCACTTACCGAGGCGATCCCTTGGAACATCACCACAGGTGTTGGATGGGTGACTAAATTTAGAAACTGATTGTAATTAACTTTAAAGTGTAGAAAAAAAACCTCCTTACCTAAACCAAGATCAAATGAGCAGTCTGATCTGGGTCCACACTGTTTGCAGAAATGACTTAAAGCTATCGGCAGTCAACGATTTTTGTACAGGCAAACAGTGTGGACTCAGATCAGACAGCTCCTCTGGGCACACTGATCTGGGTTCACACTATTTGCAGAAAAGACATATGACATGCAAACAGTATGGACCCGATCAGATGAGCAGTCTGATCTGGGTCCACACTGTTTGCAGAAATGACTTAAAGCTACCGACAGTCAACGATTTTTTACAGACAAACAGATCAGACAGCTCCTCTTAGCAATCTGATCTGGGTTCACACTATTTGCAGAAATGACAAGCAAACAGTGTGGACCCAGATCAGATGTGTTTTAATGTAGCCATAAGACATTATAGCAGTATTTAGCTTAAACTTTGGTCAGTAACACTGTGTGATTGCTTTTATATTTGAGACTACTTCCCAAAACTGGAAGTCAGTGTTATTTTGACAATAAACAGAATGTCAAACCTACCTTGACACTTGGATAGAGTATATTTCCCCGAGTCCATGACACCTCCGAATACACAACACTTGACACTAGTCCGTAGACATCGGTTATCAGGCAGCTGTTATTTC
Source organism: Lucinisca nassula (assembly GCA_963580285.1). NCBI lineage: Eukaryota > Metazoa > Mollusca > Bivalvia > Lucinida > Lucinidae > Lucinisca > Lucinisca nassula. The sequence continues at coordinate 7,629,087 of OY757019.1, read as the reverse complement.
ACTAAATGGAAATTTCCCGCCTCGTTATTCTTTACTTTTAATCATTTTTACTTACAGTAACATGCATTTTCAGATTAAAAAAAAACGATTTTATTCAATGTAATTGATAGCGATCTAAAGGGTAATTGCCGGTCGCTCTGTTATTGTTTTCACCTCCAAAATGGCGGCATATCGGTTGCTACGGGAAGTGACGTAACGCCGGCGAACCCTATTGGTTGATAGACAGAAATGGGTGTGGCTTAAATGAATATTCAGCAAGATAAGGGTTAACTTACGTCCCTTGTTGAAACAGACAACATTTTTGGTTCTGTATAGCTTTACTTGAGACCATTCTTGTTGACTGCTGACTGTATAGCCCTTGTGAGCATTCTTGCTGTCAGAATCAGAATTGTTTACTGGTGACACGTCCAGTTCTTTCTACTGATACTGTGATCGGTCACATTTCGCCATTACTCGCAGGTGTACATTACATACGCTAAAGGTTTTGCAGGATGAAAGCCTACACAGTAACCATGTAATTACAGTAGGGTTCTTTAACCTGCACAGGGGATGGTTCTCCCTGCACAGGGGGCCTCTTGTTAAAGTCCCGATCCGAAGGATGTTGCACTTTGTGACATTCATCCCTGCAAATGATGCCAATGGAGCGTGTTCGGACACCGAAATTTGATCGCCGCTGCGGGGGATCGAACCCGGGACCTCTGGCATCAATTGCAGGGATGAATGCCACAAAGTGCACAGTCCTTCTGATCGGGACGTCAACTATTTGGTGACAGGTGACATGAGCATTTGTATGGTGACAAATTTCTAAAAATAACAATTAAACAATATTATTGCTTAAAATAATAATATGAACTGAGGCACAGCCTAGATACGGACATGAACATTACCGGTTAATTAATGTTTAAAAGCAAAGATGATAGTGTTTTAACCTACCTAAAGTCCGAGTGAATAGTGAATAATTGCAAGCCACTTTACCATTTGATATGCTTTAAAACCCTTATCTTGCTGTTCACGACAACCCCTATATTTGCAAACAGTACAGATCCAGATCAGGTGGCTTCTTCAGAAGCCACCTGATCAGGATCTACACTGTTTGGCATTCAGTTTATGAATTTGTAGCAATAAATTACATCAAGTAATTTGATTGGTTGACAGACAGAAATGGGTGTGGCTTAAATGAATATTCAGCAAGATAAGGGTTAACTTACGTCCCTTGTTGAAACAGACAACATTTTTGGTTCTGTATAGCTTTACTTGAGACCATTCTTGTTGACTGCTGACTGTATAGCCTTTGTGAGCATTCTTGCTGTCAGAATCAGAATTGTTTACTGGTGACACGTCCATAGACAATCCTTCACCAGTGAACATGGTTTCCGAAGTCAAATGTCTTGCGAAATGCAACTTGTTCAATTTTACCATGACATTGTGGGCAATCTGGATGGGGCCATAAATCGTGGCCACAAACAGACTGACTTGATCATCATAGACTTCGCCAAGGCCTTTGACAAAATTGAAGGTACCTCACAGAGGGCTATTAAATAAACTTGACTACTATGGGATAAGCAGATTACACACACATAGGTGGATCAGCTCATGGCTCTCTGGGGGCTCACAAGAAGTTGTACTTGATGGCCAAGCATCTGATCCAGACCCTGTTTTATCTGGAGCCCCCCCCCCCCCCCCCCCCCAACAAGGTTCAGTCCTTGGACCGGTCTTCTTAGTTTTCATCAATGATCTGACTGATACTATCAGGTCATCAGTCAGTTTGTTTGCTGATAATGTGTCCTGTATATATTCTCCGTCTGAATGTCTTATTTTACAAGATGACCTGGATCAACTTGCACAGCGGGAGGCCGATTAGCAGATGAAGTTCAATGTGGCGGGGGAATTTTTGGCCTCAGGGGCATAATTTAAACAATCTTGGTAGAGGTCCAATAGATGAAGCTAAACACCAAATTTCAAAGACCTGGGCCTTGCGTTTTCAGAGGAGAAGATTTTCTTTTTTAGATTTTTCCTATCAAAGTCAATGGAAAACCCAGGGGCCCCATAGCTATAATTTGAACAATCTTGATAGTGCTCTACAAGAAGAAGCTTCATACCAAATATCAAACACCTGAGCCTTCTGGTTTCAGACAAGAAGATTTTTAAAGCTTTTCCCTACGTAAGTCTATGTAAAACGAAAGGGCTCCGGGGCGGGGTCATTTTTGGTCCCAGGACTAGAATTTGAACAATCTTGGCAGAGGTCCACTAAATGAAGCTACGCACCAAATATTGAAGGCCTGGTTTTAGAGGAGAATATTTTTTAAGTTTCTATTTAAAAAAATCTGTTGTTTGCTCCAGTGACCTTGGTGTGCGGACTGGAACTATTTGAACAACTCTGAAAGGGAACCGCCTAAGACTCATTCCTATGAAGTTTGGTCAAAATGCGACCAGCGCTTTACCAGATGTCGTTTGAAGAAATTGTTTTCGCACGGATGGATGCATGACGGATGAAAAGTGATCCCAAATGCTCACCTCGTCATTACATGATAGGTGAGCTAATAGAAACGAAAAAAAAAAAAAATAGGCCTGACCCCCTTATATGACAAATGGACTTGTACAACGTATGACAGTGGAAAAGTCTACTAGCATACAATGTATTAATGTCCCCATCAACACTGTATTAAGCTTTTGTTCCTATGAATTATTATTGTACCGTATTTATATATGTATTGCCTGTCATAGAAATTATGAAATAAATATGTGTATTAAATTTTTACCAAGTAAATACAGGATTTTCTATGAAAAAGAAAAACGATATTTCTCACAGAGAAATAATGCCCACTGAGAATTTGAACAATCTTGGTAGAAATCATCAAGACAAAGCTTCATGTCAATTATCAAAGACCTTGGCCTTCTCCTTTCAGACAAGAAGAATTCAAATGTTTTCATTGCCTTGACTTCTATTTCCTAGGGCTATAATTTGAACACTTTTGATAGAGGTCCACTTGGTTTTGATAGAGGTCCACCAAATATCAAAGACCTGGGCCTTGCTGTTTCAGATTGGAAGATTTTCTTAAAGTTCCCTATATATAAGTCAATGAAAAAACCGAAAGGCCCGGGGCGGAGGCATTTTTGGCCCAAGGGCAATGATTTGAACAATCTCGGATTCGGAGAGGTAGATTTTTAAACATTTTCCCTGTATAAGCCAATGTTAATGAGAAGAAGATTTTTAAAGATTTTCCCTATATAAGTCTATGTAAAATCAAAGGGCCCCAGGGCGGGGGCATTTATGGCCCTAGGGCTATAATTAGAACAATATTGGGAGGGGTTCAGTAGATGAAGCTTCAAACCAAATATCAAAGACCCGGGCCTTATGGTTTCAGAGATGTAGATTTTTGAAATATTTTCTTTATATATGCCTATAAAACCAAAGGGCCCCGGGGTGGGGGCATTTTTGGCCGTAGGGCTATAATTTGAATACTGTTGATAGAGGTTCACTAGCTGAAGCTTCATGCTAAATACCAAAGACCTGGGTCTTGCGGTTTCAGAGAAGAAATTTTTTAAAGATTTTCCCTATATAAGCCTATGCAAAACCAAAGGCTCCTTGGGTGGGGGCATTTTTGGCCCCAGGGGTATAATTTGAACAATCTTGGTAGCCCTCCATTAGATGAAGCTTCATACCAAATATCAAAGACCTGGGCCATGCAGTTTCAGAGAAGATTTTTAAAGATTTTCCCTATATAAGCCTTTGTAAAACCAAAGGCCCCCAGGGCAGGGGCATTTATCGCACTAGGCCTATAATTTGAACAATCTTGATAGAGGTTCACTAAATGAAGCTTCACACCAAATGTCAAAGAACTGGGCCTTGCGGTTTCAGAGAAGAAGATTTTTAAAAGTTTTCCCTATAAATCTATGTAAAACCAAAGGGCTCTGGGGCGGGGGCATTTTTGGCACCAGGGATATAATTTGAAAAGTCTTGGTAGAGGACCAGTAGATGAAGCTTCATACCAAATAGCAAAGACGGGGGCCTTGTGGTTTCAGAGAAGAAGATTTTTTGAAATATTTTCCCTATATAAGCGTATGAAAAAACCAAAGGGCCCCGGGGCGGGGGCATTTTTGGCCCTAGTGCTATAAATTGAACAATCTTGATAGAGGTCCACTAGTTGAAGCTTCACACCAAATATGTTGCAGTTTCAGAGAAGAAGATATTTAAAGATTTTCCCAATATAAGCCTATGTAAAACCAAAGGCCCTGGGGCGGAGGCTATAATTTGAACAATCTTGGTAGAGGTCAACTAGATGAAGCTTCATACCAAATATCGAAGGCCTGGGCCTTGTGGTTCCAGAGAAGATTCTTCAAGTTTTCAGTGAAAAAAAATGTATATTTGGCTGCTGTGACCTTGATGTGCAACGGAGCGGAACCATTTGAACAACTTTGAAAGGGGTCCAGATAAGAATCATTCCTGTGAAGTTTGGTCAAAATCTGATCAGTGGTTTAGGAGATGTCGTTTGAAGAATTGTTTACGGACGCATGGACAACAGACGAAAAGTGATCACAAAAGCTCACCTTGTCACTATGTGACAGTAGAGCTAAAAAGGAAAGTTGTGGGTACATGTTGGAACAGTCACAACATACATGTAGCATTTCACGGTTATCCATAAAATCTTTTTCAAATAGTCAAGAATATTATCACCATTTTCCCATCTTTTCTCTTTATCTGAATTGCAAATACTTTTTTTCTTTCTTTTCTCCTATTTATACTGCTACTTGCTCACATCTGAGCATTGCGAGCAGGATTTCCTGGGTGGTAACCAGTACTTATTTTTTATTTTTTTAAGCAATGTGGATGAAGTGCCTTGCTGAAGGGCACAACACTTTCGTCAGCGTATGGCTTGAACCCGCAACCTCTCGATCACAAATCCTATGCGCTACCACTGCACCAAAGTGCTCCACTACTTTCTGTTATCATGAATATTTTGAGTTCAGATCCCATGGACAGTAAATTTGTCTGTTAACCAAGTCATCTACATCTGCCAGTCATATGCTGGGCTCTGCAGGGTCGTACGAACATCCGTCTCAATCTGGTTGTTCATGACCAGATCCAAATCAAATTAGCTGCCTTAAGGGTACACAAGAAGCATGTCAAAGAAACACTTCTTTAACTGACAATGTTTACAAATGACATGCGACTAGTGTCTTTCATGGATGTGTCCTTATCTGTCGCCGTTGGTCCCAAGTCAGGCTCTTACTGCTCTCTTCTTCATCCAGATAATGAGACTGCTGTACGTAAGAACATCGTGGTGTCCGAACTGCTACACTTTCTTTCTTTCTACTGATAATGCGACCGGTCACATTTCGCCATTACTCACAGGTGTACATTACATACACTAAAGATTTTGCAGGATGAAAGCCTACACAGTAACCATGTAATTACGGTAGGGTTCTTTAACCTGCACAGGGGATGGTTCTCCCTGCACAGGGGGCCTCCAGTTAACGTCCCGATCCGAAGGATGTTGCACTTTGTGACATTCATCCCTGCAAATGATGTCAATGGAGTGTGTTCGGACACCGAAATTAGATCGCCGCTGCGGGGGATCGAACCCAGGACCTCTGGCATCAATTGCAGGGATGAATGCCACAAAGTGCACAGTCCTTCTAATCGGGACGTCAACTGGAGGCCCCTTGTGCAGGGAGAACCATCCCCTGCACAAATAAATGATCCCTTCCAATATTAGGTTGGTTGGTTGGTTATCTATCTTGTTGTTGTTGTATATCTATAAGGTATTTTATCGCTGCCTATAATCTCCTGGTACTTAAGTAAGTCACTTGTGCATTTCCCAATGACAAAAACACATGATGCTCCTATTACAATGCCCTTCAAAATCTTTTAGTGCTCCTTTTAATTATCTATCTCTGTTTACTGCCAACCCCTCCTACGAGTGTAATGTACACCTGCACGTAAGCCTCGTGTGAGGGTGTATCTATCTATCTATCTTCTATCTTCTATCTTCTTATACTGAGTCGGTCATATTTGGCCATTACCTCAGTTGGGTGCGTAGCTAAATTTAGAATTTAGCTTAAAAAAAGAGAAGTCACTGGATGAGTCCTTAAAACTATTTACAATCTGAATAACAGAGGTATTCTAAAACGCATACCTCTGAGTCTCAATCTTACACTGTATGGGCTTTGAACTCCTCTGCAGTCTGAGCATTCACCACAGAAGAGGGAAGACTATTCCACTGGGGAATAGTCCTAGGGAAGAAGGAATTTTTCAGGGCATCACTGTAGGACTGGTACCTGTGATACTGTGAGTTGTTTACTTTTGATGCCCTTGTTCGAGTTGAAACTGTCACAGGGGTCAAGTATTTATCTTTATTAACGGCCACTGTACCTGAATGTATCTTATAGAAGAAGGTTAAAGAGGACTGCTCACGACGGGCCTCTAGGGACGGCCATTCTAGCTCGTTAAGCATGTCACCGACGCTGCTTCTATTGCGCCATCGTCGGCAGGTCCATCGAGCAGCTGTCCTCTGCACCTTCTCCACTTGCTGAATCTGAGTTTTAACATAGGGATGCCAAATGGGTGATGCATATTCTAGCTGAGGGCGAACCAATGTTTTATATGCAACATCCTTTGTCTGCCTAGGTGCAAAAGCCAAGTTTCGTCTAAGAAATCCTAAAGTCCTAGTTGCTTTTGATGTTATTTCTGAAACGTGTTGACCCCAATCAAGACCATCAGTGATGGTGATACCAAGAATGGGCTGCGATTCCTCAGTATCATATACAGAGACTGGTGAATTCCATGAGGAGGAGACTTGATGAGTGTCGTGTGAATCTTGGTGGCTATACCCATTATTGATTATTTTGAGTTACAATTCAGAAATTGTGATTTTCTCATTTTTGACCACCTTCCCCATTTGCCTTCGGAGAAGCATTATTCATGACTCAGTGATGATATTCTTGTTTTGATTTCTGTTTCTTATCAGGATTGAATTAAATTTTCTTGTGGTGTAATTATTTTTTCTGTTTTAGGCAAACAGGTCGAAAAATAAAAACAGTTGTGCATAACTTTTTTTGCCGGGTATATATTCCCGTGTACGGAAATTCGGATCTAACAAGTATCCACAACATATGTCTTTGAGCAAGAATGCAACAAATAATATATTCAACTGTAAACTCAAGTTATGCTGTATATAAAATGGCGTTAGGGGTATTCATTACACGGACTTTCTGCATGAAAATTTATATTTATTTGAACAAACTCGGTGGTTGGCGTCGGAAATCTGCTTTTGTGTAAAATTATCACATTATTTCCTTTAAAGTCATTCGTATACATAGCCATCACGAAAACACGCCCATATAATTTTGAGCCCCTTGAGCCCCACTTTTATATAGTAACTTAAACTGGGGTTACAGCGGTAAACCTTATTTTTCTTATTTCTGTTCTAAAATATAGATTGTGGGTACTCGTTAGGACCGCCTCATCGCGGCGGTTCTAACAAGTACCTACAATCTATATTTTGAGCAGAAATAAAAAATATCGCAATTTTTATTCATCTTAAAATTTTCGTTTCCATGGGGGTTAAATTTACAATGTATTTGTATAGGCGTGTTTTCGTAATGGTTTTCATCCAAAGTATTTTTTCGCGATGGTAATAGCTACAGTGAATTCCGCAATTAAGACTACCTAAAATTAAGACTAATCTGCTTTTAAAAGCCTTTTGAGAAGGTTTCTGTTATTCTTTCTTTCAATTTTCTACATCCAGTGTCTTCTAATAATAGACCACCTTTAAAACCACTTTTGAACAGTCACAAAGGTGGTCTTAATATAGGAATTTTACTGTATATGTCTTCAGGATCAGGGTTGCTATTGAAAATTTTATTGTTATAATAATTCAACTTTTCTTTCGCACTGCCATTCTATCATAATCTCACTTCGCGGCTAGGAGAAATAGATTTTCAGCCCAGAGCTGAAACCAACCGAAAATGAGTACTGGTAAACCACAGTGAAGGTCTAAGTCTGCCCAGGCAAAATGTTGCGAGCCGGACAGTCCTTGTGTATAAACCCTAGATGTTTGTTTGGGCAGTTGGGCTTGAAATGTCATTTCAGCTCGGAGCCAGTTAAAAGTCCCACACAATCGAAATAAACGTCTTCAAAATGACACAGTGTTGAGGGGGCATAAAACCTCGACACAATCAAACAAGACAATCGCTGTATACTTCTACTTATACAGTAAAATTCAGCTATGAAGTCCAACCGATCTGAAGATCACTCCATTATTAAGAGCCACATTCACCAAAATTTGTGTTCTGTTATATTTATATAATAAATCTTTTTTAGCTGAAACTAACTACTGCTTTATACCGAAATCGTTATATTTCAACCCATGCAGACGTTATGCTTTACGTTATCTGGTGTATGAATGTCATTTGACGTGTCACCAGTAACTATTCTGATTCTCACCTCAATATATCATCATCGTGACGTATAATGCAATGAAGATAAAGGGGACCCAAGATGAGCAAAATCAAGAGGTTACCTGGAAAATATACGGTTAAATTTGGTTTATGAAATAGATCAGCTCTAGCTGTGATTTGTTGAGCAATAAATCAGTTTGGAGGTCAGTTGTAAAGTAGCGCGCGTGATTTGTCTACTTACAACTGACCGACTAACTGTGATTTATTACTCAACAAATCACAAACTAGAGATGATCTATTTCGATTATAACAGGCTGAAAATCGGCAAAAATGCTGTTGTTTCCTTCAAAATCTCACAACTTTTCGCTATTGTTAGAAGAAATCCCGCTAAAATTATCGACTGAAGCACATGCATTTATATCCTTTTCTAACGTTTCGTTGCGCGAATATGACGTTACACCGTCAAACGTCAAGGAAATCGACTAGTGATGTCATAAATTGGCAGTTTTTAATGACGTCACTCGTCACGCTCTTCCTTGCCATGATTTGTTGTAGAATAAAACACAGTTATTTTCCATTGCCTATATAAATGGTTACAAAGTTCCTTCTGTGTCATATAAAAAGATGTATAGCAGAACCTCATCACAATGGTATTTTTATACGGAGGTCCATCAAGTGCTTGCTAGCGTATGTGTTTATAAAATATGGTTAGTTTGAAAATTAAAAAAAAAGTGATTCAAGAATAAACATCTGCTTGTTTGATATAAATCTGTAGCCTCTGTGGCATGTCAGGATTGCAGCAGAAACCAAATAGATTAGATATTTGTTTAGCTATTTTGTTTTATTCCAAATACATGTACATTGATTTAAGACAAAATCAAAAATTCAAATTTCATTCGCAAGACTTTTACAAGTAATTTGTTGAAGATTTTTTGCAGGAAAAAATAAGTTTGTGTGGCATAATGTGTCGCAAACAACAGTGCGTTTCATTAATGAATGGCTACACAATTAGTGATTGTCAGATGTGATGTAACAGTTCGAGGTAAATTTACTAAAATCGCTTCAAAGGGCGGTGTAATGTCCGTTTCACCATTTCAATAAACATCCTTATTTCTATACATTTACATTCTTGCCAGTTTACAAAGAGGCATGTGCGCAAATTTATTTTAACTTGCTTTTTTTTCTTTTGCAAAACGGATGCAAGCTAGAATGTTACATACAACAGGTTTTAAATTTTAAAAACGATGCCTGACACACGTCGAATCGTAATTCATTACGATAACACACCCGTGCGCCATAGTGCATTTTTTCATATCTCCAAAATGACTACTTTTCTGATGAAAATCCGTGATATTTTCCTTATCATGCCCCCAACTTCGAAGAAGTTGGAGGGGCGTATTGCTTCTGCCCTGTCCGTCCGTCAGTCCGTCCGTCTGTTACGCTTTAAGTACCTAGGTAAACTACAGAATGGCTTGAGCTAGGATCTTGAAATTTCATATATAGCATTAGCATGAAAAATAAGCGAACCAGTATTTCTTTTCTTTTTCCGTCGGATTTGTCCTTGGGGAGTTATGCCCCTTTTTTGACTAATGCATTGTGGCTATAGTGAAACCTTGTGAACAAAATATCTGGAGAACCGCTTGAGCTAGGCACATGATATTTTGCATACCGTTTAAGTCTAATGCGTAGATGACCTGAAAAACTTTTGACGAAATTCCGGAAATATTTAACGGAGTTATCCCCCTTTTTGGACTTAATCATTGTGGCTATAGGGAAACATTGTGAACAAAATATCTGGAGAACAGCTTGAGCTAGGCTCATGATATTTGGCATACAGTTTGGGACTAATGTGTAGATGACCTGATTAACATTTGACGAAATTCCGAAAATATTTAATGGAGTTATGCCCCTTTTTGTACTTAGGCATTGTGGCTATAGGGAAACCTTGTGAACAAAATATCTGGAGAACCGCTTGATCTAGGCTCATGATATTTAGCATACAGTTTGGGCCTAACGTGTAGATGACGTGATTAACTTTTAACGAAATTCCGGAAATATTTAACGGAGTTATGCCCCTTTTTGGACTTATGTTTTGTGGCTATAGAAAAACATTGTCAACAAAATATCTGGAGAACCGCTTCAGTTAGGCTCATGATATTTGGCATACTGTTTGGGTCTAATGTGTAGATGACCTGATTAACTTTCGACCAAATTCCGAAAACGTTTAACGGAGTAATGCGCCCTTTTCTACTTAAGCATTGTGGCTATGGGGAATCCAAAATAGCTGGAGAACCGCTTGAGCTAGGCTCATGATATTTCGCATACAGTTTGGGTCTAATGGGTAGATGACCTGATTAACTTTTGACGAAATTCCAAAAATATTTAATGGAGTTATGCCCCTTTTTGGACTTATGCATTGTGGCTGTAGGGAAACCTTGTGAACAAAATATCTGGAGAACCGCTTGAGCTAGGCTCATGATATTTGGCATACAGTTTGGGTCTAATGTGTAGATGACCTGATTAAGGTATGCCCTGTCCGTCCATCAGTCCGTCCGTCCGTTACGCTTTAAGTACCTAGGTAAACTACAGAATGGCTCGAGCTAGGATCTTGAAATTTCATATATGGCATGAGCATAAAAAATAAGCGGACCCGTATTTTTTTTTTCTTTTCCGTCGGACTTGTCCTTGCGGAGTTATGCCCCTTTTTGACTTATGCATTGTGCCCATCGGGGCTTGGAGAAATAGATTGGGCTGCACGATGCTTCCACGCAGAGCTGATACCGACCGCACATTAGTGCTGGTAATCCACCAAGAAGGTCTAAGCCTGCCCAGGAAAACTGCTGCGAGTCGGTCCGTCCATGCTTATAAACCCTATTGGTTTCATTGGGCGGCAGGGATTGAGATGTCATTTCATCTCAATCTCGGGTAAAAGTCCCACAAAATTGGAAGCAACGTCTCCAAAATGACCTAAATAGTGTTGGCGGGGACGTTAAACGTCAAAGCAAACAAAACAAAGACTTATGCATTGTGGCTATAGGGAAACCTTGTGAACAAAATATCTAAAGAACCGCTTAAGCTAGGCTCATGATATTTGGCATACAGTTTGGGTCTAATTTATTCATAACCTGATTAACTTTTGACGAAATTCCGGAAATATCTAGCGGAGTTATGCCCCTTTTTGGACTTATGCATTGTGGCTATAGGGAAACATTGTGAACAAAATATCTGGAGAACCGCATGTTCTAGGCTCATGATATTTGGTATACAGTTTGGGTCTAATGTGTAGATTACCTGATTCACTTTTGACGAAATTCCGAAAATATTTAATGGAGTTATGCCCCTTTTTGGACTTATACATTTTGGCTATAGGGAAACCTTGTGAACAAAATAACTGGAGAACCACTTGAGCTAGGCTCATGATATTTGGCAGTATGTTTGCTACTAAGGCATAGATGACCTGAATTGTTTAAAATCTGTTTATATTTGACAGGTTTATTTTTAATGCAAATGATCATGAGGTACTGTTTACTGTCCCATTTAGGGACAAGCATATGGTTGGGGGCATAGTGTTTCACAAACACAATTTCTAGTTTATACTGCAAACATAGGTTGTGGTGCTCGGTTCTAACGAGTACCCTGATGATGATTAGCCTTCTTGTGTAGGATGTGATAAGACATTCACCGTTAAACATATCTTAATTGAATGTGTAGACTTTTCACAGTCCTGCAACTTATACATCAAAGCTGACACTTTGCAACTTTTGTTTCAAGATGTACCTGTTGATAATATTATTTTATTCTTAAAAGAAATTGGACTTTTTCATAAGATTTAATTTTGTTTCAGATTTTTATACATTATAACTCTGACTTTTTTTTACTTTTAATATCCTCATAATTCTATATAGTTTTTGATCATTAACCGATTGACGCTTATGACCCACAAAGAGGATTGGCGCGTCGTTAAACTCGAAAACATCATCATCATCATCACCTAAAGAGTACCCACAACCTATGTCTTGGAGCAGAAATAAGAAAAAATAATGTATATGTCCCCGTAAACCTCAATTTTCTTTATATAAAGTGAGGTTTAGTGGGGTTTTCATGTTACGCAGGATATAACATTTGTTTTACTCATGTCATTAGGTTTCCTTCAACAAATAATAATCTCAAAAATGGTCAAACACTAAGCAATTCTAACACAGCGCGCCTATATAGGCAATGGAAAATAACTGTTTTAAATCTTTGTTTTACTTCTACTTTATTCTACAACAAATAGAATAGACAAGGAATAGCGTGACTGACGAGTGATGTCATTAAAATTTATGACGTCACTTGTCAATTTCCTGGGGCCAGTCGTTCAAAGCATTGTAAGCTTAACGAGCTCGTTAGTGGTCATATTGTTAACTGTAAATGGAAGTTTGATATTTGAAATTTTGGTATTTTTGCTGAACAAAATGTGAGCGCTCACATTTTTATCGGCAAAAATATTAGCATATTTGCCATAATAAATGATCAAAGTAGAAGTAAAACAAAGATCAGGAATCGATACAATTAACTTACTCCACCCATCAAAGACACCAAAGGGAAAGAAACACAAACATGATGCGACCATACCATAATGGAAACCTAAACAAAGGAAGGCCATAAGGACAGTTTCTTTCCCACAAAGTTTTAACGATACGTTAACTCACGACGTCGTTAGTTTTGAACAACTGGTCCCAGGACGTTAGACGGTGTAACGTCATATTCTCGCATCGAAAACATTAGAAAAGGATATATAAATGCATGTGTTTCAGTCGATAATTTTAGCTGGATTTCTTCTAATAATGGCGAAAAGTTGTGAAATTATGAAGGAAACAACAGCATTATTGCCGATTTTCAGCCTGTTAGAATCGAAATAAATCAGCTCTAGTTTATGAGTTGACGAGTAATAAATCACAGTTTGTCGGTCAGATGTTGTGTCTTTTTTTATATCAAGTTTATCAGGCAAGGTAGAATCGCGAGGCTTGCCGAACGATTCTACACGCGTTCTCGAAGTCGAGCCTGATAAACTTGATATCAAATGACACGAATCTAGTATTCTATTTATCAGTTCATCCCCTTGTGCATTAGCAATTTACGATCAGTTATCGAGAGTCCTCGGTGCGTCCCAACATTCCGGCGATCGATATATTTTGTACCATTTTTTTTCCTATAATATTTTTTTTTTTTTCAAGTAATCTTTCCATTTTTATTAATGACAGATTCTTTCTGTCATTCTTCGTCGTGCTGCATGTTTACAATATTAACGTCCGAACTTCCGGCTTCCACTACTTTTGAAATATGACTCCGCGCAAATAGTCCGTTGTTTGTGGACTTTTCTTGCTCGCTGTCTCAAAACCAATTTCTCATGGCATTATTTCCGCATTTTGATTACATGTTTTGTTTCATTTGTAATCAAAATACAAAAATGATCTTTCTTAAATTACAAACAAAACGGGAAAAGTTAATTGAATATGCATGAGGAAAGTTCCCATTTTATACAGACGACCGCATAATGGGTCATTGGCGAATCTTGGAGGCGGCGTCTAACCACGGCCTTCACTGCGGGCTTCACTGTCGTCGAAAGTTAGCCCATTTTTTTCCTAAATTAATTCCTATATTTTTAGCTGACGCCCCTTAATTTTGAACCGGGATTTCGAAATGAAATCTTCGTCAGATAAGTGATAATATTACATTCAGTACAAAATGGGTTATGATTAATTATATTTGTATCAATACGCCATTAAAGTACCTTTGTATATTTTTAGAAAAGAAAGAAAAAAAAAAAAAACAATATGTATAGAGCTACAATCAGTGCACACCATTTAAGTATCTAGATAAACTTTGAAAAATAAAGAAAATAGACCGTATAATAAGCTCTATTTAACTTTTAACCGCTTTGTCTGGTCCTGAACCGCACACAACAGTTACAGGCCAGGTTAAGATTTTACCCCTTCAACCCACGAGTTTCTCCAGATCACTCTTCAGTCACTGAATTTGTACGCGTCCATTCTACACATGTAAATTGGGTGTATCATTATGAGCCATCTCACCAGGTTCTACACTGTTTGCATCTGTAGGTATCTGTACTTGGCTATAAAGGGCTGAAAGGGTACAGACTCATAACACTTACATGACCTAATTAAATGCGAAGTACGTGACGCTAGAAACTTTACCGTACGGTAGCAAGCCAGCAATAATAAACTCCTAACAGTTATCACTGTCCAATTCTATTGTATAGGTTTAAATAACTGAATATGTAAGCACAATGTTGTGATAAATAATTAGTCACATGCCGCAAAACTTCAAACATCGCACAAAAAGTATTTTCCTTTATTGTAGCGCGCGACATAAGGCAGGTTCTTGACTAAGCCGCGAAACACATCTCAGTCAACAAGTGTAAGCTTTTAAAAGAAGTTGCGACTATGTGTTGTCATATAACTGGCAACTATCTCAGCAGGCACATGACGTAATTGTGACGTCACATCAACGTCGGTGCAACGTCATGACGTTACATCGACGTTGATTTTACGTTGCCCTAGCGACGTGTGCCTGCTGGGTAGTCATTTGCATGTTGTTTTATTTATAATGTCCAAGTAAAATGAAGATGAAAGTGTTTAACAGCCGATTCACCTCAGTTTTGTGAACCAAACTAAAAATCAGCACTCCAGCGCCATTGTCCTTATCACTTAAGAAAGTAAATCTGAATTGCACGACCCGCAGAAAAAGCGACCGACTGAAGTCGGTTGATTTTCTAAGAGTGCCCTAAAATCACCGTGTCATTCTGTCAGTCTGTCAGTCTGTCTGTCCGTCCGTAACCCGTTTGTGAACATTGGTGACAGTGACTTAACCGCTTGGAATATTTAAACAATTTTTGTCATACTGAAATATATCAATGAGATCTAACCAATGAACTTGCGAAATATTACATTCCATTTAGTATAGCCTCGCCGAGGCGAAAAATGTGAAAATTTTCGAACTGCTTCTCCTCGGAAACCGTTGGGCCGATTGAAGTCAAATTTCATATGAAGCCTCTATGGGACGGGGGAAACCAAAATTTGCTCATGGGGTCCAGGTCACATGACCAAAATGGCCGCCAAGCCATATATGGTCTGTCTGTCTGTCCGTCCGTAACCCGTTTGTTAAAATTGGTGATAGTGACTTAACCCGGCTTGGAATATTTAAACAATTTTTGGCATACTGATAGATATCAATGATATCTAACCAATGAACTTGCGAAGTATTACATTCCATTTAGTATAGCCTCGCCGAGGCGAAAAATGTGAAAATTTTCGAACTGCTTCTCCTCGGAAACCGTTGGGCCGATTGAAGTCAAATTTCATATGGGGCCTCTATGGGATGGGGGAAACCAATATTTGCTGATGGGGTCCAGGTCACATGACCAAAATGGCCGCCAAGCCATATATGGTAAAAACCCTTCAAAAATAGTCTTCTCCAGAACCACTGGGCAGATTTCCACGAAACTTGATAAATAGCATCTGGGACGTAGGCCCATCATAAATTGCTAAAATGGTGACCCTGGGTTGACCTTGACCTTCTTTGTGCCTAGGTCAAACTTTGACCCATATGCTTTTGTATTGGAAAAGTGAGAATGCATTTTATCCTGCAAACCATTCAGAATACAGTACTAAAGTATAAGATATATTTTTGCTCCTTACGATAAGGCGCATTTATTGGGGGAGCCGTTTTAGGTCCAGGTCACATGACCAAAATGGCCGCCATACCCATATATGGTTACACTCATAAAGCTAAAAGCATCCGGCGGGTCGTTCACTTCAGCTGAAGCACTGGTTTTTCATAGAATCTGTCATTTCAGTGCCTTTTGGCGCTTTGATTTTTTCCTGTAATAATACAATTTTTGCCATTTTCTAAGAGTGCGGTTCATTCATAAAAGTGCAATGTCACGTTGACCTGATAAAGCTCACTTGTCGTAAGATAGCATATCTTTATCAGGTCAATGTGCTGCGATGCAATCAATATAGAGGGTGACTGATAAAAGACGTTTCCACGACCTCGTATCTCTGTCGGCCCGACGCTTGACCGTTATTCTACGCTGACTGGGTGTCTTCCATTAAAGTTAAAGATCTCTACCTCAGTTTTGTTTTGTATTGGAAATTAGCGGCCCAGTCAACACTATTTTATGTCATTTTTGAGCCGGTCAGTTTACCTGTCCACACTTTTCCTTGGCAGGCTTATACGTGAAGCCACGGTCAGAAATCACTATTCGAGCCCCGCTCGACTGGCGACTGCCATGGGGTGAAATCGGGCTATAGTCCCGCCGGATGTTTGGGCGTCGGTGGTGGTCGGGAGGGGCCCGGTGAAATTTTAACTACTGAAGATTCTCCCCGAATTCTCACCGATTTCTAGGTCGGTGGCACATCGATAAAAGTCGACAGAGCTCGTACCGACGTCGGGACGATGTCAATGGCATCGGCTGGCATCGGGTGGTCGTAGAGGACCCCGACCAATCAGATAATCGGGCAATAATTGGCCGACGCCCGGCCGGCGCCCGACAGATGATGAAGCGGAATCCGCTGGACGAATCCTGTTTTCGACTGGCGCCGCTCGATCGCCGGACGGTTTCCTACCGGCGACACAATGATTGATATAAGGGAATGATCTCCGATGCGTGCCAGTTTTTAGCAGATCAGTAGGGAGCATTCTAAACGTTAGGTAACTGCCCGTAAAGAGCACGGCGCTCGATCCATGACTTCACCCACCATCGGCGGCAGCAGGCCTTCTTTCGCACACAAGGTTGCAACGACCACGTTGGCACGGTGCCAAGCCCTAAGCAGCCTCTCCCGTAACCTCCGGATCCTTTCCTGGGGCGACGGTAGGTGCAGTGGTGGGATAACAGGCATCTTGTTCCGCTTTCCTCGATGTCAACAAATTGAAGGATGTTCACCCACCAACAGAGCTGACCCATTTGTTGTATAGGCAGGAGAGGATGCAGATTATATACCCCTGGACAACTGGACAATTCCCGGCGGGGGTAACAACGTCCCTCGCCCGGCGACGGGCCATGCCCGGCCGGGAACTGGGCGGACATCTGCGGAACATCGACCGATGTTCGGCCGGCTAGTAGCAATCGCCAGGTATACGGCCGGTAACCTGCAGTGCACCGGCTGATTTCCGCCTGGCGTATACGCCGATGCTTCCCCGCATAAATCTGGCTGACACCGCCCGATTCCCGGCGGATCTCCCTCCAGGCCCCGCACGACATACTTTTTGCCAAACCGAGCCAGACACCCGCTTATCTGCTTGGACAGCTCGGCCGACCACACGTCTAGTATAGCTCGGCCGGGGTACGCTGAATCTGTGATCGAGGCATAAGCGGTTATCCAGTACAGTGCACATTCTTTCGCAAGAAACTGACAACTGCCCTTCTTGAATCAGCGGATGGTAGACCGTAGAAAATATTTCATGATCAATATCCACGAAAGAATGATGCCGACCCGGCAGGTATCGAACACGCGTCTTTCTGATCACCAGTCAGACGCGCATCGGACTGAGCTTCTGAGGCCGACGATTATCATATGAGATATTTTGGCCAGCAATAATTGTTTGTTTGTTTGATTTGAGGTTTAACGTCCCCGTCAACACTGTAAAGGTCATTTTGGAGACGTTGCTTCCAATTTTGTGGGACTTTTACCCGACATTGAGATGAAATGACATCGCAATCCCTGCCGCCCAATGAAACCAATAGGGTTTATAAGCATGGACGGTCCGACCGCTTTGCCTGGGCAGGCTGAGATCCTCTAAGCGGTTTACCAGTACTCGTGTGCTGTTCGGTTTCAGCTCTGTGTGGATGCATCATACAGCCCATCTATTTCTTCAAGCCCCAATGGGCGGGGGCCAGCCAGCAATAATCGAGTCTATATAAATGTAAAGTGCAGATAACTCCATATCAACAGACATACAACGTCTAAACAACGTCGTGTCAACGTCAATGCATCATCATTGCAATGCATTGACGCTGACGCAGCAAAGTCGATGTAGCAATGAAGTTGACATAGCAAGGTCGATGCAACGTCATAACGCTGCAATGACGATGATAACTGTGTAGCATCGGCTCCGGAACTTGTTACTCAAAAGTACCTGATAAATGTGGAAAATGATAATACCGACGGTAGGTAATGTCTTAATTTGGCGTTATTATTGGAAAGCTTTGTCAGCTGCAAGTTAAACACACAAATGAGTTGGCTGGTACATGGCTGGTACCGCAAAAATTCATGACAGCTTCACAAAACTGTTGATTTGTTTCAGAAATGGCTGAGATAATATTCAATTCAGTGACATCAATATATATTCGAATCTTTTGCAGCTAATAATGTATTAAATCTGAATCATCGATTTTTTCGTTGCTTCCTCTTAATACTCATTTTAGCCCATACATCTCTGTGGGAAAGTTTTAGACCTGACCCTCCGCCGACTTCTCCAACAGGGCATATGCCTCTGCGATAATCAGGGAAGGCTGTGATTATTTGGAGAAAATTGCAAAACAAAGAAATGAGACCACAAACTAAGTCCATTTGACGATGATTGTCAGGTAAAATAATAAATATTCAAATCCATGTGAGGCACTGCAGTTACGACACACCTAACATTCGAATGGCCAGAGGGAGGCTCACTAGGAACGGGGAGCCACTAGCGCAATGTGCTGTCAACTTTGGTCAAAAAGAAATATACCGATATCGGATGTGGTGCCACAGCTAATGATTTTCCATGAAGTGATCGTGCAAATAAAACATATACGCCCTTGTAATTTACAAGAGCAGTAGCCACTTCTATATATGGTTTAAAAGGGTGTGTCGAACCTGTCAGAATGTCTTAGTCTGTGGAAGAAAATTTAGTTGTACTTTTCTCCAAATAATCACAGACTTTCCTGGCTATCGCAGAGGCATACGACTTGCTGGAGAAATCGGCGGAGGGTGAGGTCTAAAACTTTTCCACAGTGATGTATCGGCTAAAATAAGTATTAAACGCGAGAATCGAAAAAATTGATGATTCAGATTTTCTAAACGGAGTTTAGTTGTTGTTCTTTTGTTTTTGTTGCTGTTTTTTTTTTCAAAGAATATTGTGACAAGCATCCGCAACTATTATTGACATTTATGCCGTTGGCGCAAAGGATTAAGCCTTTTACTGTGCGCTGACCTTCTCGGCTTACCTGTACAGAATGTCTTGTTGGAAATAGCAGGCGCTTTAATGGAAACTATTTTTTAAACAAATATAACTTATTTATTTTTCAATTTGACAAACAAGTTCCGATTTAATCTAACTGTCCGTTTAAATACCTTCAAAAAGATATCAAATAAGTGGAACTTTTATTTAATTAGCTGCCGGCATTTTTATTTTCAAATTAACAACCCTTAATCCATATATGAAGCATACAAAACTGTGGAAAACAACGACGGTACCATACTTTAATGGCTAAAATCTTCACTTTCTGTTAATATTGCAAACAATCGCCCGTATCAGGCGCAATGTGGTTACAATATTGTGCACTTTGATAGCAATTATAATATTTCAAAATTGCACGACCCGCAGAAAAAGCGACCGACTGAAGTCGGTTGATTTTCTAGAGTGCCCTAAAATCACCGTGTCATTCTGTCAGTCTGTCATTCTGTCATTCTGTCAGTCTGTCAGTCTGTCTGTCCGTCCGTAACCCGTTTGTGAAAATTGGCGATAGTGTCTTAACCACTTGGAATATTTAAACAATTTTTGACATACTGATAGATATCAATGAGATCTAACCAATGAACTTGCGAAATATTACATTCCATTTAGTATAGCCTCGCCGAGGCGAAAAAATGTGAAAATTTTCGAACTGCTTCTCCTCGGAAATCGTTGGGCCGATTGAAGTCAAATTTCATATTGAGCCTCTATGGGAAGGGGGAAGCCAAAATTTGCTCATGGGGTCCAGGTCACATGACCAATATGGCCGCCAAGCCATATATGGTCTGTCTGTCTGTCCGTCCGTAACCCGTTTGTGAAAATTGGTGATAGCGACTTAACCGCTTGGAATATTTAAACAATTTTTGGCATACTGATAGATATCAATGAGATCTAACCAATGAACTTGCAAAATATCACATTCCATTTAGTATAGCCTCGCCAAGGCGAAAAATGTGAATATTTTCAAACTGCTTCTCCTCGGAAACCGTTGGGCCGATTGAAGTCAAATTTCATATTGAGCCTCTATGGGATTGGGGAAACAAAAATTCGCTCTTGGGGTCTAGGTCACATGACCAAAATGGCTGCCAAGCCATATATGGTAAAAACCCTTCAAAAATAGTCTTCTCCAGAACCACTGGGCAGATTTCACGAAACTTGATAAATAGCATCTGGGACGTAGGCCCATCATAAATTGCTAAAATGGTGACCCTGGGTTGACCGTGACCTTCTTTGTGCCAAGGTCAAACTTTGACACATATGCTTTTGTATTGGAAAAGTGAGAATGCATTTTATCCTGCAAACGATTCAGAATACAATACTTAAGTAATGAGATCTATCCAATGAACTTGCGAAATATTACATTCCATTTAGTATAGCCTCGCCGAGGCGAAAAATGTGAAAATTTTCGAACTGCTTCTCCTCAGAAACCGTTGGGCCGATTGAAGTCACATTTCATATTGAGCCTCTATGGGATGGGGGAAACCAAAATTTCCTCATTTGGTCCAGGTCACATGACCAAAATGGCCGCCAAGCCATATGTGGTCTGTCTGTCTGTCCGTCCGCAACCCGTTTGTGAAAATTGGTGATAGTGACTTAACCGCTTGGAATATTTAATCAATTGTTGGCATACTGATAGATAGACGGGGGAAACCAAAATTTGCTCAAGGGGTCCAGGTCACATGACCAAAATGGCCGCCAAGCCATATATGGTAAAAACCCTTTAAAAAAAGTCTTCTCCAGAACCACTGGGCAGATTTCCACGAAACTTGATAAATAGCATCTGGGACGTAGGCCCATCATAAATTGCTAACATGGTGACCCTGGGCTGACCTTGACCTTTTTGTCTAGGTCAAACTTTGACACATATGCTTTTGTATTGGAAAAGTGAGAATGCATTTTATCCTGCAAACGATTCAGAATACAGTACTAAAGTATAAGATATATTTTTGCTCCTTGCGATAAGGCGCATTTATTGGGGGAACCGTTTTAGGTCCAGGTCACATGACCAAAATGGCCGCCATACCCATATATGGTAACACTCATAAAGCTAAAAGCATCCGGCGGGTCGTGCACTTCAGCTGAAGCACTGGTTATACTTACTAGCGGCATTTTGCGATTAAATTTGGAGCTTATTCAGAAAAAGCTTTATCGTCTACACACGCGTGTAATCTCAAAGCGTGCCATTCTCCGTCGACGGTGAAATGAACACATCTTCGCCTGGGCATCTCATTGGAATGTAAATCAATCTAAAATGCGGTGTCTGATCTGCGTCTTATTTATTTATTTATTTATTTATTTATCAATCTTAAATGCGGTGTCTGATCTGTGTCTTATTTATTTATTTATTTATTTTTTTTCATGACCCTATTAGATTTTTTATACTTACTAAGCAATTTAAACAAACATTGATAGTAATAAGATTACAATTGAAAGAAAGAAAGAAAGAAAGAAAGAAAGAAAGAAAGAAAGAAAGAAAGATCGAAAGAAAGATGGATTTTTATAGAAAAAACTGGGGTTTACCGTCGTATTCGTTTTTTTTTTTTTATTTCTTATCAAAGACATAGGAAGTGGGTATTCGGTAGAGCCACCTCAATGAGGCGGTTCTAACGAGAATACAAAACTTATGTTTTTAGGTTTCCATTACGATAACACAACCATGCGATAAAGTACATTTTTCACATCTCCAAAATGGCTACTTTTCTGATGAAAATCAATGGTCTTTTTCTTATAAATACGGCTAACATGGGTTGTGGGTGCTCGTTAGAACCGCCTCGATCGTTAGAACCGCCTCATAGAGGCGGTTCTAACGGGTACCCACAACCTATGTTTTGGAACAAAAATAAGAAAAATAATGTATACCCCCGTAAACCCCAGTTTTCTCTATATGAAGTGGGGTATAGGGGGTCTTTATTTCACGGACTTGTTCACGTGATGATTAACAAATTATCAAGGATTGACTGAGCCGCACGGATGTGTTATCGTAATTTATTTATTTATTTGTTTATATTTTGGTCAATGCGTGGATTATTGGTTATATTTAGAACAGCTCGTTCCGATTTATTTTTATATGTATGTATTTTTTTTTCAACTGTTAAATGATTTATTAAGATCAGGGTGTACACCTTTTCTGGTGTTCCTTCCATCATACCGGGGAAAAGAATTTGCATGTAAACCCAACTTTATATATTGAACAGTCGGATACTCAGGGATCAGCATGATTTTAACATAACACAAAAACATAGTTCGAAAGTACTTGCTTCTTATTCTTCTATATTATTTTAGTCACTGTTGTTTTTTTTTCATCACGGCAACAAGCCGTGTAATGAACACCCCCTTAAACAATGCTTTATATAGAGAAAACTGGGGTCTACTGTGGTATTCTTTTTTTTTATTTCTTCTCCACATAGGTTGTGGGTGCTCGTTAGAGCCACCTCAATGAGGCGGTTCTAACGAGAATACAAAACCGGTTTTGAGTATCGATAAGTTTTCATTAACAAATTAACTGTTTTTGAAATATCAAGAATACCCTACTATGTCGCACGGATTTATTTATTTAAAATTTATTTATTGCTCAATACGTTGAATGATGGTACTATTTAGAACCAGTTCATTCTGATTTTTTTTTAATTTATTTATGCATCACGTGAACATGTCCGTGAAATGAAGACCCCCTTATACCCCAGTTTATATAGAGAAAAAAGGGATTTACGGGGGTATTCATTATTTTTCTTATTTCTGCTCCAAGACAGAGGTTGTTGGTACTCGTTACGACCGCCTCAATGAGGCGGTTCTAACGAGCACACACAGCCTATGTTTTGAGCATGATTTTGACTTAATAAACACAAAAATATAGGTAGAAAGATTTTTGCAGAATGAGTTACTTGAGTAAACGTTATCTCATGATAATTAAGTACTGGTTCAAAATACTGTCTGCGCCTAATAATAAATATATTAAATTAATATACAATTTAATGCTAACGGATTTGGAGTTACTCCCAAATAAGGTAAGCTGGGCATCGTTGCTACGTAATTTGTTAATGACTATATGATTTTATGAAGTATGGCTTAACCAAGGAGTGGGTAACATTGACATTTTTCTAAGTCTAGCTAAACAAAGATTAACGGATAATTTCATACAGGGCTGGCAGGAAAGATTAGCAAATTCATCACGTGCAAAATTGTGTGGCGCTATTGCAATATTTCAGTTCCAGCCATATCTGGAAAACATTAATGTATTGAAATTTTGTCAAGCATTTAGTAAACTTAGAATGGTGTCTCATAGATTAGCAATAGAGGCTGGGAGATGGGTTCGACCTAATAGCATACCTTTTGACGAAAGAAAATGCTCCATTTGTGGGAAATTAGAAGATGAATTTCATTTTATACTTGAATGTTCTTTATATAATGACCAAAGAGTAAAATATTTATCACCCTATTTTTGGAAGAGGCCTAACATGTTTAAGTTCTTAGAATTGATTAACTCAACAAATGTGAAATGTACGCGTAAATTAAGCGCTTTCATATTCCATGCTTTTGAACATAGAGCAGGCGTATTATATAGAAATTAATGATCACCCCCTCTTTTTCTAAACATATGTATGAGTAAATTAGGTGCTTCCATATTCCATGCATGTTACATGGAACTGAATTACTATTTATATATATATATGCATGTGTATGTGTGTGTATAGTAGAAGTAAAACAAAGATCAGGAATTGATACAATTAACTTACTCCATCCATAAAAGACACCAAAGGGAAAGAAATACAAACATTAAGCGACCAGACCATAATGGAAACCTAAACAAAGGAAGGCCATATGGACAGTTACTTTCCCACAAAATGGCCATATGGCCATCCAAAATTAAAAGACACAAGTGATACACACAGTAAGTAACAAACAACAACATAAATAAATCGCCACAGAAGAGCCGCCTTGGAACGGTCAGTGGAAGATTTCCACTGGGGGGGGGGGGGGCTTAAATCGATTTTACGTGGCCACAATCCTCGCCCTTACTTCCGTCGCGATTTAGACAAATAATTTGTTCAGTCCGCATGAAGGCCTCCTAACTCATCAGTGCAACATCTCCGTGAACACAGAAATCAAAGAACCACAGAGGTGAGACAACGGTGAGGATTCGACAGCAAGAAACCACTGAAATGCTGGAGCAAAAGAAAACCAACAGTTAGACTCCGATGAGCCCGACCAGAGACATGTATGTATGTGTATATGTATGAATGTATATGTGTGTTTTATGTGTATATGTGTATGTATATGTGTATGTATATATATGTGTATATGTATAAATATATGTATATGTATGTATATATGTGTGCGTATGTGTATGTATATGTATGTGTATATGTATGTGTGTTGAACATTGCACATATCGCATCACATGTTATGCCAAATTTCTGTGTGATGCGAACATTTAAGAAATGAAATTTATTTTTCTGCAGTTCATGGAAGTATGAACGCAGTGGGTCGCGTGCAAAGTAAATGAACCCCGAAGGGGTTCATGTAAACTTTGCTAGCCACCCACTGTCGTTCATACTTTCATGAAAAGCAGAAAAATTAAGTTTATTTTTTATATTTACATTATTTGCCCCTCATCACTGGGCGAAAAAAATGCTTGTAGGGCAAACTTTTAAGCTGAAAAACATTTACACGCTGTTTTTCTACAAAGAGCGGAGCAGCGTTGACGTCATCAACGCCCGTAGAGAACAATGGTTTAGAATGACGTCATTTAACGTCACTGAAAATCATGTGATTCGATGCGTTCATTGACGTATGAACGCAATTGTTTTCTATAGGTTTACATTAAACTTTACACTGGAAATGTAAATATATACTATTACATATGTGGCCCCTTTAGATCGTTCGCACAGATAGATTTAGCTGCGGGCATAGTACGGGGACAGGGGACATGCTGTTTGGACATTGGTTTCCGCCACTTGTTCTCTGTCCCTGAGTGTGCCATTTCTCTTACTGGTGAGTGTATCATATGGCCTTGGGGGCGTGGGGTATCGCTGTTATGCCAGTTTGTACATGTCTGTAGGTATTAACCCATGTATAATAAGAGAATCGTTCACCTTATGAGTTTGGAGCGGTTCATTTCTTGGATTATGGGCGCCAGATTTGACGTGATTTGTTTTGATTGTAGTAAACTTTCCAAATATGTAAACAGTGGAGACCCGGATCAGACGTCGCGTTCTGTGGCGTCTGATCTGGGTCTACATTGTTTGCTTATGCCCCATAAAAAGGACGCTAGGCGTATGTGAGATGATGCACTGCATTTACATTTATATTGTTAAAGCTGACAAATCAGAGCCACGTCTTATACCTTTCGCTTTCGAGTAAGGCTTGGTTCTGGTGACACTACAATCTGCGAAATGGATATTCATTCCGTAGTCGGTGTGTTCCCTTCCATCTTGGTGGAAGGGTCTAACCCCGATATACTGAATGTAGAATATGACTTGGTCATATATTTATATTTACATTTCCAGTGTAAAGTATGAAAAAATGTGGTTCATACTTCCGCGAACGCGTTGGCTTCTTCAGACTTTCGGATGAGTCTTTAAACCGAGGTCACGTCTCCCTATGACTTTAGCTGTTGTTGTTGCTGTTGGTGGGACGTAAAATTCAAACATTTACTCATTTCCACGAACGCATCGAGTCACATGATTTTCAGTGACGTCAAATGACGTGATTGATATTTCAACTTTAAAAGCTTGCCCTATAAGCTTTATTTTTATTTTTTCTTCACCCAGTCATGAGGGGCAAATAATGTGAATGTAAACATTTTGCTTAATTTTTCTGCTTTCCATGGAGGTATGAACGACCGTGGGTCGCTAGCATAGTGTACCTTTGGGGTTCATTTGCTCTGCACGCGACCCACTGCGTTCGTGTTTCAACGAACAGCGGAAAAATAAATAAATAAATAAATAAATCTCAATGACGTGGCCAGCCCAAACTGTTCAATAACATTTTAGGCGTTTACCTTCTCCAGACTTTGATACTTTGCTTCATTAACAAATATTTGTAGTATATGTACAGTTAATGCTATCTTGTCTGTTGTATTATTGTATCCTCATGGGCTTTATTGCCTTATGGAATTTGAAATAAAACTTACTTACTTACTTTCAATTTGGCGCTTCTGTGCCCATAATCAACGTTTTTTTACACTCAGGGGAAAATATCACGGGTATTTAAGCAGAAGACAATTATCGCTTTTATGACACGTGGATTGTGTATTGCGTTCCGGCTACCGACCGTCAGGAAGTCCGAAGAATAATGGACACGCGTCCACGTAAAATGGATTACCTTATTTCCGGAAAGATTGTGTCATGGGCACTACTGTGCATTCTTTATTCATATGAAGTATTGGTGCTATTTAGATAATGAGTACCGATTGTTGTTGTTATTATTATTATTATTATTATTATTATTATTATTATTATTATTATTATTATTATTATTATTATTATATCTTTGTTTGTTTGTTTGTTTGTTTGATTTGAGGTTTAATGTCCCCGTCAATACTGTACAAGTCATTTTGGAGACGTTGCTTCCAATTTTGTGGGACTTTTACCCGACACTGAGATTAAATGGCATCTCAAGCCCAACCACCCAATGAAACCAATAGGGTTTATAAGCATAGACGGGCCTACTCGTGCGCACCGCTTTGCATCGGCAGGCTTAGATCCTCTAAGCGGTTTACCAGCACTCGTGTGCGGGTCTGTTTCAGCTCTGTGTGGAAGCATCATGCAGCCTATCTATTTCTTCAAGCCCCAGATCAGACGTCGAGCTTAGATCAGGGCCTTTGCTGCCAACCCATTACGGCCTCCGCCAAACGGGGCTTTATCACGTGAACGAGTCCGTGAAATGAACACCCCATTAAACCCCAATTTAAATAGAGAAAACTGAGTTTTACGGGGGTGTATACATTATGTCTCTTACTTCTGCTCCTAGACATAAGTTGTGGGTACTCGTTAGAACCGCATCATTGCGGCGGTTCTAACTAGCACCCACGACCTATGTTTTGAGTATAAATAAGAAAAATATCACAAATTTTCATCAGAAAGATACCCTTTTTTGAGGTATGAAAAAATGCACTATATCACACGGATGTGTTATCGTGATGTGAAGAAATAGATTGGGCTGCATGATGCTTCCACGCAGAGCTGAAATTGACTGCACAGCACATGAGTACTAGTAAACTGCATGGGGGCTCTAAGGCTGCCCATGGAAAGTGGTGCGAGTTGGGCCGTCCATGCAGATAAACCCTACTGGTTTCACTGGGTGGCAGGGCTTGAGATGTCATCTCAGTGTCCGCAAAATGACCTATACATTGTTGACGGGGACGTTAAGCCTCCATTCAAACAAAACTCAACCCATTAAGAAAACATATCCTTGGGATAATGTTTTCTTTCTTATCTTCGAAATGTTAATTTATATATAAAAAAAATAAAACAAAAAAGCACATTATTTTTATGATGAACAATACAATGTCTTGGTGCGGATAACACACACATTGTAACCCCTCTAAACCTCTCTTTTCTGTATATAATGTAAAGTGGGGTTTACAGGGGTTTTTTACATGGACTTATGAACATGTTGCTTTTCTAAACAATGTAATTTTAAATAATGCAATCTGACATCCATTAACTGTAAATGTTTTTTTTTTTTTTATTTATTTATTTTTTTTTTTTTTCAAAAAATTATTCGGAATATCACATTCCAGAAAAAAAAAATGGATATTATGAGTACCGATAATATTTTAAGTACAAAAAGGCTCAATATTAATCGTTTGACAAAAAGAGAATTTTTCTCGCTAAAGTACCAAACCACGCAGTTCTAAATTAACTAGACGTACTTACTAGACGTATCTATCGTTCAATATCCCCCGGGGTCATTTTCACTCACAGCCGGATTAAAACACAATATTGATTACACGATAGGTACACGACAGGTAGCTATCGTAGGCCTCAGTCAATGGGAGACAACCCAATATTGACTTTCTGTGCGACTGTCACGGTTGAAAGTCATCGGGCTAATGTCAGATATAGTTGGCCATGAGCCGAAATGCTCGAAGGCCAGAGTACGGCAACTTACGCCACTACGTTTGTTTTTGTTTGTTTATTTGGTTTGAGGTTTAACGTCCTCGTCATTTTGGAGCCGTTGCTTCCAATTTTGTGGGACTTTTACCCGAGACTGAGATGAAATGACATCTCAAGCTCTGCCGCCCAATGAAACCAATAGGGTTTATAAGTATGGACGGCCGACTCGCACAGCTTTGCCTGGGCAGGCTTAGAGCCTCTCTCTAAGCGGTTTACCAGTACTCGTGTGCGGGTCGGTTTCAGCTCTGCGTGGAAGCATCATGCAGCCCATCTATTTCTCAAAGCCCCGAGAAAACATTAACATTTAAAGATTTCAAATTGTAAACGATGACAGAGGGACGGCCCTAATCCTCTGTTCATTGTAATAAAGTTAGTTAGCAGGGCAAAGAGAAATGGTAAAGCAAGATGTGTTTGTGAAACACTGATGCCCTCGGACAGCGCATGTTAAATATGAAAGCAGTATCACTAAAAAATCGAAAGGAATGGCCAATGCTCAAGTCTTAAAAAAGTAGGTCAAGGTCACACGGTCACAAGTAAAAAAATTATGGGGTCATTTGAAAGGTCATGTGACATAGAATACACATGTGAAATATGAAAGCCCTATCACTTACCAATCGAAAGTTATGGCCAATGTTAAAGTTTTTAAATAGTAGGTCAAACGTCGAAGTCAAGGCCACGAGGTCAAACATTATGGTACCACTAGAAAGGTCTTGTGATTAGGAATGCACATGTGAAATATGAAAGCCATACCACTTACCAATCGAAAGTTATTGCCAATGTAAGTTTTTAAAAAAGTAGGTCAAACGTCAAGGTCAAGGCCACGAGGTCAAACATTATGGTACCACTAGAAAGGCCTTGTGACAAGGAATGCGCATGTGAAATATGAAAGCCATACCACTTACCAATCGAAAGTTATGGCCAATGTAGGTTTTTAAAAAGTAGGTCAAATGTCAAGGTCAAGGTCACGAGGTCAAACATTATGCTACCACTAGAAAGGTCTTGTAAAAAAGAATGGACATGTGAAATATGAAAGCCCTATCACTTACTAATAGAAAGTTATGGACTATGTTGAAGTTTTTAAAAAGTAGGTAAAACGTCAAGGTCAAGGTTACGAGGTAAAATTGATGGTACCAGTAAAAAGGTCTTGTGACAAGACATGCACATGTGAAATATGAAGCCCTACCACTAACCAATGTAGGTCAAATGTCAAGATCAAGGTCGCGAGGTCAAAAAATATGGTACCACTTGAAAGGTCTTGTGACAAGGAATGCACATGTGAAATATGAAAGCCCTATCACATATCAATCGAAAGTTATGTCCAATGTTAAAGTTTTAAAAATTTCAAGGGGAGATAATTCAGCCAAAAATGATAACAGAGTTATGGCTCTTGGTCAGGATGTAGCCCTTATAATGATGAATAAATGTGTGAAGTTTCATCGGGCTAGGTCAAATACTTTGAAGTTATGATCAAGGTTAAAGTTTTGTAAAAAATTCAAGGGTAGATAATTCCGCCAGAAATGACAACAGATTTAGGGTTCTTGGTGAGGATGTAGCCCTTGTGATGGCGAATAAGTGTGTGAAGTTTCATCGGGCTAGGTCAAATACTTTTGAAGTTATGATCAAGGTTAAAGTTTTGTGACGGACAGACGGACAAACAAACAAACAGGAAGACAGGGCAAACCCCCCGAATCAAAGATTCTCGGGGGCATAAAAAAAATACAAATCTTTCTTATCCTTTCAGCAATCTTCATTACGAAAAGGAAGAAGTACTAGTATCTAAACTTGAGATGACTAGAAATATCACAACCCATTGACACTTCATAGTCAAAATTTTAGTAATTGTTAAACAACAACAACAACAAACAAGAGGATCATGATGGTCCTATATCGCTCACCTGAGCTAAGGGATTTACAAACTGTTTTAAACTTGTAGTTTCCCTGGGTAGATTGCATTAAGACTTTGTATAAATTTTAAGTTCAGGAATTTATGCCACAGGGTTATAATTTGAATATTCTTGGTAGAGGTACACTTGATGTAGCTATGTACTAAATATGAAAGGCCAGGGCTTTCTGGTTTCAGACAAGAGATTTTTAAAGGTTTTCACTTTATAAGCCTATGTAAAACATGTGGGATCCTGGGGCGGTGACATTTTTGGCCCCAGGGCTATAATTGGAACAAAGTTGGTAGAGGTCCATTATATGAAGCTTCATACCAAATATCAAAGACCTGGGCCTCAAAGACCTACTTTCAGACAAGAAGATTCTCAAAGGTTTTCCCTATATAAGTCGATATAATACAGTGGGCCCCGGAACAAGGTCATTTTGGCTCCAGGGCTATTATTTGAACAATCTTGTTTCAAATAATTGTTCAAATAATAGCCCTGGGGGCCAAAATGGCCTTGCTCACTAGATGAAGCTTCATACCAAATACCAAAGACCTGGGTCTTCTGGTTTGAGACAAGTAGATTTTTAAAGGTTTTTCCTATATGTACCCATGTAAAACCAGCGGGCCCCGTGGCGGGGGGGGGGGGGGGGGCAATTTTTGGCCACAGGGCTGTAATTTGAATAATCTTGTTAGAGGTTCACTAGATGAAGCTTCATACCAAATATCAAAGACCCGGGCCTTCTGGTTTTAGACAAGGAGATTTTAAAGATTTTCCCTGTATAAGCCTATGTAAAACCATAAGGCCCTGGTGCGGGGGCATTTGGCCCCAGCGCTATAATTTGAATAATCTTGTTAGAGGTCCACTAGATGAAGCTTAATAGAAATATCGAAGACCTGGGCCTTCTATTTTCAGACAAAAAGATTTTTGAAGGTTTTCCCTATATAAGCCTATGTAAAACCAGTAGGCCCTGGTGCGGGGGCATTTCGGCCCCAGCGCTATAATTTGAATAATCTTGGTAGAGGTCCAATAGATGAAGCTTAATAAAAATATCGAAGACCTGGGCCTTCTATTTTCAGACAAAAAGATTTTTGAAGGTTTTCCCTATATAAGCCTGTGTAAAACCAGTAGGCCCTGGTTTGGGGACATGTTTGGCCCCATGACTATTATTTGAAAATCTTGTTAGAGGTCCACTAGATGAAGCTTCATACCAAATATCAAAGGCCTGGGCCTCCTGGTTTCAGACAAGAAGATGTTCAAAGGCTTTCCCAATATATGCCTATGTAAAACCAGTGGGCCGTGGTGCGAGGGCATTTTTGGCCCAAGGCTATAATTTGAATAATCGTGTTAGAGGTCCACTAGATGAAGCTTCATAACAAATATCAAAGAGCTGGGCCTTCCGGTTCCAGACAAGTAGATTTTGTTAAAGGTTTTCCCTATATAAGCCTATGTAAAACCAGTAGGCTCTGGTGCAGGGACATTTTTGGCCCCAGGGCTATAATTTGAACAATCTTGGTAGAGGTCCAATAGATGAAGCTTCATGCCAAATATCAAAAACCTGGGTCTTCTGGTTTCAGACAAGAAGGTTTTTAAAGGTTTTCCCTATATAAGCCTATGTAAAACCATAAGGCCCTGTGCAGGGGCATTTTTGGCCCCAGGGCTATAATTTGAATAGTTTTGGTAGAGGTCCACTTGATGAAGCTTCATACCAAATATCAAAGACCTTGGCCTTCTGGCTTCAGACAAGAAGGTTTTTTGGTTGCCATGGCGACCAGAGTTCTGCATAGAATGGAATTCGTTAAACAAGTTTGAGAGATGACCACCCAAAGATCATTTCTACCAAGTTTTGTCAAAATCTGTTGAATGGTTTAGGAGGAGATGTAATATAAAGAAATTGTGGACAGACGGAAATACAGACGGACGGACGACGACGACGGACGGTGACCGATCACAATCGCTCCACCGGAGCGTTCGTCTGTCCAGGAGAACTTCGATTTGATAATTTATTTCATTCATACTTGGCCGAAAGTCATATTCTCTAAAAACTAGTAGGTCTGTATCTTCGATTCCCTGGACCACACCAGAGATAAGAAAAAATATCGCAGAAGGAATAAGATTCATGTAAAGGCAAAAAAGGCAGAAACTGGTAAACTCAGGACAAAATTTGAAAACTTGAGACGCGAAATCAAGACTGATATAGAAAAAAATTCAGCATGATTTGTATGTGAAAAACTTGGTAGGTGATGTTAAGGCTAACCCCATAGACTTCTACAGATATATTAATAGCCAGATGAAAGACAGGAAAGGTATCCCACCCCTTAATAAAAGAGGAGGGGACGGGGTTGCTGAATCAAACTCTGAAAGAGCAGAGTAACTTGTTGTTCAATTCAATGATGCGTTTAATAAAACTGAGTTCATGGACTGGAAGATCAGCCCCATTCATGGATAATACTGTTACGTCAGCTGCAGGAGAGATCAAATTACTTCAAGGCTTTAGGACCTGATGAACTTCAAAGCCTTAGGATCTGATGAACTTCATCATAGAGTCCTGAAGGAACTAACAAATGAGTTAGGTCCAGTTTTTGCACACCTGTTTCAACAGTCTCTTGAATCGTCTTGAAACTGGTGAAATCCCCAAAGAATGGCTCCTAGCGAACACATGTCCACTCTTCAAAAAAGGAGATAGGGCTCTTGCCCGTAAAAATCGCCCTGTGTCTCTGACTTATGTTCTGTGTAAATTGCTTGAACATATAGTCTGCTCAAACATCATGGCCCACTTTGATGAACATAAACTTTTGTCAGACAGACAGCATGCATTTAGAAAAAAAGCATAGCTGTGAAACTCAGCTGAGCACAGTTTTTAATGACTGGGCAAAAATCTTGGACATAGGGGGACAGGAGAATTTATTCTGGAATTCGAGAAGGCTTTTGACACCCCACCTCATGAACTACTTAAATCTAGTTATTTGGTTACAGAATTGAGGGGAAGACGCTCAAAAGGACAGGTTCCTTTCTTTGCTATAGAAAACAGCACATTGTTCTTAATGGTGTATCTTCGGAGTGGGCTCCAGTTTTGTCTGGAGTCCCACAAGGGACTGTTCTTGGTCCACTATTGTTCTCCCTGTACATCAATGTTATTTTCACTGTCATTTGCTCAGAAATAATACTGTTCGCAGACGACCCTGTCTGCTACCGGAAATTAGAGATACAGATAACTCACTGAAACTTCAGAATGACAGAGATAGATTAGAATGTTGGGTCCGAAAATGGGGCATGAGATTTCAGCCAGTTGAATGCAATATTATGCAGATAACTAGGAAAAGATCAAATAAAACTGAGGTTTCTTACACCTTAGAGGGAACGGTTCTAGAGAATGTTGTCTCCGTTTAATACCGTGGTGTGACAATCACACACAACTTGAACTTGAGATGGAATATTCATATTAGCAACATGTGTACTAAGGCAAATAGAATACTTGATTTCCTGAGGCGAAATCTTCATCAATGCCCTGAGATAAAAGAAGCAGCATATAAAGGTCGTGTTCGCCTAATCTTGGAATATGGTAGAACTTTGAATCTGGGACCCTAGTGGAGTGGTCCTTAACGTAGAAATTTAAAAAAAAGTTCAGAATAGAGCTGCTAGATTTGTAACAGGCTATTACTGCTTTGAAACTGGGAGCATGACTGGAATACTTGGAAAATTAAATTGGGAGTCTCTCAAGAAAAGGAGAAAAGACAGTAGGCTCGAGAGTCCTTTTATACAAAACACTAAAGAGTGTTGCCAGCATTACAACAGATGACCTTGTTCCCCCAGCTAGGCACTGTAGAAATCACCATTCATTGGCGTTTAAGACCCCACCCCGAACCATTAGAGATTGGAATGCCCTTCCCGATTCGATTGTTTCGACAGCTGAAGGTGCTGATGACTGTGTAAGTAAGTTTACCTCTTTGGTTAAAGCTAGGGACTAACTTCCCATATCGCAGGTCCTGATATATGAACGTCATTAGACGTGTCACCAGTAACAATTCTGATCCTGATTCTGATTCTGCTCAGGTGACATAAAATAGATACAAGATAATAGTAAAGCCAATGATCAGGAATCGATACAATTAACAGAGACAACAAATTGAAAGAAACACAAGCATGAAATATTAGAAACATCAATAGTGGAAAGCCGAAGGGACTGTGCTTTCCCACAAAATGGCCAATTGGCTATCCAAATCAAAAAGATATCAACGATGCGAACACTCAAAGACAAACCATAACAAAAATAAACCGCGACAGAAGAACCGTCATGGAACGGTCAGTGAAAATAATTTCACTAGGGGGCTTAAAACAATTTTACACAGCCGCAATCCTCGCCATTACTTTCGTCAAGACCTATTGTGTTTCCACTAAGAAGTTGCTGCTGTAAATATGTTCTATAAAAGGGTTATCCTTTAAAGCAAAGAATACAATAGAGAACTTAAATGTATGAAGTGTACAGTTTTCCTGGGGCAGACTAGCTAGTTTCGGACATGCAGTGTCGTATAACATTTATGTTATACCAAATCTTTTTATATCGAAGAATGATTTTTAGAAATTGGGTGCTGAAGTCATTGCGGTTATATATTTTTCTGAATGTTTAATGAAACTTTGCAGTAAAAACATTAATATATTAAAAGGAAAATTTTTGAACTTTTAGCTTTCCTCGATACGTTTCATCTGCATATCGTGGCTATTCAGGAAGAAAAGATTTGACAGCTCAATAACCACATCTGAGCTTTTCTCTAAAACGTGTCAGTACAGTGTCTATAGATAGGAACTCTCAAGGCGTTGGGATGATGTTGCTCATTCACAGAGACATCCCTCACAGGCCTTTCGTGGAATTGGAAATTGACATCGAATCGGTCTGGGTTAAGGCTTTTGCAAATAAAACTTCTCACTTCGTTGCAAGTAGGTATCGACCACCAAATGGTACGGTCCCATGGTAGTTAACCCAATCACGGTTGACAGCTATTCTTCCTTCTTTAATTGCACGCCGGTGGGTCAGGTGTCAGGTTCTATGACGGTTCCAGCGTAAAGGCTTACTGAGAATTAGAGAGATCTAATTCAACGTAATGTTGGATTGTGCCTGATGCTCTATATCTGATTGTGTCCGTCGGAGTCTAAAGTTTGTTGTTTTTTTTTTGCTTCGGCATTTCAGTGGTTTCTTGATGTCGAGTCGCCACCGTTGTTTCATCTCTGTGGTTGTTTGATTTTTTTTATTTTCACGGAGATGTTGCACTGATGAGTTCGGAGGCCTTCATGCGGACTGAACAAATTGTTTGTCTAAATCGCGATGGAAGTAAATGCGAGGATTGTGGCCACGTAAAATAAATTTAAGCCCCCCCCCCCCCGTGGAATTCGTTTCACCGACCGTTCCAAGGCGGTTCTTCTGTCGCGGTTTATTTTTTGTTATGATTTATCTTTGAGTGTTTATTTGTATCGCTTATATTATTTTGTTTTGGATAGCCAATTAGCCATTTTGTGGGAAAGTAACTGTCCTTTTGGCTTTCCGCTATTGATGTTTCCATAAGGGTTTGTTATTTCATGATTGTGTTTCTTTCCCTTTGGTGTCTCTGATAGGAGCTTTAGGTTAATTGTATCGATTCCTGATCATTGCCTACACTTCTATTTTTCAAACCTTTCACAAAATTCGGCTTATTTTGGTCAGCAGTCGAAGATTTATCTTTCTTATCCTTTGACAGAGGTTCAAATCTGTTTGGCTTACTCAGTTCTGTACATTCATTGAGGAAGGAGTCTGAAAAGTTGCACACCTCGCATTTTGGACAAATTCAGTGGCAGTTTGAGTTTACTAAAGTGCCATATTCCGCATCTGAAATGCAAGAGATTTCAGTGTGTATCCACATTTAACACTGATCACATTGAACTGCTTTGTGGTCATTAAGGACAGCACCACGATTTGAGATTGAATACATACATTAGCAACATGTGTACTAAGGCGAATAGAACACTTGGTTTCCATAGGCGAAATCTTCATAAGTGTCCTCAGGATGTGAAGGAGACAGCATGAAAGGGACTTGTTCGCCCAATCTTGGAATATGGTAGTTGCAGCTTGGACCCAAGTGGAGCGGTTCTTAATGAAGAAATTGAAAAAGTTCAGAACAGAGCTGCTAGATTTGTAACAAGCAATTAATGCTTTGAAACTGGAAGCATGACTGGATTTATGGGAAAATTAAGATGGGAGTCTCTCAAGAAAAGGAGAAGAGACAGTAGGTTGATACACTTATACAAAGGTCTAAAGGATGCTGCCAGCATTCCAACAGATTACCTTGTTCCCTCAGCTAGGCATTGTAGAAAGCACCATTCATTGGCGTTAGATCCTTTCTTTGTTTGTTTTTTAGTTTCCCCGTGTCGCGGGTCGTCAGCTAAATCGCGACGGAAGTAAGGGCGAGGATTGTGGCCACGTAAAATCGATTTAAGCCCCCAGTGGAAATCTTTCCACTGACCGTTCCAAGGGGGTTCTTCTGTGGCGATTTATTTATGTTGTTGTTTGTTACTTACTGTGTGTATCACTTGTGCCTTTTTATTTTGGATGGCCATATGGCCATTTTTGTGGTCAAGGTGGGCCTTATATTTGTCTTCCCGTTTGCTTCAGGATTGCATGTGTCCTGTCGCTAAGGGGCATCAATATTTGTTGGAGTTTCTGGGCTGGGCGTGCTTTCTCTTTCGAGTGCTGTGGGTGTGTTGCACACTTCCAATGTGAGCCTTTGTTTTGGTGCAACATAAGTTAGTTGTAGTATTTCGGAACTCCGTTCTAAAGGTTTTGGCCCCGTGGTTGCACTGCATTGTAGTTTTAACAGTGCTTTGCCTTGAGTTTTTGCGGTTTGCCACAAAGGGGTGTTGGTTGTTTAGGCTCCGAGTTTGAACTTATCATTAAGGGGACCGTTTAGCAGTTATTTTGGCTTGAAAGTTTCATTGCAATTTGAAAGACGTTTCTAAAGATTGCTATACACGTTTTTTATGATACGTGTTATGCACCTTATATCCAATCAGGGGATAAGAGACGTAAAGTTTTTAGCCATTTTGTGGTTAGTATTTCTTCAGTTGTTTATTGAAGTGCTGCTAAGTGGCTGCGGGTGTTTTGTATCGCACGCCGCTGACCGCTCGCTCTGCACTTTTGTTGTGCGGGAGATCGGGTTGTTAGGTGTTTGTTTAGTAATGCATACACCTGCATTGTCATACATGCTCTTTCATCTATGCATCTGATCTCATACATACATACAGTTTCACATTGGTATACACGTATGCACGCACACACTGTTCTTACATACACATGCATGGGGAGTGCAGTGATGGTGGGGTGGGGGGATGAGAGAGAAAGGAAGTGCGGGAAGAGGGGGTTGGGGAGTGGTGCGAAGAAAAATTAGAAATGCGTCCATAGGACACGGATGCCCCCGCCTGAAGTATGTCTATGTTCGTATTCATCCAAAGAAAGTTATTGACCGTGTTTAAGTTTTGGACCCTTTTTATGCCATTTGACCTCTAAGTATGACCTTGACCTTGGAGGTACGGATCTGGGTTTGCACAAGACACATCGTCTCATGATGATTAACATTTCTTCAAAATAATTTCAAATCCATCCAGAAATAAGTAAGTTATTGGCTGCGTTTAAGTTTCGGACCCTTTTTTGACCTTTGACCTCTAAGTATGACCTTGACCTTGGAGGTACAGACCTGGGTTTTGCACGTGACACATCGTCTCATGATGGTTAACATTTCTACAAAGTAATTTCAAAATCCATCCAGAAATAAGAAAGTTATTGACTGCGTTTAAGTTTCGGACCCTTTTTTGGACCTTTGACCTCTAAGTATGACCTTGACCTTCGAGGTACGGACCTGGGTTTTGCATGTGACACATCGTCTCATGATGGTTAACATTTCTACAAAGTGATTTCAAAATCCATCCAGAAATAAGAAACTTATTGACTGCGTTTAAGTTTCGGACCCTTTTTTTGACCTTTGACCTCTAAGTATGACCTTGACCTTGGAGGTACGGACCTGGGTTTTGCGCGTGACACGTCGTCTCATGATGGTTAACATTTCTGCGGAGTAATTTTAAAATCCATCAAGAAATAAAGAAGTTATTGACCGCGTTTAAGTTTCGGACGCACGGACGAACGGACGCACGGACGGACAGGGGCAACGCTATATGCCCTTTCCACCTTTCTTCGAATGGCGGGGGCATAAAAATGTAGAGGGTGCGGGGGTGGTGGTTGAGGATTACGTGCTGTGGGGATTTAGTTGGTATAAGTGTGATTTTTACCCGGCAGGCACACGTCGCTACGACAGCGTCAAACCACCGCCAGCGAAACGCCAAGGCGTCGCACCGGCGTCAATATGACGCTGCATCAGACGTCGCGATCCAGTACCGACGTCGATATGACGTCATAATCTTGCCATGTGCCTGCCGGGCAAGAGATGGAGAAGAAAAAAAGGTGGGGGTTTGTAGAGTCCATCTATTTCTCTCTTCTTTCTTCTAGCTGCTGTGTAATATGATCAACCGCACCTACACAGTCACGCCAGCACCCTGTCTATGGATGTCGTCTAAGCTTTTTGTATCAATTTTGATATTGGTATTTTTGTTTGTTTTATTTTTTATTTGGTTTTTGCATATTTATGAAACGTATGTACATTTTTACATTATTTGGTCTGTTCCCCCAGCTTATTGAGTGGCCTATATATGCGGGCGGATGTGCTTACCCCGCCACGGACCTGTCTGTGCTTTTAAGATGGGTCGTCCGTTTTGGGGCAACCCTATTCGCTCACAGTTGCTGGGAAGGACAGTGTTTGAACTTGCAAGATTGTGCCTGTAGATTATATTTTGTGATGTTTTGTTTATTCTGTACACACAACATATATCATAGTGTGTCGGCCTCCACCATCTCGAGCCCAGATTCGAATTTATGTTAGTTAGTGGGTGACTTCTATCGCGGAGGATGTGGAAAATAGGTCAATCCCCTTTTCTTTTTGTTATGGTTTGTCTTTGGGTGTTTGTGTCGTTTATATTATTTTATTTTGGATAGTTTATTGGCCATTTTGTGGGAAAGTAACTGTCCTTTTGGCTTTCCGCTATTGATGTTTCCATTAGGTCTATTGTTTCATGTTTGTATTTCTGTCCCTTTAGTGTCTCTGATGGGAGCTGTTGGTTGATTGTATCGATTCCTGATCATTGCCTCCACTTCTATTTTGCCGTCTTTAGTTATGAAAAAGTGGTGCCCTCCTCGACGTAGGATGCCGTACTCTGTGAGACCGTAAGTGGGTCGATTTGAGCCGCCGTGTTTGCATATCATTATCGCATCCTACGTGAAGGAAGGCACCATAGGAGGAATGTGTATTCCTATCTAGCCTTTTGGGGGCCCGGGACAACGTGTGCCGATCTCGTTAGCAACGTAGTTAGTACAGATTATTATAATCATGTGGGTCGCTTACAAGCGCTCGCCTGCGCAGGTGCACAGTCGAGCGCTCCTAGGCGATCTTGTTTTTTGTGATTCATATTTACAGTAAAAATATTTGAATTCGCTTTTTGGGTGAAAACTCTTCTTCTTCTTCTATCTCCAGGTATTTTAATCTCTCTTTTTCTATACTATCCTCTCTACGGAATTCCTACTCTACAACTATTTCTATATCTACCTATTTGAGTACTGCGTGGGTTGGTGTATATTGTTTTAGTTTTGCATAGTGTTGCCTTCCTTCAGGGTCGCGCTTAGTCATGGCCAAATTATTTAGTAAATTGTCCTTATCTATATAAAAATGTGGCCGTCTTGACCGTCCGTTTTAATTACGCTCATATGCGATTTGCTGTGTTTTGGTGATTCTTATATTAAACGACAAGGGCAGTACGGAGGGCTGTTTGATGTTCCTGGCGAGGTGCGGTTTTTCGGCCGTGGTGGTATGCGCGTGGCGAGATATGATGTGGACTTGTGGGACAGAATGTTGGCATGGAAACCTGACGTGGTGCTTCTCCACATAGGCGGGAACGATATCAGTTATGATCAGCAGGGGCATATCGGGCAGATGATCCTATCCAATAATGGGTCTCTGGAGGCGACGGGCATTACTGGTCTTGTTGGTGAGGTGTTGCCTCGAGGGTCGTTTTACTATATAAAAGTTGGGTTCAGGGGGGGGGGGGGGGGGGTGTCTAAATTGTATAGGCGTGTTTTCGTGATGTTCAGAACTTTACTGTAAGAACTGACATCTTTAAAGAATCGTTCTTCTCCCGAACCATTAGAGATTGGAATGCCCTTCATGATTCTATTATTTCTTCTACGTCTACTTGTTACTCCCAACGATCAATTTCTTATTATAACGGGTAGGGGCTGTCGTGAAACAGCAAAAGGGATGAGATGAGAAATTATATGGTGACATGATGTTCAGAAAAATGAAAGTTATGTCATTTTCACAGCTTGATGATTGTTTGTTTTTGTTTGATTTGGGGTTTAACGTCCCCGTCAACACTGTAAATGACATCTCAAGCCCTGCCGCCCAATGGAACCAATAGGGTTTATAAGCATGGACGGTCCGACTCGTGCGCACCGCTTTGCCTGGGCAGGCTTAGATCCTCTAAGCGGTTAACCAGTACTCGTGTGCGGGTCGGATTCAGCTCTGCGTGGAAGCATCATGCAGCCTATATGTTTCTTTAAGCCCCGATGGGCGGGTGCCGAACACAGCTTGATGAATTTAAAATAACTACATGCTACATTATTAAAAATAAAAACGGGATAAGAACTAGAAGTGAATGGTTGTCAGCTCAGCAGTAATTAAATTGTTCTGGAGCTGGCTTTGACACCACAGGGGAGTGAATTCCAGTTTCTTATTGTTCTTGGAAAGTACGAGTGTATGTTGTACTGTCTCCTGGAATAGGGTACTAGGAAATTAAAATTTATTGTTTCATTTAAATGATGATGAGCCACAGCAACTAGATTATAATTGATTTTTGAAAGCTGATAACAAAGTTTTGGATTCTACGCTGCTCAAGAGTTTGCCAGTTAAGGGTTTTCAGAATTTCTGTGACACTGCTAGTGAAGTCATAGTCGTTTACTACGTATCTAGCTGCTGACCTCTGCACTCTTTCGATTTTAGTATATGATATTGTCTTCTGCCAGTGGTGCCATATAGAGGAGCAGTATTCAAGCTGGGGCCTAACATATGTATTGTAAGCAGTTTCTTTTACTTCTTGGTTCTGAGTCTTAACATTACGTTTGATAAACTTTAATGTGTTGTTTGCCTTTGATGAGATGTTTTCTATGTATGTCTTCCAGCTCAAGCCTTGACTAATTGTTATGCCTAAATATATAGCGTTTTCTATCGTTTTTAGTTCTGCACAATCCTCGCCCTTACATCCGTCGCGATTAAGACAAATAATTTGTTCAGTCCGCATGGAGGCCTCCAAACTCATCAGTGCAACATCTCCGTGAACACAAAAATCAAACAACCACAGAGATGAAACAACGGTGAGGACTCGACAGCAAGAAATAACAGAAATGGTGGAGCAAAAGAAAACCAACAGTTAGACTCCGATGGGCCCGACCAGAGACAGAGCATCAGGTACCAACCAACATAAGCCTTTACGTTGGAACCGTCATAGAATCTGAGGCCTGACCCACCGGCGTGCAATTAAAGAGGGAAGCAAAGTTGTCAACCGTGATTGGGTTAACTTCCATGCATGCAGTCTGTCGTATAACATCCATGTTGTACCCAATCTTTTTATATCGAAGAATGATTTTACGAAATTGGGTGCTGAAGTCATTGCGATTATATATTTTTCTGAATTTATATACTAAGTCACCATAAAATTCGGGTTCCGATAGACCTTGTTGCAGAAGAGATTTAAGTCCAATATTGAATTTTGAAATTAAATCAGAATGGCGTCTATTAAATTTTGAAAATGCTTTGCGTAGTTTATGGTACCGATAATCTGTAAAACAACACCTATACAGGATGAATCATATGAAACAGCAATATCTTAAAGAAGAAATTCAGTATTTGTTGGACAATGACTAGAATGGAGTTCTCCTAGTATGCTTATACCAGAACTTGAAAGGAAAAAATATTTACAGACTCTTAGAAGGATCTATTCTCTAACATAGACAGATGCAGAGCAAGAATCACTCTGCTACATTTCGAAGTTTATCTTACTCCGTCTACTGCACCGATTGTTGTTTACAGTGATCACAATCCACTGACTTTCATTATTGTCTGGTCGCTTAATGTTCGTATTTCTTTCCCTTTGGTGTCTTTTATGGGTGGAGTAAGTTAATTGTATCAATTCCTGATCTTTGTTTTACTTCTACTTTTCATACATAAAATAAAAAACAAGAATCAGCGGTTGCTCAGTTGGAGTCTTATGCTGCAAGAGTTTAATTTAGACATAAGGCATATCAGCGGGAGAGATAACATTATCCCTGATGCCCTTTCAAGAGCTTGAGCAGTGTCGGGAATGTGTTTGTCTTTCATACTGAAGTGGATTGTATATACATGTAATTTTATATACTATGTTCAATATTTTATTACTCTTAAAGCAAAAGAAAGCTTTATTACATAAATTTGTTTTTCTGATTCCCACT
Organism: Lucinisca nassula; assembly: GCA_963580285.1. Lineage (NCBI taxonomy): Eukaryota > Metazoa > Mollusca > Bivalvia > Lucinida > Lucinidae > Lucinisca > Lucinisca nassula. Next base: position 7,585,861 of record OY757019.1, on the reverse strand, counting down.
TTCACCCCACTGGGTGACCTAATAACATCATGTTTATTTTTCTTAAAGAACTTTCTGGAAAGAAATGAGTCACAGATTAATTTCATTTTTGCAAACATCTTATTTACAAGGAAAAGTACTTTGGAATCTTCCAGAAAGTTCTGGGTTGCATTATTTTTAGAAAATTACCTAATCTTATTCCACAGTCCTGTGGAATGTTCTAGAGAAATCTTAGGGTCTATAAAAGAGCTTGATTTTTCTCTTGGAGTCAGACTTTGGAGTTTGAAGTTTGGGTTTATAAGAAAAGTTATTTCTAAATTCTGTGTTGGATTATCAAAGGGTATTATATTTCATTTCGGACTGTGAATTATGTGGGATCAAGGAAAATAGATTCATTCAAGGATATTTCATAACAGAGCTAAGTACATTTAATTTTATTACTTCTACAGGTTAAAGCTACTTTGTAAATAAATTTTGTTAATTTTTTCCAAAATGCTTGTTTGCTTTTTCTTTCTGCTACGCCTGGCTCGTAACAGACAGCTTGTCAGCGAGTGTGGATTGCTGGTAACCGAGTGTCGTAAGATAGTTGAGTGTGCAGGGTTCTTTATCTTGTATTATTGTTTGACTCAAAGTTGCCCAGTATACTAAAATGAAAGTCTCCCAACTTCCCATGGTCTTGATTCTTTGGTTCACCCTTTGGAAATTAAGTAACAGAACGCTACCGGATAATGGAAATCAGGAGTGCAGGCTTGCTAACTGTTGGTTTTCTTTTGCTCCAGCACTTCAGTGGTTTCTTACTGTCGAGTCCTCACCGTTGTCTCACCTCTGTGGTTCTTTGATTATTTGTGTTCACGGAGATGTTGCACTGATGAGTTAGGAGGCCTTCATGCGGAGTGAACAAATTATTTGTCTAAATCGTGACGGAAGTAGGGGGCGAGGATTGTGGCCACGTAAAATCGATTTTAGCCCCCCAGTGGAAATCTTTCCACTGACCGTTCCAAGGCGGTTCTTCTGTGGCGGTTTATTTATGTTGTTGTTTGTTACTTACAGTGTGTATCACTTGTGTGTTTTTATTTTGGATGGCCAAATGGCCATTTTGTGGGAAAGTAACTGTCCTTATGGCCTTCCTTTGTTTAGGTTTCCATTATGGTCTGGTCGCTTCATGTTTGTGTTTCTTTCCATTTGGTGTCTTTGGTGGGTGGAGTAAGTTAATTGTATCGATTCCTGATTTTTGTTTTACTTCTACTTTGCAAAAGTGCTTCTACTTTGTAAAAGAGCAACACTGCGATAAAACTGCTCAGTACTTGGCTTTGACTAGGAAGATAGGAAACAAACGACGTTCTGGGTGTTTACGCAACTTCAAGTCCTCAGGTGGAACAAATTTGGTCATTCTATTGATCTTGGCCGGAGACATTGAAACTAACCCCCGTCCAAGGTTTCGCTGTGGACTGTGCAAAAAACATTGCAAAGACTCTCAGAAATGGGTAGAATGTGAGAACTGTGGATAGCGTTTTCATTCCTCGTGTTCTGAAAAGGATGAAAACCAATTGCTAGAGCTTGAAATTGCAATTGGAACTTGGTATTGCAAAGATTGCAAAGCAGACTGTGGCCTTTGCAGCGGTGATGTTCTGAATGAACATAATGCCGTTCAGTGTGACCAGTGTGAAATGTGGATTAACACGGAATGCTCTTTCCTTTCAGATGCCGAGTATGGCAAACTGGTAAACTCGATATGTTCATGGATATGCCCGAAGTGCGAGTTTTAATTTTTTTTTACTCGTTCTTCAGCGAACCTATAGAACTGGAAGAAATAAATAAATTTGAACCTCTGTCGAAGGTAAAAGGAGTTAAATCTCCGACTATTGACATAAGAGAGCCGAATTTTGTAAAAGGTTTGAAACTTTGCAGTATTAACATTAACGGTTTAAGAGGAAAAATACTTGAACTTTTAGCTTTCCTCGATACTTACCAACCACATATTGTGGCTATTCAGAAAACAAAGATTGACAGTTCAATTATGACTTCGGAGCTTTTCCCTGAAACTTGCGAATACAGTGTCTACAGAAAAGATAGAAACACTCATGGCGGCCTGGTGATGTTGCTCGTTCACAGAGACATCTCTCTTATGCCATTCATGGAACCTGAAAACGACTCAGAATCTGTTTGGGTTAAGGTTTTTGCAAACAAAACTTCCCACTTCATTGCAAGTTGGTATCGACCACCTAACGACACAGTCAAACATTTCCAGTTATTTAAAGACCAGCTTGATCGCATTAAGTCTCAGAATAAGGGTAAAAACATCCCGCAGTAAGTGTCCTAGGTGACTTCAACTTCAGAGAGATTGTTTAGCCAGATAGGCTCAGCAAACAAGGCACGATGCTGAGTCCGTCAGAGGGACAGTTGTTGTTTGACATCATGAATGATCATGGCTTGGAACAGGTTGCTGACTTCCCTACTCGAGATAGGAACACTTTGGATTTGATTCTTACAACTTTGCCAGGACAGTTTGGGGATATTCAATCCCCGGACAAACTAATTGATCATGATATTGTCTCTGGATTTTTGAAAATCTTCATACCACCTATAAAGAAACCTCGTAGAAAGGTGTACTTATATCAAAAGGGTGACTATGAAACTATGAGGAAGGATGCCCTAAAATTTGCAAGACAGAAATACTTTAATGGTCATTCAGACGCTCAGTCTTTCCAGGAGAACTTTGATCTGATAAAGTTTTTCATTCAAGCTTCGTCCGAAAATCATATCCCCTCCAACACTAGCAGGTCGGTATCGTCAATTCCTTGGATCACACCAGAAATAAGAAGAAAACTTCGGAGGAGAAATAAGATTCATTCTAAGGCAAAAAAGTTTGGAAGTAGTAAACTCAGACCAAAATTTGAAAACTTGAGAGGAGAAATTAAAAATGACACCAAAAAATCAGCATGATCTGTATGTAAATAACTTGGTAGGTGATGTAAAGGCAAATCCCAGAGACTTCTACAAATATATCAATAGCCAGAAGAAAGATAGGCAAGATATCCCACCCCTTAATAAAAGAGGAGGGAACGGGATCGCTGAATCGGACTCTGAAAGGGCAGAGGAATTGGTTGGTCAATTCAATGATGCATTTAATAAAACTGGGTTCAACGCGGTTCCATTGACTGGAAGATCGGCCCCATTCATAGAAATATTGTTGTATCCTCGGCGGGAGTGATCAAGTTACTTGAAGGCTTGAACCAGTCTAAAGCTTTAGGGCCTGATGAGCTTCATCCTAGAGTCCTGAAGGAACTAGCAAACGAGTTAGGTCCAGGTTTTGCTCATCTTTTCCAACAATCTCTCGATACTGGTGAAATTCCCAAAGAATGGCTCCTAGCGAACATCTGTCCACTTTTTAAAAAAGGAGACAGGGCTCTTGTCCGTAATTATTGCCCGGTGTCACTGACCTGTGTTCTGTGTAAATTGCTTGAACACATAGTCTGCTCAAACATCATGGCCCACTTGGACGAACATACAATTTTGTCAGATAGACAACATGCATTTAGGAAAAGGCCTAGTTGCGAAACTCAGTTGAGCACGGTTATTAATGATTGGGCAAAAATCTTGGATAAAGTGGGGCAGGTGGACACATGTATACTTGACTTCGAGAAGGCTTTTGGCACCCCTCCTAATGAACTACTTAAATCCAAATTATTTGGGTATGGAATTGGAGGGAAGACCTTCAAATGGATAGATTCCTTCCTTTACTACAGAAAACAGCGTGTTGTTGTCTATGGCGAATCTTCAGTATGGGCGCCAGTTTTATCTGGGCTCCCGCAGGGGACTTTTCTTGGTCCGCTGCCATTCTCCCTATACATCAATGATATGTCCACTGACATTGACTCGGAAATAATATTGTTCGCAGACGACTTTGTTTGTTATCGAGAAATCAGAGATACTGAGGACCCAATGAAACGTGAGAAGGATATAGATAGATTAGGATGTTGGGCACGAAAATGGGGCATGATATTTCAACCCGTTAAATGTGATATTATGCAGATAACTAGGAAAAGAATAAATAAAATTGAGGCTTCTTAAACCTTAGAGGGAACGGTCCTCGAAAATGTGAATTCCATTAAATACCTTGGTGTGACAATCACTCGCGATTTGAGATGGAATACACACATTAGCAACAGGTGTACAAATGCGAATAGAACACTTGTTTCCTGAGGCGAAATCTTCAACCATGTCCCCTGGATGTGAAAGAGACAGCATATAGGGGACTTGTTCGCTCAATCTTGGAATATGGTAGTTGCATCTGGGACCCAAGCGGAGTGGTCCTTAGTGAAGAAATTGAAAAAGTTCAGAATAGAGCTGCTAGATTTGTAACACGCAATTACTGCTTTGAAACTGGGAGCATGACTGGAATTCTAGGCAAATTAAGATGGGAGTCTCTCAAGAAAAGGAGAAGAGACAGTGGGCTTATACTCTTATACAAAGGTCTAAAGGGTGCTGCCAGCATTCCAAAAGATTACCTTGTACCCCCAGCTAGGCACTGTAGAAAGCACCATTCTATGACGTTTCAGACCCTTATTGCAAGAACTGTCAATTATAAGGAATCATTCTTCCCCCGAACCATTAGAGATTGGAATGCCCTTCCCGATTCGATTATTTCGACGGCTGAAGGTGCTGAGGATTGTGTTGCTAAGTTTACCTCTTTGGTTATAGCTAGGGACTAACTTCCATATCACAGGTCCTGGTGTATGAATGTCATTTCATGTGTCACTGCAGTAACAATTCTGATTCTGATTCTGACTTGTAACCAGTAACATTTCTGATTCTGATCCCAGGTACTACCCAGCCACATTACTACTAGACTGCTACACAGACCATTCTATTTTAAAATAGAAAAAGTAGAAGTAAAACAAAGATCAGGAATCGATACAATTAACTTACTCCACCCATCAAAGACACCAACGGGAAAGAAACACAAACATGAAGCGACCAGACCATCCAAAATTAAAAGATAGAAGTGATACACACAGTAAGTAGCAAACAACAACATAAATAAACCGCCACAGAAGAACCGCCTTGGAACGGTCAGTGGAAAGAATTCCACTGGGGGGGGGGGGGGGGGGGGGGGGGAGGAGGATTTTACATGGCCATAATCTTCGCCCTTACCTCTGTCGCGGTATACACTAATTTTGTTTAGTCCGCATGAAGGCTTCCTTACTCATTAGTGTAACATCTCCGAGAACATACAAATCAAAAAACTACAGAGATGACTGGAGTGTATGTAAAATACACCTGCCTAGAATGCCCTTTCTCTTTATGGCAGTATAAAGAGAAAGAAAAAAGAAAGAAAATGAAACAAGGTTGAGGACTCGACAGCATACAACAACAGAATTGCTGGAGCAAAAGAAAACCAACAGTTAGACTCAGAGGGGCCCGACCTGAAGTCTGTGTAGCAGTCTACATTACTCCTTGCGGTATTTAGTGATACCCCTAAGAAAGCGCATGCGCAGTAAGAATCGGGTAAGCTTTACAATAAGCGCATGCGCAGTTATCGATTGTAATCGACCACAAGCCTTTGTCTGAGAATGTAAGTGAATTGGGTTATTTTCGGCAGGTACTGCTTTTTAAGCATTGCAGCATCAAATGTGTCCCCATCTGACACTCCTACTTTGCATTTTCTTTACTCTCCTTAATAGACACAAAATGTTAATGTGCAGCAGCTGCTGTTGTGCACTGCAAATGATCTGCTGGCTGGCCCAGAAATAACTCAACAACTCGGCCCCTAACAAACTCGACCCCTGACAAACTCGGCCCATTTTGTATATTAATGATTGTTGTAATAATAATAGTGTTGTGTTGTATAGTGTTGAATTAAAATATATATAGTCGCTTCTCGTAACATCGCGGATTCGGGAACATCGCGTTATCGGTATTTTCCACTGACGTATCGTCGGCTGCCCTAAGTTCGTTACAGCCTTAACTCCGTGACGTCATCATTTTCTGTGCTCCTCGCGCTGACCTCCTTCTCGCGTGACTTTCATATGCGGTTATTTTTAGCTGTCGACTAGAAGTTTTCCTGGTCAAAGTTTTGTCAAGAATGGCTTTCATACAAATGAGTTAACATCCATATTTTATTTTTCGTTTGTAAGAAAGCCATTTTCACTATTCCCAAATTCGTTATCTGGAAAAATACTAATAAAAAATATTTTTCAATCTGATGTGCCACAGCGACCTGTCGTCTGTTTTGTTTACCATTTCTGGGTTAAGGTCACATGACCTGTCAAATAAAATCAGGCCAAGATAAAGAAATTAATCGTTTCCGAAATTCTGTTGGTTCTACGAGTACAGAGGGACGGTTTGTGGAACGGGTACACATGTAAACACTGGGTGCATCTCAAAAACTGCACTGATATCCCAGTTGTAAGGCGTCACATAGTGTTCCTGTGTCCTCATTGCATAGTTGCTCCATACAAGGAATAAATCTGTTATCAAATACAAGTTCTGTTTCCAAGTTGTTTTTTACTGTCTTTGATGTTGAAAAAGTAAAACTTGCTGTTTTAGCATTTTTTTGAAAGTCAAGACTTCATACTGATCAGTTTGCTGTTTAAACTTTGAACTGGTCATCTATTCAAAATACGGAGTATAACTACCGAAAACCTAAGAATTACGTACTGTAGCCTAGCAGTTGAGCACAAAAAATGATGACGTCATGGGGTCACGAACTTATGACCAGAAAATGTTGCAGAGGCCATATTTGTTTGCATTTGAAACTATTGTTATATAATTGAACGGGGACGAAAATAGGGGAATTGCTTTGTCACTCAGAAATACGATATGATAAGCTAGTGAGGTGAGTGAATTGATTTGATTTGTACTGCTTTATAGTATTATGTGTAGACCACTTTGGCTTAGTGTAACGAACTTTGGGCACTCTAGGATAATTGCGCAACGCCACCTAGCGCCTGTTCCAGTTGAAATCCGCAACCCGGAAGTCACGTTTTTATGTTTACAAAACGAAAATGGGATAATGAATCGTTTCCTGGTAAGTTTAATGATTATTCTTACTTTTCTTATATAAAACTAGCACTTTAGAATGTCTGCATATCCCTAGTGTTACTTTTCCTTCTCTAGCAGCTGAGAAAATTATTCTAGGTTGACCCGATTCTGACAGCAGGTCGTCTGCTTAGCCATTTAAAAATGGCCGCCTGTTGCGATCACGTGGTGACGCCAGGGTGCGCACGCACCACTATCAAAGTTTACACACAAAATAAGGCTCCAAAGGGGAAAATTACTAATTGGCAATTAATGGGCTTTTATTTTTTTTTACATAGTGTCTGTTTGTAACAGTTTCTAGTACACTTGTTATGTATAGCACACATGTATATTTTTATTTATAGATTTTGGATCCTGTGATGAAAATATTGGTTGAATGCAGATGTTTTTTCTGTAATTTTGTTCTCAGTATATATTGTTATATACTAAAAACAAAATTCAGATAAAAATTTTATACAGCAAGTAAATATAATGTGTCTTCATTCTATATATTTCAGGATCCAAAGCCTAAAAGGCTACGCCTTCAGTATGACCGGGCAAACCTCCAGCGTGCTTTTGATGCTACAGCAAGGGGCATGTCAGTGTATCGGGCTGCCAGAGAGTTTAGTATACCCGAATCAACTTTACGTGATAGAACACGGGGTAATGTGACACTAGATACCAGAGTTGGTGTTGAAACACTTTTCAGTACAAGTGAGGAGAAACAACTAGTGGATCATGTGAAGTATATGGCAAGTAGGGCTGACTATCGATGCCAATTTTGACTATCGTGATAGTATTGCTATCGTGGAAACTACTATCACGATACTATCACTATCGCGGCATACTATCACGATACTATCGTGATACTATCGGGCACTGTTATAAATGATTCATAGATGTTATATCACTCACATAAAATGGCTAAGAGTGACAGAACGAGTTAGGAAAATTGCCATGGCCTGAAATTGTATGTTTATTGTGTGTTTCAATATCAGCATTCATTCCCTCGGGGCTATTCCAGAAAAAAAAACATAATAGGGAGACGGCTCTTTACATATCCCCACGACCTGCAGAAGGACCCACCGCCTAAAAATAGCTTGCTGCTTCCAGTATATATGCTTGTAAGTGATGGTTATCATAGCTTTAATACCTTTGCATTGTTTGAGATTCTGCTTGTGGAAACTGACACATGCTGATCGGTCTTCGATTGTTTGATGTTTGCCGCTTATAGTAAATTAATCTGTGAATTCAGTTAATTAGGTAACCCGATTATTTATTACATAGTATTACGTAATCACAGCAAGACATTTTAGCACCTCTATAAGGGCGACATGAATCTAACAAACTGCATTAAAACTTGAATTTACATATTTTTTATTTGAAGTTAGCATCAAAAGCTAGATGCTTCCACGCAGAGCTGAATCCGGCCCGCACACTAGAACTGGTAAACCGCTTAGAGGATCTAAGCCTGTCCAGGAACCACGATGCGAGGCGGACCGTCCATGCTAATAAACCATATTGGTTTCATTGGGCGACAGGGCTTGAGATGTCATTTTCATCTCAATGTCGGGTAAAAGTCTCACAAAATTGGAAGCAACGTCTCCAACATGACCTTTACAGTGATGACGGGGACGTTAAACCTAAAATCAACCAACCATCAAAAGCTAGAAGTAAAGCAATGATCAAGTCGGTGTTTTAGTTTAGCAATATGTACAGGGATCGCTCATAATACAAAGACAACCAAAAATAAAATAAGAAAGACACACGAAAAATAAAATCGTCAATTTGTCCCAGGTTGCACATTTTTTTCCTACAGAATGACGACAGGAAAATAAAAGTTTGTCAGCATAAATATTCCCCCAAGAATTCAATCCCAATCAGTCCGGCCAGCCGACTGATGACATCGTCATTGGTGTATTCGTGCATACTAGTCTTATCGACTAATCTGAGTCTATCATGTACTCGCATGCACATTCTCTGCATTTCTCGAGAAACATTTCTAATGCGACCACAAAAGGGCGGTTTAACAGTCTGGCCCTAATACTCATTAGCAATCGTGTTTGTCGGACGCAAAACGAGTCACATATGCAACGAGTTAAACTGCATTATACCGTCGTTTATTATACATTTACCTATGTGAATGTGTCAGCACACAGCGAAAACAAACATTTCTTCATACATAAGATCAGCTTGTGCATCTTGCAAATGTCTTCAAAAGTAAACAGGGAAATGGCGTTGGTGCCAGAAGTCATACTACGCAAAGCTAATACAAACAACAAACATTTATATATGAGTGCACAGGCTGATCTGAGCCTTCACATGTCATGTTTTCAAAAAGTTGCATGCAACAAATGCGTGAGCAAGCTATAATCGTTGACGTGTTGTTATTGAAAAGCGCGGGAAAATTTCTGACTGCCTCAACTGCACGTGCAAAAATGACAGCGGGAAATTCATCGCCGCGAGAAATTCACCACACAGCAAAAAACTATGATGCACATATGCGACCAGCGAAGACTCGGATCATCATGCACATATGTGACGGCTTATCAGTCTGTCCTGATTACAACTAAATGGATATCCTAAGCAAAAATACTTGCGTTATTACACAACAGTACAGGTATATTTTCAAAGTCTGTTCAAGAAAAAAAAAAAAACAATCGAAACTATCGATAGTTGAAAGAACTATCGGCGATAGTTATCGATAGTCCAAAGTACTATCGATGCATTGCTATCGAGGTAGTCCCTATCGCGATGCATCGAACTATCGATGCATCGTTACACCCCTAATGGCAAGCATTGGGTATGGTTATAATAAATCAAGATATCCAGTATATGGCTAGAGATTATGCCTTAGCATTGAATAAGCCTGTAAAATCAAGTGATCATCTTAGCAATGCATGGTTTTATGACTTCCTGAAGAGATGGCCTGACTTAAAAATTGTCAAACCTCAAAAACTCTCATTAGCTAGAGCCAAATGTGCCTCTAAAGAAACTCTTTCCAATTATTTTAAAGAGCTAGGGACTCTCCTAACAACACATAACTTGAAAAACCACCCTGAAAAAATCTTCAATATAGATGAAACTGGAATAAGCACAGAACATTCACCCCCCAAAATTGTATGCAGCAAAGACTCAGTTGCTCAGTCTGTGACATCCCCAAGAACATTTAATGTTACAATAATTGCAGGGGGAAATGCTCTGGGTAATCATATACCCCCCTACTATGTTTTCCCAGGTAAAAGGTGGAATAGTGAATTTTTACAAGGTGCACCCATAGGAGCCGATGGTGAAATGTCCCCTACAGGATGGTCTAATTCAGCTGTTTTCATGAATTATCTAACAAAGCATTTTGTAAAGTATGCTGGAGTGACAGACAATAAAAGTGATCCACAGACACTTGTTCTGTATGATGGACATAAATCACATGCCTCACTGACACTGACTGACTGGGCCAAGGACCATAATGTAATTCTTTTTGTGCTCCCACCACATTCTAGCCATCTAACACAACCATTAGACCTTGGAGTGTTTGGTCCTCTGAAATGCATGTATAATCGTGAATGTCAGGCTTACATGCGGAACAATCCAGGTATTTCCATCACAAAATATGCCATTGCAGAGTTAACTTCAAAGCCATATGTAAAAGCAATGAGCCCAGAGAACCTTACTTCTGCATTCAAGAAGGCTGGAATATATCCCTTCAATAGCTCAGTAATTTCTCAGGAACAGGTTGCACCTTCTGTAATATATCAAGACACTGAGGAACCCCATCATGATCAACCTGCTGATGACTCTGATGCTGACTCTGACTCAACCATCAACTACTCCACAGTTACCCCTCCTGTTGTGTCATATATTCCTGAGCAGACTTTACCTGCACCAAAGTCATGTGAACCACCTCACAGCAAGTCTGACAGGGAAGAGAATTTCTTTACAAAAAGGACAATCACTAATGTAGTTGTAAAGAAGCCTAGGCGTAAATTTGTCCCACCCTTTCTTGCTGGAAGTTTAATGAAAAAGGCAAATGTGGAAATACTAAGTGCCACTGCGAAGAAATCCAAACTGTCAGTCAAGCCTGTAGTTGCTAAGGCCACCCCCATGAAGACCATATTAAAGAAGACCCCTATTAAGACACTGTCAGGTCACAGCAAGCCCAAGCCATCCAAAGTTGCCCCAGCTTCAGCTGAAGTGAACTTTAAACCCATGCCCAGTACATCTGGCTTAAATACTAACAAAGGAGTTCCACTTAATTTAACCTCTGAGGACAATTCTGACAGTGATTATTCAGATGATGACAGAGAGAAGTGTTGTAAATGTGGGCTGTGGGAGCCAGAGGCTTTTCGCGGGTGTTCCAGTATCCTTATTGCTAAATGGGCTCAGTGTGATTTTTGCTCTCACTGGACACACCTTATTTATTGTTCTGAAGTCAGGGTTGTGAGGCGTGGTGACATTTTTAGGTGTCCACATTGCCTCTCTCAACCATAAATGTCAAAACACTGAAACAAATATCCTGTAAATATGTTAAGTTTCTGTTTATGTGTTCATGGTTTCTACTGAAGGTGTTCTAATTTGGTCAAACTTAAACAATCACAATCTTGTATTCAGTGTTCATACATTCACAGTAAATGATGTCCAAAAATATTTATTTCTATTCCCCTTATGGAGCCTCAAGTGATTACCGCGATGTTAGGATTCTCTCCCTTGGCAAACTTTTTCCAAGATGGCTACCGTTTGGACCACACATTTCACTAAGTTTAGGATTTCCAAGGACTTCATGGTGCATAAGATTATAGAAGAATAAATAAACTTCACAACCACTAAACTACTGCTTTGAGGTAAGTGTTGCAAATTTATTTATTTTTATTTTTTCCGTTAGCAACGCGATGTTCCCGAACGCCGGGCTACTTACGTGTTGTTGTTTATCAATAAAACATTATATCACTGCTTATGACGTGGTTCGATGGTTTTCGCCCACCTCTGATTAACGATCGGCTCGATATGAGTGAAATAATATTGAAAGGGCCGTAAAATCCAAACCAAAAAAAAAAAAAAAAAAAAAAATGACGCGGTTCGTAGAAATACTGGAACACACCAAAACACCGGAACACACTGGTAATTACCGGAACACACTCAAAAAAAAGCTTTTTACTTGACTGAATAAATGTTTTTAGGGGAATATACTATAATATACATTTGATATGCCTTATATTGACCAAATGTAAAAAAAACATACTTTATAAACCCTAGCCCAGTTACGCATCAAATAATTTATGGCAATGTGATCCGGTATATTTTCTGTCAAAGATAGATAATGACGTTCGCACAATTGATCCGGGGCTAGAGCGGTTACTTCCCTTATTTTTGCAGTGAAAAGAAACGGGGATTATATCCGTACATATCCGAATGAAAAAAGATGGCTGATGGGCTGACACGCAGATCTGCGATCTAATAATTTTGTGGAAGTGAGTGTCTGTCGACTTTTTTTAACGTTCGCAACTGTTGACGGTAGCAACTTTTAGTGCATTTATTGGTAAATATAAATTTTAAAGCAGGGAAAACCTATTGATGTCCAGTTGTATGCACTAAATTGACGAAAACATCGTCGTCTGATGCTACCAGTGGCGGGAAACTCGTCGAGCTGTTGCGAATGTCGCTTTTTGACGGAAATTCTTACGTCATATACTGTTCCGTCAAAAAATGACATTCTCAACATATTGAAAGTTAAATAAATCAGTATCTGACATGTCTTCTGCAGAGATAGTACTTCCTTTACATTAAGTTTTCAATCTTTTGTCACTTTGAAAAATTGTTGCAAACTGTAATACAGTTAACACTTAATTTTTTTAACTTTTTAAAGGTGTTAACATAAAAATGTCCGTCAAATATTCTGTCAAAAATTTGACATTAGCAACACAAAAATTAAAATGCGATTTTTAGGCAAAATAATTTGGTTATAATTTTTATTTTGGTGATTTTGACATAATGTAACAATAATCTTGCCATCAACACTAAAAAAACAGCAGATTTTTTATACAACCCAAAAAAATAATTAGGGAGTTAGTTTGACGGAAATTTTATGTTCTTAAATGGAACCTGTCTATTGCTATCGTGGAAACTACTATCACGATACTATCACTATCGCAGCATACTATCACGATACTATCGTGATACTATCAGGTACTGTTATAAATGATTCATAGACACATACACCTTTGCAGTGTTTGAGATTTTCTGCTAGTGGAAACTGCCATGCTGATCGAGTGATCGTTCTTCGATTGTTTGATGTTTGCCGCCTGTACTAAATTAATCTGTGAATTCAGTTAATTTGGTAACCCGATTAATGATTGCATAGTATTACGTAATCACAGCAGGACATTTTAGCACCTCTTTAAGGGCGACATGAATCTAACAAACTGCATTAAAACTTGAATTTACATATTCTTTATTTGAAGTTAGCATCAAAAGCTAGACTATCAAAATAGAAGTAAAGCAATGATCAAGTCGGTGTTTTCATTTAGCAATATGCAGTGTTTTTGTTACCGGCGAGTCCTGCTTCAGATACTCATAATACTCATTAGCTATCATGTTTGTCGGACGCAAAAAGAGTCACATTTACAACAAGTTAAACTGCATTATACAGTCGTTTATTATACATTTACCTATGTGAATGAGTCAGTACACAGCAAAAGCAAACATTTCTTCATACAAAAGATCAGCTTGTGCATCTTGCAAATGTCTTCAAAACTGAACAGGGAAATGCCGTTTGTCCCAGAAGCCATACGATGGAAGGCTAATACAAGCAGCAAAAATTTATATATGACTGCGCAGACTGATCTGAGCCTTCACATGTCACACAGGTTTTATTGTCATGTTTTCAAAAAGTTGCATGCAACAACCATGTTAGCAAATGATCATTGACGTTTTGTTATTGAAAAACCCGGGAAAATTTCTGACTGCCTCAACTGCACATGCAAAAATGAAGGCAGGAAATTCATCACCTCGAGAAATTCACCACACAGCAAAAAACCATGATACATATGTGGGACCAGCGAAGACTCAGATCATCATGCACATATGCGAAGGTTTATCAGTTTGTCCTGATTGCAGCTGAATGGATATCCTAAGCAAAAATACTTGTGTCATTACACAACTGTACAGGTATATTTTCAAAGTCTATCCAAGAAAAAAAAACCTATCGAAACTATCGATAGTTGAATGAACTATCGGCGATAGTTATCGATAGTTAAAAGTGCTATCGATGCATTGCTATCGAGGCATTCCCTATCGCGATGCACCTACTATCGATGTATCGTTACACCCCTAGTACCAGCACAGAAGCTTTGGAAGTCTTGACAAACACCATGCCTATAGACCTACAGCTGAAGATAAGACGAGCACAAGAAGTCATCAGAATCAGTGCCAAGTATGAAGATGATCCTCTCAGGGAAGAGTTTGATGAATGGATAGAGGGGGATAAGACTGTGGGTAGAAGAGCTACTATTTTTCATTTATTGATGTCTAGGTTTAGGGAATTGAAGGGAATGTTAGAGTTTGAGAACATTGAGAAGGAATTCAGATATACCAAGGAATTGATGGGGCTCATCAAAGAGACAGGAAGTGTACACAAGGAAGAATTCACATTCTCCAAGGAAGAACAGAAAGAAAATATATTAGAGCTTCTAAGCAATTGTGTTAAAAATGATGTATTAATGTTCACAGATGGTTCAGCATTAGGTAATCCAGGTCCGACTGGAGCTGGTGCTGTGGTCTACCTAGAGGGTTACTCCAGCACACCAGTTTTGATGAACAAGGGAGTTTCTCCTATAGGTAACAATTATACTGGAGAATTGGTAGGTATACAGATCGGGCTAGAATTCTTGGCTGATCTAGACTTCAAAGGCAGAGTAGTTCATATTCTGACCGATTGTCAACCAGCTATTAAGACTGCTTTCAGTACTGAAATGCCAACTAACAAGATTGAAACAGTTCTCAGCATCAAGGAGAGTTTAGCAAAGGTAAGGTGTAGGGAGAATATTGTCAAAGTTCATTGGGTGCCAGGACACAAAGATATTGAGGGGAATGAGTTGCAGATCAACAAGCAAAGGCGGCAGCATCAGAGATGATTAAAAATAATGAGGTAAAACCGACCCTGGACAAGAAAGAAGCAGTACGGGAGTGTAAATCACAGGGAAGGGAAAAATGGGAAAGAAGGTACAAGTGCTCAGACAAAGTGAACGTATTGCAGGAAATAATTGGGGAAGTGGGAAAAAGGATCTGTCATGGAGATAGGGACAGAAGGACTTTCTCTGCAGTAAATCAGTTGCTGTGTGGACATTCAATCTTAAATGATCACCAGGCAAAAGTTAACAAAGATCAGTCAAGTTTGTGCGAGACATGCAACATGAAAGAGAATGTGGATCATTTTTATTATGCCCCCGCATCATATGATGCCGGGGGCATATAGTTTTTGGGTTTTCCGTACGTGCGTACATGTGTACGTCCGTCTGTACGTGTGTGTGTACGTACGTACGTACGTACGTACGTACGTACGTACGTGATCCTGTAACCTCAGGTTAAAGTTTTTGTAACAGGTAGAGCCTGAACTTTTAGAACTCATATTTTCCTAACCATTTGATGGAACTGGTTCATCTTTGGTATGATGATAGATATAGGTCCAAAGTTTTATTAAGCAATACCCCCACCCATGCGTGTGACCTCAAGGTCAAGGTCACAGACTTAGAAGAAATTTTCAATGGTAAAGACTCAGGTTAAGGTTTTTGTAACAGGTAGACTTGAACATTTTAGAACTCATATTTTCCAAACCATTTGATGGAATTGGTTCATATTTGGTATGATTATAGATATAGGTCCAAAGTTTTATTCAGCGATACCCCCACCCATGCCCATGGCCTCAAGGTCAAGGTCATGGACTTAGAAATTTTCCATGTTAAAGACTCCAGTTAAGGTATTTGTACCTGCTAGAACCTGAACTTTTATGATGGCTTTGGTTCATATGATGATAGATATAGGTACAATGTTTTATTCAGCAGTACCCCCACCCATGCCCTCAAGGTCAAGGTCACAGACTTAGACAATTTTAATGTGAAAGATTTTAAAGAGCTCAAATTTTCCAAACTATATTATGGATTTGGCTTATGTATGCTATGATGATAGTTACAGGTCCAAATGTTTATTTGGCAATACCCCCACTCATGCCTATGCCTTCAAGGTCAAGGTCACAGACTTAGAAATTTTTAATTAGATATTTTAAGAGTTGATATTTTCCAAATCGTGCGATGGATTGAGTTGATATTTGGTATGATGTTAGATACCTGTCCATTTTATTCAGCGATACCCCCACCCATGCCCATGAGCTCTAGGTCAAGGTCACAGACTTAAATTTTTTTTAATTATCCCCTCGCACAACATAGCTCTAGCTTCTATATTTCTTCACTGATTTCAATATAACTTCACACAAATGGTCCTTATAATAATATCTCGAGCGAGTTTGACTTTCAAGGTCATGACCTCAAGGTCAAGGTCACTGTGGCTATTTTTAGAAAAACTTTGTCATAGCTCTTTCGCCTGCATTTCTTCAATGGTTTCAAAATAACTTCACACAAATGTTCCTTATGACAATACCTCGAATGAGTTTGACTTTCAAGGTCAAGGTCACTGTGGCTATTTTTAGAAAAACTTTGTCATTGCTCATGCGCTTACATTTTTTCACCAATTTCAGTATTACTTCACACAAATGTTCCTCATGACAATATCTCTAGCAAGTTCCACTTTCAAGGTCAAGGTCACTGTGGCTATTTTTAGAAAAACTTTGTCATCGCTCTAGCGACTACATTTCTTCACTGATTTCAATATAACTTCACACAAATGTTCCTTATGACAATACCTCGAGCGAGTTCGACTTTCAAGGTCAAGGTTACTGTGGCTATTTTTAGAAAAACTTTGTCATTGCTGTAGTGCTTACATTTTTTCACCAATTTCAATATAACTTCTCACAAATGTTCCTGATGACAAGGTCACACACTTAAAAAGTTTTCTTGTAACATGGATTTTCGGGGTGAGGTGGGGCCCTTGGCGGGGGCATCCGTGTCGTCTGGACACTTTTCTAGTCTTTTCCACTGTCAGAGATTTAAATCAGAAAGGGATACTTTAGAGTATAATGTGGAAGAGATTCTGGCCAGGGAGGAGTTGAAATTGGTAACAGACATTAACTTGAAAGTGTTGACAGGCATGATTGAAGACATTAGTAAGCAAGGAAGGAAGGAACTGACAGATGCACTGATGGAATACATCAGGAGCACTAAAAGATTTTGAAGGTCATTGTAATATGAGCATCATGTGTTTTTCACATAGGGAAATGCACAAGTGACTTAATTAAGTACCATGAGTTTATAGGCAGCGAAAAAATGCCTTATAGATATACAACAACAACAACATATTTTTGTCACGATGCGTTAGGCATAAGAAAGTTATAAGAAATACCTTAAACGTCAAAAATGTTATTTAAACCTAGAATAACTGTTACGGTGGTAATTTGTTATAGTATTTCATTTTTTTATTGGAGGATTAACGTCCCATCAAAACTGATTCCGAACACTTTCTGTGTCATTTTGGAGACGTTTCTTTCAATTCTGGTGATTTTTACCTACATTCACATTAGATGATTTCTCAGCTGATACAACAATATCATTCATGAAACTGAAGTTTTATATGCAAGGACGGCCCGACACGCACCTCTGCCTACGGCCCCAAGCCCCGATGGGCGTGGGCTCAAAATATAGTTTTTGTTTGCATTAAACCCCGAAAGGGAATATCAAGGGCGGATTATCAATTATCAGAATGAACAATGTCATCACGAGAACCCGCCTTTATAATTTTGACCCCCTGTAACCCCACTTTTATATAGTACATGTAAAACTGGGTGTTTTAAGGGTAAACATTATTTTTTTTTTCTGCTCAAAAATAAAGATTGTGGGTATGGATAGAATACGTCGAGGTGTTTCTCAGATTGAGTCCCCGTAACTACTGTTTTGCACAGAAATTAAAAAAAGAAAATTTTGATCTGGGATTTTTTTTTTGGGGTGGGGGGGGGATTTGAAAAGGCGTGTTTACGTATTGTTAAATAAACAGACAGCCGTCGTAAGCCCAGGAGAAGGCAGCTCTTGGAAGAATCTCTGAGATGTATACTCTTGGTGAACGAATGTTGAAGACCCTGGAACCCGAAGATCGCCATCACAGAATTTATACAGCCTCTTGATATATGAATCGCCAAACAAACCAAATGCCATCTTGTTCTGTGGAAGAAAACTTTTGTGTTTGTAATTATTTTGAGCGACAATCGTCTTTAATAAAAAGGCCTTTCTGACATTGATTGAGTCGATGTACTCAAGAAATGACATCAGTGATCTAATCAACATAGTTACAATTAACAAACCATATAATCCACTCAAGCTCCGCCAGTTACCTGTTTGCTACCTGGGGATAAGTGTATAATGCAATAGTAACTGCACACGCTAATGAACATGCTTCCGTTAATCGTGAAGCAAGATAATGATCAGACTGCATGATGTCCGCTCTTTTTTCGTTATATGTCCGTGCCTGTCCAAATCCTATTTTATTCCTTCGCTTGAGATTTTAGTTGGTCCTAATTTCTTCATTTGCTTGAGATTTTAGGTCTAACAGGATCTATACCTTTGCTGGCAGCAACATACGTCTGTAGACATGTTTTCCAATGGCATGACACGTATCAGAATGCTATTTGATTTTTGAATATACAGTGTGTTTTTATATACTTATGTTGTTTTTAGAGAGAGAGAGAGAGAGAGAGAGAGAGAGAGAGTTAAATAACGTAACTACAATGAATTGATGATTTTTGAAATAAGACTGTGTAATATTAAAACATGGTTTGTTATGAATTTCATTACCATTTGTCATATTTCATCCTCTGCTTAGAATGAAACCAAGAAACCAATGCAGTATGGACCGGAATGATCTAAGCTGTTGACTGGGCCAGAAATTATAATAAAAAACAATAAAATGACACAGACAGAGTTGCCACTTAGCAAACTTGGTAAAAGTCTGATATAAAAAAAATGAAATTTTTCCGAGCTAACGTTTTTGACAGTTAATGTTTTTTCTTCCCAATGGCGACACTATGCTGGAAATGTCAATCTTTTTTTTGTGGCTAGAAGAAATGTCAAACTGTATTCTTTTGGTCATCAAATGAGTTATATCAGAGAGAGCAAATCTAAATATAAACTGCTCAATATAATTACTTGTATATATTCAGACCCACAGGACCGGAACACATTTGATAAAACACTGAACTAAGATTAATTAATTTATGCATTTTATATCAGAAATATTTTCAACCATACAATACACAATAAAACAATGCAAATAAGTCAGAAATAGTATTTCTAATAAAAGAAAAATAAAAAATTCAAGTGTGTTCCGGTAATTACCAGTGTGTTCCGGTGTTTTGGTGTGTTCCGGTATTTCTACGAACCCCTTATGACGTGCTTTTTGGCCCCCAACAAAAAGATTTTAAATGATAATGCTAAAAAAAAAGTAAAGTTAAGTAAATAAAACTAACTTCTGAACTTCACAAATGCGTCTAACAATGTACCCAGAGATTATATATTTAGATGACGCTTAAGAAGACAAAGACAATACCTGAGAGTTACCGCGGCCGAATGGCTATGAACCATACCAAACCCTAGGGGCTTGAAGAAATATATCGGCTGCATGACCTTCAAACCAAACCATAGGGGCTTGAAGAAATATATGGGCTGCATGACCCTCTGCATGATGCTTCCAAGCTGAATCCAGCCCGCACACTAGTACTGGTAAACCGTTTAGAGGATCTAAGCCTGTCCAGGAACCAGGGTGTGAGACGGACCGTTCATGCTAAGAAACCCTATTGGTTTCATTGGGCGACAGGGCTTGAAATATCATTTCATCTCAAATGTCGGGTAAAAGTCCCACAAAATAGGAAGCAACGTCTCCAAAATGACCTTTACAGTGTTGACGAGGACGTTAAACCTCAAATCAAACAAACAAATGACATGCTTTAATAATTAATCCTCTTGCAGCGTTTTCGTGTTGTTTATGATGATAAAGATTCTGAAAAAGGGCACTTTTAACGCGTGTATACCAATAAAAAGGGCACTTTACGTGCAAACACCAATAAACAATTAATCAATGGACACTTTTAAAGATGCACTCCAATAAATGCTTAAATGCTTCTGAAAAAAGCCTTTTTAAACCAGAAAAATATTATCCTTTGTTTGGGTTAGATAGTTATTGGTATAAAGCAGTAGTCTTTTGGAATCCTAATTAGAACAGGGACAAAAAATACCGATTCAATGATGCCCTATTCACAATCAAGTTCAGCCTACATGTAGTTGGTGCATGATCAGTTGGAGACATCTCCTGAATTTTCCTTAGTTCCTTCCTCTATCATTGAAATTGATTCATTGTTTTTGCATCCGTTTTCTTTTTCACCAATCTGGACACACAGAAAGTATTTTTTCCTCTACCATTGTTTTTGCATCCATTTTCACCTACCTGGACACACAGCAAGTATTTTTCACACCTCCATGAATCATTAGTTATATGTGGTTATTGTCAAGATTGAGTGGTGAGTGTCAATAAACAAAAGGATTAGACTGTTTGATTTAAATAATACACTTTGTAAACTCTTGGCATGGAAATAAAATTGTGTAACTTTGTTATTTCTGGTCCAATTTTCACCAAAATAAAGGTTTTTTAATGCACTGTTTAAAAAAGGGCATGGCACCATGGAAAAGGGCATGGTGCTATGAAAAAGGGGCATGGCACGGCGCCATGCTAAAATGGGCTGGGGGAACACTAAACGTCATTGTAAACAACATTCTGAACTGGTTGCCAAATTGGTTTGTCGGTCACATTTGAAGAGTTTATATGGAGTTTTCTTCAAAATTTGCTGCCGGAAGTTATGCAAGAACAACCATCATCCATGGTTATTTCATTGCAGTAGGCAGTGGTTAGCCGTCCGGTATCGGACGACCAGCCTACGGGTCTGGCTAGCCAACCCACGTAAGAATGGCTAGCCGTCCGGTAGTAAACATTAGTCTCTCATTTCACATAGGATATCAAATGGATCTACACTATTTGCCCAGCCTCTGCCCATCGGGGCTTGAAGGAATATATGGGCTGCAAGATGCTTCCACGCAGAGCTGTACCCGACCCGCACATGAGTACTGGTAAACCGCTTAGAGGATCTGAGCCTGCCCAGGCAAAGCGGTGTGCATGATTCGGACCGTCCATTCTTATAAACCCTATTGGGTTCATTGGGCGGCAGGGCTTGAGATGCCATTATGTCTCCCCCCCTCCCCCCCCCCCCAAAAAAATTTTTTTTTTCGGAGACATATTGTTTTTCCCCCAGGCGTCTGTCCGTCTGTCACACATTCGTGTCCGCTCTATAACTTAAAATCCGTTGAAAAGCTAGCTTCACGAAGCTTCATATAAATCATCATCATCATCAACGGATTTTTGATTAACGTGCAGGTACAGGGGCAGTGTCCACATAAGTGGGCCCCCTTCCAGGTAGCTGGCTTGCTGCACGCATGGCAGATCTTACACCAGATCTCCAGGCTTGTCTATCATGAGGATCGATAGCAGAGAGCTTCCATTCTCTGCAATCTCTTTCTGTTAGCTGCTTCCAGGTCATCTTGGGCCTTCTTGGTCCCCGCTTTCCACCTACCTGTATGTCACAGGCAGTCTTGACTGCACCTTTGGAGCGTTCAACATGTCCATAGTCCATACCAGCGAAGTCTTCTCTCTTTCAAGATGAGGTCCAGGTCCTCAATGCCAAGACGCTCAAGTAACTCACTGGGCCTGATGGTGACAGTGTCCTGTGGCTTGACATTGCAGATCTGTCTGATCATTGCCCTGTCATTTCGCTGTAGACGTTGGAGGTTTGGCTTTGTCAATGGCCATGTCTCACTGGCATGGAGCATTGTGCTAAGCACACAAGAGCTATACACACGGCCATGTGTCTTGAACGAGAGGTGGCGGGAAGAGAGAACTGGTAGCAACTCCTTGAATTTCTTCCAGGCTGTTTTCACACTGATGTAGTTGAAAGGTCGCAACCACCCGCTGCAGAGAGCTTATCACCTAGGTAGCAGAAGGAAGCTACAACCTCCAGCTTGTCGGGTCCGACTTGGACTTCCCCCTGTGGGCTGCCATCTAAGGGGCGTGCAGTTCCTTGGCACCGTGTACACCTGTAATCAGGGTCCTCTATCAAGCGTTTGAGCCCACTGCATTTCTTGTGCGCCCAGAACTTGCAGCCATTACAAAAGATACTGTTGCTGCCCACTCCAGTGCGACATACAGCGCATGGGAACTGGCCTGTACTCTGCAAGAGGTCCAGACCTGTACCACAGATCATGATCTTTGTCTTTCCTGCATTCACTCTCAGCCCTTTCTACTCCATTGCCTCTTTCCAAGTTAAGAGCCTCCTGACACATTCCTCAAGGGATTCAGCTATGATGACAAGGTCATCAGCATACAGGTCCCCCCAGGGGACTCCAGAGTGTAACTCGCATGACAAGGCTTCAAACACAATGATGAAAAGCAGTGGGCTGAGGACAGAGCCTTGATGAACACCCACCTTCACCTCGAATTCTTCACTGTAACCATCACCAACGCGGACACGGCTCCGAGCATTAGCATACATCCTCTGGACCAGTTTCACAATCCACTCGTCCACTTCAAGTTTTCTTAGTGCCCACCAGATGACTTTCCTGGGCACTCAATCAAATGCCTTCTCCAGGTCTACAAAAGCCATGTAGAGTCTCCTGTTGGCCGCCAGAAACTTCTCTTGCACCTGCCGTACAACAAAAATTGCGTCTGTTGTGCCTCTTCCTGGGACGAAGCCAAACTGGGAATCATCAATGGACACCAACTGCCTAATGAGGCCATCCACAATCCTCTCCAAGACTTTCATGACCTGTTCTGTCAGCT
The DNA here is from genome assembly GCA_963580285.1 of Lucinisca nassula. Lineage (NCBI taxonomy): Eukaryota > Metazoa > Mollusca > Bivalvia > Lucinida > Lucinidae > Lucinisca > Lucinisca nassula. The sequence goes on along the minus strand of OY757019.1, from coordinate 7,562,833 downwards.
TTAGACCACGGTGGTTGCCCCGTTCCAATGCATCGCCCTTGCCCTTGTAGAGACAGACAATGAAACTCTGTTCCCAGTCAGAGGGTACCTTCCCATCACGGATGATTGCAGCTGTAAGGTCGCGGATCATCGTGGTACCCGCACTACCTGCAGCTCTTATCATCTCCACCACTATGCCAGAGGGACCCGGTGCTTTGCCAGTCTTCATCTGAGAGATAGTCTTCATATCAATAGTGATTGGGATGGGTGGTCCTTCCACTGGTGGTTCATCAGACAGGTGGTCTGGGTCCCAGTCGAACTCAACATTGAGTAGCCTTTGGTAGTGTTCTAACCAGGCCCTCTGCTTTGAGTAAATATTAATCAGTATTTGACGACGTGCAGTGCGCAAGAACTATGACTCTCGCATTTATACTTTTTGAATTATCTCCCTGGGAAGTTTGTCGGTCTGTATGTGTATGTATATATGGGCAAATCGTGTCCGGTCAATATCTTTATTATTTTCAGATGGTTTTTAAAATTACTTGGCAGAAATATTAATAACCATGAGAAGATGTGTGGTGCGCATCAGGCAGGTTGGTATCTCAAAGGTAAAGGTCATACTTTAAGGTCAAAGAAGGGGCCTTTTTTCATGTTTGGTCAATAACTTTCTTATTTTGAGATGGATTTTGAAATCACTTGGCAGAAATGTTAACCACCATGAGACAATGTGTTGCGTGCATGACCCAGGTTGGTACCTCAAAGGTCAAGGTCGTAGAGGTCATAGTTAAAAAAGGGGCATTTTTCGTGTTTTGTCAATAACTTTCTTATTTTTAGATAGAATTTGAAGTTACATGGCAAAAATGTTAACTATCATGAGACAATGTGTTGCATGCATGATTCAGTTTTGTACCTCAAATGTCAAGGTCATACATAGAGGTCAAAGGTCAAAAAGGGGCCTTTTTTCATGTTTGGTCAATAACTTTCTTATTTTTAGATAGATTTTAAAATTGCTTGGCAGAAATGTTAACCACCATCAGACGATGTGTTGCGCGTATGACCTAGTTTGGTACCTGAAAGGTCAAGGTCATACATTGAGGTTAAAGGTAAAAAAGGGGCCTTTTTTGTGTTTGATCAATAACTTTCTTATTTTTAGATGGATTTTGAAATTACTGGGTAGAAATGTTAACCACCCTAGGACGATGTGTTGCGTGTAAGACCCAAGTTTGTATTTCAAATGTCAAGGTCGTACTAATGGGTCCAAGGACAAAAAGGGGGCCTTTTTAGCTCACCAGAGCCGAAGGCTCCGGGGGAGCTTTTAGGATAGGCAGTTGTCCGTCGTCGTCGGCGTCGGCGTCGTCGTCGTCTGCGTCTGCGTCTGCGTCGTCAACACTTTCAAACGACATCTCCTCTGAAGCCACTGGGCCGATTGAGTCCAAATTTCATCTGTAGCATCCTTGGGTTGGGGGATTGAAAGTTTGTGTTTTTTATGAAATTCGGCTCATTGGTTTGGTTGCTATGGCAACTTAGAGTTTCCATAGACTTATAATGGGGAAAATTGAAAAATGGCATTTACTGCGAAGCCACTGCAGATATTTTGACAAAACTTTCATAGAAATATTCCTTAGGCAATCTACTATCTGCCATATGATTTTAGGCCTACTGCTCATTTGTATTGGTTGCCATGGAAACCAAAATGAAAAAATAGAAAAAAAAAATACTTAAAAAATCATCTCCTCAGAAACCGTATGCTCTATGAGGCTGAAAGTTTATGGAAATATTCACCATATTTGCCTTTACAGGTTTTGTGTTTTTTATTAAATTCGGCTCATTAGTTTGGTTGCTATGGCAACTTAGATTTTCCATAGACTTATAATGGGGAAAATTGAAAAATGGAATTAACTACAAAGCCTTTGCAGATATTTTGACAAAACTTTCATAGAAATGTTCCTTTAGTAAACTTCTCTCAGCCATATGCTTTTATGTCAACCTGGGGGTCCAGTAGGTTGTGCCGGGGCCATACCCCGCCCCCAGTACTTCATAAAATGACTTATATCTCAGAAACCTTACAGATCCCCACCCCTAAACCATATATATTCTTGTTCCTATTGATAAGACGCATTCAGTGACACCAACCTGGAGGTCCTCCGGGATGTGCCGAGGCCATGCCCCACCCCCTCCACTTCATAAAAGGCCCAATATCTCGGAAACCATTCAGATCCCCACCCGTGAACCCTATATACTCTTGTTCCTATTGATAAGACGCATTCAGTGACATCAAACTGGGGGTCCCCCGGGATGCGCCGGGGCCATGTCCCGCCCCTCCATTTCATAAAAGGCCCAATATCTCGGAAACCTTACAGATCCCCACCCCTAAACCATATACATTCTTGCTCCTTATGATAAGACGCATTCATTGACCCCAAATTGGGGGTCTTCCGGGGTGCGCCGGAGCCATGCCCCACCCCTTCACTTCACAAAAGGCCATATATCTCAGAAACTGTTCAGATCCCCACCCCTAAACCATATATGTTCTTGTTCATTATGATGAGACACATTCAGTGACACCAACCTGGGGGTCCCCAGGGATGTGCTGGGGCCATGCCCCACCCCCTCCATTTCATAATATCACAATATCTCGGAAACCTTACAGATCCCCACCCCTAAACCATATATATTCTTGTACCTTATGATAAGACACTTTCATTGACCCCAACCTGGGGGTCTCCCTGGGCCTTGCCCCACCCCTGCACTTCACAAAAGGCCTTATATCGCAGAAACTGTTCAGAGCCCCACCCCTAAACCATATATATTCATCTTCCTTATGATAAGGCACATTCATTGACACCAGCTTGTGAGTCCCCGGGGCATGCCCGGGCCTTGCTCCACCGCTTGACTTCATTAAAAGCCACATATCTCAGAAATAGTTCAGATCCCCACCCCTAAACCATATATATTCTTGTTCCTTATGATAAGACTCATTCAGTCACACCAACTTGGGGGTCTCTTTGTGCTGAGGCAATGTGCCCCGCCCTTCCACTTCATAAAAGGCCATATATTTCAGAAACCATTCAAATCCCCACCCCATATTCATATATGTTCTTGTTCCTTATTATTAGCACACCTACTGTAGGGGTGTCCGCAGGGGCCAGTCCTCTCCTTTCCACTTCATGAAAGGATATCTTGGAAACCGTTCAGATTCCCACCCCTAAACCATATATATACTTGGTCCTTATGATGAGACACATTTAGGGACAACAATCTTGGGCTTTCCTGGGAACGACAGGGCATGCTCCAACCCCTCCACTTATATCTCCAGCCATGCAGATCCCCACTGCTAAACCATATATATTCTTGTTCTTTGTGATAAGACACATTTAGTGATACCAACCAGGGCGCCATTGGGTCCATGCCCCACCCCCTCTTCTTCATAAAAGGCCTAATGTTTCATATACTGAGTCCACATTGATGCTCATTTGGATATGGGGGTTCATTTGGCAGATTAAAAGGATATCATGTTAAAATACATGGCTGCAATTTGGCAGTGCCCACCTGAGCTCTGGTGAGCATAGTGGCCCATGGGCCTCTTGTTTAGTGTTCCGTCAATAACTTTCTTATTCCTGGATAAATTGTGAAATTACTTGGCAGAAATGTTCACCATCATGAGATGATGTGTTGCAAGCTAGACCCAGGTTGGTATCTCCAAGGTCAGGGTCAGAGGTCAGAGGTAAAAAAAAAAAAGTTTTTTTGGTGTCCAGTCAATAACTTTTTTTATTTCTGGATGGGCTTTATAAAGTAACCATGCAGAAATGTTCACAGTCATTAGACCATGAGTGACGTGCAATAAGGTCCATACCTTGCTGAGGCGCTTCTAATGACTACCCACAATGTATGTTTTTGTGCAGAAATAAGAAAAGTATCAGTACTTTTCAGATGAATAAATGCGGCATACCTGACCTGGAGCTGTGCAATTGAAATTGTCTGTGTTGCTCCTCCGTCACTTATTTCTACAAGGAAACATACGTTGTAGGTATTCATTAGAAGCGCCTCACCGAGGCGCTTCTAATGAATACCCACAACGTATGTTTCCGTGCAGAAATAAGAGAAGTATCAGTACTTTTCAGATGAATAAATGTGCCTAATCTGGAGCTGTGCAATTGAAATTGTCTGTGTTTATTCTCCGTATCTGATGCCGTCACTTATTTCTACAAGGAAACCTACGTTGTGGGTATTCATTAGAAGCGCCTCGGCGAGGCGTTTCTAATGAATACCCACAACGTATGTTTCCATGCAGAAATAAGAAAGGTATCAGTACTTTACGGATGAATAATTAGCCTTATCTGGTGTGCAATTGAAATTGTCTTACTGTCACTGAGCTTATTCTCTGTTCTTTCATTTCAGATAGCTTGCTAGTGTCATGATGATGGCAACTCCGGGTTACCGTGGCATGCCACAGACTCCGCCCATGTGTAAGTGAAAGAGAATAAATATACACAACCTATTGTTTGCAGGGGTGAGAACAGTCCAAAATCAGGATTAATCCTGAACTTTCTCACCCCTGTGTTTGTCATTTTTTGTAGGGGAGATAATTTCTTCCTCCGCCTTTAAAAAAGGGAAGTGGCAGTCAACAGCCGGCTGTCAAAGGTGAACTGGTCCTCTGACAGGATAAAAACCTTTACTGTACTGAGTCCTGTTGATTATAAGGCTGGCACGATTAATCAGATAATCAATTAGTCGATCAATAAATCCCACAAAAATTCTACAACATACTTATTTTTTCATTCGATTTTCAAACTCTCGAGGTTTATAAATCCTATATTTTAAATGGGCTGAGTCAATAAACTGTATATTACATGCATTTTAATATAGCTGATGGGTCATTTTGAATCTACAGTCCATGCAAATAGTGAGTGAGTGTTCGAGTTTCACGTCCCACCAACAACTGAGGTCATACGGAGACAGGACCTCTGTTTAAAGACTTGTCCGAAAGTCTGGTGAAGCCTGGGATCGATCCTGCGACCCCTCCATGCAAATAGTAATGGACACAGTGACACATCACCTGACTGAAACAAAAACTGTATAGACACCCTCTTGAAAGCATTACTGAATGAAAATAGAAGAATTAAAATAATTATAGTGATAAAACATTAAAAAAGTGTCAGTACAATAACCAAACTTAGACAGTATTCAGTGGTTATGTTCATGTAATCTTTAATTCAATGCTGCCTCGAGTCTGGCACCATACACTCTGAAGGTTGTTTACATCTTCTGAGATGCCATTGATGTGATGACGTCAGGAACAATACGTCAACATGAATTAAACTTTACTGCATCTAAATGTAGGCTTGCACTGGGTACAGAGAAATATCGCCCAAGAAGAAATAAATCTTCTGGGCCAGAGGTGATTATCATTTGAGGCAGTGCATGACAAAACCTACAGTAAGACCAACAGAGACTCCAATCAACCTGCATACCCATCCAATATGACAAAGCCTTTTGCTTATGTTGCTTTGCATACGTCATAGCCAATGCATATAGTTGGTTTTGTTTTATGTTTGTATTGGAGTTTTTTGGCCCAGTCAAAACTATTTAGGTCATTTTTGAGCCGGTCAGTTTACCTATCCACACTTTCCTGTGCAGGCTTATAGGTAAGCAGTTAACCAGTACAGTGCACATTCTTTCGCCAGAAACTGACAACTGCCCTTCTTGAATCAGCAGATGCGAGATAATGACCGTAGAAAAAATTTCATGACCAGTCTCCATCGAAGAATGTTGACGACCCCGGCAGTGCATCCGACTAAGCAACTGAGGCCGGACAGCCTTTAGTAGGTACACGCAATCAGCAAAGACTCGGATCAGACAGCACAAATGCATAGGCAGATCTGAGTCTTGGCTGGTTGCTCAAGCCTTCTTACAGATTTTATCGTATACTGGCTCATTTTTAATGCATTTAGAAATTGTTGTATTTCTTTGTTATGCATGTAATATTAACACCGTAAATGTTATTCAGTTTGTGAATTAAACAAATGCATTATTCTTGTCCCCCCCACCGAAAGGGAAGGGGGGAATATTGTTTTTGGTGCAAATCCCGTTTGCGTCGGCGTAGCCTGTTTGAAGCATTATATCTTTTGAACCTATGGATGTATTGACCTCATTTTCAAGGCCACAGTGACCCCAAAACAGTAATTTTGCGGCCAAAAAATGGCTTGTCTGCACGCTATCTCATTAATGAATTGATTAATTTTAGTCAAACTAAGTACAATATATCATTTCAACATACCGCAGATTTGATTAAATTTTGATGGCTTTGACCTCATTTTCAAGGTCACAGTGACCCAAAATCAGTCATTTTTGGGCCATAAATGGTTTGTCTGCACTCTATCTCATTAACCAATTGATTAATCATAGTCACACTTGGTACAATATATCAATACAACAGACTGCAGATTGATTAGATTTTGGTGACTTTGACCTCATTTTCAAGGTCACAGTGATCCAAAAACAGTCATTTTTTGGCCAAAAATGGCTTGTCTGCACTCTATCTCATTAACCAATTAACTGCACTCTATCTCATTAACCAATTGATTAATTATAGTCACACTTGGTACAATATATATCAATACAACATACTGCAGATTTGATTAGACTTTGGTGACTTTGACCTTATTTTCAAGGTCACGGCAACCCAAAACCATTTTTTTGGGCCAAAAATGGCTTGTCAGCACTGTCTCAATCAATTGGTTAATTTTTGTCAAACTTGGTACAATATATCATTACATCATACCGCAGATTTGCTTAAATTTTGGTGACCTTGACCTCATTTTCAAGGTCACAGTGACCCAAAAAAGGCTTTTCTGCACTCTATCTCCTTAAATGATTCATTAATTTTAGTCCAACTTGGTACACTATATCACTACAATATACCACAGATTTGATTAGATTGAATTAATTTTAGTCAAACTTGGTACTTTTTATCACTACAACATATTGCAGATTTGATTAGATTTTGGTGACCTTGACCTCATTTTCAAGGTCACAGTGGCCCCAAAAACAGTCATTTTTGGGCCAAAAATGGCTTGTCTGCACTCTATCTCCTTAACAAATTCATTAATTTTAGTCCAACTTGGTACACTATATCACTACAATATACCACAGATTTGATTAGATTTTGGTGACCTTGACCTCCTTTTCAAGGTCACAGGCCCCCAAACCAGTCAATTTTGGACAAGAAATGGCTTGTCTGCACTCTAGCTCATTAGCGAATTGATTGATTTCAGTCAAACTCAAGGTACAATAGATCATTACAACATACTGCAGATTTGATAAGATTTTGGTGACCTTGACCATTTTTCAAGGTCACAGTGCCCCAAAGACAGTCTTTTTAGGGCCAAAAATGGCTTGTTCGCACTCTTATGGCTTGTTTGCAGCTTACATTTTAGTGACTTTACCTAGTTATTTAAAGTCAAATGTGTGTTTAAGATATATTTATGGTGGGGTGACATTGTTTTCCTCTGAAACCATTTCTAGTTTGATTAGTTGGGAGTCAGAATGTGTGACAAAATTAATTTATTTGCAGGTCAAGGATTAAAACCTCTTTACTCCTTGTAAATCAGCATCAGGAAATAATTTATGAATTTTCAAGTTCTGCAAACATTTGTCACCAACTACCTGTATTCGTTTTATTTAATGTGATCTTTCCTGATATTTTTAGCAAGATCAAGGTCAGAGAGAGGGACACCTGGTGGTGGAGAAGGCACAAGCGGTAGGGTAAGTTGTAGTTCCTCATTGTAAGTACATCTGTCATCCCCTTAACCCTTTTTATACCAAATGGAATCTTCCTCTATATATATAGCCAGAGTCCATTTAAAAATTTAGGGGTGTCGGGTTTCATTTTCTTAAAATTAAGTTGGAAAATGGCTGAACTTTATGCAAACATTGAAGGCCCAGATGAGACGTCGCATTCTGCAGAGTCTGATCTTGGTCTGCACTGTTTGCCAGGGTACACGATTTGGGGTTTCCAGTACAAAATGGGTGAATTGGCACATAGAACTATAATTCAACAGATGGCCTGATATGGGACGGGCCTCCGTGGCCTAGTGGATAAGAGCGCTGACTCTTAGTCATTAGGTCTCTCACCGCCGTAGGTTCGAGCCTCGCTCGGGCCACGTGTGAGACGCCAAGTTCTGCAACGGAAGGTCAGGTGGTTTTTCTCCGGGTACTCCGGTTTTCGCCCACCTCTGATTAACGATCGGCTCGATATGAGTGAAATAATCTTGAAAGGGCCGTAAAACCCAAACCAAAAAAAAAAAAAAAAATGACCTGATATGGGAGTTTTAAATATTATATTCTATTAACAGTTATACTTTGGAAGCAGGAATACCCTACAGAACTGAAATTGAGAAGTGAAACAAATTTTTCTGGGCCGGTAGCTAGATTGGACAATTGACTACTCCGTCAGAAGGCTATAACCACAACTATGGGTATATCTTCAGACAGACAATATTGTGATACAGGGCTTTAGATAAGTTTTTTTTACCAAAACGTTCTGTACTAGGTCATTTAGAAAAAAAAAATGGAGTTGCAATACTGATAAAAAAAGAGCTTTATTTTGCAGTATCATTACATTCCATTATCAGGCTTATTTGTGGCCAGGCTTACTGCTTGTTTTCTTAATATAGACCTAGTCATTTGAATAAGTCTCTTCTAAGCATTTTGTTGACAGAAAAATCTAGTGAAAAAAAAAGAATATAGTTTCACTTTATTGCACAAGATACTGTATGGCGGCCCCCGCCCATCAGGGCTTGAAGAAATAGATGGGCTGTATGATGCTTCCATGCAGAGCTGAAACCGACCCCCACAAGAGTACTGGTAAACCATTTAGAGAAGGCCCTTTAGAGAATCTAAGCCTGCCCAGGCAAACTGGTGCGAGTCGTCCCGCCAGTGCTTATAAACCCTATCAGTTTCATTGAGAGACAGGGCTTGAGATATCATTTCACCTCAATGTCGAGTAAAAGTCCCACAAAATTGGAAACAGCGTCTCCAAAATGACCTTTACAGTGTTGACCGGGATGTTAAACCTCAAATCAAACAAAATACCCAACTTATCTAGCTGCTGAACTTATGATCCTGACAGGTGGAAACTTAGCAGACTTTGTCAGTTAACTCTAATGAACTTCAGCTGTTTACAGCCCTCCTCAGTCCTCATCACAGACTATCTAACTATCTTCATATATAGTACTGTGTCAGTCACATTTGGCCTTTACCTCAGGCTTTTATGGAGATAGTCCTCGTCTTTTCATGCTTTCTGGAGCCACTTTTGGTTTTGAATTGGTCAAAATGATTCTAAATGAGGTGGTTTACACTATTTTCTATAATCTCAATATGGACAAAATAAGGATTACGCAGTTTTCTGACACTTAAACCATTGGGCTTACGCTACAATGATTATTTTAGGTCTTGTTCACTCATTGACCGAAACAAAGGGTTGCCACTCATTTCATATGGATATCCACCGGCCTCGGTAGCTCAGTCAGATGCGCGGCTGACTGGTGATCAGGACGGGGGTTCGATACCTGCCAGGGTTGGCAACATTCTTTTGTGAAGATTGATCATGAAATCTTTTCTAAGGTCATTCTCTCCCTTCGCTGATTCATGAAGAGCAGTTGTCAGTTTCTGGCGAAAGAATTTGCACTGTGACGGTTAACCGCTTACGTATAAGCCTGCCCAGGAAAAGTGTGGCTAGGTAAACTGACCGGCTCAAAAATGACCTAAAATAGTGTTGACTGGGCTATTAAACTCAAATACAAACAAACAAATCATTTGGTTATCCTTCAACGTTATCCAAACATTGTAAACAATGAGAGGAATTAAAACATTATGCTCTCCAAAAAAAGTAAATGCATAATGCTAATGTTCTTCTTTATACCTGATACATACCGGCCCCATAGCTCAGTTGGTAGAGTGTCCGCTCCGGGGAACGGGAGGTCTCGGGTTCGATCCCGGGCCGCGACATACATGTACCAAAGTCGTTAAAAATGGTACTAGCTGCTCCTCGCTTGGCAGTCAGATTTACGGGGTAGAGCTAGGACTAGTCGATCCAGTGTCAGGATAATGTGACTGGGTGTGGTATCATGTAATGTGTCTGGAACATGATACTTCAGTGAGGCAGCACTATAAACGTGAGCATTGAGCTCCCTGTCGCAACCAGACACCATCGTGATATGACTGAAAAATTGTTGAAAGCGACGTTAAACCTGAATTCACACACACACACACACACACATACCTGATACATACCAGAGTTGACACAGAGTGGACCCTTATTCATGAGGGAGTTGCCTCTCGTTGAACTGTTCTCATGTTTCCACTCCCGTTTATACCATACATGTATGAATTTCTTGTACTGAAAATTTTTTATTTTTCTCTTGCAGGGATCCAGTAGTCCATTTATAACCTCGTCTCACGGAAATCCGAACTTTAACCCGGTGAAACTCAACACGAAATCCGGTGTAAGTTCTCGCTTTGCAGTAAGTCAGTTTTTTCGTGATTTCTTCCATGGTGTCTCGGTGTTCCTGAATATTGATGGTTCCCGTCTTCACTGTAGGATTCATACATTACTGTCTGGTCGGGGATACACAACTTCACAGTACGATTAAATTAACCCTTATCCTGCTGTTCACGACAACCCCTGTCTTTGCAAACAGTGTAGACCCAGATCAGATGGCTTCTGAAGAAGCCATCTGATCAGGATCTACACTGTTTGATAGCCAGACCCCTGATTTGCAAACAGTGTAGATCCAGATCGGATAGCTTCTGAAGAAGCCATCTGATCAGGATCTACACTGTTTGATAGCCAGTTTAAGAATTTGTAGGAATAAATTACATCAAGTAATTTGATTGGTTCAAAGTCAGATATGGGTGTGGCTATATTGAATATTCAGCAAGAGAAGGGTTAAAATGAGCTCATTGCAGCACAGTCTGCTTCTTGTCAATCTGGATCCAGGCTGATAGGAGTCTATGTGTGTCACAGAAAGGTATCTTAATCCTTATCCTGCTGTTCACGACAACCCCTATCTTTGCAAACAGTGTAGATCCAGATCAGATGGCTTCTGAAGAAGCCTTATCTTGCTGTTCACGACAACCCCTGTCTTTGCAAACAGTGTAAATCCAGATCAGATGGCTTCTGAAGAAGCCTTATCTTGCTGTTCACGACAACCCCTGTCTTTGCAAACAGTGTAAATCCAGATCAGATGGCTTCTGAAGAAGCCTTATCTTGCTGTTCACGACAACCCCTGTCTTTGCAAACAGTGTAAATCCAGATCAGATGGCTTCTGAAGAAGCCATCTGATCAGGATCTACACTGTTTGGCATTCAGTTTATGAATTTGGAGCAATAAATTACATCAAGTAATTTGATTGGTTGATAGACAGAAATGGGTGTGGCTTAAATGAATATTCAGCAAGATAAGGGTTAAAAGTGTTCTTGTGCACTTGCTCATTTGTCAAAATTATACTCACTATAATAATGCACCTATCACTGTTTTTCCCCCAAAGTGGGGTTGCGGGGAACAGCCTGGTGATCAGACAGTGTATACTAGTGGACTCTCTCATTGCTATATGTTGGACAAGTCCATTTTTCATATAAGGTGTGTCAGGCCTATATTTTCGTTTTTATTGTATTTTTGACGGAAAATTCTGTTAACAAATAGTACTAGTGCTGGCCCTGATCAGACGCCACATTCTGTGATGTCTGATCTTGGCCTGCATTGTTTGCCAAGGTATCCCACATGCAATGGGTTAAACATTCAAATTATTCCAGCCCGTGTTACTATGATGGAACATTTTGACATAGGAAATTCTAAAAGAAAGCATGGGCTGTTTCTGATGCCCGCCAAGGGGATTTTCAGGCCAGCAAGAAAATTAGACACCCAATTTTCAAAAATGTCTTAATTTCCCATGATTCTCCTGCGATCCCCTTTCTGAGGGAAAACATTGGTCGGAGCAAAGGAAGCAATAAATTCAAGCCAGACATGCAAACGGGCTGATGAACCACATCTCCTTAGTTCCAACGAATCTTTTTATTATATTTTATACCAGCCACCACAGTCTGAACAGAGCCTAAGTGAGCTTTAGAAGATGGATCCGCATTTTCTATGGTTATGGGGCCCTCAAGTGATATGGTCAATATAATAAACAAAATCCTGACAGCAGTAATGTGTGCATTCTATTATGAGTCACGTCAAGTTAAAAGTGTCTTCAGGTGTGCATGAAGCAAAGACTGATCAGTATGCGCAGCAGGGCAGGCTGATCTGAGTCTGCTGTGCATTTGAGGGGAATGGGCAAGTCCTGCAAAAGTGATTTTGTCTCCCATGTCAATAGGGGTCAACTCTTAAAGGAAAGAATTTGCTCCTGAGGAGCAAATCTTTCCTTTAAGAGTAGGCCCCTTTTTTCAATTGGGACAGGGCTTTTAGAAAAGCGAACAGGAAGTCCCGAAAGTTGTCTTCCTTTTGAAAATGGTTGAAAAATCTGCCAGGTGTTCCCATTCCCCTTATTGGGCGTCGATTAACCCAAAGCTGCTCCACACAGATAGGTAAGGCTGTGTTCTGCGTATACCACAACCTCTTTATAATACTATTTTATAACTCAATATATTGAGTTCATGTTAGTTAGTTAAACAATCCTGTTATATCCAAACAAAAAGATATAGATTATATAGATTAATGACCATAAATGGCCATTTTTCTGTATAATGTATACATTATTTATGATTATTGGGATACAGCTTTAGCCCCCGCACCCCCCTCTTTGTAATCCAGGTGCAACATTTATTTTGTTACACTTCATCAGGTGAATGTGAATTGTAACATACCTTAACTGTAACATGTAATGGATCACACCACATGGGTTACAAAGAATGCAAGAAACCATGTTACCGTAATGATCCTAAGTATTTGGACAGACAGGCCTAAGCAAACAGGGCAGACCCAGATCAAGGAGCAGTCTGATCAGGATCTACACTGCTTGCCATTCCCTCTGTACCTTTTGGTCTCCTTGCTGGATTGTATAACTTTAGAATATTTGGAGAATAACACCAAATCCTCAAGTTTTCAGAGTTTTTAAGATTTTTACTGTACATCAACATCAGTGCTATATTGAATAGTGTTATAAAAAGATCATGGTGTTTTAACTTAAGACACATTTTTGCTTGTCGCGCCTCTTTTCACGCCAGCATCCTACACACCACGTGGGAAAGGTTTGTTAGGTTTTGTTTTGTGTTCTTTCATATTTTTCTCTGTTAGAATTAGAGGAAAAAAGAATGCAGAAGGTTATAAAGCTGTTTAAGAGGAATGGGAACACCTACAGGGGAGGTAACTCCTGCAAAAGTATTTTTGCCTCGTATGTCAATAGGGGTCAACTCTGGGGAGCAAATTCTTTCCTTTAAGAGTAGACCTCTTTTTCAGCAAGACTGAGTCTATAGAAAAGCAAAGAGGAAATCCCTGAAAGTTGTCTCCTTGTGAAAAATTGTGGAAAAAGTGCCAAGTGTTCCCATTTCCCTTAACCCAGTAAAGAAAGCCGTGCAGTTTGTAGCAAAAAGCAAGAAAAAAAAAAAAAAAAAAAACAGGGTTGGTCAGAACAGTGCAAGTAAAACCAGTCTCTTAACCCTTATCCTGCTGAATATTCAATTTGGCAACACCCATTTCTGATTTTGAACCAATCAGATTACTTGATGTAATTTGTCCCTACAAATTCATAAACTGAATGTCAAACAGTGTAGATCCTGATCAGATGGCTTCTTCAGAAGCCATCTGATCTGGATTTACACTGTTTGTCGTGAACAGCAGGATAAGGATTAAAATGAGAATATTCATCTGTATTGAATGATCAGTGTTTGGAAAAATATCAAAAGCAAATCAGAAAGGTACTTATTTTGGCAACTACCTGTAGCATGAAACTGCTTCTGGCTTTTTTGGAACAAAAATTCTGTTTTCAGATTACCTTTATGAGTTCAGAACAGTGATTTTTTTACAAATTTGCCATTATGAGTCCTGGGACCCACTGGGTCCAGAATTAATGCATCCCAGACCCAAACCATGCATCCAACCCAGGACCCATTGTGAAACCTTTTGCACCCTAGAATATGTCTTGTAGTCTGGAATGCATGAATTCTGGATTGTAGCAATTCCTGATCATTGCCCGTTTTCAGATTTTATTTAAACTTGTGTATATACCGTATTCAGGCGTGTATTACCCGTTTTTTCCCCCTCAAATTACAGGCCCATATTCAGGGTGCGGGTAACACGCCTAAATTATTTTTGAACCATTTTATTTTTACTTTTGTCAGCTGAAAATACGATGCATCGCATGTTATGCTCTATCCTTTTACAATTCCCGACATAAATAACGTTTAATTGAATAATTGTCCACTCAATTGTACTTACACATGGGTAATATAACAATCTCCATTACCAAGCAAGCCCGATTTTTGTGAGTATTATACCTAAACTCTGATTTTAAACGAAATAAACAAGCAAGTTCAATGTAAACATCGAATTCCGGCATCCAAACTGCGGCCCACAAACCACCGCTAGTTTTTTCCTGCATGCGATCGGTAAATGACGTCATTGGACCCCAGCAACCCCACACGTGTCTATTGTTTTATCTTAATGAGGCGTATCTCTTTCATAAAAAAATGTTTGGAAACGGTAAAGGTAAAAAAATTCTCGATAGCAAAACGGTTGTGGAAAACGGCGCTTTCCTAAAGCTCGGTGTCAATAACCAACAACAACATATAGATGTGTTAACACAAATTAAAGCGTTCAACTTTTCTCGCCAAGCGTCTGCTATTTGGCGCCAAAACATAACCATTCACGAGATAGTAGAATAGTCGTAGCAACTCGACTTAGGAGCAATTAAATAATTTTCACATTGATTGGGGATTAAATTTTATGATTGGGGAATAAACGCAAACTGGAGACAAAACTTGACCATATTTTCACACCTTATCGTCCCGCACCACAGGGTGGCAATTATATGACAGGGATTAACATTAGTGTCATAATTGAACCGTTATAAATTATCAAACAGTTTTAATCCATATCAGACGTCTGGGTTTTATCAAATATTGTACTTAAACACCATTTTTGCATTCCGAAAACGAAAGTAAGAGCTCATAAAGCAAGCGTACAGTCATCCGAGAATTTTTATGCGTCCCAGGACCCGCCGACGATATTTTTATGCGTCCTCTGGCGAAATTATGCGTACAGGACGCAGGATGCACGCCTAAAAAAATCACTGCAGAAGTGGTCTTTAAGAGCACTTTTAAGCATTCCCAAAGATGGTCTATTGCTGGAGCACAATGGGTGTCGCAAACACCGGGCTGCAATGGAAAATTTGTCTCGTCTACTCGCAGTCACGAGTAAATTTTTTGAAGGACGTGTAAAAATTTTGTTACCAAGTGAATTTTTCAAAATCTGCAAACCCTTGGTCATAATTTTCTGTAACTCAAAGAACTGAATGCTTTACAGTATAAAATGGGCAAAAGGGCTGTAAATGGAAGGCTAAAAAGGGTAATAATTGTATCCATAAACATTGCTTATGAAATACATATTCTTATTATTGAAAGTATGGAAAAAAAAGCTAATTCTTTTCTTTTGGAATAGACCCCTTTTTCAGTGGGACACGGCTTATGGAAAAGCGAACAGGAAGTCCTGAAAGTTATCTCCCTTTGAAAAATGGCAGAAAAATCTGCCAGGTGATCCCATTCCCCTTAACTGCTGATTTGTCTTTTTAATTCTCCAGGAAAGCAGCTATAGTGATTTCTCATGCAGAACGCTCCTGGGGAGCAAATCCTCTCCTTTAAGAGTAGACCCCTTTTTCAGTGGGACAGGGCTTATAGAATAGCGAACAAGAAGTTACGAAAGTTGTCTGCCTTTGAAAAATGGCGGAAAATCTGCCAGGTGTTCAAATTCCCCTTAAAAGCTTATGAAAAAGCATTTACTTTATCCAATCAGTACGCCAGGATTCAGTGAACCTCAAATTAAGAGTAATTCTTCAGAGGTTTTGGTTATTCTTTGTTTTTTTTTCACACCCGATCTTGAATCGCCTCTAGTAAGAGACCACCTTGGGAACTGTTCAAAAGCGATCTTAATGACCACTTTTTCGGCCCAGTTGTTCAGTGTTGTTTGCTTAATGGGCCCAGTTGTTCAGTGTTGTTTGCTTAACAAGCCCAGTTGGTCAGAGTATTGTTTGCTTAACGAGCTCTTTGGTGGTCAAATTGTTAACTTCTACTAAGTACAAAATCTGATAGTGTTATTTATGCTGAAAAAATGAGAGCATTTGCATTTGCAAAAGCTGCTCACATTTTTTCAGCAAAAAGAGCAGCACATTTGCCAAATTAAAGAATCAAAGTTTTAACAATACGTTGACTAACAGCATCGTTAGTTCTGAGCAAATGGCTCCTGAACATTGTGGTCTGAATATAGGAATTGTACTGTACTCATATTTTTGGTGAAAAATTGAAAAGCTATACATACATGTATCTTCTTCAGTAAAAATACCTCTATATTGGTTATTGCAAAGTAAAAATTCCCCTATTAAGACCACCTTAATTAAGACAAAATCTGCTTTTGAAAGCTTATTGAGTAGGTTTGTGTTATTCTTTCATTGTGTTTCCTACATCTAGTGTCTCTTTAAGAAACCACCTTTGAGACTGGTCAGAAATGGTCTTAAAAAGCAACTTTTGAACAGTCCAAAAGCGTGGTCTTTATATAGGAATTTTACTGTACTTGCAAGGCTGGTTGACACTTTGATCACTAACGAGTTTGTCAAGCTAACAAATCTTTGAGCAACTGGAACTAGCTCACTTTTTTGCTGCATTTCTGTCTTATTTGTTCGTTCTTGTTATTCTGCATGACTCACTGGTGTATGTGTGACTTTCTGTGGTGTCCCATATTTACCTTAAATATTCAGACACCTCAACTCCTTAGCGTTTTAACAATTTCAATTTACTACATAATGTTTTGCCTAAAAATAGCTGGAGAAGAATGGCAAACAGTGTAGACCCTGATGAGATGCTGTGTTCTGTAGCATCTCATCTGGGTTCAGACCCCTTAATTTTATCACCGCTGCCTGGGATTGAACCAGGGGCCTCTTGCATCAGAGGCAAGTGCACTAACCTCTTGAGCTACCATGCTCCATTTTAGTTTCTATTTCTAAAATTTGAAGAGATTCTTTATCTTAACCCTTGTCCTGCTAATCCCGGATATGCCTTATCTTTGAAACAATGTAGATCCAGATCAGATGGCTTCTGACGAAGCCATCTGACCAGGATCTACATTGTTTGCCATTCAGATTATGAATTTGTTGCAATAATTTGCATCAAGTAGTCTGATTGGTTGATAATCGGTAGTGGGTGTGGCATATATAAATATTCAGCAGGACAAGGGTTAAATTGAAGACTTGCTTTTCTGTGTTGGGGAAAACATGTTTTCGGGTGACCAGACTCTTCTGGAGCTTGATTCTTCCAGCCCTGTAGCCCAGGGGCCAGTTGTTCAAAACAAATGTTATCTTAAGTTTTGTTAACGTATTGTTAAAATTTTGATCATTTAACCCTTCTCTTGCTGAATATTCATTTTAGCCACACCCATCTCTGACTCTGAACCAATCAGATTGCTTGATGTAATTTACTCCTACTAATTCATAAACTGAATTTCAAACAGTGCAGATCCTGATCAGATGGCTTCTTCAGAAGCCATCTGATCTGGATCTACACTGTTTGCAAAGATAGAGGTTGTCGTGAACAGCAAGAAAAGGGTTAATATGGCAAATATGCTAATATTGTTTACTGGAAAAAAAAATATGTGCAGCTTTTGCATATGCAAAAGCTGCTCACATTTTTTCAGCAAAAACACATCTGTATTAGATAGTGTGTCTACGAGAACAGTTAACAATTTGACCACTAATGAGGTTGTTAAGCCAACGATGCATTGAACAACTGGGCTGTGTAAAGATACATACGCAAACTGTAGATCCATATGAGATGACTTATAATGTTATTAATCAAGTAATTTCGTATTGGCTCAGGTACAGGTCCGAGGTCTGCTGTATTGGCACGAGGCCGAAGGCCGAGGCCAATACAGCTGACCGAGGACCTGTAACTGGACCAATAACAAATTACTTGATTAGTGACAATTTTATTAATTGACGCAATTAAAAACATGATTTATGATTTTTGAATATTGGTTGACCTTGTGTAATATAGGATAATCAATTAATAATGAGCCATCTTATCTGGATCTACACTCTTTCAATCTTGTCATCCTGTCATTAATTCTTGCCTAAACCCCCCTGTTGTATAGAGTGAATGTTTCTGACGTCCAAGATGGAACAGTCCCCTTCACTGAGGAAACAATCAAGCAACTGATAGTGTTTAATTGTGCCATTGGCATAGCCCAAGACAAGAGCAGTATGCACTTACTACAGCCAAACACCAATGGCTCGAACAGCTTTGGGACCATGAAAACCTGTTTGAGACAGGGGTAGTTCGAGCCACAGAGGGCTAATGCCAGGAGGCATAATGACATACTTTAGGACATCTTTTTCTGTGTTCCATAATGAAAAATGTATGCTGTGTGTACTCATCAGAATCGCCTCATCGAGGCGATTCTAATGAGTACACACAGCATACATTTGCAAGATAAAAGATGAAAATATCCTAATTATTTCCCTCCCTATTTCTTATGTACAGAAATTTCGTCCCCGCCCATAGGGGCTTGAAGAAATATATGGGCTGCATGATGCTTCCACGCAGAGCTGAATCCGTCCCGCACACTAGTACTGGTAAACCGCTTGGAGGATCTAAGCCTGTCCAGGAACCGCGGTGCGAGCCGGACCGCCCATGCTAATAAACCCTATTGGTTTCATTGGGCGACAGGGCTTGAGAAGTCATTTCATCTCAATGCCGGGTAAAAGTCCCACAAAATTGGAAGCAATGTCTCCAAAATGACCTTTACAGTGTTGACGGGGACGTTAAACCTCAAATCAAACAATGTACAGAAATTCCTTAGGGACTCAAGAACGGGTTCGACACAGCCATGGTAAACGAGCCATCGGTTTTCGAGCCATCGAAGTTCTACTGTACTTTGATTTCTGCATGAAAACATGTGGGTACTCAGCAGAAACACCTCGCTGAGGGTCTTCTAATGATTACCAGCAACATACGTTTTCATGCAGAAATAAGAAAAATATAAGTATTTTACGAATGAAAAAAGTGTCTTATCTGGAGCAGAGTATTTGCTGTTTCTTAAAGTGGATAATATCTGTTCTGAAGTACTTTTTGAACAGTGCCATATACATAGAAAATTTATTTTTACATGAATTTTAAGAATAACTATGAATGTATTTGTTTTCTGACATTTTATAATGCATCCACTGAGTACCTCAGTCAGATGCATGTCTGACTGGTGATCAGGAGGACGGGGTTTCGATACCTGCCGGGGTCGGCAACATTCTCTCGTGGAGATTGATCATGAAATCTTCATTTTTAGCTCGTCTGTTTTTTGAAAAAAAAAAACAACTTTCGAGCTATTGTCATCACTTCGGCGTCTGCGTTGTCGTCCTGCGTCGTTCCACAAAAACTTAACCTTGGCTATAACTTAAAAAGTATTAGACCTAGCCTCATGAAACTTCATACACACACTCATCATCACAAGAGCTACATTTTGACCAAGGACCATAACAACATTGTTGATTTCGGCTGAATTATCTCCCCTTTTCCAATCTTTTTTCTGAAACACATTTTTTGCTCTCATTTTAATACTATTCACAACAGAGCCTTCAAACTTCACATGAATGTTCCTTGGGACAAGACCTTTTCAGTGATACCACACTTATTGATCTGTGACCTTGACCTTTGAACTTTGACCTATTTTTCGAAAATTTAACCGAAAACCTTAACCTTGACCATATTTATGTCTCCCCCGAAAAAATTTTTTTCGGAGAGACATATTGTTTTTCCCCCGGGCGTCTGTCTGTCCGTCTGTCTGTCTGTCCGTCTGTCCGTCTGTCACACTTTCGTGTCCGCTCTGTAACTTGAAAACCGTTAGAGCTATCGTCACGAAACTTCGTATAAATATTAATCAGCATTAGACGACGTGCAGTGCGCAAGAACCATAACTCTCACATTTATACTTTTTGAATTATCTCCCTTGGAAGTTTGTTGGTATGTATATATGTATGGGCAAATCGTGTCCGGTCAATAACTTTCTTATTTTTTGATGGATTTTAAAATTACTCGGCAGAAATATTAACAACCAGAAGACGATGTGTGGTGCGCATGAGGCAGGTCGGTACCTCAAAGGTCAAGGTCATACTTAGAGGTCAAAGGTCAAAAAAGGGGCCTTTTTTTCGTATTTGGTCAATAACTTTCTTATTTTGAGATGGATTTTAAAATTACTTGGCATAATTATTAACAACCATAAGACGATGTGTGGTGCGCATGAGGCAGGTCGGTACCTCAAAGGTCAAGGTCATACTTAGAGGTCAAAGGTCAAAAAAGGGGCCTTTTTTTCGTATTTGGTCAATAACTTTCTTATTTTGAGATGGATTTTAAAATTACTTGGCATAATTATTAACAACCATGAGATGATGTGTGGTGCGCATGAGGCAGGTCAGTTCCTCAAAGGTCAAGGTCAAACTTAGAGGTCAAAGGTCAAAAAAGGGGCCTTTTTTTCGTATTTGGTCAATAACTTTCTAATTTTGAGATGGATTTGAAAATTACTTGGTATAATTATTAACAATCATGAGATGATGTGTGGTGCACATGAGGCAGGTCGGTACCTCAAAGGTCAAGGTCATACTTAGAGGTCAAAGGTAAAAAAGTGGGCCTTTTTTTCGTATTTGGTCAATAACTTTCTTATTTTGAGATGGATTTTGAATTCACATGGCAGAAATGTGAACCAATATAAGGTGATGTGTTGCGCGCATGACCCAGGTTGTTACCTCAAAGGTCAAGGTCATACTTAGAGGTCAAAGGTAAAAAAGGGGCCTTTTTTAGCTCACCTGTCACGTAGTGACGAGGTGAGCTTTTGTGATCACTTTTTGTCCGTCGTCCGTCGTGCGTGTGTGCGTGTGTGCGTGTGTGCGTGCGTGTGTGCGTAAACTTTTTCTTTAAACAACATCTCCTCCTAAACCACTGATCGGATTTTGACCAAACTTCACAGGAATGATCCTTAGGTGGTCCCCTTTCAAAGTTGTTCAAATGGTTCCGGTCTGTTGCACATCCAGGTCACAGGAGCTAAAAATAGATTTTTTAAATGAAAACTTTAAAAATCTTCTTCTCTGAAACCGCAAGGCCCAGGTCTTCGATATTTGGTATGAAGCTTCATCTAGTGGACCTCTACCAAGATTGTTCAAATTATAGTCCCCCAGGTCTTTGATATTTGGTGTGAAGCTTCAACTAGTGGACCTCTACCAAGATTGTTCAAATTATAGCCCTGGGGCCAGAAATGCCCCCGCCCCGGGGGCCTTTGGTTTTACATATGCTTATATAGGGAAAATCTTTAAAAATCTTCTTCTCTTGAACCGCAAGACCCAGATCTTGGATATTTGGTGTGAAGCTTCATCTAGTGGACCTCTATCAAGATTGTTCAAATTATAGCTCTGGGGCCAAAAACGCCCCGCCCCGGGGGCCTTTGGTTTTACATAGGCTTATATAGGGAAAATCTTTAAAAATCTTCTACTCTGGAACCGCAAGGCCCAGTTCTTGGATATTTGGTATGAAGCTTCATCTAATGGACCTCTTTCAAGATTGTTCAAATTATAGCCCTGGGGCCAAAAATGCCCCCGCCCCGGGGGCCTATGGTTTTACATAGGCTTATATAGGGAAAATCTATAAAAATCTTCTTCTCTGAAACCGCAAGGCCCAGGTCTTTGATATTTTGTGTGAAGCTTCACCTAGTGGATCTCTACCAAGATTGTTCAAATTATAGCCCTGGGGCCAAAAATGCCACCGCCCCAGGGCCCTTTGGTTTTACTTGGGCTTATATAGGGAAAATCTGTATAATCTTCTTGTCTGAAACCGCAAGGCCCAGGTCTTTGATATTTGATATGAAGCTTCATCTAGTGGACCCCTACCAAGATTGTTCAAATTATTGTGCTTGGGCCAAAAATGCCCCCGCCCCGGGGCCCTTTGGTTTTACATGGGCTTATATAGGGAAAATCTTTAAAAATCTTCTTCTCTGAAACTGCAAGGCCCAGGTCTTTGCTATTTGGTATGAAGCTTCATCTAGTGGACCCCTACCAAGATTGTTCAAATTATAGTGCTGGGGCCAAAAATGCCCCGCCCCGGGGCCCTTTGGTTTTACATAGGCTTATGTAGGGAAAATCTTTAAACATCTTCTTCTCTGAAACTGCAAGGCCAAGGTCTTTGATATTTGGTATGAAGCTTCATCTGGTGGACCTCTACCAAGATTGTTCAAATTATAGCCCTGGGACCAAAATGCCCCCCCCCCCCCCCCCCCCCCACCCCCTTCCGGGGCCCTTTGGTTTTACATAGACTTATAAAGGGAAAATCTTGAAAAATCTTCTTCTCTGAAACCACAAGGCCTAGGTCTTTGATATTTGGTATGGAGCTTCAGCTAGTGGACCTTTACCAAGATTGTTCAAATTATAGCCCTGAGGCCAAAAATGCCCCCGCCTCGGGGCCCTTTGGTTTGACATAGACTTATATAGGGAAAATCTTTATAAATTTTCTTCTGTGAAACCACAAGGCCTAGGTCTTCGATATTTGGTGTGAAATTTCATCTAGTGGACCTCTATCAAGATTGTTCAAATTATAGCCCTTGGGCCCAAAATGCCCCGCCCCAAGACCCTTTGGTTTCACATAGACTTATATAGGAAAATCTTTAAAAATCTTCTTCTCTGAAACTGCAAGACCCATGTCTTTGATATTTGGTATGGAGCTTCATCTAGTGGACAATCAAGCCTTTATTGATATTTGGTATAAAGCTTCACCTTTTTGAACCCCCCTCAACATTATACACATTATAACCTTGGGGTCAATAATGGCCCTCCCCAGGGCCCACTTGTTACTCTATGGATCAGGTGAGCGATCCAGGGCCATCATGGCCCTCTTGTTCGGGTTTTGTCAATAACTTGCCTATTTTTAAATAGAATTTGAAGTTACTTGGCAAACAAGTTAACTATCATGGGACTATGTGTTGCATGCATGATTCAGTTTGGTACCTAAAATGTCAAGGTCATACATAGAGGTCAAAGGTAAAAAAGGGGCCTTTTTTCGTGTTTGGTCAATAACTTTCTTATTTTTAGATGGATTTTGAAATTGCTAGGCAGAAATGTTAACCACCATGAGATGATGTGTTGCACGCATGACCCAGTTTAATACCTGAAAGGTCAAGGTCATAGATAGAGGTTAAAGGTAAAAAAGGGCCTTTTTTTGTGTTCTGTCAATAACTTTCTTATTATGCCCCCAACTTTGAAAAAGTTTGAGGGGCATATTGGTTCTGGTTCGTTCGTCCGTCCGTTACGCTTTTGATGCATAGCATAACTAAAGAACCGTGTATGCTAGGGTTTTGAAATTTCATATATGGATTCCTCATGGAAAATTAGCTGACGCGTATTTTTTTTTCTCATCCCGATTATGCCCCCTTCAAGAGTTATTGCCCTTTGATTTTTTTTTTTAATAAAATCTTGTCAGCAAGATATCTCAAAAACTATTGGAGCTAGAGCCTTGAAAGTTGGTGATTATATTGATGGTGATGAGTAGATGAACTGATTAACTTTTGACTAAATTCCAAAAAATACTTTGTGAGTTATGGCCCTTTGTCATTTTGGTAATTTGTGCCCATTGTAATGTATGCTAAAAGTGATGCATAGCATAACTTTAGAACATGTATGCTAGGGTTTTGAAATTTCATATATGGATTCCTCATGGAAAATTAGCTGATGCATATTTTTTTTCTCGTCCGGAATATGCCCCTTTCAAGAGTTATTGCCCTTTGAATTTTTTTTAATAAAATCTTGTCAGCAAGATATCTCAAAAACTATTGGAGCTAGAGCCTTGAAAGTTGGTGAATAGATTGTTGGTGATGAGTAGATGAACTGATTAACTTATGACAAAATTCCGAAAAATACTTTGTGAGTTATGGCCCTTTGTCATTTTGGTAATTTGTGCCCATTGTAATGTATGCTAAAAGTGATGCATAGCATAACTTTAGAACGGTGTATGCTATAATTTTGAAATTTCATATATGCATTTCTGATGGAAAATAAGCTGACGTATATTTTTTTTCTCGTCAGGATTATGCCCCTTTCAAGAGTTATTGCCCTTTGAATTTTTTTTAATAAAATCTTGTCAGCAAGATATCTCAAAAACTATTGGAGCTAGAGGCTTGAAAGTTGGTGAATATATTGGTGGTGATGAGTAGATGAACTGATTATCTTTTGACAAAATTCCAAAAAATACTTTGTGAGTTATGGCCCTTTGTCATTTTGGTAATTTGTGCCCATTGTAATGTATGCTAAAAGTGATGCATAGCATAACTTTAGAACCGTGTATGCTAGGGTTTTGAAATTTCATATATGGGTTCCTCATGAAAAATTAGCTGACGCGTATTTTTTTTCTTGTCCGGATTATGCCCCTTTCAAGAGTTATTGCCCTTTGAAATTTTTTTAATAAAATCTTGTCAGCAAAATATCTCAAAAACACTATTGGAGCTAAGGCCTTGAAAGTTGTTGAGTATATTGTTGTTTTTTTTTTTTTTTTTTTTTTTTTTTTTTTTTTTGGTTTGGGTTTTACGGCCCTTTCAAGATTATTTCACTCATATCGAGCCGATCGTTAATCAGAGGTGGGCGAAAACCGGAGTACCCGGAGAAAAACCACCTGACCTTCCGTTGCAGAACTTGGCGTCTCACACGTGGCTGTATATTGTTGGTGATGAGTAGATGAACTGATTAACTTATGACAAAATTCCGAAAAATACTCTGCGAGTTATAGCCCTTTGTCATTTTGGTAATTTGTGCCCATTGTAATGAATCCTAAAAGTGATGCATAGCATAACTTTAGAACTGTGTATGCTATGGTTTTGAAATTTCATATATGCATTCCTAATGGAAAATAAGCTGACAAGTATTTTTTTCTCATCCGGATTATGCCCCTTTCAAGAGTTATTGCCCTTTGAATTTTTTTTTAATAAAATCTTGTCAGCAAGATATCTCAAAAACTGTTGGAGCTAGAGGCTTGAAAGTTGGACCATGAGTCATGTGCAAGACCAAGGTCCATACCTCCAATGTCAAGGTCATACCTAGAGGTCAAAGGTAAAAAAAGGACAGTCAATAACTTCCTTATTCTTTGATGGATTATGAAATTACTTGGCAGAAATGTTAACCATCATGAGACGATGTGTTGTACTGCAAAGGTCAAGGCCATACTTAGAGGTCAAAGGTAAAAAAGTGCTTTTTTTGTTTACGGCCAATAACTTTTTTATTTTTCTATGAACATTTTTAAAGTTACTATGCAGAAATGTTCATCTTCATTAGATGATGTGTTGCACACAAGACCCAGCTCAATACCTCCAATGTCAAGGTTATACTTAGCAGTCAAAAACGGGGGAGACATCTGTGTTTTTGTAGAAAAACAAATTCTAGTTCCAAAAGTATTTGGCCTACCTTCATGAAACTTCATACACATACCCACCACAAAAGCTACATTCCCTACAAGTTTTATAACTCCATCTTGCAATTTGATTGAATTATCTCCCTTTTTCTCTCCGTTTTTTTTTTTAAATTGTTTTTGTCTCTTATTTCAATACTATTCACAACAGAGCCTTCCAACTTCACATGAATGTTCCTTGGGACAAGACCTTTTCAGTCATACCACGCTTTTTGACCTGTGACCTTGACCTTTGAACTTTGACCTATTTTTCGAAAAATTAACCAAAAAACTTAACCTTGACCATATTTCCAAAAGTATTTGGCCTACCTTCATGAAACTTCATACACATACTCACCATCACAAGAGCTACATTCCTTACAAGTTTTATAACTCCATCTTGCAATTTGATTTGACTTAGAACTTTTGTTTTCTAAAAGAAACTGCAGACGAGCGTTGGCACCCGCTTGCGGTGCTCTTGTTTCCCTTCCGCTGATTCAAGATGGGCAGTAATCATTTTCTGGCGAAAGAAAGTTCACTGTACTGGTTAACCGCCAAGGCAAAGGGGTGGGAGTCGGACCGTCCATGCTTTTAAACCCTATTGGTTTCATTGGGCGACAGGGCTTGAGACGTCATTTCATCTCAATGTCGGGTAAAAGTCCCACAAAATTGGAAGCACCATCTCCAAAATGACTTATACAGTGTTGACGGGGACGTTAAACCTCAAATCGAACAAAAAAAAACGTATAAGCCTGCCCAGGAAAAGTGTGGATAAGTAAACTGATAGGCTCTAAAGTGATCTAAATAGTGTTGACTGGGCAGTTAAACTCCAATACAAACAAACAAAGAAATAACACATCCAATCTTAGCTATTCCGCTTGTTTATATTTCTTTTAACAGGTTTCTTAGTACATGTTGCAATATTGTATAAAAGTATTGAATTTTTTATATTAAGGGTAAAGGGAACACCCAGCAGATTTTTCAAAGGGAAACAACTTTCAGGACTTACTGTTCACTTTTCTTTTGGCTCAGTCCCACCGAAAAAGGGGTCTACTCTTAGGAGCAAATTCTTTCCTTTAAGAGTTGACCCCTATTGACATGGGAGACAAAATCCCTTTTGCAGGAGTTGCCTCCCCTGAAGGTGTACCCATTCCCCTTAATTATAATTATTTGACATTGGAAGGTCTATTAAAGGAGGATTTGAACTTTACTTAGGACTTATTCTTGTCAGATCCAGAAGACTTGTTAGCATCATTGTTATCTATTCAAGTTCTGCTTTGGTTGGTCAGGGGCCAGCTGTTCAAAACTAAAGATGCTGTTAGTTAACCCATTGCATGCGGGAAACCCCTAAAGGGGTACCTTGGCAAAGAGTGCAGGCCCAGAACAGATGCCGCAAAATGCAGCGTCTGATCAGGGCCTGCACTATTTGCTAACAGAATTTTCACTTAACTCTTATCTTGCTGAATATTCATCTAAGCCACACCCATTTCTGTCTATCAACCAATAAAATTACTTGATGTGATTTATTGCTAAAAATTCATAAACTAAATGCCAAACAGTGTAGATCCTGATAAGATGGCTTCAGAAGCCATCTGCTTCTGATCTGGATCTACACGGTGCGTAAAATATATCTATATAAACGTGCGGATATGGATGGTCTGCGAGACCATATGGCGCGATTTAGAGATTCGTTCCTTTCCTCTGACCTTTCGCACATGTCAGTTAACGACATGTGGGTCAATTTTAAGACCGAATTAATTGCGGCTATGGAAAGGTTTATTCCAACGAAAATGACCAAAACAAAGCATAGTGCGCCTTGGATCGACAACACGATCAAGCATCTAATTAGAAGACGCAATCGAATGTACTTTCGTGCTCGTAAGTCTAGTAGCCCTGACGTTAAGAGCCATTACAAAAGGTTCAGAGCACATGTACAAAAGGTAATAAGAGATGCATATTGGAAGCATGTTTCCAGCATCTTTACCTTTGAGGATGATAATACAGATCCCGACAGTCCCCAGAAGAATGGTAAAGTAAAAAAGTTTTGGTCATTTGTAAAGTCCCTGAAAAAGGAAGCCTTTGGGATCACTTCGTTAAGAGATAACGGTATTCTCAAAACAGATTCGCGCGATAAGGCCAACATATGTAACAAACAGTTTCAATCTGCATTTACGCGTGAAACTGATGGTGAGCTACCAACTAAAGGTAATAGTCAGTTCCCCTCAATGGGGGACATAACAGTTGACCCAAACGGGGTCGCCAAACTGTTAGGTAAGCTCAAAATACATAAGGCATCTGGGCCGGATGACCTGAATGCCAGGGTGCTTAAAGAATGTGGTGCTGAAATTTCACCTGTGCTGGCCTTTATCTTCAATGAATCACTCGCCCAGGGCACTGTACCAGATGACTGGCGACAAGCTAATGTTACCCCGGTCTATAAAAAAGGAGAAAAATACGATGCAGCAAATTATAGACCAGTGTCGCTAACATGCATCTGTTGCAAAACCCTGGAGCATATAATAGTTAGTAACATCAACAAGCACCTAGCCTTAGAGAGCATTCTTGCTGACTGTCAACATGGTTTCCGAAGTCAAAGGTCTTGCGAAACTCAATTAGTTCAGTTTTACCATGACATTGTGAGCAATCTGGATGGGGCCACAAACCGTGGCCACAAACAGACTGACTTGATTATCATGGACTTCGCTAAGGCCTTTGACAAGGTACCTCACAGGAGGCTATTGTATAAATTGGATTACTATGGGATAAGAGGATCCACACACAGGTGGATTAGCTCATGGCTCTCAGGGCGCTCACAACAAGTTGTACTTGATGGCCAAGCGTCTGATCCAGTCCCTGTTTTATCTGGTGTCCCCCAAGGTTCGGTCCTTGGACCGGTCCTTTTCTTGGTATTCATTAATGATCTCCCTGATAACATCAGGTCATCTGTCCGTTTGTTTGCTGATGATTGTGTCCTTTATAGGAATATATATTCTTCTTCTGACTGTCTTATTCTACAAGATGACCTGAATCAACTAGCACAGTGGGAGGCCGATTGGCAGATGAAGTTCAATGTGGCCAAATGTCATTCAATGAGGGTGTCGCGACACCCTCCTGACAAACAAATTAAGTTTGACTATAAACTACACCAGCAAATCTTGGAGCAGGTTCAATCCGCCAAATATCTTGGTATCACCATCACTGATGATCTTGATTGGGGTCAACACGTTTCAGAAATTACATCAAAAGCAACTAGGACTTTAGGATTTCTTAGACGAAACTTGGCTTTTGCACCTAGGCAGACAAAGGATGTTGCATATAAAACATTGGTTCGCCCTCAGCTAGAATATGCATCACCCATTTGGCATCCCTATGTTAAAACTCAGATTCAGCAGGTGGAGAAGGTGCAGAGGACAGCTGCTCGATGGACCTGCCGACGATGGCGCAATAGAAGCAGCGTCGGTGACATGCTTAACGAGCTAGAATGGCCGTCCCTAGAGGCCCGTCGTGAGCAGTCCTCTTTAACCTTCTTCTATAAGATACATTCAGGTACAGTGGCCGTTAATAAAGATAAATACTTGACCCCTGTGACAGTTTCAACTCGAACAAGGGCATCAAAAGTAAACAACTCACAGTATCACAGGTACCAGTCCTACAGTGATGCCCTGAAAAATTCCTTCTTCCCTAGGACTATTCCCCAGTGGAATAGTCTTCCCTCTTCTGTGGTGAATGCTAAGACTGCAGAGGAGTTCAAAGCCCATACAGTGTAAGATTGAGACTCAGAGGTATGCGTTTTAGTATACCTCTGTTATTCAGATTGTAAATAGTTTTAA
The DNA here is from genome assembly GCA_963580285.1 of Lucinisca nassula. Lineage (NCBI taxonomy): Eukaryota > Metazoa > Mollusca > Bivalvia > Lucinida > Lucinidae > Lucinisca > Lucinisca nassula. The sequence continues at coordinate 7,533,362 of OY757019.1, read as the reverse complement.
GGACTCATCCAGTGACTTCTCTTTTTTTTTTTTTTTTTTTTTTTTTTTCAGCTAAATTCTAAATTTAGCTACGCACCCAACTGAGGTAATGGCCAAATATGACCGACTCAGTATAAGAAGATAGATAGACACTGTTTGCAATGATAGGGGTTGTCGTGAACAGCAAGATAAGGGTTAAAAAAACAGAATAAAAACAAAAAAATCTGACCTGACACCCCTTAAATGACAAATGGACTTGTCAAAGTTGGATAAGTCCACTTCTATTGCTATATGTTGGACAGTCTAACATGTAGTACAGCAATAGAAGTGTCTTCTAGTATACAGTGGGTTAACGTACCATTAACTTAAAAGCTTGATCAAGGATATGGAAAATATGCTTTTATTTTTGCTGAAAAAATGCGAGTAGCTTCTGCAAATGCAAAAGCTTCTCACATTTTTTCAGCAAAAATTCCAGAATATTAGATATTGTACTTGTAAGTACTGTTCAGAATTTGACATAATGAACTCGTTAAGCTAACGATGATTTGAACAACTGGGCCTATCCTTTTTCTCATTTTGCAGAGTGAAAGATGCTAGAAAGTCCGTAGTATCCAAGCAAATACAAACACAAACAAAACAAGTGAAACCCTTCCTAGTTATAACTGTTAAGAGTGGGGTTATGAAATAACTGGTCATTCCCAGATGTCACTGATTAGATGAGTAACATTTTACACAAAATCCTGCCTATTGAGGCATTTAAAATTCTATCAGTATTTTGTTGACGAGTATTTTTTCTCCAAGTACATGTAATAGATATTCTTCTCGTTAGCTGGAACTGTGATATAAATCAGAAATTAAATCAAATGTTAAATAAATTTTCAGTTATGTATTTTTTCCAGGGTGACTCACGATTGCCGAAACCCCCTAAACCCCCGGACAAGCCACTGATGCCCTACATGAGATACAGCAGAAAGGTAAGAAATGTTCTTAACCGTTATCTGACTGAATAAATTAAATTAGCCCTGCCCATTTCTGTTATTAACCAATCAAATTACTTGATATTATGAACTTGTTGAAATTCACAAATTGCATGACAAACAGTATCAATCCTGATCAGATGGCTTCTGAAGAAGCCATTGATCTAGATCTACACTATTTGCAAAGTAACAGAACAAGGGTTAAGTGAACAGGGAAAGCAACTCTATAAAACATTCTTGTCTTCCTTGTCTGTAACAAATACGGGTCTCATTACACCCGTGCGACATAGTGCATTTTCTGACATCTCCAAAATGGCTACTTTTCTGATGAAAATCTGTGATTGCTGCAAACATAGGTTTTGGGTGCTCGTTAGAACCGCCTCATTGAGGCGGTTCTAACGAGTACCCACAACCTGTACGAGTACCCACAACCTGTGTCTTGGAGCAAAATTAAGAAAAATAATGTATAACCCCATAAAACCCCGTTTCGCTATATAAAGTGGGGTTTATGGGGGTGTTCATTACACAGACATGTTCAAGTGATGTATTCCAGTAATTTCTTTCCCTCAAGTGTAGTAAATTCTTTTTTTTCATGAGTAGACCATTTTTGTAAGGCTTGAGCTACAAGAAATCTAAATTGCAGTCCAGAAGGACTGAAGGATATGTGTTCAGTACCTGCCAAGATGGCTAATTCTTTGTGAAGATTGATCGTGAAATGTTTCTCTACCATTATCCTCTTCTACCCCTTCAAGAAGGGCAGATGTTAGATTTTTGAAGGAAGAATGTGTCTGTACTGGTAACCCTTTTTGTACCAAATGGAATCTTCCTCCTTATAGTAGCATGAGTCCATTTCAAAATATAGAGGTGTCAGGTTGTGTTTTCTTCAAAATTTATTAGGAAAATGGCTGAACTTTTTGCAAACAGTGTAGGCCAAATACCCGTTTTAGGGTTTCCGGTACTGAAAGGGTTAATCACTTAGGTATAAGTCTGTCCAGGAAAAGTGTGGCTAGGTGAACTGGTGATATCACCAGAAGTGTTGAATGGCCTGACGGGTAAGAGTGCCTACTTGTAATCATTAGGTCTCTCACCGCTGTGGTTGGCTCTTGCTCGGCCCGCATGTGGGACGCCAAGTTCTGCAACAGAAGGTCAGGTAGTTTTTTCCTGTTTACTCTGTTTTTTGCCCACCTCTGATTAACAATCGGCTCGAAATACGTGAAATAATCTTGAAAGTGCTGTAAAACCAACCCTTCCCCCCAAAAAAGTTCAAACATGAAAGTCTTCTGTAGGTGTGGGACACAGTGAAGAACAGTAATCCTGAACTGAAACTATGGGAGATAGGAAGAATCATCGGTCAGATGTGGAGAGACCTCGCTGATATTGACAAACAGGAATATATGGATGATTATGAATCCGAGAAGGTCAGTAAAATTTCAACACATTTTATCCCTGAACCGTGGCAAGGTCATATGCACATTCGACTGGAGATCAGGTTGCGGAGGTCCTCGACATTCTTTTTGGACATTAATTATGAAATATTATTTACGCTCATTCTTTCCCTTCTGATACAAGAAGGACTTTTGTCAGTTTCAGAGAAAAATTGTGCACTAATAAAGTGTGGTTAGGTAAATTGTCTGGCTCGACATGGCATTAAGACTGTTGACTGGGCCATTTAAACAAATCAAAATTGAACGTTCTCATATGTGCATGCACAACTCGGCCCCCGCTCATAGGGGGCATGAAGAAATATATGGGCTGCATGATGCTTCCACGCAGAGATGAATCTGGCCCACACACTAGTACTGGTAAACGGCTTAGAGGATCTAAGCCTGTCCAGGAACTGCGGTGCGAGGCAGACCGTCCACGCTAATACACCCTATTGGTTACATTGGGCGACAGGGCTTGAGATATCATTTCATCTTAATGTCGGGTAAAAGTCCCACAAAATTGGAAGCAACGTCTCCAAAATGACTTTACAGTGTTGACGGGGACGCTAAACCTCAAATCAAACAAACAAACAGCCAACTACCATAAAAATAATAAAAAATTTGGACACCTTGAGGACTTGCTGTAATACTGCTAAATTTAAAAAAAATATGTTTCAAGATCCAGCAAAGAGTCCAAAAAGTGCCAACGGAATTGCAAACCTGTTCTGGATCTGTACTGTTTGCTTAGGCTTGTCTGTCCCAATTATGATTATTATGGTATGCATATTAGACTCGTGATCAGGTCACACATTCCATCCCTATTAGGTCCTAAAACATTCTTGTTGGATGTTGATTGTGAAATATTATCTATGTTCATTCTTTGCCTTCTGATTAAAGGAGGGAATTTGTCAGGTTGTGCTGGCAAAAAGATTGTGCAATAGTAAAGTGTGGTTTGGTAATCTGACTGGCTGAACATGGCTGGGCCTTTAAACTACAGGTCAAAATTTTTCCCCCCGATTTTCAGCAATTTGTTTTGCATGATTTCAATTTATACCATGGATTCAGAAGTATTGTGGAAAACAGTATATATCCTGATCAGCTGGCTTCTGGGAAGCCGTCTGATCTGGATCTGTAATGTTTTCAATAAAAGGATATATCTGGGTTAAGCATGGTGAGGGTTTAACCCATAAAACGCCAGTCACGGCTATTGTAGTCTAGTTTGTTGTCTGGGGGTTACTTTAAAAGTCATTTTTGCAAACAGTGTGGCCCGAGATCAGATTGCTACTCTAGGAGCAGTCTCCACTGGGTTCACATTGTTTGCCTCTATAAAAAAAAATATTTCTGAAAAGTTTGCAAGAAGATTCAGCAGACGACATAAGCAGACGACATTTTCAGATGTAGTTTTTGTCGACATCATAAGGGTTAAACTCCAAAATGGACATAATCAAGGAATCCTATCATGAAAGCAACAACTCTACATGTTTTTAACTTTAAATAAATCTTGCGTGACATTACAGATTCAATATGCTGAGGCAATGAAACAATACCACAATTCGCCGGCGTACCAGGCGTGGATTGCTGCTAAAGGTAAACGTAAGTACATGTTGCATGATTCTTCAACTGATGCCAATCCTGGGTCAGCAAGCATGCAACAGCTGTCTGTCAAAACCTATAATATTCACCGTCGTTATACTTATCTGGCTCTTGTGGAGATTTTCTTTCGCCTTCCACTTGGCCAGCTGTCTGTTTCACCGTTGTTATACTTATTAGCATCTGGCTCTTGTGGAGATTTTCTTTCGCCTTCCACTTGGCCAGCTGTCTGTTTCACCGTTGTTATACTTATCTGGCTCTTGTGGAGATTTTCTTTCGCTTCCACTTGGCCAGCTGTCTGTTTCACCATTGTTATACTTTTCAGTATCTGGCTCTTGTGGAAATTTTCTTTCGCCTTCCGATTGGCCAGCTGTCTGTTTCACCGTTGTTATACTTAGCTGGCTCTTGTGGAGATTTTCTTTCGCTTCCACTTGGCCAGCTGTCTGTTAAAACCTATAATATTCACTGTAGTTCCACTTAACTGGCTATAGTGGAGATTTTCTTTGGCCTTCCACTTGGCCGGCTGTCTGTCAAAACCTATAATATTCACTGTTGTTCCACTTAACTGGGTATAGTGGAGATTTTCTTCCGCCTTCCACTTGGCCAGCTGTCTGTCAAAACCTATAATATTCACTGTTGTTCCATTTAAATGGCTATAGCAGAGATTTTCTTCCGCAATCCACTTGGCCAGCTGTCTGTCAAAACCTATAATATTCACTGTTGTTCCGCTTAACTGGGTATAGTGGAGATTTTCTTTCGCCTTCTCTTTGGCCAGCTGTCTGTCAAAACCTATAAAATTCACTGTTGTTCCACTTAACTGGCTATGGCAGAGATTTTCCTCCGCCTTCCACTTGGCCAGCTGTCGGTCAAAATCTATAATATTCACTATTGTTCCACTTAACTGGGTATAGTGGAGATTTTCTCCCGCCTTCCACTTGGCCAGCTGTTGGTCAAAACCTGCAATATTCACTTTTGTTACACTTAACTGGCTATAGCAGAGATTTTCTTCCACCTTCCACTTGGCCAGCTGTCTGTCAAAATCTATAATATTCACTGTTGTTCCACTTAGGCTATAGTGGAGATTTTCTTCCGCCTTCCACTTGGCCAGCTGTCTGTCAAAACCTGTAATATTCACTGTTGTTCCACTTAACTGGCTATAGTGGAAATTTTCTTCCACCTTCCACTTGGCCAGCTGTCTGATAAAATCTATAATATTCACTGTTGTTCCAATTAACTGGCTATAGTGGAGATTTTCTTCCACCTTCCACTTGGCAGAATCATCCTGTGTCTGATTAAATGGCTTCCAAGTCTGATTAATTGGCTTCCAAGTATAAGAATACAGGAAAATTCTGCTATTAAGACTACAAAAAAATTGAGCACATTTTAAAGTGTATTTGAATGTGTGTTACAATATCAGGGCTGTATAAATATTTGGAAGTCATTGTCCTTCCCTTTCCTGTCCTTTCTTCTATACAACTGTCCCTGTTATTTAACCCATTGTAGGCGGGCAACCCCTAAAAGGGTACCTTGGCAAACAGTGCATGTCTAGATCAGACGCCACATAAAGCAGCATCTGATCAGGGCCTGCACAATTTGCTATTAGAATTTTCCGTCAAAAATTGAATAAAAACAAAAAAATAGGTCTACCACCCCTTATATGACAAATGGACTTGTCCAACATATAGTAGTGGAAGAGTCCACTAGCATACAATGGGTTAAGTCACAAATATTAGCTGTAGGAACCTAACTACTCACTGATTAGCCTAGCAACAACTAACAAATATGCTTACATGAAGTTGCACCAGAAATATTGATAGTCGAAGAATATACATGTTGCTTGTTCTAACCTCACTGTAATTCATACAGCATGGCTTCTGATAAGAACGAGTATTTTGGTAAAGTTAAATTTTATAGCCCCAGATAAGAGTGGGCACCAACAACTAAGACATTAGGGAGATGAGATTCGGTTTTAAAGACTGGTCAAAATGTCTGGATAAGCCGGGAATGGATCCTATGACTCCTGCTTTTTGAGACAAGTAGCTTTCTGCTTAACCACTGCACCACATAGGCTTGTCACAAGGCAGTGTCTACACTATGTGCAAATATTGGTTTTGGTCAGTGTGATTGAAAAGTTAAAATTTATCGCAGAATAAAATGAGCCCTGCTAAGCGAATTTGTGTCTTCGAGCATTCCGTCATGACAAATTTTAACTGCGCATGCCCAGCCATTCAGAGGGGCCAGGGATATGGCTTTCTGTCTAAAGGTTCCTCTTGATTCACTGCTTGTATGAGCGAGCAGCGAAGGTTCTGGCGAGACTGCGCGGATGCGCAGGTTCGCCTGAACCTTGGCTGCTCGCATAGGCGATAAGTACCAAAATCGCTTGACGGGGCCCAAATTAAAGTTACAAGGACGTGGAAGCAACTCTTCAAAATTGATCTACTTTCCTTGCCAACAGTCAGGGTTGATAAAAAAAATAAAAAAAATCACAGCAGTTTTCCAAGCATTTTCCTTAAAATGCACTTGTCCTTCATGGGATTTGTATAGTATATTTCCACAAAATATCAACTTGTCTCACAAGGAAATTAGTACCGGCCCCGATAGCTCAGTTGGTAGAGTGTCCGCTCCGGGGAACGGGAGGTCTCGGGTTCGATCCCGGGACGCGACATACCAAAATTCGTTAAAAATGGTACTAGCTGCTCCTCGCTTGGCACTCAGATTTACGGGGTAGAGCTAGGACTGGTCGATCCAGTGTCAGGATAATGTGACTGGGTGTGGTATCATGTAATGTGTCTGGGACATGATACTTCAGTGAGGCAGCACTATAAACGTGAGCATTGAGCTCCCTGTCGCAACCAGACACCGTCGTGATATGACTGGAAAATTGTTGAAAGCGACGTTAAACCCGAATTCACACACACACACACACACACACACAAGGAAATTCACTTGTCCTGGCCTAAGGACTATGAGATTTAATCATCCCTGCTTTGAACAGGAGTCTACTCTGAAAAGGTAAGAATTTGCTCCTTAGGAGCAAATTCTTACCTTTTTAGAGTAGACGGCATGGGGACAGTTGTTCAAAACTAATGCTGGTGTTAGTTAACATATCATTAAAACTTTGATCATTTAATATGGCAAATATGCCAATATTTTTGCTGAAAAAAATGTGAGTAGCTTTTACAAATGCAAAAACTGCTCACATTTTTTCAGCAAAAATACCAAAATTTTAGATATTGTACTTGCTAGAACAGTTAACAATATGACCAGTAACGAGCTCGTTACGCTAACAATGTTTTGCACAAATGGCCCATGGTGTTAAAGAAAGCAAACTGGAAGTGGTCTCCCTTGTAAAAATGGCATAGAAATCTCATTTAACTCTCAAGGTTTGCAACACATTATTTTGTGGAGATTCATCATTAATTAAATAATTTCTCTGGTCATTCTGTCCCTTTTGCTGTTTCAAGAAGGGCTGTTGTCAGGTCAGTTTTCGGTGAAAGGATGCCCTGTACTGGTTAATCACTTGGGTATAAGCCTGCCCAGGAAAAGGTGGTTAGGTAAATTGTCTGGCCAGATGTGACCTTAAACTCTTAACCAACCAAATCCATGTATCTCCATATTATTCAGATGTGACCTTAAACTCTTACCCAACCAAATACATGTATCTCCATATTATTCGGCCCCCACCCATCAGGGTGTGAAAAAATAGGTTGGGCTGCACAACGCTTCCATGCAGCGCTGAAACAAACTGCATATAAGCACTGGTAAACCACTTAGAGGTTCTAAACATGCCCAGGAAAAGTGATGCAAGTTGGACCGTCCATGCATATCAACTCTATTGGTTTAATTGGGTGGCAGGGCTTGAGATGTCATTTTATCTCAATGTCGGGTAAAAGTCCCAAAAAAAATTGAAGCAACGTCTCCAAAATGACCTATACAGTGTTGACGGGGATGTAAAGTAGAAGTAAAGCAAAGATCAGGAATCGATACAATTAACTTACTCCACCCATCAAAGACACCAAAGGGAAAGAAACACAAACAGTAAGCGACCAGACCATAATGGAAGGCCATAAGGACAGTTACTTTCCCACAAAATGGCCATATGGCCATCCAAAATAAAAAGACACAAGTGATACACACAGTAAGTAACAAACAACAACATAAATAAACCGCCACAGAAGAACCGCCTTGGAACGGTCAGTGGAAAGATTTCCACTGGGGGGCTTAAATCGATTTTACGTGGCCACAATCCTCGCCCTTACTTCCGTCGCGATTTAGACAAATAATTTGTTCAGTCCGCATTAAACCTCAAATCAAACAAAACAAACTGGCCTGTTATGACCTTAACAGTATTTACTAGGCCATTAAACTTCCAGCTGTTGCCTATATCCTTACTCATGTTGTTTCAGTGGCAGCTGAGCAGGCTCTAGAAGAGGAAGAAGAGAAACAGGCCCAGTCTCAGTCACATAGAAAACAGGTGGGTGGAGAGAGTAACATTGTTTCGCACACCAGACAAGGAAATCCGTGATTTTATCCTGGGATAGAAATTAATGTTCTGACCCTGGTGTTCCGACCCAGGCAACTAACATAAATTCGCTTCAATTCTATTTAACTGCCGGAACTATTTCCGCACTACTTTTATTTTGTAACCAATATACATGTGCGAGCTGTCAAAACTAACCGGAGGTGTTGTGCAAGAAAAAGAATCCAATATGGGGTTCTGTTGTTGATGGGCGTTTCCACCTCGGGTTGGAGACCCTAATCTACAACAGAACCCCATATCAGATTCTTATATTGTTACACCTAGGTGAACTGTTATTTATCAGGGACCAGTTGTTCAAAGCATTGTTAGCTTAACGACCTCGTTAGTGGTCAAATTGTCAACTGTTGGAGCAAGTACAATAACTAATAATATTCTAGTATTTTTGCTGAAAAAATGTGGGCAGCTTTTGCAAATGCAAAAGCTGCTCACATTTTTCCAGCAAAAATAACAAAATTTCACATATTGTACCTGCTAGAACAGTTAAGAATATGATCACTAATGAGCTTGTTAAGCTATTGATTCTTTGAACAACTGGACCCTGGACTTGGAAGAAATGTTCTATAGAAAGGTGACCCCTTGGAAGCAAACACACTCAGATATTTTCAAAATTCTGCAGAGGAATCAATGATACATAGGACTAGAAAATAAAACCCACTTCTATGTTAAAGGGCAGAAAGATCCCTTAATACCAGCTGTGATGAAGTTAAAGTTCTATAAAAAGGCAATCCCTTGGAAGCAAGGACTGCTTCACAGGACTGAAAACCGTGGCGTGTACAAGTTTTTACTGTGCCAGACTAGCTAGTTTTGGCAAATTAGGCCTCATCACTGACCCTCATATAATGTCTGTTTAAAATAAGGAAACACCAAGCTCTAATTTTTTTGCCCATCTCTGTTCATGATCAGCTGGAAATAAGTGAAATTGTCCTGAAAGAGCTGTTCAACCAAAGACCAAAATAAAAAAAATCTTAATATACTTTTGTTTTGTTTGATTCGAGGTTTAACGTTCCCGTCAACACCGTATAGGTCATTTTGGAGACGTTGCTTCCAATTTAGGGGACTTTTACCGGACATTGAGATGAAATGATATCTGAAGCCCTGCCGTCCAATGAAACCAATAGGGTTTATAAACATCTTTTAAGAGGATGGGAACTCCTTCAGGGGAGGCAACTCCTTTAAAACCATTTTTGTCTCCCCTGTCAATAGGGGTGAACTCTTAAAGGAAAGAATTTGCTCCTAAGGAGCAAATTCTTTCCTTTATGTGTAGACCCCTTTCCAGTGGGACAGGGCGTACAGAAAAGCGAACAGGAAGTCCCAAAAGTTGTCTCCCTGATTGCTGAAAAATGGCAGAAAAATCTGCCAGGTTAAAAGCAGGATTTGTCTTAATTTTATCTGTTCTTAATAAGGTTATTTCACTTTAATAGCCTGTGTTATAATTCCAGTCAAAGGTTGAGGAGAGAGGCTCTAGGATCAGTATACAGCCTGCTGAAGATGAAGAAGGTATACAATCTTTTTATTTTCATTCTCCCTTCTGCAGATTCAAGAAGGGGTGTTGTCAGTTTCTGATGAAAGAATGTGCACTGTACTCTTTAACTACATACGTCAATGAAGGGTCAGGTTAACTGACAGACTTAACATGACCGTGGTAAATTGTTTATAATAAAGCTTATTACATACTATATGCCATATTTTTAAATGAAACATCCATGCATCCATCCATGACCTGTGTAGTTATGACCAAGTCATTGAACTCCAAACCAACAGTATTCTGGATCAGCTTATCTGGGTATACGCTGTTTGTCAGTGTCCCAATTTTTGGGATGCTAGGCAGACATGGGTTAAGTGGTCTCTGGTCAGGGTTTATCAAAAATACATGTACTTTTCTATTCTATTATATATTTACTGTTTCTGTGAGTCTGGTGATCAGGTCACAGGTCCAGAAATATTCTTTCATGGAGATTAAGCAAGAATTCTTTACCTTAACTGAAGATGTCACAGTTTCTTTGGGAAAAAGTGCAAAGAGCTGGTTAACCACTTGTGTTTATAACCAGTCAACGAAAAGTGGTCAGGTAAACTCACCAGCTTAACATTACCTTTAAAGTGTTGACTGGGCTGTTAAGCTCCTAACTAAAAAACAACCATTCTGTTATTGTACAAGTCCAAGAAATTCAGATACCTTGAGCACTAGCTGCAGTTCTTTCAACCAATTTGTTATACCCCCGGCATACGAAGTATGCAATGGGGGTATATAGTTTTTGTCTTTTCCGTCTGTCTGTCTGTGTGTCCGTGAACAATTATTTTGTGTCAAAGATATCTCAGGAACTGCTTCACATAGAAACTTGAAATTTTGCACACATGATCAGTATGACTACTTGTATTGTGGGAAAGAAAATAAGGGCCAAGGGGTCAGGCCTTTAAGAGTTATTTCCCTTTGTAGTTCTTGTTTCAGCTGAGGCGATGGCCCTGGCCGGGGATATACGTGCCCCACTGGGCACTTTGTCTAGTTTCACAATCCAACAAGGAGTCCAAAAAGTGCAGACAGAATAGCAAGCAGTGGTGACCAGCAGTCTGATATTGATCTTCACTGTTCGCTTAGGTCTGTCTCCTCTATACTTATGATCATAACGGTATTTATTTACTGTCTCTTTGTTACAGATCAGGATGATGGGTTCTCGGTGAAACATGTTGCCCATGCCCGTTACCTCAGAAATCACAGATTAATTAATGAGATCTTTAGTGATACAGTAGTACCTGATATCAGGACTGTTGTTACTGTGGGAAGAATGGGGGTGCTAAAGAAACAAGTCCAGTCATTAACAATGCATCAGGTAAGTGCTGCCAAGCTGTTTTTAGCTCACCTGTCACGTAGTGACGAGATGAGCTTTTGGGATCACTTTTTGTCCGTTGTGCATGCGTGCGTGCGTGTGTGTTTGGGTGCGTGTGTAAACTTTTTTTTCAAACAACATCTCCTAAACCACTGATCGGATTTTGACCAAACTTTACAGGAATGATCCTTAGGTGGTCCCCTTTCAAAGTTGTTCAAATGGTCCCAGTCTGTTGCAGATCTAGGTCACAGGAGCTAGAAATAGATTTTTAGCTCACCTGTCACGAAGTGACAAGGTGAGCTTTTGTGATCACTTTTTGTCCGTCGTCCGTCGTGCGTGCGTGTGTGCGTGCGTGTGTGCGTAAACTTTTTCTTTAAACAACACCTCCTCCTAAACCACTGATAGGATTTTGACCAAACTTCACAGGAATGATCCTTAGGTGGTCCCCTTTCAAAGTTGTTCAAATGGTTCCGGTCTGTTGCACATATAGGTCACAGGAGCCAAAAATAGACTTTTTTCACCGAAAACTTAAAAAATCTTCTTCTCTGAAACTGCAAGGCAAAGGTCTTTGATATTTGGTATGAAGCTTTATCTAGTGGACCCCTACCAAGATTGTTCAAATTATAGTGCTGGGGCCAAAAATGCCCCCGCCCCGTGGCCCTTTGGTTTTACATGGGCTTATATAAGGAAAATCTTTAAAAATCTTCTTCTCTGAAACCGCAAGGCCCAGGTCTTTGATATTTGGTATGAAGCTTTATCTAGTGGACCCCTACCAAGATTGTTCAAATTATAGTGCTGGGGCCAAAAATGCCCCCACCCCGGGGCCCTTTGGTTTTACATGGGCTTATATAGGTAAATCTTTAAAAACCTTCTTCTCTAAAACTGCTAGGCCCAGGTCTTTGATATTTGGTGTGAAGCTTCATCTAGTGGACCTCTACCAAGATTGCTCAAATATTAGTGCTGGGGCAAAAAATGCCCCCGCCCCGGGGCCCTTTGGTTTTACATGGGCTTATATAAGGAACATCTTTAAAAATCTTCTTCTCTGAAACCGCAAGGCCCAGGTCTTTGATATTTGGTATGAAGCTTTATCTAGTGGACCCCTACCAAGATTGTTCAAATTATAGGTCTGGGGCCAAAAATGCCCCCATCCCAAGGCCCTTTGGTTTTACATGGGCTTATATAGGGAAAATCTTTAAAAATCTTCTTTTCTGAAATCGCAAGGCCCAGGTCTTTGCTATTTGGTATGAAGCTTCATCTAGTGGACCCCTACCAAGATTGTTCAAATTATAGTGCTTGGGCCAAAAATGCCCCTGCCCCGGGGCCCTTTGGTTTTACATAGACTTATATAGGGAAAATCTTGAAAATTTCTTCTTCTCTGAAACCACAAGGCCTAGGTCTTTGATATTAGGTATGAAGCTTCAGCTAGTGGACCTCTACCAAGATTGTTCAAATTATTGCCCTGAGACCAAAAATGCCCCCACCTTGTGGCCCTTTGCATTTACATAGACTTATATAGGGAAAAGCTTTAAAAATCTTCTGTATGAAACCACAAGGCCTAGGTCTTTGATATTTGGTGTGAAATTTCATCTAGTGGGCCTCTATCAAGATTATTCAAATTATAGCCCTGGGGCCAAGAATGCCCCCGCCCCGAGACCCTTTGGATTTACATAGACTTATATAGGGAAATCTGTAAAAATCTTCTTCTCTGAAACTGCAAGGCCCTTGTCTTTGATATTTGGTATGGCGCTTCATCTAGTGGACCTTTACCAAGATTTTTAGCTCACCTGAGCCGAAGGCTCATGTGAGGTATTAGTATACCACGAGCCGGCGTCCGTCGTCCGTCGTCCACACTTTCAAAGAAGTATATCTCCGGAACCAGTGGGCCAATCTTGATCAAATTTCATGTGAAGCATTATCAGGTAGGGGGAAAGGCTGCATACTGTTTTCGGGCAGATCGGATTGGAACTCTGGTTGCCATGGCAACAAATAGCTCCCATAGACTTAACATAGGAAAAAGTTTGTCATCACTCTAGCTCCGTCAATTTTTTTCTGATTGTCTTCATTCTTGCAGATAACGAGGACAGGCCTGAAATCTCGATCAAGTTCGATTTTGGGCTGAATCGGATTATTCACTCAGGAGTTAAGTGCCCTTGAGCGTTCAAAAAATTGCCTATTGACTTAACATGGGGAGAATGTTGTCATCACTGTAGCTGCTTCAATTATTTTCAGATTGGCTTTATTCTTGCAGATATCCAGCACAGCCATGAAATCTCGGTCAAGTTCGATAACTGGCAGAATCGGATCATTCACTTAGGAGTTACCTGCCCTTGTGTGTTTTTGCATTAGGGTTAATGGGAATTTCAAAAATGTATATCTTAAAGACTACTTGCCCAACTTTGATCAAATTTCATGTGTCGCATTATTGGGCACGTGGAAAGGCTTCATTAGGTTTTCAGGCAGATCTGAGTGGAACTCTGGTTGCCATGGCAACATCTAGCTCCCATAGACTTCATATAGGAAAAAGCTTGTCATCACTCTAGCTCCGTCAATTTTTTTCTGATCGACTTCATTCTTGCAAATAACCAGTACAGGCATAAAATCTCGGTCAAGTTCGATTTTGGGCCGAATCAGATAATTCACTCAAGAGTTACGTCCCCTTGAGCGCCCTAAAAATTGCCTATCGACTTAACATGGGGAAAATGTTGTCATCACTGTAGCTAGAAACGAGGACAGGCATAAAATCTCGGTTAAGTTTGGGCAGAATCGGAATATTGACCTCAGAGTTACGTGACCTTGAGCGACAAAAAATTTGCCCATAGACTTAATATAGGGAAAATGTTGTGACTACGATAGCGACTTGAATTTTTTTCAGATCAGCTTCAAACTTGCAGGTAACGAGGACAGACATAAAATCACGGTTAAGTTCGATTTTGGGCCGAATCGGATTATTTGCCTTGGAGTTACCTGCCCTTGAGCATGAAAAAATACGTTGTGACCACGATAGCAACTTTATTTTTATTCAGATCAGCTTCAAACTTGCAGGTAACGAGGACAGGCATAAAATCCCGGTTAAGTTCGATTTTGGGCCGAATCGGAATATTGACCTCGGAGTTACGTGACCTTGAGCGACAAAAAATTTGCCCATAGACTTAACATAGGGAAAATGTTGTGACTACGATAGCGACTTGAATTTTTTTTCAGATCAGCTTCAAACTTGCAGGTAACGAGGACAGACATAAAATCACGGTTAAGTTAGATTTTGGGCCGAATCAGATTATTTGCCTTGGAGTTACCTGCCCTTGAGCATAAAAAAATACGTTGTGACCACGATAGCAACTTTATTTTTATTCAGATCAGCTTCAAACTTGCAGGTAACGTGGACAGGCATAAAATCTCAGTTAAGTTCGAATCGGAATATTGACCTTGGAGTTACATGACCTTGAGCGACAAAAAAATTGCCCATAGACTTTACATAGGGAAAATGTTGTGACTACAATAGTGACTTGAATTTTTTTCAGATCAGCTTCAAACTTGCAGGTAACGAGGACAGACATAAAATCTCGGTTAAGTTCGATTTTGGGCTGAATCAGATTATTTGCCTTGGAGTTACCTGTCCTTGAGCTTAAAAAATACGTTGTGACCACGATAGCAACTTTATTTTTATTCATATCAGCTTCAAACTTGCAGGTAACGAGGACAGGCATAAAATCTCGGTTAAGTTCGATTTTGGGCCGAATCGGAATATTGACCTCGGAGTTACGTGACCTTGAGCGACAAAAAATTTGCCCATAGACTTAATTAGGGAAAATGTTGCGACTACGATAGCGACTTGAATTTTTTCAGATCAGCTTCAAACTTGCAGGTAACGAGGACAGACATAAAATCTCGGTTAAGTTCGATTTTGGGCCGAATCGGAATATTTGCCTTGGAGTTACCTGCCCTTGAGCATAAAAAAATACGTTGTGACCACGATAGCAACTTTATTTTTATTCATATCAGCTTCAAACTTGCAGGTAACGAGGACAGGCATAAAATCTCGGTTAAGTTAGTTTTTGGGCCGAATCGGAATATTGACCTCGGAGTTACGTGACCTTGAGAGACAAAAAAATTTGCCCATAGACTTAACGTAGGGAAAATGTTGTGACAGAAATAGCGACTTGAATTTTTAGCTCACCTGAGCCAAAGGCTCCAGTGAGCCGATAGTATACCAAGGCTTCGGAGTCCGTCGTCTGTTGTCCGTCCATCCGTCGTCCACACTTTCAATGAAGCATATCTCAGAAGGCAGTCGACCAATCTTGTTTAAATTATACCCCCACAAATGAAATTTGGGGGGGGGGTATATAGGAGTGAGCTTGTCGGTCGGTCGGTCGGTCTGTCGGTCGGTCTGTTGACTTGGTTTCCAGACGATAACTCAAAAAGCGCTTCACCGATTTTTATAATTTTTGGTACACTGATGTAACATCATAAAATACAGGTCAAGTTCGATTTCCACTACAATTCGTCAATTTTCGACATAGTTATGGCCCCTTTCAAGTGAAAAAATTGCAAAATGGCGCTGATGTACTATCAAGGCAGTTTTTGTGGGGGTATTCATCACCTTTAGTGATAGCTCTAGTTTTATGTGTAGCACCATTGGGCAAGGGGAAAGGCTGCGTTAGGTTTTGGAGCTAGTCTGGTTCATTTGTTCCTTCATTCTTCTTTCTCTCCATATAGAGATAATAGACCAATGTTTAATTTTTAATCAAAGATTTCTCAGGAACTATAAAAGCTAGAAGCATCAAATTTGGTATTCAATAGAATAATGATGACTAATTTTGTGTAAGAGACATTGGGCTTTCTCAGCTTATTTGTTCATCTGTTCTTTCATTCTTCTTTCTCTCCATTTTGACCAATGTTAAATTTTCGTCAAAGATTTCTCAGGAACTATAGAAGCTAGAAGTCTCAAACTTGGAATGCAATGCAATAATCATGACTTATATCCTGTAAGGGTCAATGGGCTGGATTCTATTAGCAGATTTAGTAGTCAAGTCTGTGAATTGTTAAAACTTAAGTTCCTCAGGTGAGCGGTTTAGGCTCATTGAGCCTCTTGTTCAAATTATAGACCTCGGGCCACAAATGCCCCCGCTCCGGGGCCCTTTGGTTTTACATAGACTTATATAGAGATACTCTTTGAAAATCTTCTTCTCTGAAATAGCAAGGCCCAGGTCTTTGATATTTGGTATCTAGTGGACCTCCGTCAAGATTGTTTAAATTATAGCCCTGAGTCCAAAAATGCCCCCGCCCTGGGGCCATTTGGTTTTACATAGGCTTATGTAGGGAATATCTTAAAAAAAAAAAAATCTTCTTCTTTGAAACTGTAAGGCCCAGGTCTTCGATATTTGGTGCATCTAGTGGACCTTTGCCCAGATTGTTCAAATTATAGCCTTCGTTGATATTTGGTTTGAAGCTTCACCTTTTTAGACCTCCCTCAACATTATGCACATTATAACCCTGGGGACAATAATGGCCCTCCCCGGGGCCCACTTGTGACTCTATGGATCAGGTGAGCGATCCAGGGCCATCATGGCCCTCTTGTTTTAAATGAAAACTTTAACAATCTTCTTCTCTGAAACCGCAAGGCGCCGGTCTTCGATGTTTGATATGAAGCTTCATCTAGTGGACCTCTACCAAGATTGTTCAAATTATAGCCCTGGGGCCAAAAATGCCCCTACGCTGGGACCCACCAGATTAACATAGACTTATAAAGGGAAAACCTTCAAAAATCTTCTTGTCTGAAACCAGAAGGCCCAGGTCTTTGATATTTGGTGTGAAGCTCCATCTAGTGACCTCTATCAAGATTGGTCAAATTATACCCATGGGGCCAAAAATGCCCCGGGGCCCTTTGGTTTTTCAGACTTATATAGGGAAAATCTTTAAAAATCTTCTGAAACCGCGAGGCCCAGGTCTTTGATATTTGGTATGAAGCTTCATCTAGTGGACCTCTACCAAGTTTGTTCAAATTATTGTGCTGGGGCCAAAAATTCCCCCGCCCCGGGGCCCTTTGGTTTTACATAGGCTTATATAGTGAATATCTTTAAAAATCTTCTTCTCTGAAACTGCAAGGCCCAGGTCTTTGTTATTTGGTGTGTAGCTACATCTAGTGGACCTTTGCCAAGATTGTTCAAATTATAGCCCTTGGGCCAAAACTGCCCCCACCCCGGGGCCCTTTGGTTTTACATTGACTTATATTGGGAAAATCTTTAAAAATCTTGGTCTGAAATCAGAAGGTTCAGGTCTTTGATATTTGGTATGAAGCTTCGTCTAGTTGACCTCGATCAAGATTATTATAGCCATGGGGCCAAAAATGCCCCCTTCCCCAGGGCCCACTGGTTTTACATTGACTTATATAGGGAAGATCTGTATAAATCTTCTTGTCTGAAACCAGAAGGCTCAGTTCTTTGATATTTGATATTTGGTATGAAGATTGATCAAATTATAGCCCTGGGGTCAAAAATGGCTCTGCCCGGGGCCCCTTTGGTTTTACATTGACTAATATAGGGAAAAGCTTTAAAAATCTTTTTGTCTGAATCCAGAAGGCTCAGGTCTTTGATATTTGGTATTAAGCTTTGTCTAATAGATGTCTACCAAGATTGTTCCAAATATAGCCCTGAGACCAAAAATAGGCCCACCCCAGTGCCCCCTGGTTTTACATGGACTTATGTAGGGAAAACCTTTGAAAATCTTCTCGTCTGAAACCAGAAGGCCAACGTCTTTGATATTTGGTATGAAGTTTCATGTAGTGGACCTCTACCAAAATTGTTCATGTTAGTGCCGCGGGGCCAAAAATGGACCCACCCACCCGAGCCCACTTGTTTTACATAGACTAATATTGGGAAAACCTTTGAAAATCTTCGTCTGAAATCACACGGCCAAGGTCTTTGATATTTGGTATGAAATTTTGTCTTGTGCATTTCTACCAAGATTGTTCAAATTATAGCCCTGGGGCCCAAAATGGCTGTGCCCCGGGACCTGCAGGTTTTATATAGATTTATATAAGGAAAACCTTTAAAGATTTTCTTGTCTGAAACTAGAAGGCTCCGTTCTTTGATATTTGATGCGAAGCTTCACCTTTTAGACCACTACCAACATTATGCAAATTATAGCCATGGGGTCAATAATGGCTCTCCCTGGGGCCCACTTGTTACCCTATGGATCAGGTGAGTGACCAAGGGCCATCATGGCCCTCTTGTTGTAACATAGCTAGAGAAACAATAAACAAAAGAATAATTGAGCAATTTTAGGAAAAGTTCCGCTGAATTTAGCCACACCCATTTCTGACCTTGAACCAATCAGATTACTTGGTGTAATTTATTCCTGCAAATTTACAAAATGGATGTCAAACAGTCTAGATTCTGGTCAGATGGCCATCTGATCTGGATCTACACTGCAAAGGTAGGGGTTGTCGTGAATAGCGGGATAAGGGTTAACAAGCTTGTTACTGGTTCAAATGTAAATTGAGTTTGTAAGTACAATATTACTCCAGCATTTTGCTTAAAATGTGAGAAGCTTTTGCAGTTGGGTTCAAAATTGATATTGGGGGAGGGAAATAGCTACCGTATTGGGGTGTGTACTACCCGCATTTGCGTACTACCCCCAACCCCCTTTTTTAGCCAAAATCTGGGGAAAAACTGTTATTCTGTTGTATTACCCGCATGAAATATTTGCTGAAATTTTGGTGGGTGCGTAAGTGAGAAAAAGTAAGAATTTGGCCAGTTTTTGTAACACACAACGGAACGCGCGATCGTCTCCAAAAGGCGGGAAAATGCATGTGCGTGCGAGTATCACCAGAATGCATGTATTTTACATTAAAACATTGAAAAAACTTTACCTGTTCACCATTCTTATTTATTTATTAACCAATATTTACCCAGCGGCCCTTTTGGGGGGACATCGGCAAACAGTGCAGTCCCAGATCAGACACCGCAGAAAGAAACCGCAGACGTCCGATTTGGATTTACACTGTTTGATGATTTATAACGGTTCAATTATGACACTATTGTTAATCCCGGTCGTATAATTGCCAGCCTGCGGTGCGTGTCAATAAGGTGTGAAAATATGGTCAAGTTATGTCTCTAATTTGCGTTTATTCCCCAATCAATAATTTAATCCACAATCAATGTGAAAATGATTTAATTGCTCCTAAGACAAGTTGCTAAATCTTATGGTAGATATAATAAAAATGGACTATTCTAATATCTAATGAATGGTTATGTTTTGGCGCCAAAAAGTCAAACGCTTTAATTTATGTAAACACATCTGTATGCTGTTGTTTGCTATTGACACGGAGTTTTCGAGCTATCGATTTTTTTTACCGTTTCCAAACATTTGTTTAATGAAAGAGATACACCGCATTAAAATAAAATAATAGACACGTGTGTGGTTGCTGGGGTCCGATGACGTCATTCACCGATCGCGTGCAGAAAAGTTGTAGCGGTAGTTTGTCTGCGGCGATTTGGATGCCGGAAAACTTTGATGTTCGCATTGAACTTGCTTGTTTATTTCGTTTAAAATCAGATATTGTTTTATTACTCATGTGTAAGTAAAATAGAGTCGACAATTAACGTTATTTATGTCGGGAATTGTAAAGGGATAGAGCATAACATTGAGATGCATTGTATTTTCAGCTGACAAAAGTAAAAAAAAAACGGTCCAAAAATAATTCGGACGGTTTACCCGCACCCTGAACTTGGGCCTATAATTTGAGGGAAAAAACTGTGTGTAGTACACGCCTGAATACGGTAGTTTTACGGTCACAGATTTTGTTTCATTACAGAAATGTTTCAGATAGAACCAATGGTTTACCTTCCCAAATGACACTTCAGTGCAGTTATCTTCCAATTCTAGTGCACATATTCATTTGTAAAGTCTAAAATTGTTGATGTTTGTCAAAAATAGTAAGTGATGTCGGTGCATAAAAGTGATGACATCGGGTTTCCAACAACAAGATGACGCAGAATATACCATTGCAAATTTTAGTGTTATTCAATCAGACATCATATTACGTCCACAAGTGCATTTGAATACTTGACATGCTTGGCATATGTGTTCTTGATTCAAGAAAAAGTAGTGCTATGTAAGCTGGAATGGGTATTATGGGTAACTACAGTAAAATTCCTATATTAAGACCACCTTTGGGACTGTTCAAAAGTGGTCTTTAAGACCACTTTTGAACAGTCCCAAAGGTGGTCCATTACTTGAAGACACTGTTGGCAGAAAACACAAAGAAAGATTAAGTGCACCCTTCAAATAAAGCTTTTTAAAGCAGAATTGGTCTTAAATTTAGGTGGTCTTAAATAGCGGAATTTTACTGTATATTTTCATCGCAGACAAAATTAGAAGCTGAACTTCAACAAATAGAAGAAAAACATACAGCAAAGAAAAGAAAATTTACAGAAGGTAGTGAACAGTTTCATGAAGAATTGAAAAAGGTGAGATTGAACATATAGCCATGTAGCTGTTCTTAGATCTTAAGCTATTGTATGCTAGTGGACTCTTTCATTGCTATATGTTGGACAAGTCCATTAGTCATATAAGGGGGATCAGGCCTATTTTTTCGTTTTATTCTATTTTTAACAGAAAACTCTGTTAGAAAATAGTGCAGGCCCTGATCCGATGCCGGGTTCTATGTCGTCTGATCTGGGCCTGCACTGTTTGCCAAGGTACCCTTTTAGGGGTTTCCCGCAAACAATGGGTTAAGCTATTGGTATCTGACTGAAAATTGTTTCCAAAAAAAACAAAAAACAAAAAAAAAACAATCCTGCTACTTGTAGTTAAATCAGTCACCTCATAATTACACTGCAATTTTAAAATGATCTTCATTATATGAACTGTGGCAGCAACTGTGGTAAATATAACTAAATATTTATGCCCCTGCCAGACGACCAACTTTGTGGCTAGTGGTGAAGAAGGCCATCCTCGATAGCTCAGTCAGATGTGCATCTGACTGGTGATCAGATCACAGGTTTGATACCTGCCAGGTTGTCACCATTCTTTCATGGAGATTGATTATGAAGTCATTTCCTCAGTCCACCTCTCCCTTCCACTGATTCAAGAAGGGTTTGGTTAGTTTCTGGCCAAGAATGTTATACAGTACTGATTAACCTCTTATGTATGTAAAAGGTGGTTTGGTAAACTGACAGACTTAACCCTTATACTCCTGACAAACAAGCAAAATACAAAACTGAAAAAGTCGAGAGCATCGAATCTAACATTTGGTCTCTCACCATTGTGGGTTTTAGCCTTGCTCCGTTCATTTTTTTTTTTTTTTTTTTTTTTTTTTTGGGTTTGGGTTTTACGGCCCTTTCAAGATTATTTCACTCATATCGAGCCGATCGTTAATCAGAGGTGGGCGAAAACCGGAGTACCCGGAGAAAAACCACCTGACCTTCCGTTGCAGAACTTGGCGTCTCACACGTGGCCCGAGCGAGGCTCGAACCTACGGCGGTGAGAGACCTAATGACTAAGAGTCAGCGCTCTTATCCACTAGGCCACGGAGGCCCGTTGCTCCGTTCATAGTTAAGACACCCAGTTGTATAGCAGAAGTTCAGATGTTCTTTCTCCGGGTACTCCATACTTAGCACAATGATTGGCTCAGTTTAAGTGAAATTATCTTGAAAGAGCTATTAAGCTCCAAACCAAACCAGATGGCTGTCATGTGTTTTGTCTCATTTTATATAACTGTTCAAGTCGACAGAAAGTTTAGGCAGGATGTTGAATTTAGCAACACAGTTCAGGTATGCATGGAATATGCATAAAGTACAGATAATTTTAATCCAGTTCATAATTGCAGAATTATGAATGCTTGTATACAATGCAGATATATTTCTGCCATATACAGGGGAATCATTATATTATGACCACATTTGGAACTGTTCAAAAGTGGTCTTTAAGACCACTTTTGAACAGTCCCAAGGTGGTCTCCTGCTGGAGGATATGTGGTATAGAAAATACAGAAAGAATACCAGTAACCTTTTAACTATGTTGTTTCAAAAGAAGGATTGGTCAGAATTTGGCTTGTCTTGATTAAAGAGTTTTACTGCAAATGTGATAGCAAAGTACAGTAAAATTTCGCTATTAAGACCACCTAAAATTCAGATGAATTCTGCTTTTAAAAGCTTATTATACCCCCGGCATACGAAGTATGCAATGGGGGTATATAGTTTTTGTCTTTTCCGTCTGTCTGTGTGTCCGTAAAGAATTATTTTGTGTCAAAGATATCTCAGGAACTGCTTCACATAGAAACTTGAAATTTTGCACACATGATCAGTATGACTAATTGTATTGTGGGAAAGAAAATAAGGGCCAAGAAGTCAGGCCTTTTAGAGTTATTTCCCTTTGTAGTTCATGTTTTACTGATGGCTGTAGCCGGGGGTATTAGTGAGCATATGCTCACTTGATTGTCTAGTTTATTAGGTTGCAGTTATTCTTTCCTTTTGTTTTCTGCATACAGAGTCCTCTGGTCAAAGACCACCTTTGGGGCTGTTCAAAAGTGGTCCTAAAGACCACTTTTGAACAGTCCCAAAGGTGGTCTTAATATAGGAATTTTACTGTATTTCTGCTTATTTTTGTATCAGCTATGTGAGAGCAAGCCACAGATAACTGACGAGATGTTCCAAGGAATGATCACCAAAGCTCGTGAAGATCTGAAACAGAGACAGCAGCAAATTATGGCACAGCAGGTACACATTCTCTTACTTTTCCAATGTAACATGCACCTTTTTATAGGTAAAAGGAAACCCCTTTTTGTCCCCCGAATGAATAGGTTCGGGGGATATAGCGATCAGCCTGGCGTCCATCCATTTGTCTGTCCCGGCAAACATTTAGGGTTTAGGGGTTAGTGTTAGGATTAGATAACAATAGAAAATGATAGGAAACTAGCCTGTTGTCAGTAACTTGCCATTGACATGAGAGACAAGAAGCCTCAGTGGTGTTCTGGTAAAGGTACAGGCATTCCGGGCTTCTCCAGACTTCCAGAGTCCTTGAATCAAGGTCCTGTATGGCCTAAGTGTGACCTCATTCGTTGGCGAAGGTAAAAGAAACATGTCAGACATAAATTTCATGAGGTGAAGAAAGGTTATTGAGATGAACTTAAGCCTAATTGGCAAACAGTGCCTGCCCAGATCACAGGCTGAAGAAAACTGAGTCTGATCAAGGCCTTCACTGTTTGCAAAATGTTAATCTATTTTCCAAATAAATTTTAAAGATAACAGAACCTGTCATCCCTAACTTTTGAAATGGACTTGTGCTATATATAAGGAGGAAGATTCCATTTGGTACGATAATGGTTTATAAGTCATTAGCCATTGTTCAGATCCTATTCATTGTGTTTAATAGTTGTAAGTTGGTAATGTAGATGATTATTCTTGAATAGAAGACATTTGAAATACTGTATTTACACATTTCAACTCCTTAGCATACTCGTTCTAAAATTTGAACAACTACAATCTACTACCTGATGTTGTGGATAAAATTAGCCGGATGAGTGATAAATGTGTAGACCCAGATGAGATGCTGCATTCTGCAGCATCTCATCTGGGTCTACACTTTTCAGGCCTGTCTGTCCAAATACATATCTTTAATTTTGCATTTAGAAATGTAGCCTTGAAATTCAGATACAGAGAACCCTCATTATAACGACAGTATTTGTTCCCTATTATTGTATAGGTTGTGGGTACACTATTAGCAAAGTGCAGTATAGTTCAACAGGTATTTTACACAGGTGTAAAATTGATTTTTATCAACATGAGTGAGCACATTTACCTTTGTTGAATTTGTCTAGGTATTTTATGCATGTATATCAGTTGGTCAGTTGAAGTGGACAGTGAAAGTTGTGTTCAGTGTTAAAAGAAGACAATACATTTTTACTGTGTTCATGTTTATGGGAGAAGAATTCTGAGGAATGCTGTAAGTCTCACAGGTTCCCCTTCAATTCCCCATTTCTGAAATTGTGGAATTTTGAGTATTTTGATAATTTGCAACTTAGACAAAACAAAGCGATTAAATATCTTGTCTCAATAATAGACATTAAGTCTGTGATGCTGCCCCTCTATCCCAGGTCCTTTTACTCTCTTTTTAGGTGGTTTTAACATGTGTCCAGTCCCCGAGTCCTGTGTCCACACATACCTAAATTTGGTCCACGTGTCAGACAAGTCATTGTCGGCAGGAGTCTGTCTCAAGCCTGTCTCACCATGTGTTATGCTATGGTTTACTATTAAAGGAATGTTGTCCCATACTCTGGAGTGCTTCATATCTGATGGGGATTGATTCCATAAAGTGCGAGCTGACTTTTGATCATTAGGTCTCTCATCGCTGTGGTTCGAGCCTCGCTCGGGTCACATGTGAGACGCCAAGTTCTGCAACGGAAGGTGAGGTGGTTTTTCTCCGGGTTCTCCGGTTTTCGCCCACCTGATTAAAGATCGGCTCGATATGAGTGAAATAATCTTGAAAGGGCCGTAAAACCAAAATCAATAAAATCCATAAAGTGTGAAGTTGTTAAACATTCATTCATATTTTACAACATCAAGTAATTGCCAGTATCTGATGCACTGGACTCGTTACTGTTGAGTGGTATGGTTACATCTAGAAACTGGTACTGTTTTGTGGATACTGGCACTGCATCCTTTTTTCGACATGTAATGCTGGATGAAATTCTTCACTTGGTAACGCTTGATAAACATGTTTAGTAATGCTGGATAAACAGGTTTAGTAACGCTTGATAAACCGGCTTAGTAACACTGGATAAACCGGCTTAGTAACACTGGATAAACAGGTTTCAGTATCACTGGATAAACAGGTTATAGTAACGCAGGATAAAATTGGTAACGCTAGATAAATACATTTGATGATGCCAAACAAAATACTTCATTTGGCAAGCCGAATTTTATGGTTTGGTGTATAAGATAATGTCATATTACGGCGAACTTTGTGTATGATGTAACATTCCTACTTTATTGCTGATGAAACGTTCAATTGATTAAATTATGATGCATTACTACTTCGTGGATATTATGTCATCAGTAGAAATTGGATACTATGATGTCATCAGTAGAAATATATTTTTAACAGCCATACTACTTGGTGGACTATGTGTCGCTATGGATTTGGTTTACATAATAGTTTTACTCATTTTTGATTTTTATTACTATCAGGTGTAATGGAGTATAGCCATAATGAAGTATCAAGCTCGGAGTTTATTTGAAAGGATGTTATGGTGTTGTGAACACTGTTTTAAAATGAACACCAATGATAAACATTTAAATCACAGCAAGATAATCTGGAGCGTTAATGTGTGACATTAGTTTGGAAACTATTATAAACTCTTATACACATAGAATAAATTAGAGACAGAGACTCGTTATATAATTAAGAGAAGGACTTTCTTATATAATAGTGATAATCGCATACCATTTAATATTGATGTGCCATTTCTGTGTTTGATTATTGCAGTGTACTATTGGTATTGTTTAACCCTTCTCTTGTTGAATATTCAGTTTAGCCACACCCATCTCTGACTTAGAGCCAATCAGATTACTTGATGTAATTTATTCCTGCAAATTCATAAACTGAATGTCAAACAGTGTAGATCCTGATCAGATGGCTTCTTCTGGATCTACACTGTTTGCAAAGATAGGGATAGTCGTGAACAGCAAGATAAGGGTTAATAAATTGTCAACATGCCAGTGAGTTATTTGATCTCAAACACAACTTAGCTAGATCACAGCATATACTGAAGGACTGATTTGTGACAAGACCCAAGGGAAGCCCACATCGCTGGGAATCGAGGCTAAGCATTGAGCTAAGAAGTCATTCCATTAAAATTGCTGTTATAAGGAGTTTTGCTGTTTTAAAGAATGTTGGTATAAAGAGGGTTGACTGTACCTTTCTTTTTCTATGAAGTGACAAATACAGCTGCCGCAGATAGATGTTCATCACAAAAATGCTGCAGCCTCGATAGCGAAGTGGTTAACACGTTCGACTCCTGATCGAGAGGTTGGGCGTTCGAATCCGGCACCCGGTATCGAGGTGTGTCCTTTGGCAAGACACATAATGACACTGCCTCACTCCAGCCAGGTGTAAGTGGGTAGCAGTGGTGTAATAGTCACTGCCTCTCCCTTGTGCGCGTGAAAACACCTGGAATGAGTGTTTGGGAGAGATTAAATAAGCTTGAAGCTTCCATCGCAATCAAACTAAAATAAATTAGTATAAACTAAAAATGCTGCAGAAATTATTTTGCACATGTAAAATTTGCCATATTGCAGGAAGATGATAGAAAGAAGGAGACAGAACAGCGGCAGAAGAATGAAGAGGAGAGACGGAGAGCGGAGGAAGATGAGAAGTTACGACAAGAAACAGAGGATGCCATGAATAAACAACACGAGGAACACCTTCAGGCTACACAGGATGTAACACAGGTAGGGGAGAAAACTCTTCTGATACAGTCAAACTTAGTAAAACTTTAATGGCCTGAACACCATTGGAACTGCAAAAATTTGCTCTAGTTCGAGTCACTGAAGGTTGTAACACAGGTAGGGGAGGAAACTCCTGTGATACAGTCAAACTTTAATGGTTTGAACACCCTCGGGACTGAAAAAAAAACAAAAATTGTTCCAGACAGGGGTAGTTTGAGTCACTGAAGGTTGGTCGAAGTACAGTCGAACTTCAATGGCTCGAACACCTTTGGGACCTCGAAAATCTGTTCGAGACAAGGGTAGTTCAAGCCACTGAGGTTACTGTCAGGAGGCATAACGAGATTCTTTTAGACATCTTTTCGGTGTTCTATAATGAAAATGTATGCTGTGTGTACTTAATAGAATCGCCTCGAGGCGATTCTAATGAGTACACACAGCATACATTTGCAAGATAAAAGACTCAAATCTCCTTAATTATCCCCCACTATTTCTTACGTAGAGGATTTCGCTAGGGGCTCAAGAACGGGTTCAACACATCCATGGTAAACTAGTCATCGGTGTTCGAGCCATCGAAGTTCTACTGTACCAGGTCTGGTAGCCACACCATAAAAATCTAAAATTTCAGACACCTTTAGGACTTGCTGAGGTTACTCTTCTAAACTTTGAGCAAATTTGTTTCACAATCCATCATGGAGTCCAAAAGATGCAGACAGGATAGCAAACAGTGTATAACCTGGTGTGACAGCTGCTCAGGTCTGTTTGTCCCAATTCTTTGGATTATTACAGAGTAAAATTAAAAAAGAGAAATAATCAGAAACTGATACAATCTGATCCCAAATTCTTCCCACAATATCACTAGAGAAAGAAGTTGAAACATGGAGTGACGGCAGTAAACAAAACGGACCACAGTTAAACCGGGTCAGCAGGGTAGTGACTCAGAATATCTAAACCTAACTGAAGGATAATTTTTGAATATCTTTTTTGGGGTTCTATGGTATTATATATATGTTGTTTGTACTTATTAGAAAAACATCATCATTGTGATTCTGATGAGTACACATAGTAGCAATTTTTAAAGATTTAATGTGAAAATCTTCTTGAATTATGTTTAACTATTACTTACCTGTGGCTGTTGGTGCTCCCACCTTTTGGGGCTTGACTGCGTGGTGCTTTCGTGCAGAGCTAAAACCCACTGAAATTGAGTACTGGTAAACTGCTTAAATGTAGAAGCCAGTCCAGGAAAAGTGGTGGGTGTCAGTCTGCTCCTTAAACCGAGTGGATTTAGGGCTTTATTGCATCTCAGTGTCTGGTAAAAGTCCCACTAAATCGGAAGCAACATCTCCAAAATGACCTAAACAGTGTTGTTGGGTATTTAAAACCTCATCTCAACAAACAAAACCTGCGGATATG
This sequence comes from Lucinisca nassula, assembly GCA_963580285.1. Lineage (NCBI taxonomy): Eukaryota > Metazoa > Mollusca > Bivalvia > Lucinida > Lucinidae > Lucinisca > Lucinisca nassula. The sequence continues at coordinate 7,505,174 of OY757019.1, read as the reverse complement.
AGATTTCCTAAGGTACTCCAGAACAAGTTCATATCTCAATGTTGGGTAAAAGTCCCACAAAATTGGAAGTAATGCCTCCAAAATGACCTAAATAGTGTTGATGGGGACATTAAACCTCAATTTTAAATCAAAATAGAAAATCAGTCCTGGTAGATGAATCATCAGTGTTCAAGTAAATGAATACACATAAGCCCAGTTGTTGAAAGCATCATTAGATTAACAAGCTCATTAGTGGTCAAGTTCTTAACTGTTCTATCAAGTACAATATCTAATACTCTTTTGCTGTGGTATTTTTGCTGATTTGTTTGTTTTGTTTGTTTGTTTGAGTTAAGGTTTAACATCCCCGTCAACACTGTCTAGGTCATTTTGATGATGTTGCTTCCAATTTTGTAGGACTTTTACCCGAAATTGAGATAAAATGACGTCTCAAGCCCTGTCACCCAATGAAACCAATAGGGTTTATAAGCATGGAAGGTCCGACTCGCACTGCTTTGCGTGGGCAGGCTTAGATCCTATATTAAAGCGGTTTACCAGTACTCGTGTAGTTGGATTCAGTTGCGTGGAAGCATCATGCAGCCCATCTATTACTTCAAGCCCCAAAGGGCGGGGGCTGTGGTATTTTTGATGAAAAAAATATCCGCAGCTTGCATCTGCAAAAGCTGCTCACATTTTTTTTCTGCAAAAGTGTAAGTATATTGGCCATATTAAATGAATTTGTAACAATTTGTTAACGAACGAAGTCTTGAACAACAGCTGGGTCCAAATGGACACTACAGTTTTATAATGCCTATCAGAAGCAATTGTTCTAGTAGGTGCCACTCAGCTAGGAACAAAACTGCGCTTTCTAGAACAAGTTTGGCCACTAACAAGTATGTTGATCTAATAATGCTTTATCGGCCCCCGCCCATCAGGACTTGAAGAAATAGATGGGCTGCATGATGCTTCCACGCAGAGCTGAATCCATCCCGTACACGGGTACTGGTAGACCGCTTAGAGGATCTAAGCTTGCCAAGGCAAAGTGGTGCGAGTCGGCCCGTCCATGCTAATACACACTATTGGTTTCATTGGGCGTCTGGGCTTGAGATAGTTTTATTGGGCGGCAGGGCTTGAGATGTCATTTCATCCCAAGGTCGGGTAAAAGACCCACAAAATTGGAAGCAGCATCTCCAAAATGACCTTTACAGTGTTGATGGGGATGTTAAACCTCAAATCAAACAAACAAATAATGCTATAAACATTGGGCCCGAGATTAACAAGGCTGAATTTATGGTAAGTGTGAGCTAGGCCCAATGATGAGAACCCAATCAGAGGTCAAGGTAGTCAAGATGTCTCACCAAGTCTTACTTCTCTCTCTCCTAGTCATATTCTTCTGTCTTTGTTCCCTATTTCTGACTTTCCTCTATCCCCCTTCTGTCACTCTTTATCCTTCTTGTTTCTGCCTATTACTTGGTGAACATCAGACTACAGTGGGACCAAGGATCAAGATTATGAGACCTGAGGGCCATTAAAGTTACGTTGGTGCATAACCATTACAATTTTTGCAGAATTACTAGGATTTTTAGGGTTTAAAATCTGCATAATTATTGCAGCAGTCACAAAATGGCAAAAAAAAAAAAAAATCAAAGTGCATTATTGTCTGCCCTAACACCATTCCATTTGATGGGGGCATTTTACTTATGCACTTTTAAATGCTGACTGGTTACCTTAAACAAGTAATATTACATCTATTGTATGCAACTTTGTTGTGCAAATGAAGATCATTCTAAAATCTTGACTTGTATTAAAAAGAAACGTATATATACAGTGTAACCTCCATTAAACAGCCATCCTGGGAAATCTCCAAAACTGGCTGTTCAAGTGAGGTGGCTATTCAACAGAGGGAATTGTCTGAGATGATGTATGGCTTTTTATCGACAGACAAAAAATAGTGATTATTGTAGACAGCTCAATATGGATGTACTAAAAGAAAAATAAATGATGGAGAGGTTTCATCTGACACCTCTCCATCATTTTGTTTCTATTGTATTTATGCATATATCATAATGGTAGTTTTGAGAAAAATAAATTTTGAAATAAATAAATAAACTAGAAGAGAAATTCCTATTTTAACATCCGATTTTTTTGCTATTGAGTTAACTCTTGATTTGGTAAAATGGCTGCTGGCTGGAGGAGAGAGGGGGTTGCTGAGCAGAGGTTAAATATATAGTAAAATGCTATGGGAGGAATTATTGTGGCTGCTGAAGAGGTGGCTGCTAAACAGAGGTGACCATTATTGGAGGTTTTACTGTACTTGCAATAGGTTGATATGAACAAAGTAGAGTATTCTTTTAACATGAAGACCATTATGGAAAGTGATTAATGATTTCTTTTGAAAGTTATATTTGTGGTCCGTATTCTGTCAGGGCTGCGGTTATGGCTAGGGTGAGTTAGACCCTATGATGTGAATCCAATCAGAGGTCAAGGTAGTCAAGGTGTCTCACCAAGTCTTACTTCTGTCTGTCCTACAGTCTTATTCTTCTGTCTTTATTCCTTATTTCTGACTTTCCTCTATCCCCCTTCTGTCATTCTTCATCCTTCTTGTTTCTGTCTGTCACTTGGTGAACATCAGACTGCAGTGGGACCAGTGATCAAGATTATGAGAGCTGAGGGCCATAAAAGTTTGCAATTAGTGTCAATAAAGATTGTACTCCATAATAAACTCAGAACCAACTTATTAACCCATATGGTACCAGAAACACCAAAACGGGTAGTTAGCAAACAGCGCAGGCCCAGATCAGACGCCACAGAACGCGGCGTCTGATCAGGGCCTACACTGTTTGCAAAAAGTTCAGGTATTTCCCGAATAGTTTTTTAAGAAAACACAACCTGACACCCCTAAATTTTGAAATGGACTCCTGCTATATATAAGGAGGAAGATTCCATTTGGTACAAAAAGGGTTAATGGAATAATTGTAGCATAGGTGTTTCAATAATCTGATCAAGATTTGTGTTTATGGTTAGGGTAATTAAGGTGTAACTATACCAAATTAAGTGACAGTGGTGTTTTTGATATTTAATCTTCATCAACCCCAAATTTCTGAAACCGAAACGGATGATGTACAAGACCCGGCAAACACAGCACATCCCCCTCTGAGCACACACCGACCAACGTAGCTTGTGAGACCGGTCAACTGGGGGCATCAGGCAAGAGACGCCTACCCTAGGACTTTTAGGCGTCCCCCACCGAGCCAACATCAGCAAACAAATCCCACACCCCACAGAAGTCCTGGGCATCAGGAAGGAGATGTCCAAAGTAGGGAGACTTGCAAAATATAACAAAAGTGGCAACTAAATCCGCTAAGATACATGTCTCACCTGACAAGTCAGTTTTAGTTTTAGAAAAATTAGAACTTTATGCTGCAAAATTTAAAGATATAATATAGTTATTTAAATCAGTACTTGAGTACTGACATCAACACTGCAGTATCAACCTCAGCACTAAGGAACTTAAAGAGAGCTGACTACTAAGCTAACTATAGGCCCAATGATGTGAACCCAATCAGAGGTCAAGGTAGTCAAGATGTCTCACCAAGTCTTACTTCTGTCTGTCCTACAGTCTTTTTCTTCTGTCTTTATTCCTTATTTCTGACTTTCCTCTATCCCCCTTCTGTCATTCTTCATCCTTCTTGTTTCTGTCTGTCACTTGGTGAACATCAGACTGCAGTGGAACCAATGATCAAGATTATGAGAGCTGAGGGCCATAGTGTATAGAATTGCAGCAATCTGAATTATAAGAACAGATAATCTTTTTAGTGAACTATTTTTTGCCCTATGGGCTTTTATTTTAATCCAAGTTATATTACATGCTAGTTTCAGCTGCTATATAAGGTCATTATTTCCCGTTGATTCAAGAAGGGCAGTTGTCAGTTTCTGTCGAAAGAATGTGCATTGTACTGGTTAACTGCTTACGTAATAATCTGCCCAGCAAAAGTGTAGATAGGTAAACTGACCGGCTAAAAAATGACTTAAATTGTGTTGACTGGGCCTTTAAACTCCAATACAAACAAACAAACAAAATAGCTACTGTATAACAGTATGCAACTTTGTTATGTGCCATCAAAGACCATTTTAAAGTCTTGACATTTTTTTATATATTTGTAATATTTTGAAAAAAAAGTAGAGAGTATTCCTTAAGCATGAAGACTATTATGGAAAATGACTTCAGATTACTGATTTTTGAATGGTATATATAAGGGTTGCGTATCCTATCAAGGCTGTCTTGACTAGGGTGATCTTTCCATAGGCCCTATGATGTGAACCCAATCAGAGGTCAAGGTAGTCAAGATGTCTCACCAAGTCTTACTTCTGTCTGTCCTACAGTCTTATTCTTCTGTCTTTATTCCTTATTTCTGACTTTACTCTATCCCCATTCTGTCATTCTTCATCCTTCTTGTTTCTGTCTGTCACTTGGTGAACATCAGACTGCAGTGGGACCAATGATCAAGATTATGAGAGCTGAGGGCCTCCATTTAAGTTTGCAATTGGTGTCAATACATATTACATATACATACTTTTTGTTGTGCTTGCTTTTAGCATGGTGCGGTATAGGAGTGTGGTTTTCCATCCGTTTGTCTGTTCATCCGGCAACAAGTACGTTCATCCTAGCAATCATCCAATGTAAGAGTCCATTTCTCAAGAACTGTTAGGGCTTCATCAATGAATCTTGGTACAAACTTGCATCTTGGGTTGAACATTTTATTGCTGTCATCCATATTTGACCTTAACCTACATTTCATTGTTAATGGACTTTATAAACATATGCAGTCACCCTAGCATTCACCCTAATGTACGAGTCCATTTCTGAAGAACTATAAGAGGCTCATTCATGATACTGGGTACAAGCTTTCATCTTGGGTTGGCAACTTCAATGCAAGCATCCATATCTTGATCTACATTTCATGGTTCACTGATTTTGTTAACATTTGTGACCACCCTAGGGTACACCCAAATGGTCAAGTTTATTTTTCAAGAACTATAAGAGCTTTGTTAATGATAATTTGTACAAACTTACATTTAGGAATAACGACTATAATGCAGGTATCTATAGTTGACCTTGACCTACATTTTATGGTTCACTAACTTATGTAATGTTTAAGTTCATTTTTTAAAACTATAAGAGCTTCATAAATGATGCTTGATGCAAGCTTGGTTCTGGGAATGGCAACTTTTATGATAGTGTCCATGTCTGACCTTGACCTAGATTTTATCGTTTGGTGACTTTGAGCCCCACAGGTGCAACATACACTGTAGCCTTTAGCAGAATTCTTGTTGTACTCTATAACAAACCCATAACCAACAAAATAATGGTACAGGCAACCAGAAGAAAAATTGTGACATATACATTCCAGTAGCTTAGTTTATGACTAGGGTGAGTTTACCATAGGCCCAATGATGAGAATCCAATCAGAGGTCAAGGTAGTCAAGATGTCTCACCAAGTCTTACTTCTGTCTGTCCTACAGTCTTATTCTTCTGTCTTTATTCCTTATTTCTGACTTTCCTCTATCCCCCTTCTGTCACTCTTCTCCCTTCTTGTTTCTGTCTATTACTTGGTGAACATCGGACTACAGTGGGACCAATGATCAAGATTATGAGAGCTGAGGGCCATAGTGTATAGAATTGCAGCAATCAGAATTATAAGAACAGATAATCTTTCTAGTGAAATATTTTTTGCCCTATGGGCGTTTAATCATAGTTAATTACATGCTAGTTTCAGCTGCTGTATAAGGTCATTATTTCCCGTTGATTCAAGAAGGGCAGTTGTCAGTTTCTGTCGAAAGAAAGTTCATTATAGTCAATATAGTCAATGAGCCCCACAGGTGCAACATAGCCTTGGCAGAATTCTTGTTGTACTCCATAACAAACCAAAAACCAACAAAACAATGGTACAGGCAACCAAAAGAAAAATAGTAACATATACATTCCAGTAGCTGAGTTTATGGCTAGGGTGAGTTTACCATAGGCCCAATGATGAGAATCCAATCAGAGGTCAAGGTAGTCTAGATGTCTCACCAAGTCTTACTTCTGTCTGTCCTGCAGTCTTATTCTTCTTTCTTTATTCCTTATTTCTGACTTTCCTCTATCCCCCTTCTGTCATTCTTCATCCTTCTTGTTTCTGTCTATTACTTGGTGAACATCAGACTGCAGTGGGACCAATGATCAAGATTATGATGGCTGAGGGCCTTTAATAATGTTTATACAGTAGAACTTCAATGGCTCGAACACCTTTGGGACCTCGAAAACCTGTTCGAGACGGGTAGTTCAAGCCACTGCGGTTACTGTCAGGAGGCATAAGAGATACTTTTAAACATCTTTTCGGTGTTCTATAATGAAAATGTATGCTGTGTGTACTCATTAGAATCGCCTCATCGAGGCAATTCTAATGAGTACACACAGCATACATTTGCAAGATAAAAGACTAAAATCTCCTTAATTAGCCCCACTATTTCTTATGTAGAGGATTTCGCTAGGGGCTCAAGAATGGGTTCGACACATCCATGGTGAACGAGCCATCGGTGTTCCAGCCATCGAAGTTCTACTGTAGTTATTGTCAATACAGAGTGATATATGTTATGGTTTTAGTACTCCATAACAAAAAATGTACAAAAAGCCGCATTCAAAGATTACAACCTAGCAACGACACCAAGAGGAAGGATAACTAACAATGAGAAAACAACAGGCCTCGTACTTTTCAAACAACAGGCCTCATACTTTTCAGGCAGCCCCCACCCATAGGGGCTTGAAGAAATATATGGGCTGCATGATGTTTCCACGCAGAGCTGAATCCGGCCCGCACACTAGTACTGGTAAACCGCTTAGAGGATCTAATCCTGTCCAGGAACCGCGGTGCGAGGCGGACTGTCCATGCTAATAAACCCTATTGGTTTCAGTGGGCGGCAGGGCTTGAGATGTCATTTCATCCCAATGTCGGGTAAAAGTCACACAAAATTGGAAGCAACGTCTCCAAAATGACTTTTACAGTGTTGACGGGGACGTTAAACATTAAATCAAACAAAATCAAACTTTTCAGGCATATGCAGGATTTCAGGCTTTCAGAGCAGGATTTCTTTCTTGATTTTTCTTGATTTCAGCCTTTTTAGATTTTGAATTTTCCTCCAATGACTATTGAACGCTTATCCTGCTGAATGAAATTATTTAGCTACACCCATTTCTGACTATTCACCAATCAAATTACTTGATAAAATGTACTTGTTCATTTCACAAACTGCATTACAAATGGTGTAGATGCGGATCAGATGGCTTCTTCAGAAGCCATCTGATCTGGATCTAAACTGTTTTCAAAGGTAATGGTTGACTTGTTCAGCACAATAAGGGTTAAGGCTGCAAAATCAGGTCTTTCAGGCATGGAAAAGCTTCGTCAGTATGAGGCCTGAAACAAAAAAGGAAAACAAACAAAAAAAAAAACAAAAAAACTAATCACAATCAGCACAGCAGCCCGCTCCCTCTTCCTCACAGGAGGTGATCAAGGTGCAACAGACACAATTAACAAACCTGATGGCCCCTGCCCATAGGGGCTTGGAGAAATAGATGGGCTGCATGGTGCTTTCATGCAGAGATGAGACTGTCTGCACATGAGTACTGGTAAATCGCTTATGCGGCTCTTACACTGTCACGACTTTGACCACGATTGTCCACGACTGCCCACGACCAATGGGGACCATGAAAATCGTGGCAAATCGGGGCATACACGGTTCCGATTTCACTACACTACGAATACTCACGACATTGCTACGACACTTCTACGAACAATCACGATTGCTGTAAGATAATGGAGCCAATTTACAACGATCCTCCACGATCGACCACAATGTCTTACGATCCTATAGGATTCTTATACAGCTGCACCACGATTGCTTCAAGATATCAAATGATCATACATGATTTATCATGATCCCTGCAAGACTGCTCTACGACCAAGGCCGATTTGGCACGATGATCAAAGACTCCGTACAATCATGGAGGATTCGATACAATTTACTCACGATTAACCAAGACTTCTCCTGATTCGTAAGGATTTATAACGATCTGGGTATATAAAAGTGTTCGTCTGGATAAATCGTGCTAGCGTTGTCATCAATCGTAGTGCATTCCTGGTGAATCTTGCATTGTCATGAGCAGTCGTCGTAATATCGTCGTACGGCAGTCACAACAGAATCGTAGATGATCTTGTCTTGTCGTTGCTCAATCGTGGTAGAATTCAGTCACGATTGGCCACGATTACCATGACGACGGCTCACGACTGAGCTGCGATTTGAAAAATGATGCCGACTCGTCACGAATGTTTTGAACATGTCCAAAACAGTCGTGGTCACTCTCGAACTATCACGATCAACCACGATTCCTCAAGGTCTCTGCCGACTTCTCTACGACTTTGTTCACGATTTACCATGATTTAAAAAATCGTGGTGAGTCGTGGCCAAATTCGTGACAGTGTAAGAGCCCCTTTAGGACTAAGCCTGCCCAGGCAAAGTGGTGCAAGTCGGACTCCAGTGCATATAAGCCTTATTGGTTTCATTGGGCAGCAGGGCTTGAGATGTTGTTTCATCTCTGACACTGTCAGGTAGAAGTTCCTCAGAATTTGAAGCAACTTCTCCAAAATGACATAGTGTTGACATAAAACATCAATTCAAACAAAACAAACCCGAACAAACCAACAAAGTAATGGTAAATACAACTGATAGAAAAATTGTAGCATAGGCACTCCAGTAATCTGATCATCCAGGCTGCGGTTATGGCTAGGGTAAGCTTAACATAGGCCCAATGATGAGAATCCAATCAGAGGTCAAGGTAGTCAAGATGTCTCACCAAGTCTTACTTCTGTCTGTCCTACAGTCTTATTCTTCTGTCTTTATTCCTTATTTCTGACTTTCCTCTATCCCCCTTCTGTCATTCTTCATCCTTCTTGTTTCTGTCTATTACTTGGTGAACATCAGACTGCAGTGGGACCAATGATCAAGATTATGAGAGCTGAGGGCCACCATTAAAGAGTAGAAGTGGGGGCAATGATCAGGAAACAATACAATTAACCCACAGCTCCCATCAGAGACACCAAAGGGAAAGAAACACAAACATAAAACAACAGACCCTAATGGAAACACCAATAGCGGAAAGCCAAAAGGACAGTTGCTTTCCCACAAAATGGCCAACTGGCTATCCAAAACAAAATAATATAAGGGACACAAACACCCAAAACCAAACCATAACAAAAATAAACTGCAACAGAAGAACCGCCTTGGAACGGTCAGTGAAACGCATTCCACTAGGGGCCTTAAATCTATTTTACGTGGCCACAATCCTCTCCCTTACTTCCGTTGCAATTTAGACAGATAATTTGTTAGGGGCTTGGAGAAATAGATGGGCTGCATGGTGCTTTCATGCAGAGATGAGACTGTCCGCACATGAGTACTGGTAAATCGTCTAGGACTAAGCCTGCACGAGTCGGACTGTCCAGTGCATATAAGCCCTATTGGTTTCATTGGGCAGCAGGGCTTGAGATGTTATTTCATCTCTGTTACAGTCAGGTAGAAGTTCCTCAGAATTTAAAGCAACTTCTCCAAAATGATAGTGTTGACATGGACATAAAACATCAATTCAAACAAACAAAATAAACCCGAACAAACCAACAAAGTAATGGTATATGCAACTGGTAGAAAAATTGTAGCATAGGCACTCCAGTAATCTGATCATCCAGGCTGAGTTTATGGCTAGGGTGAGCTAAACATAGGCCCAATGATGAGAATCCAATCAGAGGTCAAGGTAGTCAAGATGTCTCACCAAGTCTTACTTCTGTCTGTCCTACAGTCTTATTCTTCTGTCTTTATTCCTTATTTCTGACTTTCCTCTATCCTCCTTCTGTCACTCTTCACCCTTTTTGTTTCTGTCTATTACTTGGTGAACATCAGACTACAGTGGGACCAATGATCAAGATTATGAGAGCTGAGGGCCGCCATTAAAATCTGCAATTTGTGTAGAGATTATGACATAAGTTTTGTACTCCATAACAAACCCAAACCCAACACAACATAGAGGATCTTACACAAATGGTCATTTCATATGAAATTTATGAAACGAGCCTTCGGCGAGTTTCATAAATTTCATATGAAGTGACCACGAGTATAAGATTCTCTTTATCATATGACTACTTTAAATTGGATTTTATCGCCTTCTAATTTGACAATTTTTCTACGAAAAATGCATTGTTGACATGGACGTCGTCATGACGTTACTTAATCCCGCAAAAGTGTTATTACACGTGTGGTCATACGATATTTATTACACGACGTTATCCACTGCTTATCAACGACGTCATATGATAAAATGGTATATGCAATGAGCATAATAATTATGGAATATACATTTCAGTAATCTTGCCCCCCCCCCCCCCCCCCCCCCCCGCCAATCGGGGCTTGGAGAAATAGATTGGGCTGCATGATGCTGCCAACCAGAGCTGAAACCGACGAGAACAGTTTAACGTCTTGGAAGGGCTAAACCTGCCGAGGCAAAGTGTTGCGAGTCGGCAGGTCCATGCATGTAAACCCTATTGGCTTCACTTGGTGGCAGGGATTGAGATTCCATTTCAACTCAATGTTGGGTAAAAGTCCCACAATATTAGAAGCAACATCTCCTAAATGACCTACCAGTAAATAATGTGGACAGGGATGTTAAACGTCAAGTCGAACAAATAAAACATTTCAGTAATTTGATCATCAGCTAGAGTCAGCTAGCTATAGGCCCAGTGATGAGAACCCAATCAGAGGTCAAGGTAGTCTAGATGTCTCACCAAGTCTTACTTCTGTCTGTCCTACAGTCTTATTCTTCTGTCTTTATACCTTATTTCTGACTTTCCTCTATCCCCCTTCTGTCACTCTTCAGCCTTCTTGTTTCTGTCTATTACTTGGTGAACATCAGACTGCAGTGGGACCAATGATCAAGATTATGAGAGCTGAGGGTCTTGATGAAACAAATATATACTGAGCAAAAGTTATAATGCAACAGTGGTTTGTATTGATAATAATGAGAAGAATGTATATAGATTCTACAAATCGTCTAAACAATACCACTGACCAATGTCCCAAGCATCCAGCACACTTTGCTTTTAACAGTTACTTAGCCACAAAATGGTCAAACTGCTATCCAAAATAAGGTATCATAGACTCCTATTTTGCCCTAGAGTTGTGCAGGATAATCTGTGATAACATGTTCAGAATACCCAGAAGAGGGAGGACGTGTTTTCTTGTGGATATGAACACAAGAAATCTTATATTCAGAAAATCTTCGGGACAGTTTGAAAGTTGTCTTTTGAACAGTCTCGAAGATAGTCTGTACAGACCACTTTTAGAAGACTGCTTTTGAATAGTCCCGAAGTAGTTGTATTCAACCACTTTTGGAAGACCTCTTTTATGAACAGCCCCAAAGGTCTACTATTCAGCCACATGTGGAGGACCTCTTTTGAGCAGTCCAAGACCTTTTCTGTAAGGCCACTTTTGAGCAGTCCAAATGGTGGTTTCTTTCTAGAGGACACTCAGGGTAAAAGAAAGTAAGAAATGGTAACAGTAATCTTTCGGCCTTCTTCAGGAATCTATTAATTCATCAAACAACTAAGTGACATCCATCTTGTGATGCTGACAGGAAGGAAGTAATGATGATCTAAGTGACATCCATCTTGTGATGCTGACAGGAAGGAAGTAATGATGATCTAAGTGACATCCATCTTGTGATGCTGACAGGAAGGAAGTAATGATGATCTAAGTGACATCCATCTTGTGATGCTGACAGGAAGGAAGTAATGATGATCTAAGTGACATCCATCTTGTGATGCTGACAGGAAGGAAGTAATGATGATCTAAGTGACATCCATCTTGTGATGCTGACAGGAAGGAAGTAATGATGATCTAAGTGACATCCATCTTGTAATGCTGACAGGAAGGAAGTAATGATGATCATCATTACTTCCTTCCTGTCAGCATCACAAGATGGATGTCACTTAGTTGTTCGATGAATCAATAGATTCCTGAAGAAGGCCAAGGGCCGAAAATTTGAAAAAGGGTGATTTTTAATTCATAGACTATTTGTTATTTTCCCTGCAGAAATATAATTTAGAAGAATTAATAATCTTTTGACTATGATTTTTAAAGAAAAATTAAAGTAAAACTACTAAAAATTCAGACACCTTAAGGACTTGCCGTAATTCTCCTAAAAATTTGACAAAGTTGTTTCACAATCCAGCAAGGAGTCCAAAGGGTGCAGATGGAATGGCAAACAGTGTAGACCCTGATCAGACTGCTCCTTTAGGAGCAGTCTGATCTGGGTCTGCTCTGTTTGCTTTATGAAGCCTCCGTGGTGCAGTGGTTAAGCTACTCGCTTTGTAAACCAGGGATCGCAGGATCGATTCCGGGCTTCTCCAGACTTTAGGATGAGTCTTTAAAATTGAGGTCCCGTCTCCGTATGACCTTAGCTGTTGATGGGACGTAAAACTCAAACACTCACTCAATCTGTTTGCTTTGGCATGCCTGTCCCAATACTAAGGATAATTACGGTACACCCCTATACCAGCATCTTATCATTTATTTTGCAGCCATTGCCACCAGAACAAGAAGCTATGCCGTTACCTGTACCTGGGCAAGCTACAGATGTTAATACCATGAACACAAACATGACTGGAAGTATAGACACAAACTTTCCCAAGTATGGGGAAAATATGAACGGGGTAGGTGGCTTGTGTTTTGGCACAGTTGTTTAAAACTGACTAGCATGCAGAACTTTGTCAGGAAAAAATAAGTCTCTATATTTACTAGTCTATTATTACATGGTTTGTTTGTTTGTATTGGAGTTTTAACGGCCCAGTCAACAATATTTTAGGTCATTTTTGAGCCAGTTAGTTTACCTATCCACACTTTTCCTGGGCCGGCTTATAGGTAAGGGTTAACAAGTACAGTGCACATGAATCAGCAGAAGAGAGAATGACCGTTGAAAAGATTTCATAATCGTTCTTCACGAAAGAATGTTGCCGACCCCGGCAGATATCGAACCCTCGTCCTCCTGATCACCAGTCAGACATGCATCCAGCTGAGCTACAGTCTGTTACATGGTTCATTATATTGCATAAGTCTGTTTCAAAATTTAGGGGTGACCGGTTGTTTTATTTTAAAAATTTATTAGGAAAATAGCTGAACTTTTTGCAAATAGTGCAGGCCCTGATCAGATGCCGTGTTCTGCGGCATCTGATCAGGGCCTGCACTGTTTGCCAGTGTATCGGTTTGGGGGTTTCGGTGTCCCAGTTTATCTTAGACCTCTGGGCAGCTACTCAGGGGTAGCTTTAGATTTCCCAGGATCTTTACCCCAAACTTGGATATTTTTACCCCGGGGGGGCATAATATCCCGGCTGGGATATCTTGCCATCTTGCCCTCCCCACCCCCCGGGGGGTAAAGCTAGAAAGCTACACTGGCCAGGATATCTTCACCCCCATCCCCACTTTTGGGATAAACTATTTTCTTAATGACCAATTTGTTCTTATATGTAACTGAAGTAAGATAGTGGACTCAATGTTTCACTTGAACATTTTTTGTTTCAATCATGACTCTGACTAATAGTACTACCCTTAGTAAGAAATATGACAATATCATAGAGGCATATGACTATTTAATAACTTCATTTGTGTACTTTCTTATTCATGAACTGAATGTCAGTGTAGTTCAGAAGCCATTTGATCTGATCTTGATCCACACTGTTTACAAAGACGGGTTGTCGTGAACAGCAGGATAAGGGTTACGGAACTTTTACAAAATAAATACATTCCTTTCTTATTGTTACACTTCAGGGAGATCTGCTTACCCAACAGGATCTGGTGCAACAACAGCATGCAGTTGACTCAACCACAAGAGAAATGGATGTGAGTATTTGGAATGGAAACTTTGTCACTCAAGGTAGTATGAGCCGGTTGTCCTTTTGGCTTTTGGCATGGGATCAATCGTCATCTCTGTTTAGTAATGTAACAGGCGCGGAATGACTCTGGCTTTTACTGAAAGGAAAAACAAGTCTGCTATAAACAGTACCTTAGTTTGAGAGATTGCTTCTTTTACCCTGTAGGTTTCTGCATTCAAAATGCTATAAAGGACTCCAATCCTGAAGCCAATTATAATTTTGACTGCCTTGTTTTTTAATTGCAACAGATGAGGTTGGTATTTAGTGATACACAGGACCCGCGTTATAACAACAGTATTTGTTCCCTATTATTATGCCTTACGACGAATTTGCCGTTATAAAGAATCACAGTTAGGAGTATGATAGGTAATAAAAGGCCTTTTCTCAATCATTACTCCAAGAAACAAATGTTGTAGGCATTTGTTAGAATCACCTCGGTGATGCAATTCTAACAAACATCTGTAAATTTGTTTCTTTGAGTATTAAAATACAAGAATCTTTCATGACTAGGATTCAGTTTGGGCATTTCCAAACCGAGGGAAGCCCATTTCGCTCGGAATCTAAACTAAGCCTTGAGCAAAGAATTCATTCCATTGAAACTGACGTTGGAATGAGTTTTGACGTTATAATGAATGTCGGTATAAAGAGGGTTGACTGTAATGGAAGGATATTTTTTTCCTTATTTCTCCATATAAACCTATGTTGTGAGTATTCATGAGAAACAGCTGAGTGAATATCGTCAGTAGGAGCTGTTGAATACCCACATCATAGGTTTTCAAGGAGATTGACAAAAATATTCAGTTTTCACCAAATGCCCATCTTATCTGTTTGTTTGTACAGTAAAATTCCTATAGGAAGTCCATCTTTGGGACAGTTCAAAAGTGGTCTTTAAGACCACTTTTGAACAGTCTCAAAGGGGGTCTTTGACCAGAGGACACTGAGGGCAGAAAACACAATGAGAGATTAAGTCAACCATTCAAAATAAGCTTTTCAAAGCAGAACTAGTCTTAATTTTAGGTGGTCTTAATACAAGAATTTTACTGTATTTTCATTGGCCCCCGCCCACCTGGGCTTGAAGAAATAGATTGGCTGCATGATGCTTCCACGCAGAGCTGAAACCGACCTGCACACAAGTATTGGTAAACCACTTAAGAGGATCTAATCCTGCCCAGGACATGCGGTGTGGTTCGGCCCGTCCATGCTTATAAACACTTTTGGTTTCATTGGGCGGCAGGGCTTGAGATGTTATTTCATCTCAATGTCGGGTAAAAGTCCCACAAAATTGGAAGCAACGTCTCCAAAATTACGTTTACAGTGTTGACGGGGACGTTAAACCTCGAATCAAACAAACAAAACCAGTTCTTATGACAGTAAATTAACATGTGCACGGACAGTTTCAGCTTTGCGTGGAAGCACCGTGCAGCCCAATCTATTTCTCCAAGCCCCGATGGGCGGGGGTGCCTTATCTGTTTGTATGTGCAGTAAAATTCCTATATTAAGCCCACCTTTGGGACTGTTCAAAAGTGGTCTTTAAGACCACTTTTGAACAGTCCCAAAGATGGTCTCTTATCATGAGACACTGATTGTGGAAAACACAAAGAAAAGCATAACTGAAACCTTCTAGATAAGCTTTTAAAAGCAGATTTAGTCTTAATTTTAGGTGGTCTTAATAGCGGAATTTTACTGTATTTTGACTGGCCCCGATAGCTCAGTGGTAGAGTGTCCGCTCCGGGGAACGGGAGGTCTCAGGTTCGATCCCCGGGCCGCGACATACCAAAGTCGTTAAAAATGGTACTAGCTGCTCCTCGTTTGGCACTCAGATTTAGGGGGTAGAGCTAGGACTGGTCGATCCAGTGGCAGGATAATATGACTGGGTGTGGTATCATGTAATGTGTCTGGGACATGATACTTCAGTGAGGCAGCACTATAAAAGTGAGCATTGAGCTCCCTGTCGCAACCAGACACCGTCGTGATATGACTGAAAAATTGTTGAAAGCGACGTTAAACCCGAATTCACACACACACACACATTACTGTATTTTGATTTTCAGGATGATGATGACAGTGTAGGTACCCAGGAGTATGATGACTTAGATGGGCTTCAGCGAGCAGAGACAATGGGACAGACAGACGATAGTCTACTGGAGAGAATGGACGAGCTGGACACATCTCCACCCATGATGAACAGAAAAAGTAAGTGTTTGTCCTTATATACATAGAGTGTAGTTATTTGTTATCATTCTACTAATGCTGCGTGTTCATTAATCCCGTTAACTGGATTGGATAGAGCATATATAGATAAAATGGTATAGGAACTCATACTGGTTTGCTGATTAATCACTTTTAACCCATTGTATACTGGTGGACTCTTCCATTACTATATGTTGGACAAGTCCATTTGTCATTTAAGGGGTGTCAGGCCAATTTTTTAACATTTTTATTGCATTTATGACAGAAAATCCTGTTAGCAAACAGTGCAAACCCTGATCAGACGCCGCTTTGTGCGGCGTCTGATCTGGGTCTGCACTGTTTGCGAGACTTCTCCTTTGAGGGGTTTCCCTTCTAGAATGGGTTAACGTTGATTGCTTGTTATGAGCACATGAGTGCATAAGTGATCGTGGTACCTGTGATTGATAAACCGTTTGTCTCCCTATACATATCCATACTGTACAAATCGTTTAAGTTCGGACACCTTGAGAACTTGCTGTAATTCCCCAAAGATTACAACAAATTTGTTTCATGATTCCAGCAAGGAGTACAAGAGATGCAATCGCCCCCGCCCATAGGGGCTTGAAGAAATAAATGGGCTGCAGGATGCTTCCACGCAGAGCTGAATCCGGCCTGCACACTAGTACCGGTAAACCGCTTAGAGGATCTAAGCCTGTCCAGGAACCGCGGTGCAAGGTGGGACCGCCCATGCTAATAAACCCTATTGGTTTCATCGGGCAACAGGGCTTGAGATGTCATTTCATCTCAATGTCGAGTAAAAGTCCCACAAAATTGGAAGCAACGTCTCCAAAATGACCTTTACAGTGTTGACGGGGACGTTAAACCTCAAATCAAACAAACAAACAAAAGAAGAGATGCAGATGGAATGGCAAACAGTATAGACCCTGATCAGACTGCTCTTTCAGGAGCAGTCTGATCTGGGTCTGCACTGTTTGCTTTGGCCTATCTGTCAATTAGGTGACCGAAGACCTGTAACTGGGTCAGTGTGAAATGACTTGATAAATGACAATTTTATTAATTGACACAATTACAAAAAACATGATTATTGATTTTTGACTGCACTTGACCTCGGTTAATATTGGTTAACCTGGTGTTAATACGGATGACCTTCGATCAATACAGGATAGTTAACCCTTGTCCTGCTGAATATTTTTATCTGCCACACCCACTACCGATTACCAACCAATCGGATCACTTGATGCAAATTATTACAACAAATTCACAATCTGAATGGCAAACAATGTAGATCCTGATCAGATGGCTTCGTTAGAAGCCATCTGATCTGGATCTTCATTGTTTGGAAAATAAGGCTTATCCGGGCTCAGCAGGACAAGGGTTAATAATATAACTGAACAGTTTCTAGGATCCAAAAAAAGTTTGTGTTCTCTGCACAGCCTCTAATAGCCAATTTAAAATTTTCAGATTTTATTGAAAAATGACCACAAGTTCTATATACATTTTAATACGGCCTCAGTAGCTCATTCGGATGCACTTCTGACTGGTGATAAGGAAGTCACAGGTTCGATACCTGCGAAGTCGGCAATATTTTCTTTTGTAGAATGATCATGAAATCTTAACTATAGTTATTTTCTCTTTTTTACTTATTCAAGAAGGGAACCTGTAAGTTTGTGGTGAAAGAATGTACACTACAGGTTCACCACCATTGTATAAAGTGTGGTTAGGTAAACTGACCAGCTCAGTATGACCTAAAAGGTGTTGACTGGCCCTTAAAATACAAACTGTGCATTTTACAAGCAAGCTTCTGACTACCCATTCAAAAGAACAAAATGATTGTTTTTTTACATTTTTTATGTAAATTAGTTTGGTGCACTTAATTAGCTCGGTCGGATGCGTGTCTCACCGGTGATCAGGAGGACGGGAGTTCGATACCTGCGGGGTTAGCAATATTCTTTCGTGGAGATTGATCATGAAATCTTTTCTAAGGTCATTCTCTGCCTTCCGCTGATTCAAGAAGGGCACTAGTCAGTTTCTGGCGAAGAATGTGCACTGTACTGATTAACCGCTTACATATAAGCCTGCCCAGGAAAATTGTGGAAAGGTAAACTGTCCGGCTCAAAAATGACCTAAAATAGTGTTGACTAGGCCGTTCAACCACAATACAAACAAATCAAATATTTCCAGATCTCTTGTCACAGTTATTAACACAGTTTTATTGATGTTTTAGTTAGAGTTGTTATTAAATTCACCATGTGATCAGCAAAGACTCTCATCAGACTGGGCGTATTCGCAGGCTGATCTGAGTCTACTTTGGTCCTGCAATGTTTATCAGGCTTGGTGTGTGGTGTGTTTAGCATGAGCATAACATAATACACCCCAACCTCTTTATTACGCTGTTGATGGGTTAGGAAGCCAAAACTGTGTTAGTTAAACAACCGTCTATTATGTATAAACAAAAAAGTACAGATTATATAGAAAAATGTCCATTTATGGTCATTTTTCTACATAATTCATACAGTTTGGGGTTCCTTTTTCCAAAATTGTGTTATAATGAACAGTGTAATAAAGGGACTTAGGCGTATAGATGGTGATAACAATATTGTTAACTTAAACTTTGGGCCTGGCATTGTCTGTTTGAAGCACTGTATCTCAGGAACCAATGGATGGATTCTTGCCAAATTTGCATGGTTACATCATTAAGATGGGGATAAACAGAAGTCAGGTTTTGATTGCCTTGACCACAGTTTCCTGGTTTCAGGCTCCCAAAAACTGTCAAATGTCCAATTCGGGCCAAATTAGCTCGTTTGCACCCAGGCTCCTGAATCAGTTTACGAACTGTGGTCAAACTTTACATTTAAGTCAGACACTCTTCAGATAAACAGGGTTACTGCCCTGTTCGGCAGCAGGTTTTGCTTATTAGACTCAACTTTATTTTGAGCCTTCCTTGGACCAAGTTGAGTTTTAACAGGATAGGTAGTTTGAGCTTGTCTGATATGTACAAAAAACACGACGGAGGGTTGCAACACTGCTTGTGCTCTGTAGTAGGGAGATTACATTTACCATAACACCAGATAAGAGGTGGTATCCACATATGTTGTGTGTACTCATTAGAAGTGCTTAATGCATACCCACAACATAGGTTTTTGTGCAGAAATAAGAAAAATATGGTACTTTACAGATGAAAAAAGCACTGTTTCTGGGAGCTATGCATTACCCAAAACAGTGTCAAAAATTGGCATTGGGAGTGAAAATCCAGAGTCTTGCTAAAGCTGGTGAGCCCTAACTGGAGGGAAATTAGCTTTGTTAAGCTGATTGTGTGCATTTGAAAGATGAAAATTATGCATTTTCTTTTACCCTGTCCTTGAGAAAGGAAAACACTGGTTTCTAGTTAAATCACTTTGGTCAGATATACACTTTCTTTCATTCTTTTTGAAACTTTAACCATTATCTTGCTGAATATTCATTTTAGCCACACCCGTTTGTCTATCAACCAATCAAATTACTTGATGTATTTTATTGCTACAAATTCATAAATTGAATGCCAAACAGTGTAGATCCTGATCAGATGGCTTCTTCAGAAGCCATCTGATCTGGATCTACACTGTTTGCAAAGATAGGGGTAGTCGTGAACCGCAAGATAAGGGTTAGATCCCCACTCTCTATGATTGGCATATGCTTTTTTCGAACTTTTTTATTGCAGTGTATATATGATCAGAACTCTGTTTTAAAAGATTACTGTACACTTGAGCAGAATTTCATTTTCAAAGATACTAAAAATGTATTTCTGAACACAAAGAACATTCAATAGAAACAGTTATGATGAAGTACGTGGAATGTGTTTGTTTAGACTAACTGACTGGCTCAGCAGGACATTAACCGATTAAGCGGTGGTAGGCCTATTTTTTTGTTGTTATATTTTTGACGGAAAATTCTGTTAGCAAATAGTCCTGGCCATGATCAGACCCTGCGTTTTGTGGCATCTGATCTGGTCCTTCAGTGTTTGCAAGGATACCTCTTTAGGGTTTCCTGCATGCAATGGGTTGATAATGTATTGATGGGCTTTAAAGTAAAAAAGAAACCAAACAAGCAAATACAGTATATTATGACCAGAGAAACTACAACATCTGTTAGGAGCTAAATAATAAAAAAAATAAATGTGCCCAGATAAACCGGACAGTCAAAGCTCATCCTACCAGTAACCCAAAGAATAGGAATAGCCAGCATAACATTATATTGATGAATTTGTGAGCAGTGAACACCAATGGTTTGTGACAGGATACCTTCAAATAATCAGGTGGAAAGAGGATTGTTTGGGGGGATTATTTTCTTCATTCCACAGAGCTGTCTGGGCTGGATTCTTACATGTACCCACAGCATTTTATAGAGAAGTAAGAAAGAAAAAAATACCTCAAATTATCATTACTCCTCCATACCTGGAACTATGTTGAATATGACGTGTGTGTGTTTGAAAGTAATGTGAGCCACATCAGCTAAAAATATGCCTTGGAATTGTGCTTGGAGCAAAGATTCAGTCTATTTGTGCAGTTTGATAAGACTTTGCTGTCGGGTTCAAGAAGAGCAGTTGTCAGAGTCTTGCATAAAAATGCACAATATATACGGGTTAACTGCTTATGTACAAGCCTGCCCAGAAAAATTGTGGTTAGACCAGCCTCCGTGGCTTAGTGGATAAGAGGGCTGACTCTTTAATCATTAGGTCTCTCACCGCTGTGGGTTCGAGCCAGGCTCGGATCACGTGAGAGGCCAAGTTCTACCACGGTTTTCGCCCACCTCTGATTAACAATCGGCTTGTTATGAGTGAAATAATCTTTAAAGGGTCTTTAAACCAAAACCAAAAATAAAAAAAAAAGCATGGCCTAAATTGGTATTGACTAGACTCTAAAACAAAAAGCTGCATTAGGCAAGTGAGGAAGACTGCCTAGAATGCCTGTGAGGGCATGAGACAGTATTCAGACAAAGAAAAGAAAGAAAAACAACATAAATGATTCTGACCCAATGGATATGCAGGCTGAGTAACGTCTTCTCTGACCACACGTTGATAGCTCCAGATAAGGAGGAAAGTCTAGAATTATTATGGGATAAATTTTAACCATATGTTGTGGAAACCGGCCCGCACATGAGTACTGGTAAACCGCTTAGACGATCTAAGCCTGCCCAGGCAAAGTGGTGCGAGTCGCTCTGTCCATGCTTATAAACCCTATTGGTTTCATTGGGCGGCAGGGCTTGATGTCATTTCATCTCAATGTCGGGTATAAGTCCCACAAAATTGGAAGCAACGTCTCCAAAATGACCTTTACAGTGTTGACGGGGACGTTGAACCTCAAATCAAACACAAAACAGTTTTGAATCTCCATGACTAGCCAATTTTAACAAGTACCCACAAGATAACAAGTACCCACAACAAATGCTTTTGTTTCTTTGTTAGATTTGAGGTTTAATCCCCGTTAACACTATAGGTCATTTTGGAGATGTTGCTTCCAATTTTGTGGGAATTTTACCCGACTTTGAGATGAAATGACATTTCAAGCCCTGTCACCCAATAAAAACAATTTGTTTTATAAGCATGGACTCACACCACTTTGCATGGGCAGGCTTAGATCCTCTAAGGGGTTTACCAGTACTTGTATGGGGTCGGTTTCAGCTCTTCGTGGAAGCATCATGCAGCTCATCTATTTCTTCAAGCCCCGATGGGCAGGGGCCGACAACATATGCTTTAAAGAAGCCTCCGTGGTGTAGTGGTTAAGCTACTCGCCTGTAAAACCAGGGGTCGCAGGATCGATCCCGGGCTTCTCCAGACTTTCGAATGAGTCTTTAAACCGAGGTCCCGTCTCTGTATGACCTTAGCTGTTGGTGAGATGTAAAACTCAAACACTCACATATGCTTTAACGAGAAATAAAGAAAATTATCTGTTGATTATCGTTGTTACCCTCCTTAGCTAGAGCTACGACATCTGTTAGAAGGCATATTTTTACTGGACTGGGCTCGTATTATAGATGAAATTACAGAGCTTCAGATAAGGCGCTTTTATCATCCGAAAATTACTGAAATTTTTCTTATTTGCATGAAAACATATGTTGTGGGTACTCATTAGAAGCGCCTCAGTGAGGCGCTTCTAATGAGTACCCACAACATGTTTTTATGCAGAAATATAAAAAATAATATTTGGATACCCGTCCTATCTGTGGCTATGACAGAATAGTGTTTTGCGACGACCCATTCATTACTAACTCATTAACAGGAAATTTTAACATTTGACTGTGAGTATGAATTTGAAGACATTTTGTTGTGTAGCAGGAATTTTTGTTGATTCTGTTCAATTTCATTTCCTTGATGTAGTGTTGTGAAATCAATGTTCAGTATCTGTCCATTTCTGAGTACCCGTACATGTCTTTTAAATGTTTATCTTGCTGAATATTCATCTAAGCCACACCGATTTCGTTATATCAACCAATCAAATTACTTGATGTATTTTATTGCTACAAATTCATAATCTGAATGCCAAACAATGTAGATCCTGATCAGATGGCTTCTTCAGAAGCCATCTGATCTGGATCTACACTGTTTGCAAAGATAGGGGTTATCGTGAACAGCAAGATAAGGGTTAAATGTTTATGTATGCGAATGTTTGTTTGTGTTTGTAGAAAATCGTTTTAGTAACAAATACTAATTAAACAGCCTGTACTAATAACTAAACATGTGAAAAACCAAGTATTTTGCATGCTTTTAAATATGCTAGCCTGTTTAGAAACAGTTCTGCATGAAATGCATCCAGTGTTGGTGTGCATATTTGAATATTGCCTGTGGAATGGTAGCATATCATTTTTTGCAAGCTTTATGACTGTCAAAATTGAAATAATAGATCCCTAAATAAAAAAAAAATGTTTTCAGATAGAAATTCAAAGACCCAGCATTTTGATAGTTAACTTTCTTTACTGGTTTTGTAATTTATGTTAAGTAATTATTGATCAGTTCATCAATGATGTCATGTTACTGATATTTGCAGCATGTATTTTCACTCACCTGAGTACAAGGTGATGAAGGTGAGCTATTGTTATTGCCCTTTGTCTGTCATTAGTCGATGATTCATTATGTTATCAGCAGTTTGTTCAGATGACATCTAAACCCTTTGGCTAGTTTTATAAATGCTCCTGGTGTGCCCCTTTACCGAAATTGTTTAAATGGTTTCTGTTGCTAAAAATAGAAACAAAAGCTTCTAAATGTCATCTCTCAAAATAGAAGTAGAGGCAATGATCAGGAATTGATACAGTTAACCCACAGCTCCCATCAGAGACACCAAAGGGAAAGAAACACAAACATGAAGCAACAGACCCCAATGGAAACACCAACAGCGGAAAGCCAAAAGGACAGTTAATTTCCCACAAAATGGCCAAAAGGCTATCCAAAATAGAATAATATACCGTAATAATTCGGCTATAAGACGAGGATTTTTCCCTCCAAAATGAGCCCGAAAAATTGACCCCGTCTTATAGCCGAGGTCATGGACTGCATGCTTTTTTCCGGCAATGTCCGGCGAAGACCAGACATACGGAAAATGCCGATCGATGATTTTTGAACTGATATAAATCGCCGCCCACAAACCGACGCTACCATTTTTCTGCACGCGATCGGTAAATTACGTCATCCGACGCCAGCACCCCAACACGTGTTTAATGTCATTGTGTGTATCTCGTTCATAAAAAAAAACGTTAGGAACCGGTAAAAAATATTTTCTCGATAGCTAAACGGTTGTGAATAGAGGTGGATAGAAAACCAGCGCTTTGCACAACTCCCGAATTATCCCCAGAAGCTCCGTGTCAATAACCAACAACAGCGTTCGACTTTTCTCGCCCAGCGTCTGCTATTTTGCGCCAAAACATAACCATTCATGAGATCGTAGAATAGTCCATTTTTTGTAATGCAAACTTCTACCGTTAGATGTAGCTAATTTACTGAGGAGCGATTAAATCATTTTCACATTGATTGTGGATTAAATTTTATGATTGGATTTTCACACCTTATCGACACGCACCGCAGGGTGGCAATTATATGACAGGGATTAACAATAGTGTCATACTTGAACCGTAATAAATACACAGATGGTTTGTCTGCATTAATTATTGCGATTTACTAACTGGTCTAGTTTTACCGGATTTAAGGACTCAGAAAGACTGACATTTGTAGACGATTTTTTTTTGCACTTGCCCCGCGCGATTTCGGTCTTGTGTCGGGCAGCCGGGAAATAGATTTGGCAGCCCTGTCGTCTATTAAATAGAAGTCTTAGCCAGCAAAGCATGTACCGGGCCAACTTCGGGCCGACAGCGATACGACCTATCGGCCCGACGTTTCCCCCTTTTCCAGACGCTTAATAGACCTACCGATTCAGATTCAGTAAGAGTTGTCTCTCTTTGTAACTCTCACAAACGAAGACATTTTGTCAACAGACATAAACAAAGCCATGTGAGGGGTAAGTAGAGGGGTTTTCTGACGAAAAAAGGCCGATTTCTCAGATCTAAACGGCATCTAGCGGTAGCAGATAGGCCCCGACAGATGTGGCAAAAATTTGACCCGTCTTATAAAAGAGTATAAGCAAAATCCCACATTAGAAGAACTGAAAAAGGGGTCCCGTCTTATAGCCGAATCGCCTTATAGCCGAATTTTTACGGTAAGCGACACAAACACCCAAAGACAAACCATAACAAAAATAAACCGCGACAGAAGAACCGCCTAGGAATGGTCAGCTCAAGCCTGTGGCTCGATTTCAAAATACCCTCACAGAAAAATTTCCTTCGTAACCCTCTATCGAAGTCAGAGATAACTTTAATGAACATCTCTATAGCCCATGGCCCATTTTAGTTTCAGATAATTCTACAGAACTCTTTCCATCAATGTTTATACCAGTATTGCTTAAATGATTCTGCTCCATTAAAGAAGATGGCTGCAAGAGCTAAAAATAGAAAAAAAATATTGATGTGCCCAGATTTCAGTAGTCTGTCAAAAATATGTTCCTTTTGTGACCCTCTACCAAAATTTATAAAATGTTTCCACTCTGCTGACACAGGTGGCCACCATAGCTTAAAATAGATGATAAAAAAAAATCAAGTAACTTTTTTCGAACAAATCGTCCAAACGGAAATCAGAACGATTTCACAGATATGTTGCTGTCATGACCCTCTGCAAATGTTGCTAAAATGGTTCTGTTCCACTGAATAAAATTGACCTCTATTGCTAAAAAAAATCCTTAAGCCAGTGATGCAACCAATCCCACAAGCTGTGAAACATCTGAGTCTCGGGTGAGTGATTCAGGGCCAGCAAAACTCTCTTGTTTGTCACTGTACCGTAAGTAACAGATACGCTATTACTATGTTTGTTATTCTGGGCCCAGTTGGTCGAAACATTGTGAGCTTAACCCTTATCCTGCTGAAAATGACAACCCCTTCACAAACAGTGTAGATTCAGATCAGATGGCTTCTGAAATAGCCATCTGATCTGGATCTACACTGTTTGTCATTCAGTTTGTGAATTGAAAGGATACATAATATCAAGTTACAGTAAAATTCCTCTATCAAGACCACCTTAGGGACTGTTCAGATGTGGTCTTTAGGTCCGAAAGGAACTCCCTGGCCAGAAAACACAAAGAAATATTAAGTGTACCCTTCAATAAGCTTTTGAAAGCAGAAGTAGCCTTAACTTTAGGTGGTCTTAATAGCGGAATTTCGCTGTACTTGATTGGCTGATGGTCAGAATGGGTGTGGTGGAGTTAATTTATTCAGCAGAACAGGGGTTAGGGAGTTTGTAAGTGATCAATGCATTAATTGTTCTGGCAGGTACAGCATTTAATATGGTATTTTCGTTGAAAAAAAAAAAAAAATCCTAAAACAAATTTGTTTCATGATCCAACGAGGAGTTCAAAGGGTGCAGACAGAATAACAAACAGTGTAGACCCTGATCAGACTGCTCTAACAGCTCATTCAGCAGTCTGATCTGGGTCTGCACTGTTTGCTCAGGCCTATCTGTCCCAATACACCATTAGGGTATGTTTCATAAGGTTTTTGAATTTGATATTTTTAAATACTTGCTTTTAATAAAGTTTAATACTAAAATTTTATAAGATGTTGACACTCAGTTTTTAATAATTGATTTGACAGGATGACATTGAAGTATTTTGTTTGGTGATGGAAATGCACAGGAAGTTTTAATGGATTAGATTTAACCAGAATTAAAATGTTTTCAGTGCCATAGCAGAGATGTAACTCCAGCTGGATAAACTGTTAACTTGATAATTGCTGTTTTAGTTGTAGATGACGGGAAGCCACGCCCCCATGTATGTGAGGTGTGTGATAAAGCTTTTAAGCTGAAGCACCACCTGGTGGAGCACACCCGCCTCCACTCGGGAGAAAAGCCATATCGATGTGACTCGTGTGGCAAGCGATTTCGCCATTCGGGCTCTTACAGTCAACATATGAGTAATAGGAGCAAATATTGCTTTGCTGGAACCGTTCACCCTGTACCAGGGGCATCCCCCTGTGAAAGCCCCACTGCAGTTAAAAGGGGAAGGAAAAAGAAAGAATGTAAGGAATACTAGCTTAAGCAAGTAAGAAGAGCCTTCAAGGAGAGGTTGAAACATAAAGGAGAGTTTAAAAGTTTGAGAAGATCTGTGATGGATGGGCAGTTTAATTTGAAAACAGGATATCATTCCAAAATTTTGTGCATCAGTTTAACCCGTTCCTTCATTAACCCTCATCTTGCTGTTCACAACAACCCCTATCTTTGCAAACAGTGTAGATCCAGATCAGATGGCTTCTGAAGAAGCCATCTGATCAGGATCTACACTGTTTCATATTCCTTTCATGAATTTTCAGGAATAAATAACATCAAGTAATCTGATTGGTTCAAATTCAGAGATGGGTGTGGCTAAAATGAATATTCAGCAAGAGAAGGGTTAATTTGGTTTACTTTTTGTTAATAGCTGTACTATAAAGAAAATTTAACCTCGAAACTAGAGGTTCCAAAATTATTCTTTCTGAAATTTTGTTTATTTGGCAGTCTCAAACAGTTACGTGAGATTATCGTACATTTAACCTGTCATTGCATATTTATATTCTGAATTATAATTTGCATACGAATGTCCAGCCTTCACAGTTCTTAGAATGGTTTTGAAATATTGGAATCAGCCTAATCAAATCAGTTTATGGCACGTTGTTATACATTTGTTATGTTCTAATTAGTGCATTCAGTTTTATTTAAACCTAACACTCTCTATCCAAAGTCTACCATGGGCAAATCAAATATTTGTGTTGTATTGTTCAGTATCATCTTAATATTCAAGCACTCATTTAGGTTACTTATCAAAATGTCCCAGCCTTTTTTTATTTGCTGCTTTTTTAACCCTTGAGCACCAATAATAAAATTAATTACTAGGCAGATGATCTCCAGCGGCCAGCTGTTCAAAACTAGCGAGGTCATTCATTAACATCTCATTAAAACTTTGATCATTTAATATGGCAAATACATTGATGTTTTTGCTGGAAAAATGTGAGCAGCTAAATGCAAAAGCTGCTCACATTTTTTCAGCAAAATTACCTCTGTATTAGGCATTGTACTTCCTAGAACAGTTTAGTTAACAATTTGACCACTAATGAGCTTGTTCAGCTAACGATGCTTTGAACAACTGACCCTAGATATTTTTTCATATCTTCTAAGAAAATAAGGCTTGACATTTCATGGGAATCATGAATCACTTGAGATGTCAAAGTTGATTTACAGTATACACGTAAATGAGTGCTAATGAATGATACAGGTGTTGTCTGTCTGCAGTGTTGTGGCTTTATTAATTCATCCTCACCCGAATATTGTTTGCAGTGTCTGTTGCCTTTTATGTGTTTTATTTCTTTAAGAATTCAGTCTGGGTATTTCTGTTGTTGTAAATCATAGAGCCAGCAAAGATATTTGGTGGTCTGCATATTCAAGCCAAATGGGCTTGAGGTTACAAAAATTTTTGTGCTCAGTTTAAATGCATGAAATTTATCCTGCTCATAAATATTAAAATGACAAAAAAAGTCGTCATTTTAATATAAAAGATTAGAAAAGAAATCATTCTCTGCTGATCTGAACATAAAAAACAGCATCATTGCAACAAATAATGTGGGTACTTTGTGATAATTGCAGAATAGTTTTCCTTATTTCTCCGTATAAACCTATGTTGTGGGTATTCAACCCACAACAAAGGTTTTTATGGAGAATTGACAAAAACTATCCTTTGGTTATCACAAAATACAAACCTTATGTGTTGCTTTGACAGCACTATTGCTCAGATGAGTTGAGCATGAAATAGTTTCAAGGACTGCTTGACAGTCTTTACATACGAAAGTTTATAAAGAAAGCATTGATATCACCTTTCAAAACTGAACAGACACACATGTTAAATACAAAGACAGAGTGGTTGGGTGCTATGGTGCTGCTTACCTATCCTACTGTTGAGGCTTACAGTTGGGAAAAGCCTGGAGCAGGAAAGGGTGGAGGGGGAATGTTTTGTTTCTTTCGTTTCACCATTTTCATTCTCTTTTTGCCTCATTCTTTACTGTGCATTCCAAAATGATGCACAATGGCTGACATGCTAAGAATGGTCACGTGTTACTTTGAAGGTGGTCCGATGATGCTAAGATGGCATATGTCTGGGTCATCTGCTGCAATTGCATGTCCAACTGGTAATGGCTAACATTTGGGTTAGGACTGCTGTCATTTCTCAAGTGTCTTTGAATCAATGAAACTTCTCATTTGTGAATGACCTAAGTTTAAATTTGATAAAATAACACAGCTTCCACACTTAAGCATGGCTGGAACTTTATATGTCAAAACGTTGTATACAACAGCTATAGTTTTAATACGTTATTCAAACTCACCAATAAAATAATTCAGATTCAGTCTTGCATGGTAGTTAACCCAATCACGGTTGGCAACTTTGCTTCCCTCTTTAATTGCACGCCGGTGGGTCAGGCCTCAGATTCTATGACGGCTCCAACGTAAAGGCTTATTGAAAATTAGAGAGATAATGTTGGTTGGTGCCTGATGCTCTGTCTCTGGTCGGGCTCATCGGAGTCTAACTGTTGGTTTTCTTTTGCTCCAGCATTTCAGTGGTTTCTTGCTGTCGAGTCCTCACCGTTGTCTCACCTCTGTGGTTCTTTGATTTTTTGTGTTCACGGAGATGTTGCACTGGTGAGTAAGGAGGCCTTCATGCGGACTGAACAAATTATTTGTCTAAATCGGGGCGGAAGTAAGGGCGAGGATTGTGGCCACGTAAAATCGATTTAAGCCCCCCAGTGGAAATCTTCCACTGACCGTTTCAAGGCGGCTCTTCTGTGGCGATTTATTTATGTTGTTGTTTGTTACTTACTGTGTGTATCACTTGTGTCTTTTGGTTTTGGATGGCCATATGGCCATTTTGTGGGAAAGTAACTGTCCTTATGGCCTTCCTTTGTTTAGGTTTCCATTATGGTCTGGTCGCTTAGTGTTTGTATTTCTTTCCCTTTGGTGTCTTTTATGGGTGGAGTAAGTTAATTGTATCAATTCCTGATCTTTGTTTTACTTCTACTTTACAGTGTGTTCTAAGTCAAATTTTGCCCCACAGGCGTGTTATAGCCTTCTGCGGAATTCTTTGACTTGTATTATATAGTTATAAATCATATTCTGCATCCATCCTAGTAGTTTAGCCTAAAAACATGCAGTATTGTCTAATGGTAAAATTGGAAGGCATTCAAGGAAGCATGCAATACCATGTAAGTGTGCTGATATCGAGCATAGCAACGGATAAGGCTTGTATTTTGTGTTAATTGAAGGATAGTTTTTGTCAATTCTCCATAAAAACCTGTTGGTGTATTTAAGAAAAATAAAAATTTTGGAGCAAGTCAATGGCACACCATTGCGTATCCCTGCACATTCAAAATCATGTTGCAATAAAAAAAATACAAATCCTACTTTTTGGCCTTTGGTGAACCCAACAAGCCCCCAGGGCAAACTTTTTGCATCGGTGTATTCTTATCATTACATTCAGTCTTAACCCTGCCTACGGGGCTTGGAAAAATAGATTGGGCTGCATGATGCTTCCATGCAGAGTTCAAGTCAACTGCAAATCATGAGTACTGGTAAACCACTTAGAAGGCTCAAAAAAAAAAAAAAAAAAAATGAGTTCCTTTAAGAGCAATGAAAATATTCATAAGAAAGAAGATGGGTCATACTACGTAGTTGCGGCTAATGAAGCCTCATCAGTGACCCTGTAATGATCCGACAACGAAAGCCAGAGGAAACATACTGCAATTTTGCGAATTTCGAATAGGCAGTCGATTCAAAGACTGATAAAAATCAAAATGGGGTCCAAATAATTAAAAGTAGAAGTAAAACAAAGATCAGGAATTGATACAATTAACTTACTCCATCCATAAAAGACACCAAAGGGAAAGAAATACAAGCATTAAGCGACCAGACCATAATGGAAACCTAAACAAAGGAAGGCCATATGGACAGTTACTTTCCCACAAAATGGCCATATGGCCATCCAAAATTAAAAGACACAAGTGACACACACAGCAAGCAACAAACAACAACACAAATAAATCGCCACAGAAGAGCCGCCTTGGAACGGTCAGTGGAAGATTTCCACTGGGGGGCTTAAATCGATTTTACGTGGCCACAATCCTCGCCCTTACTTCCGTCGCGATTTAGACAAATAATTTGCTCAGTCCGCATGAAGGCCTCCTAACTCATCAGTGCAACATCTCCGTGAACACAGAAATCAAAGAACCACAGAGGTGAGACAACGGTGAGGACTCGACAGCAAGAAACCACTGAAATGCTGGAGCAAAAGAAAACCAACAGTTAGACTCCGATGAGCCCGACCAGAGAATATGAGTCTAAACCACTAATTTATTTCTGATTTCTCAGAATATTTATGCTGATCTCAAAGGACCAAAAGTAAAATATAAACTGCACTATGGTTGATGTATGGGGAGACGTTTTACTGCCGCCACACGGCACAACACCAGCTACAGTGAAGGCAAATAAAAAACAAAAAATGAGTTCCTTTAAGAGCAATGAAAATATTCATAAGAAAGAAGATGGGTCATACTACGTAGTTTCGGCTAATGAAGCCTCATCAGTGACCCTGTAATGATCCGACAATGGGTCCGGGTAAAGTGGTGCGAGTCAGACCGTCCATGCATATACATGCAAACCCTATTAGTTTCATTGTGTGGCAGGGATTGAGATGTCATCTCATTGTCGGGTAAAAGTCCCTCAAAACTGGAAGCAGTGTCTCCAAAATGACATAGTGTTGACGGGGACATTAAACCTCAAATCAAACTAAACAAAATCATTGAATTCAGTTTGATATGCAACAACAATTTTTGCTCAAAATGGATATTTGAGCCCTCAGGCATTCTCAATACCTGAACTCCGGACCTCATTCTGTGAAAATTTTATGATTCCAGTTAAAAAAAAACCTAGGAGGAGTTGTGTGACAAGTAAAAACAGGGCCCAAAAATCCTGCTTTCTGACATCTGGTGACCCCCAGAGATGCCCCTTGGAGTTTTTACCACTTCATTCTGCTCTTCAATACCTTCAATTTGATATCCAACATGACTTACGTTTGTACAGAATGCATTATCCTACCCACTGCCTTGGGGTCAAATCTAATTCTTAATACGTTCCAGCAGTCCTCCACTATTGGGATGTCATCTGTGAAAGTTTAGGGATTATAGCTTAAATGGTCTAGGAGCAATTGTGTGACTTTATAGACAGAAGGATGGATGGACAGAGGGTATGACATTGTCTCAGCGGGGATAACAGTAAAAACAAAAACAAAATCATGGCTTGATTTGATCGAGTCTGTTCCTGGGAGAATGGCAGATGTGACATGCTTGTCTCTGCCTAGCACTCAAGTGTACCATAAGCACCATAAAATGGTGAACTCTTCAATCCCGAAGGAAAGGTAGATTAGTTCACTTCATCAACATTTTTACCTACGCCACAACTTCCGAAGTTTCCTTTCATATACTAACCTCTTACTGTACACTAGTGATACAAACAAGTAAACACTTTGAAGAGAATTAGTTCACTAACTGTAGTATACTTCATCCACATTTTCACTCCGGCCATCCTACACAATTTAGCCTGACAATATTGTGCATATCTTGTGCTTTCATTTTGCAAAATGTTAAGAAATGAGAATCCTTAAATGTTACATATTGCATTTAAGATAACAAGTATTCTCATTTGCTTATTTTTAGATGCAAAAGTAGTCTTGTAGTAACATTTTGAAACATTTTGAATCTGCATTTCGGAAGAAAAATGGGTCAGCACATGACAAAACCTACAATAAGGCATGTGTGCCCAACGAAGACTCTGATCAACCTGCACATCCACGCAGTCTGATCAGAGTCTTCGTTATGCACTCAAGGATAGCTAATGACCAATGCTCCTTCATGCAGCAAGAGAAGTCTCTGGTCTGACTATATGGATGCACAGGCTGATCTGATTCTTGGTTAGGTGCACATGTAATATGTAGGAAATGCTGTGCCCCGGCTCAAATGTAACAAATAGGATGGCCATCTGTTTCATCACAACATGTTTGATAACAATCTCACCAAGCTGTGTTCTTATAGCTACAAGATAAATCGCGGATTTGCCAATGGTAGCAGCTATCACCTCTCCTTGCAGGGTTACTAATTAAGCACCTGCAAATATGGTTGTCAGGGGTTGATGCATGTCACAAATACTATGACAAATGATTTGTTTTGAATTAACCTCTTAGTTGGAACAGGGATATTTTCTTTATGAATGTTTTACTTCTTATAAGCCTTATTAAGCTTACTTTACTCTTTTTCATGTAGTTAGATTTAAATGCACATTACCATCAGCTCCCCTTGCAGATTTCATAAAGAATAAAATTTATGTGTATGATAAAGTAATTGGGTTTGTCTTCATTTTTTTCTTGAACACAATTCTCAAACAAATCAGATGGTTTGGGTATTGATTTTTTTTTTACTCCTGATACTCTTTTTGGGACTTGGAATAAGATACTGCCAGTTGTGTTATAAGTCATTTATTGTAAGTTTGGCAGGAGCCCCATATAACATGTTTTTACATAACAAAAACATTGTTCCTCCAACCTAGTTTGGTAAACAGGTATTTTTATATAAAAAAGCATCTAAGATGGTTACTCCTTTACTAGAAAGGAATATAATAGATTACAAAGCAGGTCATGAATAACAATTGTACTTGAAAAAAAAATGGGCACAGGAAAGGACACAACCCACCATTGACACCAAGAAAAAGAACAACAAACTATGAAAAGAAGACACAGTTACTGCTGTTAGCTTCTGCCACCAATGTTTTCCAAAACTGCTTATTCCTACAGTTTCTAGAATTTCTTTATTTAAACCAAAATGAGCACTTTTATCTTAGGGGACCACACAGTATAAACTTCAATATTGATCTGTTTGCAGAGAAACTTTCCTGCTACCACGCTGCACGTTGTTGTAATGAAGCTTAGGGTTTAATCATACATATTATGCTTTGGCACTACTTGAAATCTTCCAGTACAGATATTTCTAGGAAGGTGCTTAGGTTCTATATCTTTCATCATTAGCTATTGATTGTCAACTAAAGTTAACGAAACTTATTCTTCTTTACAAGATGCTCTATAATAATATAGTTAGTATGCTACCTAGTATCAGCTACACTAAAATGGTAGATCGTTTGTTTTGCCATACAAAATAAGTACCATATATGTAATTGATGCTTCTTAATACAATAAATATGATCAAGAAATGCCAGAATCATAAGCCACAAGTGGCACAGAGAGGAAGACTACGGTATTACAAAACATTACATAAAGAATGTTTTATAAAAAGGCATTCCTTTGGAAGCAAGAATTACAACACAGAAATGATTGACATGGAGTTTTAAATTTGTTCTGGGCCAAACTAGCTTATTTCGGCCAATAAGGTCTTGTCAGTAACCCTCAAATATTTTAAAAATCTGGAGAGAAATCAGTGATCCCAAAGGACTAGAAAATAAAACCCTCACCTTGATGAAGGGCTGGGAGACTTTTTGTGGCCGCCACACATTCTCTTAACACTAGTTGTGGTGAAGTAAAAGGTTCTATAAAAAGGTAAACCCTTGGAACCAGAAACCTTGGAGTGTTCAAGTGTTTTGTGGGGGTGCAGACTAGCTAGTTTCAGCCAGTTAGGCAACCATCTTTTTGTTTCATGATGAGGTAATTACATTGCTATCAAAGGAAATAAAAAATAATGAAAATTCTAATGCATTGATGTATGTAACGCGACCTATGATTTGATAGCGTTAAAAATTCCGGACAGTTCACTCTACAGTATACTGTCCAAAACCAGATGTCGTCATATAACTTCACTTTCCATTAGTTGGTATTTGGTTTAACGCAGCTCACTGGGCTTGCCATTTTGAGTAAAAAGAACATTTTAAACAAAAAAAAAGTGAATAATTGCATTATAATGGGGATATTTGTATTGAAAATTGTCATTTGGGGAGGTACATTGTCGGATTTATGGTTGCAGAATACGTCTTCAGAAGCCATCTGATCTGGATCTGCACTGTTTGGGAAGTTAGGGGCTGTTGTTTTCAGGGGGATAAGGGTTAAATCTATTCTACAGGGCCAAAGTATTCACCCTGGTTTCAAATATTGTTCAAAGTCTGCATTCAGTTTTGACATTATTTGTAGAAAAGAAAGTTGTGAGAAAATTAAAAAGAGAAATGATCAGGAACTGATACAATCAGATCCAAAATTCTTCCCACAATACCCTAGACACACAAGATAAATGAAAAACTAAAATTTTTGAAATGTGAAAACATATATATGTATTGGTAATTTTTTTCCAATATGGTGGAAAACAATAGATTAATTGA
This sequence comes from Lucinisca nassula, assembly GCA_963580285.1. Lineage (NCBI taxonomy): Eukaryota > Metazoa > Mollusca > Bivalvia > Lucinida > Lucinidae > Lucinisca > Lucinisca nassula. The sequence continues at coordinate 7,470,056 of OY757019.1, read as the reverse complement.
AGAAATAAAATGGATAAAACATTATACATGTAGTAGTCCTTTTATGATATTTCATTAAATAAATAAATAGCAGTTAATATTAATTGAAATAATTTTGAATATTGTGGTGATGTGCATTTAAAATAACACGTCTGTTTTCAGTACAAGTGGAAGGCTTAGGTTTTATTATTTGCTTTATATTTTGATAGATTTTCCCCTGGCATCCATTTTGCACAAAATATTAGATATGTTGTGTATTTTTAATTTGCTTTAGTTAGCATTGATGTTACCCTTTTTGTTTGCCTGGCAATGTAATGATTTGCAATGTCTGATGCAAATACAAACAACTGAAATACTGTTATGATCCTAAGTATTTGGACAGGCAAACAGTGCAGATCCAGATCAGACTGCTGATCATCTGCACTACTTGCTTGATTGTGAAATGAATTTTTTAATATTTAAGGAGAATTACAGCAAAATAGAAGTGAAGGCTATGATCAGGAATCGATACAATTAACCCACAGCTCCCATCAAAGACACCAAAGGGAAAGAATTACAAACTTGAAATAACTAGACCCTAATGAAAACATCAATAGGACTTTTACTTTCCCACAAAATGGTCAATTGGCTAACCAAAACAAAAAAATATAAGCAATACACACATTCAAAGATGAACTATAACAAAAAAAAAAAATAAACTGCCACAGAAGAACCCCTGGAACGGTCAGTGAAAAGAATTTCACTGGGTGGGGGGTTGCAAATCCTCAAGGTGTCCTAATTTTTAGGATTTTTACGGGGAGTGCATAATTATTGAAACTGACAATACTTGCAGCTTAGGGTCACTCCTAATGAACAGTTTTACAGTTTTAAGACCATGCCAGTCTATAATAGGGGGATCCTCCCATCCAAGACACCAAAGGGAAAAAAACACCAGCATAATTTAAAACAAATTCAACATAATGAAAAGTCACAAGCGGAAAGCCATTGGCCAAATGGCTATCCAAAATAAGAAAGATATTTGTATTTATAGCAATACATACAGCTAAAGACCAACCATAACAATAATAAACCACAACAGAAGAATCACCTTGGAATGGTCAGTAAAAAATTATTTTACTGTGGGGCTTAAATCGATTTTATGGGGCCACAAGAGAAATAATTGACTACTCTTGACAGACTCGGTGGGTAAAAGGTCTATCTGCAGCTAAGCTGGTTATAAGGGTTTTCTTGTTGGTGTAGTGCTGTTCTATCTCATTTCTTTCAGTTTTGTTTGCATGAGATGTTGTAATGATTTTTGCTTACTGTATTTACCCGAAGTATTCAGACACCTCAACTTCTGACCATACTTGTTCTTAAATTTGAACAAGTACAATTTACTACCTGATGTTGTGTCTAAAAATAGCTGGTTGGGTGCAAATAGTGTAGACCCAGATGGGATACCAAATTTTGCAGCATGTCGTCTGGGTCTACAGTTTTGCTCAGGCCTATCTGTCCGAATACATACAGTAAATACGGTAATTCTCTTCGATAAAACCAGGCAAACAATCTAATGATAAAATAATTTGAGCTGGAATACTTGAAATGAAGTTCTCACAGTCCTGCTGGCAACTTGATGTTGTTTATGTTTCATAAATATTCAATTAAATAATGGCACAAGTCTGTTGTCTTTTTAATATTGGTTACTATTTTGCTGTATTTATCGTGTGGATACAAGGATTGTTTTGGAAGGAAACTAAGAGTTTGTCCGTTCTATTGATAAAACCCCATGGTTTTGGGATCTATAGTTTTTTTGAGCTGAAGAAATACGTACACTTTGAAATTGTCCAATGCTAAAAGCATTGGGTCGTAAGTGGAAATATAGGTTACGGTATTTAATGTAACACTTGGCAGTGTTCATTTATTATTTCTGGGTCTGATATCTAGAAGTCTTTTTTTTATTTTTAATAACCAATTTTGATGAGACAGACCTTTATCAGCAGAAATTCAACCCTTGATATGAGGACAAGAGACTTCCTTTTTCTGTGTCCCAGCTTTATACAGTTTGATAGGCTGAATTCATTCACTTATTTTTGTAAAAGCCTTCTTTTTATGTATGTTCTAATAATAGAGTTTGAAGTTTCTATTCTTATTAGACTAGTGCAGTTTCCATAAAATGTTTATTAGTACACTGATATTTACTTGCATGAACATCTGTTTGTTTTCTGTTTGAAGACTGATGTCCATGAAGAACCTGACGTATTGACCATGCCCCTTTGGGGAAGAAGTTGCAACTCTTTACATGGTTTTTTGATGAAAACTTGACAAATGAAATTATGAACTGACACTACCACCATACATTTAAGAAGGCTTTCTGACCTCATTTTGTTGGCTCAAACTGACTTTTACAAATTACAGATCATTGAGCCTTCCACTTTTACTGGCAATAGTGAATACCGGGGCAACAAAAAGAATTTGATACAGTGTTTTTTCTTTGTTCATACCTTCTTTTAGGAAGGAAGGAAAAGAAAAGAAAAAACTTGAATATTAGTACTACAATTTCAAGACAAGTCTTTCTCAATGTTTGCCTTGTTGGGCTTTTAATTCATACTTTTCGATTTAACCAATCTTAATGTTGGTGTTCGTTTTTTTTTTTCAACCAAACTGACCTGCATAAATAGTGTTAAAAATGCCACTTCCCCACTATGACAGTATGAAATACCCTCTAACAGTGTTGACTGAAAATCGTGTACAGCATTCCTGTTTGGCCTGACTGTGTCATGTTTCACTTTGTTGCATAGAGCATGCCACTTTTACTGTTCATATCACTTGTTTTATGCAATGACAACTATGGACATTGTTGTTATATATATATCATGTGGTTTGAGCACTTTCTGCATCAGCATGTTTTTATCATTGCTCAATCTTCTTGTACTTCATAAATAATTGAGACAAAATAGAGAATTGGCTTGCAATTTAACTATTTTCTTCTCTTTAATATTATATACTAGTTCATGTGGCAGCTTAGCATGAGAAAAATTTTATATAAAACTTTTCTGAAAAGAAGCTTCCCATTTAGCTCTGCATATGTAATGCTTTCTCTGCATTAAAGTCTTAAAATTTCATGCCGCTATGCACATTTCTAAGTACATATGCATCAAAAGATAAAAAAAAAGTCAGCAGTATGGATAGAAAAGGGAATTATATGAAAACAATTTCTTCCATTGAAAAAATAAAAAAGACAAACATATTTTGCAATACTGACATGACTTTTTCCATGTTTTAGTGAGTGCTGCTGAAAAAGAGATAAAGGAAGCATCAGATGAAGGAGAAAAGACAACAGAGAACAACAATACTGTCACAGCTGAAGTCAAAGAAGAAGTTAAAACTGCAGAAACAGAACCACCACCTGTAATTGAGAATGAGTAAATTCCGTTGACTCGTTAGCCCGAGAGTTTCAGAAGGGGATTTTTCCATCATTAAGTTTGGACAGAAGCATTGCTCCAAAACAGGGGCTTCATTTCAAATTCATGAAGTGCTAATCCTGATGAGATGACTCATCATGAACCATCTCATCATGGTCAAGACTGCTAAAAATCTGTCTGATTTTTACGACACCTGAGCACCAAGTGCTCTGGTTAGTTATTGGGATTGGTCCATGTCCATTGTGTGTCGTCAAAAATTTGCTTTAAATGATAAATCCATACCAAAATGTTTTTTCCTGGATGAATAAGATTACTGCTAGACTAAAAAAGTAGAAACATCTTCAACAAATAACAATTTCTAAATACTTGGGTCAGTTTGATTCATACAAGAATGTTGCCAAGGTGACCTTCTATGAAACTGACTTCAGTAATTGTCCAGCTTCATCAAATAAGATGACTGTGCTAAAAACAGAAATTTCTTAACCCTTATCTTGCTGTTCACGACAACCCCCATCTTTGCAAACAGTGTAGATCCAGATCAGATGGCTTCTGAAGAAGCCATCTGATCAGGATCTACACTGTTTGGAATTCAGTATATGAATTTGTAGCAATAAATTACATCGTTATTTGATTGGTTGATAGACAGAAATGTGTGTGGCTTAAATGAATATTCAGCAAGAGAAGGGTTAAGTCAGTGGTCCTCAGGACTACCACAAACTATGTCACATCTTGGAAGTTAGGTGAGTGATCAGGCCTATCTTGGCCCTCTTGTTTTGATCCAAATGGTTTTGAAAGGCCAAGATGGAAGACACCTAGTTTATTCTACTGCATAAATGTTGCTTAATATTTTCCTTAAATGACGCTCCATCCTAAGCTGGCAGATGTACAGTAACTGTTAATGTTGTGTTTATATTAAGAGGAGCAAAGTTTTGGAGAGATTATTTCCCACAGATAGTGATGTGGATTGGTGACATGTATAGAGACATCAGTTCATGTTTATAAACATAGATTTATAAAGAGTATGGAAAATTATCTCTTAAAGGCACATTTTTTTCTCTCTAATCATCTCCAATAAACACATCCTTCGGACCATAGTGCACATCAATGGCTTATCTTGTGTAAGTGATTATGAGAAGAGACTCTGAGAGATATGTTTAAAAGGGGGCTCTATAAGGGGAACTTGTGTGTTGGTAGATCTTTCCAACAATTTGTTGTCTTAAATTTTTTGCATAGTGTGTTGTAACGTTTTGTGTGTGTACCCATCCATCAAGAAATTATTAACCAAATGCATTCAAGTTTATCATATTTATTTGTACAGGGGTAGAGAACAGAGATAGACTTAAGGTCCAGTGGATTCTTGACAGTTTGTATAGGTGTTCAATATCCTATTGTTAAGAACTGTTGGAAATCAAAATGTCATGTTACCTATATGTTATCAAGATTGTCCGTGTTGTAACATACTCGACCAGATTGATGCGGCAACAAAGAACTTCATAGTTCCAGAAAAAGCAGGGTATGGGTGTCAAAGATGAGTAAGGGATAAGTTACCTTATTTCTTGTTTGAAACATAACTGTGGCTGCCTGCTTGTATCACCTCATTGAGGCAATTTTAAACAAGTACCAACAACATACGTTTTATGGAGAATTAAGATTTAAAGGTGCATTATTGAGCTACCGGGTCTCAAAATCTTTTTTCTGGTTTTTATCTTCAATGCATACTCCTTTGTCATGTGTACACTTTTGGAGCCAAATACAGCTTCAGAACTTTGTGAAAATGGTTGTTTTCATTCGTATTTACCCTTCGCTCTGAACATGTGTTCGGAATTTCTGTTCTAAAAATATATCTGTCACTTTACACATACATGGCGACAGTATTGTCTCTGAGTGTTGTTACTTATGGCATGGTATTCAGCGTCATATTTTTTTCCGATTCAGGCATGGCCTAAGCAAACAAGGCCAAAAATGAATGTCGCATAACGTCATATATGGGGATTCTATTTTTGTCACAAACTAAAAATAGATCTAACTAGTGCTCGAAACCTAGTTAGGGAATCCCTCTCAAACTTGTTTACCTGTCATCATAATTGTTCGCATTTTTGCATAAAATGCATTCATTTGTATTGTTTTATAGAAAAATACCGGCTATATGTATTTTATTTTTGGAAGCATTTTTTCCAGATAGCTCAATAATGCACCTTTAACCTAAATTTATCATAAAAGGCCTAAAAAAATTTGGACACCTTGAGAACTCATGAAATTTTAACATTTTCTTTCCCCATTCAGCAAGGAGTCCAAAAAGTGCAGATGGAATAGTAAACAGTGTAGACCCTGATCAGACTGAACTATATGCTTAGGGTCTGTCTGTTCGAATACTTATTCTTGCATAAATACCTATGCGCATGGCTGTTTGAAGCCATTGTCAAATGGAACGAAAGCCGTGCTCAAACAGCAAAAACCATGTTCAAATCATGTAATTCGCGTGCTGTTTGAACATGGATTTTGAGCTTTTGATATCACAAGACGGGCCTTGTTTTGTTTACGTTAGGTTGAGCAACGTAACGTTATCGCCCTGAACGTAGCGTTTTGGAGTTCTATGATGACGTCACTGCATAACAACGTCATTGTAAACAACATTCTGAACTGGCCGCCATTTTGGTTTGCCTGTCGCATTTGAAGAGTTTATATGGAGCTTCTGGGCGTTTTAGTCAAAATTTGTGGTCGGATTCGTAAGTTATGCAAGAACAACGATCATCCATGGTTATTTCATTGCATTAACATTTGCCGGATCCCTCGGAAGATATTTGAACATTCGGCCTAGCGGCCTCATGTTCAAACAGCTTCCTCGGGATCCGGCAAATGTTAATGCATGAAAAACCATGGTTGATCCCTATAAGTATCATTATGGTACTTTTCCCCCACCCCTCTGTCATATCTGGAGCTGTGACATGCACAGCATCACATGAGTATTTGTATGTAGTTTAACCCTTTTTGTACCAAATGGAATCTTCCACCATAATATAATTAAGGGTTGACAGGTTGTGTTTTCATCAAAATTTAATTGGAAAATGGCAAAACTTTTAGAAGACAGTGGAGGCCCTGATCAGATGCCGCATTCTGCGGCATCTGATTTGGGCCTACACTGTTTGCCAGGGTACCCCTTTTGGGGTTTCCGGTGCTAAATGGGTTAACCAAGCATGCTCTGTTTTCACCATTTTCTTCAATTCATAATGAGATAGATTTTTTCACTGAATGTGTTCATAATCATTATTCATGCTTGTGCTTTTCCTCATTTCAATCAGTAAAATTGTTCACTAGTCACATTTATGTTTTCTTGTTTATCAAATCCTTTTTATACCCCCGGTATGCTATGGGGGTATATAGTTTTCGTCTTGCCGTTCGTCCTCTCATTCTTCTGTCCATCCATCCGTGTGTCTGTCCTTCCATCCGTCCGTCCGTTAAAATTTTGGTTAAAGTTTTGTGTCAAAGGACTGACGTTAACATTTTGGTTAAAGTTTTGCGTCAAAGTTTCTAAGAGATTGTATCTTCTTGACCCTTTGATAGATTTAGTTGATACTTACACTGAAGTTACATACTGGTCTAAAAACTTCATTGATGCACGTCCCACCCCCCACAGTGATCTTTAGGTCAAGGTCACAGACTTAGAAACTTTGATGCAAAACTTTAACCAAATGTAAAATTTCTAAGAGATTGTATCTTCTGAACCCTTTGATAGATTTGGTTGATACTTACACTGAAGTTACATACTGGTCTAAAAATTTCATTGATGTATGTCCCACCCCCACACTGACCTTGAGGTCAAGGTCACAGACTTAGAAATTTTACATTTGGTTAAAGTTTTGTGTCAAAGTTTCTAAGAGATTGTATCTTCAGAACCCTTCTATTTCTGAACCCTTCTATAGATTTAGTTGATACTTACACTGAAGTTACATACTGGTCTAAAGATTTCATTGATGCATGTCCCATCCCCACAGTGACCTTGAGGTCAAGGTCACAGACTGAGAAAGTTTACATTTGGTTAAAGTTTTCTGACAAAGTTTATAGATGCCTGTATGTTCTTAACTCTAAGACAAGTTCAGTTGATACTTGCATCAATGTACCAGTCCAAACATTTCTTGATGTATGTCCCTTCCCCCACGGACAGTGACCTTGACCTCAAGGTCACGGACTTAGAAATTTTACATTTGGTTCAAGTTTAATGACAAAGTTTATAGATGCCTGTACGTTCTAAACTCTAAGACAAATTCAATTGATGCTTGCATCGATGTTGCATACAAGTCCAAAGATTTCATTGATGCATACCCACCCTGCTGCTTCAGTAACATTGATACTGCATACCCCAGCCTGCTGCTTCAGTAACATTGATACCCCTACCCCTTCAGTAACTTTGATGCCCTCACTCCCTTGGTCCATTTAGAAATTTAATATTTGGTTTAGCTTTTACAAACACATTTATAGATTCTTATAGCTTCTAATGACATCTTCATTCATATTACATACAAGCTCAAAAGATATATCAGAGTACTGGCCGGGGGTATACATGACCCACTGGTCGCTTTCTCTAGTTGTCCAAGTAGAATCTTCTGCCTTACGCGTACTTGGGAGTCCATTTGGAAATTATATATGTGTCAACACGAGTTTCTTTTAAGGAATTTATTTTGAAAATGGATGAACATTTTGCAAAGAGTGAAGGCCTTGATCAGACAAAGCGGTCTTCAGCATCTGATATTGGCCTGTACTGTTTGCCTTTGTCCCATTTAGGGGTTTCCTGTGTAAAAAGGGTAAGACTGCTGAGTGTGTTTTTCAGCTCTGGTATATAACCAGACCCCGGGGTTATAAAACATTTTTCATGTTCATCTCAACTGAGCATGAAATTTTTACACTAATAACTATTAAAATGCTAACAAATTGGGCAATTTTCTTGCTCAGATCAGCACAGAATGTCATTTATCCTGCTCATAAATTTTAAAATGCCAACATTTATTGGCATTTTAAAATTTATGAGCAGAATAAATTTCATGCTCGGGTGAGTTAAGTTTTAAGGCGAGGATTGTGGCCACGTAAAATCCATTAAAGCCCCCCAGTGGAATTCGTTTCCGCTGACCGTTCCAAGTTGTTTTTTCTGTCGCGGTTTATTTTTGTTATGATTTGTCTTTGGGTGTTTGTGTCGCTTATTTTATTTTGGATAGCCTATTGGCCATTTTGTGGGAAAGTAACTTTTCATTTTTGGCTTTCCGCTGTTGGTGTTTCCATTAGGGTCTGTTGTTTCATGTTTGTGTTTCTTTCCCTTTGGTTTTTTGGATGGGAGCTGTGGGTTAATTGTATCGATTCCTGATCATTGCCTCCACTTCTATATTATAAACTCGGGGGCCAGACTAAAAAATGAATGCACATAGAGAAATTGTAGAAAAAAAAGGTTTTACAATTAGGGGGTTCTCTCTTTCCATAAAGAGGAAACTATCCTGAAAGAAGAAAAAGATATGCTTGGCTTTCAGCCTTCCTTTACCCTCATGTGTGATGTGTATATTAAATGTTCTGTCCAGCGGTCCATCCATGAACTTTTATTTTTTGGCTAACCCCACCTACTATTTGTCGGTATACATGTATGTGTTACAGACTTGCCAAGGGTGTATAATGCCCCGCTTGTGGAGCTCTTGTTTTCCTTGTAAAAGTGAAAATTGGAGAATTGCATTTATTTTCAAAGGCACAGGGATGTTGCTAATGCAATAAAATATTTGCTGTAATAACGGGTGGTACCTCCAAACCTTCTTATGTAACAGTCATTTTAAAAGGAAAACCTGGTCATATTTTGTTAAAAAATAACCTGCAAATCTTTCACCTATATTTTTCTTGGGCAAAGGTATTGAGGAACCTTAAGAGTCTTCAGTAGGATGGGGCTTATGGAAAAGCGAACAGGAAGTCCCAAAGTTAAGTCCCTTTAAAAATGGCGGGCAAATCTGCAAGGTATTCCCATTCTGCTTAATAGGGTATGTAAGTTATCAATTATGCACTACAACAAATATTAACCCTTTTGTCTCCGAGTTCCCGATGTGGACTCTTCTAGCTTATTTGGACGCACCTGGCTGTGTTGTCAGAACTTTGTGATCTAGCTGATGGTTGGTTTTCTTCTGCTCTGACACCAGATTGTTGTCGAGACCTCAGACCCTGATTGGTAGTTGTCATAATTCATAAACTTGCTTTACTTGTTTCACTGTTGAGAGGATTCCTGCATACGGATCAGTTTGTAATTGCTATTTACAGAAAATTCTGCTATTAAGACCACTTAAAATTAAGGCTAAATCTGAGTAGTTTTCAGTTATTCTTTTTTTGTGTTAAATACACCCAGTGTCTCCTACTGAGAGACCACCTGTGAGACTGTACAAAAGTGGTCTGTAAGACCACTTTTGAATAGTCCAAAAGGGGGTCTTAATATAGGAATTTTACTGTGTATGTAGGAACCTACATTGGAATACTTGGGACCCCCGCCCTTCGGGGCTTGGAGAAATACAAATTGGGTGCATGGTGCTTCCACGCAGAGGTGAAGCGGACCGAACTTGAGTATTGGTTAACCGGTTAGAAGGTCTAAGCCTGCACAGGAAAAGTGGAGTGAATATACTCCTTGAACCTTAGCAGTTTCTTTGGGCAGTAGAGCTTGGGATGTCATTTCATTTCAATGTCGGATAAAAGTCCCTAAATATTGGTAGCTACTCCAAAATGTAAATACCGGTACTGTGGACGGGGATGTGGAACCTAAACAGAAACATCGGAACAGAGGTCAAGAGTGGAATAATCTTACAAAATAAACCCCTAATTGCTTTTATTTTTAGATCTTAGTCCGAATGCACTTTGATATACTGTCGAACTTCGATAACTTGAATACCTTTTGGGACCATGAAAATTTGTTCGAAATAGGGATAGTTCGAACTACCGAGGTTTAATCACAGTTTCAGGTCATGAAGCATATTGGGAATCTCTTTACTTTCTCCACGATGTTCTATAAGATAAATGTATTTTATGTGTAATCATTAGAATCGCCTCAAATGAGGCGATTCTAATGAGTACACATAACATACATATCATCAATCAAATCGGGAAAATCGCCCTAAAAATCGAAATATATGGATATCTGGAGGTATTAGATGAGTTCTATAGCGACTCAAGTACGAATTCGAATTAGCTATAGATGGAAAACGAGCTATCCGTGTCCTAGTGAAGTTTCACTGTATGTTAATTGCATCTGTGTGATAGTGTACATGTACTTTTCCTGACCGTGAGATGTCTGTCTTTCGGTTTCTTCGGCTTTTCCTGAGTAACCTTTTCCATGAGATGGTTCTTTCTGATCCGTTTCACCAGGATCTGCACTGTATCGTAAAAGGAGGAACCATAAAAATCCTAAACTCTCGGACACCTTGATGATTTGTTTTGTTTGATTTGATGATTAACGTCCCCGTCAACACTGTAAAGGTCATTTTGGAGACGTTGCTTCCAATTTTGTGGGACTTTTACCCGACATTGAGATGAAATGTCCCCCTCGCACTGCGGTTCCTGGATAGGCTTAGATCCTCTAAGCGGTTTACCAGTACTAGTGTGCGGGCCGGATTCAGCTCTGCGTGGAAGCATCATGCAGCCCATATATTTCTTCATGCCCCTATGGGCGGGGGCTTTCGGACACCTTGATGACTTGCTGTACATCTCAAAAAATATTTTATCCATTTTTTTCATGATCCAGAAGGAGTCCAAATGTTGAAGATGGAATGGCAAAGAGTGTAGATCCTGATCAGACTAGACTGCTCCTCAAGGAGCCGTCTGACCTGTGTATGCACTGTTTTCTTATGCCTATCTGTTCTTAGGATCATTATAATTTACAAGTATATGACATGAAGCCAAACACACATGGATTCACTGTCTCTTCACTACTTAAAGGCGTGAGCATAAACTCATTGCTAAAAACTGACAGCAATGACTGGATGGACCGTTTAATCTAAAATTGCCCCTTAAGTGAGATTGTATCACCAACTGAGGTGTAGCATATTGATGGCAAGTCGAGACTCCTAACCCTCGTCTTGCTGAATATTCATTTAAGCCACACCGATTTCTGTCTATCAACCAATCAAATTACTTGATTTAATTTATTGCTACAAATTCACTAACTAAATGCCAAAGAGTGTAGATCCTGATCAGGCATCTGATCTGGATCTTCACTGTTTGCAAAGATAGTGGTTGTGGTGAACAGCAAGATAACGAAGGGTTAATGTTCAGTTCTCTTATTATATGTTCGGCGAGTCTCCCATTCAGATATTTTCCGCAGTGGGAAGCAGATAAGTCCAGAGAGACAGATGGTTGCTCCAGCGAAAAAGAAAGCTCCTTTATAATTCCCTGTTAGGTCGGATACAGCACCTGTAATAGACAACAGAATTAAAGCAGTATTTTCAAGAGGCTGAAAAACAATACAAACGCATGCTTAGAGCCCACATTGATAGTTATAATAGATTATTATTTTGTACTAATTTGTTTAAGTTTGATTGCGATGAAAGCTGCAAACTTATTGAATCGCTCTCGAACACTCATTCCGGGTGTTTTCACGCGCGCGAGAGAGGCAGTGGCTTTTACACCACTGCTACCCATTTACACCTGGGTGGAGTGGGGCAGTGTCATTACATGTCTTGCCCAGCGACATACCTCGATAACGGTGGCCGATTTCGAACGTACAACCTCTCGATCATAAGTCGAACGCATTAACCACTGCGCTATCGAGGTTGACAATAATCATGAATAATAGATTATTCATTCTAGCATTGAATAATGTAGTGCACAGCTGGCTGTATCCAGAATTTATTAACATTATTCAAAATTATTATTATAGCCCCGCTTTAAAAAAGTGGGGGCTCTATTGGATTTGCCTTGTCCTTCTGTGATTCCGTAATTCCTTTATTCATGATAACTCAAAAACCGTTCGAGGTGTTTTCATAAAACTTCACACAAATGTAAAGCACTTTGAGACGATGTGCAGAGTGCATGAACCATAACTCTGGATTGCCTACTTTTTGAGTGATTGCCCTTTGAACATTGAAAAACAGCAATTTTAACCTTGTCATTTCCATAACTCAAAAAACGTTTGAGGTATTTTCATGAAACTTCACACAAATTGTAAAACACTGTAAGACGATGTGCTCTGGTTTGCTTACTTTTGGAGTTATTGCCCTTTGAACTTGGAATTAACTCTACAGCTCCAATTTCAATCCTTTTTACCACCTTTAATTAGAGGCTGAAAGCTGAAAACATTTTTTCTTGTATTTTTCTTTTCTGATAGTGCCATAGCGGGGCTATAGTCAGATCCTCTGACAGTTCTAGTTTTAGATTGGATTCTATTTATAAATTTTATTCCAGACATTATCTTATATACTGGAATTAAGGTAAGTCTATAGTGCAACTCATTCCGAATATTTTATCATATTTAGTAAAATTTTCAGAAAGTGAATTTGTATACCTGCAATTGGGGCGCCGATAAACGATGCTAGCCCTTGACACAATGTAACCAATCCAAATGATGATGTCAGCTTCGCTACGCCCAGTAAGTCTGCCAGGATGACGGGTCGAAGGGCAGCAAAAACGGCTGCAATTACAAGAATTTTTATAAATATATATTATTAAAAGCATTTGAATCGAAATATATAACTAGATAAAACGTATACAGTAAAATTTCTATATCAAGACGACCTTTGGGGCCGTTCGGAAGTGGTCTTTAAGACCACTTTTGAACAGCCCCAAAAGGTGGTCTCCCATTAGAGCATACTTGTTGCAGAAAACACAAAGAAAATGTACCCGAAACCTAAATATTCTTTTTAAAAGCACAATGGTCTTAATAGTGGAATTTCACTGTAAATCTCATTTTCAGTCACTAGATAACCGTGTTACAAATGACTGTTCATTCCGCACAAACCCATTTACAATAAATGGCTAAGGTTGATTCAATATTTATTATATAGAGGATCTTACATGAGTGGTCATCTATTATTGAATTTATTAAACTCGTTAAGGAAAAGGGATAAAATGCGAGGCTCTGCCGAGAATTTTATCCCTTTTCCTCAACGAGCACCGGCTTAAACGATATTCGTAACCAGAATGGGCTCAATGATCTCAAAGGAAAAGAAAATACAATCTGCACTATGATGAGGCACGGAGAGACTTTTTACGGCCGCCACAGTGGCCACAGTATTGTTGTTGGTTTGATTTTTACAAAGATAATTGACTCGGATAGGCGATTAGGTACATTAAACCAAATATGGCACATTGAAATAAAAAGCTAAAAGGTTGCCTTTGGAAAAAAGAACACATAAAAGAACGAAAATCGGAGATTCGATTTCTGCTCTAAAATACAGATGTGGGTGTTCGTTTAGAACCGCCTCGGTGAGGTGGTTCTAACTTGTACCCACAATGTATATTTTGAGCAGAAATAAGAAAAATATCACATTTTTTTCATCTTAAAATTCACCTTTTTTTCTCGGCGGTAAAATTTACAGCGCATTTGTATAGACCGTGTTTTCGTAATGGTTTGCCAGTTTCCCATACTGGGGCCGTTGGGTACAAATGGGTTAATCTTACCTGCAGCCAATCCGAACACAACGGAATATACTGCCAGGAGTCCGAAACTGCCATAATATGGTACAAACATTGTTGCTGCCCCGCCCACTACCACCGCAACACTGTTGATGAGTACAGCGTCTGACCAGGATCTGTCCGCCACCCAGCCGACCAGCACTCGCCCAACTGTATTCAGGGCCCCTATTATTGAGATCAAGATGGCGCCCTGTTTTGCAGTCATGCCTTTATCGACAACCAGATCAGGAATGAATGTGAATGGAATGAAAAATCCTGTAAAAAGAAACGCCAACGACGTTTATGTTCTCATCTATAAACCTGGAAAGACTTCTTTGCAGAGTATTAGTATAACTGATGGAAAATATCAACCTGCACCTAGTTCATAACATTATTAGCTTAATATTCGTTCACCAGCGCGCATGTATAGAAATGCCGTTCTCTAACCGTGATTGGTATTTTGGGTAAAGTAAATTGGTTTAGTTTATCAACTACATCATACGCATAGTATACAACTTCATGATAACAGTTCCCAAAAGACAGCTGTTTTCCTATTTCGTTTCGATATAGCGTCAAACTGCTTATTTTATTATTTAAAATAATTTATTCGCGGTTTATTTTTGTTATTGTTTGTCTTTGAGTGTTTGTATCGCTTAAATTATTTTGTTTTGGATAGCCAATTGGCCATTTTGTGGGAAAGTAACTGTCCTTTTGGCTTTACGCTATTGATGTTTCCATTAGGGTCTGTTGTTTAATGTTTGTGTTTATTTCCCTTGGCTTTAAACTTTATTTTAATTGCTTCAATGACGTGTATATGTAACAGACAAATATATATTATCCAGGATTTGACATTAAGCCAAGGGCTTGTGCAGTGGCCATCTCCTTTGGTGTCTCTGATGGGAGCTGTGGGTTAATTGTATCGATTCCCGATCAAGGCCTTCACTTCTATTTAGAATGTAATCTATTTAGATTGAAATATTAACACATAATAACATTGTTTCATTAATTTATTTATATTGCAATGTTCAGAAATCTGAGTTAAGAATATGGCAGACGTTAAAAATCAAGATGGTAGAGAATAAATGGATATTAGACATGAACTATGAGTTAGAATTGATCTTCAGGTAGAAAGTAATTAGATACAACACAAAATAGTAAAGACGAAGTAATTATCCACTATAGATTTAGATTAAACATATTTATTTCAACTACATCATATGCATAATGTACATACCACGTAGGATCGGAACGAAAGCCAAATAGTTCCTTTAATACAGCTGTTTTCCTGCCTTTTTTCTATTTACGTTTGGTTAAGGCAATAAACTGCAAAGATTGTCGTATGTTGAAATATTAACACATAATTAGCAATGTTTCATTTTAAGGGCCCCCGCCCATAGGGGCTTGAAGAAATATATGGGCTGCATAATGCTTCCACGCAGAGCTGAATCCGGCCCGCAAACTAGTACTGGTAAACCGCTTAGAGGATCTAAGCCTGTCCAGGAACCGCGGTGCGAGGCGGACCGTCCATGCTAATAAACCCTATTGGTTTCATTGGGCGACAGGGCTTGAGATGTCATTTCATCTCAATGTCGGGTAAAAATCCCACAAAATTGGAAGCAACGTCTCAAAAATGACCTTTACAGTGTTGACGTTGACGTTAAACCTCAAATCAAACAAAAACAAATGTTTCATTTTAACCAATTTTTATCTTAATGCCAAGAAACCTGAGTTAAGAATATGGCATACGTTAAAAATCAAGATAGTACGGAAAAATGCATATTAGACATGACCTTTAAGTAAGAATAGATCTACAGTCAGAAAACAGATGGAGACATAACACAAAATCATAAAGACAAAGAAAACCAAAGCAAAAAATACCAAGCGTGGATCCGAGGTGTTTTGGCCGAAGAAATGACACAATGCCTCGACTATTTCATAGAATCTTTTCGTACTTTTAATGAATTTGCGGACAGCGTCAAATATATTTAGTGAAAGCCCGTCACTACCATACAGAACGCAATGTCAATGGGTTGATGACCCTCACAGTGTTGACGGGGACGTTAAACCTCAAATCAAACAAAACAAACAAACAAATGTCAATGGGTTGTGTCTCGAGAGAGTTTTGGTCAGATGCACACATTCATCTACGTAAACACGACAGACACAGTTCGATATTTTCAACCGCTCCACATCGGCAAAGCGGAGAATTGTTATATTTTAACACCTAAATGGGCCCCGTCAAGCAATTGCACGACCCGCAGAAAAAGCGACCGACTGAAGTCGGTTGATTTTCTAAGAGTGCCCTAAAATCACCGTGTCATTCTGTCATTCGGTCAATCGGTCAGTCTGTCAGTCTGTCTGTCCGTCCGTAATCAGTTTGCGAAAATTGGTGATAGTGACTTAACCGCTCGGAATATTTAAACAATTTTTGGCATACTGATAGATACCAATGAGATCAAACCAATGAACTTGCGAAATATTACATTCCATTTAGTATAGCCTCGCCGAGGCGAAAAATGTGAAAATTTTCGAACTGCTTCTCCTCGGAAACCGTCGGGCCGATTGAAGACAAATTTCATATGGAGCCTCTATGGGATGGGGTAAACCAAAATTTGCTCATGGGGTCCAGGTCACATGACCAAAATGGCCTCCAAGCCATATATGGTCTGTCTGTCTGTCTGTCCGTCCGTAACCCGTTTGTGAAAATTGGTGATAGTGACTTAACCGCTTGAAATATTTAAACAATTTTTGGCATACTGATGGATGTCAATGAGATCTAACCAATGAATTTGCTAAATATTACATTCCATTTAGTATAGCCTCGCCGAGGCGAAAAATCCGTAACCCGTTTGTGAAAATTGGTGATTAACCGCTTGGAATATTTAAACAATTTTTGACATACTGATAGATATCAATGAGATCTAACCAATGAACTTGCGAAATATTACTTTCCATTTAGTATAGCCTCGCCGAGGCGAAAAATGTGAAAATATTCGAACTGCTTCTCCTCGAAAACCGTTGGGCCGATTGAAGTCAAATTTCATATGGAGCCTCTATGGGATGGGGTAAACCAAACTTTGCTCATGGGGTCCAGATCACATGACCAAAATGGTCGCCAAGCCATATATGGTTTGTCTGTCTGTCCGTCCGTAACCCGTTTGTGAAAATTGGTGATAGTGACTTAACCGCTTGGAATATTTAAACACTTTTGGCATACTGATAGATATCAATGAGATCTAACCAATTAACTTGCGAAATATTACATTCCATTTAGTATAGCCTCGCCGAGGCGAAAAATGTGAAAATCTTCGAACTGCTTCTCCTCGGAAACCGTTTAGCCGATTGAAGTCAAATTTCATATGGAGCCTCTATGGGATGGGGGAAACCAAAATTTGCTCATGGGGTCCAGGTCACATGACCAAAATGGCCGCCAAGCCATATATGGTCTGTCTGTCTGTCCGTCCGTAACCCGTTTGAGAAAATTGGTGATAGTGACTTAACCGCTTGGAATATTTAAACAATTTTTGGCATACTGATAGATATCAATAAGATCTAACCAATGAACTTGCGAAATATTTCATTCCATTTAGTATAGCCTCGCCGACGCGAAAAATCCGTCACCCGTTTGTGAAAATTGGTGATAGTGACTTAACCGCTAGGAATATTTAAACAATTGTTGGCATACTGATAGATATCAATGGGATCAACCACTGAACTTGCGAAATATTACATTCCATTTAGTATAGCCTCGCCGAGGCGAAAAATGTGAAAATTTTCGAACTGCTTCTCCTCGGAAATCGTTGGACCGATTGAAGTCAAATTTCAAATGGAGCCTCTATGGGATGGGGGAAACCAAAATTTGCTCATTGGGTCCAGGTCACATGACCAAAATTGCCGCCAAGCCATATATGGTAAAAATCCTTCAAAAATAGTCTTCTCCAGAACCACTGGGCAGATTTCCACGAAACTTGATAAATGGCATCTGGGACGTAGGCCCATCATCAATTGCTAAAATGGTGACCCTGGGTTGACCTTGACCTTCTTTGTGCCTAGGTCAAACTTTGACACATATGCTTTTGTATTGGAAAATGTGAGAATGCATTTTATCCTGCAAACGATTCAGAATACAGCACTATAGTATAAGATATATTTTTGCTCCTTGCGATAAGGTGCATTTATTGGGGGAACCGTTTTAGGTCCAGGTCACATGACCAAAGTGGCCGCCATACCCATATATGGTAACACTCATAAAGCTAAAAGAATCCGGCGGATCGTGCACTTCAGCTGAAGCACTGGTTTTGGTACTTATTGCCTATGCGAGCAGCGAAGGTTCAGGCGAGCCTGCGCATCCGCGCAGTCTCGCCAGAATCTTCGCTGCTCGCTCATACAAGCAGTGAATCAAGAGGAACCTTCAGACAGAAAGCCATATCCCTGGCCCCTCTGAATGGCTGGGCATGCGCAGTTAAAATTTGTCATGACGGAATGCTCGAAGACACAAATTCGCTTGGCGGGGCTCAAATCATAATCAAGAGAATTGCATCCTGTGCGTAGACATGAATGTAAAATGTGGATCTTTCTGGTACCTGAATAATGAAATGTTGGAACAAATCTATTTCTATCACTAAGGCTTCTCTTGAAGTTACTTATAGAACCAGAATTTCGAAGCTCGAGTGACTATAAGAATCCAATAAGGGGTTCTGTTGTAGATGAGCGTTTTTTACAACCCGAGGGATGACCGTGCTGAGCTGAACCTCGGCGTACCCTCGGTTCCGCTCAGCACAGTCATCCCGAGGGTTGGAAATGCCCATCTACAACAGAACCCCATATTGGATTCTTTTTCTTGCACAACACCTCCGGTTATTTTGACAGCTCGCACATGTATATTGTTTACAGAAGTGCGGAAGTAGTTCCGGCAGTTGAATAGAATTGAAGCGCATTTATGTTAGTTGCCTGTGTCGGAACACCAGGGTCAGAACATAAATTTCTATCCAAGGGTAAAATCACGGATTTCCTTGTCTGGTGTGCAAGAAAAACTGTTCCAATCTCGGACAACCGAGGGTAGAACATAATTGTAGTATAGGTTGCCTGTTGATCTGAACATTGATATTTGCCATTTTGTCTATGGACTAATGATTTTGGATTAACGCTTTGGTACTACGACCTAAACTACATTTAGCACTATTAACTATACATGATTATGTTAAATGTAATACATATATTAATACTGACCTAACATACAGAGAAAACAACCAGCCCCATACAATAGGAAAGTTGGACTCTTTAACAGTGGAAAATCAAACATGGCAGACGGATCACAGCACTTCCGCTTATCAGCATCTACTGGTGTCAGTGTCTGCTCAACCGTCTCTTCTATAAACCGTTTTCCTTTGTAATTTGATCGGTGTTCTAGAGGCCTGAGCAACGCTGCTACTACAACTCCGTTTAAAGCAATTGCTGATATTACCCACATAGCCCCTTTCCAAGTGTACTTTTCTATTAGAAACTGGCTGAGCGGAGCGAACACAAAGCCGCCGATGCCACTGCCACACACAGCTATACCGGTAGCGAGAGCCCGCTTTTTCTTGAAGTAATGTCCCACTGTGACAATGGTTGGGAGATACATTTGACCAAGTCCGGTGCCTGAAATAAAAACAGTCGAACTTTAATGACTCGAATACATTAGCGAAATCTTGTGCGAGAGGTAGTTCGAACGACTGAGATTTAATCATGGCGACAAGTCATGACCATAATAGGGCGTAGAATCTCAAATACTGTCGCAACGTTTTGACGATATCAAATCAGACGTCACGTTACATACGCAAGTGCATTAGAATGTGCGACATACTGTCGGATCACGTAACGTCGCTTTTCGGTGTTATGCAGCTCACGGTGCTTACCTCTTTAAGAAAAATATTCACTTTTTTAACAAAACGAATGAATAAGCGCATTACAATGGGAATTGTTGTATTCAAAAGTATCATTTGGGGCTAAAAGGAACTTCCGACCGCAAAATCGATTTACTTGTTCCGTAATGACAACTTTCAGTTATCTCTCAAATGTTTAATCGATCATTGACAATTATCATCACTTACGTACTCATTTACTTTAATCGATTAATCATCAAGCAAATCGATTAATCGACAAATCACTAGTTGTTGGTCGACAAATCACTAGTTGTTGGTTTTGCTTGTGTGTCCTCATGTCACTGCGCCTTTCTTCTTTAGTGGTTGGAAATACCTGCTTTCTTTGTTTTTGACAGCTGGTTTTAAGTGCCTTGTGGCGGCCGTAGAAAGTCTCCCCGTGCTTCATCATTTTCTTTTCCTTTGGGATAATTGAGGTTTGAAAATCGAATATCGCTTAAGCCGGTGCTAGGAGGCGTATGCAGCCTTGCAAACTATATTGCTGTGTATGAAGAGACTCAATAAAACCGAGTCTCGGAGTTTCGTTCTTTTTTATGTGTTCTTTGTTTCCAAAGGTAACTTTTAACTTTTTATTTCCCAGAACTACATGTACTTTTTGGGTCCAATGTTTATCAATCGATATATGACAGTGTGTTACATTGTCAATGTCTACGTGACTACTACTGACCCCGTATTCGTATGAAAATCCACCAGAAAACGGTTATTTACTGCCTCCCCACTCTTGGCCATGTGACGTTATCTAGAGTGCTTTGTAAAAAAAAGGTTGGTTATCTGTAAAATAAGGACTGAGTTCGTGCCCTTGGACATTGTCAAACAGAACGGACCCAGATAAGACGGGGTCTACTTTATTTGCTTAAAATACTTGAATTTATTAGTTAAACCATGCAGATCAAGCCAAATGTAGTTCAGAACTATCCACCCGTCAATACTGTCAGTGCTTTAACTCTACAGTCACAACTGATCACCCAACACTGACCCAAGATAATTTATTCTGCTGGTACTTCACACTCACATTTTTCGGTATTCACTCTTTTAGATAAAAATTGGACATGAGAATCTTTTGAAAAGGACAAGACTAAATGATTTTGAATAAGTAAGCTCCATTTACAGAGCTGTCACTATAGACCGTTATTCCACTGCATTTTAAGTAGAAACTTCATCGCGAAATTTAGATGTATCAACAGTCTTGAAACTGTGATTAGGGTAGGTAAATTGTCAGTTGTACCGTCGTTTGCGCCATAAAAAAATAAAAGTGAAGGCAATGATCAGGAATTGATACAATTAACCCACAGCTGCCATTAGAGACACCAAGGGAAAGAAACACAAACATGAAACAACTAGACCCTAATGGAAACATCACTAGCGTAAAGCCAAAAGGACAATTACCAAAACCGGCGATCATCACGAAAACATGCCTTTATAATTTGGACCTCCTTGAACCCCGCTTTTATGTAGTAAAACTAGGGTTTACAAGGGTAAACCTTATTTTTCTTATTTCTGTTCTAAAATATAGATTGTGGGTACTCGTTAGAACCGCCTCGTCGAGGCAGTTCTAACGAATACTCACAATCTATACTTTGAGCAGCAATAAGAAAAATATAACAATTTTTCATCTTAAATTTTTTTACGTCGGTAAAATTTACAATGTAATTGTATAGGCGTGCTTTCATAATGTTAACCCCCTCAAATGATACTTTTATGGACAGACACACATACATGAGAGCTGAACGACCTTCAAGGCAACATATTGGAAATGAAAAAAAAAAACAAAAAAAAACTCACTTTTCATACGGTTAAAGCAGCAATTGCCATTTCTTAGGAATGAATATACTTACCTCCAACCAACCCATACAGCAGGATCATTACCTGTACGTTGGGTGACCACGTGCATACAAAGAAGGCAAACGAAGACAGAACGGATCCAAATATTGCAACTTTGCGGCATCCAAATATTGCCACTAGAACACTAGAAACAGGCCCTGAAATAACATAGTAACATGTTGCTAGGATCTGATACTTGTATCAGTTCTGAAATTTAACCCTTCTTTTGCTGAATATTCAGTTTAGCCACATCCATTTCTGTCTTTGAACCAATCAGATTACTTGATGTAATTTATTCCTACAAATTCAAAAAATGAATGTCAAACAGTGTAGATCCTGATCAGATTATTCAGAAGCCATCTGATCTGGATCTACACTGTTTGCAAAGAAAAGGGGTGTCGCGAACAGCAGGATAAGACTTAAAATAAAAGAGCAAAAAATTAAAATTGAATTACCATTATTGAATTTTAGATGACCCTTTTCACTTCGTTAGACGGGTCTCCGTGGCCAACATTACAATAACGTTCCCGTGTGACATAGAACAATATTCGTAGAACTTCAAAATGTTCACTTTTCTGATGAAAATTTGTGACATTTTACTTATTCAAACTCTTAACATAGGCTTTGGGGTGCTCCTTTGAAACCTCCCCAAAATTCAAAAAAAAAAAAAAAAAGAAAAAAAAAAGAATGCGGCACCATGATGGGTGCTTAACTATTAACCAATGCCCTGCAGAATGAAATAATTTTACCACACCTATTTAACATTATCAACCAATGCAATTGTTTCAACTATTGTGTCAATTCAAATTCGCAAACTTAATCACAGTTTAGATCTTGATCAGACGGCATCGAATTAATCTGATCTTGATCTAGACTTTGTCAGATAGGGGTTACCCTTGTTCAGCAGGACAAAGGTTAAGCATGTGAAAACATTTTCCCTATCCGATAATCCCATCACGAAAACACGCCTATATAATTTTGACCCCCTCGAACCCCACTTTTATATAGCACAACTGGGGTTTATAGGGTAAACCTTATTTTTCTTATTTCTGCTGTAAACTATAGATAGTGGGTACTCGTTAGAACCGCAGAGGCGGCGGTTCTAACGAGTACTCACAATCTTTATTTTAAGCAGAAATAAGAAAAAATATCACAATGTTCCCTCTTAAAAATCCTCTTTTTTCTGGTGGTAATATTTACAATGTATTCGTATGGGCGTGTTTTCGTTATGCATACCTCTGGACACCAACAAGTACCTGTGAGAACAATGTTTATAGTGTCGCTGTTAATTAGTGGATATCGTCAAGTCACAAAATTCATATGACCACACGTCGTTAACAAACACATGGTTACTGGCGCTTAACGTCATGACACCGACCATGACACACTCTATGTATCCATCGTTATTCTTTTGCAATAAAAACGATTTAACATCGTTGTATGAGAAACAGAATCTTACACTCATGGTCAGCATAAGAAATTTATGAAACTCGCCGAAAGCTCGTTTCATAACTTTCATATGAAATGACCACTCGTGTAAGGTCCTCTATAGGTACAAGTAAGACGAATCGTCACTAAATGTTTCGCCAGGCTTTGTTTCCAAAGGATTACCCCATTTTCAGAACATTTTATTTCGCCACAACTGGTGTTAACGGAATGAGTGGCGGGCGTAAAAAGTCTCCCTGCCCTTCATCATAGTGTGGCTTATATTTTCTAGTCCTTTGGGATCATCGATTTTACTGCGGGATTCAAGAAATATTTTAGGGTCATTGATGAAGCTTAATTGGCGGAAACTAGCTAGTCTAGCCCAGAAAAATCTTATACATCCATCGTTTTCAGGTTTGTGCTGTAGTCCTTGCTTCCAGAGGATTACACTTATATCTTCAGCCTTTGAAAACACAAAATTATGTCTAAGAGTCCATTACAGAAATTCATAAGCACGGGAAGTGGAAGATGAGTAAAACTTACCGATGGCTAAATAGGTTCCATTTAATACTGAGATGATCCATGAAGTAACACTTTTACTCTCATTGAAATATACATACAGTTCTTTGAAGAATAAACCAAATGAAAAGGAAATTCCATCAAGAATCAGTCCAACCATGAAAGCACTAAACGTTACCACCCACCCCCAGCCTCCATCTGGAGGGTCATCCAAACAGCACTGAGTTCTACTTCTTGGCGTTTCTACCTTTGTTTGGTCTTTATCAAGGATCCATCTGTCCTGTTTACTTCCGAGATCAAATTTCGATAGCTTTTTCTCGTTGATATTTGTTACAGTACAACGATCTTCTCTGCGATCTTCGTTCCTTAGCAAAGGAATTTCGATTTCTTCGTCAAAATCTTTATTGGTATTTACCGTTGCATCCTTTGGTATTTCGGTAGCATCTTCTGTTTTGTCCGTGTCTTTGACATTAATAGCTACCTGGTCCTCATTGTAAGTGTCATGATCACCATGTAAAGATTCTCCATTATGTATTGAGTCATCAGTAACCTTTCCGGAGGAGCAATTGTCAGCCTCTTCCTTACCAATACCGTTAATTGCTATTGATTTATTAAGGTCTTGTGAACTTTCATCCAGTATTGCTTCCGCGAGTTCTGCATCTACACCATTAATCACCACACCGTCACTGACACGTACATTCTCCATAGCATTTCGCGGTTTATCCTTCATTGTTTTTCCTAAAATCTTAAAACGGAAGATGTAGACTGAATTTCCTTACCAAACATATCGACATCAAACTACACAGGGCGTAATTAGTAACATTACTTCAAAGTAGCCCTCATTTTGTTGCACTTGAATATAGATTAGAAACTGCCGAATTTAACATTGATATTCAGTTTCTTCCTTTAATATCAACACTTTTTTTATGTATGATACAATATCATGTCATAATATGCAAACTCATTTGTATGTCAAAACAGATTTCATGTGTCGGCATTTCATCACAATAAACAAGATGACGATATAGCTGACCTCAGCAGAACAGGGCCATCATCAGCTGTGATATCTCTTCTTGGCTGATAACAGATGTAACTGACTTGTTTGTGCAACGCAACCACCCAGTAGGTCGTTATCAAATAAACAATCATACATGTCTGATAAATGATACGAGTTTGCATATTCGATTTCATACGGTACATGCATCAGAACGTGTATTACATACTAATTAGAGAATACTAGGTGAGTGTTTTTTGATATCAAGTTTATCAGGCAAGGCTTCGAGAACGCTTGTAGAATCGCGAGGCTTGCCGAGCGATTCTACATGCGTTCTCGAAGCCGAGCCTGATAAACTTGATATCAAATGACACGAATCTGGTATTCTATTAATCAGTTATTCCCATTATACAATTACATATTTGCAATTTTTATCCAGCAGTCCAGTTCTAAGAAGTGCAATGTCACGCTGACCTGATAAAGCTCACTTGTCCTGAGATAGCATATGTTTATCAGGTCAATGTGCTGCAATGCAATTAATATAGGGGGTGACTGATAATTAGTCGTTTGCTGGCTCTGAAATATAAACCTTTGAAGGTTGCACAGCAGGCCAATAACATGCATTTTCAGGTGTTTATAGAGCAAACAATCTACACCTGTGGACACAAAAGCGTTCAACCTCTGATGAACTACCGTTCAATGAATCTCTTTGCATCAATTAGTTTGACAAGCAAATGTCATTCACCAAAGTAGTCTAAAACTGGATCAAGAAATATACATTGATTTGTCTTATTGTGGCAAGTACTTTTTTCCATTTTTAGATCTGACTGACATTCCAGATGTATTCTGATTGGACAGTGCAAGGTCTACAATGAAATGTACAACACTTTGTGTTTTGAATTTATTTCTGTCTTGCAGTTGACAGATAGGATGTAAGGAAATATTGAATGAAACATCAGATCAACATGAAATGAAGCTCATCAAAGTTTGAACGGATTTGTCTCCACAGGTGTAAGAAAAAGGACAGCCAGTTTCCAAAAGCCTTGATAAATCTCTACAATTATCTCTGGTATAGAAGCTACAGACAAAAACAAACCATTTTTCAGATACACCAAAGCCAGATTACTCGAGAACTTAACCATCGACTTGCTTACCCCGGATACATGAATATCCTTTTTTGAAAGCAGTATGCATCCACACCAGCTAAACAGGATCTATACTGTTTTCCATTCTGCTTCTGAATCCATGGTGAAATCAAAATCATGCAACACAAAAGACTGAAGATCTGGGAGGAGTGTAGTATACTGAAATAGTCTGCATGGTGAGGATTAATGCAGGCAACCTTATGTGACCTGTACATTTGATAATTTCATCAAGCTGTTCTATATATATAGAGAGGATCTTACATGAGTGTTCATGTATTATTGAATTTATTAAACGAGTTGAGGATAAGTGATAAAATGCGAGGCCATGCCGAGCATTTTATCCCTATTCCTCAACGAGGAAAAGAAACTCAATAATATATCAACACTAATGCAAGATTCTATTTATAATATGACATTTAATTCACGATTGTTTTACAAAAATGTCAATATTCCGCCATAAGTAAACGCGACGGCAATAAGAACGTCGTACATGTAACGTTACGGAGCGTATCTAACTAATTTGCATATTTAATCCAATTTATTACACGACGTTATTACATTCTCAGACGCGACGTTATATGATAAACTACAGAAATGTAGGCAATAAATAATTTTTCAGACACATGATAAGGGCAGATAACTCAGAAGTAGAATAGCTAGATAAGCAGTTCTTGTCTACTTTATAGTAGCTTTGGTGCTCAATATGTCTATCTGGCTTTTCCATTTTGAAAGGAGCTTCATATACAGTAAACTTCCTGTATTAAGACCACCTTTGGAATTGTTCAAAAGTGGTCTTAAGACTACTTTTGTACAGTCTCAAAGGTGGTCGCTTAATAGGATACACTAGGTGTAGTAAACATAAAGAAAGAATGGCTTAAACATTTTCAATAAGCTTTTAAAAGCAGATTTAGTCTTATTTTCAGGTAGTCTTAATAGCGAACTTTTACTCTCCAAGTGCAGGTAACTCAAAACCTAAAATGGTCAGACTATGGTTCCCCGTCCACAATCATTTAGTGGTCTATACATCTGTAAAATTTCATCAGGCTCTTTCATGAAGTAAAGGAGGCAAAATATTTTTACTCATATCAAGGGCAGATAACTCAGAACCAGAATTGGCAGGGTGAGTGCCCTTGGCCATGATGTGCTTCCTTTAGTTGTTATTTTTCTTTACATTTGTAAAAGCCCATCAAATAAATTCCATATAGCAAAGGAGAAACAGGCAAGAACCATTTTTTTTAGATATATGAAGGGCATATAACACAAGATTGGGGATGGTCAGAGCGGTGGTCCTTGGTTACAATATGCTTCCTTTAGTTGTCTGTGAAGTTTCATCCATATAATGGCAATTTATTTAATTGTGGTTTATACACAATATATTGTTTCTAGTATCACATTAGTATTATTGTTGTCACTTCTGATTGGTAGAATATATTTTTGAGGTCCAAAAAAAATTAGTTGTGCAGACCATGATCAGAAGATTTCTGTTGCAACACTGGAACACCTGTTAACTGTCTGCTGGGCTTATCAGTAATATTTACAGACATAAGTTATGTTAAATTATGTAACTCCAGCTGCCAAGATACAAAGATAACTGGGAGTAGTAGAGTTATGTAATAAGAGATTATGCGAGTGCAATCAATTAGTACCAAGATGATCATAGAAGAGATTTGTCATTTGTGGCCTGGATAGGAGTATGAACAGTGGTCTTCAGACTAGCTCAATATTTTCTTCTTTTCTGTTTTGTGATTTAACATTATTCATTGATTGGATACATTACTCTGAAAAGGATTAATTATCTTACATGCTTTAGTATCTCAGTGGACTTTTATACAGAAATTGTTTATTTAACATTTTCATTGTCATCTCATTTTAAACAGTATCAGTGTGCTGACTCAATTTCTTATTTGGCATCACAGCATAAATATGTTATCCAGGTCACTATCTTAATCAGACATCTTTCAGTGAGATTTTTAGCTAACCTTTATATAAAAAAAAAAAATTTGGTAAGAGCTGACAATACTTCATGAACAGTGCTGGTGCTGTATGCGGCGGAAGAAGTGTGTTGTGTCAACTTACTCATATAAGTACACCCCTATACAAGACTTAGTTCAATTGTGTGTCAGTGTCAGGAAAGAAGTTGCCTTGAACCACATCAAATAAGTTACCTTAGACTCATCAGTGTGCCAGGGAAGAAGGCCTTGATCTGTTACAGACATCAAAGATAAGTATTGTCATTGCTTTCCATTAGTTTTCAAATTAGCTGATTCTAAGAAAATCTTGCCTTAATTCTCAATGTACTGATACACCAGTTTAGGCTGCAACAGAGCTTATCTTCGTCAACAGCATAAGGAAATCATTTGTCATTATATGTTAGAAAAGATACACTTTACTCACCATTGTCTTCTCACGGAAGAGTTACTAGCTCAATAGGACCTAAACTTAGGGAAGACTGGGCTGCTAAGCTCCAAATCACCCTTTACAGTATAGCAAGATCATAGGTAGAATATTCAGAGGATAGCTTTGTTACATGCACATGAACAGACTTATTGCGACTCTTTAATTTCAGTATATTCTAAATGCTTTGGTAAATGCTTGTCTTACAAATCAGTTCATGTATAGAATTCCGTGCAATTAAAGTGTGGGACACCAAGTTCTGCAATGGAAGTCAGGTCGTTTTGCTCCGAGTACTCCAGTTTTCACCAGCCTCTGAGTTACAATTGCCTTGTATCCCAGTTCATGTGTAGAATTCCATACAATAGATATGCAACTCTAATGTTCTCATACCAGGGTGAAATAAAGCATGGACACCAAGTTCTGCAATGGAAGTTAGGTAGTGTTGCTCCGAGTACTCCAGTTTCCACCAGCTTCTGAGTTATAATTGCCTTGCATCCCAGTTCATGTGTAGAATTACGTAAGTCGACATGCAACTCTAATGCTCTCATACCAGGGTGAAATAAAGTGTGGGACACCAAGTTCTGCAATGGAAGTCGGGTAGTTTTGCTCCGAGTACTCCAGTTTTCACCAGCCTCTGAGTTACAATTGCCTTGTATCCCAGTTCATGTGTAGAATTCCATACAATAGATATGCAACTCTAATGTTCTCATACCAGGGTGAAATAAAGCATGGACACCAAGTTCTGCAATGGAAGTTAGGTAGTGTTGCTCCGAGTACTCCAGTTTTCACCAGCCTCTGAGTTACAATTGCCTTGTATCCCAGTTCATGTGTAGAATTCCATACAATAGATATGCAACTCTCATGTTCTCATACCAGGGTGAAATAAAGCATGGACACCAAGTTCTGCAATGGAAGTTAGGTAGTGTTGCTCCGAGTACTCCAGTTTTCACCAGCCTCTGAGTTACAATTGCCTTGTATCCCAGTTCATGTGTAGAATTCCATACAATAGATATGCAACTCTAATGTTCTCATACCAGGGTGAAATAAAGTAGAAGTAAAACAAAGATCAGGCATTGATACAATTAACTTACCCCATCCACAAAAGACACCAAAGGGAAAGAAATACAAACATTAAGCGACCAGACCATAATGGAAACCTAAACAAAGGAAGGCCATATGGACAGTTACTTTCCCACAAAATGGCCATATGGCCATCCAAAATTAAAAGACACAAGTGATACACACAGTAAGTAACAAACAACAACATAAATAAATCGCCACGGAAGAGCCGCCTTGGAACGGTCAGTGGAAGATTTCCACTGGGGGGCTTAAATCGATTTTACGTGGCCACAATCCTCGCCCTTACTTCCGTCGCGATTTAGACAAATAATTTGTTCAGTCCGCATGAAGGCCTCCTAACTCATCAGTGCAACATCTCCGTGAACACAGAAATCAAAGAACCACAGAGGTGAGACAACGGTGAGGACTCGACAGCAAGAAACCACTGAAATGCTGGAGCAAAAGAAAACCAACAGTTAGACTCCGATGAGCCCGACCAGAGACAGAGCATCAGGCACCAACCAACATTATCTCTTTAATTTTCAATAAGCCTCTACGTTGGAGCCGTCATAGAATCTGAGGCCTGACCCACCGGCGTGCAATTAAAGAGGGAAGCAAAGTTGCCAACCGTGATTGGGTTAACCACCATGCATGCAGTCTGTCGTATAATATCCATGTTGTACCCAATCTTTTTATATCGAAGAATGATTTTACGAAATTGGGTGCTGAAGTCATTGCGGTTATATATTTTTCTGAATTTATATACTAAGTCACCATAAAATTCGGGTTCCGATAGACCTTGTTGCAGAAGAGATTTAAGTCCAATATTGAATTTTGAAATTAAATCAGAATGGCGTCTATAAAGCATGGACACCAAGTTCTGCAATGGAAGTTAGGTAGTGTTGCTCCGAGTACTCCAGTTTTCACCAGCTTCTGAGTTATAATTGCCTTGCATCCCAGTTCATGTGTAGAATTACGTAAGTCGACATGCAACTCTAATGCTCTCATACCAGGGTGAAATAAAGTGTGGGACACCAAGTTCTGCAATGGAAGTCAGGTAGTTTTACTCCGAGTACTCCAGTTTTCACCAGTCTCTGAGTTACAATTGCCTTGTATCCCAGTTCATGTGTAGAATTCCATACAACATATATGCAAATCTAATACTCTCTTACCAGGGTGAAATAAAGTGTGGGACACCAAGTTCTGCAATGGAAGTCAGGTAGTTTTACTCCGAGTACTCCAGTTTTCACCAGTCTCTGAGTTACAATTGCCTTGTATCCCAGTTCGTGTGTAGAATTCCATACAATAGACATGCAAATCTAATACTCTCGTACCAGGGTGAAATAAAGTGTGGGACACCAAGTTCTGCAATGGAAGTCAGGTAGCTTTGCTCTGGGTACTCCAGTTTTCACCAGCCTCTGGGTTACAATTGTCTTGTATCCCATGTCATGTTGTTAGCTGCAACAAGCATCATGCTCATCAGATTCTTTCCTTCATTTGGACTTGCGCCTGCTATAACATGCCTTCCTTCAGGGC
Organism: Lucinisca nassula; assembly: GCA_963580285.1. NCBI lineage: Eukaryota > Metazoa > Mollusca > Bivalvia > Lucinida > Lucinidae > Lucinisca > Lucinisca nassula. The sequence continues at coordinate 7,439,248 of OY757019.1, read as the reverse complement.
TAGGTTGTGCCTTTATTCATATATGGATATTGTCTGAAATTCATCATCTGGGGGTTAGCTTGATTAAGTCTGTGTCTCGTACAGGCCTCTTTGCTTCCGTTTTCATGCCTCACTTCAGGGGTCTTCCCGTAAGATGCATAGCATTCACGCCTGATTCAGGCCTCATAGAGTGCACCGATCACGCCTCCGCTCTGGCCTTCACTCGGTATCGGCCGTAAGATGCATAGCATTCACACCTGAATCGGGTCTCATAAGGTGCCCCGGCACTGGCCTTTTCACTCGGGATCATCTATCTATCATCAGTCAAGTCATAATCAGGGGTCTTCCCGTAAGATGCATAGCATTCACGCCTGATTCAGGCCTCATAGAGAGCACCGTTCACGCCTCCACTCTGGCCTTCACTCGGTATACTACCGTAAGATGTATAGCATTCACGCCTCCTCAGCCTAGAGACTGCTGCGTCACGCCTCCCCTCTGGCTTTTTCACTCGGGATCATCCCATCATTCATCATCAGTCAAGTTACCGCATATCAAGCATTCAAGACTGATCATGCTCTCCCAGATTGTGACTTTGTGCATAAGGTAATAATAAAATAAAAAAAAAAAAAAAAAAAGGAGAAGAGAAGAAGATATCAAACATATACTTTTATCATTCTGATTCACATCAGCAAGATGTTAAGCTGCTTCATTCAGACTATTATCAGACTTTGGTCTCCAAAGTGCAGTAATAATCAGCATAAGCCTTGTCATTGTTGCAAACCTTAGATTTTCAAATCTCCCAAAGTTAACAGTGTATACATGATATGTCTTATTTTCCATTCTCATGAGCAGATTTTGCTAGCCAGTCAAGGTTTGTAAGAGGGCAATTGTATCGATTTCTGATCATTGCCTTCACTTCTATTTTGTAAGAGCACACTAGTTTATAGTTATTCTGACAATGTTGAGAGAATCGATAAGCAGCACAATCATTCCAATTCTAACAGCGTATGACGATCAGTTGCACGGCTATGTCTCTTATTCTAACAGTCCAGAAGATCCAACTGCCTGGTTCAGTCTCAATTACCATATCAAGCAACCAGATTGCATAATTTAACTGTTTCTTCATATTCAACAATGAAATACAATCATGGCTATGATTCTAATGTTTCCTACTATAACAGTGGAATAATATCAGCCGACAAGACTGTGTCTCAAATTCTAACAGTGCAACATGATCAGAATGTAAGGCTTATAAAGTCATCAATTTTAACAGTATATGATACATGTACATGCTTGGCATTGTGGACTGATTAACTCCTTTATGTACCGGATGGAATCTTCCTCCTCATATATATCAGGAGTCCATTTCAACATTTAGGAGTGTCAGAATGTGTTATCAACAAAAAATATTTGGAAAATGACTTAACTTTTGGCAAGAGGTGAAGGCCCTGATCAGACATCCTGGGCCTACACTGTTTGCCAAGTACCCCTTTTGGGGATTCCAGTACTAAATGGGTTGAATTCCAATCCAGTAATTGTAGTGCTAATTCAACAACTATGTACATGTATGTGTGGACAATGTCAGAAAACAGTCATAGAGCCAAAAAGTTATAGTAGTCCTAGTACCATATTTATGATTATTTGTCAGTTTCAGAATGGAGCAATCCTGGTGGTTCTAGCCTGGTCAGCTATGGCTTATGCAGTGGCTTTGGATGTCAAACATGATGAACTAGAGTAAAACTTGAACAGAATCGAAGTACACTTGACAAAGAAGCAGATTTTTCCTTTAATGTGACATGAATATTATTTGCCATTAAGGGTGATGCCAACATTTACAAGTACCGGTAGACTAGGAATTTTGGATTTAGAATAACAACTTCCAGAACAAGTAACGATTAATATACATGGAACTGGCTCTATGCCAAGACAGAATTTAGGGTTATGCAGATATTTGACTCAATAAACATTCATATTTTGTAGTAGACCGAGTATGCCCCCGGAGTATGCTTGCATTACCTGGTACCTGGCAGGCACGCAGCACTGGATTAGGGTTGAAACAATGTTAGTTAAGAAAAGAATATTCAGCAATGTGGTCCTGCTGGGAATCCAGAGAGGAGTATTGGTCTGAAATCATAGCTATAATTGCCGTAATGTTCATGAATATGATACAGAAAGGCCTAAGCATGCAGCGCACTCCTGATCAGACTGCTCCTGAAGGAGACTCTGGTCGAGTTTGCACTGTCTGTCATTCCGTCTGAAATTTTTGGACTCCTTGCTGGATCATGAAACTGATTTGCTTAATAGCAGCAAGCACTAACTGTAGAATTTTTAAGTTTTTACGGTAATAGTTTTCCTACAGCACATGCTGTTGTGGACAATGTTATCCTTGCCGATAGGTGAATTACTAAGGGTAAGACAGTTTTGTATACACGTGTGATCTGTGTTAAGGTGAGAAGCCTATAGGATTTGTTCAGTTCTAGCAATCAGTTCAACAAACATCATCGTTTTTTTTTTTTTTCAAAAAATCAATATTCAGAGTACATGTATATTGAGTAAACACTGCTGTATCAGAAAAAATTTGAATATATATATTTATATTTGTAAACAGTAGATCGATCATATGACAATGACATCACATTAAAACATTGTGTCAAGTTTTTGTCAGCTTGCAATGGGGCTCAGTTCATTCATATTGAAGGTTCAATTGTAAAAATGAGGCCCGACATTCTGTGGTAAGACACTGACAAACGGGCACAGGTTTCAGAGTTTTTTATAGAATTTTTTATCTCTGTTTTTCCTGGGCGAGTCGACCACACATTGAATATAGAGCCTTTTAAAGTATACTTTATGACATATATATTAGCTGTATAAACATATTTTTCCAGTATTGTCACATTCTGTCTGGAAACACACACTGTCAGGGTTATAGATTAACCTCGCAATATGCACAAAATCGTTTCTTTTTTTTGTTGTTGTTTTGTATGGAAATGTCCATAACCTACAGTTACCTTATGTATTCCGTCATTTTCAGAGATCATGGCATGTTGAGTACTTTACACTTCAAAGGTGAATGTCTGAAATGTTCAGGCAGCGAGGACCCTGGCCAGACATTATGTTCCGTGACATTTTGTCTGGGACTGCACTGTTTGCCAATGTCTGGTTTGAGATGGGCTAGAATGTGCCCTTTCAGCAGTATCAGTGTCAGTACTAGTTGGTTGGCTCATATTTTGGGGGCCTCATTTGATTTTCAATCAAATTCGTTTGGCCTTTTAAACCCCAAAATAATGTTGCTTTTTTATTTGAGATGACACAGAAAGTTCATGTTTATCATTTTATGGCTTGACACTGAACCACCTGAGATCAGCATGTTCAATGATGCAGATCATGCACAACTGTATTGCTTATCACCGTATCTATATCAGTCTCACAGTACCACTGTCAGTTTCCATATCATCACAGTATCAGTTTATGTCCGGGTCATGTTTTATGACCACAACTGCTGATCAGGTTGTTCTCAGAGTGGTTCAAGTACCTTCGAGTGAGCAGCCCCCAAAAGAGAGCCAAATGTATTGTATATGTAAGTTGTAAAGTAGGGTATTTGTTAATTATTGAAGTTGAAGAAACAGCCATGTTTATTATGTATTTCATTAAAATAGTTTCAATATATTATCTTGTTGGTTGTGTATAAATTACAGTTAATAAAGGAATGAGATTCGGAAACCATTTAATGGAAATTGTCAACGGCCATGACTCTGTCAAATGTTAACGGATTTTGTCCATTAACAATCCCAATAAAAAAGAGAAATGACCTTATATCCACAGTACCAATGCAGATGCGAAATTTGAAGAATATCCGTGGAAAAATACTCAAATTATCGATCAGGAACGCCCAAAAGCCACTTATTAGGAACTGACAAGGCCATAATGACGGGTTTTGCCCATTAACAATCCCATACCACTCATCCCCGATATAAATGTGTACGCAAAATTTGAAAACAAATCCGTGAGAAAATACTCAAGTTATCGATCGGAAAGGGTGCAGACGGACGGACAGACGGATACCGGAAGGTATATCATAATACCCCACCACTATCGTGTGGTGGGGTATAAAAAGAGAGAAAGAAACATCTTTTTTTCGAACAGAACGCTTAAGTTCTTTTCGACTTTAATAATTAGTTTTGCTATGGAACTTTTTAAGTTCCTCGGGTTCGGAAATAAAACAGTCAACATGCAAGCATTTTGTTTGGCCGGAATTTGCGTTCAACAGCATCTTCGTTCTGAAACGGCGAGGAAACATTATATAAGTAAGCGTTTAGATACCAGTCAAAGTGATCGTTAACTTAAAGATAGGCCCCTTAGTCCAAGCTCAGACAGGAAATATTAATGCAGATGGCAATGCCTTGGAGTCCACAGTTGATTTTTTTGCCTGCTGTGCTTGTCGTCCCGGAAACTGGAAGTGTGGCTAGATACACTGTACGCCTCGATATGACTTAATTAGTGTTGTCTGGGCAATGGAATTACAAACAAGCAAAACCTGATTTGATTCAGGCTTCTCATAGTGTTGCAGATCTTTAGTTCACATAAAGCCTGGACCCTTCTCCTTCTTTCTTTTTTTTTTTTAACTTTTATTGTGTACAGTAACATGCGTCTCATATTGTAAATTGCATTTTGATTGTGTACAGTAGCATGTGTCTCATATTGTAAATTGTATTTTGATTGTGTACAGAAACATGTGTCTCATATTGTAAATTGTATTTTGTATTTTGATTGTGTATAGTAACATGCGTCTCATATTGTAAGTTGTATTTTGATTGTGTACAGTAACATGTGTCTCATATTGTAAATTGTACTTTTCTTTGAGGGCCTCTGCTAAATGTAACCCTCGTAAAATAAAGTCGTTACTTACTTACTTACTTACTTACTTACTTACTAAACATAAAAAAACTCTTCTTCACAATAACTGTGTTGATCAAATTAACCGACCTTTCCATCGTGTAAACCAGTTCAGGTACATATGAAAACAGCCTAGCTGCTGATGAGACGGTTCATCAGGAACTTCGTTGTTTGCCATTTTGTTAATATGTTTATCAAAAAAACCTTGACGGTGACTGTGGACATATCCTTATTCAAAATTGGAAGAGTCCACTTCAGAATGTGGTTAATAACAAATGCTTTATGTAAACAGGAGGCATGTAATCAAAAATATTAATGCATTAATGCAGATGGCCATGCCTTGGAGTCCACAGTAGATTTTCTGCTTGTTGTGCCAAGGCGATTGTTCCTTTGCATTTTAGTATATGTATATTGGCTTGTGTAGTCCGTGCGCCTATGTTTTTGTATTTTGTGTGCCTTCATGCCAGAATTCCTAATCTGTGAGACGCCAAGTTATGCAACGGAAGCTCAGGTGGTGTTTCTCCGGATACTCCGGTTCGCGCATACCCCTGATTCAAGATCGGCTCAAAATAAGTGATATAATCTCTAAAGGCCAGTAAAACCACCCCCGCATCACCTCCAAAAGACCTTCTTAAAGTCTCCTCAATATGTGCAAGCAGTAAAGGCTCAGGCGAGATTGGCAAATGCGCAGACTCGCCAGAGCCTGTGGCAGTCGGTTTTATCATGTGTACTCATCGCATGAACTAGCCCATGATTATATACGGTATAATTTAAGGGGAATGGGAACACCTAGCACATTGTTCTGCCATTTTTCAAAGGGAGACAACTTTCTGGACTTCCTGTTCACTTTTTTGGCTCACTCCCACCGAAAAATGGGTCTGCTCTTAAAAGAAAGAATTTGCTCCTCAGGAGCAAATTCTTTCTTTTAAGAGTTGACCCCTATTGATAGGGGAGGCAGAACACTTTTGCAGGAGTTGCATCCCATGAAGATGTACCGTTTCCCTTAATTATCCAGGTTATGGTACCTTTTTTCCAATGATACTCCTTGCATATGTAGTGGCATTACGTCTTTCAGGGCTTCTTGATCGCTTCCCTATCAATCAACTCAGGCGCGTACGCAGACTGAAACAGGAGGCGCGAACTTCAGGTATTTTGCAGAGGGGAGTGCGGATCTTTAGAAAACCTTGATTCGGGGCCCAAAGTAAGGGTTTAAACTTGAATTCTAGTGAAATATTGCATGAATTTGAGACAAATGATTTTCCAAAACTGGAGGGTGGTGGCGGGGGGAGGGGGTCCTTTTGTATCCATATGGTTTACCTGGATATTGCTTATATTCGAGCGAACACTCAAATGTTCGCTTGGTGCTTAATGTCTGGGCTAATTCAGCAGACGACAAATTGTTGATAATCTTTTTATTTTCCCCAAATAACAGGACTTGACATCGCCATGCAAATTGACATATCAAATCCTGTTTTCTAGCAAAAAATAAGAAAAATATTTCAAATTGTCGTCTGTTGAAAAATATCGAGAATGCGGAACGTTAAACTCTGCCACTGCATAACATATATGGGTCACACCAAGGGAAAATGGGTCCTCGAGCAAGCGCCTTCAACGGATCTCCAATCAGACTGCGGACCCACTCTGTAAATATTTAACCTAATCAATATGTACGAAGAAGTTTTGGGTCAAAAGACAACTATATCGTGCCCAGCGAACCCCCCTTCCCCCCCCCCACACACACACACACAAGCATCCATTGGGTGCGATATGCTTTAATGATTACCCACAATCAATAAAATATGAAAAATTATTTCTTGCACACCATACAAGGAAATCCGTGATTTTACCCTGGGATAGAAATTAATGTTCTGACCCTGGTGCTACGACCCAGGCAACTAACATTAATGCGCTTCAATTCTATTCAACTGCCGGAACTACTTCCGCACTTCTTTTATTTTGTAAACAAATATACATGTGCGAGCTGTCAAAACTAACCGGAGATGTTGTGCAAGAAAAAGAATCCAATATGGGGTTCTGTTGTAGATTGGCGTTTCCAACCCGAGGGATGACCGTGCTGAGCGGAACCGAGGCTACGCAGGGTCAGCACGGTCATCCCTCGGGTTGGAAACGCTCATCTACAACAGAACCCCATATCAGATTCTTATATTCTTGCACACCAGACAAGGAAATCCGCGATTTTACCCTGGGATAGAAATTTATGTTCTGACTCTGGTGTTCCGACCCAAAATCGAATATAATCGCGTGTTTGATAAATGCACTGCTTGATTACGACCTCGTATGCGCCGTCGTTAAGGTTGACGTCACAGCAACGTCACGAAACATTCCTGCAGTGTCAACACAATATGGCGGACGATGGTAACCGAAGTGACTGCAGCATTAAAAATCCGCGTTAAGAAATCGAAGGTATGCAAGAAAAATAATCCAATATGGGTGTGAGGGGTGGATAGGGGTAGAGTGTCCCTCGGGACGGATTTTTACATCCATCCCTCACACCCATATAAGGTTCTTATAGTATATTCCTGCAAACCCTATTTTTCCCTGTATAATGTGGTGTTTACATGGTCAGTCATTACACGGAGGTGACTGGTGTTAACGCTTCTGTTCTCGGCAAACATTTACATGTATTAGTAGTACATGCACGCTGGGTATTTTTACAGCAGACGATAATTTGAGAAAAAAATCTTACTTTTCCCAGAAAACAGGCTGTGACATGTGAGACAATTTGTTTGAGATGTCGTATAATGGCTTCTGGGAATAATAAGAAAAATATCAACACTTTGTCGTCTGCTGGTGAGCCAAGAGAGTGGTTATGGTTAAAGCGCATACATTTTTTTCCATATATATTAGAAATGAAAATATGGCTTGACCTCTCATGTGAATAGCCCAGTAGTAAGATAATACATAATATGAGCCCCGCCAAGCGAATTTGTGTCTTCGAGCATTCCGTCCTGACGAATTTTAACTGCGCATGCCCAGCCATTCAGAGGGGCCAGGGATGTGGCTTTCTGTCTGAAGGTTCCTCTTGATTCACTGCTTGTATGAGCGAGCAGCGAAGATTCTGGCGAGACTGCGCGGATGCGCAGGCTCGCCTGAACCTTCGCTGCTCGCATAGGCGATAAGTACCAAAATCGCTTGACGGGGCTATATGAAATATTCAGCCTGATTTCCGCAGCAAGAATGACGATGTCGTCTGCTTAGCAATCCAGCTGAGTGTGTCTATGGTTAAATGAGTACCAGTTTACAAAAGGGTGTTGGGCAATGAGAAAAAAAATACCGACAAGTTACTATATAACAATAATTTAATATTATGTATATTCATTCTATAATTATAAGAAATTAAAACTCTTAAACATTAACATTTTGTTTAGAACTAACATGAATGGTAATGTCAGACGAGAAAACAATAGCGTTTGGAGAAAAGCTGAGCCCATCTTTGTCCTTTTGACGAGTTTCCCATTTGGAAATCCTCCGCAGTGGAAAACAAATCAATCCTGAGAGACAAATAGCTGCCCCAGCTAAATAAAAGGCCCCTTTGTAGTTCCCTGTAATGTCGGAAAGTGCACCTGCAATTAGAAAAAAATATAAGGTTGTCTGGAGTCATTACGCTAACATGTCCGTATAATGGACACTCTTATCCCTTGTCCTGCTGAGCCCGGATATGCCTTATCTTTGAAACAATGTAGATTCAGATCAGATGGCTTCTTCATCAGATGGCTTCTGAAGTAGCCATCTGATCAGGCATTGTTTGCCATTTAGTTTATTAATTTGTTGCAATAATTTGCATCAAGTAATCTGATTGGTTGATAATCAGTAGTGGGTGTGGCATACATGTATTTAAATATTCTGCAGGTCAAGGGTTAAAAGCCTTACACAATATAGAGAAAGTGTTGTTTGTTTTGAAATACATGTGCATTACAGCAGGACTTCAATGACTCAAACACTTATGTTTTGCTTACCCTGGATAAGTCGAACCCATCCTTTGTCCACATGGAATTCTTCCGCATACGAAAAAGGGATAATTTAGGAAGATTTCTTCTTTTATCTTACAAATGTGTTCTGTGTGTACTCACTAGAATCGCCTCCATGAGGCGATTCTAATGAGTACACACAGCACATATTTATAACATAGAACACCGAAAAGATATTTCGAAAAGTATTTCCATTATGCCTCCGGGTATGGCACTTATAGTAACCATTCATGGCTCGAACATTACAAATGTGTGCAGCGTGTACTCACTATCTAGAATCGCCTACTGAGTACACACAGCAAACATTTATAATTCAGAACACCGACAATTATCCCCAAATTATCTCCATTATGCCTCCTGTTATGGCGCTTACAGTAACCATTCATGACTCACACTACGGCTGCACGGAACAAATCTGCATGGTGCAAAATGGGTTCGAGTCATCGCAATTCATCTGTATTATATATCATTTATACCCAAAGCATTGTGTATGTGTCTGTGACATAAGCAGGTATGGACTCCTAGGAGGTCGCGGATTTGATATAGGTCAGTAACATTCTTTCATAGATATTGATCATGAAATCTTTTCTACAGTCATTTTGTTTCTTCTGTAGATTCAATAAGGGCAATTGGCAGTTTTTTTCCCCTCAGAATGCACACTGTACTGGTGTAAAGAATAAAATGAGTATCCCCTAAGAACAATGAACATATTCTAAAGACCAGAAGTTGATCAGACTACGTAGTTTCGGCTACTAAAGCCTCATCAGTAACCCTGTCAAGAATTGGTGACGAAACCAATGGTAAACTGTGTCGAAATTTCGTTAAAAGTTTCAAAGGGACAGTTAAAAGACTGTGATGTATATCAAAATAAGTCAAATATAAACAGAAACAGTGGCTTAGTTACTTAAGTCTTAACCAAAAGTAAATTTAGGAGTCCTCAGAATATGTCCAAAGATCTCAAAGGATAAAAAACAAAGTATAAAATCTGCACTATGATGATGTACGGGGAGACTTTTTACGGCCTCCATACGGCACAACACCAGCTGCAGTAAAGTAAATAAAGAATAAAATGAGTATCCCCTAAGAACAATGAACATATTCTAAAGACCAGAAGTGGACAAACTACACAGTTTCGGCTACTAAAGCCTCATCAGTAACCCTGTCAAGAATTGGTGACCCGGAAACTTGAATTGTGGCTGGGTAAACTGACCGGCTCGATATGACATAATTCGTGTTAACTGGGCCATAGATCTACAAACAAGCAAATATCCTCATAATTCTTCATACCGTTTGATCATTAACCGATTGACGCTTATGACCCACAAAGAGGGTCGACGAGTCGTTAAACGCGAAATCATCATCATCAACAAACAAGCAAACAAAAATCTTCACAATAACTGTGTTGATCAATTTAACCAACCGTGTAAACCAGTTCAGGTACATATGAAAACAGTCTAGCTCCAAATGAGACGGCTCATCAGGATCTACGCTGTTTACCATTATGTTTATATGTTGTCATAAACCCCTGATGGTAACTGTGGACATATCTTTATTCAAAATTGGAACAGTCCACGTCAGAATGGGTTTAATAACAAATGCTTTATGTCAACAGGCATGTTATTAGATTCGGATATTTTGCTTTGCAAATATTATGTACATGTAACAGTTTTCTTACTCTAGAAATAATTGCTTAAATGAAACGAAACGATAACCATGTGTTGCCAGCTTTATTATCGTTTACAGTTTATTAAGCAAATTGATTCAATATTAAGTTAGCACACCAATCCAAAAGCTCAAGTTCACTTAGACATTATTTGTCTACAAACAGTTACAACGTACGAGTATATAAAACCTCAGTGAGTTACTTCTTTCACACCAGATCTTCCATATTTGAATTTGAACATGTCCACAATATCGTAAATGTGGAGTGCAGTCAGTGTCATTAACAGGATTGCAAACATTTTCGATCCCGCTGAGACATCTAGATCTTGCATGAGTATATTTATAGGACGTTCTAACTCTCATATGTGGGTCTTTTACGTCTGTGGGATCAAGACATGTCTGACTCACAAGTGAAAAGCTGTGTTCTGCTATGACTGATAGCCAATTTATTTCCATTGGATATTTCGGTAGTAACGTAGTGGGGAAACCTTTCTCTATTTAGCTCCTTTACTCTGCAGAGACATTGAAGGTCAAAGCCAAGTTTTGAAGTGTTATAATTCAATATTTTGTTTTCGCCACAGGAGTAACTTCGAAAGTGAGACACGTATCTCCATAAATGATCAAACAATTCTGATGGGAGCTGTGGGTTAACTGTATCGATTCATGATCATTGCCTTCATTTCTATTTCTTATACAAATATGTTCTATAAAAAGGGTTATCCTTTGGAAGCAAGGCATACACCACAGAACTGAAAAAATGTATTGTACATGTTTTCTGGGCGTAACTAGCTAGTTTCGGCCAAATTGGCCTCATCAGTGACCCTCAGCTATTTTCAAAATTCCACAATGGACTCAATGATCCAAAAGGACAAGAAAATATAATCTACACTATGATGTAGGGCAGGGAGACGTTCTACCGCCGCCACACATTCCAACACACCAGCTGTAGTGAAGTCAAATATGTTCTATAAAAGGTCTATCCTTTGGAAGCAAGGGATACACCACAGAACTGAAAAAAGGAGTGTACATGTTTTCTAGGCCAGACTAGCTAGATTCGGCCAATTAGGCCTCATCAGTGACCCTCAGCTATTTTCAAAATTCCACAATGGACTCAATGATCCCAAAGGAAAAGAAAATATAATCTACACACAGCTGATACGCGTCTGATACGAATAGCCGACTCTGAAACAATCTGAATCTTGTACACTCGCACCCTCCTTATATACACTTCTCTGCGCATGTATATGTGTTACTAAATACAGTTGTGAAGATCTGACGATGATTCAATATTTAGTACTAACATACCATATAGAGAAAGTTCATTACCCTCCCCTTTTGGAAATTCCTAGGAAAGTCTAAGGTTACCTTATTTCCATATTTGAAAGATTTATGTGAAAACGTTACTATAAATATCCCAAAATTATCATTTATCAAGTATAAAAGAATTGCTCCACACGTGCAGTGGTGTAAGATGAAAAACACGACAATAAGCTGAAAATTGAAAAGTATATCTTATTCCAGTTTCAGAATAATAAATTAGAACAGACTGACAGTACAATTTTACTGTCGTATAATAAAGTCCAGGTGTTGATCCAGGGGTTGAGACCACACTGAAGTAAACCTGTAACGTTACATTTCATCATCATCCAAGTAAAGTGATCTTTGATTCTTTTAAAAAAACTTTCATGATAAATCACAATCCTGAACCAAGTAATTCCTTTTTCCCTCTCGCCCAGCATATTTACATGAAGTAACTAAACCTGATGCAATTAACATTCACTAAACATTTTACCTTATAAAATCTTAAAGTTACATTAACCCAGAGAGTTGAATTAATAAAAAGCATCAAGATTAACAAATATTATATATTCAAGAAATAAAACCGTATTTCTTGTACTAACATTTAAAACTTAATATGAAATATCAGAACTTAATATGCAATATTAGAAAAGCCTTAACCTACCAGTAAACATAATCTAAATTTACGGTACTCCTGTGGCCATGAAAACATATTTAATAAATATCCAAAATGAAGTAATAAAAACAAGAATAACGACATGTTCTATAATATCAACTAGTAAACTAGAATCACATATATTTACAAATCACTTTTGGAGTGGGCAAAGATGTGTTCACAAGAGTTCCGCCCACTCCCAGTCATATTCCTCAGGCTCTTCGCCAGAGACAGTCTTTTCGTCTGAGTCAGTCTCTTCGTCCATGCCCGGCTTTTCAATGCCCGCTGGTATTAATTTTTCTCCCTCTTGAACACCGGTGCCTGGTGGTTGTTCAACCGGTGGCCATCGGGTTGCTGTCTCCTCATCCTCATCATCCGATATGTCTATCACACCCAGTCCACAGGACCGGACGCACTGACAAGTAGTGCCACCAAATGGGCAATTAATTGTTTTACTATACAACTACTGTCCATCATGACTGATCATCTGGACTATGCATATTATCACACACGTCCTTGCTCAATATCATTTCTGCAACGATCTGATCTAAGGCAAATTGTCCCAAATGCCCAGGGTCATTTTCTGGCAACATTTACGTTAAGTTCCCAACGGTAAGATATCTATTGCAGTATGATTAAAACGTAAAGAAAAATAGAAGACAATATCTAAGTGCCCAAATATTGCAGTGTTTTAGGTTAATTGTATCGATTCTTGATCATTGCCTTCACTTCTATTAGACGAAGAAAGTGCGAACGAAAAGTGAGCTTATTTCGCATTTGGGTTAGTTATATTTTTCTTCTTTAATATATCACGTCCCTCAATTACTAACTGAAATGTCAAGAGATATGTCCTAGGCTTCCATCCCACTTTCGTGACTTCGCTTGAATTTCAGCATCCAAACGCCTGTGTTTGTAAATTAGTTCTTTTGTCTGTTTGGAAAACATACTTTGTTTACATATAAGTTTCTGTGGCAATAATATCTGAACAAAACGTTCTAAATGATTTTTAAATTTATTTCGAGTTAATGATTCCAGTTTCATGAAAATTGTGATATCGATATATCCACCATCTGTTGTCCAAAATTCAAATCCTGACCTATTTGATGTAATAAATTTATTTAACAGTAAGGTGTTTGTTTGTTCATCTGTGTGTATGTCCATACGTCGAGAACAACTTCGAGGATATAAAAGGACTCAGCGAAAACACTGGACTGGCTCTCTTCCACAAGCAAGGTAGCAATGTAGTCATTGCTAGCTCGTCGTCGGATCCTGTAGACTTCTGACTTTGGTTTTTTCTCTTCCCTTCACAAAATCTGGCATTACTACGCAAACTTTTATTATTGGAGAACTTTTACGTTTGTTTTGTCGGGTTCTACAGTACAAAAAAGTACTGCTCCTAAGGTAATCGGTAGGCCAAGAGTTGCCATTGTCTTTTACTTGTATTAATCCCTTCAGTCGTACCAAGAGATAACTCATTGGAATCTGTTCAATAGATTTAAAATTGTCCGGCAGTTTTGCAAAATGAGATTCTGCCCATGAATGAATCCCATATGAAAGAATAAGCGTAGTTAGGGTTTAGCTGTTTGACTCCGCGTTGTGTTTCTGTAGAGACGTCTTAGACTTTGAAGAAGTCTAAGTTAAGTTTAAAAGTTAAATACATGTAATTCCATATTTTTGTTCTTGCCACAGAAATATCTTTGAAAGTGAGAAACGTATCTCCGAAAAAGATAAAGAGAATTCTGATACAGATCTAATACGAAGCTAATACAAGTCTAATACGAATTTAACCCATTCTGAAACTATCTCTGACTAAAACTGAGTCTTGTGCTCTCGCACCCTCCTTATTTACCATACTTGGGCATTGGAATGTGATACTAAATACACTTATGATGATATGACGATGAATCTATCTTTAGTATTTACAAACCATATAGAGAAAGTATATGGTCCTCCCCTGGAAAGACTTAGGCTACCTTATTTCCATGTTTGACAGATTTAGTGAAAACGTTACTTAAAACATCCCAACATTCTCATTTAAGTATCAAGTATAAGTTTGACAAATATAAATGGATTTATTATCAAAATAAAGAATTGTTCCACACGTTCAGTGGTGGCAGATGAAGACCCAGACACTACAGCTAAATAGAAAAGTATATCTTATTTCAGTTTCAGAATAATATATTTGATTGACAGTACAGTTTTATTGTCGAATAAAAAGGTCCAGGTGTTGAGACCATCCTGAAGTAAACCCTGTTACGTTACACGGTTTCTGCCCATTGGCACATATAACTTAAATATTCACGAAAGGACCGTAACACCTGGCTGATGTTTCTAAGATTTCGTTTGTTGGTTTGGTGTTTAACGGACAAGTCAACACTAGTTAGCTCATATCGAGCCGATCGGTTTACCTAACCACACTTCCTAACTGGACTTGTAATAGTCTTTTCACTGACCGTTCCAAGGCGGTTCTTCTGCCGCGGTTTATTTTTGTTATGATTTGTCTTTGAGTGTGTGTATATCGCTTATAGCATTTTTTTTGGATAGCCAATTGCCATTTTTTGGGAAAGTTACTGTTCTTTTGGCTTTCCGCTATTAATGTTTGTGTTTCTTTCCATTTGGTTACTCCAATGAGACGCTTATGACCCACCAAGAGGGTTGACGCGTCGTTAAACACGAAATCATCATCATCATACTCCAATGAGAGGTGTGGGTTAACTGTATCAATTCCTGATCATTGATTTCACTTCGAACAACTCCCTTTTTTGAATCAGTGAATGGGACAGACTGGCGTAGAAAAGATTTCATGATCAGTCTCCACGAAAATCTGTTGCCGACCCCGACTGTTTCGAGGGGACCAGGCGCCTAGGGCACATCATAAGCATTTATACATGCATAGTTACCTGCGATTGGAGCACCAATAAAAGCAGAAAGTCCCTGACACATTGTTACTAGACCAAATGATGACGTCAGCTTCTCTATTCCCAGCAGCTCAGCCATTATAATAGATCGTAGAGACACGAACACCGCTGAAACAGAGGGAGCATATACTGTAAATACAGTTGCATCTCAATACAGTGAAATATTGACTCGAGCACCGATGGCTCATTTACCATGGCTAACTCGGAGTGTACATTTTTTTTCGGGCCGGGCTGGCTTGCTTAAGCCAGTTAGGCATCACCAGTGATCCTCTGACATTTTCAGAATTCTGCAGTGGAAACTTATTCTTGAGCCTCACAGGAAATGTTTCCCGTAACTCTAGCTTTCCAGCTGAACTCATGCAGCAGAGGGTATTAATAATTATAGAGGGTAACACATTTAGTCAAAAATGATCTTATTAGTTAACGAATGGTTAAAACCTTTATCACTTAATATGGCAAACATGCTAATATTTTTGCTGAAAAAAAAACATGAGTGGCTTTGCATATGTAAAAGCTACTCACTTTTTTCAGCAAAAATACCAGAATTATAGATATTGTATCTACTAGAATACTTCATAATTTGACCATTAACGGGCTCGTTAAGCTAATGGTGTCTTGAACAATTGGACCCTGAACGCTATGTACTGAGCTATCCGGGTCGCTCTTTTCTCATGCTATGCCTGCATTTGCTTCACGATGAAGAAACGTTCTTTCTCGTATTGCATGGTCAAGGTAGGAAGAACAACGTTTCGCTTTCAAACAGTTTAATTTGGTGATGCGATTTTAACTCATTGTATGCGGGAAACCCCTAAAGGGGTACATTGGCAAACAGTGCAGGCCCAGATAAGACGCCACAGAACGCGGTGTCTGATCAGGGCCTGCACTATTTGCTGACAGAATTTTCGATTTAACTGTCTTTGTAAATATGAAAATAAAATGAGAGGCGGCTACTCACATTTTGTTCAGCAAAATGGCAGTGATTTATTTTAGCAAAAATACCAGCATTTACGGGCCCTCGCCCATCGGGGCTTGAAAACAGTTTGGGCTGCATGGTTCTTCCATGCCTGGCTGGAACCGACCGCACATGCGTACTGGTAAACCTGGTAAGGTTTATGCCTGCCTAGGCAAAGTGGTGCGAGTCGGAGCCTTCCCTTCATAAAAACCCTATTGGAATGTTTGGGCCTAAGGGTTTGGGATGTCATTTCATCTCAATGTCTGGCAAAAGTCCAGCCAAATTGGAAGCATCGTCTGACATTGATCCTCAATCGAATTTGCACCAGAAGAGTGTATTCTTCCCTTAACCTTTTTGTACCAAATGGAATCTTCCTCCTTACATATAGCAGAAGTCTATTTCGTAATTTAGGGGTGTTAGGTTGTATTATCTTAAAAAGTTACTTGGGAAATGGCTGGACTTTATGCAAATAGTGTAGGCCCTGATCAGACGCCGCGTTCTGCGGCGTCTGATATGGGCATACACTGTTTGCCAATTACCCTTTAAGGGGTTTCCGGTACAAAATGGGTTAGATACGAAAGATAAAGAGAAACTGGAAATACAAAAGTTGATAATTATGGGGCGCCCTTTTACTATTTATTCCATATTTATAGATATCAATAATTATTTATGGCTATCCATAATTCGAATTATGGATATCCATAATTTATTATGGATATCAATAATTATTTATGGATATCCATAATTCGAATAAATGAAATCCATTATTCGAATTATGGATATCCATAAATCGATCTGAATTATGGATATCCATAAATCGAATTATGGATATGCATTATTCGAATTATGGATATCCATAATTCGGTCCATTTATGGATATCCATATATCCATTTGCCCCCGCCCATCGGGGCTTGAAGAAATAGATGGGCTGCATGATGCTTGCACGCAGAGCTGAAACCGACCGCACACGACTACTGGTAAACCGATTAGAGGATCTAAACCGGCCCAGGCAAAGCTGTGCGCGTCGGCCCGTCCATGCTTATAACCCTATTGGTTTCATTGGGCGACAGGGCTTGAGAAGCATTTCATCTCAATGTCGGGTAAAATTCCCACAAAATTGGAAGCAACGTCTCCAAAATGACCTATACAGTGTTGACGGGGACGTAAAACCTCAAAACAAACAAACAAATGTGTATCCATAATTCGTCTTGGCAAAAACATACAATAAATAACAACTAAAACCAAAGGCTTTTGCGGTTTTATTATGGATGTCCTTAATTCGAAATATGGATATCCATAATTCAGCCCGATTTATTGATATCCATAATTCGATTTATGGATATCCAGATTATGGATATCCATAATTCGTATTATGGATATCCATTATTCGGCTGATTTATGGATATCCATAATTCGATTTATGGATATCAATAAATCGAATTATGGATATCTATAGATTTGGATAAATAGTAAAACGGCACCCCTATAGATATTTAATCTGCTTTAGAGCTCTGCATATTGGGTATTATTTACGACATTTTGAATTATTTTATAAATGTCAGCAAAGCATGACTTTACATTTCGTGCACATTGTCTCATACACCATTATTGAACAGTCCAAAGAGGGTTTTAATAATATGAGAATTCTGCTATACTTAAAGGTTATGTTATTTATATTTTATGATATACATGTATCCGTTTAATACATTTCAATGCATTTGTCGGTTTTATTTGCATATAGATTTAACCTTAAAAAGTAAAAATAGGTTCGAAATCTCATTTCTGAAATTGAAGGGTTCCTTAGATTTAAGGGCTGTTTGAAAAATTGGACTGTTTAATGGGAATCTACGCATAAATGAAATACATGTAGTTTGCTGTTTTCAACCAAGGGGAGACCACTTTTACAGACTGGGTCACTTCTTGGTTGGTTTTTATGTTTCGAATTTTACGACATTTGACAAACAGTCAAGACCAAGATAATATTGCGGCGTCTGATCAGGGTTTACACTGTTTGCTTAAAGTACAGGAATGTATTTATTCATTTTATTTGTACAATATTTGGAGAGGGTGACACAATTAGCTAACTAGCTATTCTACCTTGCGACCCTCTATGATAACTATAGTACAAACAATCATGCACATTGTCACAGGATTCATGAAAAACATAAATGCTGATACAATGCTGGAAAACAAATAGGAGGTTAAAGTCTCATAAGACATTTACATATAAGTATACGTTCAGGTCCAGTGCTGTTTTGTTTGATTAAATTGAGGTTTTACGCCCCCGTCAGCACTATTAAGGTTATTTTGGAGACACAGTTCCAAATTTTGTGGGAAGTTTACCCGACATTAAGATAACATGATATCTCATGCCCTCCGCCCCAACAATCTAATAGGGTCTGACGTGCACCATTTTGCCTGGACAGATTTCGACCATCTTAACGGTTTGCCAGTACTCATGAGTGGTCAGTTTCAACTTTGCGTGTAGCCTAAGCAACATGCAGCTTAATCTATTTCTTCAAGCCCTGATGGGCGGGGGCGGCCACAAGTGCTGTATGCCCTTTGACTGATCAGGGTGTCAAACGGTGAGAATATATAGATCCCTCTGAATAAAACCATTTGCATTGTAAACAAGGGTCGGTTTGTTAATTATGTTAGACCGACATATTTTAACTGATGTTTTACATGTTGGTTGGGAATTGAACAGCCCAGTCAACACAATTATGGTCGTGTCGAGCTTGTCTGTTCACAAAATTAAGCTTTATCTGGACATGCTTATGAATAAGTGGTCAACCAGTACATTGCATACATGTATTTTCTTTACATAAAGTACAAACAAATCCAGGTTTTTGTTTTAAACTATGGACCAAATGCGGTTCATGTTTCAAACTCATTAAGTTAATGCAAACGCACATTCAACTTGACCGACATAAAGGACACAGTACTCTTAAACTTCTTTATCTTAACTACATATTAACTGACCTCAGTAACACCGAAGTCAGCAATCTTTGTCTGATAAATACAGTAAAATTCCTATATTAAGACCACCTTTGGGACAGTTCAAAAGTGGTCTTTAAGACCACTTTTGAACAGTCCCAAGGGTGGTCCATGACAAGAGGACATTGTGGGCAGACATTACAAAGAAAAATTAAGTGAATACTTCACAGAAAGCTTTTCAAAGCAGAATTAGTCTTACTTTTGGGTGGTCTTAAAAGCGGAATATCACTGTTTGCACTTTGACTCAATGACCATTTATATCTGGTTTGTAAGTGGCCAGGTCGTTCATTGACCCTCTAAATTTGAGTTGCAAGTTTTACAAAGAAAAACAACAACAACAACAAAAAACACACACAAAAAACGGATTGCATGTAACCTTGATTGCTAGAAACCTCCATGATCTGGTAGTTAAGCTACTTGCCTCATAAACCAGGGACCGTTGGATCGATTCAGGACTTCGATTCGTCTTTAAACTGAGGTACCACCGCCAAATGACCTTAATTGTTGATGTTACGTGATCTCAATCGGACAACATCATAACGTTAATAGAAGGACAAAGCCTGCCTAGGCAAAGTAGTGAAAGTCGGACCGTCTATACATATAAACCCTTTTGGTTTGTCTGGGCGGTAGGGCTTGAGGTGTCATTTCATCTCAATTTCGGGTAAACGTCCCACAAATTGTTGACGGGGACGTAAAATCTAAATTCAATCAAACAAACCTACCTATTGCCACTCCAAACACAACTGAGTATGTCGCCATCACGCCAAAACTCCCATAATATGGCACAAACATCGTTGTTACCCCGCCCACAACCAAAGCCACACTGTTGAGAATCAGTGCGTCAGCCCAGGGTCTGTCCGCCACCCAGCCAACCAACACACGTGCCACAGTGTTGAGAATACCGATTATTGAGATCAAGAGGGCGCTTTCTTTGGACGTCATCCCATAATCCTCCGCGAGATCAGGAATGTATGTAAATGGAATGAAAAACCCTGAAATAATAAATTGAATATACAAGAGGTCCTTGATGGACTTGAATCGGCCACCTGAGTGAAAATGTATTACCCATTTGATGATACCATTATTTTAGCTCTATCTGCAATTTTGTGTGGAGTTGGACCATTTTAGCAAATCTTTGGAAGAGATATGTGAAATTATATTTTAAACTGAGTAAGTGACTTCACATCATATGCCATTTCAATATACTTTTCTCTTTTCTAAGCTGAAGCAGACATCTTGGTCAGTAGAGCGGAATCAGTGGACAGAAACATTTCTAGCAATTCTGTTTCAGGGCCATGAGAGGAAGTTCAGTGAAATTATTTTGAAATCGAGCTATCGGCATCATCATCGTCATCATCATTATCATCATTTCCGCATTGCTTATTAACGTGATGGTACAGGGGCAAAATCCACATAAGTATAGGCCCTCTCCCAGGTACCTGGCTTGCTGCACGCATGGCATATCTCACACCAGATCTCCAGGTGTGTCTATCATGAAGGTCGATAGCAGACAGCTTCCACTCTGCAATGCTCCTTCAAGGTCATCTTGGGCCACCTAGGCCCTCGCTTTCTTAGTACCATTCCTACCCAGGAAAAGAGGGCCACGTGGAAGATTAGTACCAGTACTAAATGTGTTACCCTCTATAAATAAGGTCGATTATTATTACTATTATTATTATTATTATTATTATTATTATTTTCCATCAACCCGTATGTCACATGAGAAGATATTTTCTATTTTTAGTTCCCACGGCCATCTGATTCGGCGGAGTGGAAATACTTTAGATATGCTGATACAGGGCCACGGTGGAAACATTCCTGACGTCATCATAAAACCCTAAAACGCTACGTTCAGGGCGATAGCGTAACGTCAGTCAACGTAACGTAAACAAAGCAAGGCCAGTCTTGTGATATCAAAAGCTCAAAATTCATGTCCAAACAGCGCGCGAATTTCATGATTTGAACATGATTTTTACTGTGTGAGCACGGCTTTCAGTCCATTTGACAATGGCTTCAAACAGCCATGCGCATAGATAGTTATGCAAGAATGTCGGTTCCTGCATAAATATCTGTGTCATTGTAAACAACATTCTGAACTGGCCGCCATTTTGGTTTGCCTGTCGCATTTGAAGAGTTTATATGGAATTTATATGGAGCTTTGGGGCGTTTTCGTCCAAATTTGCGGTCGGAATCGTAAGTTATGCAAGAACAACGAGCATCCATGGTTATTTCATTGCATTAACATTTGCCGGATCTCTCGGAAAATATTTGAACATTCGTCCTAGCGGCCTCATGTTCAAACAGCTTCCTCGGGACCCAGCATATGTTAATGCATGAAAAACCATGGTTGATCCCTATAATCTCACAAAATAGGAAATATCATCCTTGAACCTACCATGAAGAATATGAGTGAAAACAATGAATCTAAGACGGTTGCCAGTTCTTCTTCTTGTGAACATTTTCGGCCTTTTATACAAAACCTACTTCTGCGCAAGTAAAAAGTCAATGCCTAAAGATGCAGATCACCCTGCCATAGCAACAGATGTGTTGCAGGACTACAAAACTCTTGTTTATCTGTGAAACCAAATACAGTCAAACTTCAATGGCTCGAACACCTTTGGGACCACGAAAATCTGTTCGAGACAGGGGTAGTTCGAGCCACTGAGGTTACTGTCAGGAGGCATAACGAGATACTTTTAGAAATCTTTTCGGTGTTCTATAATGAAAATGTATGCTGTGTGTACTCATTAGAATCGCCTCATCGAGGCGATTCTAATGAGTACACACAGCATACATTTGCAAGATAAAACACTAAAATCTCCCTAATTATCCCCCTCTATTTCTTATGTAGAGGATTTCGCTAGGGGCTAAAGAATGGGTTCGACACATCCATGGTAAACGAGTCATCGGTGTTCGAGCCATCGAAGTTCTACTGTATAAAGGTTGTATCTTACCGTGTGGGTAAGAGAGCTGACTTTAATCATTAGGTCTGTCACCACTGTCGGTCCGAGCCTCGCTCGCGCCAAATTTTGCAGTGGAAGGTCAGGTGAGTTTTCTCTTGGTACATCGGTTTTCGCCCACTTCTGATTAACGATCAGCTCGAAATAAGTGAAATAACGATGAAAGGGTCGTAAAACAAACAACAAAAAACCTAGTCGCTTATCCCGAAAACCCATATGGGCCCCGTCAAGCGATTTTGGTACTTATCGCCTTTGTGAGCAGCGAAGGTTCAGACGAGCCTGCGCATCCGCGCAGGCTCGCCAGAACCTTCGCCGCTCGCTCATACAAGCAGTGAACCAAGAGGAACCTTCAGACAGAAAGCCATATCCCTGGCCCCTCTGAATGGCTGGGCATGCACAGTTAAAATTTGTCATGACGGAATGCTCGAAGACACAAATTCGCTTGGCAGGGCTCATTTATGAGGTGCTCGCAATTCTCGTTACTTACCTAACATACAGAGAAAACATGAACAACCATAGACGAGGAATGTGAGACTTTTCAGGAGAGAAAAATCAAACATGTTTGAAACATCACAACATTTCTGTTTCTCAGGCTTGTCTTCATTTTCACAGGCACTTTTAATAAGTTTCTCCTTCTGTTTATAATTCTCCTTTTCAGAATAATTCTTTTTGCTAGAAGTCTTTTCAATAGGTCTAAGTAATGCTGCCACTACGATTCCGTTCAGAGTGATGGCCGATATAACCCACATGGCGCCCTTCCATGAGTACATTTCTATGAGGAACTGACTAAGAGGGGCGAACACAAAGCCACCAATACCACTGCCACAGACGGCGATACCAGTGGCCAGAGCTCGCTTCTTCTTGAAGTAATGACCTACTGTTACTATAGAGGGAAGATACAACAGCCCTAGCCCCGCCCCTGAAATAATTAGAAGCAAATTCGTGCGTAAGACATAACTAGCCTTCATAGTTTTAGGTCCTTTTCGGGTCTCAGATTATCGCAGTAGCGAATACCCACAATACACTACAGTCGAACTTCGATGGCTCGAACCCTTTTGGAACCATGAAAATTTGTTCGAGACAGCGGTAGTTCGAGCCACGGAGGGTTACTATTAGTGAGTGCCATAACATGGGACATAATAGAGATAATTGTGGGATATCTTTTCGGTGTTCTATATTATAAATGTATGTTGTGTGTACATCGAGGCGATTCTAATGAGTACTCACAACCTTCATTTGCAAGATAAATGAAGAAAATCTTCCTAAATAACCCCTATAACGTATTTGGAGGAATGGAGGAATTCCCTGCGGACTCAAAAACGGGTTCGACTCATCCATAGTAAACGAGCCATCAGAGTTCGAGCCACTGAAGTTCTACTGTATTTTGTTATTAAAGCTACAAAAATGATGGTTTTCGCTAATTTCGCCTAATTAAGACGGTAATAAGAAATACGATCAATATGTGTTCTCGTAAAGTCTAGAAGAAGTACACAGGGATACAGTATACATGGTTCTTCTGTCGCGGTTTACTTTTGTTATGGCTTGTCTTTGAGTTTTCGCTTATATCTTTTTGTTTTGGATAGCCAGTTGGCCATTTTGTGGGAAAGTAACTGTCCTTTTGGCTTTCCGCTATTTATGTTTCCATTAGGGTCTAGTTATTTCATGTTTGTGTTTCTTTCCCTTTGGTGTCTCGGGTGGGAGGTGTGGGTTAATTCTATCAGTCATTTGAAGATTTTTTCTGAATCTCTTTTGTATGATATTTGTAGTTTTGCCATCAGATGCATGTGTTTAGATACATGTATTTAAAACCCATTTAAAATCTTCTGCGCATAAAATACCATATACCGCGAGAATACCGTATAGAAAAAGTATTTTTATCAAAGCGTAAAAAAGATGTTTTATTCCGTTGATTTCCATTATTTTTCACCAATGTCATGAACATTTTTGGACAATTACAACTTACCGCCAATTAATCCATACAGCAGGATCATAACTTGAACATTCGGGGACCACGTACATAAGAAGAAAGCAACAGATGCCATTAAGGCACCAAATATGGCGACTTTCCGGCAACCGAATACTGATACCAAAATACTGGCCACCGGACCTGAAAGGGAATAACAAAAGTGACAGGTCAGTTTTTGTTTTGTTTGTTTGATTTGAGGTTTAACGTCCCCGTCAACACTGTATATGTCATTTTGGAGACGTTGCTTCCAATTTTGTGAGACTTTTACCCGACATTGAAATGAAATGACATCTCAAGCCGTGCCGCCCAATGAAATCAATAGAGTTTATAAGCATGGACGGGCCGACTCGCACCGCTCTGCCTGGGCAGGCTTAGATCCACTAAGCGGTTTACCAGTACTCGTGTGCGGATCGGTTTCAGCTCTGCATGGAAGCATCGTGCAGCCCTATTATTTCTTCAAGCCCCGATGAGCGGTTTTCTATGCGTATCATTGCAACAGATAAGGTAAGTATTTTGTGATAACTGAAGGATAGTTTTCCTCTTTTTCCATATACAGTCGAACTTCAGTGGCTCGAACACCTTTGGGCCCTCGAAAATCTGTTCGAGACTAGGATAGTTCGAGCCACTGAGGTTACTGTCAGGAGGTATAACGAGATACTTTTAGATATCTTTTCGGTGTTCTACAATGAAAATCTATGTTGGGTGTACTCATTAGAATCGCCTCATCGAGGCGATTCTAATGAGTACACACAGCATACATTTGCAAGATAAAAGACTAAATTCTCCTTTATTATCCCCCACTATGTCTTATGTAGAGGATTTCGATAGGGGCTCAAGAATGGGTCGACACATCCATGGTAAACGAGTCATCGGTGTTCGAGCCATCGAAGTTTTACTGTAAACCTATGTTGTGGGTACTCATTACCGCCTTGGCGAGGCAGTTCTTATGATTACCCACAGCACAGGTTTTTATGGATCACAAACTACTTTACTACCATAACTGTTACTGTGGGTATGTACCCTTTTCTCAAGAGGTGATCCAATTTGAGGCTTTAGCGTTGGACTTCAGGACACAAGTTATAATTATACAGTCAACCCTCCACTAACTATCACCTATTTTTAACAGCCACCTCTATTCAGCAGCCACAACAATTCCCCTAAAAAGCATTTCACTACATTATTAAAACTTCTGCTGAGCAGCAATTCTCTCCTCTATAGACAGCAGCAACTTTACCAAATTTGAATTCCCTCCATTTAACAGCTTGCAAATTTACCATTTATCAGTAATAATGCTATACAAGTAAATGGGATGGAGAGGTGTCAGATTAGTACACTCATCTGACACATCTCTTTCATTTTTAATTTTTCTTTCTACACCAGTATTGAGCTGCCTTCAGTTATCAACACATTTCTGGCTGTCTACATCAGGCTATACGCCATCTCAGACATTTCCCTCTTCTGAACAGTCATCTCCATTAAACAGCCAATTTTAGAGTTTTCCCTAGATTGTTGCTTAATGCAGGCTACTCTGTATTCGCCGCTTTTTAAAAGGAAGCCTAGTTACACATCTTCTAGAAGAGGACCCTTCCGACATATGGATTCTCCCCTTAAAATAGAGTTCTGAAATAGTTTTCTATGATAGCCAATGGAGGAACTTTTAACCCATTTTTGTACCGGAAACCCCAAAACGGGTACCAGGGCAAACAGTGCAGACCCAGATCAGACGTCGCAAGGGCCTGCACTGTTTGCGAAAAGTTAAGCCATTTTCCAAATAAATTTTGAAGAAAAAAACAACCTGCCACCCCTTTATTTTGAAATTGACGCCTGCTATATATAAGGAGGAAGATTCCATTTGGTACAAAAAGGGTTAAACTATATTTGTGAAATAGTTTTCTATGAGAGCCAATAAAAGAACTTTTAATGTTTATCACTTCTTAGTTCTTACTTCTAATTTTCGACTGAAAAAATGGCGTCCTTTAGAAGCTGGGTGTAAGAAGTCGGAAGATAGAAGTCAGAAGTTGAAAGCCAGAAAGTGGAAATAGAAAGTTAGAAATGAGATATTGGAAGTCCAAGGTAAGAGCTAAGATGTGACGAAGTTGGAAGTCCCCCCAGAGCTTCCATAGTTTTCTGGTATGAAAGTATATCATATTCTTTTGAAAGAACCCTTTGAATCATTCAGGGTTTCGCCTGTCTCGAGCTGGTTGAAATATGGAATACGCTTCCTACAACAATATGTCCCTAGCGAGACAACTATTCATATACATGTAGCAAATAAGCTAGTACATATACACAAAAAGATGCATAGCAGCACTGTTCCCAAATCAATCTTGGAATTTGGTGATGTGATAATATGTTGCATTCATATGTTATCCATGTCCTGAGAAACCTTAACTTGTTTTTGTTATTTCCGAATAACAAAGATGCACACCAACCATAAGCTTTCGCGCAGTCTGATCAGCACATGATTAAATAGCGCAATGCCTCTTGCTAGTCTATGTAGCTGTACAGGCCAGTTTGTGTCTAACCAGGCCCCAAACCCCGGGGACAGCGGCTCATATAACAAAGCGTGAGCATAGCAACAGACAATGTGGTTATTGGGTGTATTGAAGGATAAGTTATCTTATTTCTCCACATAAACCTATGATGTGGTATTCATTAAAACCGCCTCGCGAGGCGGTTTTAATGAATACCCACATCATAGGTTTTTAGGTAGAATTGACAAAACTTTTCATCCAATCTTTGATGATAATCTTTACTTACCAATTCCGAGGTAGGTTCCATTTAATACTGAGATGATCCATGAAGTGACACTTTTACTCTCATTGAAATATACATACAGTTCTTTGAAGAATAACCCAAATGAGAAGGAAATACCATCTAGGATGAGTCCAACCATGAAAGCACTGAAAGTTACCACCCACCCCCAGCCCCCGTCTGGAGGGTCTTCTAAACAACTTTGAGTTCTACTTATGGATTTCATTTGTCTACTTTTATCTTTACTATCTTTTACAGTTCTCTTGTCAGGTTGAGAATCTTGACTTGATTTACTTTCATCAAGCACCGCAGATTTTGAATCATTATCGAAATTTAATTTATGTTCATTACTGTATTTAGTTTCTTCATGTTTGAGCAGAGGCTTGTCTACATCAGACTGTTTTGGAACATCACAAGTAGTATTTTTAAGTGCATTGATTGTTGTATCACTGTTATCATCATCAGAGTTGTACTTGTCAATATTTGCTTTATTGGTCCCTAATTCATGTATGCTATTTGTAACTAGAGTAGTTTTGTCTGGTTCTCTTTCTAAGTGAGTCCAGTTCATGCCATTTGTGAGAGTTGCATCATCGATACTGGGCACAACGTCCGTCTCCAGGTTGCTTCCATCTCCCTCGCCATTTGACAAACGTACATCTTCAAGATCTTTCTGTTCTGACAAACCGACATTAGAATCCAGTTTAGTCTCTTTCATATTTGGCAATGATGGTTGTTAACAATCTCAAACACATAAGACGAGAAGAAACGCGACTACAACTTGCTGAAAAAGAAATAGATGACCTTACATTCGTGGTCATTTCAAGTAAAATTTATGAAACGAACGAGTTCCATAAATTTCACGTGAAATGACCACGAATGTAAGATTCTTTTAATCATATGGCTGTTTCAAAAAGGATTTTATTGCTGAATAATTTCAAAAGAATTCAAATAGAAAAGTAGGGTTCCCAAGCACGGCGTCAGTTACTACGCGCATGGTGATGTCGGTTTTATGACATGACGTTTCTCACAAATACAAGCGACGTTACATATAAAGAATACTAGGTGAGTGTCTTTTGATATCAAATTTATCAGGCAAGGCTTCGAGAACGCTTGTAGAATCGCGAGGCTTGCCGAGGAGACTTAAATCGATTTTACGCACTGCAATCCTCGCCGTAACTTCCGTCGCGATTTAGACAAATACTTTGTTCAGTCCGCAAGATGAAGATTGGGTACAACATGGATGTTATACGACAGACTGCATGCATGGTAGTTAACCCAATCACGGTTGGCAAGTTTGCTTCCCTCTTTAATTGCACGCCGGTGGGTCAGGCCTGAGATTCTATGACGGTTCCAACGTAAAGGCTTTTTGAGAATTAGAGAGATCTAATTCAAGGTAATGTTGGTTGGTGCCTGATGCTCTGTCTCTGGTCGGGCCCATCGAAGTCTAACTGTTGGTTTTCTTTTGCTCCAGCATTTCAGTGGCTTTTGCTGTCGAGTCCTCACCGTTGTCTCACCTCTGTGGTTCTTTGATTATTTGTGTTCACGGAGATGTTGCACTGATGAGTTAGGAGGCCTTCATGCTGACTGAACAAATTATTTGTCTAAATCGCGACGGAAGTAAGGGCGAGGATTGTGGCCACGTAAAATCGATTTAAGCCCCCCCCCCCCCCCCCCCAGTGGAATTCTTACCACTGACCGTTCCAAGGCGGTTCTTCTGTGGCGGTTTATTTATGTTGTTGTTTGTTACTACTCACTGTGTGCATCACATGTGTCTTTTTATTTTGGATGGCAATTTGACCATTTTGTGGGAAAGTAACTGTCCTTATGGCCATCCTTTGTTTAGGTTTCCATTATGGTCTGGTCGCTTCATGTTTGTGTTTCTTTCCCTTTGGTGTCTTTGATGGGTGGAGTAAGTTAATTGTATCGATTCCTGATCTTTTCTTTACTTCTACTTTGCTAACTCACTAACTCAGCAGTGCAACATCTCCTGAACACCGTCCATACCATATGACTACTACATTGTGACAATTCAACAACACGGAAAGCTAAGCCCCCATTTCTCAAGCAGTAGCTTTGGGGAAAATGTTGAAGGATAGGAACAAAAAAAAAAAAAAAAAAAAAAAAAAGAAAAGAAAAAGAAAGGAAACGGAACGAAATAGTAAGATAAACTTACGAAACTTGACAACCCTAAAGCCAAAATGCCAAAAAACTGTCACTGTGACCGTACAACTAGCATAATCAGAAAACTACCGGGTGGTAGCGGGGCTTACATTGATCTTTAGGAGAACTGTTGTACCTTGCCGGACCCCGCCCATCGGGGCTGGAAGAAATTTATGGGCTGCATGATGCTTCCACGCAGAGCTGAAACCGACCCGCACACGAGTACTGGTAAACCGCTTAGAGTATCTAAACATGCCCAGGCAAAGCGGTGCGAGTCGGCCTATCCATGCCTAAATACCCTATTGCTTTCATTGGGCGGCAGGGTTTGAGGTGTCATTTCATCTCAATGTCGGGTAAAAGTCCCACAAAATTGGAAGCAACGTCTCCAAAATGACCTTTTCAGTGTTGACGGGGACGTTAAACTTCAATTCAAACAAACAAATACACCTTGCATATTTTTCTATGACGTTTATAAGAGCCCCGCCAAGCGAATTTGGGTCTTCGAGCATTCCGTCATGACAAATTTTAACTGCGCATGCCCAGCCATTCAGAGGGACCAGGGATATGGCTTTCTGTCTGAACGTTCCTCTTGATTCACTGCTTGTATGAGCGAGCAGCGAAGGTTCTGGCGAGACTGCGCGGATGCGCAGGCTCACCTGAACCTTCGCTGCTCGCATAGGCGATAAGTACCAAAATCGCTTGACGGGGCCCATAAGATACACAACTTTTGTAACTTCCGTTTAACTTCCTTACAACCTGAACCCCTCCGTAAAAGGCGTCCACTCTTAATGGAAAGAATTTGCTCCTTAGGAGTAAATTCTGTCCTTTAAGAGTAGACCCATTATGAAGTGATAAGGGAGAAGGAAAGTGCCTCTTCTAAAGATGTATTTATTTTCTCTCATTACACATATGAGACGCAAAGTTATGCAACGGAAGGTCAGATGGCTTTCTTTGGGGACTCCGGTTTTCGCCCACCTCTGATTAACAAACGGCTCGATATGAGTGAAATACTCTTGAAAGGACCGTAAAACCAACCCACCCGCCCCACTCTATAAAACCCTCTCATTGCCTCATAATCCCGCCAGTCTCGATTATGACCCATATACCCTCTAAATTGGTAGAAGTACCCACTGTAGTTGAATAAATTCGTATACACGTGCGTGTCTGAATTTTGCGTGTCTTAAACATATCGATAGAGCTAGCATGACAGCTTTTTAATTTGCTGAAGTTTCTCGTTATATAAGATTACTAACAAAAGGGTATATATTGGTGTCGTCGCGGGAATCAGTTCTTCCAAACCTTAAATGTGCACCCATACCCGAGGAACAAATTCTTTCCCCACTTTTCTGAGGGTTGGTTGGTTGATTTGAGGTTTAACGTCCCTGTCAACACTATAAAGTGTAAAGGTACACTGTAAAGTGTAAAGGTTAGTTTGGAGACGTTGCTTCCAATTTTGTGGGACTTTTACCCGACAATGAGATGAAATGACATCTCAAGCCCTGTCGCCCAATGAAACCAATAGGGTTTATTAGCATGGACGGTCCGCCTCGCACCGCGGTTCCTTGTTTGTTTTTTTGGAGTTTTACGGCCCAGTCAACACTATTTAGGTCATTTTTGAGCCGGTCAGTTTACCTATCAACACTTTCCTGGGCAGACTTATACGTAAGCGGTTAACCAGTACAGTGCACATTCTTTCGCCAGAAACTGACAACTGCCCTTCTTGAATCAGCGGAAGGGAGAGAATGACCGTAGAAAAGATTTCATGATCAATCTCCACGAAAGAATGTTGCCGACCCCGGCGGGAGTCGAACCCGCGTCCTCCTGATCACCAGTCAGACGCGCATCCGACTGAGCCACTGAGGCCGGCGCACCGCGGTTCCTGGACAGGCTTAGATCCTCTAAGTGGTTTACCAGAACTAGTGTGCGGACCGGATTCAGCTCTGCGTTGAAGCATCATGCAGCCAATATACTTTTCTGAGGGACAAACGCAGAAACAAAAAGCGGGAATCTCCGAAGGTTGCCCCACCCCACTTTGAAGAATGGCTGTAAACGATAGATGTGTCCATCCCCCTTAAACTAAAAATAATGTCATTTAATCCTGACACGTAATAACTAATATGTGAACTTTGCGAAACTGCACAAAAGTTCATTGTTACACTTACTATAGTAATGCATACGTGAAAAACTGCTCTCAACCCATTGTATACTAGTGGTCTCTTCCATTGCTATGTGTTGGACAAGTCCATTTGTCATATAAGGGGTGTCAGGCTTATTTTTATTGTCTTATTCTATGTTTGACGGAAAATTCTGTAAGCAAATAGTGCAGGTCCTGATCAGACGCCGCGTTTGCGGCGTCTGATCAGGGCCTACACTGTTTGCCAAGGTACCCCTTTAGGGGTTTCCCGCATGCAATGGATTAATAATGAGTGTCCGACCGAGTATTATTAGGCTGATCAAGCTGAGGGCTTTAACCTTTTTAATCCTAAAGTGAAAGTACAGATGTGACGGTAGGCCGATCAAGCTATAGGGTTTACCCATTTCAATTCTATAGACCTGTATACATGTAGATTCCTACGCAAACAGTGTCGATCCAAATGAAACGGTTCATAATGGGAAGCTACACTTTTTGCCAAACTACTTTTTTGAAATATATACATGTAAATAAACACATGTTTTAGAAATGCTTCTTTCGTAATATAATCGGAGGATTATAAGGTCTACATCAGAAACGCAGGGTAACTTTTATGCATATCATACATTTTGTTTGTAGTTCAACGGCCCAGTCAGCACTGTTTAGGTCATATCGAGTCGGACAGTTTACCTAACGACACTTCTTTGACAGGCTAATACAAACGATTTTTTTTCTAATCAATCGCAAATAAAGAATACGTTAACTTGCTTTTTGTGCGAAAAAGAAAACAATTAAAATTTTAAGATGAAAAATTGTGATATTTTTCTTATCTCTGCTCAAAATATAAATTGTGAGTGCACGTTAGAACCGCCTCGAACCAATTTATATGTTAGAGCAGAAACAAGAAAAATAAGGTAACCTTGTAAACCTTAGATTTACTATAAAAAAGTGGGGTTCAAAGGGGTCAGAATTATATAGGCCTGATCAAGCTAAAGGATTTCTTTTTTTTAATTAGACTAAACATCATGTACAGTTCTATATAGGATACAAATATTTTAAATGCATTATAATCTGATACGTGAAATTCGAAATTCAATATTTAAGAAGTTAGAAGATGGGAGAAACAACAGAAAAAGGGAGAGGGAACTATTAAGAAATAAGGTAAACAAGGTTGATGGAGTACTATTCAGTGTAGACAATATGTACGAAATATGTTAGTCTTCTACCTGTCTAGAAGCCTCCGTGGTGTAGTGGTTATGCTACTCACATTGTAAACCAGGGATCGCAGGATCGATCCCGGGCTTCTCCAGACTTACGGATGAGTCTTTAAACCGCGGTCCCGTCTCCGTATGACCTTAGCTGTTGGTGAGACGTAAAACTCAAACACTCACTCACTCTGCCTGTCTCGACTCGTAGGTAAGTAATACTAGCAATGTTAGTACGACAATTGCTGTGTCTAGACTATGATAGTCATTGTTCCTGAAGAATACCATATCTTGTCTTTGTGCGAAAGCACATCTGTTCATTGTAATTATCCGACAAACTCCCCGACATAATACAGCGCATTGTGATCGATAGCAAAAACAACGGGCCTCCGATGAACGCTAGGTGGATCGAGCCTCGCTGCAACGCAATATTACCTGCTACATAAGCT
The DNA here is from genome assembly GCA_963580285.1 of Lucinisca nassula. Lineage (NCBI taxonomy): Eukaryota > Metazoa > Mollusca > Bivalvia > Lucinida > Lucinidae > Lucinisca > Lucinisca nassula. The sequence goes on along the minus strand of OY757019.1, from coordinate 7,406,278 downwards.
GGGACCCAGAATCTAGTGTTAGACCCCAAAAATACAACCCCGCAAAACATCCAGTATATAACCAATACCCTAGAATATATCCTCAATGTTTCACCCCCACACAAATATTCCCAAATCATACTGGCTTGCTTTCTGTTGAAAGCACGTGTTTTTCTTATTTCTCCCGGATGCATTAAACAGTTTCTTACAGTATTGCTCCGTAATTGAACTGTTGTGCAGCAAGGAACAACATCCAAAAAAAAAAAAAAAAAAATATTGTTCAGAAGACCAACAACACCCCCAACAGGTACCAACAGGTTTGGATAGTTTTAGAGTGACCCCAGAAAGGAGGCCTGTATCCATAAACCCCCCCCCCCCCCCCACCACACATACACATACAAACACACCCACACACTGCACTACAACGGAAGGTCAGGTGTTTTGGGGCCCAGCAATCCTTAATAACCGGCGACTTAAAGCAAAGAAAGCATGGGCTTCTATAGGAGGCTCAGCTAAATTCAGCCTGTCAGTTAATAGGTAAAGTTGTTTGAATTGAGGTTTAACGTCCCCGTCGACACCATCTAGGTCATTTTAGAGACTTAGCTTCCAATTTTGGTCCTTCAGTCCTTCTAAGCGGTTTACCAGTACTCATGTGTAGTCAGTTTCAGCTCTGCGTGGAAGCACCATTGAGGCCCATCTATTTCTCCAAGTCCCGAAGGACGGGGCTAAAAATGGGCCCCTACCCATTTCTAGCGAAAGAGTACGACCCTTCTGATTTATCGCACTGGTATAATTCTGTCCGGAATAAATGGGAAATCGGATCGACTCAGTATGACTTAACGAAGTTTAACTTGAATTAACCGCCAAACCAACTGGCAGACCGACACGATCTGACTAAACCCAACCCCGACCCATACGGAACCCAAACCAAATTGCATCCATGACGTTAAATCAACCTCGCATCAACGTCGATGCAACGTTGATACGACGTTGTCTTCACGTGTAGTGTATTTGCTAGTGTGTTAGCAACAAAATTTTATCCCTTATCTTGCTGAATATTCATTTAAGCCACACCCATTTCTGTCTATCAACCAATCAAATTACTTGATGTAATTTATTGCTACAAATTCATAAACTGAAAGCCAAACAGTGTAGATCCTGATCAGTTGGATTCTTCAGAAGCCATCTGATCTTCAGAAGCCAGCTGAACTGGATCTACACTGTTTGCAAAGATAGGGGTTGTCGTGAACAGCAAGATAAGAGTTAAGTTATTTAAGAAGAGCGGGCTAATAGTGGAATAATATCGATTGCTGTCAGCTGTTGGTATGGTCAGAAAATCAATAGGGTTAGCACTCTGAAAAAAAAAAAGGATAATTTCTTTCTTCTTTCCGGTTTTCTCTGTCAATAACCTTATTTGAAGGCATCGTTCAGGAGACATGTACTCTGCACTAATGCAGAAATATTCAAAGGCTTATCTAGGTTAGGTAATTAATCTATCTTTGACCTTGTGCTCACTGTATAGTCAACTGTTAAGAATAACATAAATAGAATCATTCATTAATTAAGGGATGCACGGCTGCTGGGTTTTTGTTTATTGTAAGTTTTACAAAAATCTTCATCTATCAGCAGCAAGTGTAGACCCTGATCAGACGCCGCGTACTGCCGCTACTGCGGCGTCTGATCTGGATCTACACTAGTGGCCGATCTCCACTAGCCATACTTGATATTGAATTGCAAACTGGGGTGCATTTAAAACAAAACAAAGAAAAAAGGAAAATAACTGAACAAAGGAAAGAAAGAAAAATGTACAGGCATTAACGAACCTTGATCTACATGTATAAATCACTAACATTCCTACTATCTCACTATCACTGCAGCGATCAGCTGATTACTGTGCAACCAGCCTCTCACTACTGGGAACCAATGTCGCTTATATTAAAGCGAGACTCGGCTGGAGACGCGTCACGTTATAATGCGCCTGTCCACGCATCAGTGTCATTGAACTGCACCATGTTAATCATTAACACTATTTGTACGAAATGGAATCTTCCTCCTTATATATATCAGAAGTCCATTGGTATCAGGATGCTTTTTTTTTTTTCAAATTTTATTTGGAAAAATGACATAACTTTTCGCTAACCGTGTAGGCCCTGATCCGACGCCGCGTCCAGCGGCCTCTGATCTGGTCCTGCACCGTTTGTGAACTATCCGTTTGGGTGTTTCTGGTACAAAATGGGTTAATTTTATCATATTGTAATTGTAAACAATTTATTGGCAGCGTGAAGCGAAAACGGATGTTCGAACAAGTGTGCTTATCGAAGACTCTGACCAAGCTGCGTATTATACATCAGATGTGCAGGCTGATCTGAATCTTCACTTAGTGCACATGATCGAAGTTCGCTTTTTTCTTTGCAAGGCCCATATCACATACATGTACAGTAAAACTCCAATATTGAGACCACCTTTGGTGTCCGCCCCCGCCCACCGGGGCCTGAAGAAATAGATGGGCTGCATGATGCTTCCAAACCGAGCTGAATCCGACCGCACACGAATACTGGTAAACCGCTTAGAGGATCTAAGCCTGCCCAGGCAAAGCGGTGTGAGTTGGACCGTCTTTGCTTATAAACTCTATTGGTTTCCTTGTGCAACAGGGCTTGAGATGTCACTCCATCTCAATGTCGGGTAAAAGTCCCACAAAACTGGAAGCACCGTCTCCAAAATGACCTGTACAGTGTTGTCGAGGACGTAAAACCTCATTTCAAACAAACAAACCACCCTTGGGGCTGTTGAAAAGTGGTCTTAAAGAGTCTCAAAGGTGGTCTCTTATTAGGAGACACTAAGTTTAGAAGTATTACTTTTAACAGCAGATTTAGTCTTAATCTAGGTGGTCTTAAAAGCGGAATTTTACTGTATAGCTTTGATCAGATCAATATCCATTTTTAGGGATATCAGGCTTGTTTTATTTGTTTTGATTTTTTTTTCTTTTTACAGCAATTCTTTTACTTCATGCAAACAGTGTGACCCCGACTTTGATTGCGGTTTGGGGATTAGGGCTGCACTGTTTTTCTGTCATTACGAAAACACGTCAATTCAAATATACTGAAATTTCTTCCATCAAATAATGAATATATCCAGATAAAAATTCTAATTTTTTATATTTCTGCCAAAAATAGATTTAGGGAACTCGTTAGAACCCCCTCAGCGAGGCGTTTCGAATGAGCACCCACAATCTATGCTTTTAGAAGACATTCTCAAAATAATGTATACCCCTTAAATATTAGTTAACTATGGTGATTAAGGGGGTCAAAATCATAGAGCGTGCTCTAGTGATGTGCTAGCCATAAATGGGTTAATGAAGTGATTGCGTGTTTTGGTCTATCATTATGGCATGAACGCAAGACAAGATCACAAAATCAATTCATCATAATAAAATTTTCACAAACAAAAAGGACGTGTGTTATAGTTCATGACAAGCTCTATCTTTCATGCCGCATCACGAAAACACGCCTATATAATTTGGACCCCCTTGAACCCCACTTTTATATAGTAAAACTGGGGTTTCCGGTGGTATACCTTATTTTTCTTATATCTGCTCTAAAATATAGATTGTGGGTACTCGTTAGAACCGCCTGGATGAGGCGGTTCTAACGAGTGCCCACAATCTATATTTGGCGCAGAAATAAGAAAAATATCACAATTTTTCATCATAAAATTTTCATTTTTTCGGCGATAAAGGTGGCAATGTATTTGTATAGGCGTGTTTGCGTAATGGTATGTTAAGACCGTTTTGGGGTTTTTAGTTTTTCATTTTGCATGTTCGGCTCAGTTGAGAATGAATTTTGCCCTTGACATAGCTATAAAAATCACGGCCAACAATCGTTCAACGTTGGCATTCTAAATTGTTACGCGTAAGTTTATGCTGATTAAAACAGAACTCTGAAATATATGTATTTTTTTATCATTTTTGAGCAGTTCATTAATAGCCGAAAGCGGATCCAGATTCTTCGCTCTTTTCAAGGTGACTGTCTGTTTGTCTGTCTGTCGTTCTCCTGTCAGTCCACTGGAATATCCGTGCGTTCATTCGTGTGTCTGTTTGTCCGTCCGTCCTTTCGTTTGAACGTCCGTACGTCTGTCTGTCCAAGTACTGAGAGTAAACGGACAGGAGCATCCACATTCTTCAGAACGTCTCACTGGCTCCAGCGTAAATATTCGCGAAATCGTGTTTGGGAGAATGTTATTGTTTCTTCTGTTTCTTTGTCCTTCACTTTCATTTCCTATACCTCTTACCCCTTTCTCTGGGAGTCGACGCAAAATGACCCGCAAGTGTTGACGTATCGTTAAACCCCAACAATCATTTGAGCCCCGCCAAGCGAATTTGTGTCTTCGAGCATTCCGTCATGACAAATTTTAACTGCACATGCCTAGCGATTCAGAGGGGCCAGGGCTATGGCTTTCTGTCTGAAGGTTTCTCTTGATTCACTGCTTGTATGAGTGAGCAGCGAAGGTTCTGGCGAGACTGCGCGGATGCGCAGGCTCGCCTGAACCTTCGCTGCTCGCATAGGCGATACGTATCTAAATCGCTTGACGGGGCCCAATTAAAATACCCACTTTAAACCACCAATGAGGTCAGATTCTGTTCAAGATGTTTATGAAGCCTCCGTGGTGCAGTGGTTACGCTACTCGCCTTGTAAACCAGGGATCGCAGGATCGATCCCGGGCTTCTCCAGACTTTCGGATGAGTCTTTAAACCGAGGTCCCGTCTCCGTATGACCTAAGCTGTTTGTGGGACGTAAAACTCGAATACTCACTCACTCAAGATGTTTATGGATGGACACGACCTTATCAGTGTTGAAAGTATCGCAATACAGCAAAACAAATAAACAACAAACAAACAAAACAAAACGTCTGAAATTGTCAGTAAAACATCTCCTTAGGATAATGTAGGATCATTTCTATTAGACAGCTGTTATTATTACATTATTAACGGACTGGTGGTCCTTTTGTTGCACGCTGTAACATACCGAACAAGACTGTTATCTATTCCTCTGGACTCACATCTTTAATTCAGCTTATTAAAGTAAACAAAAACACTGGACACCTGGACACTCGCGGTTGTATTCTTGGTAGGGCCTCCGTTGCCTAGTTGGTAAGAGCCATATATGACAATGGAATTTTCCACTTAAATAAGATGAGAGTGGTTCATTTCTAAGAATATGGGTGTCAGGTTTGTTTTGTTTGTGGTAAGTTTTACAAAAAATGCATGTACGTTGAGCAAATACTGTAAAGTCAGATCAGACGCCGCAAACCCTCGTTTTGTGGCGTCTGAACTCAGTCTACTGTGTTTGCTTATGTCCCACGAAAGGGACGCTAAGCGTATATGGGCTGTTCAGTTCGGGTCACATGTAAGACGTTAAGACGCAAATTTCTGCAAAGGAAGGTCAGTTTTCTCCGGCTACAGCCGTATTATCCCACCTCTGATTAACTATTGGCTCGGAAATAATCTTAAAAGGACTGTAAATAAAGATTACACCATGTCGCACGGGTATGTGAAAGGAGATTGTTTGTTTGTATTTGAGATTAACGGCCCAGCCAGCTATTTTAGGTCATTTTGAGCCGTTTACCTATCCACACTTTTCCTTGGACGGGCTTAACGTTAGCGCTTAACCAGTACAGTGCACACGTTTTCGCTAGAAACTGACAACTGTCCTTCTTGAATCAGCAGAAGGGAGATAATTACCGTAGAAAAGATTTAAAGATCAATCTCTACGAAAGAATGTTGCCGACCCCGGCAGGTATCGAACCCACGTCCTCCTGATATCTCGATTTCCGCTGACTGGATAACTGTCAGTACGAAATTCAGCTAGCGCTATTGTAAAACCTACAAGATCAATGATATTATAGTGTGAGCAGCGAAGACCCAGGACAAAACAGGATGCGCATTCTGATCAGTCTTCGCATGTCGTATCAACCCTTGTGTACTCCCCGGGCTATCCAAAATATGGTAAGAGAATACTGCTATATGTGCGGAAAATCTGTGTCTTGGCTGGTCGCAAAAGACTTCTTGTCGACTATGTCACACCCCGGCTCATTTATTGGCGGAGATACGTAATGGTGAATAATTCACATTGCTACCGCACATGTCTAACATGCCTACACCGATAAGCAATACCCAGTATCGTTGCCACGTGCATACCACAACTTACCTTTAACCAAACGGCCCCGCCCATCGGGGCTTGAAGAAATAGATGGGCTGCACGATGCTTCCACGCAGAGCTGAAATTGACCGCGCACGAGTACTGGTAAACCGCTTAGAGGATCTAAGCCTGCCCAGGCAATTCGGTGCGAGTCCGACCGTCCATGCTTATAAACACTATTGGTTTCATTGGGCGACAGGGCTTGGGATGCCATTTCATCTCAATGTCGGGTAAAATTCCCACAAAATTGGAAGCAACATCGTCAAAATGACCTGCGCAGTGTTGACAGGGATGTTAAGCCGAAAATCAAACCTTGAACCAAAACAAGCCCTTACCGGAAGATACTTTTACGAGCAACGTATGATGAACTATAGTAAAATGTTTTCAACAGTGATGGCTCGTTTTTCGGCCCTTTCAAGATTATTTCACTTTTTTCGAGCCGAGCGTTAATCAGAGGTATGCAAAACCGGAGTACCCGGAGAAAAACAACCTGACCGTCCGTTGAAGAACTTGGCGTCTCACACAGCGGTGAGAGACCTAATGATTAAGAGTCAGTGCTCTTATCCACTAGGCCACGGAGGTCCGTTCATAGCTCCTCATCACGAAAACACGCCTATATAATTTTGACCCCATTGGACCCCACTTTTATATAGTAAAACTCGGGTTTGCAGGGGTAAACCTTATTTTTCTTGTTTCTGCTCTAAAATATAGATTGTGGGTACTCGTTAGAACGGCATCGATGAGGCGGTTCGAATGAGTACCCACAATCTATATTTTGAGCAGAAATAAGAAAAAATATCAATTTTTTTTTTTCCATCTTAAAATTTTCATTTTTCGGCGATTCATTTTTACAATGTATTTGTATAGGCGTGTTTTTTAATCTGATTACAAATATTTAATGATAATTTTGGGCGTCGTTTCTTATTTTGTTTTGAAAAAAAGTATGATGAGTGCTAACATTAGAATCGCCTCGATGAGGCGATTCTAATGAGTACACACACATTGTACAAAAGTATGACAAGTGCACCCATCAGAATCGCCTCGACAAAACACATATCAGTCAACATACCTTTCTTTTCTTGGATATCAAAACATTACGCAAACACGCCTATACAAATACATTGCCACCTTTATCGCCGGTGATGAGGGGCAGAATGTAAATATAAAAAATAAACATAATCTGTTTTCTTTTCATGAACGTATGAACGACGGCGTGTCGCTAGCAAAGTTTACATGGTTCGGGCGTGGTTCATTTACTTTGCACGCGATCCACTGCGTTCATACTTTCATTAATAATAGAAAAATAAAAAAAAGCATTTATTAAATACATACGCCATTCTGACCCGGCGCTATGAATGACCCTCAGAGTTTCATGATCCCATTGCAGTTCGGCTGTATGGTAGAACGGAAGTGAAATTTACATGCTTGGTAGTTAACTCATCCACGGTCAACAACTTTGCTGTCTTCTTGAATTGTAAACCGGTGGGTCGATGTTTCCAGTGCCCAGTGGTGTTGCTCTACAGGTGTCTCAACGTGTTGAACTGTCCTCACCCCTTGCTTCATCATAGTATGTTCGTTGATTTTAAGGGGAATAGGAACACCTTCAGGGGAGGCAACTCCTGCAAAGTGTTTTTGTCTCCCATGACAATAGGGATCAACTCTTAAGAAAAGAATTTGCTGCTCAGGAGCAAATCCTTTCCTTCAAGAGTAGACCCCTTTTTCCTTTGGACAGAGCTTCTCGAAATGCGAACAGGAAGACCCGGACGTTGTCTCCCTTTGAAAAATGGCAGAAAACTCTGCCAGGTGTTCCCATTCCCATTATTTTTTGCCCGCTTTGACACATTCATGAGCTACAGGTAGGAAACGTCCACGTGAGTTGAACAGCCAACCAAATTGCGTAACCACGGCGGAAGATGAAGGTGAAGACTAGGCCCCGTCATACCGGTTTAAACCCTGCGGGAATTATTTACCGAACGTCCAAAGGTGACACTTTTGTTGCGGTTTCATTTATTGTATGTTCGGTGCTGTTCAGTTTTTTTTTTTAAATTTTAATTTTAACACTTCTGTGTTTCCAAATTATTTAGTTCAGTAGATCTAGTCACCCGTTTGGAAAAGAGCCGTTCACTGTGATTTTATTGGTTTGTCCGTCTTTTCCTTTGTTTGGACTGGGCTTTCAATGTCTGATTTGATCAAACCTTCCTCTGATTCTGAAATATCTTTACTCATTTAATCTTAACGTATAGAGGGCACTTAGACTATTCTTTAAGTTGAAATAAACTTGCACCTTCATCAGCAGCAACTCGTTCAAAAATATCGTTGGTCACCCTTATCGATTAGGGTCCTTTAAGAAAAGACCCATCTGAGAGAAGACCCATCTTAGACGGCTTCATTGCAACGCAATCTAAACAAAATCTTTCCTTATGAAGAATAGCACCATTTTGGAAACTAATGGTTTTGTTATGCCCCCCAACTTCGAAGAAATTGCGGGGGCATATTGCTACTGCTTTGTTCTTCCGTCCGCTCGTCCGTCCGTCCATTACTCCGTCCGTCACGCTTTTTGTGCATAGCATAACATTTGAACCGTGCTTGCTAGATTTTTGAAATTTCATGTATGGATTTTTATGAAATAATAGTTGACCCATATTTTTTTCTTATTCTGGTTATTTCCCTTTCCTGAGTTTATGCCCCTTTGCAAAATATTGCATTGAAAGCTTGTAAGCAAGACATCTAAAAACAGTTCGAGATATCATATTGAAACTTTACAGGCTCATGGAGTATGATCATGAGCAGATGAACTGATTAACTTTACAAAAAGTCCATGTGTTTTCTTGAGTTATGACTCTTGGAAAAGTTGGACATTTTAAGTGTGTAAGCAGGGTATATCGAACCAAACCGGATGGACGAACAAAGCCATTACGAAATCACGCCTGTATATATTTGACCCCCTTGAACCCCACTTTTATATAGTAAAACTGGGGTTTAAATCTAAAATATAGATTGTGGGTACCCGTTTGGACCGCCTCGATGAGGCGGTTCTAACGAGTGCCCATAATCTATATTTTGAGCAGAAATAAGAAAAATGTCACAATTTTTCATCATAAAATTTTCATTTTTTCGGCGATAAAGTTGGCAATGTATTTGTATAGGCGTGTTTGCGTAATGAAAAGCAATATGCCCCCCACAACTGCGTCGTAGTGGGGGCAGATTGCTTTTGCTTTGTTCGTCCATCCATTTGACCACCGCCCGTCACACACAATAGGATATATAATATCTTACATTACGAAAACACGCCTATACAAATACATTGTAAATTTTACCGCCAAAATACGACAATTTTAAGATGAATAAGTTTGATAATTTTCTTATTTATGCTCAAAATATAGATTGTGGGTACTCGTTAGAACCGGCTCGATGAGGCGGTTCTAACGAGTACCCACACTTTATATTTAAGAGCGGAAATAAGAAAAATAAGGTTTACCCCTGTAAACCCCAGTTTCACAATATAAAAGTGGGGTTCAAGGGGGTCAACATTATATAGGCTTGTTTTCTTCATTGAGGAACCATATATGCTAGGGTTCTGAAATTTCATATCATATAGATTGTGTATGAAAAAGTAGCAATCCCATTTTTTTTCTCGGTCAGGCATCTTGTTTTTGTATAATTTCATGAAAATTTGACCAAATCCCCTTCATTGAGGAACCATATATGCTAGGGTTCTGACATTTCATATCATATAGATTGTGTATGAAAAAGTAGCAATCCCATTTTTTTTCTCGGTCAGACATCTTGTTTTTGTATAATTTCATGAAAATTTGACCAAATCCC